>JAHFWJ010000489.1:0-1378182 GCA_028555115.1 Himalopsyche japonica | reverse complement strand
GCTCTCTTGTATTTTGACCTTTTCAAATGATATCCGAAGCATATATTTTTAACACCTGCTATTTCTTCAAAATCGATATTGTAAGTTTTTTTATTATTTAGTATTTAAATTATATTATAAAAAAAATCGTGGATTATTGATATAACTAAAAATTCCATAAGATTTGGTGCATATTGATTATAACATAAGATAATTATCTCGTTTTATGAATTTATTTCACGGGGTTTTAGTATAAATTAATTCATATTGTTAATGTAGGAGTATTAAATTTATGAAAATTATTTACGAAAATTGAAAAATTGTCGAAAGCATGTAAATATATCAAATACTGTTCGTTATATAGTATATTAATAAACAAGATGGCTGGTCAGTATTAAATTTATTTTAAATAGAATTATCCCTAAAAAAAAAGTAATTTGTATTGCAGATAGTAATATTATTGTTTGTATACATTATAAATAACGAGTTGGAATCAATTTGAGCGCTGGCCACTCTTGTTCTCTCAAAGGGGTACAAATGTTCAACATTATTCATAGTTGGAAATGATCATAATATAAATAGTTTGTCAGTAAAGAATTCACTCTGATTGTCAAGACGACAGGTGCAGAAAGATAAAGTTAAGCGAAAAAAGCTTCGAAATTTAAATTCAGTATACTCGAAATACACGCTCTCTACAACATGACGCATCTTTGCGGCAAAGCCGAAACACTGTAAAGATAGGATATTAGTCATTCGGTTCTAGTGCCAAAATAAAGGATATGCCTACAATCGAGTGAACAAATCTATCCGCGCGAAGAATCTTTTAAAAAATGAACGCATCAATAATTGTACACTGCACTGTGATAATTTATGTGCGTAATACAACATATTGAATAACTGTAAGAAAGCTGAGTACTGCTGCTTGTTTTTTTATTGTCAGATATTTAAAAAGTTGGATGAGCTTTTTCGTTTGAAGAACGGCATAAAAGCTTATTCGTACATGTATTCATATATAATACAATCTTGGATTGTGATTTTTACTAATAAACGTTTAAAATTTTTAGTACCGTATGATATAGAATAATTCAATTTAATATTTCATTACTCTCAATAACAGGCATTACTCTCTGGAAGTATGTACATTTTTTTATTTGTCGAATTGTTACTGAATACCATGTCTTTTTCCAATATACTGGCGGTTCCCGTCATTCCAATGCTTTTATCCTTTTCCCATCATTTTGGAATATGTATGTAGGTTTGATATATACAGATAATAAACTAGATATTATAGGATAAATTTTTTTTTAGAATTTATTAACACAATATGAAACTAGCATGTTCAAACAGAAGAGAATATATATTGTGTACCTTTTCTACACAGTTATATATCGGTTAATGTACGTTTGAACATAGTTCTGATGAGGCGCAAGCCGAAATAGGTATCAACTTATATATATACTATAAATTTTGTAGACTTAAAATACATTGCTATTTTTTCACCGCGTAATAAAAAACGATGTTTGCGCAGCAGTATGTTTATACAAAATTAAGATACCAATAAAAACCGTCCAATAGGTGGTAATATCTCATTAATAAATACCAAAAATATAGAAACGCTCTGTTTTGGTGAATTGTTGTGTAGCCGTGAAAGTCGGTCATGTTGCGTAAAACGCATTTTCTTTGCGGAGTTATTTCCGTTGGCCAGGGCGCGACGTACCCGTCCATGCATACATGCGATCGCTCAATTCTTTTTGATCACTACATGAAAAAGTGTTCCACTGACGAATATTGCGTTGATCTATTGTTTTAGAAAACGTTACCATTGTGGTCCATCGTTATTACTGCGGACGTGACAGTAAATTTGGCTAAAAATGTCCATTGTGAAAGTATGTGATGGGGTATGTTAACGAAAGCTCAAATTCATATTGCCTTGATCATTACTTGAATTTGTATGTTTTAGCAGATAGAGTAATTGATACAACGATTGGCCAATTAAGGATATGGGTTGTTTTGATTAGGCAGGACAAAAGGTTATTAGTAAGGTTTTATTGGAACATTTTTTCTTATATTTTACAGAAATGTAAATTGTTCTTTTTGCATGCATATTTCATAATACTAAACAAAATAATTGCAGCTTTTTTTTGTACTGTCGAGTGGTCCATTATTGAAGGGTGGCCAATATCTATATCTAATACTCTATTGATATTATAAATCACTCGGATGTCTTGACTTCTAAAATTGAACATAAAATATATTTTTAAATGTACACTAATTATTTATTTCAATTGTGCAAAAATTAATAAAATCTATACGTCACAAAGTTATATCAACTTTGAAAACACAGATTTAATGTTAACGCAATGCTGGGACTTGTATATTTTTTGTTTTCATCTGAGTCGAAATATTGTCAGTCATATGTTTTCTTATTCAGTAATAATAGTATTATTTTTTATAAATAGCAGTATAGGATCGCAAGTTAATTGAAAATAATATGTGATAGAAACTTAGTTCGTTTCCCGGGGGAGTGGATTAATGGAATAGGCAATAAAACTATTCCGAGATTCTTAACAACATTTGATTGCCGCATGACTAATCCACCAATCCTTCATTCGAGCACAACACTGCGAAGACTTTGTAAATTATACGTGTATCTTGCGAGAACGCTCATGATTCAGCTCTCACTTAATGTCACTAGTTTTAATATTTTTTTTTATGTCTTGGACATAGACTACCGCTGACCTCAACATACATGTTTTAAACATAATAGCTTTTCGACTAATTTTTCAAGGCCATTCATTGCCTATTTTTCGTGCGATATCTAACATAATTTTTCCAAGACAGGTATTGCTTTGATTACTAAAAAATGAAAATCTAATTATTCGTCTTACAATTATTCATCAGTACTTTCCTCTCCATCCTTATATGTATAATGCCGTGTTAAACACGATGTTACTATACCACAAAACACTTAAATATAAATACAGTTTCGTACTGGAGTGGTCTGTAGTACTTGTTTGCACTTCAAACGTGGGTTATTGAGTTATTTTAGATGTTTCTTTGGCGCTATTAATCATTTTTGGGCTATATAATCATTGAATGAGAATCGCGCTTAACGGAAGTGTTGTATTTCATACAGATTTTTTTACATTCGTTTCGATCCCACTTAGTTAATATGACTGTTTTCACTGCATTTTATATTATTCTAAATAGCATGCACAAATACTTTTTTTTTGTTATTATTATCAGCGGTTAAAGTGGCTCCTAAAAGAGACTAAGTTTGTTTATTACCTAGCGTATTTATCACTATTTCGCGTTTAATTTGCGGTATTTACTTTGACTTTTTACTGGGTTTCGCATTGCTCCATCAGCGGATGTGCTACATCTTGAAACGATTCGCGTTATTTAATCATCGTTAATATATTAGTTTTTTTATTCATAAAGATTGCCGATTTACGTTATGGCTGAGTTCGTCAGCCTTAGAAACCGTTTAAACGATCGGACAGGACAAATATAGACAGGACGTAACGTCGCGTACACGAAGTCCGAAGTAAGTGATTTCATGTCGTTTTACGATGCAATTACGCGACGTCGTTAATAATTAGTGCGGCCTTTACGATGCGAACTATTCGCTTCATATTATTAATTCTCCCTGAGAAACTCACCCCGCATGTATATATTGCATTGCTTCATAAACGAGAACGTATATCTTAGAATGAAAGATGTATTAAATTGATAGCTTTGCTATTCCACTAGATGTGACACGTGTTTCGCTTTTTTGAGAGGCATCTTTAGGCTAACTGTATCCCAAGGCTATTCATTACTTAGGTACGCAATGATTATAATTTTTCACTTTATAACGAAAGAGTTGTGTGTGACTTTTTCTTGTTTACTGGAGGAACCAAACGACTACAATTAAGCATTAAAAGTACAAGTTAGATTCTATGGAATAGCAAGCTATCAATTTACTTCCACCAAGTAACCGCTAAATCCATCCTAAACTTACAATGAAAGCTTTCATTTGAAGTTCATAAATTTGGAGAAAAAATCTTAAAGCGACTTTGTGAAACGTAAATATTTTTTGACTGTAATTGTTTTTTTGATAAACATAGCTGCCGGGTTATCGGTAATCCTTGCCTGCCTGCCTAAAGGTCTAATTGTATATGTTGAAAGGTTTCAATCGAACAATGACGGATATTTTAAATATTCCTTTAAGATTCGATGACATTTTAAATTAAAATACTCTATTCATTTTGCAGAGACGTACATAACGGCAGTCAGATTATAGTTAGTATTTCCTCCGAACCGTAGCGAACATTTGCTATGTTCTCTGTTGTACAAATAGTGTAATAAAACGACAAGGCACAATGATGTTGCGAAGATAGATAAATCTTGAATTTCGACTAAATAGTTGCGAGTAGTAAAATACCGAAACAAATGAAAGTGCTCGATTTTAGGGTTGGAGTTATGTTTTTGCCAAAGCCTTATCAAACGATATCGATCGAGTTGGTATTGTCATATGAAAGTTTCTGGTTCTTATGATTTTCCATTTTTTATGTAGTTGTTTTCAGACAACTTCATTTAACTTCCACCGCAACATGTTGCGATTGCTTTTAAGGCGTTAACTGTCACTTCTCAATCTTCAAAGGCATGATATTTTAAATAATAAATTAATTGACTATCATTAAAATTCTCATGTATTAATTTATTTTGTTTCATTAAGTAGTGAGTGTGGGTTATTTTCGTCATTAAAATTTCCCACTCCTTACTTCCTTATTGATTGTTCAGAGCTCCTAATGGAGTATTGATTTACCATAATTGTAATTGTAATTCTTAATAAGTGATTGTGAACATTTAATTTTTATACTAATTTACTTTATTTGAATCAATATTGTATGATTTTATGTAAATTTGTTTCCTAGTTCTTGAACCCATGGTTTTGTACACCTGCTACCTTTAACTCAAATAAATTTTTTGTTTTGTATAAATAGACTTGTTTGTAAATTGTATTCTATCAGTTGATAATGCTCGCGATGAGCAAAACCGGTCCTGATGAAAAAATATATTGTGGAAATAAGTACTAAAAAAATGTGTTTTTATTATTTATAATGTTGCGATTGATTAAAATTTTCCGTTTCTCTAATGAAATTTCGTGCTTTAATTATGAAAGCAGATTACGCCCTTGTCATCCGTTTTTTTCCCGCTATATCGCTAATACATATTTTATGAATTGTATGTGTGAAAATTGACCTTCATTTCTTTCATTACGCTGACAAGAATTAAATTTAATCACCAATAAAAATAAAACATTCGTTTCTATTCCATTTTGCAATTAAAATATTTTACACTATAATAAGGCTGTTAATTATTTATACAATATCATATGAAATCAAATTTCATGATTCACCATATTAATGAGGTATAATTATTAGCCAGTATGGGACATAAAAAATATCATTTATCTTGTTCCCAGCGCTTTGATATAGTTAAACATTGTGATCATTCTGTCACCAGCATAGTTGTAGACACTGTTTTCACACTGCTTTATAGAACAATATGTTATTTGACTCGGGAGCATTATTGAATTTTCCATTTATATTAAGTTTTTTGTGATTGAATATCCGAAAATATTCAGCTCATTCAATGAATATTTCGCCATTCTATCTATGCTAAACATCAATCATCACGCGGAAATAATATGCCTCCGATCAAATTGTTATAATGAACCAAACAAAAAAGCACCCGATTTTTAGTTATTTATTTTTGTAGCCGTGCAATTGGCCTCTGTCGGTGGGTTTGTGTAGGTTTGCAGGCATGCGATTCAAGACATTTTTTATGACACGCAATATACACAATTTTATACATTATCATAATAATAATTTCACATTGTGGCACAGAATCTAGTTGGCACGTCTCCCTGTAATAATAGCCCGACGAAAAAATGTCTGGCGCTTGGACGCGCAACAGTCGACCGACACTCGTTCTTGGCTTGCCGCAACTTATCTCGTCTGTATCCTGAAAGCAAGATGTCGACGTTTTTACTTTTTTACGATACATCTAAACCTAGATTTTTCTGTAGCCATTGTACTACTGCGAGACACTTCGTGCATCCTATAGGTTAACGACGCCTGTATCGTTTTTTATTTCACCACTATGTGTAATAATATAATTTTAATATTTTGTATAAAATTTTCCTTAAATTATTGATTGAATTGGCATTTACTTGGTAGAACTCCATTATAACACGGTGAAAAAATAGCAATGTATTTTAGTTCTACATTTTTTGTACAAATAAGATATAATTGATAGTTGTTTCGGCTCACGCATCATCAGAATGACTGAGCCGAAATAGCTGTAAGCTATATCTTATTTATAAAAAAAAATGTAGAAGTAAAATAGTTTTCCTTGAATTATTATGATGCATTTAACGATTTCTTTATTGATTATTCCGATCCGATCCGATTCCGATTGTAGGGCGCTACTTCTTGATTCTTCAGCCGTTATCAACATATCATTTGCTATGCGCTTATGTGACGTTGCAGTGTGAAAAAAGTTTATAATTGCAAACAAATATGACACGAAGAAAAATAATTTTCAGCTACATCGGTTTAGCCAAGTTATTGTGATTGATTTTAGTGACGTCATATGTATTGGATGGCGGGATCATCGCGTCATGCATCTCCTCACTGCCGACCAACATGCCCCACTCTATTTTCGTACGTTTTTTGGTTAATATTTTTAGCAACCCATGGCACGCACAATGAGAAATTGAAACTACCTCGGTTCAAATATTTTCTTTTAGATTTATTCTAATCTTATTTAATTTTTCAATAAATCAACTGAGTTTTCGATAGAATTTCAATAACAAATTTGAAACTCAATTTTTTTTTTATTGAAGACTCAATTTGGTCGCTATCGACCCGGTTCTTGAATTTCTACAACTTCAGATATTTTAATACACGAATTCGCTTAAACTGGCAGTTATAAAATATTGCGTTAAAATATGGGATATTAAATTGTTTTACTAAGAAATTTTCGAAGTAAACCTGGCGCGGCCACAAATTTTAAATTTTACGACAAGTTGACCTACCCAATTCCCCAATTCTGCTTTATTTAGATAAAGTATGTGCTCAATCAACCAGTAATCTAAAAACAAATATGACAGTTAATGCCACCAAAACATACCACTTTAAAATAAATTGATATCTTTGAAATTTAAAAAATATTTTTTAATGTTATTGTCAAGACTTTTTGATAATAAATTGTTTTACAAGACTGTTGTCATCAAATAAATAGGTATTGGAATTACTTAAGAGATATCCGTTTAGCTTTAGACTTAGTGTTTATGTTGTTTCTTTATTCTTCTTAAATATGAAATACTCACCGAAAGTGTTGAAAGGCGAAACCCGGATCGTTGGTGACACAAATGATTCATTTCAATTTTTCGAGTAATTTCCACGATAGATAAATAGTGAGTTTTTTTTAAATTTATTTCAATTTTGTGTTAACCACTTGCGTAAATACTTGTCGGAAGAAGTAACGCCATTTTTATAATCGCTCAGTTTTTATTGTAACAATAATCAAATGAGTGGAATAAATAATGGTATTGTGGCCCTTTCAGAGCAGCATGTACAATTTTTAGTGCCGTACAATGGCAAGTTCTAGACATTTCCACGAGGAATAACATCGGCTAGCATTTTATTTTATAGGTGGGGGTTGTTCGGATTGGAGCGGGGGGCATCCGCTGGTTCTCGTCAGTTTTAATATTTTCTCGCATTGTGTCACATGGACCGGCGTCTGGACGGCGTGGGCGCCAGCGTTGCGTGACGTATATTCCTAATGGTGTGACAGAAATCTTAAGCTTTCCGTTTGATACAGTATACGTATCCACTTCCCAACTTGATATCGACTTAAGCTCTTCTCAAATAAGCGCTATGTCTCATCTCGTGCCGTTGCTATTGCGGAGCATGTGGACGCGCATTTTTTTATGATATGAGAACCGTTCTAATTCAGTCGGTCAATATTGATTTATATTTAAGGTATAGAATATTAATAAAACGAATTTACAATATTGGTTACCTACGACTAGTTTTTAAGTTTGGTAGCCTTGGAAAAGTTGATAGATAACAGGTTTATAGTACGCGTTATTTGCCATTGATTTAAGCTCTTTTAGAGTGTGTATCATCAGAGTAACATCAGATCTCACAGAAAAGCTTCATAATATGCTCTACATTGGGATCGAGCTGGGTCAGAAACTACACCGCGAATAATTCAATCGCTTTCATTCTTATTTAATTTCTCTTCGTATTCAAAATCGAATGCATTTACAGAAATCGAGTGAAAGGACAACGGATTTGTCGCATAGACCGAATTCGCGTTTGGTTCGCCAAGGACGCCGCCCATGGTCAAAAAAACTTATCCGTTACCCTGATACATTGCCAGAAAAATATTCGACAAATTTCTCTCTTCGATATTCTCACATCCGTTGTTTCTTTTTCTTTCACTCGGGGAATATTTTGTCTACCGCGAGTTCTTCTGATGCAAATAGATCAGCTAGCTGTTCATTATTTTCTTCACGCGGCTTTTTTCCGTTACATGTGCAAAGAAAAGTACAGAATTCGCTCGATTATATTGTTTGGTTCTTATTTCAACCCAAAGCTATATAATATTTCCAATGATAAGTTAAAATCTTTTGAACGATGATTTCTCATGTCAGCTTTCAGTGTGGGATAGTCGAATTCCTAGAAGAGATTTCTTTCTGGAATGTTGAATCGGAAAATTTGTTGAATTTTGGAACATGTGGAATTATACAAAGTTATAACAATTTAAATTTGATTTTGAAATTCCATCCAGCACCTTCGGTCGATATCATAAATTACGGAAAATAAGTATAAACTGTACAAAATATTACACCTCAAGGGACCACCGAGAAGGCGTTTTTCAAAATTTAAATCAACACTTTAGTGACAGTCGTCAATTATGTTTGATGGAACTTTGGTATGTCATTTAAATCTGATTTCATTAGTGCTCGTATCGCTTTCAGAGATTGTCCAATCGGCATGGAATTCGTTTGACACGCAATCTAAATAGCCGAACGCGAGATTCGTGTATGATAATTGGCGATGCTGCTCTTGATGATCTAGTGATCCCACCAGCGACCCGACGATCGGAGGTCATGGGTAGCTGAACCCTTGCAGGTCATGTGCCGTTAAACTCATTCCGAGCGGTCGCTGAAAAGCGCCGCTGCTTCTACTATATATTTGAAGGACACTTTTATTAATATAGCATTTGACCGACTGAATAGTTCGGTTATATTATTGTTTCTTGTCATATATTATTGTGTCGGTTTTTATAATTCATCATCATCATCAGCCGGGGTCGATCCACTGCTGGATGAAGGCCTCCCCCTGTTTTTTTTTTATTTCAGGGGGGGTTTGGACATAGCAACACCACGCTGCCCAGGCGGGTTGGTGTTCGGTTTTCTGTCTGGGTTTTCCTTCCCATAGCCAAGAGAACACGGCACTCGGTGTTCCCGAGCGGTCACCCATCCAAGCACTATCCGCGCCCAATGTTGCTTAACTTCAGTGATCGCACGAGAGCCGGTGTTTACAACGTGGTATGGTAATTGGCTCGTCGATCGTTATAATTACTCCAGAAAAATATTAAATATTTATGAAAGTTCAAAAATTGTGAGCGGAGAGTTTCGTGATTCAATTTTAATTTTCTTCGTAGATATTTATTTATTAATTATGTCATCAAAACAACGGATGAACTTCATTTTTTGGTACATTGATACTGGATCTTAGAATTGGAAAGATCACTCTCGAGGTTCTCACGTGAAATTTTACTGTGGCCGCATTATGAACATCAGCGAGCAATGGGGAATGCCTCGCGGCCCGCACCAAATCTGATAAAAATAGTTTCGATATTTGTTTTTTTATAAAATGCATTACGCTGAGTGATCTTTCACAATAAACAGTTGTAGTTAAAATCGATTAAATTAATAAAATAATTGTTGTTAATTCTTTATACTGATTTAATACATGGTCAACGTATAACTCCGACCAATATTTTTGACCAGTTTTATTATTAAAACGGTCCTGTACTTAAACTCGACTGAATGCTGTATAAGTCAGGTTTATTCAATCATTTTAAAAATAATAATAATATATATATATATCTATATAGATCTGAACAACAATGCGATGATAAACGATAATCGATCTGGCCGTCGAACCAACCCCCCCCCCCCAACGCCCGTAGTTGATAAAAGTGCAAAAAATAAATGTGTTTAAATATATTATAGTATGTATAGATGGATACATAAGGGGTCAGCAATTCGTTCATTAGAAAATATATTGTTCTCTTTATCGCCATCCTAGTTCGGATCAATTAGGAACGGCTATTAGTAGTTGACCCCTAAATATCTTCGGCGATCTTTTTATCAGATAATTAATTACGAAGGACCTCCATTGACTTCTACACCATTTAGAACTTGCGAGGTGTTCAAACCTTTTTTATCAAGTGTCTCTTGGGAATAAAATACTCAGTTTTTTTTTTGTACAAGAATTTATTTATCGAGTAAATTCGACCGCCGATTTGCCACCAGAACTTTCTTGCTCAGCTACTGGCGAGGCTCGAAATGAAATTTATATTTTATATCCAACGCTTGTTTTGGGATTTTGGGGTTTGTCGCTTCTTCTCGGGTAACTTTATGTAATTGCTGTTTGATGTTTCCTAAGAGTATTTTAATAAGGTGTATTAATTTGGTAGAACTCCATATTTTTATGTGGTTGTCGGATTACTTTCAATAAAATTTTTTACGCAATAAATATGCATCAATAATTGACCCATGATGGTGCCAATTTTTTAGAACGGCAATACTATTTTGTCTAGAGCAGGGGGTACATTTTGGGATGAAGGGCCAAATTCAAGAACTCAAAATGAGCGGGCGGGCCGCAAATAAAATACCATTTTTAATATGTACATAAACTATTTATTATTATAATGGTTTGAACCGGACCCGAGATGATAAATTAACAAGACAATTTTTTTTATTTTAAGTTCATCATATTTCAATTTCAATTTATCATATTTGTTTTCAATCTTTTTTTTGAAAAGCGTTAAAAGATAAAAATGTGAATCTTTTCACATTTTTTCGCTCGCGTGTCACAGAAAAATACGCGGCGGGCCGCGGTTTGTCCGTGACTGGTGTTAGAGTATATTATATTACGGTCTATAAGAGTCCTGCATGGGTCAAAATTTTATAAAATTAATCGGTCCGAGCCCGGCTTTTTTAGACCCGCGTCTTAAAATCATAATTGTTACTCGAACCCGACCCGAAATCTAGTCTTTTCTCAGCTTGAAAAATCCTTATTTTTTGGAAGTCTCGAATAAATATGCTTTCCATTAATACCGATTATAATGAAATTTGTTAGAGCTTATTTTTAACCAACCATTATTCTTGCTGCGGGTTATATAATCTAAACCTAGTCCACGGGTCGGGTCGGTGAGAAGCCCGGGTCCTTGCAGACTTCTACTACCCATAAATCAAAAATGTTTAAGGTAAATATGCGGCATGTAAGAGTGATTTTCCGCGGCTATATATTTCTAACTTGACCAGATGATAGGTTCGCATGACACATCTCGTCACAAGCGAAATTTCTAAATACACCATTGCTCAAGAAGCTGTCAACTTCTATCCGCCAATCAATGGAAAAGCGAGGAATTCTAAACAATAAATCATAAAGCAAACTTCAGCCGATCGAAAAATAATAATGCTGACTATATTTTTACAATTTCAATCATGTATTTCATTCATTTTGTACTCGCTATATTTTGTATTTCGCTTTTAAAAATTTATATGAAATTTATTTAATATTTTTTTACATACCACCGGAAGAAATTTATTGTAACGCTACAGGATTATAACTGACTAAACCACTTCAATTATTTCTATATTTTGTTATTTTCTATGAATATTTTGAAAACCACTATCGGTTTTTCAAGAGCTAGTTACTATAATATTGTATTTTGTTATGATGTCTGGTGTTCTATCCTATGATTCTATTTTTCTTCAAACCTTGATCACAACGTATTTAATTTCCGTTATACGGTGTTGGGAACGCTTGCGACAACTTCATTAGCGATTTGACAACGACTGCTGATGATGGACACGTTATACAATAATTTTCGTCTCAAGTTTATAATGGCTATGGTTCTCATCAGGTCTTTGAAATTCACAAGGCAAAATGTGAGTCAAATGAGCAAACTTTCTTTTCATAAATACTTAATTACTGCCTGCCTTTACTGAAAAGAAAATTTTCCGAAAAGAATGACAAGGACGTTCGTCTATGGAGGAGAAAAAAGTTGAAAGCCTTCGCACAAAAGATTAAATGACAAAACTGAAACACGCTTTGACTTTCTCTCTGCTTTTTGTTGTCAGTAACGTTATCATATTCTGTTAAGATTTCTTTTACACCCTGATCCATCTAGGACGGATAATGTTTTAGAATTAAATTTATATTCGTTACTGCTTGCATTTCTTGACAAAGCATATGAAGTGAGATTATCGTTCGTCAGGGCTTTTTACGAGTGCAGCATTAAGTTTAGTTAATTAATAATTTAGAGCAATTGACTGAATTAATATTGATTTACAATACGTATTTTTCGATGCCAACGCCAGTGACGGAATCGGAAACAAGTATGAACTTGACACGTCAAATATACGTCTTTTACTACTTTATACTTTAATTCTATAAGATGATCATTAGATATTAATATTTCATTTGAAGTGAACGAGTAAATGTTTTCAACTAACTACTGTGTATATGTTGCACAAAGGAATGGAGTTTTTTTTATAAATTATTGTCAGATATATTTACATGCGTGCGTATACAATTTTCTCTCAATTTTTGGTCAAGATATCTGTTTATAATTAGTGACAGTTACTTGAATATACCGATTGTTGAAGGAATAACAAAACAACATACCATTTCAAATACGATCTAAGAAGATACTTTCGAAGGAGCAATTATTAATTTCGTTACGTATTGCGTTATTCGTAGAAGTTTTAATGGGAGCCAGAGACTCTTCTTGTATTCAATTTTGATTTATTCCTTTGTACTAAAGCTTTATGACGTAGCATCAATCTAAATTCCATATTTATAAATTTCTTCGAGCGAACATATGATGTATTGTTAACGATGAAAATGAGATGTCGCACACAATGGAAATTTAAGTTTTCCCAGCCTTCGCTTGTTTACCCGCTAAAATTAATACTTTAGAATTTCGCCAGCGATTTCTCGTTATTATATTAGTATTTTGAGTCGTTAGAATGTGCTCGCGCGGATTAATCACGTGTAGCTAACTTCCGATCGTTATCGCCGTATAAAGAGAGTGTTTTATTACCCACGTGTGTTGAACACTTTCGGAGATACGTCGCGCCCCTCGTCAGCGCGTGACGTTGACTGATCGAGCCCGCATACTATGGCTACAGACCGGTATCGCCATACTCAATGACGCGTGCGTCGTTAAAAATATTGTTTCCGTCACTTTCCTGAGCCATTTTTCTTCATTTCCGCCATATTGTCCTTCCTCCTTTAACTGCCGAGCTCACTATTTTTTTTTATTGTTATCCGTCGAATGTTCTAATTCAGGGAGGGCGAACCAAGGTACACGCGCCAGATATGGCACGTGCGAAAATTTTGCCGGCACCGAATGGTTTACAGATTTTTTTGCAGTTGAAAGCCAATAGCGTTTATTTTACACAATTAATTCAAGCATTTTTTTTACTAATACGTTTCGAATTTTCTTCTGGATTAAATAAATTCTGGAATCATGAGGTACATATAAATTCGTTCTTCATATTACACTTAATAACCTTACTCTTAATTTGGAGATTCTCAAATGGGTGAGTCAGGAAAATATTAAAATGAATACAGTTTTCAGTTTACAGAAATTTCAGTCCATTTGTAGATATAAATAAAAGTAATTGTGAAATAACCTGGAAAGAATTAAAAATTATTAGTTATCAAACCCAATTGAACGGCATGTGAAAGGAAAAACAATGACAACTTGGAACACAGTTTCATAAATTTTTAGATACTGAAAAAACTATACGCCATTACTAATTGTCTACCACACATGCTTGGACGGCATTATTTTCTGTAAATCATTCTATTAAAATTCAAGAACATAATGACGATACTAATATCAGATATTCAGTATTTGGTATCATTAAACTAAGCATTCCATTACATTAAAGCGATAAATAATACTTACGATTTTTTTTAGCACGCCCACGTAAAATGGTGCACCATCATTCATTTGCACATCCGGTGACTTACTTTAAATATTGCTCCTAGAATAAAAATATATATATATTTCTTGTCGTTATACAAAGAAAAAACTTTAATTTCGTTTTTCTCAACATTTTTTTAGCCGATATTAACTTTTGCTTTATTTTATTTTCAGGTGAGTTCAGTTCTGCGTAAACATCGTCCTATGTGGTCGCGATAGGTGAGTTCGAATATTTATTGAAGCGAGATTGTGTTCCTTCAACATCCAAAATATATTTCATGAAGATATTTAAATAATATATTGCGATATCAACGATAATCTTTACTAATAGATTGATGCTGGATATTTAGTTATAATTGCTCATACATTTGTAAATGTAACTGGATCATTTTTTTACGTGTATATTGAATATTTCAGTAATGAAAGACACATCTTCATTTAAATGTTTTAGAAAATGAGTTTTTTGTTTCCTGGGCCGGAAGCATTAGCACTTAAAATATTATCTTAAAACTGTCATTCCGTATGAATAAAAATTATTGTACTTTTCAAAACCTTTGTCTTACAAGCGCGTTGGGTGTAAAAAAATACCCTATGTAAATAATACTTCGAGAGAGATTCACTTTTTTATTTTTGTTCTTCGCTTGTTGCTGTCAATCAATTTAATTTCTCTCGCAAAAAAATAAGCCTAGAAGACTTTTCGGCTTTTTACATTACGCGTATAACTAATGACTGTTATAATACGTAGTTACGTGGTCCATTAGATCATCATTGTTTGAACAAATGTTTGAAACCCAAAACCCAAATAAAGTTTCGTTGGTGGGTCCACATATCCTACTACGATTCATATAAGTTTCTAAAAGGTTCATTGGTTCTTCGGTGTATATTATTTGTCATTTTGGTGACTGCGTTTCAGTTATGAGTATCAGTTTTCAGTATCCCGGCCAGGTGTTTCTGTTTTAATTGTGCGAAAATCACAGGGGATTTGGAAGCCATTGTCCGCTTAGAATATCAAAGGCGGGCGCGCTCTCGCAGTATACATCGACAAACACTTTTGTCGGCTGTGTTGCTTTGGTTTGGCCATTAAAAATTGAAAAGCAAACAATGCCGAAAATACACCATATTTCATAATCGCCTATAACAACATATTGTTGGAAAAAATATTTTTTTCTGTATCAATGAAGTAATTTTCAATACTTGTCAGTTCGAAGAAGAAAATTAAGCAATTGCGCTTATTTAAAAAAAAAAAACTTATTCATCAATCTATTTAGTATATAATATAATAAATAATATAATGTTTTCCACTATCTTTCCGCCAAGGAAAACTCGGAGCAAACATTCAGCGGGATTTACATTACGGCGTTTTTATCCTCGCCAATTTATTTTCGCGGTCGATCCCCTCCCTCCCCCTCAACACCCACCCTCCAATTCTTCTACCACTGGCGACAGTTTACTATTCGCGTTGTCATGGCGATCGCGAATTGAGCCCGCCGCACACATTGCCGTTATAATATTGTATTTTGCCGTCCGTCATATTTGTCGGACTTGCCGGAAAATAGCATCCATTGATTTATATTATTATTTATGCAACAGAACTGAAAATCGAGAAAGCTCTCGACATACTTTCAAATATCGAGAGCTTTTATATTTAATAATTAATAAAACTACCATTATATTTTAGCGTATGCTATTTGAACTCATTCTTAAGTTTTTTTCTCTCGTCTTGACCCAAAATATACTCCGATAACATAAAATTCAGAGATTTTTGCAATTTAAATTGTATCGTTACAGCTACATTTGAAATCCTCAAAAAAAACAAAAACAAGTTACCGTAACCATATTAGATTATAAATCAAATTAAATAATTTTCTTAGAAACCCGTAGTAGAAAAGATCATTTATTTATGTGTGATTCACTCATTCATTCCAAAGCAGCACTATTTCCCTCTTAGTCTACACAGCAGGCATGCCATTAATTAACCAGTCATGATGGTCTTTGAGACTTCAAAAGTAAAATCTCGATTTCCTTTGGTAGATTTGTTTATTTGTGACATAATATATCGCCCTGATTTCAATGTGTTAGCATGGACCTATAAATTTGAAATTCATTGCTCCGTATAAATTCTGTTTTTTTATTGTTATAACATACATATCTTTTTCTCCTGTTGAATCGGGCGTATCCCACGAGAAATGTATTCAAAGTAACTTACTATACTCAAGTAATCTCAGTATATTGTGCATTATAGTTAGCACGGAAACTCCTTGAGTGGCAGTACTGTTTCCTGGAAGTGATTCTATTTTTCTTAAGTTCTTAAAGCTCTACTGCTTCTTTACAATGCGGTGCGGTTTCTCGGCGGGAATTGAACTATAAAAGTCATCGAATCCGAACCCGCTATTTGATTGCAACGACGTTTATCGCCGGTAATTTCAGCCTCCCCGCACTCTATCGCACGATAGAGATTCCAGCAAAGGCTACACTTGCTACTAATCGCTTAAGTTCTTTTGTATTAAATTTTCCTCGAATTTCGCCGAGTCACCGTTTATGTACGTACGTTTCTCAAGTACGTGTAATTTCAACCGTCAATTTTCGCAAACTTTGTTTTAAATCGTCAAGCTTAATGTTTTCAACATTTTTGATTCGCTAAATAATTTCAATCTGTGATTGTCAAGAAATGTTTTTTAAATGTAAAGAATGTAATATAGTTTAGAAACATAAAATGGGACATCGATTCTTCTTTTTTCAAATTTTAAAGCTTCCTCTTGACTAGATTTCTGTCTCTTTATATGAGGCATTTTGAGTTTGTTGTGAAATTGTGAAATAAATCATTCATTGTAATATAACTGATTTAAAAATGTTCAAATGCTCTAAAATAATTTTGCGATGCATCTCTTTATAGTACCGTTCTAATGTACATTTGATGTATAAAAAATATATATACATTTGAGATAATGCTAATCTAGTTTAAAAAGTTCATTTCATAGGAAGAGATTTCAAAAGTTACTTTTTATTTGAGTTGATCTTTGTATCTGTGATTTCTCTTTTTTTTTCTTTTGTTTGCGCGTGAATCAAAAAGTAAAATTATCAGTCAAGTCAATGTCAGTTTCGTTGTATCCGTGTGATAGAATGCCTTAATACGCCAAAAGGCGAAATCCGGGTTCAGTGACAAAACACGTGAATTGGTACAAAGTGTACAATTCAAATTTGCTAGCACCTTCAGTCGATATGATAAATCAATTAAAATATAATTTTCGCGAAAAACGTGCATCTACATCTTCAACAGTTCCTCTCCCTGGAGATAATTGAATGTCCGTACTCCCCTTTCAAACAAAAAAATACAAAGTTTTCTCGTCAGTTGATAAATGCAACATGAAATATGTAACCAAATTTATTTTCAGGCCGGTACGCATGACACATACTGCGTGGTATTGAAATATCTTTACGATATTTTTCCCCTTTTTCAATCCATTTTTTTTTTATAAAATCCAGTGAGCAATACGGTCTAACATTTTGGATATTGAGATCACGGCATGTTGCGAATACGGAGGCTTAGAGATCCCTCGTGACGTCATCGGTCGTATGACGTCATCGGCGCTTTTTCCACCGCTCCACCCTACTACCAACCATCCCATGCTCCCCGAGTGATACTGTGCTTTCACTCGCACGAGGATACCGATGTCTAAGCCATATTGATACACAGCATTACGCATTTCTTCGAATTGAATATGTATTTAAATAGTCATGAAGAGTTTCGATTCAATTACAGAGCTTTACCTGTTAATATATTTTTTGTCATTTTTGACAGATTGATAATCTAGGGTGGCTTATAACCTCTTCCAACAATCACTTACTATCACAATAATCCGTGTAAATATATTACTAATACACGTAAAACGCATGTTTTTATTCTTACTCCACAGCTTTGTAATCAATTCACACATTCAAAAAAAATATCCTTTCGAAGTGTAGTTGTTCTAATCATGTATAGAAATGATGAATAAAATGTATGTTCCGTTTTCTGTTGCAAGCTAATTGTCAAGTGATTGTCGATCGAGTTAGGCCATCAAATTGTGACAACCCTGTCGTTTTAAAAATTGTGTATGTTTTTCGCCGTTGGGTTAACCACTTACCGTCGACATGCTACACCAATGGTTCTCACGTGAAATTTCACTGTGTATTATAAACATCAGCTGTTCTATGGAAATATCTCGTGGCCGCATCAAATGTGATAAAAATTGTTTCGATATTTATTTTTATATAGTGCATTACACTGAATGATCTTTCACACAATACAGCTGTAGGTAAAATCGACAAAATTAATAAAGTAATTGTTGTTGATTCTTTATATTGACTTGATTCATGGTCAACGTATAACGTCGACCAAAATTTTTTAACAGTTTTATTATTAAAACGGTCCTTTACTTAAACTCGACTAAATGTTGGATACGTCAGGTTTATTCGATCAATTTTAAAATAATACTATTTTCACTAATTCGTTAGTAAAAGCACATTTTTTTTATATATCAATATTTACTACAAAACTGTTGGTGGCCGCAGCAAAATCCTCTGGTGGTCGCACATGGGAACCACTGTGCTATACTGATATCAATAAGCGGATGAATATCGTTAAATTACTTATAATTATTTATAACAATCACGTAAAAATACAACCGTATTACTTTGAAATACTACATATATAATTTTATCATGGATTTCATTTCCGTTTATTTTTCTTCTCTCTAGATCTAGAAATATCGCTCATTGTTCGTGGAGCAAGCAATGACTGGCATAGCTGGAGCACCTTCGTCGTGGCATTTTCTCCATTATTATAGCTTCTCTTTCGTAGTACCAGTGAGTCTAATTATATGTAGGTAAAAAGGCGTTGTATATAATACATCCTTTATACTACCTTTAATCAGCATACATTTCTCAGTGTACAACAAACCACAGTTGGATATATTCGGCTCTTTGTTTCCCGACTGCACGCGGATATCAATACGTCGCGCTGCTGGAAGGCTTTGCAATAACTTCAGTGGTCAGATTGTTTTCATTCTATTGATTTAACACCAGTTTCTATTTAAGGCAGATATTCTGCTTTCGCGCGTATAATCACTTTTTGATTGCTACCACTGCCTAGTAGCATCTACCGCTTACCCTGTTTTCATTCTGGTGAATAAACTTGAATATAATGCTTTTTTTTTTTATCCAAATACAATATTAGACTTCCATCGACATGAATTAAACGCAGTCGTTATTATGTCTGTTACCTTTTTTTGTGTACTGTTCTTACGTACCCATCTCAAATCACATACGATTCAGTCCGAATTTCCTCCCATAATGAACACTTATATCACTGACATATGTCATGAAAATACAAAAGATTTATTCAATTTAAAATACACATTTTTCTCTAATTCTTAAGCATTTTTTTTATCAGTTCAAGTTCTCAGGATCGTTAATGAAGAAGCATGAAAGTGAAGAGACTTAGAACGATTGAATTTCATATTTTTAAAATAATAAATAATTCATAAATTAGGATCATTTTCGTTAAAAAATAAATAAGAGACGGCTTCTTTTATAACTAAATTTTTTTGCAATGTATTGTGCAGTATTGTAAAAAAAATATTTTCAATTTATCATGTTTTGTGATACGAAAATCAGGGACAGTTTGGTTATCGTAGGCACTATCGGTGTTTTATTTCCTTAAATACAAAGCCTTCCCACCATGAAATGATAGTTAACAACTTAATAGTATTTATGTTTTTTTTTTATCAGGTTTGTGGAGTTGTTAAAAAACGTGCCTTCCGACACTGACCAACAACACGTTTCCGACTAAAAAAAAGATTAATCTTGACACGTTTTTTCCTACCATTTCTAGTTATGTGCATTAAATTAAAGATCAAGCAACCAATCAGACAAATTTACTGTTCATTGAGGTATTTTTCAAAATCGTGTTAATCGAAGAAGCTGTCGAGAGTCGCTCGTTTTACACGACTACGACTCCGGCCAACTCGCCACCCATCCCTTGCACGTGCACGTGTCTCAGTTTTCACATTATTGAAGATATTGTAATCCAGAACATTTGTTTTAATTATTTATTTTTTCTTTGAATGTTAGTTGATTTCATTTCCTCCGTGGGAATGTTATAAATTCGCTATTTGAGAATGACATTGTTCAATACATCCCGCTGAGGTCGTTGTTTATTGCGGTTATGTTGGATACCTATCTGTTTTTGTAGCCGTTGCGTAGCTGTAGCTATCTCGAATACCTCAATAAATTATCAAGGTTACTATTATGTTTCAGATGTCTGTTTTTCCCCCTTTATAAAATTCGTGTTCATGTATATAATAACCATAGTTATTTTTAACTTTTACCGCCGGCACACAACAAGAATTTCGATGCTTTTAATTATAATTAAACTGTTTACATAAAATTAAACTAAACAGACTACCGCCGTTAAACATATATGTGGCTCGGTCTCCTTTCTTATCTCCTTTTAGATGTTTTATTTTTTATTTTTTATGTTGTATTGTATATTTTTCAGCCTAACGTGAGCCACAGATGTCTTCGGATATACGCGTTCCTATATATAATATATTTCTACGCACACCAACATTTTTAATTTTTTCAGTCACACGGTTGTTTCGTTTCAACGCTTGGAAAATCGTCGTATCGCAGTGATATAGATTATTTTATTTTTGGTTACATGAGCTTTTTTTACTGTTGGACGCTTTGAAAAACGCTGTATTTTTTTGGTAAGAATAAATTAAAAATAATATATTTGACGGCTTCTTGGCGTCACTTAATTTTCAATGCAGTAACAGACCATTGTTGGTGTAAATAATTCATTATAACACAGTGAAAAAATAGCAATGTATTTTATTTTTACAAAATACACTGCTATTTTTTCACCATTCATTTATAATGTAGTTCTACCAAGTAAATGCAAATTTAATCAATAATTCATTGTATATAAAAACGGAAAAAAAACATTTCTCACATTCATAGATCAAACTGGATCGAAATAATTTAAAAAAAGAGATCTTTATGGGTTCCTGTTTTTATCATATTTTCCATTTGTACTACTCATTGGTTCTTTATAAATTATCGATAATTATTGTCATTATAATGATAAGTGTGACATCTGGTATTGTTTTGTTCGCTATTGGATCAAATATTCTATTTATAAGAAGACTCTTATAAAATCAATAGATTTCCGTGAATTTTTAATGACTGTATGCTCATTTTAAATAATTTCCTTCAAGATGATGCATTGATCTTTCGGAAAATGTATAAATATTTAAATCATATCGTTGTTAAAGTTTTGACCTCTCTACATTGAACTATTTATTTTATGTAGCTCTAAAGACGACGACAATTATATCTTATACTCAGTATAAAAAAGACGCATTGTAAACGATGTAAGTAAGCATGTGCAAAATCTTTTTTAAATCCGTAAAACTGATGAGTGAGAAAAAATGAGAAAAGAATATAAAAATTATCCTAAATACCACATTAGATATTATTTTATCTGATGCAATCACCGGTGGGTAACTAACTGCTGGCTAAGAGTAATTATATTAATGCCCTTGAGGGATTGCGCACACAATCACGATAGCTGATATTTTTAAGATCCTGCCTAGAATCGAAAAATTGCCAGTCGCTTTCATCAATTTTCGTTCAACGAGCCAGTCAGGACCAGTGCCAAAAATCTTATTAACATAGTTGAATCTGGCCTGCGTACTAAAACGTGTTTAGCTAATTGATAAACGCATCAACGTTTGAATTGACTGACCCAAATTCGGACCCCGAACACGCTAACAATAATATTTTGACAAAGGTGAAATGTGTATGTAAACATGTACAGCAGTGCGCTCACAATGGCTGTCAGAAAGTAACGGGTTGAAAGAAAAATTATCTTTAGTATCGAAAAAAATGTCTTGCCAAAAATATTATTCAATAAATTGTCTTGGAATTTTCCGATGATCGATTGACGATTATTTTTTAAAATGTGTCCGCGTTAATTTTGGATGCATTAGTTCGTTGCTATGACCACCTCGTGTCTATTTTCGTGTCTCTAATTCCTACGCGAAAGATGCAGATTGATTCCGCAATAGTGTCAAAAAAAGAAGAACTAATTATACTATGCATATATTTTGCTTTTACGAGAATGAATAGCGACGATATTACCACTCTTCTTCGATTGAGAACAGACAGGCGAAGCTAGCTGAAATTGATAATATTTTTCTGAATTCCTTGAGGCACTTTTCACGACTACCACGTGTTTTACCGTCCGAATGTTTTTAAACGACACAAGAAATATTAAAAATTTTCATCTCGACTTTATCTCCAAACTTTGACTTTTTTTATCCGCTTTGAATAACGTAGATTCTTATTATTTTACATAATTACAATTGTGTGAAACAATCTGTCGCGAAAATCAATAACGATATAACATGCCATACCTACCTGAATTTGTTTGAGCTTCAATTCGCAGTCGAATGATGAAATCCAAATGTTTTGTGGCATTTCTTGAATAATGGCAAGCAATCAAAATTTCACGAGCGTTGATTAATTGAAAATGCTTTCATACCACACTAGATTGATTCTTGACGACTGAGTTTGATTGATAAATCTCGTTCGTCGTTTTTATGGTGTAGTTATAGTGTTTCCCCTGTTACTTTTAACGAGTATTAAATTTTATTTTTCAATATTCGTTCGAATGCAACTTCCGTGTAATAGTTGAATATTATATTTCATAAAATAATAGAAAGTTTAGACAATTCAAATTTAAAACAATTCATTGAATACGTTTGTCAAAATTGTGTGTTTTTTTTTTAACTAATTCTAAATACATATTACAAAACGTGAAACAGAAAAATGTAATAGCAGGTTTGAGGTGGAAAATTACTTCAATAAACTATAAAAGGCAAACTGATATATACATATTACTGGATGAAATTTAGAAATACATACTTCTCTATCATATGTAATGTTTCGATTTGGGGCATGAATCTCTTGGTTAAAGCTGGGCGACCTTATTTTTTTCCATGATTCAATTCTAAATTTTGTCTTTGTCCGAGTCACTACGCCAATGAAAACACGCTCGTATGTTCTCTATTTAATAGAGCTAGAAGCATGAAAGCTGATCGACCGAGACGAAAAGCGCAAGGCGAGAGAGTCGGCGCGAGAGCTTTTCCGGAACGTCAAAAGCTTTCGGATTTCCAGACTGCACGGTCGATAAACAAAACTCGACTTTATTAAATTACTTCCTTTTGACATACTTTTAGGTTACAAACATTCCTAGACGAGGTGTCGTATTCTAATTAATACAATTAGTTTTACCATACGCTTCTTTTAATTAGCTTAATTATGTTTTATTTACTGAAGCACATATGTATTTTTTTTTAAATGTAATAAAACTATAGTGCACGTAAATCTGTATGTTTCTTACAAATAATGGACTTACGAAGATATCAAATACATAATCAACATATCTGTTTAATGAATATGTATGCGATAAATAGATAAACAAATGTCCATAGGCTTTCTTATTTAATACTCACGTGTAATTTTTCGCCGACAACAATATTGTAATTAATTTTATTCTCTTCGCGGTGTCAGACTAACGTTGATCAATTCGTTTTTTTTCTATTTAGTTTTGATATATGGTCAATGATAATTTAAAATTAACATGAAATCGTTTTAAGTTGTATAATTTTTATATATGTAATTTTTTTCCGCCTGAAGAAAAAAAAACGTACAAACGTTTCAATCAACTCTGCTTACGAAACGCATCCAAAATTTTCAGAACAGACATGGGGAAAATATAGTATATGAACAATGGCGCAGTATTTCTGCGTGAAATTAGAGTCGATATCAATGTATTTCTCTTAATTCTGTCATTTGATTTGTGTTTATTTATCTTAGTTTGTATACCATTATTTCCATAAATAGTTTTATATTTTTTTTGAGAACTCAGGTGCATTTTATTACTTTAATTGTGTTAAACCCTGTAGTTTATTTTTTATTACACAACAAAATTATTCGTACAGTGGATCGATACAATTTTACAAAAGCTTGTTTATATAGTCGTCATTTTGCCTATCTCAAGAAACACAGTTGTTTGTGTTTTGTAATGATGAACGGTGCTTGTTTTAAGTTAAGCAGGCCTTTCAACAGATAAATACTGTTTTTTCACCCCGTATTGTCAATTGAAATAAGAAATATTTAAAGACGTGTTCGATTACGATTACTTATCATAGCCATTTTCTGCAAAACCTCAAAATTGAATTGGAAATTTATTTATTATTTGTATATATGTCGTAGCGGAACCAAATAACTGTGTAACCTTCTTATTTCGAAAGCAAAAATTTTCACCTTCGATTATTATGAGCTACTTAACTAATGCACATTTTTCTTTTCTTTTCAGGTAAGATTGGACGAAGCTATCAAATTGGTTGAAACGAAATTATTCTGGCGTGTCTGTAAGTAAACAAAAAATGATTTAGATACCTCTCTTACTCCACGTTATATGTATAATGACTACATTTGACGCGTAGCTTGAAGCCTAAATATAAGTCGTCTGTCTTAATTCTTTACTTGTATAGTCTTACAAATAAAAAATAAGGATTGGTTTATTCAACGAGTTTTGGAAAGGGGTAGACAAGTGCAATCGAATATAAATTTTATGGATGCACTTATGTAAAATCTTGCTTAAAAAATATTTACTCACAATGGACTTCTTTTGAGGTGTTAATTGATATATAAGAATTCTTAGCTGTTGCTTCATGCACTGCTAATGAATGACGTACTGGCGAAATTTGACACGCCAAATATATTCGGAAATATCAAATCACCCAAGAAAACATATCTTTTTCGAATTTGTATTATATTATAATAAATATATGCTGCAGACAGATTATTTCATCAATCAAATATGTCAATAGCGGTCATAAACCGTGTGCTTATATGTAATACAATAAATATGTCGGATACATGTGGGCGCATACCAAAGGCATAAGGAATGGGTTATACTTAATATGTAATGTATGCACGCAAAAATAGACTGGCGTGTGGATAGCCGTCAGTTCGATGAATGCACTCGATGCGATAATCCACTCGCTTGTCAAATCAAATTTTCCACCTTTCAATTGAAAATGTGCAGTATCTGCTTTGATGTTGCAATTTTCAAGCCGAGCCTTATCAATTTATACGTAACATACACATTAATTTATATCGTGCAATATTGTTGCAACGTTTGCAGTACAAGTCAACGCATATTTCAACTGCTCATATAATATTTTGTTCTACGATGTCTGGCTGATTATTTATAGCATTCATCCAGACTTAAAAATTCGTCGAACTTTTTTTAATATTCCATTTTCAAATTACTAATTATAAAAATGACGTAATAAAATCCTTGCCCCTAGTCACTAATGATCAATCCGAGTGTTTCCGAGTTCTTGAGTACACTAAGATGTCAAACGGCGAAAACAATGAAAAAAAGTGATAATACATTTGGAAATTTAATTTAAATTCAATATTGGTACTCAAATTTTATGTTCAAATTCCACCAAGCTTTCTCAGTCGGTATTAAATGATTTAAATTAACCTAAGCGTGCATTTTATCCGTTATGAATGTTGAGAATTCCTGTATGTAATGAGATTTGAGACAATCTGTCTTTTCTACACATGTTTTTAGTGACTTAGGTTACCCTATTTAATTATTATTTTTTCAGGGATTTTATCTGTAAAAATATAAAGTTAAAAAATGGCAAATAAAACTGCTTTCAGACCATTTTTCACTAGGTAGTTTTTAAATTTAAATACAACTGTATCTGCGCACAGTGTACGCTATTTCTGCGAAACGTTTTATTTGTTGGTACGTCAATAGTACGGTATTGACTGATTTGTTTCTGTCGTGCCGACCGCAGAATCCTATATCACGTTTCGCGTGCGTATTTTAAAGACATTGCGTAGGAACGATTAATTTTATTCAAAAATTACTACAGTGCGTATTCTTATCACTACACAAGCCTAAAGTTTTATTTTGAAAATGTTCCTCAATTTGTTTCGCGATATTGTCTTTATTCATATTATAATATATAATTTACTTTTTTAAAATCGAATTTAAATAGTTTCAACGCTGGTATTTAAGCTTTCTGTTTGAGAAGCTTCCGAAGAAGGTTTTGTATGTGCAGTCTAGATTTTCAATCACACAGTTTTTTCGTTTGTCCGCACACTGTACGTGCCGCCTGAGGATGGAAATGTGAAATATTATTGACAAAACTTTATAAAAATATTATTTGTTACTATAATGATTGCTATTTTGTTTGTAAATTCGTCTAAGTTTTTATTGCAATCATATTTAAATTACTAATGGCTTTGCTATTATTTGTTATGCTGTCATCTTTCTGTTTGCTTGTTTGATAACGTCTACTAATACATCAAAAATACTTTTATCGAGTTATCTATTTGTTTAACTTTCATTGAATTGGAAATAATTTGTATTTCACGTGATAGTTGATGCGGCCCCGAAAGTCGGAAGTTTCAATGTCGGTAGGGCAGAGATAATATTATAATATTATCAACGTAACGTCGTTTATTTGCATGTCAATCAAATGCCCAATCGGCGGGATATTAAATTTGCAGAGACTATCGCAAATTAAATATTTATGTCAATAATATTGCTTGACGTCAATGTCCACGCGACCGTCTTCTTTCATTATTGATTAACTATTGACAAGCTGTGTTATTTTTTCGTCTAAAATTTTTCAAAATAATGATATTTACCGCCTATTCTGTACGATGAATTCACATAAACTGGCATATACACGCATTCGCATATTTATATTGTTGTTCGGTCACACGAAATCGCCTTCTATTATTCACTGATTAATATTTTTGTTTAAAAGATAAAACGCCCAACGTTAACGATTTTGATTTATTTCAAGGGAGTTAAATAAATTATTGATTGAATTAGCATTCACTCCATTATCATTCGGTGAAGAATAGCAGTGTATTTTGTAGAACTAAAAAAAATTATTTCACATGCTATTTTTTCACCATATTACTTGCTTATTTTCTTACTCTCTATCAATAATGTGAAAATCAACAATTTCTCAAGAGGTGTTTAAATAAAAAGATTATACTACGTATTGTACGTATTATATTGTCTGGTGTTCTATTCTGTGATTCCATTTTAATTAAAATCTTGAAAATTCTGAAAAATCTGATGAAAATTTAGATGACTTATGTCTTCGTTGCTGTATTACAATATCGGCGTTGATTATTACAAACCTTATTAACATGGTAGTAGTCAATACCATAATTATCAAAAGCGTGGAATCTGATTGATTGGGCCGTTGGTGTTCTAATTTATTAACACAGCCGCACTAAAGTATTTAAATTACTAGAAGTGACTCTAGAAGCAGATCGAGCACAATTATTTTATTTTATCGATGTCTGCGCTACATAATTGATTACAGGACAAAACAGAACGGTAATAAAACTACACAGTAACAAAACTAAACTAGATTAGATAGGTTATATATTTTTTTAATTTAATTTAAAACAGATGTAACCTAATAGTTCTGGCGAGGACGGGCGCCGAAATAGCTCTCGACTAATATACCTTATAATTTTTTTAGAAATAAAATATATTGCTATTTTTTTCCGTGTTATAATGAGCTCTGACAAGTAAATGCCAATTCAATCAATATATATATATATATTTATAAGACGATTTAAAATAAATATTATTTGTTATTTTCTTCATTCTGTTTTGTCACTGTGTTCTGCTTTGCTTCTGTTCTGTCACTGTGCTGTGCAGAAATAATTTTGCGATTTCAAAAACCGATATGATCCAATGACTCAGTCAGCTGTTTCAAATATATACGCTAAGTTATAAGGATTTGAATGTTAACGAAAGACAATAAACTGTGATTGTTTGACGAGTTATCTCTCCGATTTAAAGTTTATGTTACTTATCTAATAGTTAATTTCAATTTCTATCCATATTTATTTTGCAAATAATCATCATTCAATTCTTCATTCGCTGGGAAACTGTTAAAATTTTACATATAATCATATTTTTATCTCCAGTATGCCGATGAAATTTTAATGTTTGAAACTGTTTTACTGATTTTTTTTTTTTACATTATTTTTTTAATCACTGTTCAAATCAAGAAATGTCAACTTGGTCTGACAGTAATCGAGTTATATCGCTAGCAGTAACCAATATTGTTAAGGTTATAGAAACCGTATCTCTTACCGTAAAACTAGTCGTATGTCAATTAACTATAGCCGGGAAAAATATACTGAAGACGGCGCTTTTCTACTTAGGTTGATGTACACGTGGGCTCTTTGAATCCCAACCGTTCTACACGTATTCTGGTGTTCCACAAGGTTCGAACTTGGGGCCATTGCTGTTTACTATATTTGTAAATGACATAAACGTCATAAAAAATGCTAAATTCTTATTATTTGCTGATGATTTGAAACTGTTTTTGCAAATTGCCGCAATTGATGATTTTCTCCATCTCCAGTCTGATATAGTCAATATAGTAGAATGGGGAAGGAGTAATAAACTCGATTTTAATATAGACAAATGCAATCTTTTATCGTTTACTAGACAGTCGCAAGTGTTTTTTTTCCACTATTCAATGAGTGGCCGAACTCTCGCGAATTTCATCAGTAATGGATCTTGGAGTACAATTCGAAAGTAAACTAACCTTCAATAGTCACATTAGGACAACCTGCAACAAAGCATTGCAAATGGGCTTTATCCTACGTACTACGAGAGCCTTTTCAGGCGTTAAAATTTTAATATCATTGTACAATACCTTAGTGCGAAGTAGGCTTGAGAGTGGGTCTATTGTTTGGGCCCCAGGAGATTTGAAATATGCCCTTATGGTGGAAAAGGTTCAGAAGACATTTTTGAGACTTCTTTACTTGAGGGCATACGGATACTATCCGTGGCTTTATCCAATTGACTTTCTTTTAGGTATGCTCACTTTTAATAGTTTGAAAAATCGAAGAGAAATATATCTAGCCACATATTTCTTTCGACTAATTCGAGGCCAAAATGAGAATTCTGCCATCCTTAATAATTTCAATTTGTATGTTCCGGATAGTTTTTTTAAGAAATCGTGTACATAATTTGTTTGTTCTTCCAAAGTGTAAAACCAGTCTGCCAATGGGGATGCCAATGGTAAGAGCATTAACAATGTATTGCTTCGTATGTTGATATATTTCATGTGGACGAAAGTGAGCTCAGACGAATGCTATTTTTTCAGTTAAAGTAGACATTTCATGAGCTTACTTGGTTGACTTTCTTTTTTTATAATCCTTATTGATTGTTTTATAGTGTATTTGTTGAATTTTTATATTCTTATATTTTAATATTTTAATATGTTACGGCGCAAAAGCATTGAATTGATAATTTGTAAGTTTTGTACCGTATAGTTATAATAAATAAATAAATAAATGTATGCTTAATTCGACACCGAAGTTTCGTCGCGGCATGTGAACGTAGAAAAATCGTTTTAAAAAAATTGTATCCCGCGCTGCGATTAAAGTGTGCTGAGAAAATTTATCAACATAAATTTTCGCCTTTTTACATCCGTCGGTGTGTGTTTGATTATGTTTATTTATGCGCGAATCGGCATGAAGAGCGATCGATTTGTTGGCAATTTGTCTGCATTGATGCGGGTCAGTATATTTTGTTTAGCTTGGCCTTACTTAAATATTATTTCACCGATAATTTTATTTATTTATCGGTACAGTGTGACCGTGAGCAGGAGTAACAAAATAATATTTTATGTGAAAAATATGTTAAATAGAGAAAATTGCTTTGCATTTTATCTGTACGCGATTCCTTGCCAATGAATTATGCATTATGCAGAGTAAATTATCTTATTTGTGACAAATATCGAATATGCTGCTTTCTGACAATCGTGCAACAATGGGGCAGATGTTACTTGGATGAAAAAGTTGTTTTGATTTTTTAACGTGATTTTTTTTGTGTTGTCATTTCCATTTGCTCAATAAAATGCAATAATTAAAAATGGTGTCGTAACAATATGAAGAAAACTATTTCTAACGAATAAATGTTCTAGAAACGTAGGGCCGATTAATCAGTACCATATCACTAAAAGAGTCAACATAGAATTAAGCATTTTCAATCCATATTATGAGTATGTTTATAGAATGGTTTTATTTAAAAAAAGATGTGAAACTTACTTTAAAATAATTTATATCGTATTTTCGCCCTATTCCATTAAAAATGTTCAAATTTAGTGCATTGCGTTATTAAGGTGTAAGTACATTAATTTAAGTTAATCTAAGCCAAAATCAAAATATTTTGTTTTTACCCACTGCAGCATGTTAGTGTCTTCGTACATACTTTTTGGACGAACTTGATGATAACCTAATTAATTATTCACTTATATAAGACAAAGCGTCTGGGTAGTACCAAGTCTCGCACGTGTTCAGCAAATTTTATTTAAATGGACCGTGAGCTTTTTTTGGCATTTGGAAAGTTTCCAAAAAAGAGTGACATATTTTCAAAAGAATTTCCTTAAACACTGCGGAGGTTTTCCTTTTATTCATTACAAAAATTATACGTCAGCGATAAATCTCAAGTGACATTAAAGCTTGACAACATAAAGATATTTTATTTTTCAATTAATGTATGCATTTAAATAAAATAATAATGGTTGTTTGACTGCAATATTATGTATATTTCATGGCATGCAAATATACATTTCCGTTATACGAATGGAAAATATAAATAAATTTTACTAAAAATGGTAAAACCAATAGAATTATTGCGTACATTTATTTTTACAATCTTTCAATTTTTATCCCTTCTCCCATAGATTATTTTGGAAATAGCGTGTAAGTTATGGTGGATGATTATAATTATGTTATATTTAATGAAAAAGTTTTTGTTTTTCTTTATTTTGTCAATGATTTCAGTGGAATACTTCATTACAATAATCAACACCCAGATGCTGCAAACGTATTTATTTATGCGTATTTTAGAAAAAGAGACAAATACTGAATGATGTAAAATTGTGGAAGGTATGTTATGAAGGTAAAATATATTTTCTTTGAAATCGGTATACTTTTTGTATACATTTTATATGATGAATTGAAAAAGTAGTGGCCTGAAGAAAAACATTCATAAATGTTAGACATCAATTTTCTGATTTTGATTTATGATAAAAATTACTGATTCAGCAGACGCATGCAAATAAATTAATCGGATTGCTTTTCTTTTCAGTGCTTAACATGTTTCATGATCCCAAATAAATAATATTCTTATTCGAATATGTGGATTTATATACTATCTGCTTAACAATTACATACAATTTGATGACACGCTTCTAATGCCGTAGAGTTAATTAAGCTTTAAGGTAATAACATATTTTTTAAGATATTGTGAATTTGCAAATTAATTTGGATATTCAAAGGTTTCACGTACATATATTTTATATACATTTATTACACCTTTTACTAATACAAATGTGTTCTTACCACATTTTAAATGACAATTCTGAAACAAATGTAATTATCTCTGTACACATATATTTTCACGCGTACAAGAAATATATTCAACTTATGAGAATGTGCTTATATGTGATTTGAACGCACAGAAACCAAACGCTAGAATAGCATACTTTTACTTGAAATAGATTGTTATTGTAGTATATTTTAATTCATATGTCGGGTAAAACAATCATGCACTTTTCCACTGTGACAGTCGATTTGTGGACTAATATGATCAATTTGGTTGGCTGTCGAACGTCATTCAAGTGTCACGTACGAACGAAATTTGGGTAGAATCCTCTTGAAGGATTATTCACGTAATCAATTGTGGCGCCATGTCACAAAAATCAAAGATAATTCTCAAACTATTCTCGTTATTAAAACAATGTAATCAAATATATTGGAATATCTTTAATGTGTTAGAAATATATTTAATTTATCCCTTCTTCTAGATACTTGTTTGTACGTTGATGTGTTTGCGAATTGATTTAGTGTTTCCAAAACACAGATGACTTCAGAATTATCAACAGGTAATTGAATGTAATATCTTTTACACATACGATATATAATTTCAAAATATTCTTTCCGTGATGATTAGTGAAAAGTAGTGGCCTGAATTAGTAAATATTTATTTATGTTAGACATTCATAATCTGAGAAACACCGGTATTATTGAAATACTTTTTTTTTTTACTAAGAATTGAAAATTAATGTTATGTCTATTTTACTTTCAGCTATATTTGAGTGGAACTTTTACATTATATATTTTAGTAGTGTTTGTCAAAAAATGTAAATAAACGATTCGATCACGAGGTGAATATAAACGACAAACAACAAATGAATGAGGTGAATATTAAACTTATCAATTTCTGTGGAATTTATTGAACAGCGTGAACTATTTGAATTTATGATGATCTAAAAAAGTAGTGGCCTGAACAGTTTACATGTTAGTTAACAATATTCTGAAATATTTATCATTCTTTTTACCTTTATTGGTAACGATGCGAATATTATGTTAAACCTGCACGTCTTGTTTTTTCTAGATATTTATTTCTCCTTCATCCACCGATACATTAGTTAAACGTGAATATTCAAAAGAGATGAATATTATTTCGACATTTTTTCAGAGGTAATTAATCATTTTTTTTTTCATATAATATTATTATAACCGCACCATTTTTAATGTGTTAACTGTCACTTCTTGATGGAATGGCATGATATTTCAAATAATAAAAACACATTTTTAGTAATATTTCCACAATATATTTTATGATCGGGACCTGTTTCGCTCGTCATATTGTGGAAATAATACTAAAAATGTGTTATTATTAAAAGAAAAACTTTTAAATATGATGATTTGTTAAAGTAGTGGCCTGAAATACGAAATGTTTGACCTCAATATTCTGATATTGTTTATAATTATTTTTTGTCGTGGAACTTGTCTTAATGGTTTTATTAAACAGGTTTTTTTTTTGTTTTAATTTTTAGACCCATCAGAAATATCTTCTATGAAAAAATATGTAGAACCCGCCGTAATTTATGTTAATTGTGCACATGTTTTCGAGAGTTAACATAGTACAGGTTAGTAAGCAAGCTCAAAAAAAAATACATTGAAGTCAGTTGTGCACAGAATTACCAACCAACGCGCCTCTATGTATGATGAACACTGTCTATTGATTTAAGTGACACCTCGTAGCTCTTCATTATAACACTAGTTCTGATGAAGGCGTAAGTCGAAATAACTATCAACCTTATAATTTTTATGAAACTAAAATTCATAGCTATTTTTTCACCGTGCGATGATGATTTAGAAGTACTAACATTATAATTCATATAAACAATTCCTAAATATTAACCTGTATGGTACTGGATGAAAAGTATATGGAATATACGCGCGGCCTATTTTTTAAAAAAAATCTCATTTTTAATTTTTTAAAATAAATTTTAATATCAATTGGCATATCAACCAAATATAAGGAAATCAAAATATTAACCAAATATAAGGAAAGGAACCAACTGAGCTTAGTGTTAACTATAAAAATCGTAAAAATTTCTATAAATACCTGATAGTAATTCCAGGGGTTCATAACCGATGAGAACGGTCATAGTCCTTTTGACATGGTTACTTCTAACCGTACATGTACGATCATAGTGCCAGACAGGTTAAATCTGTTCCGCCTATTGATTGAATTGGCATTAGTTTTTGGTTAGTAAATTGGACTTAGTAGTACTCCGTTATAACACGATGAAAAAATAGCAATGTATTTTAGTTCTACAAAATTCATAAGGTATATATAATAGTCGAAAGTTATTTCGGTTTATGCCCTCATATAAATAGTTCTGACGAGGGCTTAAGCCGAAATAACTATCAACTAAATACCTTGTAAATTTTGTATAAATAAAATATTGCTATTTTTTCATCGTGTTTTGAACACTGTCTTTTGTGAAAGTGTGCAGTTACACACTTCCAATATTATTCTGATATCAGTTATTCAAATTCTTGATGATTGAGTGGATTCAAATACAGATGAGTTGGTAATTCTTCAACTATTGGACATCTATGTTTACAATGATGAATATGAAAAGTAGTGGCCTGAAAAACATGAAAATATTTTAAAGACAATAATATTCTGATAATCATATATGTTGCAACATAAAAAGGGCTGGTTCTGACCGTTAATTTTAATAATTTTTGTGATTTATTTTTTTAGCGTGCTTCGATGTCAAAAGTATGGATGATAACATTATAATATCGCAAAGTGTCGATTGATTACGTGTTAAACCTGTCCGTAATCGTTGGAAATTAAAGTAAGTTGTTTAAATGTACGAAACATCTTTGGAAATTAAATATTTGTAGTTTTTTTTTATATTGTGATGAACATATAAAGTAGTGGCCTGAAACAAATAAATGTTAGACACCATATTCTGAGTGATGTATTATTACTTTATTATTGTTTCCAATAACATGTCGACATCTTTTAAAGCTATTCTTTTTTCAACAGGAATCTCGCTTATTATTCTTGACTGCTTTCGATTTGGCGGTGAAAACGTGTATTTAGTAAATACCGTCTATTCCAACAGGTGAATTAATATACATGTCTATCTTCTTTCTATTGTCTCTTTATAAATATACAACCGAAATAGTTTAATTGTATTAAACAAAATCAAATCGAAAATTTTACTCGTTTGTATATTTATTTTGCCAATACAAAACATGATGAACTTTTAAAGTAGTGGCCTGAACCAAACGAATGTTAGACACGGTTAACTGATCACAAAACTGCTTCATTATTTTGTTCGATAAACAACCGACTCTTCTAAAATAAGCTATTGCCTTTTTCAGGAAACACATTGATGCACACACATTGTATATTGACGAAGATAAGCAATGCGATGTTATTTTTATTAAAATTATTTGATTCGCAAATATCGCAGGTAAATTATTATCTTCACCACTAATAATCTTTATAATATGAGACTACGTTTTTTTCTCTAACGTGTAATGAACTTTTAAAGTAGTGGCCTGAAACAATTTAATGTTAGACACAACATTCTGATTAAAAATGATTACACATTAATTTATATTACGTAATTTATTCTATTCAAATGTTTTACTTTTTTTCTTCCAGGTTAACTATATTAAAATATTTGATATTTCTTGATTGTGGAAAGTTGCGGATGTTCACTTGATTGACATTCTATGATACATATGATATTACTTATAACCCAACAGGTAACACTTTGGCAAACTCTCAATTTAATTAGCTATAAAAAAAAACAATCACTCGCATCTTCTCAATTATTTATGATATCGACTGAAGGTGCTTGATGGAATTTCAATATCAAATTTGGATTGTGATAACTTTGTATGATTCCACATGCTTTGTCGCTAACGACCCGGGTTTCGCCTTTCGGCGTCTTCACGCATTCTATCACACGGATGCCACAGAACGGTCAGTTAGTGACAAAACACGTGGGAAAGTACAAAGTTGTAACAATTCAAATATACTCAATTATATTTTGTTGATTCAAAACATGATGAACTCTTAAAGTAGTGGCCTGAAAAAAAACATTTAAATGTTAGACACAATACTCTGATATTTATTTTTAATTATTTGCCTAATATTTTATCGAACTTTTTTTGAAAAAATAATGTTATATTGACTTTTTAGGAAATCGATCTTTAATTTTTCCCGATGATAAAAAGCATGAAGATGTTCCATGATTGCTATGAAATAAATACACGGTGCATAACTAACTACACAGGTAAAATATTTGAGACTTATTTATCTTACTTGCTTACCACATTCTCAATATATTTCGATTTTTTTTTAAGTTTTTTAAAATATAAAATATGAAGCAAATGTCCATATATTATTTTGTTCATCCAATATACACAATGATCTTTCAATTAGTATTATATTATGAAACACTGCAACAATTTTGATACCCATATACTATTTTTTCATATTTAAAAAATCATGAAATGTTTTCAACAAAAAGTTAAATGTATGTAATTTTTGTTTTCACGTATCCGATATTTTATATTTTAGGAAATATCGCCAGTGTGACTGACTTATTGAATATTCTTTGATATCAGATATTAAAAATTCTTTCATGGTAATTTATACTTCCGTTTTCAATCTTAAATTATTTATTTGTTCGTTTATTTTCTGAACGCATTGTGGTTATGCTTATTATTATCGATGTTTACAGTTATTTCGTATATTTTTTGGTCGACGTGAAGATTTTTTTTTAAGTAGTGGTCTGAATTTGATACAATAAATGTTAGACAGAACTTATCGAGCAATAAAATTAAACGAAATGACTTGTATAATCAAATACTAACACACATATGTTTTTATTATAGACTAATTCAATTTTGAAGAATTGAAGATAACAACGAATGATGATATCATAAAATTGAAAAAAAATGACGTCCTGTGAGAAGATAGTACATTAAATACTGTCGAGGAGACAGATGGGTGAAAAGCAACATAACTTGTGAACACATTTTCTTAATTAAAGTTGAATTACTTGTTGATTGTTTTGAGGTTATCTAATAATATAATAGAGAAAGAAATCACATCATAGATCAGTGGTTCTCACGTAAAATTATACTGTGGCCGGAGTATAAACATCAGTGGTCATGTAAAAAAGTCTCCGGTTTAAATTTATGTGAGAAAATAGACATTTTCAAAATATCAATATTTACTATGAAGCTTTTGGTAGACGCAGAAAAATTCTCATATAAGACGCATAAGAAAACCTCTGCTATAAATTATGATTCGGGGTCGAAGATGTTTGAATATTTTTGTTTTACAGGCTCTTAAATATGCTCTCGAATAATTCTAAATTAATAGATGTAGTTGAGGATATAACCTCGTAAATGACCAAACAAACATCTCTTTGTTTGTAGGCATTCTAATTTATGCTCGATTTCTTAGAAGAACTCAAAACACAACTAGTACTTTAAATATTTTATAATGTCTCAATAATTGCAAAACTCTTCGAATATATATATATATAAAGTCGAGCTAAATTAAGTTTGAGCATTACTATGACGATAGCATGAAGTCGAAATAGGTATCAACAATCTTATATAAGTTATTTTTACTCTGACATCTATAATGGTTGAATAACTGACAATTTACCGTAATGGCAATCGAAAAGGTGACTCTGCGAAAAGGGATGAAACAAAATACCATGTTCGGCATAATGAAATTTTCCCCTCACATCGTATTTTTTGTACACCATTAATCATACACGCCACATCGATCAATCAACGTTTTATTCACAAAAACAAACCCCTTACATGTTCAAGGGGTTGCCTAAAACAGATCGCATCGCCGGCTATTTATCTATATTCGTTGATTTCCGTGCTCTTGTGTTTTTCATATTTTCATTTGTGACACTTACTCTTTATACGTCGGTCTAAACAGCTATTAACGTAAAAGTCCCCTCGCTTTAATTAATAATTAAACGAGTACTTCATATTTTAGTACTGGCGCTTTGAAATTATAATTCATTTTAGACTGTTTTGTTTTTTTTTTTTTTTGCTCAATCATCAGCGACTTTCATTCTATTTATTTTCAATATTTGACGTCTATCAATATCGTAAATAATCTAATATTTATACAAATCCAATAATCGAGGAAAAACTAATGAAGTTATCACATACTTTATTTCATCATTCTTAAAATCGCGAGCCTTATATTGATTCTTCTGAGCGCCACTGCGGCAATGTACTCAGTAAACATTTTACGTTATCTTCCGACAGCCAATGCGCTCACTTGTCATACAATAAAATCAAATAATTATTGCGACGAAAGTCTATGTCAGGGGTCAGCAATCGCAAAACCGCATTTTCAAAACAATTTCTAAATTTCGTTATAGCCTTTTTTATTATAGATTCCTTGCTACGGTGAAATATATCGAAGACTTCGGAATAAAATATATCACGCGTTTTTATTTTTTGACTGAAGGTGCTTGATGGAATTTTAATATCAAATTTGAATTGTTGAAACAAGGTCAGTTCAAACAGATCAGTCAGTTCAGTTGCATCCGTGTGATCTTAGAATGCCTGATGGTGCCGAAATCCGAATCCCAGGTCGTAAGTGACAAAACATCTGAAATCGTGCAAAGATTTAATAATTCAACTTAAATAATATCCTTTCAACAAGCTTGACAGTAAATAAATTATTATGAGTAAACGATGCATGCATTTGATTTCAATACATTGCATTTATATTGTATCAAATTATTTGGAGTCGGAAGACTAATATTGTATACTTTCAATAATATTTTTTTAGTATGTTTATTTTATTGCAAGAGCTCGTTGAATAAGTTTTAATAACAATCGATGCCAACAGCAAACTTCTAAAACATTTGATAAAATTCACATTAAAAAATACACGGACTCGTGCTGTCAGCAATTTAGAGTTACTGTTCGGTGAAATCACAGATGCCAGTTGCACACGACTGTTTTTTTTTAAACCTGACTGTCGTTATCTTAGTAATCCTTTATAAATCCTTAGACAAATTATGACAAAATGTTAAGTGTAACAGATTATGAATTTTACGTTAGCATATCGCAACGCGTGTATTTTTGTGAATGACCTTAACTGTCATAATGTTTTTTTGTAATACGTATCTTACTACAAGATGTCAAAGCAAAGCCCGTGGATTATCAAAATAGTTCATTTTATTCCAAATAATTAATTAATTAATTAACAATAAACAATTTACTATTTCATGTAATGACACCTGGCAATGAAATACGATCGAACGTCATTTTGCAGAAGGGCTATTTAAAGTGGTTAGCTTTATCAAAACGATATAATGTTGGATGCATATAATGTACTTTGATTGTTTGTGGGAAAGCATGTCATAGGAATTAAAGTATTTAATCCTTCCTTACTGTGCCACAAATTCCGCTTGTCGGTGCTGTGTATCGAAGACTGAAGACGGAGTCGGAGTCGTGAAGTCGCAATGTTGTGGAATACGAGGGACCCCGACTACTTTTTCTATCAGATAATTTTGAAAAATAAATATATCAATGAACACGAAGAAATAAATTGTCTTCGTTCTGTCCCAATATGGTAAAATTTGGCTATTTACTGGAATGGTCGGTTGTTTTTTTATTTTAATGCACATAAATGGCAAAAGTAGAAAAAAACTCGCAAAATTAAACTTTTTTGAGCCGGAGATCTGATATCGAATATACAGCACCGGAGAGCGCAATTTTTACATATGATATGTGCGGAGCAACGATAAGAATATACATATGACTATATGTATTGTAATCATCACTTAAATTTTTTAAAGTGATTTAGTTGAATAAAAAAAAAATCAAAATATCTTCGCTCCGCCAAATCCGTAATCGTTATTTATTCACTTTTTTATTCGATGAATTAATGAATAAAGGAGGAATATTTAGTATATATAGTAGCCCGGCATATATTATATTTATAATGGGGATAAATTAAATTATCACAGCTATGCGTATTTATTACATAAGACAAGACAGAAAGGGCTAATCATGTTTTCGATTACGTTATGATTTGCAAGATGGGGACACTTCAAAATAAAATTTATTCTCGTTTCTAGAGAAATTTTAATTTAATATTCTGACGGCGGTTTTGGAATTCAATAACTGTTTATTGCAACCATAGTATTTATTGTATTTCTTATTGTTTTGGTACCGTATATAATGCCATTCTGCAATCTTTAATGTCGGCATCTGCTTCTGTCATAGTCGTAATATTGAACTCACTGCCTTTTGGTGATCTAATGCAAACCAGAAATTGGTCATGTCCCCAATTAATAGTTGCGAAATAGCTTTTATTGAAGTAATTTTGTCAGTTTCAAACAAGGCCGTTTTAATGGGCGCTACCGGAGAGGAATTTTTAATCACACTAATCAGGGTATGCCATCATCATCCATCTATTGTATTGATTTTGAACACTGCAACCTCTGTGAAATTTTGACTTCTACCTAGTAATTTCAATATTATATATATATTATTTTCAATTATTCAAAATACTGATCAATCTTTAACAGAAGACACGGTTCATTGGCAGTCTGTTTATAGCAGTGCCATAGTATGGTTTTTCCTTCATATAACATAACACTATTTTCAATATATCACTAAGAGTGTTTGACGAATAAACTGTTGATATTTTAACACGGTGAAAAAATCGCAATGTATTTTAGTACTACATTTTTTTATAGGAAATAGCTAGCATTGCTATCATCATACATTGCTATTTTTTCACCGTGTTATAATGGAGTTCTACCAAGTAAATGCCAATTCAAGCAATATATTAATATTTTTATGAAAAAAAATATGCGAGAGAAAAATTACTTGTCGCAGGGGGGAAGTGCATGGGCTGCTCGTGACCGTTAAGTAACGATATGCGGATTATTAAAATTACTTTATATAATATTTTCGCGGTTCTAATATCGATAAATTAAGTATTCTTTATTTGCAGCTCCAGCTTGTCAGATTTAAATTAAAAAACAATATTAATTTAATTATTATTTTACTAATTTAATAATTTTGAAACCTTTTCATATTTAAGACGTTCATCGTCATATTTGCCGCATCGTTATCTTATCAATCTTATTATTCACCGTATCATTCGGAAGCGTCAAATAATTACTCAACTCTTGCTTCTCTGTCTTGCTACTCGTTGGGCAGTCAATCGCGAAGTGGCCGCACGGCCGGTCAGTCGCTCTCCACCCACTGTCGCTCAGTTCTCGTCATTAGTGTATTCAGTTCGACAATAATCGCAGTCTGCGTGAAAGTTTTGTTTTTGTGGACGGATGTCATATTGATTCTTTGAAACTTTTTGTACGGATTCATTGTTTGTTTTATCGTCTAATCTTCCATTGTTGTTTTTGTGACTTGAATCCAAAGTGCTTTTGATTTTGACAGGTAAAACTATTTTAAATTTATTTCTGGTCATTTTAACTGACTTAATGAGAATGTTATGATATTTAAATTACACCAGGCAAGAAGCTTTGGATATTAAAAAAAAATTGGTGTTGAAACCGGGATTCTAAAATGTCATTTAACGTTTTTTTTAATAGTTTTATGCCCACTAATTTCATGAAATATCGATAAACATGAGAGATCAATCACATCATGTTTTATTTAAGAAAATAATACACTAATTATATTATTGAGCTTCTTGCCTCTTCTGTCCCCTTTGAATAAAAACCTATTTTTTTTCAAACAAATAAAAAATATTTGCAAGCTTGTATGTATTATAAATAAGTGACAGTCGTACCTGCAGAAATAAAACACAACGTGTTTGTTTATTTGAGACACTGGTTCGTTTCCATTTTTTTGAGTGCTTTCATAAACCTCCCATATTCAATATTGCACTTTGTATCAAATATAATACATTATTTTCTTTATGATAATGTATTCTTCCCTTATAATTATTATAATATGTAAAGTTTGCACTGTTACTTTAATCGATGGGTAAATATTTTTCGATTTCTAGTGTGTCGACCCTTTTGATCAAACTTTGTATCGAAGTACATAAAATGAACTTGCACTTTGTTCGGTCGTAAGTATTTTACTTATCAAATATATCATTTCTAAGCTTAGCATTAACGCACGTCAGATTATATTTATTGAGGCGTCGCCATTCGAAGCGTAGTTAAATATTTGCAACACGTATACGTCTTGTAACCATATTTTTTTCTTTAATAGAAAAGCAGTACTAAACAAATCGTGTTAAATTTAGTAAAAAAAAAAATCCTGGAATATGTGAAACTCAATGCAAAATAATCGTTTTTTTTTCAGGTAGAAATCCATTTTTTTTTTGCAATGTATAGCTAATATTTTTAATATACGACCGCTGTAGAGATATCGTAAGATTTTGAATGAATTGGATTCATATGCTAGAAACTCTATAAAAACTAAGATAGTGTAATGAAGATGAAATGAATAGGATTCAAGTATAATTGCAGCGATGGCGCGATGCCGAAACAGATATCAACGATACTTGAATGAATATATCTATTCGTGTTTTTTCTGCAGACCTGTGACTGATTTAAATATAAATTGTTTGACTATAATTTCTGCATAAAATGATATGTTTTTATGTTAATGACTCATAGTAAATAATATAAACGTTCCGATAAACATGGATTCACAATATTCTCCGAGTAGTCACAAATGCCGTCATCGTTAGTTAATTCGTCATGTATGTCGCACGCCGTCATTCGAATTCTGTACTATTCGCGTTAGTTGACATATAACATTCTTGTGATTGGAAAGTCAGTCTTACACTTCATATTCTAGATGATATTTCTGATTGACTTTTTTTGACGAATCTCTGAATCAGCTTTGATAAGAAATGTGGATCAATTTTTGAGGACATATAAAGAAAATATATTTATTTTTATCGGCGACGTATTGCACGTTTAATGTTATTATTTAGAGATAACAACGATTTTAAAAGCATACGCTGTGCGCCATTACAATAAAATAATATTGTAACCGTAAAACGTGGAATTCTTATTCGTCCGCATAAATTCCACGTATAAGTAACTTAACCTTTTCGAGTTTTATTTTATTGCTTTCGAGTATTGATGTTCTCTCTCTACGACCGATATTATTGTCAAAGTGCTCTAACCCTTCAATGCCCAGCGATTTCGATAAAATATTTATTTTATAAAGCGAAACCTTCAATTGTACAAAATGGTAGATTCCATGTGTTTATTTCTCATGCAATTATAAAGATAACTCTCTCGACCTAGCTTTAATGTTTGCCGAATGAATTAAACGCCACGTATAATATAAGTTCACTTGGTTAAATTTTTAAATATCTACATTTAAAATTTTTCTAGATTGAAAAATTTTATAAGTAAAAAGAAAAGTAATCCTTAATTACTTGATTTGTCTGACAATATAGTAAAACCGTACATGTATAAAACATCAGAATGTGTTACATAAAACGTTTGCAATGCTGTTTAGTTAGTCATAGTCGATGATAGCATCATGCAGTAATAATTATAGCTATACATATATCATATTGTGTCATTAAATACAATATATCCTTTTCATTTATCAATAACTAGCATTCTATGGTAGTTCGGAGTAACACAAACCCGTAGAATATATCCAGTGATTAATTTGATGGTCCATTGTTTTTCTTATCGTTCCAACAGAAGTATATAGTCAGAAATAGAGGGCTTCGAGGCAACCCTTTTCATTATTATCTCCAAATGAAAACGCCAAAAATGTAGCAGTGCTATTTATAAACGAGAGCTGATTTGTTTAAATTGTGTTATTTGCCGTGGGAACCGCACCGAAGGTGTTAATGTATATTTTATACAAGGTGTCCGATTCCGTGAATAACTTCAAATTCATTTCAGTCTTACGCGTCAAACGTTTCAGACGTGTTAAATTTTTTATTGTTGACTGTCCAATTAGAACAATTTTTGCTAAATGAATATCTCGTGAGAGCCGTCCATTATTGTTATTTTTAAGAGTTTTTCTTACGTCAATAAAACTATTTTAGGAGTTAAACCTGTTGGTATTTTTTATATTTTCGTTTAGACCAGCCCAGTTAAAATTTATCAAGTAAAATACATCGCTTTTAACTCGAAAAGACATTCAAAATGTCGCCCCGCCATATAAATGTGTATGCTCGACTCTTGGCCGTCCTAAATATCAAAAAAAAATAATGAATTAATATGAAAAAGCTTATTCGATGAGTTCCATTATCAGTTTATGTAATTTTCCAATGGAGTAAGCCGTTTAATTTACCAGCAATTGAATCGTCGTTAGAATAGGTTGGTTGAGCTATCATTGAAAAAAACTAATGTTACGTTGAATCCAATATTTTTAACTCAATAATCGTAAAAAACCGATTTGAAAAAATATTAGTAGACAAATTCAGCAAAAATTGCATGATATTTTTCGCATATATATATATGCGAAATGGTCTGGTACAGAATGTGTTGTAATATATTTTTAAAGTTTTCAAGACGTTTCAGTCCAAAAAGTGTAGGCACATCATCTATGTAATCTATGTTGAGTTTAGTTTCACGAAAATAATATGTTTGGCGTATGTGTCGTACAGTGTACACCTAATGCACGTATGTAGTTAGTAAACAGTATAAATAAATTATTTACCTTAAATATGTTCGACATACTATACTGTCTTCAAATAAATATGATTCTGTGTTTTTTTTACTGGCTATTTTTAGTTAGCCTGTATTTTGGTTATATCTATGGACGATTTGTGAATCATTTGATAATATTGGTACACATACAATACACGCAGTTTCCGGTAAATTTGTTTTTTTTTTTTAATTTATTTAATATACTATTTAATTCTTCATCACAGGAAGTCGTCACAATAATGAGATATAAAAAATAAAATTGTATATGTGCGCGAGTGTGATGTCATGGAGTGCTACGAGACTCGTTATCACTACTGATAGTACTCGATTCAAGTATGATTGTTTTACGTTGTTGTAGTTCTGATGAAGGCGTGAGCCGAAATAGCTATCAACTATATCTTATAAAATTTTATAGGACTGAAATACATTGCTATTTTTTCACCGTGTTATAACATAAATTATTTTGTGGCAGATTATATTAATATTAGCATAATATTATCAGATTAAAGCATTATATAGTTTTAAAATGTCTATTCAAGTATGCCAGCAATTTAGAGTACTTAAAATACATTTGATTTCGCGCAACGTTGTTTCATTCAACTGAATAAAAAAGTCTTTGGTCGCTTCAAATTTTAAAACGTGTATAATCAATATAAAATCCAGTTTGATCTGGGTATAGAAAGAAACATGACACGTTGAAATTATTTACTCCTCATTTTGAATTTCACAAATTTATACTAAACTGTCTAATGGTTGAAAGACAGTTTCAAAAGATTGCAGTACACCAATGAGTCTGGAAAAAAAAAGATTCAATTGACGTCCATTGACGTAATTCGTCGAGTAGTGGGTATGGAGAAAGGTATCTTGTCATTTTGAAGGTTAAAATAGTGATGTCACTTTTGACATGTTTATGACGTACGCCCGTACGGACATCTAAACATTCCGATAAAAATAATAATATAAATACGCCAATAATGTTCAGACTTCTCAGACCACGAGGCGCTCAAATTAACTTCATCGGCCGGATGAAGTTGAGAAAGCGTCTGATACGAACGCATCATCACAAACTTATACGCAAACCTGACCGGAAGTAAATAGCGGTAAGGAAAACGCGCCCCTTTCCGGTCCGCGTCGCTTTTTTTATTTCTCGCACGGTCAAACGCTTCCGATAGGATTTGTTAGGCTCACTTGCTCGTTACCGTGACGTATATGTGGGGCTATTTTAAAAATCAGTGACAGCAGCTGTTGCCGGCGTCTTGTGATATTATTATAACTCACCGGCCAATTTTATTCACTCGGCGAAATTCCCAATCATTCTCGCAAACCGTGCGCTATGGGTGAAAATATCGAATACACTGTCGGATACTTTTTACAGTGCTTAACGTTTCCAGGAGTATGGACATGTCATATATTTCAATAATTATTTTGATAATATATTCGAGTGCTCTGTGTCCACGGTTTGTGATCCTTGGATTATGCAACTGGTTTTATTACGATAAAATGATTTGATTAAAAAAATGTTTATAATTTTTATGTGAAAATAACTCACTCCTCACAGCACGGTTAAAATTAATTAGTTAGTCCTGGAAAGGTTAATTCAAGACGATGTAGCTCGAGTATTGAACGCATAAACATTTGCGATCAAACATGACGTCGCCCAATACGTTTCACGCATTTTTAAATTATATAATTTATGATATCGACTGAAGGTGCTTGATGGAATTTCACTATCAAATTTGAATTATAGATTTACAAAATTTTAAATTAATCACACGGATGCAACAGAACTGACTGATCACTGAATTCTGAAGATGCCGGAATTCGAACCCCGGGTCGTTAGTGAAAACATGTGGAATCGTACAAAGTTGTAACAATTAAAATTTAACTAAATTTTAGCTTTCCTTCCTATCTTATTAGAATCTGAAAATTTCGCCAATTCGTTTTGAAGTAGTTCTTCTAGAAACCGAACACCTGTCATATGTAGCCAAATGTATTAAGAAAACGTAACCTTTTATATTATTTTGATTTTGATTTAGAAATATAAATTGTTTTTTTTTGATTTAAAGGCAATCAATATATGACCAGCATGCCTGCTTAAATTCAAACGATAAGATTGTGGAACGGTAACGTAAACTTATAGATTTGTAGTTATTGGATTATGCTAATTTATTTAATATAACGAAATAATTAATTAATATTCTACAATATACACGAAAATAATGTTCGACTGTAATAATTTAATAATGGAAACTTTGTAAAAAAAAACAAGATAAATAATACTTTTATTTGTTTACATTGTAACTTTTGATTGATTTGGAATCGTTGAAAAGGTATTTATGTCTGACAATAAAGCATGTCGTGATTTTGTCAGATTTAATCTATTATATTTAAAAAAATATTTTTTTTTTTTCATAAACGTACTTTTTACATTGTAGTAACGGAAAATGAATAAATCAAACTTCGCACTTAGCAGTATACGAATGATTCATAGGGGAAACCGATGTGTGGGGAGGATAGAATTTTCAATTTTTACGTACCCTGCTTGGACTACAGACTGCGAATTCTTCAAATATTTCTCGGTGCCCCATAAAATATTCCCGTGCTGCACGCGCTCACCTCTAGACACCCCACCCTGCCCGGCGTCCCAATTCTGAAATAGAAAACAATGAGGAGCAATTTTTTATATATATAATAATAGCATCGCACGCTAAGCTGGCTCCGCGACACTTTTCGCATCAAACTTCTGCACCGTCTTCAATTTTATTTTATATTTATTCTCGCGTTTTTTAAATTTTTATTTTCATTTATTGAATCATCGTCTATTAATGTGTTTTCTTAGCAAAGTGTTCCTTTATTGAATATGGATAATGTAACCCTGCATTTTTACAGCGCGTGAAAGAAAATACCAATGGAAGCTCTTTATTTTTCATTTGAGTGCTATAAAAGCGACGTCGTCAAAATTAATGGAAACGTGGCAAGAAACGAGACCGACGTGAATTAGTTTGGTGATTTTAAGCATCATTTGTAATTTTGGTGATGATCCGCAATTCCTTATTTGTAAGTCACTTCATATTACAATATTATAGGAATACAAGTTTTTTTAAAAAAAATAATTATATATATTCTCGTTTCTTATTAATGAAACCTGTTTACGGGTGTGTGCATGCTATGTCCAATTTATGATGTGGAAGTAGAGCTAAAAAACTATTATGTATGTCAACAGTGGTAAACTATTTTTTATTTCACGGTGAAAAATAGCAATGCACTTTAGTTCTACAAAATTTTATAAGATATACTTGATAGGTATTTCCGGTCACGCCATCGTCAGAACTATAGTTTGAAGCATTTAGTACATTATAATAGTTCTGATGGTGACGTGAGCCGAAATAGCTATAAAGTATATCTTATAACATTTTGTAGAACTAAAATACATTGCTATTTTTTCACCGTGTTATAATGGAGTTCTACCAAGTAAATGCCAATTCAATTAATCAATTAAGGCTATTTTTTTATTTGCTACAAAGATCGCAAACATACAACTAACATTTATTTAATAAAATACGATCATTAAAACGCCAATTAAAATTACAATTCATTCGTTTTTTTTTGTTCAACATCAGATTCAAAACATCGAATATTTCAACGCCAACAAAAAATACTTCCGTACTTTAGTTAAACTTCTAACATCGACTTCTAATGCGTGTTATTTAATGTATTTAAACGGTGTATAATTTTTTGATGAAAGATTCATGCTTATTATAACCTTAAACAGTATAGAACATAATGGCACCATTTACTGAAAAAAAACGCAAACATTAAAATCACGTTCATAAATTCGGGGTTTGTAATGCGGCGTTAATAAAAGCTCTTCTTTGCAAACATCGAAAAAATACATTTGATATATTAACATTTGATTCAGTTCATTGCTGCTCTGGTTTGTATTCGAAATGAATAAAGTGCTTGTTTTAATAAGGGCTGTGGAGTATATTTCGGAGTCGTATTTTTTTCACGAATCCACGGCCCTGGTTCAAATTGATAGTCAAAAATTAAGTAACATACATCACGCGCTTTATTTTTAATATTGCGACCTGTACGCTAAATAAAAAGAATCTTGACAATCTCTGCTAGCTAAATATAAAACCTTATCTTATTTGTATGTCCTCCCATTTAATCGTGGGATTAGATTTGAATGAAAAGAAAATTATGGAACATTTTATACTTGTGTTTTTCAAGGTGGCGGTTACTTACATTTACCGTGCCTTAGGGTATTATGGGCTTGTATAATATTTTATGAATATAAACCTAGCTTAATCAAAATTTGATTGTCTTCTTGGCCTCTGAATCTTTATCACTATTTAATTAATAACTAGGTTATTATTTGACAAATTAACTATTTGAAAGATGTTAATCAATTTTATTTATTTGTACTGTCAATTTAAGTTTGTCTAGTCTATATAAAAATTCTTAAATTGTATTCACTAATAAAATTTTAAACATATAATAATTGAACATTAGTTGTATTGATTTGTTTGTTCATAAATATGATATAACATCGTTGAAAAGTAATGTGACTTGGAAACCGAAGGTGACTTATGGTGCATTTTGGCGAAATCAAGTTTTTTTGCATGTCAAATTATAATATTTATTTTTATTACGAATATATTTTTAAAGAAAAACTGGTGTGGGAGATTAAAAAAAAGAAATTTTATTAAAAAAAAAACGAAAATTCTTTTATACGAACACTGAAACGAAATTAACATTTAAAAATATCGAACTCTACAGTCCTAACTCTAACGTCTTTCAAACAGTATGTACTAAAATCTTCGTGTGTATTTTCCGTCACAGGCAACATGTAATGTGGTACCTTTTAGTGAGTTTTCTCAGCGGTTGAGCTTTTTTAAAATTATTTTTAACCATGTCTTCTCTAGTGTCATGGCCATCGTCTACATCGCTTATGATTCGACCAGCAATTAAAATCGAATATGCCGTCTAACGAAAGGCATTTTGCTCCTAAAATCGTAAAAATAAATTACTATTTCACGCATATTTGACAAACTTACCGTTCACGCGTCTTTTAGCATTCGTTCATTTAATATTGTTCTGTGTATATTTAAGAATTTCGTGTGTAATCCTGCAAGCGATAAAAGATATCTTTTGAGGCTGTAACAAAAAAAAATCTTGTGTCAATTTTACGTGCGCTTATTTCTTATGCAATTAATCATTTTTTCGGATTTTATTTCGTAAAAGTAAACGTACTTCTGTTTTACGTAATGTAACAAATACATTGGACGGTATTTATGATGAATTTTAGATTTCAATTTATTATTATCGTTGTAGGAAAAATATTGTTCGGTTGTTAAATATCTGTTTTAATTGTGAATAGATTTTATCTAAATTCATAAATAAATTCATAAAACACATTAAAAATGCTGTCATCAACATGTTTTGCTATTGGAAAATTAATGAAAATACTACGCATACATACTGTGAAATATGAGACGTGTTTTAATGAAACATACAAAATCTTACAATGTCATACTCTAACGTTTTTCGTAATGTAACTGCAGTTCTTAACATTTCATACGCAGTGATTAATTACGATTTTAGAAATAATCTTATCTCTCTCGCAATAACAAATATAACACGGAGCAAGCTATTGTTAAACTGTGGAAGTGAACTCTTCATGTTTTGTTCTTCGATTAAAACATCAATGTAGAAAGTTTCCATTTCATATTTTCTTGCGTCCGTGTCTACACAGGTCTGCCTAAGAGATCAGTTTTTTTTATCATTCAGCGTATGATCGGAAAATTATGACGGTAATAATTATATCAAATAAAAAGTATTTATACTGCCACCAATAATAACCCCGCGGCGGAATAATCGTAGTAGAAAAATAATCGCCAGTCCTCATGGTTTTTGTATCGATGATGTCTAATCTTACACATTCAATGTATTTAAACTCTAGACTGAAAAATGCTATTTTCATAACAAATAGCACACATCATTGTAAAATACCAATTATCTTTTTTTGTATAATACTTAGCGAGTATTTTTTGTGTGTGGAATCTATATGCGTATACACGAACGTGCATTTTTCGATGCCTTTGTGTTTCTATTATGATGTCATGTTCACATCCTACTACTACTATCTTATGGCACTATTGTGGGGACTAAGGGCGTGGTTAACGCCCTTTTTGCCCTTTCGTCTATGGTGTGTTGTGTTTTTGTTGGATCTTTTTGCTCTTTTTTTAGAAAAGCGTTATGCTATGTTTTTTGCATGACGCTTTTATGATCTCTTTTTGGGGCAGTGAGTGGATCTTGTGCTCTTTTCTTTTTTAACACAAAGCGCCACGCTAAGTATTTTGCGTGACGATTTTTGATCTCTTTTAGGGCAAGTGCCACGCAGATTGCGTGTCACTTGCAACACCAGTTTCAAAAAAAAAAAAAAATGGAATCTATATAAACTAAAATACATAAAGTGTACAGTGATTCTATACATTCCAAAAAAAAAAAAAAAATAACATGATGATAATGACGGTCTCGGCAGCGAAGTATTCAGGTCCAGGGGGTTTTTTTTGTTTTCGCTTCCAGCTTCCCGGAACCGTAGACGGACAGACAGGTAAGAAGAGGCGAGGGTGATCTGTGTTGTGGGGGGGAGAGGATCTAGGGAGGTTTCAGTTTTAAGACATGACGAGGTCTTATGTAATCGGATGGGGCGTCAATGTCGAACGCTTCTAAGCATGATTTTATCGTCGGATTCGTGTGGTTTTCGCAGTCGCTGTAGAACTTTGTCGACAGTCGCTGTACGTGGTCATGAATTGACTCTATATTTAGATCGCGGTGAAGTGTAGAACCGCGGACGTACCACGGGGCGTCCACAATTGTACGTAATATCTTGTTTTGCGCAATTTGCAATTTATCCGTTCGAACTTTTCCTACGTGTCCCCATATTGGGCACGCGTAGGTCATGATCGGTCTGGATATCGCGGTGTAAAGGAGCAGTTTGCTTTTTAAGGCAAGTGTGCTCCTTCTGCCTATCATCGGGTATAACCGACCCGTGATTTGGGAGACCTGGCGTATTTTTGCATCGGTATGCTTTTTGAAATTCAGCTTCTGGTCGAGCGTGAGTCCCAAGTATTTGACCGACTTGTCCCACTCGATCTCGGTACCAAGCAGTTTTATCTTTTTTATTTTAAGACAGTGGCGGTTATTTCTCCGGTTGAAATTTACCGCCGTACTTTTGTCTGGGTGGATTTTTATCCTCCAATCGCGACACCAGGCGGCTATGTTGTTGCTCGCTTTTTCGACGAGCAGTGCGGATCTATTTCTATTAGCTGACCGGGCTAATATTGCTGTATCGTCGGCGTATTGCGCGACGATAGTCTGCGTTGTTGCGCATGGGATGGGTATGTCGTGTGTGTAGAGATTGTACAGTAATGGAGATAACGCACCCCCCTGTGGTACGCCGGCGTGCGGGGTTCGAGGGGTGGAGTATACGCCGTTCAGTTTGACGTAGAATTGTCTGTCTGAGAGGTAGGAGTTTAGTAATTTTAGCATCGGAAAGTCAAGTCCGACTTCTGCCAATTTTACCACGAGTCCTTCCTTCCATACCTTATCGAAGGCCTTCTCGATGTCGAGGAATAGTCCCGACGTGAATTGCTTTCTGCAAAAACCGTCTTTGCAGAAATCAACTACTCGGAGCAGTTGGTGGTTGGTGGAGTGGTGCGCTCTGAAGCCGTGTTGCTCATCCGGGATGAGTTTTTTCTCCAGAGCGGCCTCCTCAAGTCTCGATTTTATGACTCGTTCTAGCAGTTTGCCCATTGACGGGAGCAAGCTGATTGGTCTGTAGCTTTCGGGGAGTTCATGATCCTTTCCTGGTTTGGGAAGGAGGATGACATTCGCGATTTTCCAGGACTTTGGAAAGTATTGAGCCTCCAGGCACGCGTTGACGATGCGCGTGAGCGTCTCGACTCCCTTCTCGGGAAGGTGTTTGAGCGCTTTTGGACCGATCTCGTCGACGCCTGGGGCTTTTTTGTTTATAAGTCGGTTGATGCGGCTCTCTATCTCTGCCGTGGTTGCGGGGTTGATAGGTGTGGTCGTTAGTTCACATCCTACATCGGAGTCTGTAGGTAATCGAAAGCTTTTGTGCAAAAATAGGGACACCAAAGTCGTTTATAGCTTTTACTAAAAGCTCTCAACCGTATGAAATACATGCTAGGGATGTTCGCGATCATGCAGTATCCGAGTCGGTATTTATTGATAATATCGAGTATTTAATTTATCGTTCATCCAGCGTTCGGTATTTTTTGATTTGTGTAATATGCTTGCAGTATCGAGAGAAATATTAGTGCTAATATATTTCTGAAGGATCGTATCCGTCATTTTAAATTGAATTTCACCCTGAAGTGTGTGATAATTTTTGAGATATTCTATATGAAAGAAGTCTTGGCCAAGCTTAATTTTTGTGCTCGCATTATTGTGGGTATTTATTTATTGTTGAATTGGTATTTACTTGGCAGAAATCCATTATAATATGATATAAATAACTCTTCACGTTTTCATATATATATAGTTGTTTATATATATAAACAACCATATAACGTTTGAAAAGAGGTCTACAATTCATCGTTTCATTTATTCTAGCATCATAACGTTTTTATTTAATTTGAATATTAAATATTTTATTACTTAAGAGTTTTTCTAAGAAATCAAATAAAACCAAGTGTAATATTACAAGTCGTAAAAAAACGTGAGTTCCTTGTAATGATTTAAGTTAGGGTGATGTGTTAATGTTGGTTTGCCCATTCAAATGATTGGTAACTTGCCTGCATTTATTAATTCCTAATTAAAATTTTAATTGTGGAAACTATGCACACTTACATTTCCGTCCATTCAATCACATGCGATGAAATATAACTTGACAATTTAGAGACAAAACACATTAAAATTGTACACAGTTTCAACAATTCAAATTTTATATTATAGTTCCATCAAACACCCTCAGCTGGTATCGCAAATACTTTCCAATTGTTCGATAGAATTTAACCTAACGCCTTCGGGCTTATGATATTCTAGGATTCAGGTATTTCTACATCGATTACCTTGGCATCACCGAGTTATCGATGCGACCTTGTTTGTTTTGTTCTCGACAACAGGGACATCTGATATAGCGCTTTGGCGACGAGATACTAAGATCTCGGACGGCAAATGTGAAAGAGACAGACGGCGGATGACTGAAAGGTGATTCCCCATCCGGCCAGTTAGTTAGCTTTTTTTTTCTTTCCTTCCGATTTTCAAGGGAGCGCTTTTCGCGGGGATTTCTTTTCTTTTTTTTTTGTTTACTTGCGCCGAAAGAGTTTTTGGGATTTGCTTCGGGGACCGGCCGAGATTTTCATGAGCTAATAAGGTTTAACATTCTTCAATTTTTTTTTCAATACCCCCGTGAATTTTCCAGAAAATAATCATCTTAAAAAGAAATATTAAATTCCGTGAAAAATAGCAATGTATTTTAGTTCTACAAAATTTTATAAGATATAGTTGATAGCTATTTCGGCTCGCGCCATCGTCAGAACTAACGTCAGATCTAACTAACTATAGTTCTGAAGATGGCGTGAACCGAAATATCTATCGACTATATCTTATAAAAAAAATTGTGGAACTAAAATACATTGCTATTTTTTCACCGAGTTATAATAGAGTTCTACCCAAGTAAATGCCAATTCAATCAATATATTAAATTCAATTATACAAATTTAAAAATATTCAAATCTCGCAATTTTTAAATATTTCCTGCTAAATTGTCTCATGAAAAAGAAGTCAATCCATTTTATTACTTATCATTCGATTAACACACAATTAATTAAAAAAATGTTCACCCATCAGTGATGCAATTCGTTATCACACATCGGTTATAATTATATTTGCAGAATGCATTCAGTCATTCGCATCGTTGAGTCAAATAAATTCAGCGATTACTCGGCCTCTGGCACCGTATCAGATAACTTCTTGGCAATCGATACTCCGGGATTAATAATGAATGCATTATCAAAAGTGCTCCGACTATTCTTGCGGATAAATTGTTTGACTCGGAGAATATGTATGCAGGTAAAATTAATGCCTATCTGCATTCTGTTTAACCTCAATTAATGGTTACGCAATACAACATGTTTTTAAACCGTTAAATCATTATTATTAGTATTAAAAAGATAATGAAACTTTGTCTCGTCGTTGTAAATATATATTATCGATTTGTGCAGATCGTTGGGTATTTTTTGAAAATTTGTCGCCATATGAAAGCCATAATACGGCGTGTTATCCGCTAAATAACACTTACTGAATTTAATTAATTTTATGATAATGGCATCCTATCTGCACCCAGAAAATTAATCGCTGATAATTCACCGTCAATAATTAATCGCCGTGTCTATTGATCGCACAATCAATTTATTGCTTTAAAATGATCATTATATTTTAACATTGTGAAAAAATGGGAAAAACTCAAATGTAATTTCAAACGAATATAATAAAATAATAAATACGTATATAATATTATCACGAAAGCGTCCCATATGGTTCATTACGTTGGTGAACAAAATTTCGAATACGTAAGGTTTTCTTGGCCGATTTTGGTTCGGTATGAAGTTGCCTCGGATTTAAAAACGTTTTTCGAATTCGCAAATGGCAAAATCCCACTGTGTTTATTTGGAACGCAGCCTTATCATATCTGCATACTTGGGGAGGAAACGTGACGCTTATGTATGCAAATTTGGCACCTTCTAACTACAGTACATCAACGGTATATTTGGGAAAGTGTTTAAAAGCCGCATTTCCTTTCTTCTGTACGCTGTTTCCAGTACCTCGATATATATTTATGATATTTATGACTAATTTCTAACAGAAAATATTTTTGTTAAATAGTTTATATCATGGTTGTGTGGAGTCGTTAAAAAAAAAGCATGACTCCGACGTAAAAAAAAGTTTTGTTTAGGTTTTTTTCCTACCTTTCCTATTTATTAATTAATATTATAGTTATCTTTATTATAAAGTTATAATAGTTGTTGGATTGCTCCCATAAGTATGTATATCACCGATACTAATGAATTTATTTCCAGAAATAACGTTTGATAATTTGTTATAATTAAAACCGGGTTCACTCATCACTATTATTATTATTCAATATTCCGATACGAATCAAGTAATTTTGTATACCTCGTAATTATCAACTCAAAATTTTGTAAATATAGCGTATTGTATCTGTTGATAATTCCTATTATAAGGAAAACCGGTCATGACAATAAAACATATTATATTTTGTCAACATCAGATATTAGTCAATACATAAAGCTGAATTCGCTCTTATTTCAATATAATGATTTTCCTTTTAGAAGTGACAAACGCCTCGAAAGTAAATAACAGCCTGCTCACCTCTGCACCGAGTCGATGCATTTTGTAAAATGCCTAACGTTATCGTATAATTCTCTAATTGGACAGGCTAACAATTATTAATTAAAAGCTCGATTATTGATTGATAATTAATTAGATTAACCAACCCAACCGGCAATTTGTTGATTGAGATATTTTAAAAACTGTCTAATCGAAAAACTCGCTCGTTTTTCACGACTCCAACTGTGAAACCAGTCCTAGTTTATAAAGAGAACAATGAAACAATACTGACCAACTTTATTTCACTGTCGCAATATTTTTTTTTGTGAACTATGAATTGACTAGATTTTTTTTATCCCTGTTTTCCATTATGATGGAGACGGCAAAGAATTCGTGAGTTATCTTTCGCATAAAAAGTAACTTGCCATCAGTTGTAATGTCGTGGCACGCTATTATGCGGATGACTTGACCGATAACCAATCTCTTGAAAACATTTCGTTAACCCAATCATTGCTTGGAATAACAAACCACCCCTCGTATTGGTGACATTTTGCTATTGGAAATAAGCGTGTGTGACATGCAAATCATCGATGTTGTGAATGAATTATAAAGTATATCCATTGAAAAGGTATGAGACAAAGACTAGCATCATATTGAAACAAAAGCCCATATTTAGAGAAGCGACAGTATATTTTAATTGAAAATATATATTTCCTAGCATTTTTATAAAATCACATTCTAGGACATTCTCATTACAACTGATCACGTTATCACCAGTTTATATACGTATCTCTGTGAAAAAAATATTTTTAGATGAAATGAAAGCAAGGTTACTTACTAAAAATGACAGATTTAGTGCATTTTTGCTGTGAATATTTACATGTACACAAACATATAAATATATATATACATTAGGAAAGTCTTATAAATTTATAACAACGATTTGAAAGCTCGACGAATTATAAACGAATTAAAATTTATTAATTTTGCTGAACTAAATGCCAATGACCATACCACGTTGAAAGCACCGGTTCTCGTCTGATCACCGAAGTAAAGCAGCATTGGACGCGGATAGTGCTCGGATGAGTGATCGCTTGGGAACACCGCGTGCCGTATTCTCTTGGCTATGGGAAGGAAAACCCAGACAGAAAACCGCACACCAACCCGCCTGGGCAGCGTGGTGTCCAATGCATGTCCAAACAACCCCCCTGAAAGAGAAAGCAGGGGGAGGCCTTCATCCAGCAGTGGATCGACCCCGGCTGATGATGAATGAATGAATGATGAAAGTGAATTCCTAATTTTTCATCGTGTTATAATTTAGTTCTACCAAGTAAATGCAAATTCAATCAATAAATTAAAAGTCGGTTTTATTCATGGTCTTTCAAAAACCTAATGATGAAGAATTCTTATATAATATATTAAGCGTGTACAACCATATCATATTGCAATGTATTTTATTTGTCTTTTTTGTTCAAATAGTTGGGACAGTTTTACTAATCTTATAGTGTTAACTAATGCATAGTTGAAATGACTGTTATTTAGTAAGTATTTTATCGCATAACCAGCTTTCCTATGCGTGTAATTAAAGAGTCTATTTCGTTCGTTAACGATTGGTTCATTTGACGATACCACACTAACATATTTTTGCGAGCCTAAGTGCCTAGAAGACGAATATCATTATCATTTTTAGCAGTACACTGCAACATTTAAAAACAAATATTGTTTTGTTAACATTTTCATACGGAAACACCTATAGCATATATCCTACAAAATTAAGCGTTTACATTAAATAACGTTTAGTTGTGAATGTGCTTCTTGAATTATTAACGCAAGGCACCGAGAGATGTTGGCTTTCGCGTGGAAAACTGATTTTCTCCGGTGCAGGCGGCTTTCTTTTACGCCTACGGTCGCTCAAGGGTTAATATATTCATCCGCGAAATGGGCTAGCTGGAACAACCCTCCGCACCCTCGGGAATATTTGCCCCTGGAACATTTTTTTACAGCCCACGAGGAGAAAAAGCCGTTTGAAAAATCATACCGCGTCTTGCAAGAACGTTGATATGTACCTACGTAATACAGATGAATAATTCTCCTTCGATATAGGCTTCTGTATACTATACATTATTATGTACTAAAATATTTGAAGTATATACGTTAGAGAAATTTCAAATTGCCTTAGAAATGAAATGGGTTTCGCGGAATTTGAATTTAGTAACCAATTGTCTATTCTTTTGATTCTATGATATCTACATTTTTTTATTATTTGAGCCAGGGATAGAAAATATAATCTATGGCGGTAGAAATCGGATAGTAATTTTAACTTCCTATAATGATTCAAGTTGAACACTTATTTTATGTGAAATGAATCGCGTTGGTATGTAACCTGAATCTATCGTCAATTGTTTATGGTCCGGACCAAAAACGTTAGAAAGGTGATGTTCAACAGTGTCGCATGTATCTTTCGTCGATTTTTCGGTTAAATATTATAGATGTTGTCACGAATATTATCTCGGTCGATCGGTTTTGTCGAATATTTGTAAGCCTGATCGGAAGCAATGTCTTGTTATTTTGATTCCAGCTCGTAATGTATCCATCCACTGATGACGGGCCACTGTGTACATACCGGTATCGAGCGATGTGTTAATCGTTGCAACTAAAATGCCATCTGCGAATAAAATTAAGACCGAAGCTGAGAGAATGTATATAAATAATTCAGGACTCATTAAAGAATAGGAATTACTCTGTAATAAAATAAAAACTTTTTTGTATTTTCAGACTGTATCACATAGATGTAACTATTGTATTGAATACTCGGTTATATTTGTGTAAGCCAGGGGGAATCAATCTAATCCCTACCGCCCACCAGTGGGCATTCCAGCTTCCATGATGGGTGGCAAAGGTTTCAAAAACAAAAAGTAAAACACGGTGGAAAAATAGTAATGTATTTTAGTTCTACAAAATTTTATAAGATATATTTGATAGCTATTTCGGCATACGTCTTCGTGAGAATTAAAGTTATAGTAAGATAGTTCTGGCGAAGGCGTGAGTCGAAATAGCTATCAACTATATCTTATAAAATTTTGTAGAGCTAGAATACATTGCTATTTTTTCGTCGTGTTATAATGGAGTTCTACCAAGTAAATGCCAATTCAATCAACAAAAAATAAATATAATTTTATAAATCACTATTTTAAAACCCATGGGATAAAAATGTTGACTACCTCTGGTGTTAGCGATGATATCAAATACCGTTTAAAATACATATTTGTTTTATAATAATAGTGCACATATTCATTACGGATGCTCTTGGATTTTTGAATCCATTTTCCGTCATTAAAAACGAGAATTGAAATTCATCCATCTTACCCTATATAATCTACGTCAGCCCAACTAATAATATATATATCGTATTTTTATACAGAACTTTTTCGATTCTAAACAGCTTAACTTATATAATGCTTACCCATCCCGGTTTTCAGTACGTTATATATAATAGCTGTTCAAAGTTTTAAGCGCTTCACGAATTGAATTATATAGGATGTTTTATCGGTCTTCAAATAAAATAATAAAAAAAATGCCCGCATCGAATCGAGACTTAGACAAGCGAGTTGATTAATTGGCTTTTCTCGATCGATGTGTGCGGATGCCGGTTCATGGACACAATGGACGTTCATCCACCATTTGCCGCAGCGCTGCTAATCATTTTTCGGAAAACACTCGCTTGGTCAAGCGTGTAATGGACAAGTAAAATCTATATATATATAAATTAATGTCTGTCTGTCTGTCCTTTATAAACTCCTACACCATTAATCCAATTGCGATAAAACTTTGTCGAATTATTGCTTAGACTACCGGGCAAAAGATAGGATACTCAGAATTTGATTTGATTACGAAAATTAATTGAATATTTACGAAAAACATGTTTTCATACAAGACTATTGTAATACAAAATGACCATTTATGAAGCATTGTATCCATAACAACGCCGAAAACAAAAATGTCAAATCTGTCACATGCACTCACCTGTAGGTATTTTAAGTAGGTACTGGATATTTTGAAACAAAATTCGATTTTCGAATAAAGTATTTCAATGTTTGAATTTTTACCGACTTTTTTGTTTTTGTTTTGTGTCGCATAACAGAACGAATTTAAATAAATATTACGTATAAATTCCAATTGCCGGTCGACTTCGGATATTATTATATCAATCATTTTTTTTATTTTTCAAAAGTGAATTTCAAAACATAACATTCACTGTGAAATCAATTATGCCACCGAAACGAAAAGCAATAAGTCAGAGTACAACTCATACTCAGTATACTCAAGCACGAAAGAAAAGAGCAAAACAATGACGTTAAAGTTGATAATCGTTGGATTGTACCGTATTCACCGCTTCTCTTGAAAACGTACAAAGCACACATCAATATTGAGTGTTGCAATTCGGTGAAATCGAATCAAAAATCGAAAAAATTCAAAGAAGATGTAATGTTGCCACGCACCCCAATGATTCCGACAGATATGCCATTTGAATTTAAACGTCTGTAGTTTCCAGTTCGAGTCGCCTTTGCAATGACCATCAATAAGGCACAAGGACAATCGTTACAAGTGTGTGGACTAAATTTAGAATATCCATGCTTCTCACATGGACAACTCACGTGTGGCCTGCTCACGTGTTGAAAAACCTTCTGATTTATTTGTGTACGCACCAGATAAAAAAAAACAAAAAAACATTGTGTATCCAAAAGCACTCCAATAAATAAAAAAAACATACGGCCGCCACTGTCAAATTTCGGTAAGAAAAACATAACCTAAGCTTATCGTATCTAACTGGCTCCGGCCTCGCCTCAAGTCCGACTTATACAATCGGAAGGCGAGAGGTTCCCGACGAGGCGATTCCATAAAGTCGCGGTTTCTTTTTTTTTTGAGTGGCATTGCAACGCATTCAGGGTACACGCTAGTATATTATAAATGACTGCGATCGTACTCTTTAGGTTGCGTAATATTTGATCGGGGATATATTTGCTTATTTGATTGTATTGTAAGCTTAATTGTATAAAACACGCATTAATTCGTATGTATTGCGCGAATACCCTTGAAGGATGCTACATAAATTTATACTTTATGATGTTAGCTACATATTTGAAATTCTTTGAGACAGTTGCTACTAATCTTTAATATAATATTGCAGATATTGTAAAAAAAAGTAAACCTCATCAACATTTATCTCAGCAGAACAGTTCTTTTCAAAGCTGTGAAGTCCCAAATGTCTGTGATTGACCAAAAACACGACTTCTACTAAAAAAAGTTTATTTTTTGTCAGGATTTTCCTACCTTTCCTATTTATGTGTATTCAATTAAGGATCAACAAACCAATCCGGCAAATTGTTCACTGAGGTATTACTTGTCTAGACCTAGACTTCAAAAATTTATTGAATAATATTGGTTTGAAGCAATCTTATTGAGTTTGTCGGGACAAATCAAGCAATGCATTAACTCAAAAATTAGTGAGTACAAGAAGGTTTTAACTATTGGTAATTCATATATTTTCGGGTATCATCTATTATCTCAGTAAAATCAGCCGTCTCAACGGTTGAAACGTTAGCAGTCAGATGTTTAAAATCGTCTAATCTTAAAAGAAGTCGGGGTCGCTGGTTAATTATAATTTTTTAATAATTAAGTTTCAAATTCAAAGGAAGTATGTAATGCCTGGTGATTTTCCCCTTATTTCAAACCCTGTCATACTATCTTTTATTAATTTTAGCATTCTTCTTTAGATAATAATGAAGTGTATTTTGATTGTTACAGATATCGCGCGTGAGAGGGCCGCTGCCGTGGTAGTGCCACGGCACCGACACTAACGGCTTCTCCAGGGAACACGGGTAAGATTTCAATGCAATTTTCAATTTGAACAGACTTTATTTTAGCGTAATACTAACATTATTTTCTGCTAACGTTTTGACCCTCTAAGATTTTAAAATGTTTTATTAGTAACACGGTGAAATAATAGCAATATATTTTAGTTCTACATTTTTTTACAAGATATAGTTGATAGCTATTTCGGTTCATGCCATGCCATCGTCAGAACTGTTTAAACGTACATTTGCTTATCTATATATATCTGTGTAAAAAAGGTACACAATACTTCTCTCCTGTTTTAACGACCTAGCTTATTTCCTGCCAGCAATGAAATTAAAATTTTTAAAAATTGTAAATTAAACAAAACAGGCGGCAATTTCAATAAGCTTAAATATTGGACGGAGATGGTTTATTACGGAAAAGAATTAGCCCCTCGCAATGTTTTATTAGTAACGAAAAGCGTCTTATAGATATAAGACGCTTTCTAATCATAGGAAAGTTCGGCATACATTATTTTGTCCACCTTAGATAACGTAAGAGATTTATGTTTTGAACAGCTAGACGCGGCTTAAAATAGTTAACTATTATATTTGATCGACGTACACATCAATAAAATTTATATATATTCTTTCTACGTTATTTATTTTACAACAATCAAGAATTGCGCTTTTTTAACGTGAAATGTTTTTTTTGTGGAGACTGACTATCCAATTACGATATCACTGCAAAATAACGTTTGTTCTCGTCGTTTCAAAATGGAAACCGTAAAACCAATGATCCAACCCGTCGTGATATCTATGTTTGTGTTATACGATCCAATCGCGTATCAATCTCCGCGTTAGTATCGCCAAGTGAACTATTTTGGTGTTACGTGGCAGACCTAACATAAAGCAGATTTTTCAAGATTGAGTACGCTTTTAGTATGCTTACTGTACTAATATATATATATGTTATATATGAAGATAATCAATGATTTTGCTATTATCCGTAAAATGTATGCTGTTTGCCATACCCAATGCGGCCGCTAGGATAACTAGAATGGAAGAATTTTGAATGTTTATAATGTACTGCAGTCGAGTGTCTAACTCCTCCAGTATTGTAGGTACGTTCTGTGATGTCGGATGCTTCGCCCGCACCTTCGCCAATCTCCATGCCGCGTCAACTCGCGTACATTTGCGTCATTCGATAGCTTTTCGCAATAATATACACATTGGCATGTATCTATTCTGCTTTGAATCGTTGCAGTATTGATTCGATAAAAGACCTCATTGCGCGAACGGAGATTAGATAGTGTTGTCATATTTTAAAGAGTTTTTAGAGTGAAACTGCATACTGATTCGTTGAAAGAATGAAGTTATATTAACATATTATGATAATATATGTTATAAGATACGAACGCCGCCTTTTTCATTTCACGCGTTCTTCTTTATACTTCATCCAATACATTTAGTATCTTCCACTGATTAATTCCGTTCTTACGATGATTAAACTAAGGCTGTGGAGTCGGAATCGTAGAAAATGAGCGATTCCGACTACTTTTTCAAGCAGAATATTTTGAGGAATATTTCAATGAACAATTTGCCGGATTGATTGGTTAATCTTCAATTTAATGCACATAGATAGGAAAGGTAGGAAAAAAACTTTATAATATATTTTTTTAGTCGGATTCGTGTCTTTTTAACGACTCCATAGCCTTTTTGTGCCTAGGGAGACTTCTTTGTCTTCTTTTTAGTACCCTTCATCCCTTTTTTTCTTCATGTGATGTTAACGTTATTTCACGCAATATAATATCTAAAGGTCGCAAGATGACGAGTTTGGAACAGCTGGAAATCAATAGATATAAATTTTAAACGAATAAACAAATATAAGTCGGTCGCCACTCCTCAGACCATTGCGAGGGGCTAATGCTTTCCCGTAATAAAACATCTCCGTTCAATATTTAAGCTTATTGAAATTGCCGCCTGTTTCATTTACATTTTTAAACTTTTATAGTTTTATTGCTAGCAGGTAATAAACTAGGTCGTTAAAACAAAAGAGAAGATGTATTGTGTACCTTTTCTGCACAGCTATATATAGGATAAGCAAATGTACGTTTAAACATAGTTCTGACGATGGCGTGAGCCGAAATAGCTATAAACTATATCTTATAACAAAAATTGTGGAACTTCAATATATTTCTATTTTTCATCGCGTTATAATGGAGTTCTACCAAGTAAATGACAATTCAATTAATCAATTAACGTTTTTTTTTGCACAATACATGGAACGATGTTATAAGAAATGTCGACCATTAACGTATTAGTCTATTTTTTTAGCGTGATACTGTATTTTCCGCCCGTGTAATGAATACTAGCAAGACGGAATGCACAATATACCGATTTGCTGGTTTTACATAATCGGAAACGGGACACGCGTGAACTGCATAATTAATTACGCCAGTTGCATCATTCCGCACATTACTTACATACACACTTTATTTATATCAATGAACGAATGCCGACGCCGCTGTTGTTTTAATATATTCGCCGTTACGAGAGATGATCAATGGCCATCGGCCGTGTATCCAACTTTCTACCTTTCTCATAAATACCGATTTGAATGTGTGCCACATCCCACTTCTTTCTTCAGAAAGTCTTTACGAATATTAAATTAATGTAAATTTTCAATGCATACGTCTTCAGATTGCAGACACTGAACAACTTTACAGACGTTTAAAAGATATTTGTTAATTACTTAAATGAATACATTGATTGAATTGGCATTTACTTGATAGAACTTCATTATAACACGGTGAAAAACTAGCAATCAATAGATATAATAGAAATCAATAGACATCAATTGTCACACGAAATTTTAAACGAACAGACAAATATAAGTCTTTCGCCGCTCCTCAGACCATTTCGAGGGCTCAAGCGTTTCGGTAATAAATCATCTCCGGGTAGCAGTTAAGCTTATTGTAAGTGCCGCCTGTTTGCCTATTTTAATTTTTAATTTGGTTAATTTTTTGCTAGTATGATATAAGCTTAGTTGTTAAAACAGAAGAGAAGATGTATTGCGTAAATTGTCTACACAGCACACTTTCATAGTTCTGATGATGGCGTAAGCCGAAATAGCTATCAACTATATCGTATAAAAAAAATTGTAGAACTAAAATACATTGCTATTTTTTCACCGTGTTAAATGAATATACACTAAAAATATGTATAATTTATTGTGCAAGCAATCTTCTGCCAGAATGCAGAATTGACTTGAAGTAAAATCTTCTAACTCAAAATGGCATTACGTACGATTCCCGATAAGAATTAAAACACCTATCGCTGAATACCCACAATCGGAAACCATGAGTGGGATGAAGGGGGGGGGGGGTTGTTCTTAGTTGTTTTCCCAATTCAAACCCTTTAGCTGACATAAACATTCGTAAGGCGGTACTTAGCCATTATAAATACGGGAAAGCGATTTGAGGACTTAGTCGGTACCCACTTAAGAAAATTAAATTATTTCGGAGCCCGCAGGTCGAATCAAAAGCTATAGGCAGGTTTTTTGTCAAAATAAATTATTTGGGAAATTGATGGAAACTTTTAGAATAAAATATTTTTATCGAACATCGAATATATGGGTAGACATTTTACATGCTTTGAAATAAAGACCGGCTTCGTTCATAGAGTGCGCATTTTAAATCTATGTAAACACTTTACGGTCCGCGGACGCCACGTTGGCGTCATTTTTGAGACAAACGTTACGATCCGGGAACGCACAATGTGGCGTCTTCGGACACGCGCAGCTATACTACAAAAAAATAATATGAATTTTAATTCTAAACTCAAAAATTTATCGATAGATAGATGAAAAATTTACACGAGGTCTAAAATCAAAATAGGAAATAACTATTTCGGCGTAGTGCTGAAAGCGATTTAGCGAAAATGTGCGAGCCGTAAAGTGTTAATTTGATACAATACTGCCCAAAACAATATATTTCAGTCACATACATTTATCGACACTCATTACCGATCCATAATCGATAGGACATTAATAACTACAAAATACTTTTTAATTAAAATATTTTTTACTACATGTTCACAAAAATTTAATTGCCCCGTATTTCGTGGAAATCAATCCATTTTTGTGACGCGCTAACTTAAGTCTATCGAAGTATTTTTATTTTACTATATTGAAATTTACACAATAATCAATTTCGAATAAAAAAAAACAATTCTTGAAGTAGGATGTATTTTTTTTGCTACCCAATCGTTAATACCTAATACAATTATAGCCGAGAACTGGAATTTGCTGACGTAGATTGGCGTTTTTTGCCTACAGGAAGATGGGTTAATCGGTTGTGCTTTGTTTCTGCAGATGTAAACAAATTGAGTTTTTTTAAATTCTTATGCTTTGTTTTAAGATTTGATAACATATTGTGAACGATTACTTCAAAATATAAAATTCGTGGATTGACAACGAAACTATATAATGCAAGCATGATGTACAGCTAATTGGTTAATTGTGTTAGCTAGACTGACATCTATTTAATTAAGGCGACAATTGTCGAATTGTTTTAAGTATTTAAATAGGATACCGGCTGAGAATTAAAAATAAAGATTTGAACTATTAAAATCGTAGTTATAACTGATTCTTGTAGCTTTGTCTTATTCCATATGTTTTGTCACTCACGGCCGGGGGTTCGTCTTTCGGTATATTCAAGAATTCTTTCGTACGAATGTAATATAATAATGACAAAATAAGTGGAATTGTACATAGCTTCAACAGTTCAAATTTGATTTTGATATTCCATCGAGCACTATCAGTTAACATCGTAACTGAATTAAAATTTGGTTGAAATCTATAGTTCAGTAAATATTTAATTCCATATAATTTATAAATGCCCGCGGAGTGTTGTTAAATTTATAATGAAGTTTTTTTTAATATATTGAATGCGTCAAAACTACGTCATGCGGCAATCGTTCTGTTGGATTGTTCATTACAGGATAACATAATATTAAAATGACGACTTTGCAATGACGTCATGGATAATGGTCATCGGCCACCTTTTATATTTTGGTTAAATTGTTTGCGATTATATTTTTTGTGAAGTATCTCGCGCATTCCCTATTTTTATCAACTTCAGTCGTTATTACCTGGCGGTTGATAATTATAATGCAAAAAATTACCCTATCGGACAATTATTATTGCATTGAGACTTTAGTTAAGCTTCATTCGTCTGACGTATAGGTTGTTTTATCGGCATATGCGAAATCGAACATTCCGTTTTTAAATTATTTTTAGAGTTGCGCTTCTACTTGTATAATTATTTGTCTCCCGCACGATGACATTTTGGATTTTCTATTTATTCCACACAAGCGTAACGTGCGCTCCTAAATTATTGTGCTGTGTTGTATGCGTCTTTTTTTTCTTCTTCTTTGAACTGCGATATTATTTTGGCGACATGGCGTAGTGTCCGCCGCCTCGGAGTCGTATCCTCCTGTCTGAAATCGATATTTCTGACATGAGCCGACGAAAATATTTGTGCTGTGTAACATTTACGGAAGAGCTTATTTTCCGAATAGGATTCATGTGTACAATATCTCACTGTTGAATGATTGCATTTTTACATTATTTCTCACAGATTCTTCTTTTCAGATACAAGACTGTATTGCCAATTACTATTCTAGATTAGCCCTTCTAATTAAAAAAAAATGTTAAAGGTAAATGATCTGCTCTACAGCAGTGGTTATCACGTGAAATTTCACTGTGACCGCATTATAAACATCAGGACCCATTTCCACAGGACATGTCTCGTGGCCGCACCAAATGTGATAAAAATAGTTTCGATATTTATTTTTTATATAGTGAATACTGAATGATCTTTGACAATATACAGTTGTAGGTAGAATCGATGAAATTAATAAAGCCATTGTTGTTTATTCTTTGTATTGACTTGATTCATGGCCAACATATAACTTAGACCAAATTTTTGAAACAATTTTATTGTTAAAAAGGTCCTTTACTTTTAAACCCGACTAAATACTGGATAAGTCAGGCTTATTCAATCAATTTTAAAATAATAATAATTTTACAAATTCATTTGTTAAAACAAGATGTTTAACACGATACGAAATGGCACGGCTGTTGAAATGTGCTTTTATTTTATTCACCACGGTCTATGAAAAAAAATTTCAAAACTTGAATAGTCTTTCGGTGATGACAGCGTACAACGGATCTTGAAACAGAATCGAAAAACAATGTAAACTGTACGTGAGGATGATGAGTGATTGATTTATGTAATAGTTCTAAATTTTTTTTAGTAACCCCTTCTCTGCTGAGCCGAGTTAAGGTTATTCCAGCACTGAATATGTGAAAAAATAGTGACTACACCAGTCCTTTTTTTACGCGAATTCGATTATACGCGATTTTTTTGGACTACATTTTTTTACTCGCTTTTAAAGAAGACATTTATATATGATGCTAGGCATGTACGTTTAATTATTTTTTTAAATAAAAAAATATGTTTGTTTTTAAAAATTAATTTTGTAAATTATTCCATTTTTTTAAATACACATACAATTGCCAAATGTTGACAAGTGTATCGGATATTATGCGAATATATGTTTTAGGGTATGAAAAGAAATATAATGAAATTGCGTGAAATCATTTTTTGCGCGATTTTTTTACGCGCCTTTTTCTGGAACCAATGTATCGCGTAAAAAAAGGACTGGGTGTATTGATACATATTACCAGGATAATTCAGTCTATATTTAAGCTCAAATCTTAGCTTGTTGGTGGAAGAGTCGACACAGTTAACATTCATATGTATTTCAGTATCAAATATCAATACACCGCCACCAGATGTCACAGTAGTTGAGACATTAGTAGTAATTGGATTTAAAACAGTGGTTAATTGAATTTAAAAATAAAATAGTTGAATTGATTGAATTGGCATTTACTTGTTAGAACACCTGCATTAAAACACTTATTAGGTATATAGTTCATCATTTGTAATGTGTTCACTGTCACTTCTTGATGGTAAGGAATAATATTTTAAATAATAAAAACACATTTTATAATACTTATTAAGTGTGTGAAATATGTGTTTTTATTATTTAAAATATATATTTGATATTTTTTCGGCTTACGCTCTAATCAGAACTATAGTAAACCGAAAAAGCTTATACTTCTCATACTTCTTTATACTTCGATGTTTCTTTCGAACGCACACTTAAAATTTTATACAAACCTTTATTGCACGATTTTTCTTTAACAATTTGCATTAAATGCCGTTTTTGTGTGACCGTACTTCCGTATTACAAGTGTACGAGGATCAGTCGTATTTTGTTTAAAATAACAGTTTTTGTATCAATCTGTATTGTTTCGAGTCAATATATATATGGGGGAGTCGGTCTTCAAGGTTAATAAAAATAGATACCGCCTCGGCTCTCACCGTACCTATTGAATGTTTAAAGATATTTATGTAACGGAGCATTTTCTCTTTGCTCGCGTGGAATACTTTTTACCTAGTATTACGCCAGGTTATTTATTTGGAAACTTCGTGATGATTTGATTGTTTTGCAATGTGAAATTTTCGAATTTCGAACCATATCAGATAGAATTGCATATGTATATTTAAAAACACCATGTATTTCAATACATTCAAATATGAATGTTTGAAACGGACATGACTTAGCTGGAAAACCGATGTGCATACGTGATTCACCTTTCAAATCACCCGTTATTTTCAGAAGGATTCTCGGGGGACAGTTTTCTTATAAATTTGTATGAAATCGCTCAATTTATACGTATTTTCATTGGATTCTTCAATCTTTTCTCGGAATAGCAGTTCAATGAATCGGTTTGTTCAGATTAAAAAGGTAACATAATAACGCCATTCTAAGAACGAGTTTCATTTATATTCACCGATGTTTTTATTATATATATATGGCGCGATGTTGAAATAGCTATGAAAGACACCCACAGATTTTAAACAAGTAAATTATCTAGCTGTTGGTTATTTAAAATTTTAGCAGGTAAAATAATGTGGCAGTCATCCTTTTCTCACATTTTTCAAAGTTTACAGCTCCACTGTCGTTACAAATATATTAGTAGTTTTAGTGAAAAAAATATTTACTTATCTTAATGCTTGAATGAAGTGCTTCAGTTTGGCCAAACACCGACTTTCTTCGTTCAATTTTGAATCTCTGGACTTTATCTTGTTTAACCACTTAATTAATGAATATTTATTTGATCTTTTTACGAAAACGCTACTAAGTTTTGTTAAATCGTAACCGAGAATGTATGATTATCTAGCCAAATATTAAGAGACGCACGCATCAAATGAATCAAATGATCGTTTACTGTGTGCGATGTTTATTTGTTTTGAAAAAAGCTCTGAAGAAGAAAAAAACAAAACACACATTTGTCATTCTTAATTCAAAACCGTCGACTCCGTAGAGATGTGACAGATTTTTCTGTTCAGCTTTTCCCGAAATGTCATTGATTTTCTTCGGCATTGAAACGAAATAAAGGTTCGGTCGCTCTTATAGATATCACGGGGTACAGTGTACACATGCAGGGGTAGCCTATAAAATGTTTCCCCGAGGATTAGGGGACGTCTCCTTGCGACATGGCCGATAGAGCCCTACGACGTTTTCGCATCGTGCCCTTCTAATTTATGGCTACATCGCATTGACCCAATATCTAAATGGCTTAAACCCTGGTTTCTGGAACACGACTGTTTTAATCTTGGGACAATTAATTTACTCGGCGGTATTTTTTTGTGCAGTCTATAAACAAAGTAGAACCTACACTACGCATATATACATTTTACAAAATAACTAAATAATTTAGTTAAAGACAGCTGTGTTTGATTTCTATTTCCAAATTTATAATTCTCAAGTCATGTCAACTACATATTGTTGGAATTCCTAAAATATTTAAATACTAAAACACAATGTATGGAATTTTACAATTTCCAAATCAGGATCGGTTTCGCTCAACGCGAGAATTGCCAAATAATTAGGCAATGCGGCTTATACAAAATTTTGAGTAAATTATTAGCAGGTCTACAAAAATAATGGCAGAAAAAATAGAAAAATAATTTATTGATTCTTATATAAAATATATCTCAATCAATATAATTTTTAATATCATTGATTTTTTTCATTCATGATATCGACTGAAGGTGCTTGATGTAATTTCAATACCAAATTTGAATTTTTTTTTTAAATTTGGTCACAACGACCCGGGTTTCGCCTTTCGGCATGCCGAAACGTCGATTCCATATATGCCGAAAGGTGGATCTCGGGTCGTTAGTGCAAACTATTTTACTTTATTTGAATATCATTTTTGAAGTGTTAACTGTCACTCTTGGAGGAAATCCATTAATATTAAACAATGAAATCGGAATGTTAAGTAAATTTCTATATATTAGAAATAGTACTTGGGTTTTTGTTATTTAAAAATTATTTCTATATATTTTCTTAGCGAGTAATTAGTCACTTTTAAGGTGTTAACTGTTACTTCTTGAAAGAAAGTTATATTTTAAATAATAAAAACACATTTTTAAGTATTTATTTCCACAATATATTTTTGATCAGGACCGGTTTCGCTCGATTAGTAACTCATTTTTTTTTCTTCTAAAAAGCATTGTTTTAATTTGTACTGTATCGGTTGATAAAATTTCAAACGTTTACATTATTTTTACTTCCAATATTCTTATTAATAGGTTTTATGAAGCATTCTTGAAGCTTTTATTGTGATGAATAACAAATAATCACACATAATAATCGACCGTCCATTAAAATTTATCTAAGATAACCCTAAGATATTGATGTTGAATTTGAAACAAATTTTTCAGTAGCTTGTAAATGATTTAATTTATAGTTCCAGTAAATTTAATAAAGTAACGTTTATTTCAAGTAGGTACTTGAACTGTGTTTTGTGTTCTCGGCAAATAAATATCCACTTCTACTTTTGCATAACGTTTTTTATTCGGCCCCATAAATGAAAAGATTGATTTCGCATATTTATGTTTATCAAGAATATATTATTTTTAATCTTGCATGCAAAAATATCCGGATTTAGGAAGCACAGTAGCGTAACAATGAAACGCGATTAAAGAAAAAAAATCATCACTGCAAATTATTATATATTACTTTTATTTTTTGTAATTTCACTGAATAAGGAAACACATTTAATAAAGCAAATCAAACTTATTTGTTTTCTTTCAATTGTAAGATACAGATACATTATTTTATACCGAACATTTAATACTAAAGTTTTTATTATTTAATGTCAAATTTTACACTAAGAACAGAAGTATTTTTAAATATAAATAAAGTATTTTTATCACAAAGGTTTATGTTTTTTTTCTGTACTTCGGTGGAAAGGGCTGTTGGTCTTTCGTTCACTCGATTACGGGGCACTTTACTTACATTGCATTCATAACATTGCATAACATTTTTAGTTCATTTATAGATATCTTCATAGTTCTTCATATATCTCATATGTGATTCTAAAAATGAACCGTTAAGAGAGAGAGTGACAAGCAAAAAAAAGCGGTTGTCGAATAACGACAGTCCGCACACCTCTAAAGAATAACCAAAATAATATCTTTGAAAATATTGTCCATGAAAAAAAAATCGAATGAAAAAGACAATGATATATGTTGATGGTATAGCCAACTTTATATTAAAAGTAAAGAATCATTTTTATACTAGGTATTATAGATATATTATTAATTGAATAATTTACTATAATGATATTGAAACTCAGTGATAATAAATCAGTGGGTAAGGGCCAAATCAGCCTATACAATAAAGCCAGGAAAAAACTTATCGGTGATACATTTAAGTCGTATCATGCATATTTATTAGCCGGAAGTTCATATAAAATAATATATAACAAATTTGTCAAAATTACTACTGCTGCCATTTCTTCGGGAAGATTCGTCTGGCAAAACAATTTTCAAAATATTTTTTCTATATCTGCCTATCCTAAAACAAAGGCGTCCAGTGATAGAATTCTATTATTTTGACATGCCAACAAACTTTTTTGCTGTTTTTTGATTGAATTGGCATTTATTTGGCAGAACTCCATCATAACACGGTGAAAAAATGGCAATGTAGTTATAATTTTGTAGAACTAAAATACATTGATATTTTTCCAACCTGTTTTTTGCTGTTCTTTCAATAGTATTAGCATAAGAATATATATGTTTGATGAATAATGAAAACAAAATCATTGTATTCGTCATCTTCAAGTCAGTTCTAAATAGTTGTTGCATACGCTAGATCGGCTCTTAATCATTCGAACATAAGTCAACACACATACTTATCGTATAGATAAAAGTCTATTGTTGATATTTGTTTTTAGTATGAAATTCGATTAACGATCAGTTTCGAAACTGTACTCTGTCGTAAGTAAAGAATTTAATACGCATTTAATGGTTTTTTCTGACGCTTTGAATTATGAATAGGGGTGCGGGTTTAAAAAATGAGTTGCCCCGGGCCTCGAATTTTCTCTGAAAGGCGCTGCTCTACTTTACCATATGAAGCCGGCGATATATACTATGAGATCCAACCGTATCGCATTTTCCTATCCGTTTTTCACCATGGGTTTTGATAACTGACGGCACTGAAACAATTAGATTCATAAAAAAAAACTCAAAGCAAGGCGTTAGATTTTGAAAGTGAAGTATCAGTGTGTTGGGCATGCGGAATAGGCGATCACAATAATTTCGCCAGGTATGTAGATTCGCATAATGTATCGTAGTAACACACTGAAAGAAAGAGAATTTGAATATTTGCGGAATAAATTCGCCGTTAGGTTTTTCGGGCGAAATAAATATATTTTAATTTTGGTAACGCGCCGCCAGGGTCTCGAGTGGTCGCCGATCGATATTGGCGTGTTTCTATTGATTTTGTTTCGTACTGTTTTAATATTACGTTTTCACGGGCCGACACACGCTTAATTGAAATGTATAATTCTAGCCATCATCAGCTATAATTGTGCTTTGAACCGTTAAATTAAAAATACTCAGTCTTATTTGTAAAATTGTTTTACAATAGTAAAAACTAAGGAACATTGCAAATCACTTTATAAAAGTATCGCATAATATAAACTTAAACTCAGCGCCTACGTGTTTACATCTTTGTAATAAAGGTCGCAAGATGACGGCTTTGGAACAGCTGAAAATCAATAGATATCAATTGTCACACAAAATTTTAAATTAACAAACGAATATAAGTCGGTCGCCGCTCCTCAGACCATTCCGAGGGGCTGTTGCCTTACCGTAATAAACCATCTCTTTCCAATATTTAAGCTTATTGAAATTGCCGATTATTTAATTTCATTTACATTTTTTTTAGTTTTATTGCTAGCAGGAAATAAGCTAGGTCGTTAAAACAGAAGAGAAGATGTATTGTGTACCTTTTCTACACAGCTATTTATAGATAAGCAAATGTACTTTTAAACATAGTTCTGACGATGACGTGAGCCGAAATAGCTATCAATATTATCTTTTAAAATTTTGCAGAATTAAAATACATTGCTATTTCAATTCAATCAATATGTATAGTAAACACTCATTATTAACAAATGTCTAAAGCGGTCTTATCATATATATGTATGTGTAAAAATAAATATAAGTCTATCAAACAATTATGGCCAGTATCACTAAAAATGCGCCGTCGCTGTAAAATTATGAATCAAATATATGGAATAATACAAACTGCGTTATCCTTATATAAATATATTTGTCTTTGTCATGAAGTATTGAATATCAACATGAATTATTTTAATAATGTACACGATTATGAAAAGCAGATAGTGGGTTATTAGTTGATTGCATACTATGCGTGGTTTTACCATTTGGATACATTTATTTTTGTTAATCATTTATTCGATTATACCAGCCATAATCAACCTGCGGTTAACCAAGTTTTCAGCAAAAAATCTTGTATATCTATAGTTTTAGAATTTTGAGTGTTTTATGATAGTCGATTTTTTTACTCTGTTATTCATGTTGTATCCCGAGTAAAAATGTTGATAATGACTGGTTTATTCCTAATGCTTTATAAATGGTCTCTTTTCATAATTTTAAATGTGTATAGCAATTGAAGTATTCCAAACAATTTATACGCAAGAGACCTCTAATGGAAAAAATATTTTTTTGATGCTTCTGAAAAAGGCAGAACACTAGTTTAGTTATTCATTTCTTTTAAATATTAAAAACACATTTTTTTGGTACTTATTTCCACAATATGTTTTTTTGTTTTCGATTTCTCGTTTGTAAATTGTAAACTATCAGTTGATAATGCTCGCGACGAGCGAAAGCGGTCCTATATATATTGTGGAAATAAGTACTAAAAAATTTCTTAGTATTATTTAAAATATCATGCCTTTCCATCAAGAAGTGACTGTTAACATATTAAAAGTAATTTATCTTACGTAATTTTTACATTAGTAACAGCATTCTTTAAGCATCCCTAGGGTGCTCTGCATTGTATTCGTCAATTTCACGACTCTTACAGGATGTATTCCGTAGTGGAAATCTATTTTTTTTCTGAATTTTTTTTCTGAATTTTTTTCTGAAATTTCCAACGAAAGTATCCTCAAAAGTTGGTGAAAGGCTGACTGATAATTCGTTTTAGTCAAAAGCAGTAATAATTGATTAAATCAGGGTAGCCAACATAGTCCCTACCGCCCAATAGTGGGCGCTACAGCTTTCGCGGTGTGCGGCAGAGGTTTTAAAAACATTAAGAAAAGCTATTGATTGAATTGGCATTCACTTGGTAGAACTCCATTATAACACGGTGAAAAAATAGCAATGTATTTTAGTTTTAAAATTATTTAAAAAATATATATAGTAGTTGATACTTATTTCGGCTCATTCCATCGTCAGAACTATGCTTAAATTAACATTCGCTTATCTATATATAGCTGTGCAGAAAAAGCACACAAGACATCCTCTCTCCTGTTCCAACGGCCTAGCTTGTTACTTTAACACAATGACACTAAATTTTCAAAAATTCTAAATGAAACAATAGGTGTCTATGACAATAAGTTTATATGTAGGACGGAAGTGGTCATTATGGAAGCAAATCAGACCACCCCTTTGTACAACGGCTGGACAAGTGGCGATACTATTATGTTAGTTTTCTCGTTAAGGATCCTTTGTGATAATTGGTGTCTATTGATTTCCAGCTGTTCCAAAGCCGTCATTATCCGACCCTTACTACAAAGATGCAAACAATTAGGCGCTGAGTTTGAATTTATATTATGTGATTCCTTAATAACATGATTAGCGAATTGTGAATCTGTTTTTTTACTGCTGAATGATCTTACATGTTCCTTAGCTCGAGTAGATATACTTCTACCTGTCCGTCCGATATAAACGGATAAACTTGAGCCACAGGACATTTTATAAATACCGCTTCTGTCCAGTTTATTAATTTTATCTTTACTATTTTTAAGATGTCTGCCTTAGTTATTGTTGACCTTGAAAGCTACGTTTATTGAGTTTTTAATCTGATAAATTTTTTAGCGAAAAAAATCATCAGGAGATTAATCGTTCGAGCAATCGTTTTAGGCCGAGAGCGGTTCTGCTGGACGACCCGCCATGGGCTTGTTGATACAGATCTTAATCTCAATATGGACAATCTCGGCATCTGAAAATGACTTTCTTATTTTTTATTTCCTTACATATTGTATATGCATGTGTGTATCTGTGTGTGTGCCTGTATGCAGACGTATGCGTGTGTGGGTATGGTATGTGGAGGGATGAATGTAAATATAATGCGTGTGGTGTCCACGTGAACCGGATTCACTGTGGATTCCTCAGCTCTGCAGCGACCTAAGTTTGTCAGCGAAGACACAACAATTTAAAAAATATATATACTATACAAGAGATGAAGGAGACCTGAAGAGCTCTGATGGTAACGCGTCATAGATCTTAACGCTCCATAAATTTGATATAAAAAAAAAATATATGTGTAACCTATGGACGGTTAGAAAATATTACCTCTTTACAGAGACGCAAAAATGGTTGGCGGTAGTAATAAAAAGGTTGACTATCACTGGTTTAAATGTTTGAATGTTTATCTAAAGTGCATTATTGTTGTTTGCAGATCGCGGGCGCGATGGCGACGATAGACGGTCGACCGGCGCAGTATGGCGTATCGCTCAAGCAGCTGCGCGAGGTAATGGAGCACCGGGGTGCGGAGGGTATACAGAAGCTCAACAACCTGGGCGGCACCCAAGAGCTCTGCAAGAAGCTGTACACCTCGCCCAACGAAGGTAACTAACTGGACAACTCTTTACTATTCCACATACACATCATCTGTCAGCTTTACTGGTTTACTCCTATTGATTGAATATTTCAATTGAGGTTCAAACGATATGTGTTAGGTGTGGACGTTGAACCTTCAAATGTCATCGAAATTGATGATCATAATATAGAAAAGAAAATACAGTAGACTAGTGTTTCTCAAACTTTTTTGTCCTGTGGCCCCCTTTTGAGATTTTGTTTTTGGTGTAGCCCCCTCCACTATTTGTTCGAAAATAATACATATTAAAAATCAAGCCTTATTTCAAAATACCAAAATATATTTTGTCTGGCACCCTTGAAGATTTTGTGGCCCCCAGTACAGGGGGCGCGTTATTCAAAAAAGCGCTATCGGAGTAACCTAATTCAAACAGTATCGGAAGATATGTTATTTTTTCAGCTACATACACAAAAATAATTTGTTTAATATAAGTATAAATGCACACCTTGATTCGCCGGTCTCTATATCAGACCCACTTTCGCTCATCGAAGCATCGATCATAAACTGATACAATACAAATTAAAATACGACTTTATATAATATAAAACGTTGATTTAATAAATACCACGAATAGAAAACAAATTGTTCAAAAAACTAAGAAAATACTCTGATACAAAATAGCTCTTAAATAAGTAAAATAGTCAACAAATGTCAAGGACCTCGCGCTTCGGCATCTTCAGGTAACCGTAATCGTAAGGTGAAACCCGGGTCGTTGCTGAATAAAAAATGTGAACTCTTTCAAAGTTTCAACAATTCAAATTTGATATTGAAATTTTCAGTCGATATCATTCAATAACTACTAATTTGTAATCTATTATCAGTTAAGAAATATTATGAAAATAGTACTAAAAATTGTCTTTTGTTATTCAAATATAATGCCTCTACGTAAGCGATATGTGAATAGATTATATTTTATTGATTGAATTGGCATTTACTTGGTAGAACTCCATTATAACACGGTGGAAAAATAGCAATAAACAATCCGTGCCTTGCCAACAAATGAAGAATATTTGATATTTTTATTATCTAATTCAAGAAGTTTTGATTTGATGAAGTTTCTAAGTAAGTAAATTTTGTATGATAGAACTGAAATACATTGCTATTTCTTCACCGTGTCTGAATAGATTATAATATTGAACGAATATGGCATAGCTAAATGATTATTGTTTTAGAATAGATTCAAAATAGTACCGATTCACAGAAAATTGCTTTATTTAATAAAATTTCATCGAAAATGAATCTCCATTTAATAATCCATCGGAATATATTCTTAAATGCACGATCATTCATTCTTTTTATGGATTCTGACGTTCATTTAAGTGTGAAATATTTAAAACGCTGGCACGGTTTATTTAGAACGAGATCGTGTAGAAGTTTCGGAGAGAGCAATCCTTTTAAAATTTTATGCGCTCTCTTTATAATGCCGGTATAACTCTGAATACGACCGCCGCATAAAAACGAAATTAAAAACAAACCAATTTTCTTTCATTTTTCTTTTCGAGTTCCCCTTTTCTCTCGCAACCCTCTCGATCGCTTGTTTTTATATCCCGCCCCGGCTCTTGAATTATTTATAAATATTTGTGTCGTGCCCCGGCCCCCCGGGGACAGAGGTCTCAGGTTCGATGATTTATCGTCTCCGCAGTGAACATGCGGATGTACTGCTAGTCATACTCGTGTGCTCTACATTCCGCCACTTTTTATGACCATTAACAGATCTGCCCCTTTCATACAGAACGAAATTTTCCCATGTTTAATGCATAATAGTTATGTACACCCATCCCTCGATTTACGCGGTAGATTCATCTTTCACATATCCGCGCAAATAAATTCGTAAAAAATCAAAATATACGTTCTGTTATAAAAATCTGCATATATTCTGTTGAAAAAATAGCAATGTATTTTAGTTCTACATTTTTTTATAAGATATAGTTTTTGTGATTCGCTTCGGGGACCGGTCGTGATTTTCATGCGCTAATAAAGTGTAACATCCTCCAGGAAATAGTTTAATTTTTTCCAATACCCCCGTGAATTTGCCAGAAAATAATCATCTTAAAAAATATATTAAATGCTGTGAAAAAATAGCAATGTATTTTAGTTATACTATTTTTTTTAAAGATATAGTTGTTAGAACTAGTTCTGACGAAGGCGTGAGCCGAAATAGCTATCAGCTATGTTTTATATAAAAATTGTAGAACTAAAATACATTACTATTTTTTCATCGTGTTATAATGAAATTCTACCAAATAAATTCCAATTCAATCTATACATTAATTTCGTATTAAATTTGGATTCTTACAACTTTATACGATTCCACATGTTTTGTCACTAACGACTCGTGTTTCGCCTTTCGGCATCTTCAGGCACTCATGCATGCAACAGAACTGACGCACAATAAACTGTTAGCATTGTTTGTATACCAAAGGTATTACTAAATTTTAACTAAGATAGAAATAAAACTTAAGAAATTCCATCAAGCACCTTCAGTCGATATCATTAATGATTCCATATTAAATTTGAGGATGCGCTTAGAAAAATCCGTTTGAAAAAATCCACAGTTCGTTATGTCAAAAATATTTATTCAGAATTATATTTTCAAAATTGTAGTATGTGCATGTAAAATTGATGCATTTTAGTGTACTTAAAATAAATATTTTCTTTGCGTGTTAAAGTAAAACCGCGCAAAAACAATACCGTATTAATTGATAGGGTGGATGTATTTGATTTTTTTCTTAGCATGTTCAATTTTTAAATCACGTGAATATTTGAAATAGATTGTCGTCAAATCCATATTATTTATCCACGTTAATTTATGTTATGCCGTAGCATGCCGAGCTTGTAGTCGAGTGGTCAGTGTTACTGTTTTAGGTTTCGTCGATTATAGGTTCGAATCTCAGTACGGATAGATAACTGACTGATCGATTTGCCTTTTTTTGAAATTGCAACAAAAAAAAAGAATATAAATTTGACCCATAATATAGTTTTATCTTGGCCGATGCTTCTCAATCAATGGTTCGTACACGGGTAAACATTACATTCATTTCCAACAGTGTAATTCGATCACCGTTTTCTTCTTTACCGATATGTTCATTTAAAACGCTCTTTTGTTACCCCAGCCATAAAACCTTTCATTTGTAGTAATCTATTATAACACTCCATTTGATAATCAAATACAACACCGTTAGATAATACTCCGTCAGGTACATTTGAATACATTATGTGAATATTAAAACAGGCACCAAAAAAGGCTATCGCCATTAAGGGGCATAAATAATTAATATTTGTGGCATTAGTAGTATTATAATTTAGGACGAGTGACGGCATCAACATTCGTTTTAGATTTATACTTATAGGTACTATTTTTAACGTGTCATATATATGTTGTAGTTATAATCTAATATTAAGGTTTGCGATGTAGAACCGACGATAGAGGTGTTTGAACCTCGGTTTTCCCATTTGCACTATTAGTATTATCGGATTGAGACCTATGCCTTTTATGATCTAATTTATTTCTTTTTTGCACAGTTCAATATGTTATTATTATCTTCTATCTTTCGAAGTTTTCTCATTTTTTGGGTTTCTTATCGGTTTGGATATAAAAAAACGTTGGTCAGATGCAGTCTTACAGTATACATTTATCTAAGGGGACACTATTGTCATATTTTAAGCGTTTTTTTTTTGCTCCTTATATCATTTCAAACACCAGACGTCGATTCATTCAATTGCGTGAAAAAGTTTTGAACTTGATTCATTTTTTAGACTTTCAAAGTTTTTTTTTATATGTAAGGATATTATTTCGGGTTGATGACCTGCTTTCCGATCGTTTCCAGAACACTGGGATATTACTAATTGAACCTTTAATTTAATAATATGATAATTTCTCAAAATGAAAGATGATTTTTTTAGCAAGGATGAAAATTAATTAACAAATATAAACCTTTTAAATATTTCGTTAACAGTATACTGTATTACAGTAGCCAGTTAGTTATACAGTAGCCATGTTTGATTATTTAACTTGATAAATTGTTTAATTTTTTTTCAACCGTATATACACAAATTAAATTTAGAATTACATATTTCTCTTCGTACTATTTTTTTGTGTTCAAATGATATTTTCAAGAGTTTTTATTAAGAGTGATGAAATAAAGTGTGTAATAACACGGGAAAAAATAGCAATGTATTTTAGTTCTACAAAATTTTGTAATGTTATTGCTATTTTTTCACCGTGTTATAATTTCTACCAAGTAAATGAGTTCTACCAAGTAGATGCCAATTCAATTAATTTATGAAGAAACTTTTTAAAATCGTTTTGAAAACTATCATTGGAAAGAAAATGCAAAAGGCTTTCGTATTCCGGTCGTATACCACCCGGCAGTAGTAAGCATACCAACATGACTGGTGGCTAAGCATGTTTTGAAAATAAACTCACTTTACTGTTTATTCATACTTAAAACCATTACTTCTCAAACTGCAGGCTGCAAAGTTTTTCATTTTCAATGTTTTTTTTGTACAGAAAGGTTTGCGAACCACTGCTTTAAATAACTGAAAAAATATGTTGATATAGGTTCATTCCAAAATTACATTTTTTGTACGACTTTTCTGTTGTTATACTTTGCCCGCGGCTTCCTTTTAAAACTAACAATGATGCAACAATCATTGTCATTAGTGTGTGTTAGCACGCACGCACACTGTTTCTCATTTCTTTGTAAAATCAAATCAATCAAACTTAAATTAATTGTCTCCTATCAATTTAAATTAATAAATTCATCGGCGTTGGTCACGTCCAATTCATTAAATGGGTAGTGATATTGGCTAATCTGTCTAATTCTATCTAATGTAATACTGTTGTCGTGTTTTAATCTGTCGATCGTCACTATTGGGCGACCGTTCGGCCAATCGGCATCGCTTATTCCGATCACGTGCTCGAACCGTCGACTCTAAACCACACACCTTTTGCATACCGACAAGGCTGCTTTGGTAAGCAAAAGTATTAATACTGCAATTTGTAAAGTGCACTTTGCAGCGTTTTTAGAAATTATGTTAACGTATTGACTATATCAGTGTATTCACAACTGGTCGCATGTTTGAGTTATGACCGGGTTTCTCAAACTATGTTCTACAGAACACTGATGCTGACCCAACCCAACCTAAAAAATTAGCTGTTTTCCATTACAAATTTCTTATTGTTCTGTTGCTGAAAATTTTTGAGGAACCCTGAGTTATGGGTTTCCCAAACTTTTTAATTGACCCATCGTTTTCTTTTTTTATAGAATGTTACAGATTGCTTCAGAGAAAGAATAATGCGAATTTTTGCTTATTCACTTAGAGGCTCCTCTCCGAAATCGAAAAATCGAAAAATCAGTTTTGTCTATATGTGTAAACCACGATAACAAGGAGAAAAATTATATTTTCGGATTATTAAAAAAAATATTTAAATCATAAATTCTTCTAAAATATATGATAATGTAACTCCCTGGCTTTAACCAATATTCCTCTTGTGAATGTAAATCTTGATGTATACCAATCGAAATTATTGTTTTAAATACATGTCCTCTGCCTATATGGATTATATGGTATAGTGTGTTATCTTAAAATAAGTATTTTTTTATGAGAACTGATTATTACACCCAGTACTTATTTTACGCGAATTCGATTATACGCGACTTTTTTGGATGGCACGGTTATATTTTTTTTACGCGATTTTTCCCCGAAATTTGAGGAAATTTATATATGATGCTAGACATGTACGTTTCATTATTTTTTAAAATAAAAAAAATGTATATTTTTAAAACTTAATTTTGTTTGCAAAACTTAAGCTTGATTTATGCAAAATTCAATACTTTCGTTCAAAAAATCGCAAACGATTATATTTTGCAACCGAGAGTGACAGCAGCGAATAATTCATATAAGTGAATAAAATTATATTTTTATAGTCTCATTATATTTTTTTAAGCAATAAAGACATAAAAATATATAATTTTTTTTGCACAAAATTTTAAAGAGCAAATTTTGGTTTTTCATACGTTTCTGGTACTTTTTTACGCGATATTTTAATTTTTGGAACCAATTTATCAAATTATATGAAAGTTGTGATTTTTTTACCTGATTTTTTTTACGCGCCTTTTTCTGGAACCAATGTATCGCGTAAAAAAGGACTGGGTGTATTCAGTTGCTCTACCTCTACACAGAGAGTGCAAATATAAGGCTTAGATAGGACTAGTTGTTGGTAAACAGCTCTCGATATGTTTTATAATATTCTTGTGCAGTCACAATAAACCTGCGACCCGCGGGCCACCCGTGGCCCTCTTAAGGATTTATGCGTATAACAATTTTAAACCTGATTTACTCGACACAAAATATCCCCTTATTTATAAATAAACACTTTCAATGTTTTTTAATTTTATATTATTACAATTATTATAGTAAAGTTTGCTTACGCTGTGGCTTGCGAAACGAAACAAAAACATCTGTTCTGTCTGAAAAAAGGTTTAGTATGGCTGTTCTATTGAGTTAGATCACTAGTTTTTTGAAATTACAATCATTCTTTTCATCGATTGATATTATCAACATATAGACTCAAGAGTGTGTGTTCATCTAAGCATTTACTATAGTAAAACACTATTTTGCTGAATAATTTTTTCATATTGTTTGAAATAGCTCTAAAACCCTCGTCTCATATACTCTTCGTAACCACTGTCCCACAAATATGCCATTCCACAGGCTTTTCACGCATTCTGTTATTATTAAAAAAAGGTTTTTGGAATTCTCGCCGTGTTGGGTATGAATGCGTGATATGCCGCATCACCATTACACCTTTGGAAATGGGACATGCAGTAATATTTGAAATGCCAAAAATTCATTTGCAATATACAACCGTGAAATCAGTAACGTGCGCGAACTCTGAAGACGGGGTAGGCTGTATGGAGATTTCATTATACATAAGCGTTTTAAACTCGCATCGACATTTTTAGTGCAATAATTTTTATGTCTAAATTTATTAATAGTCAAAAAATTATTTGGAGACATCCTGCGGCGTCAAAATTCAAAAATCTCTCAAAGTAAAATTTTAATATTTTATAAATTTGCTCCTTTAATTGTAGTCGATTTTTAAAGCTGTGACAAAGAGCCAATAACCGATACGTTAAAAATATGCATTTTTTTTGGATTTTGATAAAATTTAGCAAAATATATTATGTGTCAGTTCTTTTATGATAGAATGCCTGAAAATGTCGAAAGTCGAAACCCGGGTTGTTAGTGAAAAAACATGTGGAATCGTACAAAGCTTTTCAAAATTCAAAAAAATATATTAATTTAAGCATTACATATGACGGTTCTTTGCTACGGAAGTGCATTTTTAAGATACTAGCTGGCCCGTCACGTATTGCTGCTGCGATCTTTGAGTAATTCAAGGAAACTCGTTATGATAAGAAACAATTTAATTGTTTATAGTGTCGCTTTAATTCTATTTATTTACTATTTGAGGAGCGCTGGGGAGAGAGTGGTATTCTAGTAACATTTGCGGGAATGTACTTAAGAAATTTGTAAAGTTTCATATCCATCGGATGAATGGTGTAGTAACGTACAAAGAACAAACAAACACACACATATTGATACAAAAATTAAAACGCAATTTAAAAATCCACCTGCGCTTATACCGGATAGGATTGTTACATAATTTATAAAGGCGTATCACCATATTAAAATACCTACGCGATGTTACTTCTTCGTCGATATGATCGTATCACAAATTTACGTTACCTCACGTATACGAGCCATACCCGTGATAAAACAATTCATATTCATTTCCTAGAACTCTTTTGAAAAATAATAATTGATGTATAGAATTCCCATGCATATTACTAGGAGCTACTGTGAGAGATTATGTTTATTGTTTTGTGAATTCTACTGAATCCCGGTCTATCGTTTTCCACATATGTATGCACCTTTTATTTTCTATAGTCCATTTCGAACAATGTCCAATAATATTGCATTCATCATTCTCGATGTATCGTGTTTCATGATATTTCGGTAAAATTATATCTTCCTATCAAAAATATTGCACTGGTCGATTGTTATTTTAGAATATTTGAGAATCGTGAAGAACCGCTATTGTCACTTATTTTTATTCCGATGTATACATTTTATCAAACTTTCGTCGTGTGATATCATTGAATAACTAGTCTTGTTGTAATTTTTCTGATGATAGCTCAGTCATGGATATCGTCTATATACTGTAAATTATTTTGAATTTGTTAATAAAAAAATTATCCCACATCCATCGCTTTTTTTCAGTCACTTGAAAAAACAAAATATTAAGGGTACCACTGTTATCCTAAGCATTGGACCGTAACGAAATAATTTTATTATTCCGCACGTTAAATCTATTCCGGAATTTTGTTTTTCACGCAATGAATAAAGATAATTAAGTGAATTTGATATTGCTCTAAATTTGCTATGCTAATTAACCCCCCGAATGTTTTGTCCCATTACTTTATTTGCTACGCTATAAATTATTTAACTTTGCAACGTTTATTTGCCGAATGGTGTTATTATTTATCCACGGCTATTAAAGGGACATTAACCCTTTCTGTACTGGCAATTTCTATTATTTAATGATTATCTTAATTATATTACAATGTTTTATACTGTAAACTTAACACTTTTATCTTATTTAATAGGTGAACATTCCATTTTATACATGAACAATAATGAAATGGCAAAACAGAAACGTACGTTCCGTAAAAAATGTCACAAATACAAAATCAGATGTGTGCAATCTTGTGAATTATTCTTCAGTTTTTCTTATTACTTATTTTTACTTGTGTATTATGTTTAAATGAATAAACCGCTCGGTGCTGAAATATATAATTTTATTATAAATTTACGTTACATTGGACAGTATTTATAATGAATTTTACATTTTAATTTATTCACATTTAAGGTGTTAACTGTCATTTATTGATATAAAGGTATGATATTTCAAATAATAAAAACACAACATTTATATTTAATATTTCCACAATATGTTTTATGCTCAGGGCCGGTTCGCTAATCGCGATTATTATCGACTGACAGACACAAATTACGAACAAGCCTATTTATATAAAAAAAATCAGTTGATACTTACCAGATATAAAACCAAAGGTTCAAAAACTAAGAAGACAATTTACAGGAATTCATGCAATATACATTCGAATTTATCGTTCTGCTTAAATGTAGAATAATTATTCCCTTAATCGTAACGACATTATTGTTTTTTTTATCCCACTGTTATTTGTAGTGTGTATCATGTAGGTTTTATAATTAATAAAATCTCAGATCGCTTGACATATCGCTTGTGTATAATATTGTGAATTGAATAAAATGGACCATCTGACATATTTGAAATACATCTAAGGACAGATTTAAAAAATAAGATTCAGGTGATTTAAATTAAAACCTTCATTAGACAAATTTCACCATTTTATCACTTGACTCGTTCACTTCTTAACGACATATTTACTATAAATTAATTTGATTGCTGTTTCTATGACGGCCAATGCCAGATAATACACATTCTTTAAACGTACACCATTGATCATTTATTGTGGTATTATTGATATTATCTCGCAACTAAAAATCGACCTAAAGCATTTTCTAAAGATAATCATAACTCTTACTGAAAAATACACTTTTTAATTTACTTTAATTTACCACCTGAAATTCCCTACTTGTTGGGAACCTCTGATATAAAATGACGATGCATGGACGGATAAATACTTATCTTTTGATATAGAACGAAAATAAACAAAATAGCGGAATTATTTTCAATTCGATTGATTTGTGGTATTCATAGCGTGACCATTTATTTTTCTCACCGAACTGGGACATCTAAAAAAGTAGGCACTTGTCCGTTTTAGGCGTCTCAAACTTATTATTCTTACAAAACTAGTGAAGATGGCAATGTTTGAATGATGTCATATTATGTTAGATATTTTTATTATTTATTGGAAGATTATCATAGCTGGATTACACACATGAGTTCCCACATTTTTTTCATAGCACATGTTATTTTTTTTCATGCTCGTGACGTTGTCTACTATTAATAGATTCTACCGCTAGGATTTTGATTTTGCGCCCTTTTTTAAATTGTTACTGCGAGTTTCTCTCTTTTCATTTTCATTGACATTTCGGCGTCTCGAAATTGTGTTCGGGGGACACCGGGAGACGCCGCCTGAAAACCAGGAATGTCCCGGTGAAAACGGAACGAATACATAATTTTATAATTTTATAACTTATGATATCGACTGAAGGTGCTTCATGGGATTTCAATATCAAATTTGAATTGTTAAAATGTTTGGTTATTATTGTTGTAAAACGCTTTCGAGTATGATTCATTAAAAATAATAATCGTTAATGAAACTTATCACAGGCAATTGTGTTAATTATTATTATAGATCAATATTATTAAATTTGTTTTAGCTACCATTTAGTCCTTGCTCCGGGGTCTGTGTTTTCCTTTAATTAATACCTTTGTTATATAGACGATGCTAACTGTTTATTGTGCGTCAATTCTGTTGCATCCGTGTGACAGAATGCCTGGAGATGCTGAAAGAAGTGGAACGTGTGGAACCGTACAAAGTTTTAACAATACAAATTTAACATAATTTTGTGATAGAAAATTTTTGACATGGATAAATACTTGTATTGAAATTCTCTGTGCATCATAGTTATACCCTCTTTTCAAAGTCTTGTGACAGCATCTCAATTAGTAGCATGCATTAAAAAAAAAACTTCTTCATAAGGTGATCACACTTACTTTTTTCTCTATGGTTGGTTCTTGGCTATTTTTTGACTTTCCGCCCGGTGTTAAATTTATTATTCTTCGTATTTGAATATCGCGTGATAAAACAGTGCAAAGAACGTATTTCATTAAAGAAAGTGTATTAATTTTTATCCTATATCCATTATATTATTATACCTGGGTATTTTTCAATTCAATTTCTCTAGGTGTGCTTCGTTCGGTTTTGTCTCTACGATTGTGGTCGTATCAGTGTTTCCAACAATGTTCGATGCAAATTATAATTTGTAAAAATACGATTTTCACTTATGCCGCATATTTTCACCATATGATAATTTATTTGGCTAAAAAGTTTTATAGGTTGTTTAACTTAATTTTAACCAGCATACTTATTGAAACATTGTTTATTTATGTATTAATTATCAAGAACAGAAAACTACTTAAAAACGACATTCGTGCTTGTCGAGTAATTCTTTTTATAATGTAAATATAAAAAAATAATACTAAATTGAGATACGACGAATTATTATTATTTGCCTATTTTAACGTTTTGAAACTTGTAAATACTTTTTTAAATATCGAGATATTGGTCAATAATGAAAAAATTTAAAACGAAACAAAAAATATTATCTTTCTAAGTATCGATATTATAAACACTAAGGTCATCAACATCAGTAATTTTTTTTTAAGTTATTGGTATGCCTGATAAATAAATAAATAATTTATGACATCAAATTTTAATTGTTGATTTTTTGTATGATTCCGTTCTGTTACATCCGTGTTATAGAATGCCTGAAGATGCCGAAAGGCGAAACCCGTTTCGTTAGTGGGAAAAAAACACGTAGAATTGTACGGAAATTCTAGAATTCAAATTTGAATACATTATTGTTTTTTTTAAACGACGTCCTCTGCTTATTTAGAGAATTTAGATCCCTAATAAAGTATTCCTGTAGCAATATTATTCTTTGTTGAGGATTACTTGTTGCTGTTGTTCCATTTCTATTATTTTGAAGAGTGTAGCGATATTTAAGAACATGGGCAGATATGATTAGTGGTTAGCTTATCGCTATTGCTACGTCCCATTTTTAGGAATAGTTAGACATATCAATGAATTATTGGAAAAGAAATCCATCAATTTATGACATCTTCCATACTGTGATGTGAGCCACTCAACACCGTAATATATATATTTGTTGTGAAGAACTTGTTAGAAGAAAAAAAAATATATTGCATAATATTTAGTTCTTGAAAATGTCCATATTCTGTAACCGTGTGTTGGAGGACCGCTGGTCCCTGCGCACTGTCTGCATATCTATAATTCATTTGTTAATGATCGCGGGGAGGGAAAAATCACCTCTCAGAGTGATTGCAATATGCCGTGACATTTGATTTTTTATTTTTTTATTTTTTTATTTACAATGTTATTGTCCCATTGTTATTTATCATAGTGTGTTATCAAATGCGCCCAACTTGGTATTTACGATCATAACAGAATTATTTAAAGTTGTTAGGTGTTTGTTCATTAGTTTATTTTATTTTAAAATTATGATCAAACCTTTCCCATATTATATCCAACATGTTAATTTATGACAGGAGTTAAACAATAATTATTCAAGGAGATTCATGGGGAAAGGAGTGGGCTCAATACACAACATAAAATACTGCAGTTTGACAGTCAAACAAACAATAGTCACATATTTTTTAATTAAACCCCTTTTAACCACTCTCCTGCGGATTTTCAATTGGTATAAAGTATACAATTATATAAATCGAATATTATAAAGATATCAACACTATATATAGTTTATTAATTCAATTGGCATTTACTTGGTAGAACTCCATTATAACACAGTGAAAAAATAGCAATGTATTTTAGTTCTACAAAATTTTTATGTAGTTGATAGTTATTTCGGCCCACGCCATCGTCAGAATTATGTTTAAATGTAAGTTTGCTTATCTATTGGGTAGGCAACTAAGTAATTGCGGATTTCAATAGATGGCTCCAGTTGAATTTTTAGGTTTGCGACGTAGTTCAAATGTAAACACATTTTGTTATTGGATAGTTGACAATTCAGCTGTCAATCAGTAATAAAAGTTTTTTGATTGTTCGTTGAAAAATGGAAAATCAAAAGGAACATTTTCGTCATATTTTGCTTTTTTATTTCCGCAAAGGGAAAAACGCATCGCAAGTTCACAAAAAGTTATGTGCTGTTTATGGTGACGAAAATGGGTTGTTTACAACAATATCATGCAGAAAAGATCGTGGAGCAGGCCAGGTGAACCAGTTCAAACAACATCAAAAGCTGATATTCATCAAAAGAAGGTTTTGTTATCAGTTTGGTGGGATTATAAAGGAATTGTCTACTTTGAACTCTTACCACCCAACAGGACGATCAATTTTGATGTCTACATTGAACAACTAACGAAATTAAACAATGCAGTTAAAGAAAAGCGGCCCGAATCGACAAATCGAAAAGGTGTTGTATTCCATCATGACAATGCAAGGCCACACACATCTTTGGCCAATCGCCAAAAATTATTGGAGCTTGGTTGGGATGTTTTGCCACATCCACCATATAGTCCTGACCTTGCACCATCTGAATACTTTTTATTTTGATCTTTACAAAACTCCTTGAATGGTAACAAGTTCAATAATGATGATGATGTCAAATCGTACTTGATTCAGTTTTTTGCTAATAAAAATCAGAAGTTTTATGAACATGGGATTATGATGCTTTCCGAAAGATGGCAAAAGGTCATTGATCAAAATGGGCAATACATTACAGAATAAAGTTATTTAGTTCCATGAAAAAATTGTCTTTGATTTTCTAAAACAAATCCGCAATTACTTAGTTGCCAACCTGTTATATATATATAGCTGTGTAGAAAAGGTACACACAATACATTCTTTTTTTGTAGAAAAGGTACACAATACAGTTTGTCTCCTGTTTTAACGACATAGCTTATTTCCTGCTAGCAATAAAACTAAAAATTTTAAAATTGTATTTGAAACTAAACAGGCGGCAATTTTAATAATCTTTAAACATTGAACGGAGATGGCTTATTACGGAAAAGAATTAGCCCCTCGCAATAGTCTAAGCAGCGACGATAGATTTGTTTGTTTAGGATTTCAGATCATAATTGATATCTATTGATTTCCAGCTCTTCCAAAGCCGTCATTTTGCAACCTTTATTACAAATATTTATAATAGCTGTGAGCTGAAATAGCTATCAGCTATATAAAAATGTTGTAGAATTAAAATAAAATATATTGCTATTTTTTCACCGTTTTTTTATATATGTGTAGTTTTGGATACAGGTGTTCATATTTTGTTTGAAAATTTTACATAATGTGTTTTAATGTTGATCATAATATGTTAAGCCTCTGTCAATTTCATGATAAATGTCTATTTGATTTTGTATTGATGATGTGAATTGTCATATGCAGGTTTGAGCGGTTCAAAATCGGATACGGAGCACAGGCGAGAGACGTTTGGCTCGAACACGATCCCCCCAAAGCCACCCAAGACCTTCCTGACGCTAGTATGGGAAGCCCTGCAAGATGTCACTCTTATCATCCTCGAAGTGGCCGCCCTAGTCTCACTGGGTCTATCATTTTACCAGCCGGCAGACGACGACCGTGAGTATTGTATAATTTTCATTATACACTCATCCTTCGATTTACGCGGTAGATACGTTCCAAGAGAGAACGTGTAAATAGAGACTTCGAGTTCATACAAAAACAGAAATTCGAAATCACTACTATCATCAGATTCAAATCCAATAGAAGGCTTCTGTAACTAATTTTTGTGTTTTGCTTTAAGTCTTCACGATAAAATAAATTTCACAATATTGCGCGTACAGGCTTTTAAGGTCTCGCTGAAATTGAACAGCACATTCAATAACAGGACTAGTGGCCAAAATCTAATCTTCTAAGTTATCGGCCAATTGTAAAATTTCAGAAATGCAATATTCGCGTTTGTATGATGCGTGCCACAAAATATGTTTGATTTTTTCTTACCGCGTAAAAGTGAAACCGCGTAAATCAAGGGATGAGTGTACTATGATTTCAATTTTTATTATGTTTAAAGAATCTTGGATTATTTTCCTTTCAAAATGAGATGATAAGTATCTTCAAACTCTTTGAAAACTAACAGGTTGAATTATTAACAGATTAGTTTGAAAATGAATGAATTTTCGAACAAACAGGATATTGCAAAAAAAAAAACCTAATCCATAATTTCAATCAGCTATTACCCCTTTCAGTCTCGGAGAGTTAATCTATTAACGTGAACTTTGATGTATCATAATATGAAAACAATAATATACAAGTTTTTCATGTTTATTATATAATAGATTTTGCAAATGATATTTTAGTGTTGGAGCCGATAGATTGGCTTTATGAAACTTTTCAGTACTGAACCCCTAAGAGTGTAAAAAAAGTTTGAGTATCATTTTTTGTGGTTCCCGCCAAGCATACGCAATGGTCAGGGTAACATATACAAGATATCAAATATTTGACAGTCAGCTGGGTTATACAGAATACATGATAAATTGAGTAAAGATGTAACCTGCATGCATAATAAAAATCTTGCGCCATGTTTATGGTTAATATTGAAAATGAATATATTTTTTTAATTCATAAAAGATAAATAGCGGCGGAAGCAATTGGTTCAGGTTAAGTGGATAAACAGTTGACTGTATGATCTTATTCAGCATCAAATAGTAATGCACTAATATACTGGGATACTCATTGGAAACAAAGTTCAACAATAATAAAATTTTGGTGTAATGTTTTCAGCTCTGGCAGATGAAGAGGAAGGTCACTACGCTTGGATTGAGGGTCTCGCCATTCTCATTTCAGTCATCGTAGTCGTCATAGTTACAGCGTTTAATGATTACACTAAGGAAAGACAATTTAGGTGAGTTATTCACTTTAGTCTCTGTCTAATCAATTAACCGAAGGCTCTTACTTGTTGAGCAAACCAATTCTTTGTGTTGATTTGGTACTCAAACTTACACTGTTATATACTCTACCTGCTAGAAACCAAAGGTGTATTGTAATTTTATATGTTATTTGTTAAATTAATTAAGAAGGAATCATTTTTTAGTAAAATTTAAATTTGGAACACTTTTGATGTTGCTTGACTTAGTTAGTTTCAGAGTGGGAGAAGGAAAGGTAGTGGAACTATTTAGTTGGTGCAAATAACTTACAACTTCATGCTTGATATTTGATCACATATATGTATATTCATCATGTTTATGTGTTTTTTTTTTGTTTTAATATGTGCAGCAATCCTCTTAGCGTTTCTGAATATCTGATGTGTTGTTTTTGTTTTTTCTTCTATAAAAACTTATCAGTACTATCATGGATGTTCTAGATTTAGCCTAACCATCTAAATTGATATTTATTGTCATTATATTCTACATATTATTGTAGATAGATCAGTTTCCGAAATATAATTCAAGCAATTTTTTGTTGACAATATAATATCATTAATAAAAAAACAATCAAATTATTAAAAAAAAAAAAAAACAAGAAATCAGGAGAAACATTTTACTGTAAGCTTATATTTGTAACAATAATATATAAGTAGATATACAATTTATTTATTATTATTTCTGTAACTAATTTTGTGTGTTAAATTTTCAGAGGCCTGCAGTCTCGGATAGAAGGCGAGCACAAGTTCTCAGTGATAAGACGGAGTGAGGTTCAGCAGATATCGGTTGGGGACATTATGGTCGGAGATATCTGTCAGATCAAATATGGAGATCTCCTACCTGCCGACGGAGTGCTCATTCAGAGTAATGATCTCAAGGTATTCAGATTGAAAGAGTGCTTCTTAAAATGTATTATCTAGTGGAAGTATGTTATTTTTTCTTTCAAAGTTTTCCACAAAAACTCCAACACAAAACAACATTAAAACACAAAATCTATAATTTTTTTATCCATATTATTTTTGACTCATCTGTTTCAATGTATTGGAAAAGGTCAATAATAATTTAGGCAGACATCTTAAAAATAGTAAAGATAAAATTAATAAACTTGACAGAAGCAGTATTTATAAAATGTCCTGTGGCTCGTGTTTATCCGTTTATATCGGAGGCGGGTAGAGGTATATCTACTAGAGCTAAGGAACATGTAAGATCATTCAGCAGTAAAAAAACAGATTCACAATTCGCTAATCATGTTATTAAGGAATCACATAATATAAATTCAAACTCAGCGCCTAATTGTTTGCATCTTTGTAGTAAGGGTCGGATAATGACGGCTTTGGAACAGCTGGAAATCAATAGACACCAATTATCACAAAGGATTCTTAACGAACAAACTAATATATTATTGTCCCCATTAGTTCAACCTATTCCCGGGGGGTGGTCTGAATTGCTTCCGTAATGACCACTTCCGTGGCACATGTAAACTTACTGTCATAGCCGCCTTTTGTTTCATTTACAATTTTCGAAAATTTACTTTTATTGTGAGAAAGTAACGAGCTAGGTCGTTAAAACAGGAGAGAAGATGTATTGTGTGCCTTTTCTACACAGCTGTATATAGATAAGCAAATGTTAGTTTAAGCATAGTTCTGACGATGGCGTGAGCCGAAATAGCTATCAACTATATTTTTTAAAAATAATTTTGTAGACCTAAAATACATTGCTATTTTTTTCACCATGTTATTGGAAAAGGAATTCTGAACTGATAATAAGGTTTCTATTCACTCACTAGTGTTTCATACTAGCAAAATAAATCATTTAATCTTTTGTTCATTAGATTGATGAATCTTCGCTGACTGGAGAATCAGATCATGTCAAGAAAGGAGAGTCATTTGATCCCATGGTGCTTTCGGGTACACACGTTATGGAAGGATCTGGTAAGATGCTCGTCACAGCCGTCGGAGTTAACTCGCAGGCTGGAATTATCTTTACGCTTCTGGGTGCTGCCGTCGACCAACAGGAACAACATATTAAAAAGATGAAGAAAGGTACGCTAGCTTTTTGAAAGACAATTGATTATTGATTATAATGCATCGAAGCATGTTCAAAAATGAAAATCATTACCAATGAATTTTGAGTGCTTTTATATTCTTCGTCATTAAAGATGTATGCACTTAAAGACTGAATAATTCCTCTGATTACTTCAAAAGTATCGAAATCTTTGATCTTGTCATTTGACAATAGCATAGCAATGTTACTTACAAAGAATTGGGGTCATTTTGGGGCTATTCGAACCACCAGACTAAAAATATTTGTCGACATGGTTACTGGCAATAGATAATAATGCGTATTTTTCATATCAAATATTCAACCCAAATTACATAGTCTGGTACATTCAGAATAAAAAAAATATGTCTGAGGAATAGAGTAACTACTTTTGAATGACGTATGAGTACAATATATTGATTTTTGCTGATTGTACACTCTGATGAAAATATTGATTATGTATGAGTATATATACAAAACATTTGGTAATTTGGAACCGGTCGAATTCTTAAATAAGTACAGCATTCGAAGATATTGTCACCATAACATTAATATATATTTTAGGTAATACTAAAGAGTTGTGTTAATATACACTAAATAATTAAAAAAAAAATACATAAAAAAATTAGTGGTTTCTGTAAATATTAAACGTTTATAAGAGTGACAAAATTATTGGTATTTAAATTCACCATCATGACGTGAAAGCAACAGTGAAATATATAAAGAAATATATGTTTTAAAAAAATATAGTTTTTAAAAAAAGGTTTCATACTTCTAAAATACTTGATTATAGTACTTTTGCTACTCGTGATGTAGGATAATTTAGAAGTTTTTTTTAATTTTATTTAGCGTGTGTAGTTATCCTAGATATGTATATATCCTTCTGATGCAGTGAAGTGACATGATAACATTATCATCAAATGCAATATTGAGACATCTCTTAACTGGCAGCATTGAATACTTTTTTAAATATCTCAATGTTTTATTATGTAGGTCAAGTTTTCAGCAATCAATTGAAATAATTATCTCAAAATCAACTTCTTCGCTTTATCTCACTGTTGTTTTCAAGTAGTGATATACCAACAAAAATGGTCGAACAGACTTTTGTCATTGTTATAAATTATTGGTTTTTATGTCTTATTATAGGATTTTTTAATGTCTTTTTTCCCATCAATGCAGACAAACAATGCCTAAGTTATTATGTTATATTTTTGCAATAAAAACTTAGACTCTTTTAGCATTTGATATATTCAATTTACATCGGAATTTTGCATATTGCAGTCAAGTTTAGTTGTAAGGGAGTGTTGTAGTGGGATATTGGATTGTATAGTGGATTAATAATGGTTTGTGAGGCAAAAATGATGATACAACATTACAAAAGTTTTAGGGGAAACTTGGTTTGCGTATAACTGTTTTATTCATCATTGACGCATTGAGTAATGGTTGAAACAAACTCATTATTACCAAGTTTGACTGTGTGTGTTAAATCTGCTTTATAATTTCTTGATTGTAAAATGCATATTTGCTTATTATGACACAACATTGTTTGTCTGCAACTGATAACACAATGACCCATATGATAGTTATATTTTATCTAGCACAATATTGTATGTCATGTTTATCTTATTATTGGCCCTTTCCCCCCATTTGATTCGCAATATTTTTTTTATCAAAAACACAATTTACATAATTTTTAACAAATTATCACTGATAGAATATCAACACCGTGATACTTATTGTAATAGTGAACCAGTGTAGTCATGAACTCATCGAGGAATCCTATTATGTAATAAATTATTCTTTTCTGTATATTTTGATTATAATTAAACAAAAAAAAATTAAAACTCCTTTAAGTGGTTAATCTGGGAAAAATATAACTTATAAATTTTTTAACAGGTAGATAATAATGTAAATAAAGTTACTTCATTACTTATATAAATTATTTTAAAGTTAATATTTTTGATTCCGGCCTAGATCTTCATTACATTCTATGCGTATGTATATCATTACTGACACTGGTTATAAAAAGGGAAGCGATCAAACCAATCTATTTAAATAGGCACTCCATATTATATGGTAATGGATTTATTAACTTTTCACAATTTTTCTGTTGTTGATTTGAAGTTAATAAAACAAATAATCTGGCCACAAAAATGACTGAATAGAATGTGTTGCTTCCATATATCGAGGGGAAATAATTCATTGAAAATTTTGAAATTTTCCATTGAGAATAGACAACACAACTCTTGGATGCGATGTTTCTTCCTTTCTCAGTTTCTCAGTCTCTCAATTCTGATCTGTTCTGAATCCGTTCTGAATCGCGTTCCAGAACTGAACGGACCCAGATTCCACTGAATCTCCCGAGAGTACTCTCATGCTAAGTAATCTTTATTACATTAAGTTATCACGGTGTATAATTCTTATATGATCACATTTTTGTAAATAAAATTGATATACATTGATTTTAATGGCATACAAAGTCATCAACTTGAATAGAAAATGCCAATGCTCATGGCTACAAATGTTCGATTGATCTTACCAGATCTTATATCTTATGACTTCCTGCTGTGTGACGGATTGACGTTGGCAGTTATCTAATATTGTCGGTTCATTTATTGGTCACAGAAATATTCATAAATATCAATTTCATTTCCATATTTTATTGGTGTTTTTAAACCCCCCTGAATTATTATATTTAAGTATTTTTGGTATGTGTATTTTTATTTAGAAATGTCAATTTTACAAGACTGATGACAACATATTAAAAGGTTATTGACCATAATTTTACCAATATTTAGTTGGACTTAGACCAGCACATACATGGTAAATGGTCAATGCATCTATCAGCATGCCATGACTGATCTATAAAACTACACAGTGTCTAACTATTGGTAGCAAATTTTGTATTCTAAAAAGTCAATCATTTAATGTTATCGTAAATTTATAATTGATTTTCAATGGTTCATCAAATTTTGCACTGATAGATTATGTTTGTGAGGCTTTTCAACACTTGATGGTTCAACAGCATATATTCAAAGGTATTGATAATGCTATGATCATTAAAACATTATAAAAAGATTGCCTTTGTATTATAACATTTTCTATTCATTTTAAAATACACAAAAATGGCCAATGGCATTTTTTTTTTATTACACATTGTCAAATGCTTGTAAATTTCATATTTCTTCTGTATGCTCACTACTTTCAAACAAACTATCGGAGATTTGTTCTATCATGCAATCCAAAAGCATGTGTGAAAGAAACTTCTTTGCCATCAAAAATCAATTCTTCCATTTTGAAAATACTTATGGTACTTGAAACATGTGAGCACATAACTTATAATTTCATTGATACACTTGTGTATTATATTAATTTTTTCATTTGCTGAATGTAATAGTACGGAGGAGAATGTTGGATTGGATTTTTAAAGCCATAAAAATTTCATTAACGTGTTTTTTAAATTTTTAATTATGCGGTGAATTTAACATTCTCCTCTCCTTTATTACTGTGCAGATATTTTTTTAAAAACTGGATCAAGTGTAAAATTTTGTATCGTATTTATAATTTTTTATTTTCACCCCCTTTCCCGCCCTGCCCCTCTGCACGTTTGCTGTTCCCCATCAAAAAAATACATTTTACACAAACTTATACAAACAAAACCGACCTGGATGTTGCATTGTCGATGTGTCCGAAACCCCCCTCCTCCTCTCCTACACATCTCTGTTTCTTTCTGGAATGGCATCCTTCTCCGCATGACACATTCAAAATGGCCATCGATGCTGCTATTTTGTGATGCCGCCATTTGCTCACCGCAGAGGCCAAGAAACAGCGCAAGAAGAAGAGTTTGACAGGTAAATGAATGTTATGTGGTGTTCAGAGCTAGTTTATAACAGCTCCACATTTTGACTGATGGAAAAACAATTAATAAAAAGCAATTATTTAATATTTTTCTAATTATTTCACATAGCACATTTTTGCACATCTAATTTGTGTTATTTACATTTTAAAAGGCAAGTTTTGTCATTAATTGATATTATAATTTCAAAATGTTTAGAGGTTTCTGTCAGTCGATTTGTTTTTATTTATTTGCATAGTAATCACCTAATGAGTTTTCAAAGTTAAATGTTTTCAATGGAATGACTCCATAAGATAGCCACTAAATATCTCCGTTGGGTTTTACGTTTATTATTTTTGATCTAACATATATAAAATTAATAACTGTCTTCCAATTGGTTGTGTGTAGTTTAGATGTTTCTATGTATCGTATCCCCTGCATCTTGAACTAAATTTTTAAAAAAATAAATAAAAGACTGTTTAAATATAACCAAAAAATAATTGATTTAAAGTTCATTGGTTTTCCTGCTTCTGTCAATGAGAAATAAACTATTCAGTTTTACAATGTGTGAAAAATAACCTTTTAATTTACAACGGCAGTGTGAAGTTACCTTACGAATCTATTGTATTTTTTCCTTTCTGCATGTTGAATAATGCCTGTGCAATGGAGAAATAACTTCTGACATATGCATGAAGAATGTAATTCAAATTAATAGGAAAAATATATGTATTGCGTGAGATACCTACGTCACTGCCAAACTGATTAATTTTCTATAAAAAAAAATGAAATGAATTTATTTTCCCGAAATACATAAAAATTATGTAAACTAACAATACTGATTAATTCTCTTTCAAATTCATACTGACCCCTTAAGTTCAATGTAATGTATTTAATTTTTCTTTGCTTAAAAATTTATTCTTCTCAAGTTGTAAAATATTTTCAGCAGAAACGTGATTGAAACATCTTTGTATCACATGATCCTTCTGATACGTATTTTTGTAATGTCGTTACCAATATTATCCTAAGTCAAAAACAATTCAAAATTGTAATCATATTGAGACACGTTTCTTTGACTAAGGGGTCGATATTAAGTTAGAATGTATTATTTATATTCTGCTGAAATATCTACATAATACTTAACTCAACTAACGTTTTTAGACTAGGCACAAGAATTTGTCTGGTTTTAGTAACAACCATATTGGTGTTCAATTATCTGTTCTAAAAAACTTTTGTTCGAATAAAACCTTCCAGGAGATGAAGAAGTAGGAGTGACTGGAAATAATCATGTATCACAAGAAGAAGATAACCATGTATCTTCAGAACCTGCGCATACGAGCTCCGGAGAAGGCGGTGGCGCAGAAGCTGGGCACAAGAAAGAAAAATCTGTATTGCAGGCCAAACTTACAAAGCTTGCTATTCAGGTACAATTCAAATTATATAAATTGTTTCATAAATTACTTTCAAAATAAATTACTTTCCTCTGTTCTGCAACCATATACTTCTGCAGTGATTTGAGTGGTTATCATTTGATTTTAAACATATAGTTTTTTCATTTCAGATCGGTTATGCTGGTTCAACAATCGCCGTGCTTACTGTGATTATCCTCATTATCCAGTTCTGTGTTAAAACATTTGTGATAGACGAGAAACCGTGGAAGGCAACTTACATCAATAACTTGGTGAAGCATCTGATTATTGGTGTGACCGTGTTGGTGGTCGCTGTTCCTGAAGGTCTTCCTCTTGCCGTTACACTTTCTCTTGCTTATTCAGTAAAGGTAATTACATAACTATTTTATTTATAAACCACCATTTTGTTAATTTTTAGTTGATATTAATTTAAATATATATAGAGAATCATGAAAACTGAGACATTTTAAAATACACTGGTCTAAACCCACAGCTTGAGGTATTTTAGGCTGTCAGGTCAATAGGAATATAATTTTTATGTTTAATCAAAGTCTCACTTTTAAAGGTTTAAATATTTAAAACTGTATCTCAATGTTCAACAGTATTGCTTTGTATGTTTGCATATTTCACGTGGACGACAGTGAGCTCAGACGAACACTATTTTTAAAATGTAACTTTTGTCTGTGCTTGTTTAGACTTCCATGCTCTCTTCCAATATTTTTATCATTTTAAAAGTTGTCAAATCAAAGAACTAATAGTTAAAAAATTTTGTAATGTATATTTATTAAATAAAATAAATAAATCTCAAGAACTGCTAATATATTTTAACTTTTATAACAACGTAAAGTAACATTATGTTTTCTATTCCAGAAAATGATGAAAGACAACAATCTGGTGCGACATTTAGACGCATGCGAGACGATGGGAAATGCGACCGCCATCTGTTCCGACAAGACTGGTACTCTTACAACTAATCGGATGACCGTTGTCCAGTCCTACATTTGTGAAAAGTTATGCAAAGTGACTCCGAGATTTACAGATATCCCGTCGACTGTAGGGGAGACCATCATTCAAGGAATCTCAGTCAACAGTGCATACACTAGTAGAATTATGGTGAGTTAAAGATTTTGGAGAACTCAAAGCTGTTCACTGAAATATGAAATTGATTTCACATGCATTATATTTTCAAACTATCGTTTTGACTGGTCAAAGATAAAAAGAATAAATAAAATTGACTATATACGAAACATCCCATTGATTCACTAAGATTTATATTTTATCAGTTCGTAATAATGTTCACAAATGAAACCAGTCATGGTCATCATAACGTAAAATGTGGAAATAGTACAAAAATCTTTTTGATTATTTCAATGTAATGCTTTTCCATCAAGAAGTTACAGATCACATTTATTTTTCAACTGATATCTTAATAGAAAATATTCTAAATCATTTTTTCATGAATTTATTAATAGGAGCAATTTGTTGTTTCATATTTCTAGCCCGGCCTAGACCCCACCTCGCCACCGATGCAAGTCGGAAACAAAACTGAATGCGCGTTATTAGGATTCGTCAGCAACCTCAATCGAAGTTATCAAGGAGTTCGAGATGACATCCCCGAAGAGTCATTCACGAGAGTATACACTTTCAACTCTGTCCGAAAGTCTATGTCTACTGTTATCCCACACAAAGGAGGCTACAGATTATACACCAAAGGAGCTTCAGAAATAGTCCTCAAAAAGTGAGTGAATCTTTAAAAAACATAATGCCTCAATTCATTAGGTTTACCTTAACTTAATCATCTTACTGGGTATCAATCATCTTATTGCACTTTGACAGTTAGTTTTTCTATGAGAACTGCTGGTTACTCAGTTGCTTAAACTCATTTTTTTCAAAGAGGGTTGGGATAGAAAGTGTAGGGCTAGCACGGTGCTAGTGTTCTCCCTGTGCCCTGTATTTTAGGTTCAGATGGGCGGGATGGGAGTTTGACAGAAATCAATAAATATATTTAACTCTTTCCACTCGAAAAAATGATTGCACATGATCAAACTTGTCACTTTGATAATGGATGAATAATTTAGAAGTGTCACCCTCAATTGCAGAGGAAATCTGTATAGGAAGCCAACGGTATTGACCACTGCACCGTGGGCCTGACAAATATTTAGTAAATAATACTACAAGAATATGGTTCATGTTGGCTGTCTCAATTAGTTATTATTACTATCCATGGAATGCTCAGTGGAACTGAAGAATATTGAATTTTATCTCATGAAGCGTTGAGGTTATAATTATGGCATAACAGTACTTAGTCAACTGATGATAATTGTCTCTAAATATTATGTTTAATTTTATCCCTTGCCCGATTACAGATGTGCTTTTATCTACGGTCATGACGGCCACTTGGAGAAATTTACCCGTGACATGCAGGAAAGGCTACTTCATCAAGTCATTGAACCCATGGCTTGCGATGGTCTGAGAACCATATCGGTCGCCTTTAGAGACTTTGTGCCTGGAAAGGCAGAAATTAATCAGGTAACTGACATTTTTAATTTATCCAGATCCTCTTCTATATCTTTTGATTTGGTCAAGTGTGTGTGTCATTGATTTTATTTTATTTTTAATCGAAAATTTATTTGTTTAGGTTCACATCGATGCAGAACCTAACTGGGAGGATGAAGAAAATATTGTTAACAACCTAACGTGCCTCTGCGTTGTTGGTATTGAAGATCCAGTCAGACCAGAAGTAAGTTTTCTCTTTGTAAACTCATTTTTATGCGGATATTAGTTTAAATCTATTTTAACTTATTAATGCATTCCCGTAGTGTCAGAGAAATGAGTGATTATATTAGGCAATTTTGATTTGCTTGTAGTAATTTGACATAATAAAAAATATAGATATATCAAAAGGATTGAGTGAAACAAAGATAATACTTTCGTTGGATTCGGCTGTAACTTTTTCAATAATTATTTTGGATTTATTTTTGTTCATGATTGTTTTCTTTGATCACAATGGGAAGCCTTTTTTGGGCTTAGTTGTAAAGTACAAAAGTAAGAAAAAATTAAGGATGATGATGAACAATAATTTTACTGAAAATAACTAACATTGAGGTAACAAATAGTCTTATTAGTCGATTCAGTAGATTTGTAGACGAAAATTGTATGAAATATTTATGAATTTGAAATACAAATACATTTCAAAAATAATATCGCTCCAAGCTTCATATACATCCCAGACGTTCTCTATAAAAAAGTCTAATCAATTTATGTTCTTAATTAGTCTTATTCCTGAAATGTCCATATGTATGAATTTTGTTATATTGCTGAAAAAAATACCTCATAATTTAATTTTGTTTTTGCACCCTTGAAACAATCAGGCTTATATATTAGTCGGCCCACTGTAGATTTAGTATGTGATGAACAAAGTCATAATTCTTCTTCATTTTCTTAGTTTTAAGAACTCATAAGTTGACATTCATATGTAACACAATTATCATATAAGTTCTCATGTTTGATTTCGTTTTCCAGGTACCTGATGCAATCAGAAAATGCCAGAAGGCTGGTATCACAGTCCGAATGGTAACTGGTGACAATGTCAACACTGCTCGGTCGATCGCCACCAAGTGCGGTATCATTAAGCCAACCGATGACTTCCTCATTCTAGAGGGAAAAGAATTCAACAGGCGAATCAGGGATGCGAATGGAGATGTGAGTGATTTTACTTAACTCATACTGAAAAAAATACATCTGGCTATGTTGGGAAACTGATCATTTGATATTCATGGATAGTATCTAAAACGTGTCAACACCTCAGATAAATGTTTTAATATTGAAGATGACTTACTGTCGTGATTATAGCAATATTATACATAATCACAAATAGTGTTGTAATACATTTCAAATTTGAATTGTTACAACTTTGTACGATTCCACATATTTTGTTACTAACGACCCAGGTTTTGCCTTTCGGCATCTTCAGGCATTTCTATTACGCCGATGCAACAGTCATTCTGTTGCATCCGTGGGATAGAATGCCTGAAAATGCCGAAAGGTGAAACCTGGGTTGTTAGAGACAAAATATGTGGAATCGTACAAAGTTGTAACAATTCAAATTTGATATTGAAATTCCACCAAGCACCTTCAGTCGATATCATAAATTATTGTACTACATTTCCTTTATGGATTACAATATTGGCATTACAAAAACCCTTATCCTGGTATATTTGGGTTTGTTTTGAACACAGTTTTTAAAAATTCAAAATACCATTACTTCATTGATTGAATTTGCATTTACTTGGTAGAACTCCATTATAACACGGTGAAAAAATAGCACTGTATTTTAGTCCTACAAAATTTATAAGATATATATAGTTGATAGTTATTTCGGTTTACATTCGCATTTACATATCTATATATGGCTGTGTAGAAAAGGTACACAATATATCTTCTCTTCTGTTTCAACACCTTTTTTTTGTACCTTTTCTACACAGCTATATATAGATAATTGAATGTGCGTGTAAACCGAAATAGCTATCAACTATATATCTTATGAATTTTGTAGAACTAAAATACATTGCTCTTTTTTCACTGCACCGTTACTTCAGTTTTGTACGTGATACAATCAAGTTTTATAGATTCATGGATTGATTAATGATTTGTTTTGATTAAAATACCCAATATGTTCAAGTTGTTTGTGATAATCGATATTTTCTGCAAAACATGTATATGTTTTGTGTGCCGATCGATATTCAATATGAATTATTGAAATAATTATTGGTAATGATTTATTCATTTATGATATCGACTGAAGGTGCTTGATGGAATTTCAATATCAAATCTGAATTGTTACAATCTTGTACGATTCCACATGTTTTGTCACCAACGACCCGGGTTTCGCCTTTCGGCAACTTCAGGCATTCTATCACTCGGATGCAACAGAACTGATGAAAAGTCTGTCAGTTCTGTTGCATCCGTGTGATAGAATGCCTGAAGATGCCGAAAGGCGAAACCCAGGTCGTTGGTGACAAAACATGCAGAATTGTATAAGATTGTAACAATTCAGAAATGATTTATTCATTTGGTATTGTGTCTGGATATAAAACATCCTCAAATAAAGTGTTTCATGTAGACTGTCAATTCAATTGCATCGTTATTATACTCGATTGGAATTAAAAATGGTTTATTATGTAATCCTCCATTGTAACATTTTTTTTTTATATCGTGTTCCAGGTCCAGCAGCATCTGTTAGACAAAGTATGGCCTAAATTACGAGTACTGGCCCGTTCTTCACCGACTGACAAGTACACATTAGTAAAAGGAATGATTGACTCCAAGATATCAGAAACTAGAGAGGTCGTGGCCGTGACAGGTGATGGTACCAATGATGGACCAGCGCTCAAAAAGGCCGACGTTGGTTTTGCTATGGTGAGTGATTATGGTTATTAAACTTTTTAATTTTTAAAGAAATTATATTTGATTTTCAATAGCTTTTTCTACTCCTATAATTATTGTCTGTAAAACAAACATTACACTTACTTGCCAACTGATATTAACACATCTCTGGCGGGAAACAAGAATCATAGTCCTCAGTCTGCCAATCGCCGTTTGCGAGAAACTGTAATTACAATGATCAAAAAATTGATTATCATTGACGATTATTGATGTAGCGGGAGACTGCGATCACAGTCCTTTTTATTGTATTGTATATATTTAAAAATTATTAAGTGCCCGTCAGAAACTAATTCATTACTAGATAACAGTGCTTACATTTCTTATTTTTTTTATCGGAAAGATTTATCATATTAACATTTTAATGGTTCGCGAATAATTATGCAAGCGGATACCGCTATACAAGCACCGCCAGAGTTGTGTTAAATGTATGATGATTTGGACTTAATAAAAATGAAGGGAAAAGCTTGTCTCAGATGATTAGTTAATTAATCTGAAATTTTCAAGCTATGTGTATTGCATATGATATTTTGTACTCGGTGACTGAGTGTCAATGAAAATGTTGCCTTACTTTTCAGGGCATTGCCGGTACTGATGTAGCGAAAGAAGCGTCAGACATTATCCTGACAGACGACAACTTTTCATCTATCGTGAAGGCTGTCATGTGGGGTAGAAATGTATACGATTCCATTGCAAAGTTTCTCCAGTTCCAGCTGACTGTCAACGTGGTTGCTGTTATCGTTGCCTTTATTGGAGCTTGCGCCATTCAGGACAGTCCGCTCAAGGTAAATATACCAAGGTGAAAAAATAGCAATGTATTTTAGTTCTACAAAATTACAGTATAGTTCTACAGAATTTTGTAGAACTAAAATACATTGCTATTTTTTTACCGTGACATATATAATGTTGCGATTCTCTCACAGCACAAGGTGCACGGAGGAGATTGATTATCATTCTGCCTTAACTGTCTTTGTTCTTTGAAAAAGAGACACTAAGTGATATTGAGCAACTCTTAAAGAATAATTTCTATTGAGAATGGAATATTAACATGTTCTCTGATGTGTCACGTGAAACATATTTAACCCTCTGACTGCTAATATCTCAACCGTGGAGACAGATGATTTTACTGTGTTGATAATTGATACCTGAAAATATATGAATTAATATGGAATACCCTTGGTGTTGAGCAATCTTAAGGAGATTGGACTATATACTAAAATTACTTTGAAATGATAGTTGTAACAGTGTTCACACATTCAACACTCAATACTTTTGAGTACCACCTGTCAGCACACTGCAATCTGCTGTTTCAACAGCGAAGTCATTACCGGTACTGCAGTGGGTGGGTAAGAGTTTATATATGTTCAATATAGGAAGTGGACATGGTTTCAAAAATTTTTTGTCCATTCGTGATTTAGCGAGTAGGTAATACTTGTAATATAATTATTTTTTCATATTTTTCAGCCTTAATGTCTAGTTAACAGTTTCAGATGAAAGGTTTGCCCAAAGAAGAATGCTTTAAATTAATTTTGTTTGATTTATTGCAGGCCGTCCAGATGTTGTGGGTGAATCTTATCATGGACACGCTGGCGTCACTCGCGTTAGCAACGGAGATGCCGACCCCAGACCTCCTCCTTCGTAAACCTTATGGCCGAACAAAACCTCTCATCAGTCGTACTATGATGAAAAATATCCTCGGGCAGGCTGTCTATCAGCTCTTTATTATTTTTGCTCTTCTCTTTATTGGTTAGTATTTCAGCAATCGGTATCAGGATGCCGATTCATATTTTCAATTTAACATGACCAGATACAGTGAAGAATTAACATCAAATGAAATAATTCTTCTTAATTCAATTGCTTGATAGGTTTCTGGGAAGTTTTTTATTGATGTGAAATATTTTGTTTCTTTGATAAAAATATTCAACAAATAAACTGTCTATCCAAAAGCCTTACATTTCATTTAGTATATGAAATAATAATATAACAGACTTTTTCGGAGACGTACCGGTTGGATTGATCAAATATTCAATTTTTCTTTTGATTTACAGGTGACCAACTACTTGACATCCCATCAGGGCGCGGTATGCAACTTTCAAACGACCCAACCCAACACTTCACCGTCATTTTCAACTCCTTTGTTATGATGACCCTCTTCAATGAGTTCAATGCCAGGAAAATCCACGGGCAGAGAAACGTCTTTCAGGGAATCTTCACCAACCCCATCTTCTATTCAATTTGGATCGGTACTTGTGTTTCACAGGTAAGTCCTGTGTTTATGTCTTCGGATAATCGAGATTTTAAATTTACTTGTTTCTTGGACAATCTGTATATATATCTCATTCAGTTTTACAGTTTAACATTTTGAAAGAACAACGGCTATGATGTAGCCCAAAATTTTTTCTATTTAGTTTTACTCTACCTGCTACTGCAATGGAATTTGTTTTTGTATTTTAACAGGAACTCCTTATCTGTACAAAACATTTTCAAATGTGGGCCAAGAAAGAAGTTCTGAAAAAAACATAATCTACACCCAATGTTATTCTTCTTCTTTTTTTTCCTCTCCTCGTAGGAATTGGATATCATGGTATATCAAACATGATATTTACTTGGAACATTTAATGTGGTGGTTTTCCGTTGCCTTCCACATCGCAGTTACACAGCCGTACCGTTGTCACAACTCCGCCTGTGTGTGTATGGTTCTAAGCTTTTTCGATTTCAATAACCTTCAACCTTAGCCCAGTACTGGTAAGTGCTGCTGCTCACTACCAGGGATTTGAAATCAGAGTTGCCTTCTCTTAGATGAGTTGCCTTTCTAGGCTTACGAGACTCACCTTCCCGGTCTGTTGGTCCGCGAGAGGTATTTTATTTCCCTCCTACCCTCCATATCTGGCGAGCTCTCCCCTATCCGCCACCTGGGGACGCGCTCTTTAGGGGTTCCAGACTCCCCCGTGAGCCAATGTTATTACATAGCATTTTAAATAATAAAAAAAACATTTTTAGTACTTATTTCCACAATATACTTTTTGATCAGGACTGGTTTTGCTCATCGCGAGCATATCATATCAACTGATAAATACAATTTACAAACAAGTCTATTTACACAAAATATTTGATTTAAAGATAGCAGGTATACAAAACCATGGGTTCAAGAACTAAGAAAAAAAGTATATATAATATTCATCAGTTGATAATGCTCGCGGTGAGCGAACCCGGTCTTGATCAAAAAATATATTGTGGAAATAAGTACTAAAAAATGTGTAATTATTATTTAAAATATTATGCCTTTCCATCAAGAAGTGACAGTTAACACCTTAAAGAGATATTACATAGCATTATGAAAGCAAGTAAAGATAGACAAAAAGAAGATTTGTATTAATATTGTCAATTTTTCAAACATACCTTTGTAGTATTCATGTTAAACAAAATTCTATTGTTTCTTCATATTGTAATAAGTTTTTCAAAGGTTGCATGGAATGTGTAGCTTATCCAGAGAACTTCTTTCAAGATCTGAAGACAAAATAACAAGTATATGGTAGTAACAGGTTCCTTCTAATTTATCTTTTTGGTAGGTTTATATGATTTCTAAAAACATTTCTATTGAGTGTACATTGAATATCAAACTGTAAATAATTTTTGAATGGTACTTATAAATGTATTTCTTACTGAAGTTGCCCACACAGGGCCGCCAACCTCCAGGGTACAAATATGCTAATATTGTAACAATACTTCCAGTAAACAGTAAATAATTTCAGTATAAGCAGAACACATGGTCTCCACTTGTCTCCTCTATGATTTCGTGGTGATGGAGCAATTTAATCCAACTATTTTGTGTCGTATAGGTGGTGATTATTCAGTTCGGCAAGATGGCGTTCAGCACGAAAGGTTTGACGCTGGAGCAGTGGATGTGGTGTTTGTTCTTCGGAGTAGGAACTCTAATCTGGGGACAACTTGTCACGACACTTCCCACTAGAAAGATTCCCAAAAAACTATCGTGAGTTATGCCTTTAAAGCTATTCAAATATCTTCATTATTGTTAAACTCTTGAACCCAGCTTTATAACATAGAGTGATATCAAATTTAAATTGGAATATCTTTGATTCCAATAAAACATTGAAAATTTGATCTTTTATGATTACTAAATGATATAATTTGTTGTTGTTGCTTAATTTGCATTTGGATTTAATATTGTTTATAATTTAGAGTACGGTTTTTAGTTGATCTAAGTGTAAAAAAATGGGTCCTAGTTCGAGAACACATCCAGATGAAATTATGTTGTTGTACTAATAACGTACCGCTTTGAATTTTTATTTATGGCATAAGAATAATAATTTTATTATGATGATAGTTAAGCTTTATGTTTTTCATGTACATTTAAGAATAATGGTAAATATATAAACAAAATATCTGTAAAATTATCATACTGATATATTGGTTTTCAGTTTTTTCTAAATATGATATATAGCAGTCAACTATTGGATGTATTAATTTTGTTCTACATAATTTTAATATGATGATGTAATGGTGAAATAAATTTGATGGATACGGTTTTGGTGATTCCAGATGGGGCAGAGGGCAGCCTGATGAATTCACGGAGGCGTTGCACGGCGACGAGAAGTTCGATCCGGATTCGGATAAGAAGCCTCGCGCCGGACAGATCCTGTGGATCAGAGGACTCACGCGCCTGCAGACACAGGTAATACATGCACACGCACACGCACCTTCTCACACAACACATTGATCATGATATTATTACACTATATCTACATGAATTATTATCTGTCTTACTGATAGTCTCAATCGTGGAACTGATAAAACTTAGGAAGTGGTATATTCTGCAGGGATAAATGTCAGAATATTGTGCAGAACCGTTTTCTCCGGCTATTATACTGTCAATTGACACAGTAGAGAGAAATTTTAATGACAGCCGATATCTTTGTAGTTTGTTATTTTTAATATTATAAATTTAAATTGCTTTTCAAAGAGGTTTTTCATTTGTAACACAATCTTATTTTTAATCATTAGTTAAATGAATTGGTTCAATTATAAGCTTAAATGGTTCACTGGTCATTTTATATTGAATATATATAAACTATATTTTACTCATGATTTTTTGAATTCAGAAATCATGCAATTGAAAAATGCAGTATTTGTAACTTAGATATAATCTCATATTTTTTATTGATAAATGAAATGGAAGTTTCATTAAAATATATCGCTACCTTAAATTTCTTGGTTCCACGATGGTATACTATCAAATATTATTATATAACATACGATCACACATATTGTCTATTGTCTTTTTTCTATATCCGTCATGATAACTTTCTATCTTGCACCGAAACAGCCCCTCGCTCGCTCCCTCTCCGTTTCTCTCTGTCTCTTGTCTTTCATAAACTAAACTTGTACGTCTGTTTTGTGTGGATAATGGGATTACAGTACCTTGAGTAGTGTGTAACTAAAAGTTTTAATGCATTAAAATGTATTTAAACAATGTCTATAAAAATTTTAGTGAAATCATTTTTGAAATGAGTTTTTATACCATTTTGTGTCACTGATTTTTTTATACGAGTTTGTCTAATGTCATATTTGATTAAGCTAATCTCGGTACTGTATTCTTCCACATATCATACTGTCTATCTCTCTTCCTCGGAATCTCATCAATGTATTATTTTATACCTCTCTTTATTATATGTATCATATTATAAATTATAGGTTTTTCAGTATTATAAACAGGTATAAATTAATAATAATTTTTTATTTGTTTATCCGATGTAGGGTAAAATGTTATAATGTTAGGATTCCATTTATATCCAGAGATATAAAAGTGGTATAAAGGGACAGATATTTCTTTTTATTAACTCTGATTGGCCAATTCGATGGCTCATTAACCATAGATCAGACTCTCCCTTATAGCATAGACAGATCGTTAAAATATATCGCAGGGTGTTCCTTGAGACTATTTATTTTATTCCTTATTTATGTATGACAGTATCTGTGGCACATTTAATATCTGGTTATTCCGTTATCGTTAAACCTTCATTGATTTTCCGTTGTCAGTATTGTGAAGAATACTTTGGAAATGGTTTCAGCACACTATAGACTATTTTACAATTTGTAAAATCAGTCTTCTACCATATTCAGTGACAAAATGACAATATTTTTCAATGTTATTAACATTTTAAATTCATAGTATTTTTAAACACTTTCTTAAAATTTAATGAAATAATAATGTTGGAAATATTGTTGTCTTTATTTTTATTTTATTTTTTGAAAAGATACAATGTCATATGCGTACCCCTTTAAATATTTTCAATCTGAGGGATTGATCAATATATGAATGCATTTAATAATAATTCTTTATTTATTCATATACATATATATATATACCAGACTGGTACAATTGTGCAAGGTCATCTGCTTGCAACTAATTTCAACAAACTCTTATGTTTGTATATCTTTAAAATTCATTTATTAACTTCTAAGTAAAAATAATCTCAAATGAATTAATTAAACAAAAATATAAATAAAATTATCTGCTTAAAAAAATATCTAACACCAAACATAAAAGAACCATATAAATATTTTTATTTATACTCTCGATTTTTTTATTAAGTTTTAATTGTGTGTCAGAAAACCAAGTTAGGCAATCAGGTTAGGCATAGTTTAGATTATTATATCCAGTAATCCAAAGTTCCTATCTTTACAACTTTGATCTCCGTTAAATAATTACTTTTAAGCCGTATTAAAACTGAGGCTCTGAGTTGACTGTGCACATAACATAACAAAATATCTGATTAGAACCGAATTTAATTCAATCTATTAAGTAATCGTAACACAGTAAAGTTGATATTATTATAATATTACAAATATCAAATTATAAGTCAGGATCAATTTTATTGATAAATTTTCTGCAATTTTATATATATATATATACGGTCTAATACAGTTAAGTTACCCAATATCTACTATCATATCTGGTAGTATATAAACTGACTTTATATCACGGTCTAAATCATACTTTATTTAGTCATATAGAACTCATCAGACTAGACTCTTTCTAAAAGTCAAATATATTTCAACGAATTTCCGTTATAATATTACAATAATACTAATTCACACAAAAACACTGTATATTTCTCGAAAATATTCAGCACAATTTACTTCACTAATAATATAAAATACATACGAAAGGTTCTCATTCATTTGTGTTTTTTTTTGTTATTCTTATTGTGTCTGTTTTTACTTTACACATCATTTATCTGTATTTATTTGATTATTTGTTTTTTTTTTATTTTGAAATCGCAAAACAATATACTTTTTTACAATTCTGTAGATTTGTACTACACGAATGTCTCATTTATTTTAAGTTAGCATGATTTTTTTGTAAAATTTGTTTTAACATATTATCATTCATTCATTTTTTTACAAAACTATTAGTTTAGTTATTTTTATACAAAAAATAAAATACTATATAATATGTCTTTTGTGCACAATAGTTGTCTTGAAGCATCGCTGAAAGAATATAATAATCATACTTTTTAATTTAAATATGCACTATTGACTATATGGTATTTTTTTTTTTTTTTGATTTTTTATTTCAGAGGCAATGAAAGCTTTGCTTTTATATTTGGTTTTATTAAAAAAATCAATTTTGGATTTCAATAATTTAATACCTGAATTAAATTTCATTGCCTCTGGATAATTAAATATATTATTTTGTTATGTATAATTAATTTGTTTTTTTCCAAGTTTTTTAGTTTTAACATTGCTTGCCCCCCTTAGACACCCCAAAACCTTAAGCCTTGCCCCACCGAGTATTATTTCTATCACCCGACATTTTATTCATATTTTGTTTTTTTTATCATTTTGGTGTTTTTTCAAAGATATTTATATATGTAAGAACTCTGACTGAGGTTTGCACAAATACGTGAAACTATCATGTACAAATTTCCTGCATTTTTTTGATTATTTTTTTCATGTGTTTCGTTTGGTTTTTTTTAATCATCATCGTAACAACAAAATGAATGACAACCGAATTGAATTTTGTGTATTACTTTAAATTGTGTTACATAATCCCATATATTACGTAACAAAAAAATATTTCAAGTTATCATTTAATGAGAAAAAATTTACACCATTCAAATTAGACAATGTTAATTACATATGTGGTAAAAGTGCAGATTTTTTTATCTTTGCAATAATTGTTCTGAAAATATGAAGTGATATTCCCAGTTGAGTTTGTTTCAATCACTGTCATTCAGGTATAAAACAAAGATTTTCATCTGCTACATTGAATCAATTTTTGATACTTTATTTTTCAAATTAATACTAGTCTTATTCCAATGTTTAGAGTAGTGAATATACATTAGTACGATTGTGCCTAGGCACTAAATTTTCCATTCCTATGGGCGGGCAGTGTGATTTTTCTGTTTTGCTTATACAACTTTTTTTATATTGGTAGCTCTTTATTTAAATATAGTATTCATAATGGATATGTTTACTGTTGTTATTAAATGATCAGTTAAAGTCCAACAATTTCAGTAATCAACAGTATTATTATAAATCACGAAAAAATAATCATACCATCATGTTTATTATTTAATCAATATTTTTGTTTACTAACGTTATCAAAGTTTGGCACATCATTTTATTACAGCAGTGTTTATAGTTGATGTGAATACCACATTTAAATAAAGACCCACCAAACATAATAAAGTTGTGTAGAGGAAACATAAAAATTATACCTGTAGGTAGCTACAGGAATCGAGTATAAATTGCTAGAGTAGTGATATTAGTGTTTTACCAATAAGTGTTACTAATCGAAGAGTCGATTCAAATGGACAGGTAGATTACATTTTTGTAATAAATTTACTTTATAGTATGATAATATTCATGGCAAGGCAGTGATCTACTTAAAGTTAAAATAAAAAAATTAAAAGCTGGCATTACAAGGATTATAAATATATTTGGTCAGAAAAAGCATGGGAAGTTGCTATACGTTCACAATAAATATGCTCTAGTTATATCGTACATTATCAACAACACATTTATAAATAATTAAGTAAAAAAGGTATTCATTTAATATCTAATTAAGATATAATACTTCGAGTTTATTTAAATATGATGACACTACAATATAGGAGAACATTTATGTTACTTACGAATTAAAATCATATACTGTTTGTTTGATGTCTTAACGTATGGTGTTGACGCTAACGATTTTTTTATTTTTGAGAATAAATCTTTGGGCCAACAGAAATTTTTATCAAATACGAGACTGTAAATATAATCCTTGATTTCCAAAAATATCACTTTTTATGAAATCAAGATAAAAAAATCTCTGAGAGATTTTTCCCGTTACTCTTGGCCCAAAACATGCGTCTCAATAATACAATCACTAGTCGATGTTAGTCTCTCATACTTGAATGTTTGTTTATTAATATATTGTTTGCATTGACTTCTAATTTAACTGACTAACAAAATTGTGTTGAGTGTGTACTTGCTATGTTGGTAGATGTGTAACGCTTTGATGGTGTTGATTTTCTTTTTTTGTTTGCAATATTATTGCAGTTTTATTTGATTATTAATGATTATGGTGTGGACGGAATGTATGTATGGTGTCAATCTTCTGCGATAATGTGTAAGTTTTTACCATGTTTTTTGACTGAGTATGATACTTCCCTAATTATATTTAGCTATTTTTCATCGATAGTTGCATATTATAAACAATAAAAAACAACAGTAAGATTGGAATTGAATGTAATACAAAGGTTTCGGCTGTATTTTTTTTTAAAATCGAGAAAAGGCTTCTGATGAAAAAAAAATAGAATATTTATAAGTGAATCATATCATTTTATAAATATGATTTATATTATATATATAGTTCAGGCACTCATAATATATTTTTTTTAATTTACGATATCGACCGAAGGTGCTTGATGGAATTTCAATATCAAATTTATTTATAAAAGAATAAACAGCTAATGCACCAAATATTTTAGGATTGGAAAATCGTAGCAAATGTGTTCGAAGAGAAGGGTATATATATCGCAATCATCAATATGCAAGATCACAAATTTAAATTTAAAAAATCTTAATTTGACCTTAGGTTACGGTGTCTTGCACCTAGGTCTACTTGGATCGCTCAGGCAATTTTAACCAGTTGGCCACAAATCCCAACTATATTCTAATGTATATGATAACCGAAAGCATTTTTATTCCTTTACATATTATTTTCAGTTTAAAAATTGATTTGAGTTTAAATAAACATAAGAAGCATAATGCAGACTTGTGCCGTAATACATTTTTTTACGAAGGCTTCTGTGTTGTTTATAAAACATCGACGAATAATGTGATCAGCTGTGTAGTGATTCTGTATGTTGTTATGTGTATGGCTCGGGCAGCCGGCGCGCCTCATTCTGGAGACCGAGGTGTAGCGGGAGACGCGCCGCATCTCGCTGCCTACGGTACGGAAACTGGCCGCAAAAAACAAACATCAAACACTGACCTGACCTCAAATTACCTCAATCATTTCTTCAATTTATCCATTATATTTTTGAAAACCAATCTAGATTTTCTTTTCACTGATACTTTCTAAATTGGCATTGTGCCATTTGTTCAATCCAATACAGTGTCATCAAACAATTTCATTTAACTCAATGTAAAATATCATAGCACCGATTGGTTTTTCTTTTATATAAACATAGACAAAAGACTTTATAAATTTCAACCAATGCAAAGTTTGACAGTTTTCTGCAATTATTTTTTAATGCACACAAATTGTGTTGTTGAACTACAGATCCAGACAAAAATTTAAACTCTGTTATTTTGGTTGAAAATTTTTTACCTAGATTAAAATGCCGTTCCAAATAACTATGTTTAATTTAATATGCAAATTCTAAATAATCATTAAAACTTGATTATTTTACTCCTGATGATACAAGTGGATGGATAATTTTTTTTAAAATGGTCCAATTAGTAATTATTTTCTATTCGGTTTCCATTTAATATAAAATTTGGAAGTCCCGTGAGATCCCCATTTATGCACTATATTTTTTTTGATTATCACTTATTTCAGTAGCACTGAAAATACTCATGTTGTAGAGGAAGAAATTTAATACCACATTGACTGGTAGATGTCCCTTGAATTCTCATAGTATTGCTGCAATTTCACTTTATCTCAAAACCTCAAGAGAGCATGCGTAAAAAAATGATTCAATTTCCCCAAAGTTTTAAAATACTTCAATGAAAGAAATTTGTTTTGATCTCATCAATGGACCTTCCAAGGATGTCCTCGTCTCCATTATATTCAAAGCGTTGTATGATAGCCTCCACTTTCCTTATCACTAATACTTGAAACACTCTTAACACAATGTATCACAAATTGGAAGGTATAAAAAACTGCTCCATACTAATATTGCCAAATGAATGAACCCTGCCAAGTATTGTCATCACGTATTATTTATTATCAAATAGTTTTACACGTCCAATATGAGCCTGCCGATTCAAATGTCAGCCCCTCGACACCTTCATTTTTAGCAACACCCAGAGCAGTGTTATAGCAAAGTTGTGGACAAATAAATATTTATTTCTTCAGACGTATCTTGGTATACCAAAAAATTAAGCAAATATATCATGCTCTAAAACTGATGTTTTAACATTGCTCTAGGCCCACAGTGGATGCTCAATCGATTCCTTAATTTTGAAGTACTATCCTTCATTATCTTGTCTTCATGTCTGTGGCTCTGAATAGGACTCATCACTGTTTCACCTTGCTCCATCTTTCTATATATTACACCTTCTCAAATTTCAACCACGATCTGGCACTGCATATTTTTGTCATTGGACCGTTTTTAAATCACAATATTTTGTCTTGCTGCAAATTCGATTGACTATAATTTGGATGAAATCAAGTTCAGTTGGCTTGTAAATTTATCTCTTTTCTATTCTAGTTCATTTGCTCTTTTGTTGAAAATCTTTCTTTCTCTTCGGAAACTTCAACTGGGCGTGTTGCACAGAATTTATACTGGAGTAATTGTTTGTTAATAATTATATATACTTTAATATTCAGAAGCCAGTGCTATGAATAAAATTTTACATTTTCTTAGTCTTTATTGGCAATACATCATCAGTACGGGCATTTGCTATTTTTTTATTTAATTTCTGGATTAAATATCTTTCAACTATTTTCGCGGTTACTCATTTTTTTTTTTTGGCAGTGGGATAACTTTAGACCCACTTTTTTCACGTATCAATCATCTTCTTCATAATTTATTTCACCGCACAGTTTTGTCTTACTCTGTATTTAGGGATTTGAGCCATACATATATAATATATCTCTGTCTTAAATTGTCATTTGTGGCTGTTGTATTATTTATTGTCTTTGGTCTATTATTTATTGCAACGTGTAGTGCTGCCAGTTTATAAATTATTTTCAAATAAAGTATAAGTGGCTCCTAAATTATCTTATTATCCATTTTATTGTTGTCAACTGTTTGATTCTTAAAATAGAAGACTTGCAATAGAAAACTGCGTATTCATGCACTAGCAAGCTGCAATAAATGTATTCCCAAAAAACATTATTCATTCGCTCTGATTGTAAGAAGATTTCCTATGAAAATTCTTCTTAGATAGTTACCTAGTTTTAGCGTAGACAATTGATAAAAAAATATTCTTTATGTAGAGGTGCTTTACGGTTTGGTTTAGGTTATTAGTATAAGGGTATTTAAATGATTGATTTTAGCCATTTTTCAGTATGATTAAACAAATAAATATATTGAATTGGATCGATTCCCTTATAAAATTGTTTATTAGTGTTGTGTTGCGAAATTGTGTTTGTAAATATACAATTAAAGTGAGGTATTCAAATTAAAAATTAGTACTGAATATTTAAATACATTTTTGTGAGTGAATACATGATCGTAGAAAGTGTTTTTTTTAGGTTGGCAAGAAAAATTTCTTCTAGGAATAATTTCATCAATTACTTCTTAGTTTCTTGTAATCCTCAATATTGTTTCATAAAAAAAGTGAAATTAGACTAAACTCGATTTCACTTCTTTACGCTGTTTCGAAAATGATTTTATTTTAGTATGATGAAATTTGGCTTTGCGTAGTCTTGTTATTGGAAAACATATTTTTAGATGCATGCGAATAGACCACCAACTTTGTCATTCACAATAGTAAATCTTCTAGTTTGCTTCCGAGTTTCATTCTTGTAGTGAAGTGATCAAAAAATGATTTTGTTGGATATTGAATACTTCCATGTGTCAACATTTTTTATTTATCAGACATAAATATTGCAATCAAGAAATACTCGTGACCTTTTCGATGATACAAATAATTTAGCTACAGATTTAGATGAATACAGGATGAAGCGAGATTGTGTTGGAGTCTGTATATTAGAAATGATGGATGTATATATATCGAGTTGAATTTTTGGTTCGATGGAATTAAGAATTTTTTAGCTTGTTGAACACATTTGTACCAGATACGAATATTAATTTCCGCTGTGGCTGAAAAGTCTATACCGAAAATTTTATATCAATATTAGATTGAAAGAATTATATTCTTATGAGTGACGGTAACGTTTTTATTATCGGCGTTACGAATCATATCACTTGAATAATAAATATTTTGTTATACTTTAATAATATATTTATCTTCTCATTTATTCTTTTAGTGTCTCATTTTGATAGCACCTTTTCTTCTAAAAGATCTCTAGCTTACCAGTCTTTTATGGGTCCCTTCTTCCAGTATGATTATTTTCCGGAACTCTTGCTCTTGAACCCACTTTTCGAGTACTTCAGACATCGCTTAAACGTCATTCATTACTCGATCGCAATGATTGTTTACATTACTGTTTTTATTTATTCGTCAAGTTATTACTGCATACACTACAGCCATGTCTAGTTGAGTAAGAGCTTTGAAATATTTTGGGACCGTGTGGACAAATCATGTCTTAAAGTTAATGAACAACAAATACATAATTTTAATATTATAGATCACTATTATTGCTGGAACACCAAAATTTTAAAGTATTTTTGATACATGCCATTTTTTGAAAATGAATATGATAACATAAAAATCTTAAAATTACTTATATATGTTCAGACATATTTTTAGTGTCTCTCCGTCTTCTATTTTTGTTGAATGCAGTATATAGTATGTTTGTAATACCAAACTTTATTCAGCGGAATCTTCGAATTGAACTTCAGAATGGGTCACATCTTTTTGTGTCAATACTTTGCTTAGAATCAATTCATCGGTTTGAAATAACAAAATTTGATGTGATGTTAAGGAACCGATGCAGTTATTTTGCATTAGCGATGAATCTGAGTTCATCGCGGTGACATTGGTGCGCGGGCAAGGCTTATTAGGTTTTCGGGGCAGGCTTAGGCGGGCAGGAGACGCTCCTCTGGTGTGCATCTCGCGAGCGTTAGTTGGGTGTGTTTCCATTGCAGTTGCGTGTGGTCCGCGCTTTCAAGTCCACTCTGGAAGACCTCGAGGAGAGACTTAGCGTGCACAGCTCGCACAGTTACCCGGGCCGGGTCAATCTTCTGCGGGGAACAGGCAGGATGCCGGCCGACATTGCGTTCATCGATGCCGACGAGAACGGACATTCTGCCGTGAACGCGGCCAGGGCCAGGTTCCTCGCCCCGCCCAGGAGGGGGCACCATCACAAGGGATCCCACGAGACGCCCATTTGAATTGACCCACAAATAGATATCGAATGCATATACACTGAATGGAGACCGAATGACCAAATGAAAGAAAAGCGCCTTTTATCAACACTTTGAATCATTTTTTATCTTTATCACTAAATTCAGTTCTAAATCTTAAAAAAAAATTATAAAACAAAGCATTTTTACAGAAATTATGTTATTTAATGGCATTTCTTTAGCATAACAAATATGATTTGGTTTCTTTGATTATTAATTATTCAACTTTGCAGTATTATACCACTCTGAACATACAAGTCATAAAAATCAACTATTTTAAGATAAAAATGATGAAGAATTAGTCAAAGGTTGTTGATATCATATGCGCAGGTGTTTGTCGGATTTCGTTCACATGGACATACTTGTGTTATGACATTTTTCACCATTCCGCTTTGGACACATTGAAAAATGGCTTTGAAGTCTTCGTTTCGTAACAACACTTCTAACACAAACAATCACATTCTCTTTTTAACTTACATTTTTCACCATCTGCGACAAATTTGCTTTTTTCTTTTTGAATTCAATCATGTAAAAAAATATATAATATTTATCTTGGAAACAATGTCATTCGATGTCTTCCATGTTTCCAATCGTCTAATCAATGTTTAGATTCTCTCTCAATTATTGTTTTGCACCATTTAAATTTATTCCAAGCACTAATATTTTATTTGAATATTTTCACGTTGCTTTCCTTATTTAGACTTAACTCTAAACGAAACTAAAGTGCACTTTGTGGTGTTTCAATGTTTTAATTTTTTTCTTGAAAATTTTGATATACGAGTGGTTGTCATAATGTATGCTGAGTGGGATTTTGAGATTTTGGCAGAAAACTGCTTAATATGCTTAAAAGAATCACGTGTTTTTGTCTTTTAGGCACAGTATATATTTTCAGTGTTTTATTACAATCACTCTTTAAATTTGATATTTTTTATTTTAAACTATTTAATATTTGTAATATTGGTTTTTCCTCTACATATTGATTTGATTTACTGAACATTGTACATGTACACTTTACTTATAAACTCTTAAACATGTATTTTCTCATATTGGATTCTGCTTCTCCTTTGATTCTTCTCACTCTGTCGCAGTGCTGTCTTTCTTGTCATACAATTTGTCCGTTTTCCGCTTTACTTTCTTCTTCGTCACCGCAATAGTCTACTTTTGCTCTGCAGCTGTCTTAAATTACACAAAACGTCTTACTTCTTTCAGCAGACTGGGTAATCAATTATAACCGAAGTATTCTTAACGTTGAAGATATACTAATGAATATTATTCATAAAAATTTATATTTTTTGAATTGGCATTTACTTTTAAGAACTCATTTTAAGAACTCAAATTTATTGTGCTAAATATTTTTATCATTATACACCATTATCAAATTTGAATTGTTACAACTTTGTACGATTCCACGTGTTTTGTCACTGACGACCTGCGTTTCGCCTTTCGGCCTCTTCAGGTATTCTATCACACGGATGCAACAGAACTGACGCACAACAAATATTTAGCATCGTCTATACACCAAAGGTACTCATTACAGGAAAATACTGACCCCAAGTCAACCAGTAAATGGCAGCTAAAACAATTTTTTTAATATTCAACACAAAATTACCTTTGATAATTTTCATCAACGATTAATCTTGGTAATGACTTATTCTTGAAAGCGATTTATAACAAATATTAATCAACCTACATTATAATACGAATGGGTTTTTTTTTTTATAGAAATACCTACTTATTTCAATCTGACAAGTAATAAATGTTTAGATGTTTGATCGTTACTCGCCAGATTTGAAATAAGTAGGTATTTCTATAAAAAAAGCCTATTTATATTTTAATGTTAGTTAATTAATATTTGTTGTAAAACGCTTTCAAGAATGACTCATTAACAAGATCGTTAATGAAAATTATCACAGACAATTGTGTTAATTATTATTTCATTAATATTAATAAATTTGTTTTAGCCTACCATTTACTGCTTGCCTTGGGGCATTGTGTTTTCCTGTAATTAATAACTTTGGTATATAGACAAAGCCAACTGTTTATTGTACGTCAGTTCTGTTGCATCCGTGTTATAGAATGCTTGATGATGCTGAAAGGCGAAACCCGGGTCGTTAGTGGCAAAACAATTGGAATCATACAAAGATGTAACAATGCAACTTTGATATTGAAATTCCATCAAGCACCTTCAGTCGAATTACACATTATAAATTATACATCATTATGATGAAAACTTTAACTAAAAGAAAATCGAATTCATAAAAGTTTTAAATACTATGAGATACTCAAAACTAAAAACTGCTGGATGATTTAATATTACTATATAAACTTTCATGATTCACTTTTAATTACATAATCAAAATAATTGATTTCTCCGTCTGCTGTCTTTGATTTTTTCCTTGAACTGTATCTGTCTTCTATTCACCGTTCGCTTTCAATGTACGACGCTCCTTCTCTTGTGAATTTTGCTTTGGTGGTTATTTCTTCGTCTCATCTATGATGAACATTTTTAATGTGTCATTGCGTATCATAACAAGGGGTGAAAGTAAGTTACGGTTAACGTTAAGCTTATCGCCGTTGTCAATTGAATAATATTTGATAGAGTAACCTTTCGATTCAACGGTAAAGATTCATAAAAAAAATTATCATCGACTTATTGAAAAAGTGTCAACTCTTACTTTGGAATAATGAATTTGTGGGTGTTGTTTCAAATATCTATTGACCACTTAATATTAATTCAGTTTAATTTCTTGAATATTCTCCATTCAAGATGTCTAAATTTTGTTTTGACTTTCTAATAATTGCAACTTTATTCAGTAGCGCGTCTCTTTGATATTGGTCGTATTCAGGAAAACGAGTGAAGTATGTATAATATATTACCCGTTGGATGTCATAATGAGCAAGATAGTTTATGTGAGCGACAGTGTTGCCATATGATTATTGCATTAATCTATTGTCCTATTTTTAATTCTATTAATCTAACAAATTAACTAATCTTTTTCTTCTTATAATTTGACTACACCTGACTTGAGATCGAAAGAGCTCTAAGTTAAACATAAGCTGAAGAATTTTTTTAAAATCGTTTGAATTATAAATAATTAATATTAGCAATATAATAATACCCAGCGTGTGTGCAATGCTGAAATGTAAAAATAAACAATGTTTATACGAAAGTAAAATTTTCCCGCTTTTTAATATGAATATGGTAACACTGAATTTCGAAATGGAAGTTTGAAAATGGTTAGATTTTTTCTGCCATTAATTTTTTTGGTGTTGAGTTGGTATGTTAGTGTGTTCATAAATAATAAATAATATATTTTTAATGAATTATTTTTTTTTGTAAAATATTAATATATGCACCGTTGTTATGATTTATAATTACTAGAAGAAATCTCAATATGTCCAATATAACTATTTTTTTTTTTTTGTTTTAATATAAGTAAATGTTTTAGTATATATATTTATATATACGTGCCAATCCCATGTTTCCCACTCCAGTTAAAATTGTAATATATAAAATAATATACTGATAAGAACTGATAATTATTATTCTATTGAAAAAATAGGACGGTATTTCGAATAGCCTTTTTACCCTTAGAATCAACGTTATTTTCTGTAGGTCATTTTTTAGGTAGTACTTATTTTTAGCATTTTATCTGACCACTAAGGCTGCCTAAAAAAACGCCACTGATGGATTAAAAAAAGATTAAATCAATTAAAAAAAAAATAAGTGTTAAAATATATGCAGTTTTCATTGGAGTCGTGTCTATGGGAAGATCTGTGTATTTCTAATTTGTGAATATTTATAAAATTCTGATGGTTTTGCATTCTTTTGTACTTAAGTATGAATGGAATGGAAGAATTCACCAATAAAATGAAAAGTTCTATTGCAACACTTTGAAACTTGTTACATTTTTTTAAACTGCACGTATCGTTAAAGCTATATTTTAATTAAGGCATATATTTATTATGAAAATATTTGTAAAATGTTATCACTGAAATTAGGCTATCACTAAATTTAAAACCATCTTTTACCGTTTCTTCTTTTCAAAATGATTTGCCGCTAACTAGCAGTAATGGGTTTTTTTTTTTTTTGAGGCTCTGTGTGAGTATATAACATTTCAAAAATCAGGCTTTTATAAGCTGGATAAAAAAAAAAAAATGCTAAATGAACTCCACTAACAAATCATTTATAGCTTTCCTAGTTATAATATTTATATTTCAGAAAAGATCACAAAATAAAATATCATTGTTATAAGTGATATATATATATGTGAACCACAAAATTTATGCAATTGCAAATATAAGTTGATTAATAATCTCTCAATAGTTACATGTATACATACAATTTATAACCGGCTACGCACAAAAGATATACAATCTTTTTACCAAATAATAGGGCCCAGAACATCAGATATGTATTTCAATAAATGTATCGCCAACGTATGCTCACACTGTCGTTTACGATTAGAGGCGGTATCTTCCAATACTGAGAGACAGCGTGATATTTTATATGGCTAATATTTTTAAAAAGGGTATTTTTTTAAATAAAAAAAAATCGTTCTTTTTATAAAGCAGTTTGTACTTAAAAAAAAGATAATGATTTTATTAAGAAATATAATTTTAGTTAAGTAAAACTAGACCTAAATCTCCCCCCCCCCCCCTGTAATTTTTAATTCTTAATTTAATCCTAAGCGCTTAAATAAAATGATCACTATTTAATACTATATTATAACTACTCATTCCTAACTCATTGTTTTTAAATCTCATTAGTTTATTTTGTTTTTCACAATATGTCTGGCTTGGTGTCGATGATTCAGTTTTTTTTCACTGAAACTAACACTGTTTTATGTACATCAATTTTTATTTATTTTAATAAAATTATTATTTCTAAAGTGTTTTGCATTTTTTTGTTTTTCACTACGCACTCGATCGAGACGCATGTTCATAATTGTTTTCTCACCGAGCAGAAGATTGTAATTTTTCAACAATTCATTAGACACACATTTTATCTATATATTTTCATTCGATTTCAATGACAGATTAAAATTCAGGGTTTATCTACAGTTATGCATTTCAAAGAGGACTATAATACAATTTTAACTGTGCGTTGAACTATCGAACCGCGTATATAAAACCGTCAATGGAATATTAAAAAAGGCCTTCTGGACTAAAGAAAGAAGAATCGACAAAGGGACATGCCTGTTCAATAAGTATTACATATTCGTATTCTACTCCTTTAAGAGGCATATTGCCGACAGATATTTTTTATATATTTACTATTTCGTCAAGATTTTTTAGATATCTTTCATTTGTACCAATAAAACAACAGGTTAATACGATTTAAAAAGATGATGTATGGATGATTATAAAAGGTTGTAATATATTCTTTATTTTTTCGCTTGTTTTATTTACTATTTACTTATTAATTAATCTGCTTTGTGTGTTTTTGCTCGACATCGATACATTGATCAAAACAGAAAATTTGTACTGTTACTGTACATAGTTTATTTATAAAAATGAGTATCCGCATTAGTCACATTTCATTAGTATCAAAAGATTCTTTGTGTATAATTCACGATAAAATGTGATGCCAATACCACATTTGTCATGTGCACTACTTTCTTATCCAGTATTAAAGCGGGTGAAATGTTTAAAGTATAAACAATTTTTTGACTTAATCTGTCATATTGTGAATGATGCATTTGACAGCATTCATACCTCTTGGGTGACAGCATTCAAATTATCATTGTCAATTGAATGTTTTTTTACGTAAATACTCCTAAATCAGTTACTTTATTCAGTAAAAGAAACAATTTGATTCGAATATCTCGGTCAACAAAACAAGATTGCATGGTGCATTGCAATGTTTTACAAATACTAAAAACACATCCACCACTGTATGTATTATTTTAATCGACTGCGTCGCAATAACTCCATGCATTATAGATCTTAAGAAATATTATTTAGTTGACTGTTTAATCAAAAGCATCATGAATGAGAAAACCTACATGAGATTATTCTCATTATTTTAGGTAAATTTAATATATCTCGGTTGGTGTAAAGTTATCAATATTAATAGTTGGTTCGTATATAAAGTCTGCGTTGCAGTAATTCTGTTTTATTATAATATACGCTTGAGACAACAATGTCTTTTTGTTGATAACAAAATCTTTGCAATGTTCACCCCACACTTTTTCAAACTATTCTGTACAGCTTTACAAATATCATAAAAATTTACCCAATGCCTTATAATGTAAAGAATAAAGTTCTTTATACTGAGTAGATTTTTTTAATATCATACATTTTAAAACCATTGTGTAATGGATAACTGACATCTTATATTGGATTATTTAAAAAAAATGACTTATTAGCTTAACTTGTTAAAAATAATAATGACTTTAAATTATTGATGAAATAGGAAACAGGGCAGTTTTATAAAATAATAGCAGAGGTAATATTTTTGCTATGGAATTGTGCCTTTTAAGACACTTGATTACTGAATTTGATAACCTAGGCAATTTTTTTCACACAAAGCATTCTTTTGTAGGATTACTAAAATGAGATAGTAAACAATTTTCTACACTTCTGCAACTCTCGAAAATTTACACTACACATTTTGTATAAAATCTTTTTTCTGTAGTGATAATTGAATATTTGTCATCTTTGGATGTGTTCGACATTAATAATAAAACTTGTTTGTTTTTATAGAGATTTAAGATTATGTAAATCGATGTTGAATAAAATAAAAATGAACTAACCCACACAAGTGTTTTTTATAGACAATCAGCACTTGAAACTATTTTGACTACGTTGACTAAAAATTAAAATGCTTCAGATACTGCAAGATTTCGTGACTGACATATACAACTACACAATTTACCGATTACACAAATTATCTGGACAAATGGAAGACTTTCAGTTTCAAAGAGTTTACCAAAAATAATTTATGCTGATGAGTACTAAAATAGGAAATTGCATATTTACTTAATGACGTATATATGCTTAACAACGTGCTACTCTTTTTCTGCTTCAAAAATAATAAACACTGTTCACCATAGTGCAATTCTGTAGAAAATTCAATAGGGTATCCAAATTTATAAAAATATTATTTATTGGGAATCAAAGAATCTGATTATTTATATGAATTAAATATTAATTATATTCATGGCAATACTTCTTATTTTTCTCTATGGCTTGGAAAAATGACCATTGTTAACTTGGATGATTTTGTCATAGTGATTTACATTTATATTTTGCATAGATTATCAGCTTCAACGATTCCCATCTAACATAATCAAAGTTTGCTTATAAAAATTCTACAGAACTGCATTGTTATTATGTTGTTAGAAAAAGAGTAGCATGTTGTTAAACATCTTTACTGGTACTGCACATATTTGCAAAAAATGTTCATAGACCATGGTAATACTCTATGGACCGAAAATATTTTTTTTAATTCTTGATTCAAAATATTGTCATTGATTTGTCTGCATTGATAATATAATCAAGGTGTCGATCAAAGAATCTTTAAATAGTTAAACCATAATCAAATTATTCAAAATATTGTCATTTTTGTCTATCGATGAGTTTAGATTTAGAAGAGTTACTAGAATCACATTCTTAATAGCCATTTAGAATAAAAAAAATATATGTCAGAATTATATGAAGCCATAAAAATATTTATGACACTGACATGATTTAAGTAGATTAACTAGCACATTCTCTCATACTATGATAAATAAATTTTTATATACTTTTAATTGATACATAGATATTTTTTATACAGTAGGTATTTATGCAACTTCTTCGAATTTTAAAGGGTAGTAATACAAATGAATTTAAAAAAATCAATGCATTTTTACGAATTTCTGCACATTCTGTTTTATGTGTTTTTCTTCAGTGTTCTTCGTGTGTTGTTTGTTCAGAAAATAATGGATCGATCACAACATAACTCTTGAATGCAGCATGTGATATGATGTATATTGTTATTTTCATTTATTTTTTTCCTCTGCAAGTATATAAGCGTTGGTGTATTAGGTCTTTTAATATACACATTGTCTTATCAATTACATTCTTCTCTAAAAAAAACAAAGTAATTGGAGCCGATTTTTATGTGAATATAAATCTACTGGCATATAAGGAGAGCAGGTTTATGAAGATATATTATATTGAAAACTAAAATCATATTTCGATTACTTGATAACGTAATTAATATTCGTGCAAATTAAACATAAGTTGCGTATTGTTTTAGTCGTTGGATACAATATTTTCAGTCTGATCATTAGAAATGCTCACACATAACAAGTAGACCAGAGAACTTTGCAGACTTTCATTTATCTGAAATTCCAAATATTTAGAAACTATATTAATTTTTTTATGAATTTCTAAAACACATGGCGTGCTCATACCGAGGTCGCGTATAATATAAGAAAACAATATGTCCTTTTATGAATGTATGGGTTTTTGATTTATTGCTTTTGCCAACAAGATAGATAATTAAGTAAGCGTGTATTCATGAAAGGCTTTATTTTATGCACACAGTGTTTGTGACTGAATTTAGTTTGCCGTGTATAATGGTATAACTACTGCCATTAGTATAGATAAAATTTAAGACGACTTATCTATATGATATTGTTTCAAAAACTATTACATACGAATTACACAACTGCTTAGAAGTTATCTCTACGTTCAAAAGCGATGTAATTTTAGTTTTTAATTAATTAAACCCATTTTTTTTCTATTTCTACAATTTTATATTATAATACTCATGATGAGTAAAACGGTCTTAATTTTAATATGATAATATTTCGGTAAAAGTAATAGACATTGTGTTTTATTTATTTGAATATAATGCCTTTTCACTATGAAATGACAGTAAACACCTTCAAAGTGGATAAAAAATTCGTTACTTATGAAATACCAGTTTTGTAAAACGTACTGTAAAGTGAGTAACAGACAGTTTTGTAAAAGAAAAATACTTCCATTCTCTACTACCTGTTTTAACTTACTATTGAATATTTTATAGGATATTTATGTATTGAATAGGTATGCACAACCTGTATTCTATTAATGAGACTTAGTTTAATTAAGTATATAAATTATTAAATAAGCAATGCATATGTAAATAAAGTTATTGCACATTTTTACGTCAAATTATCTTCATTCCACATTAGTCACCCGATGGTTGGATATTTGTCAATACGTATATAATGCACAAATGATTTATTTTACACTGAATAGTTCCATACTCATCCATACTTATATAGTTACAATTCACTTTACCCTAGGAAGTAAGGCTTACAATTTCGTCTTGTCGTAAGATATTATTTTTATCCATACCCTTTAGATATTTTACAGTAATACTGTATGTTTGAAATATAATTATTATATATAGTTTAGATAGGTCGAATTAGTGTTTTAATTACTTCTTTAAAGTATGGAATAACCTTGCTAATGTGCAACACCTGTATTAAAAACATACTCAGGATTTTAAAAATTATATTCGCATTAAATGGGGAAATTTTTTTTCCCCGTTTAATGCTCTTTTTCTTGTATTATGATTTATGTTCTTTTTCTTTAAAGAGAGATAATGAAATTTCGGAGCAAAGGTGGCTAAATAATAAATGTATCAATAGCGAAGAATGAGGTAGATCTAAGATGCAAATGAGAGGTCAACATAGAGCTATCTACCCCGGTTATTTGCTTATGAAATTATATTTGTATATTGCACAAATTTAATGTGAAAAATCTTTGCTCAATAATGAGAAACATTTCTAACAGAATTTATGAACCATACAATAATAAATTGATAGAAATGTTATTAAATCTCTCTGATTGGTATATTTGAAAGCACTTAGTACTTTGATTGAATAGACATTGTTCCTCTTTGGATAAAAAGTATCAATTTTAGATAGAAGAGAGAACAGATGATTATGTTCATTAGTTTAACTGATTTCCTTTATTTTGTGTCGTGCGCGTTAGATGTGTATCGTGAAAGTGAGAGAACGCAACGCTGACTGATATTAATTTTTCAGCAAAACGCAGAGATGGTGTTGGGTCGGCGTTTGCTCTTAAACAATTTTTTGGCGGAACATCGTCGCATCAGCGTCCAATCGCCAACAACAAGCGCAATTGCTGTGTTGCCAGGCCCCAAATCCCCTATCTCTAGTGATATCAACTAGTAACACCAAATTAACTAATTACCTACCATTTACCCATCTAAAGATAATTCATTTTTCTCCAATCTAAAAAAAAAAACTTTAATCCCACATACTATTCCCCGGATAAAATTATATTTAAATTATAAATTAATAAGTTAAATCCGATACCCTTAAAATATTTTTCTGACGCCTGCTGCTTATTTCATAGATAATACTCCTAAAATGAGGAATGCAGCTAAACCTCATAAATAAAAAAATATTTATTTTCTAAAAAAATAATACTCAAGATGCCATAATAATAATTGGATTTAAAATATCCTCGCCTTAAAAAAAGTGTTTGATGTTTATTTAATCATATTTCTATGTACGAAAGCATTTATCATATATGTTTGTGAACAAAATATATACAAGCGTATTTATATTTGTGATAAAATATGTTTTTTACAAGTCTGCGAAGATTTAAAAGATTTGTATGAAAAATAATTTTACAATTTATACAAGTTGCCACTCGTCAAATTTTTATTATCGGTTTTGATGTTCGATAAAGTACTGTTTAAGGGGAAAATGAAATAATCAAAAATATAGAAATAATAATCTCAAAGTAAATGTATTCTAATTAAGATATTTAACTAAATATTCTTTTAAATAATGAAAGTCATTAATCTTTGCTTCATTATTATAGTTTTTGCCTTCATCCATTAGTAGTGATAATATTATGCTTAGAAAATATACTATAATATTACAAATTTTAATATTTCCCCGATACCTGTTTTTAACTTGTTTTAGGTTACCAACATTCCTCCTAATGTCCCCTTTTTATTTTAAATATTCCAGTTAGTCTTACCTAAATAATAGATAATATAGTAATATAAAATAATATTTTTTATAAAATCTTACAATAAATAAATTCTGACATTTTATTGTGTTAATAAAAATATCATGTTAAAACAAAAGGGAAACATAAGCTAACTAATGTAATCGTCATTGATTCAATAAAATTCCATATTATACCACGAAAAAGTGATTAAAAATGAACAAGTTTATTTGTTGAAGTCAACAGAAAACAATTGTTACAATTTTCTAATAAGCAGTTTTTATTGATTCAATGATAATATTCCAGAGGTATTGCACAAAAAGTTGTCACAAATATAAATCAAAAATTAGTGAATCGAATTCATTTTAAATGCGTTTTGATGGTAACAAAAAAATTTGCTTTACAAAAATTCCGCGATCTATTCTATTGAAAAATATCATAAAATTTTAACCAGTATGTTATAACTTGCATGTGAACTTAAAAAAGTTTGCTTTAGGCAATCTATAAATAATAAATAAGGAAATTAAAATAACTATCAATGATATTGGATTCTATTATAGGAGCAGTATAATTTTGACGTAGATTCATTCTAAATTTAATGATTGTCGCAATTCTTATAATAAAATTATTCTACATTATATTTTAGAAGTGACTATATTAAATTAGCAGTAGAAAGTTCGCACTCAGTGTTACAAAATGCAAAATAATTAACTCTGTATTGATCAGCGAAAGCAGTGATTCCCAAATAATTAAGAGCATAATGATATTCATCAAATCACGTACACCTAATATTGCATTAGGTATATAAGTTTATTTGCATTTTAATGCTTTAAACTCAACATTGACATAATAGAAAGTTTATTTCCGTCTGTAAGTAAATATAAAAGTTTCGTGCAAATCAAAAGTTTGTTATCAATGGCGACCTTGAAGCTATAGAATAGTTTAACATGATATTCAAATTTATAATGTTGCCATATCTCTATTGAGTGAAGTTAAAATAAACTGCATTCTAAGATAGGAATATATAAACACAAATAATACAGGAATAAATAATTTTCTTTATTACAGTGAAACCTCAATTCTACACCTTTCAAGGGTCCCTAAAAAAGAACAAAAAATGCAAGAAAGCTTAAAATAATTATAAAAAAGTGAGATTTCAAAAAAAACGTAACGTTGCAAAAATGGGGTAAATATGAGAGGGTTTTACAGAAAGTTTTATTTATTAAATGTTATTTCCTGAAATAATCGAATAATGTTTTAAACTTCTTGTGATATTATTTATTGAAGAAAATTTCAAGACATTTGAGTGAACTATTATCTATATTTCATCATTAATTTCTTTAGCTTAATATATGAGATTTAATGTGCTCAAACTCACAGCTTGCATTGGATAGAAAGAATTATATACAAAAACCGGTCAATCGAGATAATATTTGAGATAGGACCGTAATATTTAGAATTTATTTTAATATCGATAAATCGGGAAACGTATTATGCCAGGACGGTTGATCGAGGTTCCACTGTACTCAATGTTTAATAAATGTATGCTCTTAGCAAATTTCAATATTGGATTAATTATTCAAATTTATTGTGCACTATTTATTTATCATGAAATATAAGCAACAAAATGTTGCTGATTCAAGTTTTATGATATTGTTTTAAAAACATATAATTCCTTGCAGTATTTTATTAAAATAACCATCAATCTAAATACTGAATAAACATTTGTGTTTTCTGATTGAGTTTATATCAAAATTGAAATTATTTCGTTAAACATTATTAAATAAATGGCAACATTTTCAAACTGCACCGAATGTAACCGGAAAGATAATGGCATAATTATCTGATTATGTTGATAAAGAAATTCTTATGATACCATCCTCAGTGATAACGCATACGGAGGTATTTTTTCCTCGATATTAGTATTTGGGAACCACTGCTGTAGATTACACATAATTCAGTAGACATACTTTTAGAGATGCGATTTAAAATTCAACAAGTGCACTTGATTAAGTAAAAAATTTTGATGTATTTTTTTGTGGCAGCGTGTCAGCGGACTCTGTTCTATTTGCCATTTTTTCTTTAAATCAAAATTTGTACGTTGACATTGTATCTGATTCCATGGACTTTTCTTTTTGTAATAAAAGAAATGTTAACATACTTGTGCTTCCGTTTGGCCTTGTATTCAATAAATTTTGTATATTATCTCATTGTACCCTCCCAAGCATTGTAATCCAAACATTTATGACGTTGTTTCTATGATTTCAAGTTATATATATAAAATAGCAAATGAAGTACTTTCTTATTTCAATATGAAACTGCAGTATTTTTTCATTATCACCAATATATCTTGACGAGGTCCTAGTACAAACTGCTCATTGTTGGTTTTGCTTCTATAGTAAGACTTGCTTTTTATGTCATACTGACTTAATAATTGAAATAGTATTTGATCTGGGAGTAAAAGTGTTAAGATATATCCTAATATAACATTTGTTAGACTAGCAAGCTTAGTTCTAGGAAGTTCTGCATCGCGTTAAAAATTTTAATAATTCGTAAAAAGGCATTCACATTTCTCGTTCGTTACGGAACAAATAATATTTCCCTGAATTTTACCTGATGTCACATTATATCAATTGTCGGTATTATCCATTTTTTCTATTCATTCAGGAATAATACTAATCGTTTTTCGATAGTTAAATGTGCAGATAGATCCTTTAGGCGTAGGAATAGACATTCCTACAACGACATCTACAGACATTATTGAAAGCATGAGAATTTCTTTAACCGATTTACCAAATTTTGTGCATATTATAATAGCAATTATAGAAATATTAATGTGTTTTCGGTACCGCCATCTTTTTAAAACGTATTTAAAAAGTTATATTTGAATATTTTAATAAACATAATCAAAAAATTGTTTAGTTTATAAATACTGGTGTGTAAAACAACTTGTTTTACGTATCATTATTGTTATCAGTTAATATATGACGTATATTCCGTAGAAGATCGTAGTCTTATGTTATTTAGTTTAAGATAGTTTTTTGTATAGAAATGAAAATATAATTCATATTGAACAGCTTTAGAGTTCAAGAGTAATTTAGTTTTTGGCTTTAATTCTTTCTCTAACTATTACGGATAAACATAATATGTCACATATACTTTTAGGAAGATTAGCATTTTTTTATTTTTTTATTAACCGTTAATTTCTCCTTCTTCTGTTGACGAACTCTTCTTGATTCATATCTCAATGATCAATCTTTGCTTCTATTTCCTAAGTTATTGTATTTATTCCGTAAAAATATAATACAACGCATATTGATTTATTGAATACATTAGGCCAATGTGGAGTACTGGTGGTTAGTTTTCTTTGTTGATTTAAACGGTAGGTATCTACTTTACCAGAATATGAGTTTATTATGAATTGAAATTATTTATTGATAGATATACCGCCACCCATTTCATTTATTGTTCTGACAATGATTTGGATCTCTGCCGCTTTCCTTAATACAATTTTCATTTAAACATCACGCCTTGATTATCGCTGACTTTTTTCCGCTTTTATATCCAAAATACAGACTGAACCACTTTAGATAAAATACATTTTACTGTTGGTTGTTATTTAAAATGTCTACTGATTCTTTTCAAAAAGTAACTGTCGATGTTTGATTTTAAAGTTGTGTATATTTTGACTCTTTCTGGTAAAGTAAATTTATAAGCGAAAAAACTGTTTCGTAGCAAATGCTGACATATTTAAATGTTCTAATTGACACGTCTAGTTTCATATAAATTAAAAATGTGATTAGTAATTGACGCTTCATTACAAATATTTATATTAGCTTTGTCTTAGTATATTAAATATATATATAAATATACATTATCCATTTAGTCCAAACATATACCTATCTATGCTAGGGATGTACGATGAATATTCTGCTTTGATAAAAAACTATACATTTAAATGTTGCTTATATTTAAATGTTATAATACTTCAAAGTGCATGATGTTACTAAAATTATACAATTATTATATATTATATATTGATGTTTACTGAAATAAATAAAACTATAACTTATTATTTTTCATTTCTTTCAAAAGTAGATTGAAAGATATAAATAAAAAAAAACCGTAACTAAAAAAATCTTAAACAAGATGGAATCTTAAATGATGCGACACCTTCCCCACCAATATTCACATAAAAAACTCTGGTAATAAAATGAATGCAAAAAGATAAAAAAAAAATGATAAAGTTCCAAACGGACGACAACCCCTAATCTGAGGTAAAGTTGTTAATATTATGGTGTATAATCGTAACTCTGTTTTTCATAGAAATGGATGTGTTTATTTAATATTTTTTTTTTGTTTTCGTATTGTTTTTTTTTACAAGACAAAAGCCAAGACAAGATTGTTTTTGAGCACACACCGATTGCACCAGGCTCTGTTGTGTTTCCATACATCTATATTGATATATATTTAAACTGAGTGACGGCTTAGCAGCGCTGGAGAGTGATGCGTGTGGACGGATTTGGTAAATCTATCGACATAATCGATTCTTTAACGGCAGACTGAATATAACTGAACAAATGATGAAAAGGTTGTTTTTACTAGGTGTGTTGATATCGAGTCAAAGATGCAATGAAAGTTCAAAGGGGCAGTCGAAGTATGAAACATATCTATGTTAGTCTAAATACGGTGTCAGATTTTCGCACTGATTCCATCTTTGAATACTTTTGCAGCATTTTTGATGGCTTAGCGCTTTTTTAATTTATGAATATTTGCATTTGCAAACGCACAGAATATTTGTATTGTTGATCATTTTATCAGTTGACGTCTACCTTTTAAAGAACGTTGCAGACGCTTACCGTTTCCGGATTTACCAATCGAGTCTGCGCTTATTTTTCTATCGCTACTATAAAATTACTCCGCTAATTATCTTAATCTGATTTATCAGGAGACGGATTAACCGAACGCTTTCATAGTTTGACAGCTTTTCTTCTGTGTCACGTTCACTGTGAACGCTGTGGGAATTTGTTTCCCTGGATAATATGTTGTTCTGTCGATGATGTGCTATGTCCCTAGTCGAGGAAAATGTGAATCCATACAGTCGAGTGAATAGTGAACGATCTGCGGCTAGTGTAATTGAACTGAAAGTCTTCCATGCTTATAGAAACGAGTCTTTTTATGCCCTCAATTGTAAGTATATATTCAATTTGTCAATTAAAAAATTTAATTATTTGTTTATACATTCCAACATTTAATAATGTATCAAGTTCAAGTAAAGATGAACATAGCAATAAATTCATAAAACTAGCTATCGATCGGAATATTTTCTAAGTATAAACGTTTCGTTTATTTCAACATTAATTATAATCATCAAATAATCAATTTTAATAGGAAAGATAATACAGACAAATAAAATTATCAATATTCTAATGCGGGTTACATTTTTTTTTAAAAACGACACTGCCCTTTAATTCAATCATTTATTTTCACTAGTTAATTCATAAAAAAACATTTGCTTTTGATAAAATATTAATTAAAGAAATGATATTTTTTACATGTTTTTTTACAAAATATATCTTAAAATGTCTTTATTAATTTATTCATCTTTATATTTTAACAGTAACATTGTTTTGATTGACGGCTTCACAGTTAGGGCATAAACAAGACATAATAAAGAGCATAAACAAGATATAATTAAATTGTAACAAAACAGAAAGCACTTCACCACTATACCAAAAAAAAAAGGAAGAATTCATAACTATAATTATTTTCATTTAAGAAAATACATATAATATGAACAAAAATATTTTTATTTAATCTTTCTGAATAATTGATTGATTAAAAAAAATATTTTGCACACTTCCATCAATAAAACACATAGTACAGTACCCACATGAAATAATAATAAATGTTCCATTTTTTGTGCCATAAAACCAACTCAGATAAGTATTTTCAATCTCCGCATTCTTGTATGAAACGCTTTGAAAATTCGCCTTTTACGTGTTAATAATGTACTTTATTTAAAATATTCATATATTTCTTGCAGTTGGTGCACCTTGTTGATGCTGTCACATTTTTGGGGTTTTATAGGGTTGTTCATTAAGCCACGTTTTGCACCAAAATGCTTTACGTCTCTGGTGTGAATTGTTCCATTTTTTTTTAAATATTCTATGAAATTTCATATGTACAATATTTGTCTTCTTAAAAATAATTATGCCAATTTTATCTTTTAAAGTCGAGTTGTATTATATTGAATATAACAATTTGAAATTCAATTCTTAATTCAGGGAACGCTTAAAATGATCGAAATTAGACAAAATAGCATTATTATAACTTGGTTATTTACTCCCAGGCTACACATAGTGGAAAAGAATGGCTATTTTTACTGGCTATTTTTATTTGTCACACCTCAAAAAGTATGCATTCATATCAGGCATAAAGTGCTTTCAAATTGTTGTTTCAATGTTCTCTTTATTTTCATTGGATAATTCTCTATCAAAATTTCTTCTTTTTATTGCATAATAATATCTATAATGACACTTTAATTACCAGCATACAAGTCTTTTTTACATATCATGTGGGGAATCAATTAATTAAATCAGATAAACTTATCATTCATTGAATACGTTTTCTGAGCAACTAAAACTGAACGTAAGTTAAACTGACAGTTAGTTTCAGACGGTAATTACGAATAGACAAGTGTTGAATTGAATGGATAACACTTCTGTTACTGAGAAAACAGAACCCTATTCTTATTCTATAATACTCTGACTGCCGAAAAAAATGGTCTTATACGCTAAGTGTTCAAACTTGTGTAAAAATGCATACAAACAAACTCAACAAAATTATTATCTGACATCAAAATTGTTAGCTGCCATTTTGTATTTAATAACCACCATTTTGAATCCTTGATCTGATTGATAGTTTTGATTGCATGATAAAAACCGATCTTAAAAAAATAGTGTTTTTTTTCTAGAAGATACTACAGGTATATATTTATAAAGTATGTTATATTATGTCTAATACTGATCTCAATTTGTTGATACATTGAATTATCCAATAGACAAAATCAATTACTCAAATACTAAAAGGGTATGTACTGTTTTATTGAATACTTATTCACTGTATTGACCGATATACCATTGTTTAGATCTTCAGGCTGTTCTATTGAACAAATCGTTTTTTTTTAAATTGTTTGGCGCCACTTGATCCCCATGTCATCAATAGTTATCATGCGATATTGAAATCAGTAGGATTTTCTAAAATTAGATGAATCTTCCGATTGGTACCCCTGTTTTTTTAGTTATGTTTGTTGTTTGTATCTTTAAAGTAGGTAGTCAAAAAAAGGTATGGTATTTTGAAAGAGTTGTTCCTGTTGTTGTCGATTGGTAATGAGATCCTCCGGAACGTACGTTCCACAGTATATTATCATGAGACGACCGTGCTGCGGTGTTTACTATAAGCTTCCCTGCAGCGACCATCAATATTGTAATTGTGCACAACAATTTAGTCAATATTATCTTCTTCTATACTTTTTCTGTCTATCTGTCTGCCACCCGTCTATATATTATACATTGACCCCATCACATCTTTTCTTGCGCTAAGGTCTTGTAAAATTTGATTTTTTCATAAATTCATTATACTTCTTGTGAATCTTATTAGTTTTGTACACATTTTATTTTTGTAAACGAATGCGTCCAATTGTTAAAAGCACCATTTATCTGAAAGCGTAGAGTTGAGTGTTTTTTTTTTTTTTTTTTTAATTTTTAATTTCCACGAGTCTCCAAAATTATTTTGATTAGTGTGGATATTTTGTTCCTGAATACACTTCCCTATTAGATCAAATAAATTTATCTCGAGATTATAAATAACCAAACTAAATTGTACATTGAATATATACACACATTCTATAGATAACGATCAATCAACTACAATGAGAATTTTACAGATTAATAATATTATTGAGGAAGTTTAAGTAAATCAAATTTCAACTTCAAAGTAAAATGATTTACACACAACAAAACTTCAGTTGTTAAACCATCTTGTTGACATTACATAATTAAATCACTTGAATTCCAAAAGTTTGGTCCGTTGTTTTGATTATAAATTCAACTTGTGTGACAAAATATTCATGACTTATGTACACATAGCAAAATAGGACAACGGTTAGAATAAACTTTATTCTTTAAGGCTAGAGACACTGTTGTCGTTTAAGGAATAATCAAAAAACAATATTATTGATTTACCGTGTCAAAAAATTTAGTTTTAATAACTTTACATATTAAACCACAGGTGACAGTAAATAAGAGAAACTTTTACGGTGGGTGATGTTTTTAGCTTGGACATATTCAAATCGCTGTTCTTTTCTTGTACACTTCTCTCTTGTTCATTTTGATAAACCGACTTGTTTTTACATGATGTCCCCAAGGTGATAGGTGGCGAGTTGCAAGAACGCTTGATTCCGGTACCATACAGCAAGAGCTCAACTGATCAAGCTGTAAGCAACCTCCCCACCCTCTTTTTGTGTTTTATCTCTCTTATAAGTAATGGCCGTCGATTCATAAAAACTATCACAGTATATTAATTACCATTCGAAATGCGCAACCCTGGTCTGTGTTTCAACAGAATATTCTATTCCGTGTACAAAATTTGGACACAATTGTACAAACAGTTCAGTTGATTTACAAGCATTCCAAATATATCTTATACCAAAATAGCAAACTATTATTAAAGTGTTAGTTTTATTTTTAAGTAATCTTTTGAAATAAATATCTGCAATACTGACGTAATTACATAAATGTAGTAATTATTCTAAACTATTCCATTAATATAATTTATGATATTGACTGAAGGCGCTTGATGGAATTTCAATATTAAATTTGAATTGTTACAACTTTGTACGATTCCATATGTCTTATCATAAACGACCCGGGTTTCGCCCTTCGACATCTTCAGGTATTCCATCGCACGGATGCAACAGAACTGACATAAAACAAACAGTTAGCATCGTATATATAATATATTTAAATTATTTTTAACAGGAATCTACTTACCAATAGGCAAGCAAAAGATTGCAGCTGAAAAGAATGTAACAATATTAATCCAATAATAATTAGCTATGACAACTTTCATTAACGATCTTGCGTGACAATGAGTCGTCGTTATTGAAATGGGGTTTTCAACAAATTTAAATCAAGTAATCAAATTATAAATGTGTCTTCTTTTAATTAAAGGATACCTAATATCAAATATCTAGTGATGAGACATAATAATTATCGTCATGAGATTGTCGTTTCATTGAACCGATCTCACATCTCACGTAAAGGGTACAACAAGGGGGAGTTGGGAAGATTGAGTTGATCGTTAAGAATGAAGTTTGAATTTAATAACATTTAATTTATTCAATAATCTTTTGCTTGCCTATTGGTAAGTAGATTCCTGTTAATAATAATTTTAATATATTATATATACGATATGCTAACTGTTTGTTTTACGTCAGTTCTGTTGCATCCGTGCGATGGAATACCTGAAGATGCCGAAGGGGGAAACCCGGGTCGTTTGTGATAAGACATGGAATCGTACAAAGTTGTAATATTCCATTAATAAATTTATAAAAAAATTTTATTAAAATCTTCTGAAGTAATTAAAGGATATATACCTGAAAGCTTAAATTTTAACTGTGATAAACATCACTTAAAAAATAATCATTACTTAACAAGCTAGTTTTATATTAAATGTAAATAAAATAACTAATTTGTTGTGTTCCAATGGTCAAAGAGTAACTAAATACCTGTGCGACTATTGGTGATTAAAACTACTGTGTGTTTTTATGGAAGCGGAGATTCAAACCATTTCACTGTTTGGCAAAAGTGGCTGTTCTCATTTATCGCATGTGCATGATACAAATTATCTTTCATTTATTGTTTCATCATTCTACATGTTATATAAATATTTTAGTGTTTGTGTATTATTATTTACATGTCATTGTATCTCACTGTAGCAATAACAACAGAATTCATTCCCGTCATATTGTTTCACTCCCCGACTGGCCTGTAGATAATGTATTTTGAAAATATCTACTGCAATGTAGCCATTATAAAAAGGAAATATGTTCCTTATGCTACTGGTGTCTATTATTAAATTTACATGTCTGCAAAAAAATTTTAACCCACTGTGATTGATACTGATATTTAAAAAATAAATTAGACGTCTGTTAAAAAATCAAGCGTATTTATAATTTTGCTTTCAAAAAAGATATATACATGTCAATAATCAAACAATTTGGAATTGAAAAAAGTGAACACTGTAGTTTTTTTCTCAATATTTATTAGCGACTAATAGAATCATTATTAGTTAATACATGATATTTTTAAGCTGAGCAGTGCGACTGTTTCATTTCTAGATTAATCTTTTCAGAGTTGGTAGTGCCTTATTTAAATACGTCTTTTATTACTGATGATAGACCAAATATCAATTTCTATTTCGATGATGTCGATAATCGAAGCACCTTTGATTATAGACATTATTGAAATTTGACAGATTGTCGATTATCATTGGTGAATATAACTGCAGTAAAAAAAGCATTACCACCATTAAAAATATTAAATGAGGATACAAAAGTCATAACGCTCAGTCTGAAGATATCGTGCATTAACTTTTGAGGACCTATTAGTGCTTAGTCACTCACGTTAAAGACACTGTCATCTTTGATTTGAACAGCAAATAAACTTTCAAACAATTAAAAACATCTTCGATTGGGTTAAAGTTTACGATAACTATTGTTGGTGACTAATATTATATTTTACACATAGCAACAATCTTGACACTGGTGACTCATAAACATTTCTTTCCAATTCACTCTCAATAATTCAAAATGGCTGTATGTATGTTCATTCACTTCAAAAAATTAACTATCGGGTGTATGAAAACACATATTTAAACTAGTGTTATTTGTAAATATGTTATAAATTTATTTCACAATCATTTGACATTTGTTTCAAACTTTCGGATTACACATTAATGTTGCAAATAAATTTCATCATTCAATGCATTTTTATTATTCCCAAGAATGTTCATATATGCCATGGATCAAATTGTCAAATAAATGATTTCACACGAATATCATAATCGTAGACCGTACCAAATAGTGTAATTGCAATAGCATTACCACAATTATTGTTACATTCATATACTTATAACCGAATCATATTTTTTTCACAGCTGGTATAATCAAGTCAATATTTATTTATTGCAATTGATATTGATGCTTTACAAGTAGACATAATTGTTTGATAAGCTATAAAATCAATTTATCAGGGACTAACATGACATGATTTCACAAATATTTTGCAAAATTACAGAATTTAATACGATGTTTAGTGCTTTTCAATGTTTCAGTAGTGCTTATCATCATAAAGAAAAAAGATTGCAAAGCAATCTGTAAAGATTATTATAATCGCATAGCAAACTAGAATGAAACCTTAAATTTAATTACTATGCATGTTAGCAATAATTATTACATTGAAAATATATCAATGATTTGTTTATGATGATTTTAATATCTGGAAGTAATTTTACCAATTCGTGTCTAAATATTAATTCTTTGAGGAGTGTTGCTGCACAAGTTCTTTGTTGTCTACTATCAATTGCCATTGACAAATATTTTAATGAATTTTTAGTTTTTCCTCAGATATATTTAAAACACATATCTATGATTAATGTTTGGAAAAAAATTTGAATAAAATGTATCGTAAAATTCAATTTCTGTACAGATATGCTTCCTGTCATGTAATTGGCGTCAATATTGAATCACATGGACAAGCGCCATATAGATCGCGGCTCAAATATGATAAACAAATAATAGCTTCTATAAAATTATTTTTTCTTTGAATTATAAACTAAATCATGATAATAATAAAAGGATATATATTTTTGAATTCAGTAATAATTAAAATATGCAAAAAATAAAAAAACTCAATCGAGTACAAAATAATTCCACTACTCAAAGGGTTAATATGAAAATAAGAAGTGCAATATTATTGTTTGATAAGGTTTAAAATCTTCCAGGTATTAAATTGTCAGAGTCTAAAATATTTCTATATTAACATTAATAAAATAAATCTTTAAAATCATTAACGTATAATACTGTTAATACAAAAATTAATTATCCGTTTATTGGTTTAACAAAATTTATAATAAGTATGTTAATTCTAATTTAATATTTAGCATTCCCATGGGCAAGTAAGTGAACATAAAGTTTTATGGTTGTGTGTGGTAGGTACATATTCAATGTAATTAAGTGTCTTTGGTTTGTTCTCTTTCGAGCTTCTAATTAACTTGAATCAGCATTGTTAGATGTTTATTTTTAGTCTCATTCGTAAAGAAATAAATTCATATGTTCTGGGCTTGTAGTTTGTTATTCGTTATATTTTTTTGGTCAATGTCACATAATTATTCCGAGATACACAATTATTTTATTTGAAACAGTGAACTATTTCAAAGAGTCGTGTCGAATTCAAGAGAAATGTAAAACGCAGACTTGTCATTATTGACTCTTGATTGAGCACTTGTACATGATAAATATGTTGCCTGTATTAAAAAAATCATGCATTTTTTTTTTGGTCTGAAGTATTTGTAAATATTTACATCTATCGATAAATTCTTTCATTTTTTTGTTGCATCTTTAATGTATAAATTAATCGACACAAACTTTTCATCATGGAGGCGTTTGTGTTGTGTTCTGTGTAAGTGTTGTAAAATTGCTTGTGTGTCAGTATTGAGTTGTATTTTTAATTGTACTGATTGTTCAAAGAAATATATCGAATACTTGAATTTTTAGATGCCCAAAATAAGTTATTTTATGTATTAGAGGCGAATTATTTTTTTTGAAAAAAATGCCACTAGATTCTGCAAAAGTATTTTATTAAATATATTGTATTGGTGTATTTTCAATATACCGTTAAATTTATTTTTTATGTTGCCACTGTATAGATTTTATTGATGGCTGCATAATAATACTTTTAGTAGTTGTTTAATGTGCTTTGACGTTTTTGTCATCTAGCAATGCTTGATTCAATTTTCGATGTCTATGGGTCACCAGAGTTTGTAAGATTTCCACAATACCGATAAAAAAATACATGGGATTATAAATAAGCAAAAATTATTTTGCTTAAGTCAAGTTGTGTAAAAATTGAGTTCCGATAATCATTTAACCGCTATTTGCTAATTTGTAATTGATTTCTTTATGTTCGTAAAATTTGCAACAAAAAATAATTTAAATCGTAAAAATTATAGTTTTTCATATTTAAATCAATGAAAAAATACTGGCTTGAAATGAAGCTCTGTTATTTTTGCAACACACTGGTGTGTCAATAGAGAATGGGAAGAGATTGTAGGCGATACACCAGTGTCTGTAGCGGTTAACAGGTTAAGTGTCAATATAACCATTGTAAAGACCATGAAAGCAAAATTTTTATAAAACACTATAATATAAGCACAAACAGATTTTTAACACAGTATATTTTTTACCAACGAATTGAATTTTTGATGAAATTACTAAATAATACGTTCCTCTTGTATTTTTTTTGAAATCAAACAAAATGTATAGAACTTATTCCACAAAACAGTTTCATTTGATTTTCAGTCAATGATGACTGGTTCTCTCCAACGGTTTTAACTGTGTTTTCACATTTTTTAAAGTTATTGAAGAGGAAATAATAGATTTTTTCCCACTTGGTGAAAATTATTAATAGTTTAACGTCCCTTAAATCACATAAACTGTTCATTATGTAAAATGAATTGCAAATTTTATTTATGTTGCTTTAAAAAAAAATCCTCAAAAATTATTTTTTAACTTGTCTTGCCAACTTACAACAATTTTCTATAGAGGTCATTGTATAAAACAGATGTCAGAGAGCATTTTTGACACACTTGAAAACTTTTATTTGTTTTTATGGTAAAGAAATATAATAATGTAAACAAATACTTTAGAAATGTGATATTTTAGGAAGATTTTAATGACAGTTGATTGAGATTTAAGGGACGGTAAAAAAAAAATCACGCGGTCGGAAATAAACTACTGTTTCTTCTTAATGTGATGTTTTATTGATTGATAATTCTTGCTCACCTATTGGTTCTATGCTACTATTCATATTTTTGGAATAAGTACTTTATATTTTGGATTATTTTCATTAAGAAGTGGAGATTAATATATTGTGATGAAATAATTTATTTGCTTTTAAATTCAATTATCATGACAATTTTTATATCTTAATGAAAATGATGTAACTGTCACACTAATTCCATACAAAAGTGGTTACTTCAAATATTTAAAAATGAAGGTTTGATTATTTTCGATAAAAACAAACTTGCACCGCACCCAAAGATTTGAAAAGCGAATATGTCAGGCTTGCAAGAGAGTGTGAAAATGTATATCCTATTTTGGTGAATACTTCCAATACACGCTAAGTATCAACCGCCTGAATAATGGGATAATTTCAGCTCTGTAAATCAATTGTATGTAGCACAAATGCCGAAAAAAACCTAACATTGTGTTCGACTGTTTCTGTGGAAATACTAATGGTTGCTTTTGAATGTGTCCTGGACAGATCCGAGTGGTGAATGCGTTCCGGCAGGGATTGGACACGAGAGGCGCAGATGCGGCGTTGGCGGAAGCCATGCGCAAGCAGGCCGTCTTCTCCAAGAGGCTGTCTCAAGCGTCCGCCTCCTTAGAGTACGTGGATACAGTGCCTGAACTGAGCGTCCCCGAAATTGACGTGGAGCGCCTCTCGAGTCATAGCCACACAGAAACCGCCGTTTAATTATTATTGATAATAAAACTTAACCAAAGTATGAAGAGAAGAATAAAAATTTATATATTATATCCCACGAGCTGATTGACAAAAGTGACTGAGTTCCGAGCGGATCGATTTCTATACGCTGACGTAGCATTTCTAAAATACTCACAGGAAATATTTCTCAATGACTATCAAACTTCTGCGCGAAGAAAATTTCTGCGCTTTTGCGGCTTTTTGTATCTTAAAGTCGGTGAGAAAATTCCTCATATGTTTGTCCGTTCCGGACTCAGTCACTTTTAGCACTCGACCGAAGATAGGTATCTCGAGAAATGAATAATAATATTGATAAATTTGACAGTCTATGGCAACATTAGACTGAACCCTGAAACCGATATATTATTATTATATAATCATGTGCATATTTAAAATGCATATTTATATTAAAATCTAATCTAAATCCGACACTCATTTTGTACTGTATAAAAAAATATATATATAATAACATACAACAACTCTAAATGAAAAGGGCGTGTTTCCCGTTTTCAAGTTTGCCGTTATGACTAATATATTCTTATTATAATAAATGTCGCCATCTTGAAAGGGAGCGTGTCGTACGATGATGGATTTGTTATTTTTAAATAGTTCTAATGTTATTAGGTCTTATGCATTGTATGTAATATTGAAATTAATTTTAATAATACGATTGTTTGTACGTCAGTTTTTAATGCCGCGTATCCATTGCCCCATGTGCGGTTATTGAAAGGAATTTGAAGAACTTTGCGTCTCATAAAAATGTCTAGGTGAAGTTGAAAAGGCGGGCGACTCTTGCTCCATTCTCCGCCGAGTGAAATCCGTTTGTTGCGAATCGAATCGAGTTATTAGTTTTATTTTTAGCAATCGCAACATTGCTAATTTTATGTGCCTTTTTTCGATACATTTGTTTCTAGATAAACAATCACATAATTTCTATCTGTGTATATTGAACGAATAAAACTATTTTCAACGGTGTCTATTAAGAAACACCTCGATGAACTCTCAGACCCTTTTCTTTGAATAATCGATTTGAATTTTGCCTGTACAATATTTTTCATTTAATTTTCAGTCATTTAAACGTTATTATAATTATTGTGTTAAATTTTATTTCAAATGGATTTTTAATAAAGCAATTCAATTAATAATGATAATTATTTACGCAGATCGGGTTTGAGTGTTATTCAAGAATCAAGAAACCAGGTTTAAAACCGAGGATTTAATATAATATTCAATTTATTTTCATTGCAATGATTATAAACATGAATAGCAGAGTAAATTGTAAATAATTGAAGGCATCTCAACGTAATGAATATTTGATTTATTATCTTTTGGAAGTGAACTATAAAGTTATGTGATACAAGGATTGTGATGAGTGCCGCTAAGACATTTATTTATGAAGAGGAAGCAATGGACGCAGTCGCCCATCTTACGCCATCTACATTTTTAAAATTAAAGCAATTGTCTTTTCTGTTTAAGTTTCACGCTGATGTCTCTCTTTATCTCTTTATCTGTCTCGCTCTCTATATGTGTAACTCTAGATTGTAAAAAAATATTTTCTTCTTATCTTTCTTACCGTAGGTAAATATGAATATATATATATATATATTATGATTAATTGGTAATCTAACTATAACTACATAATAGTAAACGAAAAAAAATGTTATTTGAAAATGTTTTGTTTACATTGTTTGTTCATCGAAACGAAGATATAATGTGCAAATTTTTGCAAAAAAATCTTTATTTTGTTATATCAATGAGGAACTTAGAGTTAAAATCACACACGCGAGTGTCGATTGCAGAATCACAACGATGAGATTGCGCAGTTGAATATATCACAACATATTTCATGAATTTCTCTGGGCTAGATTTGTTCTAATATCTGTGAAACTGTCCTCAAGTCTGTAACATTCTGCAGTTGGCTCTCGACTATGTTTTTTAACTCTTCTGACCACATTTATTGTTGAACGATGGTCACTATTAAAACGCATTAATACATAGAAGTGTATTCACCATAATAGTGTTTCGAATACTTTAATCATAACTTATGACATTTATAATATATTTTAAATATAGTAAAATAACTTGTTAACGAAAAAGTCTAGTCCCCCCTTTGCCGCGTCACTCTGCTCTGGATGACGCAACAAAAGCAACGAAGCAATCTCGTTTGCGGGCAGTATTATTATTAATTTTTATTTGCGTTAATTAAAAAAAATCATATACCGTAGTAATAATCAAATGTAGGAATCGTCGATTAATTAATTTGTTATTATTTAAATAAACCGGATTTATTCTTGATTACTGTCGGTGATCGGTTGAAGAATACGTTTTATATATATTATATATTGTAGAAAGGGAATTGACAAAATGATTCACATATTGTGATATTTTCAAAGCTATACTTTTAGTTTTTAATAATATTCTTATAGTTGCTAGTCATTTTTGTGCCTGTGTATAAAAAAATACAAATTGTATACAAAATATACGGCGTGCATAATATAAACAGTCTGAGCAATGAATCTAGTTTTATTGTTACCAATAATCACTGCCATTTATATACTAAGGCTACGAATCATTGTTCAATTTATTTTTGTGTTCATTTAATATCGGTTGCAAACATACCATAATTTTTTTATGAACAGAAAGCATATCGACAATTACGTAATTAATATTTGTTCATGCCGTTGACAATTTCACATCTGTTTCAAAGTCTGCCTCTGAATAAACACAGACACAATAAAGCGTTAAAACTACGTAAATTTTTCAACAGTATTGATTAAAAAATTGCGGATTGTACTTAAAGTAACGATTACCGTGTGACACAATTGACGGTGTCACATAACCGACCGGAATCGTTCTTTTACGTCTTATTGCGAAAGTATTCTTCACTATCAATTATTACGTGCGCAGAACTACGTTGTCTCTTGTTTGACATCCAGAGCAGATTGCGTTAAAGATATAGTGAAAGGGAAGTAATCATAACTTTATCACAATTGAATTAATGAATTATTTAACATTACTCTACTATAAATTATTACACACATATTGAATAAATAATAAATTGCGTAAATTCCGAATATTATGAAAGGTGTGTTGAGTTGTATCATAATTCATAGAAGAATGTTATTTTGACACTAATTTAATATAGGGCACACAAACATAACACATTTGTTGACTAGTGAATTTCATTAGATTGTTTTCTCAGTAAGTGTACTTCTCTTGCATTCAGAAGCAAACATTGATAGTATTAAAATTAATAATATTGTAACTATATCTTATTTTTATTTATTTTCTATTGTTACTATGAGATTGATAGTAATATATTTCATATATATATATATTATTTATTTATTTGTTTGCCCTAGATTGGCACTTGTTTTCAAAAGCATTACTTATTACTTAATACACTTTTTCTTGTTAATGGCTTGTTTTATTTTTACTCTGGTTAATTTACTACACTGCTGATCTCATCTAATATTCTTACAGACAACCACTTTGCGACATCTACCTTTCCACACATAAATAAAATAAGGGTTTTAAAATCACCATCACAATAAATGACACAATCTTAAATCCATTTGACACATTCTGACATCTATATTACATAAATTGCAATTCATAACTTAACCGAAAATTAACTAATGTAGAGAATTTGATAAAGGCACATAATTGCCTCAAATTCCATCAATATAAGTTATCAAGGTTATCAACATAAAAAATTGACATGTCGATTTTATATATTCTTTTCTCACACCTTTTCTGTACTACAAAATGACTGGGTATATATTTATTTCAGAACTGTAAGTCAAATCAGTAGAAATTTTCAGTTTGACGTAATGGACTTACTTTCAATCTGGATTCAGAAATAAAAGTGAAATATCATCTATACGATGGGGTTGAGCAAGTCACGTATATATTATATGTCATATGACTTGTTCAGATATCAGTATTGGAATAATATATCCATTTCCTACACACGTAACAATTTCCTAAGCATGCCTACACGATAATAATGATTGCTGTCAGTGATGTAAAGCCTAAAATTAAAATAAATAACGTTGCTTTGGATGTAATCATTTAAAAATTAATAGTATTTTTGACAACCGTACCTGATAAATAACCAAACTTTTGCGAAACCAAACCTTTCTAGTGTTTATATAATTTGTTTTTATTGTTTATGTTTCTGGTGTAAAAGCATTGTTAGAAATAATTTTTGACTGTCAAATTGGCATTACTAATGTTGTTGTCGGGTGGTCATCCAATGTTGTGTGAATCCGTTCCCTTTAAATATTGTGGCATTTTGAAAACGTGCTGAAATTAGCAATAACAGAGTGACTTGTTTCTTCTGAATGCATGTAGATATGTCAATGTTAGATATTACTAAAAAACTATAAACAAAATAGTTGTTATGAAGGGACGAAGGCCCGTTACGTTAGTTCAATTTAAATTAACAAATTATAATTATTACGATCTTGAATAATGATAACATTATAGAAACACTTTTTATAAGTGCTTGTTGGTTTTCTTTTTGTTTTCGTTTAGTTCGTAAGGTAGCATAAGCAATATCTTGAATGACTAAGAAACTTTGTATTTCTGTGTATCGAGAAGATATACTTATGTGCTTAAAAACATTTAAAATAAACATTAAAAAAATATCTTATAATGTATCAAAAAAAAAAAAACAATTAAAATTGTCAAAAACTTTAAAAAATTCACACGTTGGATTGAATAAATTCTTTCACGGCTATTTTACGATCATTTATGGCATTAGTATTAAATTATACCTATCGTACACCTTTAGTCTATTTTACTCGAATCCTATCTATTGCAAATTGTTTTACTATACAATGCCGTGAAATAATTCGGCATCACTTGAAAATATAATCGTAGATAGAATTTTCAACTACTTCATAAATTTATCAATATCTAACATAAGCGTTTTAAATGTTCGTAAGCACATAAATAATTTATTTGTAAACTAAAAACTTATTTAAATCACTAAAACTTGCATACAAAGATCAAAAATGTATTATATCCTGAATAGTATTATTGCGAATGGGGAGTATAAAATATGTAGAATGTTTTTTTATCCCTCATCGCAAAAGTGCCGCAGTGTACACTGGCCCAGGCGACGGTTTACCGCGCCCGATGTGTGTACAGTGAGTGACGAACGTTACCTATGCTGCAAACGACCTCAGGTTTTGAATCCTCAAGAAATAATGGCTTCCCACTTTTAGAATTAAGCCAAAGACGCATTCAAATTTTTTATTGAATCGGTATAACTTATTTGTATTGAAATAAAATACGTTTCGCATATTCTTATGTTTAAAGGAAAAAATAGTTTGTAAAAGTATTTGAGTTTTCGAGAAAGTGCGACTATTGGTTTCCAAGCGGACGAGTCGCATGCCGTTCGGCGTTCCATCTTCGCCGTCGGTCTTTGTAAAAATAATTCAAACTATCAATGTCGCCGCAGCGCACTGGAAATTCATATATAATAAAACCGTTTAAATCTTCAGTAGACCGTTTAGACAGTGCTTCAAAGTATGGACTATCACATTATATGGTAATCGGTAAGTGTTAAATTGTTTTCTTTTCGTCGAAAGTATTTTTAGATACGATTAAATAATTTCTGTCGATTGACTATTGAATGACAAATCGTTTGACCAGATTTTTGTACAATTATTATTGAAAAATCATCAGAAACACCATCAGCAAAGAGTTAGGTTATATTGAGAAAATGAGATTTTTGATGACCACAAGAGAAAGTGTCAAAAACACAAAATAATTGATACTCGGTTTGTTCAATGGATGCGGAATGAAACAGATTCTATTCCGCACTCGTTGCTGAATTGCAGCATTAGATCTTTTTTTGTTTGTGGACTGAAGTTAAATCTTTATGTGTAATCTATGTCCTATGAATGATAAACATATTCAAAAATGTATAAATGAAGTGTGTTACCACATTGAAGTGTTCGTTCCGTCATGCTAACTATAAAGAAATATCAGTCGAAGGAATAGAAATCAAAATTGAAACGATGGTCTTTCGAGAGGAGAATGAAGTATTCAACGTGTTGGAAAGAGTTTTATTTATCAAAATAATGCCCAGAGTACATGAAAAAAATTAAAATATTTGTATCACTTTTTAGTGTGGTCATTTAAAACAACTTAAAGTTTGTATAAAGTGTTTAATTTTGCACCAAGGAACAGTGCAAAATAATACCACTCAAAAAAAAATAATATCTATTATAAAATATTCGAGTAGACAGAGTAAATTTGTTTAAATGACAGGCGTTTTTAAACATACAACTCTTCCCGTAATACGTTGAACACTTGAGTGGAATAAACAGGTACCGGCTGAAAATTTGGGCAGTAAGAAGCTTTCATAGAAGCTTTTCAATGAAATATAAAGAGCGTCTTTTATCACCTTCTCGATTATAAGAAATTAAAATATTAGGTAAATCGTAAAGATAAAAAACTCCAATTAGAAAGTTTATAAGTGTTAATTCTGCGATGTTTCATTTAGTGTAATGTCATGAATTTATTATTATTAAAATAAATTAGTATCTCCTAATATAAAATCGAATAAATGTTGTATCAAGATTATTAATGTAGTATCGTAGGAAGCTTTTTGAATTCGCTATGACGAGGGTGAATTGCCGATGTGATATGAAAATGATTTTATTGTTCATTATAAAATAAACCATTTCGATTATTAATTGTTATCTTTGTATGATAAAAATATTTGCATTCGATTTTGTAAGAATATTCTAATATGCTTGTCACAAATCTTCCTTGATGGCTATAAAACCAATATTATAAGCTGGTCTGTCTTCCTTTATACACAGTGCATTCTTGCAAAAAGCGTTTTGTCAAAGTGATGCTTGGATTTAAATTAATTAATTATGCATTAAAATGGTTTTAAAAATATTTTTTGATTGATATGTGTAAATTTGTGTTTTTAATGTACGCCAACGCCATCTATTAAGTCAATTTGGAAGTAAACCTAAAATCAAAACTGGTAAATTTAATTCGTTCAAACTATGTATAATTTCACAAGTTTTTTTACTCATGAGTCAGGTTTCGTTTTTCAGCATCTTCAGGTACTCTATCACATGGATATAATAGACCTGACAATCAGTAAGCAGTTTTACTTCACGTCGATATTGCATATCACAACTGGTATATTTTGATAAAACCATGTTAAGATTTTCGAAAAAGTGAATTGAAACGTTTTCGAATCATTATTTAGTAATTCACCCTGTCGTCATAGTGAGACCGTTGTTAATGCTGTTATATCTATTATGTTTGTTTTGTTTTTGATAAAATTATTGATGGTTGAAATAAGCAAGGAAAACTGTTTAATTGAATTGAAAACTATTTATTTTCCAATTTGGATGTAATTGTTGTCCGCCAGTGTGATTTATATTACTAGAGTTAAAAATATATTGTACCATATTTCAAGTTTTTGCAAATGTAGTAGGTAATAATAAAAATATCTTATGCATTAAAATTAAGTTTATACAAGTTCTTGGTTGTTTCCAAAAAAATAAAAATATTGCTGAATGAAAAAAATATGCATGTTTACATTGCAATTAATTGATGAAAAACTTGTTTAAAAAAAAGTGCTTAAAATCATTTAGCTGTTATTTGTAATGTTTATTAATGATATTGGTTTGTTTAAGTTTATCATTTTTATCCTCTTTTGTTGTTTATGAATCCATCAGCAAAATGGTCGAAGATTTGTGGTTTGATTACTGTGTTTTTTATTATCAAAACTTTAATACCTATCGTAAAATGGTTTGTCATTTTTATTCCGAAGGCGTATTAATCCACTGATAAGGTTTGTAAGTTAGCTTTAAAATCGTCACGACAGCTGTCAATTATTTGTACAATAAACAAAATCTTGTTCAAATTATTGTATATTATATTTTCGAGCAGTTTCAACCTAGAATGAACTATGGAAATAAATTCGATGAAATATCACTTTTAAGGTATTAACTGTCACTTTTTGGTGGAAAGGCATTATATTTAAATAATAAAAACCAAAATTTAGAACACGTAACACAATTTTTTGTTATCAAGACAGGTTTCGCTCATTGCGAGCATTGTCAACTGATATAATTCAAATTTAAAACAAGGCTTTTCAAACAAAATGCTTAGCCAATAATTACAAGGTATACAAAACAAATGTTTCAAAATTTGAATTGTTACAACTTTCTACCATTCCACATGTTTTGTCACTTATGAACCGGGATTCGCCTTTCGGCATCTTCGGGCATTCTATCACACTGTTTAACTATCTGATTTGTTAGGTCTGTTGCATCCGTGTGATAGAATGCCTGAAGATGCCGAAAGGTGACAAAATATGTGGAATCGTACAAAGTTGTAACAATTCAAATTTGATATTGAAATTCCATCAAGCACTTTCAGTCCATATCATAAATGGTTCAAAAATCAAGAAAATTCATTATCATTTCGAACTCCTGGAATTTTATTTACAATCAGTAGATTTTTAATTTTAAGAGGGCCTTAACATTTTATTTCTTAATTATTTAAATTTGTTAAATTATAGTATACATGTTTATCTGTAATTTTTTTTTTTATATCCTATATATACCATCTGTTCTATTTATTATTTCTATATATAATAGAACAGATGGAATAGTTTTATTTAAATTTTTATTATATCCATTGATAATACTCGTGATGAACGAAACCGGTGTGATTTTGATATAAAATTGTGGAATAGTGCTAAGAATAGTGTTTTATTATTTAAGTACGATGAAATATGTCTATTCTCATTGTATCAAACAAATTGATTCCACTTTGAGGAAAAATTAAAAACTATTTCAACATAAATCTTCACCGGTAATAATTTTGTTTGTGTTTTAATTTTCAGCATGTTATTGGAAATCTATATTCTGATGATGGTTAAAATTATCCAGTTTGATATCGAAAAATCTTAGATACCGAAAGCTTTACTTCATTTTGTTGAATTAAATAGTATTGGGTATGTTTTTTATTTTACTTCATTTTAGAATATTTTCACGTGACAGTTATAAAGACAAATTATCATTGAATTCTTCTCTCACAGTTTCTTGATATGTCTATAGTTTCTTTTGTTAAATTAAAGAAATTTCTTAACATTTTTAATGATTTTTTTATTTTATAACTTGTATGGTTCAATATATGATATAACGCATTATTGTATACTGTGAGTTTAATTTTTAAACATCGTTACTCAAATCAACCGTTATCGTAGACTTGTATATTTACTAAATGATAGATATTTCATAGAAACATTAATAATTATATGAATTGGAATAGCATTGTTACTTTACGAGAACTTATCTATCAAATGGAAAACTGACATTTATTTGTAATTATTTGCCTTGTATTATAAATCAATCTATCTTCTTGTGGCTCCACAACAAATGCAAATTATAATCTTTTAAATGATTACTCTTAAGGCGTTCAATGACCAAATACATATTATGTTATTAACATTCGTATCTCAAAGAAACCTGATTTTAAAAGGTATATTTGATCTTGCTGGCACGCTTACCACACAACATTCGAATATCAGCTGTCACAATTTAACATATTAACAAAATAATTTGCGTCACATACTATGTAGTTATCTTGTTTGATATTTTTTCGTTAGATTTATTAGTGAGATCAAATGTCACTTTTAAAATCAGAACAATTTGCGAATGTGACATATGTAAATCTAAAGTCAATCAATATTTATGTACTTCTTGCCATAATGTTTATATCATTGACATTGAGAAAATACGTTGATCACTTATCTATCCATCGTTCGAAATGGTTTGTCCATTTGACTTACGTGTAATATGTAGCATAATTTCGATTTTAAAAATCATACACAATGAGGTTATGTTATGAAATAATATTTATCGTTTGCGAGTAATCCGTTTTGTTGAGTCAATTTTGTACATAGGAAGCAAAATATCTGTTTCACATTGAATTTGGCTGTTTTTGTAATAATTATTATAAAACGACTATTGTTCCAAAGTATTATTAAAATGGTTAAAAAAATATTATCACAAACCAGCCCAAACTATCGACTATTCTTAATTAAATATTTTTCAATAAATTTATAAATAAATATAAATTGTTCATAGTCTCATCAAATATTATGTAAAAGGCATGTTAAGTGATATGGAAAGGTTTTGTTTTTATTTATGTGAATATATACGCAGGGGGCAAATAATAACCGTGAAGGTAACACCGGAAAACGACTGAAAAGTTCTCGGCATTGAATTATATTTTACAAATCTTCTGTAAACTTTGCCATGCAGCTGTACAAAGCAATATCGTAAAACGTAGTGTTAAAGTTACGGCAAATTAATTATCTATGTGGAACAAAAAATCGTTACGATAGGTATTTAAAATTTTAGTGAAGTGCTAAAAATTATGACATTGGGTTTCAAGTCGATATCGAAAAAAAAGGTATTTAACACTTTGAGAGTCGTTCGTAATAAATGAATAATCGATTTAATTATTAAAAATAAAACATCTCGGGTAAAATGTTATCGATGTGTAATAACGAAATTTCATTATTGAAGTTATGACAGTTATCCGTCGTTTCCAACTGGCGGGTTGGATTGTTTTACATTTGTGGTTATTATTTGTGCTGCGTAACTACTTGTATAGATTTATTTAGAATGTGAATTATGTTGACACATTCACGGATATGAACAAAAATTCTCCATTGTAGATATTTTAAATGCAAAGTGCTATTTATATTTAACAAAGGCCTTCAGCAAATTTTATAAATAAATTATACTTAAATTATTAAATAAACCAGTATTGAAAAACACACAATAAACATGTAGTTTCATTTTGTATTTTTTTACTTCCCATGTTGCTTAAAAGATGGCTCTGACAATTTTTAAACTCCAATAAATAATTACAGCATAAATAGTTAATATAAATAAAACAAGAATTTGCTTCTTTCATCGCTGACCTCAGAATTATACCAATTCAATTATCATCATATATTAATAAATGTATGAGGCTACAACCATTCCAACTTTTTTTACTTTACAATGGACTTGCGGACGGTAGATGTGGTACTGATGTTTATACTGAACCCAGATCCTTCTGATTGATCAGTAGAAGTGTTCATTTGGGTAAATATATTTTTAATAGAATGGCGAACAGGAATGTCATTTTTGGCGTAAAGTGAAGGGAATTTTAATACAAAGACACTAACATTTGTTTCTTTTTGGTACAAACATATTGACATAAAACGAAACAAAAAATGAACTGGTGCTTTTGTCGACTACCGAAAAAAAAATGCCCCCGTTGACATGGACGCCACACAACATGATACACATAAAAGAAAAAGTTTTGTTTCAATGGAATATTGGATTTTTTTAATAAAATAATATTTCCAAATAATGGATATTTTTTAAAATTTTAAGTGAAAGTTTTTTTTTTTAATAGTTCAGGGCAGCGGTTAGCCAACCAGGGGTTCGCAGCAAAAGCATTTTAAAGGTAGTAAGTATATTTAAATACAAATATTCTTGATATACTCCCCTTAGATATTGATTTATAAAGCACTGTATATCTTGGCCTGTTCAGAATATTTTGAACTTGTATTCAATGCAATGTTGTATAATACAAAATTATATCAAAACATATTTTTCAACAAATAAAATTGAATTTACTTGTTGATTATAAAAATTAAATGAGAAATAGATACGTATGTATACGTGCAAAGTTTGTAAATATAATCGTTCACGATTTTTCACAGGAATTTTTTGAAAACAAAAATTGCGTTCATAAAAAACTGGGTGTAATATTAATATATTTGATGATAAATTTCAACATAAAATTAAAAAACAACCTAATAAGTAATTATTGTAAAATATTTGATATTGCAATAAATCTATTAAAATAGAATTTATATATAATGAAAATTATACCATTCGAAAACAATATATATTTTAATCATTTCAAATTTTATACACATGACCCATGATTTTCCCAATAGTTTTAAATTGAAGAAATCAAAACCGCATCATGGCAACTTATTTGGAATTGTTTTATTTGTGAGTGGCAATACTTGTCACGTGTTTATGATTATGACAGAACATTAAGTTTACCGCGCATGCTCTAAAAACATCTGGGTTTACACAAAAGAATCGATATTTTGTATCTATGTATTCACACGTACTCACAAGCCAAGTGAGGGAAACAATTCCGCGATGATATAGTAATACAGCGATAGGTGCAGAGACAACACATCCGCAAATAGCCTACAAATGCAATATTTAAAATTAAATCTATCGGATACTATATACGATATCGGTGGTGGATTTAGATAACAAAAAATTGAGAAAAATAAATTCTTTTTATGTATCCATTCTCAAATTCTATTCAGTCTATCGACAATTTAAGTAGAATTTGTAGACAGTACCATTTAATTAAATTCTCGATGCGTCAAATATTTTGAATATTATTATAATGGTATTGAAAAATATACTCGGGAGAGAATGAAATATTATTACTCGATGTCTTCTCGAATATAATTTGAAACCGAAACAATATTTGAAATTTAATATTGTAAAAATAACAAAGTACACCCAGTCCTTTTTTTACGCGATCAATGGTTCCAGAAAACGGCGCGTAAAAAAATCACAACTTTCATATAATTTGACAATTTGGCTCCAAAAATTGAAATATCGCGAGAAAAGTCCCAGAAACGTATGAAAAACTGCCGTCCAAATTCGCGTAAAAAAAGGACTGGGTGTATTTAGATTCTAAAATTTTTATACATGATTGTCAATCGCTCTTTTAATATATTTTTTCAATAATTATTTAAACAGTATATAAATATTACAAGGCTTATTTGATTTCTTTTGATACAAGTTGGTTGTCCCACCTTCAGCCGCTGTTATACGGCCGCCTTCCATAACGCGATGATTTCTTTTGATAGCATAACATTTGGAATATTAAAATTTTACATTAAATATCTATACATTGTGTATCTCTTCTTTTATAGTGCCTAAAATAAAGTCAAGATTAATTTAAGTTTTGTCATTGTTTCGACGATAACGGAAGCTGAAATAGCTATCGACAAATATTTGTCAAATTTTGTGGAGCTAAAGACATCGTTAATTGAAGCTTATTGTAATGGGTTCTAAATAGAGTAAATGCCCATTCGAATAAATAATAATTTTAAATCTAACTGAACTTGGTTCAAAAAAGATCAAATCGTCTAACAAGATAGTCACGTAGGCTTGCAGTTATTTTACCAATACTAAAATGAAAATAGTTATTGCAGTATTTTTTTAGCACGGGTTTGATATCCAATAGGTTCAAGTTTCCACCAAAAAATAATTATTTTATTCAAATAAATAATCGACACAACTTAAAAAATATATATTCAAAGTATTGCTAATTATAAAAATGTAGCTCTGAATAATCTAAATGTCTATCCATTATGGCAATCTAGTCAAAATCATATTTAAATAAAGATACACTCCAGGCCAGGGCTGGCGTGAAGTTTTGTAGGGCCGAGTTTCAAAATTAAACAGGGCCTACAAAAAAAAAAAAACGAAAAATGCGTGAAAGCTTCAAATAATGTTCATTTTTATTACACGGTCAAAAATATGTTTTTTTGGTTCTACAAAATTTATTAGCTTCATTAAAACTGATAATGATAAGGGCTCAACTATCAACTATATATTTTATAAATTTGTGGAACTGAAATAAATTGATATTTTTTCACCGTGTTTTTATGGAGTTCTACCAAGTAAATGCCAATTTAATCAATTCACTGTTATCACTTTATAAAATATTTTTTATTTTCTTGAAACTTGACACTAAGTTGTTTACTGTCACTTCTTCGTGGAAAAGCACTATTTTTAAATAAATAAAGCGCAATGTTAGTCAACTCTCGCGATATGCGAAACCGGTCACGATTTTTATTTTATAAAATTGTGAAAATAGTAAATAGTTATCACTGAGGTGTTTTTATACATTTTGGTATTTCATTTAATAGATTCGTATATATTTTAAGGTTAAAAAAGATTTATTTTTTGAAGGCCGATAACTGAACAGAAAATATTAGAAAAAAACGATAAAAATCGATAATCTAAATATAAGCCGGAATCAAAATTTTTAGACGACAAATCGGATGAATTGATCAACCAGGAAACTATAATATAAATGTGAGACTATTTACGTTCCTCCTATCGGCGTTCCACTGTTTTGTGTTTTTGTTTAAATAATTAGTTTATAGTAAATTTTTAGTAAATCCGGCCCTGACTTCTCATTATTATTCATTTCACAAAATATACAGCGAAGAACGCGTGTAAAATATATGGTCTAGTATTAAAAATGAGACGATTAACCCATACCATTAAAAATAATGACATAATTATGAGTTTATTGAATAAAGTGTACTGAAACGTTATAAAATGACAGTAGTTTTACTGTCATTTGTATATTAAAATAAATTTAATATTCCACCCCTGAGATTTGTTATATTATTGTACAGTATTAATTTTATTTCCCCACACTGGCTTATTCATGATTCATCGTTTGTATCGTAGGGAGTGCAATACCGGATAAAATATTCCGGTTTGTAAACGTATTTTACGGTAGTTTTTACCGGTTTTTCAAAATATTATTAAAAATGTATCATATTATGTATAACAGACATGTTAATTATCAATTATATTAAAATAAGTCAAAATTTTTGGAGATAATTGCAATCCTTTTCAATGAGTTTTTGACTTTTGAAAAGGGACTATTTTTTTAAACTTGTTCTAAAAAGCAAGCACGAGCAAATCGCATGCGACCTGCCATATATTTTTCTGGGATCCAAGAGCAATATTATATTTAAAATAATCACGTTTTTATCTTTTAACACCTTTAAAAAAAGATCGAAGAAAACAGATGTCGAAAGGGGAAACCTGGGTGGTTAGTGACAGAAGATGTGGAATCTTACTAAGTTTCAACAATTCGAAAATGTATTTTTATGATTTAAATAATCTTCCAATATTGATTCTAGGATCCGCTCAATTCTAACTAGAACGGCGAAGACCCGGTTTTGGCAACCAGAAGGTTAAATATGCTAATCAAATAGAAATATAAGCCGATCAGTTCTCGGCCTAATATTTATAATAAGCTTAAATTTAAATTGTTAAAACTTTGTACGATTCCACATTTTTTATCATTAACGACCCGGGTTTCGCCTTTCGGCATCTTCAGGCATTCCACCACACGGATGCGACAGAACAGACATTAGTGACAAAGCATGTGGAATCATACAAAGCTTTAACAATTCAAATTTGATATTGAAATTCTATCAAGCACTTTCAGTCGATATCATATATTTATTATAATAAACGTTTGCTATACATTATATTTATATACAGATAACCGGCTTACCGAAAACCGGTCATTGCAGATAGGTGACCCTAAATAATAGGTATGCCCCAAGTTATAAAAATAGTTTATTGGATCGAAACAATTTCCACGTGCTCAAGTTATTTTTCATACAAGCATACGTCGGGTTATGTAATCATATTTCGGCGAACGTATTATGTTTTATTATATCATTGAATAACATTTGTTTATTTGGTTATTATTGTTTTGATTGGTCGATTGATTTCATTATATTATTTATTTCTTTGAGCCAATAAAACATTTTCGTTCGTACATTGTAACCGAATTAATGATATGAGTTTTGTGATTGATTAATAATTATTAATGAAATTGTATTGTTTTTTGCCTCTCCTCTACTCAATTAATACGTTCGGTTTCGATAACTAAAAATCGATCAAAATAAGATACCAAATTATTCCTTATTTTCTTGGCCCGATGCAGATCTGTGTGGGACCGATATTTTGCATACCATATTGTCGCTTCCACCCATTATATTTATCCAGCTAATGTTTCATGACCGCCTTTCACAATGCAATACTGATAAAGATAAACGAATTTGTTGCTTGTTTTTTTTTGGCACGATACAGCACTGCATGAGACTGACCTTTTGAAAAACATTATTAAAATTAAATAACCAGAAAAAAAAAGAAAAAGCAACTTTGTTAGAAACCTATTTAAAGTGATATTAAATATTTGCGTATAAGTTGATTTAAGTCACGGTAGTCTTTTCAACCAGTGTGAGAACGTACAATTGAGAAAAAAACAGTATTTTTATTCAATATAGATAACTTTTACCGAGCTGAAAATTTACTCTCAAATGATACTCAACGTTGTGTCAAGCACCACCCGCTATCGACTTTTAAGATATAATTATTTTAATAAGCCTTATAAAGATTATCGCTAAAAAAATGTTTTGCTATTCACTGAAGTGTTTTATAGTAAATAAAGAAGTGGTCGTGGAGCAACGTTGAGTACCCTGAATACTGTAGTACCTTTGTCTTACAGTGTTGAATTTGAAGACACTGCAGTGTAAAGTGCTTTAAAATGATTGCAAAGCGCGTCTTAGGAGTAGTAACTGAAATCTTGAATAATAATGCTTAAATAAAGACAATCTTAAATATTATTTCGACTGCATCAGCGTTACAAAAGTTTGAATGAAGCTGCGTTGACTTAGATTGAGAGAATTTATTGTTTTTCGCTTAATTTATAACATGGCTCTCAGATTCATAGCTTCTAAATAAATCGCCGCACTTAGAACTTCGTGAAGCTTTATTACATAGTTTAGGGTAAATAGTGCTTTAATTATCTATATATGAGCGCTTCAGAATAGCAATGGCTTAAATCCACTTTAAAAAATAAATGAATATTATCTTTCAACTATTGGTATTGAAGGTCTATTTTTAAATAGTCAAATTGTAAATAAAAAAAATTATTATGTTCTTTTTCCAATAGATGAACTCAAACAAACTTCTTGATTTTAATGCCTGAAAATATTGAAAGGTCATCTATGTCGTAGGTTATAAAAAACGAGCGCAGAATCAATTTGATTTTTCGGGGATCTCCTTTAAATACATATATTAACCACTCAAGAGAAGGGGGGGGGGGGGTTGGTTGCTCTATGAAAAATTGTGTGAAAATAACAAACTAAAATAAATTCAATAAATCAAAGTGGTTGATGTGGGCTGCCCATCAAAATGGAAACTCAAAGAACTGAAAGTCGTATGACTTTTTTAATGAACAATAGAGTTGTGGAGTTTCGGCCGGAGTCTGAGTCGTGAAAAATAAGCGACTCTGAATAATTTTTCGATTAGACTGAAGATAAGAAAATAGCCCAATTGCTGCATCCGTGTGATAGAATGCTTGAAAATGTCAAAAGGCGAAACCCGGATCGTAAGTGACAAAACATGTGGAATCGTACAAAGCTGGAAAAATTATTGTTAGGTTATATTATAGTTTATTTTGAAACAATTTTTCTAGGGGGGTTGACTAGAGTATAATAATTTGAAATGTTTAATACTTGACAATTATAATAAATCCGAAATAAAATCACATGTAGTTGGATCATTGTTGTTCTGCGGTGTCGCTATCTGACATTAAACTCATTTGAGAGATACACGGCTCTTATTATTATTCTCTGTACACTTATCTCTTCTCTAATTACAACTTTGCGCTAGTGCCTTCCTATATAAAACGTAAAATGGATGTACCCATTTAAAAGCAGGGCGAAAGTTATTCGTTCTACCTACATAGTATAACTGACTCCGCTCTCAGCATGTGATGTTGATAAAAAAAATAAACACGTTTTTCCTTTTTACAGCACCCATTAGCTCTTGATTTCAACCGGCTGGCTACAATTATTTGCTAATGCTTGATTGCCGTATCCAAACGGAACAATATTTCTAGCGTTCTTGAGCGAAATATCCAGTTGATAATTATGAATTTTATTTCTTATAACATAGTGAAAAAACAGCAATATATTTCAGATCACAACATAATGAAGTACTTTCAAGTAAATTCTTATTCAATAAATTTATCTCTTGCTAAATTCAGTTAATTAACATTTTTTGATCCATTAAAAAATGATGTCATACATAAATATGGTATACTTTACAGCAATGTTTCTTTGCTTGGGGTGCGAGAAGGCATTTTAAGGGATGTTTTTTTTTATTAGTATATCAGTTTTAATATAATATTTGTTGAATATTCTCCATTTTATTTTGTTAATTATATCAAATAGGAAACATAAAAAACAAAAGTAATGCCATTCTAACATATATGTTCTTGATTAATTTTGAGAAGATGTCAACATAAATGTGAAAAAACGGTGAAAAAATAGCATTGTATTTTAATTCTACCAAATAAATGCCAACTCAATCAATGATATATTTGCTCTTTTAAAACTTAGCGCCAACCTATCGATGGAGATGCCATTTGTAAGGACAAGAGTGAGCTCAGACGAATGACATTATTTGATGTTTTAAAGTAGATTTTGTTTTAGTTTACTCTGTTCACATAGTTACTAATTTATATTATTTACGATATACTAATCGTGTTTATATTGCAAAACGAAATGAAACAATAATTTGTATTTTTTTAAGTTATACGAAGTAAGTCACAAATGTATAGTATAAATGGAAAAATATGGACCAAAAACATTTCTAATATATTAGTGTCATTTATGATATCGAATGAAGGTGCTTGATGCAACTTCAATATCAAATTTGAATTGAACTATTTTGAATTATCACAGGCAATTGTGTTAATTATTATTAGATTAATGTAATTAATTTTATTTTAGCTGCCATTTAGTGCTTGCCTTGGGGTTTGTGTTTTCCTGTAATTAAAACCTTTGGTATATAGACTACGCTAACTGTTTATTGTACGTCAGTTCTGTTGCGTCCGTATGATGGTATGTCTGAAGATGCCGAAACGCCGGGTCGCTAATGACAAAACATGTGGAATCGTACAAAGTTGTAACAATTCAAATTTGTATTAGTGTCAATTAATCTTATCTAATTTCACCATATCACCAGTCAACCAAATCAATCAAAAAAGTATTCTATATTTGAAATTAATATTTATTGTCATTTTATTTATAATATTCACATCAGCAACATTGTGATGGATATTGCGTCGTGTTAGTGAAAAACTGACGCAATATTGCGCCGTCTGGCTCGAAATAACAACGATGGGTAGAACGAAAATGAAAATAAATCTTACCGAATGTAAAAGGTAATTAAATTTGTCGAGGTTAATTTTGGGCTGGTAAATATTTCGAAAATGTGACATACCCTATTAGCTTTTATTTAATTTGCATAAATTTCGCGACATTTTTAAAATATTTGAAACACTATTATACATAATGTGTTTATTATTTTTCAAAAGCCGGGTACACAAATAAACGTATTATTGAAATATTGTTTTATTTTTTTATTCGGTCCCATTTTATAACATTGACCGTATGAAAAGTTTTCGGTGAATCTATCGAAAATTTATGTTCAACAAATAAATGAATAAATTTAAACAGTTCAAGCCCCGTTCAATTGTTGAATTAAAGAGAGATAAATTAACAATAACAAATAGTAGGATAGTTAAAATCGAAATATCTTTTACGTCATATTTCATTACTTGCGGTATATAATTTTGAATTTGGAACGTTAGGTGATTGGCTAACAAATGATCCCTTTTACCCAGTCATTGTTTTGGGGTTAGTTTGACAAAGATGTAACTATGAAAACATAAAACTGTTTAAAAACTTGTTTATAATTAATATAGTTGAAGCGAAAAGTTTACCTTTTGGTATTTTATTTTTTCGAGGTAACAGATGTAAATCTGTAAAAATATTTTTCTTTATTAAATATAATGCTTTTATAAACAATAGATATTGCATATGAAGTTAACAATGTTCAACAGTATTGCTTTAGATATCGACATATTCCATGTGGACGAGAGTGACTTCAGACAAATACTATATTTTAATGTTTTAAAGTAAATACTACACGAGTATGCTTTGTTGACTTCCTTGCTATCCTGTTTTTTCCCTTGTTATTTATTAATTCCTTAAATTTTAAACATAAAATTTATAACAGTAGCAAAGCTCAGTGTTATAGTGGTGTTCTACCAGGTAAATTCCAATTCAGTCAATATATTGAATTTATAAATGGATTTGGCGTTACAAAAGGAATAACATTATAATTTTTAATATATGTATCGTGTATGCACTAAATAAAATAAAATAAATGATTCAAAATTAAAACTTTTATAGTTAAATCATTATGAAAACAGTATTAAAAAAAAAAAATATATATAAAACAGTGATTTAAAAGTAATAATAATAAAAAAACAAAGGATTAAATAACACGATGAAAAATAGCAATGTTCCACATAATTTAATAGAACTAAAATAAATTGCTATTTTTTCATCGTGTTATAGTGGAGTTCTACCAAGTAAATGCCAATTCAATCAAAAAAGAATTAAATGTTACCGTGTTACCAACAGTGCTATTTCGGTCAGAATAATGTGAAAAAAATTAACATCAATCGATACATTTAAGTGAATTGGGACATCTTTTTACTGTATGTAAAATATTTTGCTCCCGCTATTATTTTGTAGGAAAAAATCGTTAATTGTCGTATCCCGTGACTCAAAATGTTAATTGGAGGGTATGATAGACTTAGATATGAACATTGTTTTAAACAATGATTCGATTTCAAAACATGTGCTGTGTAATGAACATGGAAAGTCGATCCATAATATTAAGTATTCTCACAATATCGTTTCTTAAATGAAACAAATGAACTCTTTTTTAATATTTATTTTCATTTTAATTACCTTTAATATAATCTTAATACTAACCCGCTGTTTGATAATGTCTATGTTGTTGAGATGTCTGCTTGATTGCAGTGTGTTGATGATTGACACTAATATATAACATTAAATGCGAGAGAATAAACAGTGTCAAAAATTTGTTTAGGACCTAACGTTTGTATTAGAATATAGCCTAATATGTCCTCATAATCTACAGATAATACATGTTGAAATATCATTTATATGGCTCAATAGGGAATGGGTTAAGATTGAACCTTTTTTAACCAGTAGATTGGTCAACTTTTTTATGTATATTTTCATCAAATCTTGGATACTTCGGTTAAACATATTCCGATAATCTTGTCGTCGTCGTCTATATTTAATAAAAAATCGTGTTAGGAAGTTTTGAATCAAACGAAATAAATGATGGTCGAATGTAGGAGTATCTAGAAAATCAGCTGGATGTGAAAAATGATCAAGAAAAAGCGATTTAGCTTCAAGAAGATATCTTCAATTCGTCTCCAGATGTTTTGTTTCTTCTCAATGTGTCTATAAGTTTTATAATCAGCCTGGATTAGTTTCTTGTTCAGTTGATAAATATATTGAAAACAATTTGCTCACAAAACATTTTTTGTTATCATTGATCGTTCCACACGCTCAGAATTATTCTTTATAACTTAATCAACAGTTTACATGTTGGAACCATCTCAGTTATTTAAGAATATCTGAGAAAATATTGACCAAACCACAATTTTTTTAAAACAGTTTTTGCCTATTATTTAAAAAAAATTTAAAACAATTTTTTTTTGTATGAATGGTTCACTTGGAAAAAAATACTCTTTCGTAAATTCTAGTTCCTAATTTTTCTGTTCAATATCAAAATGTGTATTCCAATTGAACACCAATATAAAAAAAAAGATGTTCCTAGTCTGTTAAAATTAACCGCAAAAAAAGATATTTATTTTAAGAATATCTTATATTAAGATACGAATCTAGACACAAATAATAACTGATAAATAAGCATGATATATAATTTATAAAATATGTCTCGAAAACTAGTATCATCGATAATAATTCTTGGAAAGGTGTACTGCCGAAATAGACATTAACTATATATATTTCATTTTTGTTATGAAACAAAATTGAAAATATGAAAGAAATAATAATATTTGTCTGGGAATAAAATTTACCCCGTAACGAATATATAATAATACAACGAATGAGGCTGTCTTTTTCGTTCGTTATTATAAATAAAACATTGTTGTTTTTTTTTTTGAAAATATAATTTAATTAATGGAATCATTCTCCGTTTTAAAACAAAGAGTATAAAAATAAATTTGTTAGAAGCGGAACTAAAAATACGCGAAAGAAAACAACGATGAAAGTAATTTGAAAGAAAATCACAGGCGGGAGCTTTCGAAATAACAAAACATATTTTCTCATTTGTATTTTTTACAGAAATTAATATTAACTAGGCAAACGAAAATACTTCAATGTTGTTTTAGGGAAAATGTTATTTTGCCCGAGGTTTTACATGTTGTTTTTTTTTGTAAGGAACGATAATATTTTCTTGTAGGAGAAAAGAATTAAGACAACAACGATAGCTCAAGGTAGTTAAAGTCATCAAATAATATAAAATATTATATTTGATCTCAAATAAAAAAAATGTAGCCTGTGTTTGCGAATTCCTAGGCATAAAACCTCAGTAAAGTAAAACAGTAAGGTCACCAAAATTAGAGTACATCTAGGCCTCGTTTAACAAGGTTTTATACAACAGGGATGTATAAATTGTGAAATATTTTTATACAACACGCTTTACATAACACGGGTTAAGGGAAAAAATTAAAGTAAAATGAAATGTTGAATGAACCTACCGCAATTAATGACTCGGAAAGGAGTTGCAGCGAAGTAGCTACATGTTTCAAATTGAAAACAAAAAATGACGGCTTCGAATTGGCTAATAAGTTAGATTTTTTTATTGATTATGATTCTATAATGGAAATGAGTTCGAAATTCAAGAGGAAATTACAAAATATTTTGAAATCTTATTAGAAAATACGGAAAGATTTATGCGTTTAAAGCAGACAATCACTTATCAACGAATTTTTAAAGATGGTTTCAACCCCAAAAAAATCCTCCGGTGATAAAAACTCACCCCAGGTGTATCATAAACACCCAGGTGTATCATAAACAAAACTGTCAAGAAGCTTATTCAATAAAAACTATTGGCTAGTTTGATTTTTTATAATTATTACATTTAAAGTGGCAAACATCATATATGGCAACTAAAATTAATACAGGACGTATTTTTAATAACATATTTTGATATTTAGAGCTTTGATTATAACTTTAAGGATAATAGACGCCTTCAACAAGTGAAACAACATACACCGTTATTAATTCTTAAAAAATAATCAAAAAATACGAAGTCATTTGTAATCTGCTTCTTATAATCTCTGAATTGATCTTAACTGTAGCTCTATTATAACATAGGCAGCTTTAGACTTAGGTCATAACGATTATTATAAATTTATAAACCAATACGCATGTACAAATAAGTAACGATTGATTGACCATTTCAAAATAGAGTCGTCATTATGTTTTCACTAACGATTTTTTAATATTCCGCAGTTAGCTACGTTACTTCATATAATTGCAGTGGCGGCTCGTTCATATACACTGCGGAGCTGCAGCACCCCCAAGAAAATTTGATAGAAATGAATTTTATTTATTTTTATTATATCTATAATATTAACTATTTTAAAGTGTGGCATGTGTTTGCTGAGCGCGCGCCGATCGCTCTTCAGATGCATAATTGTACACGTATTGTGCCGATAGAGTGTACAGTAATATGAGGCGAGCGCTGCGTAGCGACGTTGCTCCTAGAATTTTTTGTGTCCACGGTGTCACTCACTGTATGACGAGAAGTGCGTAGAGTGGAGGGGGGTCTCGCCGTATGGTCAGTGTCACGCTGCAGCTCGGAGCAGCGTCGGAGCAGTGCAGTTGGGTGAATTGGCTGATTTAACGTATTTGCGGCCACGCGGTCGTCATCTCTTTGCATTTTTACATACTCTTAACACCTGTTGGTAAGTGTTTTACGCCCTTAGTGTGCATGCCAAGCTTCTTCTTTTTTAAATATAACATTTGCCCCTATTACAGGATAAAAATTATGGACCTAACCAAGCCACCAACTGTAACTGAAATGAAGGTTATAAAATTTTCTACTCTATCTCTCGAAGAAAAAGTAAAGATCAAACAGCGAGGTCGTCCAACCCCAAATATTTTAATAGCCCAATCAGGAACTAGCCATAACAAAAAATATGTTCGAGCTTTTAATTCTGAATGGTATGAAAAAAAGAAATGGCTTTGTGGGTGTGAAATACGAAATACTCTCTTTTGCTTTCCTTGTTTATTAATGGGTGGTGATTCAGTATGGACAGAAAATGGCTTCAATAATATAAGCAGAATTAAAGAAAAAACGACTAAACATGAAATTTCCCGAAAACACATAGATAATGTCGTATGTTTGTCATTATTGGGTAGTGTCAATGTTATAGAATGTCTAAGTGAATCATATAAACAAACAATCATTAGACATAATGAAAATGTCATTAAAAATAAAAACATATTGTCAAAAATAATAGACTGTATTAAATTTTGCGGAAATTTTGAACTTCCTCTTCGAGGTCACGATGAAAAAGACGATTCACTTAATCCAGGCGTGTTTAGAGGTCTTGTTAATTTTGCAAAAAATTTAGATTCAGAATTAAAGCTTCATTTAAGTAACAGTTCAGCATTTAAAGGAACTTCAAAAACTATTCAAAATGAACTCCTGGATTGTATGCTACAAATATGCCGTGAAAAAATAACGACAGAAATTAATGAGACGTCTTATGTATCATTAATGGCTGACGATACAACTGATGTTTCAGAGCACACACAAATGGTTATTGTTTTTAGATATGAACTAAATGGTGAGGTATACGAACGATTTTGGGGATATTTTAATCCCGAAAATCAAAAAGCTGATGGATTATCAAAATGCATTCTAGAACAAATTGATGTACTTTTAAAAGAAAACCCGTCGAAATTAATTGCTCAAACTTTTGATGGTGCCAATGTAATGAGAGGGGAAAAGGGTGGAGTTCAATTTAAAATAAAGCAGAGATACAAGAATGCTCATTTTATACATTGTTATGCACATCAATTGAATTTAATAATGAAACATGCTGCAACCACTTCGAGTACCTGTAGATTATTTTTTACTAATTTATTGAAAATTCCTGTATTTTTTTCCTATTCTCCATATAGGTTAAAAATTTTAAATAAACAAATGAATGTTCATTTGCCAAGGCCATCGGCAACGAGATGGAATTTCAATATACGCACTGTAAATAAAGTATATGAAAATCAAGAAATTCTTAAAAAATGTTTTCAAGAACTCCAATCTTCACCGCAAGCTACTGATAAAACGATTACGGATTCATCGGCATTATTGCTTACATTAAATGACGAAAATTTTTTATTCTGGTTAAAACTATTTCACAAGTTAATGCCGCATGTTGAAATCCTTTATAACCAAATGCAATCTAGAGAAATCGACATATTTTCAATACAAAAAAATATAAAAAGCTTTAAGAATGCCATATCGAAAATACGAAATTCATATACCGAATTGTCTTCGTCACAGTTTCAGGAAGCTAGAGATATGTGCGACGTATTAAGTTCAGACATGGAACAAAGGTACTCTTTCAATAATCAATTATTGGCTGCTAAATTGTTTGACAGAGTAAACTTTAAAAAATATCTCCAGAAAATGCCAATTGAAGAAGTCAATCAAACTATCGAATCGTATCCAATGCTTGAGAAGGAAAAGCTTCTTACAGAATTTCACGTATTTTACGAAAGAGTGGAAATGCACAACTTTGATAATTTAATATCATTATTGAAAAATATTCATGCTAATAATTTGAGCGATGTTCTTGGAGAATTGACGAAGCTCTTAAAAATTTTAATTACTACTCCAATGACAACTGCAGAACCTGAGCGATGTTTTTCTACATTAAAAAGAATTAAAACTTATCTCAGGAACACAACTAGTCAAGAAAGGCTAACGGCTTTGTCAATGCTTTCAATAGAGAAAGATATGATTACGAAAATACCAAACTTTAACGAAAAAGTCATAGAAAAATTTGTTAATAGCAAAAATAGACGAATGGAATTTATTTTAAAATAGCTTTTTTTTAATTGTTATTATTTTTGATATTTCAAATAAAATCTAAGTAATATGGTCTTTTACTGAATTTTAATTTATCCACAGCACCCCCAAATCTCACACCCACGAGCCGCCACTGTATAATTGTACAACTCGAAGAAAAGAAAATCCATTTTATAAGTCCAAGAAGCCATTAAACTTATAAACTAATTTTAAACAAGTAAAATTTTAACGTGGTAAAAAACGCTATGTATTTTAGTTCTACAAACTTTGTAAAATATATTTTTGATAGCTATTTCAGCTTACGCCTTCGTCAGAGCAATATATAATATTATAGCTCTTTTGTAGATCTAAAATACATTGCTATATTTTCAGTGTTATAATGGAGTTTTACCAATACCAGTTCATATTCAATTCAATCAATAAATGAAATTTTATCGACTTTTTTGTTTAGCGTAATAAAACGTTGTTTGTTGGTTTAGTGGAGCAGCGGTCAACGTCGTTGGTTACGATCCCACGGGAATAAGGCACCGGTTTGATAAATTGATTATTCCTATTTGATATTTTCGTTGGATTCGATGTTAACTTTGTGTATGTTCTTTTATAATGCAAAGTGAAATTGATGGCTTTGTTATTCAACTTGGTGTTTTACTAGATGTACCACGTGTTTCGCTTTTTTTTAAAGCATCTTCAGACTGACTTATTGTAGGATCACGGAGGAAAGCAATCAATCAATGTTTTAAATGAAAAAAAAGGGTGGAACTGTTTAGAGTAAAAATCAAATAGCAGATAAATTTAACAGTTGTGAGCAATATAAGCAAATAATGTTTTAAATAAAAAAAATCGATTAACAACGATAAAATTAATTTTCCTCTGAAATTTCTACTCTTAGATCCAGTAGCTAATATGTAATAAGCAGTGTTACGATAAATGGTAGTAATATTATTTAATTCTAAACCCCTTCTCAATGTATTGTAAAAAATTATAAGTGGCACCCTCCCTCTAAATTTTGAAAGTAACTATTATATAAGGCTCGCTCCTTATCACAAAAATAAATAAACTACCATATAGTACTATTTTCACGATATATTTCATCAGTTGATAATGCTCGCGACAAGCGAAACCGGTATTGATCATAAAATATACTGTGGAAATAGTAATGAAAAATGTGTTCCTATTTTTTTTTAAATATCAGATGATTCCATCAAGAAATAACAGTTAACACTTTCACTTGCCTAAAGCAATCGATTTACCGTTATGTCGCTTTTCTACTGTTTTGATTGTTTTTAGTCGTTAAAGGGTTAAAAGTGCTTGAAGATGTTTTTAAAAGAAGCGAAACACATGTAAAATCTATTAACACACCAATTGAAATAATAAAGTTATCAATTTTATTGTATATTACTACAGTTTCGAAAGCATATCCGTGATATTTAAAACACCGTCTCATCTATAAAATCTCAAAATCAGATATATATAGAGGGCACATGACAAAATGTCATTCCATCCATAAGAGATCGAGTATTTCAGTAGCACACACATCTGTTGAGATGCTACGATTACCAGGCCATATGCTTATTTCAGAGGCAGACATGGCTAAAGAAATATATTATATGTTAACGCAGTTATTTTTAATAATAAATATATTTTACGAAGACCGGTTTTGCTCATCGCGCGCATTTTCAATTGATGCTAGCGATGATCGTAAAATAAATTGTGGCAATAGTGATAAAAAACTTGTTTTTATTACCCACATTTAAGGTGTTAACTGTCACTTCTTGATAGAAAGACATAATAAAAACACATTTTTTCATACTTATTTCCACAGCTTAAAAAAATTTCAAAACTCCAAAGCGTTAAACACTCGACTTCTTTATCGGCGTCATTTGAATTTCAAGAGTTTATTCAACAAGGTATGTTTTAATTGATAATGCTCGCGGTGAGCGAAACCGATCCTGATCAAATATATTGTGAAAATAGTACTAAAAAATATGTATCTATTGTTTAAAATATCATACCTTTCCACCAAAAGTGACAGGTAACACATTAATAGTGAAAAATACACTGATTATTTTTTAATTAAATATACATGATATTATATGACTGATTTCAGTGCAATGTTTTATCGTCACAAAGGGTGAGTGAATTTTTATTATTTTGTGACGACATATTGTTTAGAGCTGTTTTCCCACCCCTAAAACCTTCATCGCATTATATATATGTCCGAGCCGCCCTCTTAAAGTCATACATTATCTCATATTTTATTAACAGCTCTTTCCAAAGCTTCTGCGTTTCTTTCGAACTTTTATGAGCATTTTTTATATTAAATATTTGATGTAACGGCGCTGAAAGTGTTCGCTGAACGAATGTTATTCGCCAATCTTGCATTATTGGATTTCATAACTTTTTTGTCCGGTTTATTAACTTTCATCACGATAATCCTTAAAATAGGGAGGTTTGGAGTTTAGTTTCTCAATCTTTCACGGACATCCACGGACCACCAAAAATCAACATTGGAATAAAATAATAAATACTTATATAATTGATTTTTTATTCAAAACAATTAATTTTGCAACACCGTACATAATTTAAAAATCCATCAAACACAACATGAATTCGACTGTTCACCGAAATAATATCACATTGCGGACAGCCCAAAAATCTTCTTGGACCACCGGTTGAGAACGTCAAGTGAAGGGTTTTGCAATGGAACGCTCGAAATTTGTTAAAATGTAAATTAAACAAGTTAAGAGATATTAACACATTTTTTTCATTTGACAGTATATTATATGGCATTAAGTGTGAAAAAATCGTTCAAATGTCCGCCGCGGCTTTGCTTTATGGCACATATTCGGGAGGTCCAATTTTCAATGACAACTGTCTCATAAATGTGGCTGAATTTGTTGGATGGCGTTTGTAATTTTGACTTTGAAGGCGTTAACTATTTGCGGATTATTTGCTTTCGATTTCAAATAGCCCCAAAAGAATAATTTCATGCTGTTAAAATGCACGATCTCGGTGGCCAGTTCTATGCCCTCAAATCGCTCGTGAAAAATTTCCATTCAAATTTAATAATTCACACACATTGTTCAACGTTACCTTTCATGATAATTTTCCGTATTCAACCAAATAATTGACATTAAATTTGATAGATGTCACTTTAACAACATGGCTGCCATAGCTAAACAAATTTTGAGCGTCCCAGCTGAACGATCTTTTATAATCAATAACACATATAATTTGATAAAACCGCCATCAAGAAATGGAAAACATCCGAAGCCTTCAATTTTTTTGATCTCTGTATAAAATTCTCAACCAATGTAATTATGTCATTATAAATCGATCCATCATTATTTACTTACGAGGTAGGTATTGTATTCTTTCTTTAATAGTGTTATAAAAAACAAAAACAATTAATTTAATATATATGCGCTGAGGCTTGATGATATTATAGTTTAAAAGGAATTAAATTACAAGAATCTGTGTTTTTGTTTATGATAGTTATGACCATTTTAAGTGAAACAAATATCTATTTCGACTGAAGGCGTTTAAAGTAAGAAATATCAATATGAAAATGTGCATAGTTTCAACAATTCAAAGAAGCATGTTTCGTTTATATTTTTAATATTATATTTCTCACATAAAATTTTTGAACTGTTGAAACTTTCAACAATTCAAAACATTTGTCATTGCTTTTTACATCTTAAACTTAGTAAACAAAAATATTATATAAATATTTTACACACAATAAAACTAATAATTATGTAGAACTCCATTATAACACTGTAAAAAAATAGAAATGTAATTAAGTGCAACGTTACTGACGACTCTAGCAGTTTATCTGCGACTGTCAATGCTGTTGCATCCATGTGATGCCTGAAGATATCGAAAGACAAAACCCGGGTTGTTAATGGCAAATTATGTTGAATCGTACAAAGTTGTAACAATTCAAATTTGATATTGAAATTCCATCGAGCTCCTTCAGTAGATATCATGAATTCTTGAATGTTAGTTTAGTGTGTGAAAAGCAATGACAAATGTTTTGAATTGTTGACGGTTTGTTTTCATTCAGGTAATGCAGTATTCCCCCGCTCCGAGCGCCGCCCTGTTGTCGCTTTCCGGAACTAGAAAACCTCTTCGCGTAGTAGTGCTTTTTAGCAACGGCAGGGGAAAACAGCAATTTTATTGGAGGGTAAAAGACACGCGTGCGCAGTTTAGTTTTTTTGCGTGCACGAGAAGCTGCCATCGACTGTCGACCGTGTATGGGAAATGGTCGATTTCCGCACCAAACCACACCTAAGTTGCATTAACCGCGACAAAACACTGTAAAACATTGATAAAAATCCATTTAGCAACCGCCGCACCGAATCAGACTCGTAAACGGTGCGATTTTGACATCTGTACATTTGAAAAAAGAACCCGCAATTACTACCGAAGGACATTTGTAGCTAGCGCTAAAAAAACACATAACAAACGTAAATTAAATTTTGTGTTTCATTTGTAGCGGATTTAACGTTGTATATAATGTAAATAATTGTGAATTCTTTGTTAATCAACGGTGTTTTTTAAAATCCATCGATAAACCTTTCGAATACAGTTCTTTACAGTGTTCAAATTGACCTAAATTTTCGTCGAAACAAAAATATTATAGTATGGTTGATTTTAGTGACGACTATTTCTACGCGCGAAGTTAATTCATTATTGACAAGGCTGGATTGAAATATTGATAAAAGGTGAGTGCATATAATTAACTGCTATATTTTGAAACAATTTTACAATAAATGACATGTTTAACGTGTACTGCAGTAGTACCAATTTCCTCTTTCATAATAGAGTGGCGCAAGTATAAATATGTACGTACTTACAATGTATATTGTTTTACTGATAAGAATACAATCTCTACATTTAACTTTAACAGTTATTCTTTTGTTAAAACGATTCCAAAATTAAAGTTAATATTGATTTTTGTAATGTTTATGAAACATTAATTGATACTTTAGACAATTAGTATATTAATTCAATATAAAAATGACATCTTTATTTATTATATATTATTTAAAGTAGGTTTCATTCAAACATTTTGATACAAATAATGGAAAATTTAATTTTAATTTACATTTCCAGTAAACTTTTATCAAAATATCTCTGAATACATAATAAATATTAAAATCAATTTTTTTTTGTATATTTTTACTATATTCTCAAGAATTTAAAATAAAAGTTTATGTAATAAAATAAATTTAGTTATCTCTTTTTTATTTTAATATATTCATGCTATGTATAGATCTGTTCATTATGTAAAAAAATCTTTTCACCGAAGAAAATAAGTCATATTGTTTCTAATCAACAAATAAAATTATTTTCAGTAGCAGTAAGGTATTAAGATCAATTTTTTAGTGTATGTAGGTTTTTACAGGACCGTCGCGTCATTGGGCAAATCTATGCAGTCATATGAAACGCAACGCTAATAGGGACGGCATATCAAAAAAACGTTAGCGTAAAAGCTTTTTGTCATGTTGTATGTTACGTTATTGATATATTGATAGGTAGTTAGGATTATCAAAACGGGTATATCGGTTTTTAAAAACAGAAAATATCGAGATGGTATTACCGTATTCGGGATACGGTAATACCATCATTGCAATAAAATAATTAAATTATTTGTAATCACTAATGTAATAGCAAACCTTAAACGTTTCCAATTTATTCTAAAAGTTTTTTAAATAATAAAAACATATACCATAAATTTTATGATCAGTACCGTTTTCGCTCATTACGAAAATCATCAACTGATATAGCATTATTCTTCAAAATATTATGTTTTTCTACCAAGAAGTGACACATAACACATTACAGTGTAATTCTAACAGCCAACCAAGAAAGAAAATAACAATTATTTTTATAAATGTCAGAAAATTTGAATAAAATGATTCATTTTGAACTTTACAAGGAAATATAACCTTTCGCTTGATTGAGCAGAAGACATAATTTCCTTAACAACTGTTAGATCAAGCTTACATAAATAAGCTTAAAAATAAATATCAGTAACAAATATTATATACTATCGAATATTTTAAAAAATCCAATTCTTTATGCCAACATACGAATATTCCACTGAAATCTCATCTATCACAACAATTAAATTTGCCCTATTTTAAAAAACTTTCTCGCCAGCCCTGGAATAACTTTTTAAATTTCGAATTCGGATACGTACGTAATAAAACTGTCATTTTGTTCCCAATCAAAAAAAAATGTAACGATTTATTTCGAAAAGGTTGGTAGTATTGAATTTAATGTAAATACAATTTGTATTGACAACTAAACAAATTAGAATAACTTTTTACTAGATTGGTGTTGCTTGTTCTATAAATTGATATGATTGAGTATAAAGGATTAGCTCTGGTCACACAATAGATATTGAACATCCATATTTGAGGCATTATTAATAATTTACATAAATGTAGAATGAAATTGTTTATTTATAAATATCTGTTTTAGATGTTGAACAATAGATTTATGTTATAATTTCGTGAACAAATGAATTCGCTATCAAAATAGTTACATATTTACTAGGATAAAAATAGAATTTCTGATTTCAATAGCAGGGTTGCGGAGTCGTTAAAAAATACGACTCCGAAATTGACCAAAAACACGACACAACTCCGACTAAAAAAAGGTTTAATTTTGTCAGTTTTTTTCTATCTTCCCTTTTTATACGCATACGCATTATATTAAGCATCAGCCAATCGGTCAATCCGAAAAACTGTTCATTGGGATATTCTCAAAAATCTTCTCAATAATATTCTCAATAAACCTGCTCAAAGCCCTGCTCAATAAACAACATATCACCTATATTTTTTCAATGTATACTGTATTTTACTCAATAATCCAATCTTTTTCCAAGAGCGTAGTTATATATATAAATATTATTAGCTAATCGCTATCGCTACGTCTCATTTTCAACCCCTTAACATAGTAATATCAGCAGTATAAACAGTTGAGCAGTTAGCGTAACGGAATGCAGCAATTGTCATTAGCTATTAATATAATTATTTCTGTCCCATCTCTAATATTCAATACTTACTTACTCTCTTCGAAAAATATTGGTTGATTAAGAAAAACACAGTATTCATTGAAAATACAGGGAGATACATTGCCTATTGAAAGCGGATATTCTATTTTTATGTTTGCAAAAACGTAACAGTTACACCACGGTCGATATTTTCATTAAAAAATAGCTAACTGTGTTGATAGATTGCAACTCAAAAATATTATATAAGTGTCTCAATAGTGTATTTTTTGTGTTAAAACACAGCCTTTTTAGTCGTGATAATCTGCATATGTTTCGTTTTTACAGAATTAATTTTTGTTAATATTTGAATATTGTTTTCGTGACTAAGCAGGCAACGGGTTTAGATTAGTATGGCGGTTATGTTATCTACGACATAATAAACTTTTTCTCAATTGTTTCAGTTATTATTTACACAATGATTCAGCTAAAAAAAGGCAGGTGGTAAGCTAATCGTCTTAACCATGTACCGTTTTTATGGAATCAAATAATTTAATTGATTAAATAGAACTGAAATTCAAGCAATTGAGATCTGTAACCGAAACCAGCGCCGTTGACCTCTGCACCACAGACACTAAAAATAAATTATCGATGGTTTATATACGTCGAACAATATAGCAAACATTTATTTATGGTGGATTTCTGGCCTTCTGAATGTTGATGCCACACCGCATTGCGGAGAATGATTACCTCACTGAACACTATGGACCGAGAAGAGGATTGTATTAGTACTGGTTTATATTGAATTTTTAAAATATTTTTTCGAAAAACCATTTCGCTATTAAATTGAAATGCTCGATACTTTTTAAAGGTGTTTGATAAATTATAAAATGATTTAATCAAAGTTATACCCCATGTCAAACATACTTGTTTGAATGCTTTATGATGGAACAATCATACATGAAAATTATCTCAGGCAATTGTGCTAATTATTAATAGATCAATATTATGAAATTTGTTTTAGCTGCCATTTAGTTCTTGCCTTGGGGGTTGTGTTTTCCTTCAATTAATAATACTTTTGGTAAATAGACGATGCTAACTGTTTATTGTGCTTCAGTTTTGTTGTACCCGTGTGATAAAATGCCTGAAGATGCCGAAATGCGAAACCCAGGTCGTTAGTGACAAAAATGTGGAATCGTACAATGCTGTAACAATTCAATACTTGCTTGATATGATGCGTATCACTCCCGAGTCATTAATTTTCACTATATTTAAGCAATAAAACACAATATTCATTCATCTATCCACACATTTATGTTATTAAGATAGGGAACGGTTTCGTAAATCGCAAGTATTATCAACTGATACAATACAAATCAAAACAAAGCTATTTTTACAAAAATTTAGCTAATCTCTACTAGATGACTTTTAATGTGTCAAATATCACTTTTTGACGGATAGGCGTCATATTTTAAATAGTAAAAACACATTTTTTTGAACCCGGGTCGTTAGTGACAAAAAATGTGGAATCGTAAAAAGCTTTATCCAAATCTGATATTTAAATTCCACTAAGCACCTTTAATCGATATCGTAATTTGTTTTTTAAATTGATGAAAATGTCAATGAATTTTGTTCAAAAAGGTTTGTTTGAAAATGTAAAATTATTTATGGTCGTATCGAAACTATTTTAATTTATGATATCGACTGAAGGTGTTTGATGGAATTTCAATATCAAATTTGACTTTTAAAACTTTCAGTTACAACAGGCCTTCTATCACACGGATGAAACAGAACTGAGGATCACACGTATGCAAAAAAACTTTTCAGTTCTATTGCACCCGTGTGATAGAATGGCTGAAGATGCGGAAAGACGAAACCCGGGTCGTTGGTAATACAACATGTGGAATCATACATAGTTGTAACAATTCAAATTTGCTATTTTAATTGATCGGTAATAGTAAAAATGATATTTCTGATGAGGGCGTAAGCCGAAATAGCTTTCAATTATTTATCGTATAAATCTTTTAGAACTAAAATACATTGCTATTTTTTTTACCTTTTTAGTAAAAAGTGAGGTTTCGAAATGATGATCCCTCCCATAACACTTCAAATAACTTCTGCTTTTTAATGAGCCGATCGCTGAATCGAAAATGATCAAAAAGTAAAATGGATTTTCTTTGATCGCTGCAGCGATATTATGGCATCGAACCCCGTTCCGTCGGATGACAAACGCAGTCATACGGATATCGATCCACCCGGCCGGCGTAAGTGGGCTCTCGCACGCTCTTATCGTGCCGTGCTAAAAGGTTCTTTTACTCGGTCGATGCTATCAGTCGGTCGGAGTGCCTACATAGTTTTATTTATATGCAAATGACGTCAGCCATTGAATTATCAATGAGTAAATCAAACATTTAACCCTCTGCTCACCGCCTGTTTGGGAAATCAACCGTTTTTCGCTGTGCTAGTTAGTTATCGAGCCATATCGCCGGATTTGTTCAAGATGTTGTGCACGAGTTAAGGGAATTCCGCCATGCTACAGAGAATTTCCATTATAATAGCAACACTTAAAATTTAAGCGTGTACGGTTTTCCAGACCACGAAACAGACTTTAAATATTCCGATACAGGAACAAGAAACATTCTTTCAAATCAGCTATGCTTAACCTGGGGCACGCGAATTCGTGTAGCTATTATATACAGTGTTTGTCCCAACACTAAAAATATCCGTATTTTGAAATAGACACTTATCAATGTTTAAATTAAGATTTTTATTTTTTAAATCATTATACTGTTGCTAGCGCAAGTAGGAGCAGCTTTGTATATGCCAGTGGTCGGGGAACCGGGGTAAATTACCCCCAAATGGGGTAAAAATAAAAAATTTGGGTGTAATAATAAATCATTATTTTCCGTGTAAATTAATTCAATATCTTGAATTTATTAAAAATATTTTGGGGTCATGGTTAAAAAAAAAGTTCCCCGACCGCTGGTATAGACGTTTGCTTCAATTTTACCTCACCTCAAGCAGCTTTATAGTACGGTACTAAATATATAAAAATTAGAAATTAAACTGTCTTTCCGAATGACATTTAAAATTTTTAATAAAACACTACAAGCTTTCAATGCGATCTTAATTTTTAATTTTTTTCAACGAAAACGCATCACTTTTGTTACAATAGAATACCCACTCAATAAAAAACAAACTCTCACAGAAATAATTAAAATCAATTCCTACACTTGAGATTTTAATACCAAAATATAAAACTAGAATGATAGAACAAATAAGACGTATTGTGTACATTTTATACACTGCTATATATAGTGCTATTTCTAACATAAAAGTTATGGGGAAATAAAAAATCGACGGTTAAAAATAATTTTACGCATGTAATCATATACATGATAATATTTTATACATGTTAATCCATATATCTATTTTTAATTTATTGCACATTTGTAATTATATTTATTTTATTCTTTGATGTTCTTCACCTCTGTAAATTGCTTTGGAAATGCTAATATAAATAAAACACTTGGTCGCAATTTGAAATTTACGATATCAAAACAATGCACGTAAAATTTATTGCTTTGTGTAAACGTCGAGCAATTTCTTTCTACACTAAAAAGTTGCCATAAAACTTGACTAGTATTTCTATTCTTACATCGATATCACCGGATATGCCTCGTTGATATTAAATATTCTGTAGTATGTTGATCCGGTTTAAAATTAAACTGAAATATAAATATTAACCACCATTAATGTAATTAACTTCCAATTAGCTTGTTACGTAAAAAACATGGGCCATTAAAAATAATTGCTCACGTATGGAAATTGATTTCTGTAACCATTTTCGGTTGTAAATTATTCATATTGTTGTGAAAAATTTGTCGTAGAGTATAGGAAAGTAGAACCTTAACGTATTGTCTTCGTTTTATAATACATTTGATTGTTACCTGTCACTGCCAACTATTCTACCATTTGTCAACCCAAATTTCTACTACAACAGTCCATCTGTTGTTACCAATAACAACCGCCTTTATTTTTGCTTTATTTAGAACTGGCCTTACAGGAGTTAACTGTCAGACAACTGACTATAAAAATCATAAAAATGCAAACTATTTTAGAGTAGCTTTGTTTTGGTCGTTGGCATAGCAACTCGAAATATAATAAAACTGTTTCAAAAATAAAAGACTTTGACTATAACCGTAAACATAATACTCGAAAGATATTTCGACAAATTTTTAAATGTCGAAAATTGTCACAGTCTCTTAAAAATTCAATCATAAACCATACATGAAAAAACCATTGGTTCTCGATAAATAATTAAATTATTGTATTGATGAATTTGACGAAAATAAAATAATCCATTTAATGGTTAATATTAAAAAGTCTACTTCTTATAACTAAATATTTTATTTAGGAGTGCTATTGTTTATCTCTCTTGAATATCGTTTTCGACTTTATAACATTTTTATTGTCTTTGTCGTGGCCGATTTTATAATCACGAAATTCTCAAGACTATTGACTTTTATCCTTAAAATGTTAGCTTTTTGGCCGAAACAATGTGAAAGGTTTTTTCTTAATACCTGTTTTTTCCGTCGGTCATGTGAGTTGCTAGTCGCTAAGGCTGTTTGGCTGATTAATTAATTGCCTGGAGGGGAAAATTTCAGCAATTAATTTAATATAAATGTACTTATGAAGTTTTTTTTCTTATTTGACGATGAAAATCATAATTATTTTTAAATTTTGTCAATTTCAAAAATGATTTCAATAGTGGCATAAAATGATAGTAATAAACTGTCTTATTTTTTTCAAATACATAACATTATATTTTGACGTCATCTTTTATACCATGAATTTTCGATTCATATACGAACAAAAAAAAAACAATTGTTTTTAAACTCTCATGTATTATATATTCCAGAGCTCGTATGAATTCAACTAGATGATGTTTTGCTTAAGAAAATTTGCTTTGTAAAAATATTATAACAAACAAATTAATGACTTGTTAAATGTTGACTATCACTTCATGGTTGAAATGCATTATATTTAAATTGTAAAATCTTCCGATCAATGTGTTCGCGGTGAGCGAAACTGGTCACGATCTTAAAAATGTGAAACTGTAGGAATAGTACAAAAAGTTATTTTAAATAATAAAAAAAAAATCTGATCAGGACCGGTTTCGCTCATTGCGAGCATCATCAACTGATTTGAATTGTTAAACGTTTGTACGGTTCAAATTTTTTTTAGTTCTATTTAATATATTTTAAGGAAAATCTATGGGTGGAAATATGTTAACATTAATTAAACTCAACTTCAATGCTTTAAGTTTTAAAAGACGTAAAAAAACTATTGTTTCGCTTATATTTTTACGCTATATTATTGAAAGTTTGTCCAGTTGTATGTTAGGATACTAGTCTCAAGGCTTGTGTTTTTCCTTTGTATAAAATTCCTTTGGTAAAAAAACGATGCTAACTGTTTATTATGCATCAGTTCTGTCGCATCCGCGTGATAGAATGCCTTAAGATGCCGAAAGACAAAACCCGAATCATAAGTGACAAAACATGTGGAAAAGTCGTAACAATTCAAATTTGATAGTGAAATTTCATCAAGCACCTTCAGTAGATATCATAAATTATAAAATGTCTACTTTGTTTTAAAGCCTGTTTTTTATAAAAAAAACTTCGTTAGCAGTGAAATTAAAGTTTTAATTCGAAAGTTTTTTTTTTCATTGCGCTTTTAACAATTTGGTGACAATTTAATCGCGTTTTACATGCGGAGAAAATTGCCCCTCACTAAAACATACGCGTTCAAAAAAAAAAAAAACAAATACATATAGAATAATTTTCCCAGTGTTCGAGAATGATATTTCAATTATACTGTCAAATGGTAAACAAAACCTGTTAAAAAAATCCGCTTTCATTTGTGGAATCGAATTAGCTCGCCACAAAGGAACCGAGTGATATTTAATTCATATTGTTGGTAAAAATAATTTTGTTCAAGATGTGAATGTACCGACTTAAGTCTGTGTGTATAATATCTACCTTCCTTTGTTTATTCTATATTTAGATATTTTAAAATACAAAAAACAAAAAAATGAGTTACGAATATTTGTTCACCAAAAAATCGAGATAAATTAAAGTATTGACTACATCAAATTGAAAAAAAAGAAATATAATATAATCATTGCAATAGTTATAGTATACCTGCTAATTATCAACTCAATATTGTGTGTAAATAGTATTGTCTGTAATTATTTGTTTATCATATGGAGGAAATAAATAAGTATTTTAGAACTTTTGCGTAGATCTCTCTATTATAAAAAAACGTTAACGTGGTGAAAAAATAGCAACGAATTTTAGTTTTATAATTTTTTTATAAGATATAGTTGATAGCTATTTCGGCTCACTCCTTACTCAGAATTCTCCTATATATACATAACTTAGTTGTAAAAAAAATTGTAGAACTAAAATACATTGCTATTTTTCCATCGTGTTATAGTGGAGTTTAAGTAAATGCTAATTCAATCAATAAAATAATAAAAAAAAACGTATGTTAACTGAGTACAATATATTCAAAAGCAGGGCTGTAGAGTCGTTAAAAAAAACACGACTCCGATTCCGATATTGACCAACAAAACAACTCCGACTTTAATTGGTTTAATTTTGTCATGTTTTTCCTACTTTTTCTATTTGTGTGAATTAAATTAAAGATCAACCAACCAGACAGGCAAATTGTTCATCGAGATATTCTTCAAAGGCGTACAATAGAAAAAGTAGTCGGAATCGCTCGTTTTTCACGACTCCGCTCCTGTGCAAAAGTAATAAACCAATCGCTGTTTATTTCGATATTATGTTTCTGGAATTTGCTATGAATGAATCCAAACTATTTAATAGTCATTATTCTATCTGCGGAATCAGTTCGATGAAAATAAAAATGGACTACCACTCGGTCACTAGATGATCGAAAAAAGATGATATATATTATATAAAAGAATTTTTAATGATTTGCTTAAAAATAGTATCAACTCTCCAGCTGTTTAATAAGCGAAACGACCTTCCCCTAAAAAATATTTACGTAATATTTTTCTAATTATTTTTGTCGCTATGCTAATTAAAATTATATTAAACGGTTGAGCTATAACGAACGACTAAAAAAAGGCTTTGATAAAAAAAAACATAAAATGGCTAAATTTAATTTGATGTTTTCAATGTTAACGTTTGTTTACGAAATAAGTTTTGTTACGAAAGTAAACTTACGTCGTCAAAAGTTGAAAGTTTTTTGTAACCTCTGGGAAGGGAAATTTCCTTAAGTATGTTAAATATAGAAGGGAAGAGCCTTTTTTGCGGCGCAACCCATCGCAGGGTCGAATTGATTTTTCGGGCCCATTCAGGGCTTATTTCGTGTGATACGTTTTTTCGCAGGCAGCAGTATTCTGACGGCTATGGCTGTGTTTAGGGAAGGTTTTACGAACCTTTTCAGTTGAAAAGGAAATTATATTATAATGTCTGGTAAATAGAAATATATAAACTGTAACGATTTTATAAGTATGTGTATGGATATTTTACTATCCTTAGGATAGCCTCTGCATTATGATAACAGTCAACCGATTCAACTAACTTAAAATGTAGTTGTTTTGTGTTATAAAAAACCAAACTTGGTTGTTTTTATTTAACGACTTTATAATATTACAAGAAACGGTTTTGGTCGGTGAATGAGCTTTTATAACTGAAAGTTTTTCTTACTGAGAGCTTTTTTAACGTTCTTTTATCGAAATAAATTACTTATAAATCATATACGAGTAAAAAATATGGCAAATTGAAATAACTAGGTATTAATTTAAATACCCAATTATATTTTAATGATAGTTGAATATTATTTGTTGTAAAACCATTTCAAGAATGACTCTTTAACAAGATTAATCGTTAATGAAAATTATCACAGGCAATTGTGTTAATTATTATTAGATTAATATTAAAATTTGTTTAAGCTGCCATTTAGTTCTTGCCTTGGGGACTGTGTTTTTTTATAATTAATACCTTTGCTAGCTGTTTATTGTGCGTCAGTTCTGTTGCATCCGTGTGATAGAATGCCTAAGGATGTTGAAAGGCGAAACCCGGGTCGTTGGTGACAAAACATTTGGAGTCGTACAAAGTTGTAAAAAATCAAATTTGATATTGAAATTCCGTCAAGCACCTTCAGTTGATATCATAAGTTATATATGAGTAAATTTCAATTGTTGAAACTTGTTGTGAAACTCCATTACACTGATACGACAGATTCAGTCCAGTCGGATGGAACAAGTCAAATAGTGTGGTGGAATGTCTGAAGATGCCGAAATTCTGATGGTTAGTGACAAAACATGTGGAATCTTACAAATTTTCAACAACTGTTATTAAATAATGAAATTTCATCAAGCACCTTCAGTCGAAATCATAATTATTTTTTGGTTGTTTAAGTGTATTCCGATAAGAAAATATGTTTTTTTTTAATAGCAAAAATATAATTTTTAATATTTAAAAAATCTTGCTTTTCCATTAATAAGTGACGGTCAACACCTGTGAACAGAAGTGAACGCCTAAAAAGGACGAAAACATGGATGTTAATTGCGCTCTACATAATTGTAAATTTTTGGTTCCATTAAAAGACTGCACTGAAGATTTATAAGGTCGCCATTTTCCCGCATCTGTCAGGTTATTAAAATGGCGCCAGGTTTGCGTAATGGTCGCCACTGAACACGCTTGAACTTTAGAGGAAGTTAAGGGTATGAAGTATGTCAAATTATACATATATGGCCAACTTATTATATAATATATGAAGTGTTGATTTTTTGCTGAGTTTTTAATAATATTCGCTTCAATTATTTTGATGTAATATATTCATCCAATGTTCAAAATAATGGCGGACCTTTGCCATTATTGTGGGGTGGGATGTTTTGATTATTATGGAGTGCTGTATGAATAGGTAATTATTTTGTCCCATTAACTATAAATATTCGATAACAGCGAATACGGCCGATTTAATTCTTAAAAGCCGCTTTGCTTTTTCCAGCCGTTTCACAAATTCGTCGAATGGCCGCAAAGAATAAAATTACTTAATTATGCGGCGAGAGAAAATCTCGGGGAATTACCCATTAGCCGCAAATACCTACAGTTGTACGGGAATTATTCCGTAAATATTCCGACCTGGGGAAGCAAGAGCGTTAAGTTTTCATAAGCGAGGGAGCTTTCGTGATGAAAGAAAGTATCAACTAACGGATAAAACAGCTGAAAAATAATGGTTTTACCGCATTTATTTGACTGCAAAAAGGCCAAACATCAAATGCTATAAAATATTTACTAAAATGATTCTCATTACAGTTTTTTATTCGAGTTACCTTAATATAACATCATCTCCTTCGTTAATATGGTAAAAATAACAAAATATTTGGTTTAAGAATATTTTTACAATGTTTCTGACAGACATAATATTTTGGATTACACCATCGTTACAACAACACTAACTGTTGGTACGCTGGACTGCAATATAGTAAGGTAGTTTGAAAAAAACATGAATTTGGAATTTGAAATATAGCCTTGATAATCTTCAAAATTTTTCTCTACTTGATCAAAATTAAATATAAAGTGTTCGAATATCACATCTTTTACGTATAAGTACTTTTAGGTATATATTTGGCTTACTGTATACAGTAGCTGATCGGTTGACGAACAGTTTGGACTACATACAAATCGGACAACGAACACATATTCGGATAACGAACTAAATTATCTTTCGAATGCACTTATTCTATTTATAAAACTAGGTTGGTTGATTAACAAAAAATTCGAATAGCGAACATAGTCTTTGAACAGATTATATTCATCAACAAAGCACCGACTGTATACCGTTTAAAAATAAATATTCTATATGTATTATGTCATTTATTAAGATATCCTACTTTAAATTCATAATTAAATTAGTAAATTTGTTGAGAGAGAGATCAAAAGATCGTGAAAATAAATAGATAATTTTTCGTGGTTATTATGAATGGCTTGTTCCTTGTTATTATTTAAGTAATGGTTATGAATAAATATTTATTTGTTCATATACAAAATAACTACATTCTGATTATTTCATAATATTATGTTATTCTAGAGCATTTAGTCTAATGTTTTTATTATAAAAATGCAGACATATTGGGTTTGAATCGGAAGTCATGTTACATGATTTATTTTTAAGATGGTTTGCAAATTAAGAATCTTTTGAGATGGCTGATTACAGTGAGTTGATGGTTGACTCTTAAAATTTTTAAGAGGGTTAACCGTATCAAAAGTGTTGTATAAGAGCTAATATTTGTACTGAAATATAGCTTGATCTGTTCTGATAATCTCAATAAATATGGTCAACACTAACACTACTGAATTGGTTTTTGAAAGATTTAGTATTGGAAAATCTTTTAAGTTTCTCAGAAAGGAACAAGTTTAATGAATTTATTCCTTTTCTTAAATGTAGTTTTGTTATATGTTAATTTACGAAATTATTAGTGCAGCGTTTCCTAAATGGGGATTAAAATGTTTTTTTTATTTAATGTTATTTTTAGGGCGCATTTTATTTATTTATTTAATATATGACTTTACGTCACAAATTAAATTAAAAAAAAGTGAATTTAATGATTTTGTAACGTAAAAACGAATTATAAAAGATAAATTGAAATTTGGACCAGAAATCAATCGGGTGAATTTAGACGAAATTTACTTCAATATATTATTTTATATAACAAAAATATGTTTAATTTATGTTATCGACTGAAGGTGCTCGGTGGAATTTAAATATCAAATTTGAATTGTTACAATTTTGTACGATTCTACATGTTTTGTCACTAACGACTAGACCTGTCAGTTCTGTTGCATCCGTGTGATAGAATGCCTGAAGATGGTGAAAGGAATCTTACAGTTGTAACGATTCAAATTTATATGTTTTTTTTAACGAGAGTGGATCTTGTCTTCGTGAAATATGATGACATATGAAGCAATACCGTTGAACATTATCAGTGCTATTACTAGTGGCATCTCTATTGGCAGGTTGGTTATATGCTTTATAAGAACAAACAATTCATATCCACGACTTTAAAAAAAATAGTATACCGTTTGATATTACCAAGGATGGCAGAAGTCTCATTTTGGCCACGTTTAAGTCGAAAGAAATATATGTAGCCAGATAAAAGTACGCACGCCTCAAAGAAAGAGAGTTGGATAAGCCATTGGTAGTACCCATACGATTGAAATAAATATTTGATAATTGGAATACGTTCATTATATTTTTCATGATTATAGTAAATTTATGCAAGTTGAGCTACGAATCATCTTTTATAAGTCGGCTTAAAATGCCTAAATTTCATTTGAAATATTAAATAGCAGCTGTTTATATCCATTTGTAAATGTTCTCCCGAACACGTTTGTACTTATTACGTATATTTTAATAAAACCGACTTGTAGCCGTTTCCAAAATACCCCAAGAGACTCAGTTGGAGAAGTATACCGACATAAAATATTCAAAAGTCCTACTTCATTCATATTAGCGAGGGTATAAGCAGTAGCGTGCAGCCCATAGAGACCAAAAATCTCTGCATACTTTGGGCTAGGAATTACAAGACCAGCATTTCATATTAAAAACCAGTATGAAAAGGTCTATACAACTTAAAATTCACATCTTAATTTTAAAGTTTTTTTTGTTCAATATAAAATATAAACTTAACTCATTCTCTGCTGAGACATGTATAAAATTTACCAACAAAGATTACATCAAAAAATAATTCAGTACTTTAAACCCTGCTATAGAGTTGTTGCTTATAGCGTCAGCAGCAATCTCTCGTATAGCGATATCCTCTATAGCGTAGTTTTTACAAAACGTGAAACTTTCAAGGTTAAATGTTCTTTTTTAGGAATATATAATATTATAAAATCATATTTTATATACGTATTTGTACGTTTGTTTCTCGACTTCGTTTGGCGTATTTAAGTTCATTTAATTCATAAAAATGCTGATGGCTGATTTTAGACCATTACAAATTACAATTGAGAGACACGGTGAAAAAAAATGTAGCAACGTATTTTAGTTATACAAAAATTATCATGTAATAGTTGATAGCTATTTCGGTTTACTCCTTCGTTAGAACTATATTTGAACGTACATTTACGTATCTACATATAATGGTGCAGAAAAGATAAACAGCTCATCTTCTGTTCTATTCTAACGTCCTAGTTATATAATATTTTACATTCGCAATATAAATCTGCACCACTATATATAGAGAAGTAAATGTACATTTAAAACATAGTTCTAATGAGGGATTAAGCCGAAATAGCTGTCATCTATATACCGTATAATTTTTGTAGTATTAAAATACATTGCTATTTTTTCACCGTATTATAATGGAATTCTACCAAGTAAATGCCAATTCAATCAATATAATTGAATAAACCTAATCTCAAATTTTGTATGTATGCCTAATTTCATATAACCTACAATTCCTATAGCGTGATTATGACCTCGACGCTATAAGAGGGGTTGACTGTAGTAAAATTTTCTGGAAAAGTTCAACACAAGAATGAATTTAAAAAAATAAGTCAATACATAGGACCAGCAATAAATTCAATGTAATCAGCCGTTCCAATAGTTGAGACGTTAACAACCGCTCGAAAAAAACGCTAGTTCATCTATGCTAACATCTACTAGGAATCGTCGTGATTATTCTACGTTGAAGCGCAAAGAGTGAGAGAGAGTGAGTGTGTGTCGGTGAAGAGTAAGAATTGAGTATGTTTTCATTAGATAATTTTTCACAAAAATAGCACACACATTATCTTCACACCGTATTGAGCAAATTCTGATATAATTATGGTTCTAGTTATTCAGAAATATTGAAATGTGCCATATTATTAAAGTTTGTGCACGCTACTGAATGGAAGGAACTACAATCGGAACCCCGTTGCCTTTTCTGGGGTATCCCCGCTCATTATTCTTAGCTCTCTTTGGGGTAGATTGTTCCTCTGGTCGAAATTAAAATAATAGTTTCACGCTAAGAACCGGAGAAGGGCATTGGAAATTGTCGGAACAATGTGTGGTCCACAGAACGTCCGAAAACCGGTGATTTATTACTATTGGCACTGGAATAATTAATACGATATGAATAATATTACAAACATAATCAAATGTTCAATAAAACACGAACATCTGTACGATAGGAGGGTTTAATTAGTCTATTTCTGGCAATAACGGTGAACAAGACGGTTATATTAAATCTCGATTCTTTTTAGTTACACAAGAATTAACAATATCTGCTCGACTTGTAGAATCTCAGTATTAAATTTGAATTATTGAAAATTTGTATATGTTCATTTTTTTTGTCATTGACGACCCGGGTTCCGACTTTTGAAATCTTCATGCAATCCTTCACACGGATGCTAAAGAACTGACAGTTATATTTATATACGCATTATATACAAGATGAATTATATACGAAAAAAATTGACCCAATAGCTAGGAGCCAAATTTAAACGAATATTAATTTGACTATTTTTTTAGAAATGATAATTGTACACACAATACAACTAATTATGATAATATTTTGTTTATTTTATAAATAGTAGAGTTCAATTCAATTCAATCTTTATCCTCAACGACTAACTTAATTTTGCACTGCTATATCCCTTATGTGATATAAATTTAATGAGTAGATAATCTGAAAAATTGTAGCCCTACACTACGTCACTTGATATTTTATTCACGTAGGTATATCTAATTTCCAATTCAAGACAAAAATATTTGAAAATAAGTGCCGAAATTTCAAATGTCATATTAATCGATAGTTCATTAAAATACCTAAATATTTAAGATAACCTCTCAATCCCCAAAAGACGTATTCCCTCATATTCAGGATTATCTGAATGGTGTACGAAAGCCTCACAACCAGTAGAAGAAAGAAGAAATTGATTTCACGACTACGAATAGACCATTTCAGACATTGATCGTTTAACCTTCTTTCTAGTGTATATGATAAAATAAAGATTGACAAAAAAAAAACACTTACTAATCAGCATGGCAGCCACATCATTTCATCTGAAATAAAAAAATATATTTGTTAGTTTAAATATAAATGTTTGTAAAGTTCGAGGTTAATAAGTTCGCGATCAATCTCACCACCTTCAAGAAAGAGCAACGCTTTTAATGTGTTAACTGTAGCTTCTTGATGGAAAGGCATGACATTTGAAATAATAAACACATATTTTTAGTACTTATTTCACTTTCATTAGTTGATAATTGCTTGCAATGAGTAAAACCGGTTTTGATTATAAAATATATTGTGGAAATAGGCTACGCAACAAGAACTTCAGAGAAGTAAACCAGATCAAATATCCTAAAGATGAAACGCAAATCCAGGCATCGGTCTGAGCAACGAACGTATCACTAGGTTATTATACTTTACTTAGTGAATCGGTTAATGGGATACAAAAACTCTGTTTTTTCTGTCGTTTTTCTCCAATGTCAAATATGGATGTGCAAAATGATGGATTAGATATAGACACAAGAAAAATAAATTCCATTAAATTTTACCGTGTAATATTGAAACTGTGCACAAAGCAGATTAAGTGTTTTTATTTTTTTAAAGTATCCAATTCTTTGATCTTTATCACCAGGGCTGTGGGGTCGGTAAAAAAAAACACGGCTCTAACTAAAAAAAAAGTTTGTTTTTGCCAGGTTTTTTCCTATCATTCCTATTAATTTGCCTTATATTAAAGATCAACCAACCAATCCGGTGAATTGTTCATTGAGATATTCTTCAAAATAGTCTAATCGAAAAAGCAGTCAGTGTCGCTCGTTTTTCACTACTTCGACTCCACAGCTCTGAAAATAAGATTATTTTTTGTAAATCCTTTTAACTATTATACAATACTAAATACTATAAACTATTAACCGAATCAAACCCTACTAATTTATACAGTCTAAATCTAGCAAGAATTTTAGAGTTTGAATTAGTGCATCTCTCCCTCCGAGTTGAAATTATCTTTCATTAGTGCCAATAATGATTTGAGCACATTGATTGTATGAATAATGTATTATACTATACAAATTTTGCCTTACATTTTTTAGATTCGTGTGTTAAATATTGTATTGCCCGAGTTGGAGACCATTGACCGTAAACTTCACAGCCCTGGTTATAATACAATATTTGATTAAAAATCATTCCAATTTATCAAAGACGGTCCCATCAAATATAAGAAACTTAATATATTCACGAAATGATTTCAAATGTCATATTATAAATAACGAAGTTCACAGCATTTTTTAATCTATTTCCCAGCGGAAATATTCCTATCGTATTGCTCGAAGAAATTTGACATTTATTTTGCGGTTTCACGCGTAACGATAAAAAATAATATTTTATATCAGTTTGATGGCTTAGCGTATATAATATAATACCGTTAAATTATGTTATAACGTAATAAATATTTCATAGCTTTTATAATATATTGATTAATAATGCGTAGAAACATGATGTACGTAAAAGATAATGAAATTCTATAATTAATATATTATAGGTCATATATAAATATTTAGTATTTTAGGAAAATCCGGGATGAGATTATGTTAGTTATCACATAAAGTTTTATGGAAGCATGGCGTCTATGTGAACGTAATATTCAGAGAATTACTGTCATATAGAAATAACTTTAAAAATGTATATTTTGAGCTTAACGTTAAATTTTTATATTACTATTAAAAATCTAAGATATATACAAAAATAAAACTCGTAAGCATAGTGTAGTAAAAATAAATAGTAAAATTGTTATAAAAACGTCTTTCATTTTTTTGTTGTTTTTTGAAAACTTAAATAACTTCATCAATATATGTTGAATAATAAAAACACACTTTTACGTACATCTTTTCATAATATGTTTTACGATCACGAACGGTTTCGCTCATCGCCAGCATTATCAACTGATATGATTCAAATTACAAGAAAGTCTATACAAATTTTGGGTTAAGTATTAACTTAACCCAAATACCTATTAAGGTATTCAAAACCATTGGTTAGCGAACTAATAAAACAATGCTTGTAATTTGTATCCTATCATTTATGACATCGACTGAATGTGCTTGATGGAATTTCAATATAAAATTTTAAATTTTTGCAACTTTGTACAACAAGAACTGACCGGTTAGCTCTGTTGCATCCGTGTGATAGAATGCCTGAAGATGCCGAAAACAGGGTCGTCAGTGACAAAATATGTGGAATCGTAAAAAGTTGTAACGATTCAAATTTGTATCCTATCAGTTGATAATGTAAAGTCAGCATAAAATATACCGAGGAAATAAGTACTAAAAAATGTTTTTTTATTATTTAAAATGACATGCCTTCCCATCAAGAAGTGACAGTTTACACATAAGAATTAAGAAGTGTTGTTAGTATTATGACAATCATCTATGTAAATGTTTGTTTGTTTGTATGTATGTTCTTCATGTATTGCTATATCAAGGAAACGAAATGAAATGAAGTTTGAAACTTAACATATCTTCTTTCTACTCTTACAAAGGTTTCCGGATTATAACAACCACATGACGACACATGTGAAACGTTTTCTAAGTGTACATATGACACTAGCCTCTTGTGTTATTAGCTTATTTGGTTATCATGTCAATTAAAACACAGAAAATTCTTTTATGAAATGTGTTTAAAAAACACAGATCCCTTTGTATATATTATATAACATTAAGTCAAACCAGAATATATACATATAAGAACCATTTTTCTATATCAATTAAGAACAAGACATCGTCTTTTAATTCGAACTGTCAAAATTTTAAAGCGTACCAACTTCCCTCATCTAATTTAATTTTTTGAAAATGGAACAAAACAGCGATATACTTTTCTCTGACTTTTTCAATTGGCCTTAATGTATTCAAAATATGAAGTTAAAATTGAACGATTCCCTTACTTGAGCACATAGCATATATTTTCGTTTTGGGTATATATTCCCCTGAATTAATATTATATTAAAGCAGTCGAAGAATTCCATTCTCTCATTATTTGAATACGAATAGCCTATCTTAACGAATTCTTACATTTTATTTATAAATATTTGCCCCAGGAGCGTATCAAGGACATGGGAGTTTATGGATCCGGCACCGAGCGCTGTTCATGACAGGGCGGCGGTTTTACGTCTTCACAGAGAAATAAATTCAGCTTTTCTGTGTGAGATTTCGGCTTGAAATAAGTAATGCACTCACTCGATGGAACGATGTTTAATATAACATGGGTTACCAAAGTTCATAAATAATTTAACATACACTGTTTAATAAACTCTTGAAATTCAAATGACGCCGACAAAGTGTCGAGTGGTTAACGCTTTTGAGTCTAGAGATTTTTTTAAGGCGTTAACTGTCACTTCTTGATGAAAAGGCATGATATTTTAAATAATAAAAACACATTTTTTTGTACTCATTTTCATGTGATATCAGTGATATGGCTCGCGATAAGCGAAACAGGTCCTGATCAAAAAATATATTGTAGATATAAGTACTAAAAGATGTGTTTTTATTATTTCAAATGTATATAGAATTGGTTGTATTTTTCGGAGAAGGATTCGAATACCAGATCAGATATTTTTATCAATTGTTGGATTTGTATTCAAAGGTATGGGGATGCCTATGATGATAATTTTATTCACTCATAACTTATATCCGATACCTAAGACGAGCCGTACCGGACTTTAGTAAAACTTAGCACTTAAAGCACTTTGATGAGCGAATGAAGCACGAAAGCACACGATGAGCGAAACCGTTCTTGTTCATAAAATATATTGTAGAAATAGTACTAAAAATGTATTGTTATTACTCAAAAAAAGACAAATATGTATCATTGATTTTTGTGCGCAAAGTTTGTTATGCACCTTTTTCGATACTAGAACTATCTAGTTCTGACGATGGCGTGAGCCGAAATAGCTATCAACTATATTTGTTAAAAATAATTTTGTAGAACTAAAATACATTGCTATTTTTTCACCGTGTTATAATAATTATTGATTAAATTGGCGTTTATTTGGTAGAAATCCATTATAACACGGTGAAAAAATAGCTATTTATTTTTTTTCTACAAAAAATACATGGTGTATACAATAGTTGATTGCTATTTCGGCTTCCGCACTCATCAGAACTAGGCTTAAACTTACATTTACTTATCTTTGTAGATATTCTAAATAATAAAAACGCATTTTATTAGTTCTTATCTCTCAGGACCGGTTTCGCTTATCGCGAGCATTATCAACTGATATCTATCTTTCTGACTATCTTTGTAGAACTAAAATACATTTATGCTATATTTAAAACTATGAGTTGCTGAAGGATAAGTCGAAATAGTTATCAAATAAATATTTAATAAATTTTGAAGAACTATTGTGATTTTTCACCGTGCGATAATAATTTTATTATTAACTTTCTTTTTATCCATAAGTGCTTGAACGTATACGTACGTTCAATGAGCTTGGTCTGAGTGAGTTGATAGACTGGCCCGAACTACTAAACTGGCTAAACGGGTAAGATAAAAACCATAAAACCAAAAAATATGCCATAATAATATAGTTGCCCGTAAAACGGAAGTTCACAACTCTATACAAATTTTTGGCCTTGTTTTTTGAAATAAGTTATTTTAAGAATATATACTTAATTGCTGGTTTCACTCACTGCGAACATTATCAAGTTAAGGTTATCGAGAGAATTATATCACTTGATAATGCTCGTAATTAGTTAAACCAACAATGATCATAAAATATATTAAAGAAATACTACTAAAAATGTGTTTAGTAAATTATTTAAAAATCATGTATTTCTACCAACAAGTGGCAAGTTAACACCCTAAAAGTGGGTTAATTTTGTTTTATATTGTATTTATATACATATAGAATACCTGAAGGTGTCGAAAGGCGAAACGCGGATAGCTAGTGACAAAACATGTGGAATCGTACATAGTTTCAACTATTTATATTTGATATTGGAATAGCATCAAGCACTTTCAGTTGATATGATAAATCATAGATATTCTGATGAGGACGTAAGTCGAAATAGCTATCAACTATATATACTTTATAAATATTGCAATTTTTTCACCGCATGACATTAAGTTATATTGACGAATTAAAGTAAATTAAAACGGAAAAGAAGTAATTTGTTTATGTAATTATTAATATTATTTTATAGTGTAATTATAAATATTTAAAAATGTATGGTTTGCCGGTATAGTTTATATATAACCCCATGCATTGTGTGTTCATTGTAAAGTTACATAAATTAATAACAAGTTAAAATTTCTGATGAAATATTAACTTCGCAATGCTATTTTTACATATATGTAAAAATAATTAAAACGACCTCTGTGTAACCTTCTTGTGTATTTTTTTTTATCTTAACAGTTTATCTGATTTATGTGCACAAGAAATGTACGCAGTCGTTTTATAACTTAATATAATTAACTGCTACGTGTTATATTTTCCATAAAATAATAATTTAATCTTAACAAAGGAAAAGTGATGATATTTTTAATTTCTTAACATGTTAAACATGTAACACGTTTGAACTTTTTCCCAACTGCTAAAATATATTTTTAATTTTCTGTAATAATAAAAAATTCTAAACAAAGCAATGTTTCTTTCTTTAAGCCAAGATGTTCTTTTTAAACTCGGAAAACTTTTGTGTATAATTTTAAAAAGTATGTAGTTAAATAAATTCCATTAATTGATTTGACATTTACTTAGTAGAAGTCCATTATGAAACATTGAAAAAATATAAATGGACTTTAGTAATACAAAATTAACAGTGTACAGTAAAACTCCCAATTACACTAAAGTCGAGAACGTGTAATTGGTGGACTAAGTTGTTTTGCTCCGCGAAAAATGCAAATCGAAGATTATTATTATTGTTGCAAATTTATACATATATAATATATATGGATGGAATATTTAGTTACTAGGAGATAAAATGCATAGCGCTCGCTAAAGACAGTTTCCCGGTTGTGCTTATATTGGCTGTATGCATCGCACAGATGGCCATCTGGCTGCATGAGTGCAGCCAAGCGATCGTGCAATTGGGGGATTTGCGGCGAATATTTAAGGCCAGCGCGTGGTGTTATTGGAGATTCCAGTGTATTTAGTTGATAACTATTCCGTTGTATGCGCTCATCAGAACTATGTCTTAAACGTACATTTATTTATATATGACTTTTTTAACTGTATTAAATAAATTCTTGCTAGATGTACTTCAAAACAATCTTTCATCTAATTTCAGTCACTTTCATATGCGAAAAATAACAACAGTTGAAGCAAACGTGTAAAGCTATTTTGAGTGGCATTTATATTGGCAGGTTTGTTTAATTATTTGAAAGAAAATATAATAATATTTTGAATTTGAATTACACTACCCAAAAAATACTAGAAACACAAAGTAGGACATTTTTGAAAATAGTGAAATCAGGTACATTTACGGTAACGGAACAATTAAATCGTTCTCTGCTGATCTTCGTAAACGATAAGCCAACATAGAATGTTTCAAAAATCAATTCAGCAGTATTAGTGCCAAGTTAACTAATGGAGTTTATGACGTCAAATCAAGTTTTATTTGAACAAAATATTAATATGAAAACTAAAGATTTGAGACTAACAGAACCAGGGCTGTAAGCACCATGAAAAACGAATGACCAATTAGTTTTTTGATAAGACGATTTTGAAAATCATCTCAATAAACATGAGGAAATAAATCGTCTACATTTTGAATCCTAATATATTATAGTAGACGAAGAAGACTATTTCAAAATTGAAAAATGATTTTTACAATGTATTGAAAATAGTTTTAAAAAATATAACCGAACCTATAATTTAAATATTGAAATGGCAATAATAGCGGTCTCCAAAAATCATAAAAGATTCAACATTGATCGTTACGACATAGCAGCCAACCCAAGTAGTCGTAGAGAGTTTATTTTTCTCTCTTAAAATCTATAATTATGACTTGAATCGAAGTTTGAATTGTTATAACTTTGTACGATTCTCTATGTTTTGTCACTAACGACCCGGGGTTCGCCTGTCGGCATCTTCAGGCATTCTATCACACAGATGCAACAGAACTGATGTAAAATAAACTGGTAGCATCGGCTATATACCAAAGTTATTAATTACAGGAAAACACACATGCCAATGCAAGCAGTAAATAGCAGCTAAAACAAATTTAATAATAATTAACACAAATGCCTGTGATAATTTTCATTGACCATTTTGTTAGTGAGACATTCTTGAAAGGGTTTTATAAAAAATATTGATCAACTAACGTTACAATATGAATAGTTTTTTTTTAAATTTTTTCCCGGGTCGTTATTAACAAAACATGCGGAATCGTACAAAGCTGTAACAATTCAAATTTGATATTGAAATTCAGTCGATATCATAAATTATTGAATAGAAGTAATGCTGTTTTTAAGAATAAATTCAAATTAGTAAAATTTTAACAATTCGGCTATTTGACGTAGTCGTTGGTTGATCTTTAATGTAATGTACTAATCTAAAAAGTAGAAAAAAAAACCTGACAAACCGACGAGTCGAGTTTTTAGTCAAAATCGTGTTTTTTTAGACTCCACGGCTCTAGTTAGTAAATACCCTTCTGTGTTTAATTTTCATCTATTTTCAAAAGGAAACAGCTGTTTTACAGATAAAACATTGTCAGTAAGAAGGTGAAGCAAATTTGGTTGTTTATTTCCAATATAAATATACACAAAATATTAATTGATATACTAATTGAAAATAAAATTGTAAAAAAGATGAAGATACATAATCATTTTGCTCTTGTATTTCTACATTTTTAAAAGAACTGAAGTTCTAAAACGTAAGCTCGGCCCCCTAAAAGAATAAATTCAATTGGAAATTATATTTGAGCTTTCAGAAAGCGAAACGATAGCATTCCCAGAACTAATTATGACTCAATCCATTGAGGTATAATTGAGCTTAAAGCAATCATTTATATTTCAACGATATAAGCAATTTTAAATATCCTTAAGCGCCATCATAAAACAAATATATTGTTTTTTACTTGAATCTTAGGATTTGATGTTTTTTACCCGAAAAACCTTTAAGATGGGTCATAATCTATTTTAATGAGGACTTCATAACAAACAAAAGATTATCGATGAATATACATATTGTATATATTTGCTACTGGTGATTTTAAAGAAATGTAAGTTTCTCCGTGTTGATAAATAGTCGAAAATTAATTACAATTAAATTTCTCCTTAACACGGTGAAAAAATAGCAATGTATTTCAGTTCTACAAAATTTATAAGGTATATACCTAATTTCAATTTTGACGATTTCGACATACGCCTCATCAGAACTATGTTCAAACGTACATTTACTTATCTATATATAGCGGTGTAGAAAATGTACACAATACATTTTCTTTTCTGTTCTAGCATCACTGATTATTAATGTGGGAAATTGATTTTATGAATTATATTTCTCGAAGAGAGAATTAATCTGGGTTTTTTTATTGAGTGGGAATAAACGTCATAATACTAATGATGAGATCGTAAGCCGAAATAGCTATCAACTATATACCTTATAAATTTTGTAGAACTAGAGATGTAATGGAGTTCTACAAAATAAATGCCAGTTCAACCAATAAATTTCTTCTTATTAAATAGATCGACTAAGGGTGTTTGATGGAATTTTAATGTAAAATTTAATCGTTCAAGCTCTGTTCAAACTGTTTTTTGACTTGAGACGCGTGTTTCGTTCGGCATCCATTTTATTAGATATACGCACTCAAACTGAGTCAGCATTTTGTATCATTTATTTACGAGAGGATTTATGAAAAACGACTGTCAGTTCGAGTAAATTCGTGTGATAGAATGCCTAAAGATGCCGAAAAATGAAACACGCGTTGTGATACAGAGATTGAACGATTCAAATTTAAATAATTTTTGTAGGATGAAAAATTAAAAATAATTTATTGTAGATGAATAAAAAAATAAGTTGTTAACTTTGTTTTTCCAATTGGTATATTACTAGTGTCGCAACACGTGTGAATTCGTGAACGAGAATGCTTGATGATGCTGAAAGTCGAAACCGACGTTGTAAGTAACAAAATATACGTTTTTTTTCTATTTTTCACAATACAAACAAATATATCTTGAGATGCTTCAATTAGTATTCACATATGTAACACTGTCCCATATAACAAAATGATATCACGTCTAATTATATAATAACAAAAAAATCATGTTTAATTATTATTGGTTATAATTATAAAATAACGCGATCACTAGCAGCATTCGCTTGATACATCAAAGTGTAATCAATTACTTTGCCATGTATGAATAACTTTAGAGACCTTGTGAAGTTTAGACACAATGTACTTACATCATTATAAGGTCGGTACCATTAGTTCATGGGCACGGTTTTTGTAATGGTTGGGCTTAACAGACTAAGCGAACGAAAATAATATAAAATATTAACGACACCAATATTAGCAAATTTAAAAAGAAAAACATATAATGCTTATTTAATTCAGTTATTTTGACGATCATGACCTGCTTCGCTCGGCGTAGGAACATTTTTAAACGATAAAAAGTTACAGTACAATAAATGATATATGATATCAACTGAAGGTGTTTGATGAAATTTCAATATCAAATATGATTTAAAGATTCTAGAACAAATAATAATCAACAATTCTTTCATCAAAGGCTCAATGTTGGAAGTAACGCCCGTCAAATTGTCATTAATTGTTTTGGAATATGAATCGTTGAATCTAATTCCAAACCCAACCAACGATCCGGGTTTCGTCTTTCGGCATCTTCAGGCATTGAAGATCATTATCATATGGAATTTATTGTTATTATTAATAAATCAGTAGTATTGAAAGTATTTCAGTTGCATGATTGGATCCTAGTCTGAGGGTTTGTGTTTTTCCTTGATGTAAATTATTATAGAGTTAAAATTCTTTATTTTGTTATAAACATCATGTATTCAAATAAATTAATTTTTATAATCTCAATCTAAGCACCTCGATGATAGAAATTAGCATTAATTTAAGAAAAAACGTATTTTTATAAGTGAGAGCTTTTATCATTGTCATGAATTAATTTTATTATAAATATATGCCCCATAAATTATTTAGAGACAAGGTAAAAATAACATTGTTATCATTATAAAACGTGAAAGTAGTTTATATATAATGCCGTCCTACCAAGAAGTTATAAATGAGACAATAACATTAATTAAATTATATGTATAATTTATTAATATGTAAATAAGACGTTCATAAAATACATTGGATCGACAAATTATCTGTGATGAAATAAGCAATGACCGAACATAAGATCGTAACATCCATGTATTGCTCATTTAATTGAAGTTGTTATAAAAGGTCAGTCTTGAAAAAAAAAACACGGTATTCTTAATGAAACTCTCCATTTTAAAAAATCTTAACGCGTGAAACTTCAAATGCTATACAAGGAATATTTGAAACCTTTCTAGACGATGAAAAGCTATTCAGTTATTGCAGTTTGCTTTTCCAAGTAAACTGCTGATTTGTTTGGCAAGACAAGCAACATAAAAGCTCAAAAAGTGATTCATTTCATAATTTTGTATTTGTTAATGTTCGTTGTGTCTTTATGGTCAATGTTCGTCTGTGTTCGTCCGCATTCATTCTCTGCATTAGTACGGCGCGAAAATGGACTGTTAATCGATCGGCGAATTTGGGACGTGGGCCATTTCTGGAAAAGTAAATGGAAATTGAACAGAAGAAATAAATAGATGGCACGCAAAAAGGTTTTGTGCCAAATCACCTCATAAAATAAAACGTTGGCACAACAAGGCTTGTACAAAGAAAACATTGTTGAGAGTTTTTCGCCGAAATATAAGCAATGTTCATTAAATCACAGCGGAAAGCTCTGAAGATTCCAAATTTAAACTCAATTTTCAATACAATTCCAGGGAAATTGGGATATTGGATGAATCTTATATCAGTTAATTAGTGTTTTATAAATTAATCTTTATTTATTTTGTTTTATTGTGAAAAGGACTAAATTTGTAGAGTAACATAATATTTTATTCAAGAATTAACTAATTAATCTTAAAAATGTTTGCCAATTATTTTATTTTCACGGAAAGAAAATAAATCATTTAAATTAACAGAACATATTTTTTTCTGATTCAAGACATAAGTAACATCTAAAACAGTAATTTATTCAAAAAAGAATACTTTTAAGAATCACTGATCGCTTTAAAGTGAACTCAAAAGAATGTTATGAAATTATCTTTGCTAAATTTCTAACCAAACTCAATTTTTTGAAATTGGAAACTGTGTAATGCAAAATAAACCTTTTTAATATGAATATGACAATCTTTTCACGATACTACAAATCAGAAACTCGCAATACGAATTAGGAGTAAATGCAAAACTGAATTAATTTTAACAACAACCGATTTGATTATGAAAACATTCAAATTTATAAAAATGATAGTAAAACAATAATTTTTTTTAAATTTTCCCATAATTTTGGTTGAACAGTAGTTATCTTATTCCCCCTTTTTATATTTTTGAAGCGAGATTAATTCAATCAATCAACAATTTAAAATAATATTTTATCCCACCAATTTAAAACTTGTTGAAGATCTTTCATTATAAATTCACCATGCTGTAATAATATATTGATATAATAATTCGATTGTAATATTATTTTTCCAAATATAAATGCTGTAACTATAAAACTTATAACTATTAAAATTAATTTCTGTAAGCTCCTAGACTTCGGGTCTTCACTTTCAGTGAGTCGTCTAGTAAGAAAACGTTTCAAATTAAATGTCTGAGGATGTCAAAAGACGAAATAGGGGCCCACGTAGTGACAAAATAAGATTGATCAGATTGAATTGAATCATTTCATAATTTATGATATCGACTGAAAGTGCTTGATGGAATTTCAATATCAAATTCTAATTGTTGAAACTTTGTATGATTCCACATAATATGTCACATTTTCAATCACACGGGTGCAACGGATGAACTGGTGATAGTGTTGTTGCATCCGTACGACAGAATTTTTGAACATGCCGAAAAGCGAAAATCTGGTCATCAGTAACAAATCAAATGGAACTGTATTATACAATTTTTGAACGGTTCAAATTTGATAAGATTAGAAAAATATCACTTCATAATTTATGATATCTACTGAAGATGGAATTTCAATGTGTTCTGTCGGATCCGTATAATAGAAACCTAATCTATTGGTGACAAAACTCAATTCAAATTTGTAATCACTTACATGATTCAAATTTTAGAGTGATTGTTGATGAAAGGTACTATTAAATGAAGAAATAAATCGCTACAACAAATATAATTAGGCCAACCCTGGCAATTTTGTGAATGAGCTTTGCAATATTATCAAAGCACAGAGTAAGCGCTCGCAAGTTCTATTATGAACACTTTTATGTATTCAATTTATTATTTCTGATAACCCATACCGCAGCAAACTTACATTAATGAGTTCTCTATAATTTCACCCTTTGCCTATTTGCTAAATATAAAAGATGTAAATAAACATGCCTTACGCGCCCAACTATTTGTATTGGTCTGTGTTTTTTTTTTTTTTTTTTTTTTTTTTTTTTTTTTTTTTTTTTTGAACCGTTGAACTAATTAATAATCGTCATAGTTTCAGTATTTACAGAAAAGAGACTTTTAGTGACAATATCATAAGTAGCTCGTCTAGACACCACATTTCACATAAGTTGTCAACTTTTCATTCCTTTATTCATCGCTTGTTGACAATTCCTATGACAGAATCAAATTTCAATTTAGAATTAAACACCATTAAACAGATCGCACTTAACAATGGATACGATGCAAAGTTGATTGATCGACTTGTCTTTAAAAAAACTAAAAAATTAGCTTTATTAAATGTAACCTCGAGCTTGATGATTGATGTTCCCTCCGTTGAAAAACGTTGGGTAAAACTAAGTTATTTAGGCCGAGTTTCTGAAAACATATCCAAGAAGTTAGACAAAAAACTTTTTAATGTAACTTTTTATAACAATCATAATCTTAGTCGAATGTTAGTTAACACTAAAGACAAAATTAATATTTTAAGCCAAAGTGGTATTTATCTTCTAAAATGTGATTCCTGTGAGGCTAGGTATATTGGTCAAACAGGAAGATCCTTTCATACTAGATTTAAGGAACATTTAGCTTGTGCCAAAAAAGGCGATGAGATTTCTACTTTTGGAAACCATTTGTTTCAAAATAAACATTCATGTGATTTTACTATAAACTACAAAATCCTGCATTTCAATAAAAAATCACTGAAATTAGATAAACAAGAAATCCTTGAAATTAATCGATATAAATTTTTGCCTAATTCTAACCTTATAAATGAACAAACTAATTATGCGTCGTCACCATTTTTATACTCATTAAATTAGATTAATAAATATATATTTCAAATAAATATTATTTTTTTTTTTTTTTGAAAAATGATATTGCCTCCCTTTACTTAATTTTTTACAGACAATATTGGAACGCCCCTGACTGACCATATCTTCCCATCTCATCGATTCATCTTTAATCGACTTCTCATGTATTAATTTATTTTGTTCCATTAAGTAGTGATTGTGGGTTATTTTCGTCATTAAAAATTTCCCACTCCTTACTTCCTTATTGATTGCTTAGAGCTCCTAATGGATTATTGATTTATCATAATTGTAATTGTAATTCTTAATAAGTGATTGTGAACATTTAATTTTATACTAATTTACTTTATTTGTATCAATATTGTATGATTTTATGTAAATCGTTTCCTAGTTCTTGTACCCATGGTTTTGTACACCTGCTACCATTAACTCAAATTATTATTTTTTGTTTTGTATAAATAGACTTGTTTGTAAATTGTATTCTATCAGTTGATAATGCTCGCGATGAGCGAAACCGGTCCTGATCAAAAAATATATTGTGGAAATAAGTACTAAAAAATGTGTTTTTATTATTTAAAATATAATGCCTTTCCATCAAGAAGTGACAGTTAACACCTTAAAAGGTCTGTGTTTTATTTATGTTAGACTTACATTTACCGCCATTCAATGTTAACTAATTTTCCCGCAGCCTTCGTTCCGATGAATATTCATATTTTTGTAACAATTAATATGGGAATACTCATTTATGTATTAAAAATGATTTTTAAATAAAATTTCAAAATATTGAACTAGAATATATATTCCGCATAACACGATAAAAAATAGCAATGAATTTTAGTTCTACAAAATTGATAAAATATATAATTGATAGAACTAGTGGTTTTGACGAGAGCGTAAGCCGAAATAACTGTCAACTATATATATTTACATATAGATAAATCAATGTATGTGTGCGCGTTTGTATTTTATGCATTACTACACCATTCATCCGATTGATATGAAACTCTACAAATTTATTGTGAACACTTCCGCAAAGGTTTCTGGCATACCATCCCCCCAAAAATTGATGTATAGTCTAATCCATAGGCTCCCAACCTTTTTCGGGTGGCGACCCCTTTCCATAAAATCCACGTGACCCGCGACCCCACATACAATCCAAAAGCATACAACAAATTTTTTTTTTAGTTGACCGTATAAGTTGGCAACCACTAAAAAAACCATCCGCGATCCCCAGGTTGGGAACCTATGGTCTAATCCATCTATACTTTTAACACTATTAATGTGTTTTTTTATTATAGAGAATTTCATTAAATTTGATAACTCTCGCAGCAACGCAAGACGGGTCAGCTAGTATCATATAAATTTTGTAGTACTAAAATACATTGCTATTTTTTCACCGTGTTATAATGGAGTTCTATGAAGTAAATGTCAATTCAATTAATATATTTTTATTATATAGAGTTTTTGATTTGATTTTTTTAGAGAATTAGAGAGATGCCTACTTATTTCAAATCGGTGGGTAACAGTGGGAATTAAACATCAAATTACGTAGTATAAGAATTCAATTTATGAGATTGTCGGCTCATTGAAGGGTTTTAACAAGGATAATTGGGAATTTTGATCGCAAACAATATAACTTGAATTTAATTAACCTCGTTTTATTTATAAATTTTCTTGATAAAACAATTTATGATGTCTTGATGCAATAAATTAACGTCTAAATCCGCGTTAAACAAATGGTTTTTGGGCAAATATAATTTAATACAGAAATATTGTTGTGCATTTCACAACGTCCCATTTCTAGGGAAGGGTGTTTTATACATCAAAAACATCCATGCACTAAAAAATAATTTTAAAAATCAAGTGTTTGTGTGATCTGTTACAAAAGCCAACGAAATTGACCACTGAACTATGAACCCGACGCTTGTCAATATTGATTATGTATCAAACTAAAATATTAACAGACGAATTTAATACAATATTTATCGAGGTGTACTTCTCAGCGTTTCGAATTTTATTCGTGCTTCTAAAACCAGAGCTTAGTGAATAAACTTAAGAAAGTTTAAGTTTTACTTTAATTATGTATACTGAATCCTTAAGTAGAACTTTCTTTATTGCTGATCTTTATGCTAAAGCTGTCTATAGAACATTATATGAAATTAAGTTTGAAAGAAAATCATCGGAAAATCATAGCACTCGAAAATTGTGATCAATTTAAAAAAAAAAATTAGATAAAAATTACAATGTAATTTTGTATTTTGATTGTTCAAGCATCATAACGTTTATATAAAATAAATATGTGATAATTTTTAATTAATGAAACTTTGTACGATTTCAGGAATTCACTGAATCCATCCATCTGATGGATGCAACACAATAAACAATTATCGCTGGTTATACACAAGAGGAATTAATTAGTAGAACTTTTAATTAGTAGAACTTAGCTTTAGCATTTAATTAGTAGAACTCCATTATAATACAGTGAAAAAATAGCAATGTATTTTAGTTCTACAATATTTTTATAAGGTACATAGTTGATAGCTTTTTCGGCTTACGCCCTCACCAGAACTATGTTATTAAAACACTGCATTTACAATAGCTATTTCAACACTTGGGTGCGGGGCTAAGTTCAGTTATATTTTTTTTTATTATTTACATACTTGATAGCTATTTTGACATCTGGTTTTGATCAGAGCATAAAAAAAAAGTAGCTATCAACTATATACCTTATAAATTTTTTAGAAGTAAAATATATTGTTATTTTTTCAGTGTGGAAAAAACAGACCCTAAAGCTAGAATCAAAATATACAGCTGAAATAACGGTCAATATTATTAATTTAATAATAATGAAAATCAATTGCATTAGGTTTTATCAACACCATTTCGTTGATTAATGCTTAATACAGAAGGCGTATAGTTTTTTTTGCCCTATTACTATGTTTCTACCCCATTGTATTGCGAGAAAAGTGGTCGAGGAACTAAATAACGTGCAATCAATATGTAGTGGACATTGTTATACAAGAATATTAAATAATATGTTTTTGAATACTGAAAAAAAATTTTTTATTGCTACAAAATTTTCCCCCACCTTTTGTAAAGCTTTTGATTGTAGACTGAAAAGCTAAGCATTTTGTATTGATAGCACGTAAATGGAAGAGAATGTAGAGCTTTCGGTGTTTCAACCTTTCAGTACCATTATTTAAAGTAGGTTAAACGACGAACGGGTATCAATTTGTATTGCAAACTCTATTTTGATCGATCGGATAAAAACAGACGTCATAAAATGTTCAATTTATTAAGTGCCAACAAGACAAATGAAAAAAACTTCACCGTCATAAAACAATTAATACATCTTTTGTTCCACTAATCAACCCCAGCGTATTTTCTTCGTAGCGTTTCGGTAAGAAAATAAACCTTTATTACGTTGTATTATTTTTTGCAATAAATCGTATCGACTAAGTGTTAGATATGAACATACGTAGGTATGAAAATAGATGTGATTTTCAGCCAATTTCTCCCGGCCAATTCAAAAAGCTTACGTTGCTAACCACCCTTATATAAATTGCACCCGTAAGAGTAATATTTCTTCACCTTCTGAAAATACTTTCGATCAATAAGAAGCAATTCAATCAATTGTCTTTCTTACTGCGTCCTTAAGGTGCATATAAGTTGTATTTCCTCTATGTCTAGATTCTATTAATACACAATATTTGTTTCACTATAACGTAAAAATAAAAACATATGATTTTATCATATGAGATCGAAATCTTCTGATTGTTAATCAGATTACCGTTTACCAAAACCAAAACACACACGATTAAGTGATCAAAACCATTAAATTGATAAAAAGTAATCAGATTTAAGAAAATATGGATTTGTTATAAATTCGACGGAAATAGTAGGTATTCAATCATTTTCCGTACGAAATAATGTTCTGTGAAGAGAAATTCATTGTCATAAACAGTGTATGGCGAGCAATTTCGCAACTCTGAAAAGGCATAATTTGAACAATTCAACTCTCACACAAATGTTATCCATAAAACTTCCGCTTGTTTATATGTATAATATACGTATAAAACTCAATGGCATCATAAATATATGTTGAGATAAATGCTTATTGAGTTTTCCTTTTGTACACATATAACTCAAATACGAATTTGAATTGTTTGAATTTGTACATTTACGTTTTTTGATTCTCATTAACGACTCATCTGTCGTCGATTTCATGTTTGTTTGCTCAATGAGAATGTCATTGGATTGCTAACATCTATTAATTTTTAATTCTTTCAATGCCCTTAACTTTGGGCTTTTACAACATAGATATAAACAGCGCTTAATGGATTATTGATTTACTTTTATTTTGGTTGAAAATTATTAATAAACGATTGTTAACATTTTACTTTAAAATTGATTTATATTATTTGTATTAACATTGTATAATTTCTAGTGAACTGTTCTAGTTCTTGAACCCATGGTTTTGTATACCTGCTACCTTAAACTCAAAATTTTTGTATAAACAGACTTGCTTGTAAATTGTATTCTATCAGTTAATAATCCTCGCAATGAACGAAACTGGTCCTGATCAAAAATATATTATGGAAATAAGTACTATTGTTTAAAGTATCATACCTTTCCATCAAGACAGTTAACACCTTAAAAGTGATGTAGACATTGAAATTAAATTTATATTGTGCAATTATTTTATCAGGCGATTTGCAAACTGCGAATCGTACGTTCAGCTGAAATAGCTATCCTTTTTTTTGTACAACTAAAATACATTGTTTATTTTTCACCGTGTTATAGTAGAGTTCTTCCAAGTAAATGTCAATATAATCAATTAAAGTATTTTAATTTTTTTAAGTTGAATCATAAAGACACGCCACTGGGATAAAGTAAAGAAATATTTTGCTTGAAAAATGTGAAAATTAAACCGTACGGCGACTTAACATTTCATAAAAAAAAGTTTTTATTAACTGGTTAGAAAAATGTCATTCTAAGTAACTTGCCTTAAATTAATTCTGTTTCATGATTAACTGCACAAAGTCCGCGTTATAAGAAGAACACTGCCAGTAATTTTCCTATGCATATTTTAATAATTAATGCGTCTTTGATACCACTTGAATTTTAAATGAACCATTTTATCATAAATTTAAAATTATTTTAAGCGATTTGTTAAAAAAAAGTATAAATAACGTATCATTTATTAAATTTCATTCCTCTAGTTATTTGAAACATCTATGTCTTGTTAAATTTGTTAATATTCTTACATTTTTGAGTAATCGCATATTAACTCACTGAAATCTGCCATCTCAATATTTGAGACGAATAAACTTTATATTTTCATTAAGTGATCTGTTTCATACATTTAATTGCTGCATATAATTATTATGATATTACTTACTGACACTCAAAAATTAACACGATCTTTAAACTTGTTTACAAATAAAACTGTGCGTCAATAATTGCACTGAAATTATTCCGAGATACGGCATAAAATGTTGGGTATTTTGAATAATAATTTTTAAAATTGTACTGTGGTTATTTTTAAATACTTGACACGCACAGGAGAATTTTTTATAAGGATTTAGCATGCAATTTTAATTGTTTTATATATGATTAAAATGTGCCTTGCTGAGTAGTCAAGTAAATAATTATACTCATTTTATGGTTTTTTTAAGTAAAACATTTTGCATGTTGTCATCATTCGATCAATAACGTAATGCATTCATGTATATCTTTATTTAACAACATTAAAAAAAACAACGTCTTTCATTTGAGTAACACTTTACTACGGATATTTATTAAAGATTTTACACGGTCTGATAAAAGCTGATGTGTTTATTTTATACGGCAAATTCTCTGCTCTACGCATTTTTAAAATTATTCAATAGACCAATAATATATAAAATTGTAACTGTTGAAACTTTGTATGATTTCAAATGTTTTGCCACTAACGATTAGGGTTTCTTCGTTTGGGATATTCAAGCATTCATTCAAACAGATTCAAATTAACTGACAAAATTACATCACAGCACGGTGGATCATAAATTATTTTATTTAGATTTTAGAAATAAACAGATTTCAATTATTATATACAAGTTATATTCTTAACGACCAGCAAAATCCTCCCAATTCCTTCTTGTTACCCACCTCTAGTATACAACTAATGCAAACTGATTATTTTGAGTCAGTTCTGTTGCATCCGTGTGATAAACTGTCAAAAGATAGCGAAAAGCAAAACTCGAATGGTTAGTGACAAAAGATGTGAAATCCTACAAAGTTTTAACAATTCGAATCTGATATTAAAATTCCATCAATCATCCTTAGTCGATATCATATCAAAAAAAGCATTTTTCATTCCTTTGGATTTTGTCGTAATGGATGACCACTTCAGGTCTAAAAGTTGTTTCATTGTTTTGATTTACGCGGTTTTTACAGCAAACGTTTTTTTAGGAAATTTTGCATGAATAACATATTGTTGTATATTTTGTATTATAATATATAGAGTGAAAGTTACGTTGAGTATTGATTATTTTTAACTATTTTATAGATAACATTTAAGGGTTCAACTGTCACTTCTTGATCGAAAGGCATGACATTTCAAATAATAAAAACACATTTTTTATTACTTATTTCCACAATATATTTTTTGATCAGGACCAGTTTCGCTCATCGCGACCATTATCAACTGATAGCCCATGGTTTTGTATAACTACTACCTTTAAGTCAAAACTTTGTATCAGTTAATAATGCTTGTGACGAGCGAAACCGGTCCTGATCAAAAAGTATATTGTGGAAATATGTCCCAAAAATGTGTTTTTATTATTCAAAATATTGCATTAGTAAATATATAGCACTGAAAAAAGGTTTTCTAATAAAAATGATTATCGAAGAAAAAACATAAAATAAATTTTATTGTTTGCTTAATTTTTCTATTAGCAAAGTGGGTGAGTTTTATATCCCCTAAAAAAAATATTTTGTACCAATTAATTTACTTCGCCAAGCATCACAACTTATAAAGTTATAATTGTTTTATGCTTGCCCCAGAAATTAATTTAACTATTTCATTTTATATTAAAAGTTTCTATTGTGATGAAAGTCAGGGTAAAAGTACCAAACCATATTTAACGATATCGCTCTACGACGTAGTATTAATTCTACGGCGTAGAACTGGGTCTACGGCCTACGCCAACGTTACAATACACCGAGCACATAATTCGTAATGACCGAAGTTGGTTGAATGTGCCCATAAATGGAAGGTTAGTTAGTTTATCGGATATCAAGTGAAAAATAGTTCAAATAGTATGTAAATTATAAAGATTTACATCTAAAAAAATATATTATAAGGTTTGGTTGGTTTTTAGTATATAAATGCAAAATCTCATAATAACACATTCGGGACGGTATGAGTGTGTATAAATTGTGCATTAATAAAATTACAAGGCTTTACAAAAATGGCGATAAAACTCGAGGTAATGATAAAAAATATATATTATTTTAACCGACAGTGAATTCAATGAAATTAAACACATTTCTGTATAAAAAAAATATTATTACTCTCGTCAACGTTGAATATATTGACTTACGAAGCAATACTGTTGTACACAGTAAAGAAGCAGAAATCTATTTTCGTTCTACAAAATTTTGTAAAACTAAAATACATTACTATTTTTCCGAAGTGTTTTAATGGAGTTCTACTAAGTAAAAGTCAATTCAAGCAATAAAACTGTTGAACACTGGACAAAATCAAAACATCCCCATTGTCAGGCCGGCTCTACACTTAGAATAATATATAGTTGATGTTCACGAAAAATATCTGGAAACTATTATATCATTTATTGTATTGGCATTTAATTGGTAGAACTTTATTATATCCCAGTGATAAAAATAGTGTAAGCCGATATAGCTTTTAACTATATACCAATTATTACATTTTTTCAGCGTGTGATAATATTTATTATTATTAACGATGACGAAATTCTCATTTTGAGCTCATATGAGTCGAAAAAACATCCGATATAAATCACGATCACCCAAACCAGTTTTGATAATTATGTTATAAAATAATGGATGATGGTCTAAATATAGTATTTTTTTATTAAAAAAATAGTATTATTTATGACGAATCATGGGCGCATTGTAATAATTGTATGCTACGACGCTAGGATTTGAGGTTCTATTATGTAATATTGAAGTTAAATGAATTTGGTTCATCAATTTGCACCTAGTATATTATTAAACGCTGGAAATACTTAAGTCAAATAAGTCATTTTCGAGTCCGGCTGAGCTTTGCAAGACAGTTCACTCAAAGATACTCAGCATTGAGTACATAGTCAATCGGTCAAGGACTTTTTTATTTCTGGCCTTAAGCCCCTAAGTTAATACCGATTCTTTTATTGACGATAATTCTGATTTGAAATGGGAAATATTAAAATTGAATACTTCATCAGTTTTTAGCTCAAAAAAGTATTGAATTAAATGGAAGCATCAATTTCTGAGGCATTCGTCATCAAACAAGAAAGCGAAACATTTAGTTATTTCGATCGATTCGGCGGTCACTTTATGAAAGATGATGTGTTTCTAATTGTGACACATGTTTTGCTTTTATCAAAGCGATCTTCAAATAATTTTTTTTTGGTTACTATAAGTCTAAAAATGCCACCGAAGGAAGAGAAACACGTGTCATAATTAAAAACAAAATACGTGGAATATTGGAAGTTATTTTAAATTATGTACTAGTTGAATCGTCGCGCTTTGCTGCGATGTCATAGTAAGAAAATTCAAGGAAACTCGTCACAGCAACAAACAATTTAATTGTTAATAGTGTCTTGTTTTTATTCTAATAACTTATTATTTATGGGGGATATGGGGGTAGTGGTATACTAGAAACATTTGCGGTAGTGTACAGTTCTGATTTTTTTATGTATCAATATTGAGAATCAATAAACAATATCAAAAATAGCAGAATCTCATTGAAATCAAATATATTTAACTTATTGCTGGAAATGCATTATATTTAAATTATGACTGTTGGAAGTCGAGAGTCGTAAAGTTGCGGTATTACGACCGGATTTTCGATTAGACGATTTTGAAGAATTTCTCAATGAACAATTTACCGGATTGGTTGGTTGATTTTTAATTTATTGCACACTAGCGTGTACCCTGCATGCGTTGCAATGCCACTCAAAAAAAAGAAACCGCAACTTTATGGAATCGCCTCGTCGGGAGCCTCTCGCCTTCCGATTGAATAAGTCAGACTTGAGGCGAGGCCGGAGCCAATTATACACGATAAGCTTAGGTTATGTTTTTCTTACCGAAATTTGACAGTGGCGGCCGTATATGTTTTTATTTATTGGAGTGCTTTTGGATACACAATGTTTTGTTTTTCTATCTGGTGCGTACGCAAATAAATCTGAAGGTTTTCCAACACGTGAGCAGGCCATATACAGTTGTCCTCAATCAATAGCAATGCCCAATTATACACGTTTGGTGTAAATTGAACGTGTGGATTTTGAGTTGTTTCACGCAAACTATGTAAAATATCTTCACTCATGTAGCCTTTGTATTTTTTCCAAAGATCTTTTGGATTGGATGGAAAGCAAATTGTTAATATTACTGCAAATAACGCATGTATTTGTTGTGGGTCAGCATTATTCGATGAATCAGCGAGTGAAGTGCCAATGTGCATCGTTTTCTAGAAGATTTATTTGAGGCAAGCTTCACGATAAATGAAACATATTCGACCGTTTACTGTCCTCAATTCTTGGAAGGATGTCGGTCCACGTATGTTGATTAACAGTAATCGCAAGTAAACGCATTCTGCGTTATTTGGGTGAACAGTGTACAGACGGTCTAATGCGTCGGTTGAATATACATTGTAATGTCCTTCAACTGCTTTACCTTGTTTGCGACGTTGAATTTATTTCTGATGCATTCCATCTGTAGAATGTTGGCACTTCAGAGTAAGGTAGCGTCTTTGCAAACATATCATCCCTACACATTAAGAAAAATGCAGTTAACGTTGTTGGCTGTGGTGACAATGCTCTTACACGTGCATTTTCTGTTGTGAAGTACACTCACTGTCCATTTTCAAGGTGAACTGCCAAATGAGTAACTGGTGGATGCCGTTCATGAATTGGAAATGATAAAATGCCATATTGCTTCATTGCTACTAATGTAGCGTCCCAGTTGATATTGGTTGATTTCATCGATAGATGCAGTTGAATTTCCCACTCCAAAAACTGCCATATCGCTTCCTTTGTTGACATATTTACAAATGTATTTGATGGATTTCACTGAATTACGTTGATGTGTGCTTTGTACGTTTTCGAGAGAAGCTGAGAATACGGTACAATCCAACGATTATCAACTTCCACCTCATTGTTTCGCCCTTTTATTTCGTGCTTGAGTTGTACTCTGACCTATTCCTTTCCGTTTGGGTGGCATAATTGATTTCACAGTGAATGTTACGTTTTGAAATTCACTTTTGGAAAATAAAAAAAAAAAATGATATATTGAATAAATTCTTTCTATATCACACACGATTTATATGTAATATTCATTTCAATTCGTTCTGTCATGCAACATAAAACCAAAACAAAAAAGTCGGTAAAAATTAGAACATTGAAACACTTTTTTCGAAAATCGAACTTTGTTTCAAAATATTCAGTACCTTACGCAAGTACCTACAGGTGAGTGAATGTGACAGATTTGCGTCGTTCTTGTTTTCGGCGTTGCTATGGATACAATGTGTCATAAATGGCCATTCTGTATTACAATAGTCTTGTATGAAAACATGTTTTTCGTAAATATTCAATTAATTTTCGTAATCAAATTCTGAGTATCCTATCTTTTGCCCGGTAGTCTAAGCAATAATTCGACAAAGTTTTATCGCAATTGGATTAATGGTGTAGGAGTTTATAAAGGACAGACAGACAGACATTCATTTTTATATATATAGATAAATAGGAAAGGTATGGAAAAAACCTGACAAAATTAGACTTTTTTATTCGGAGTCGTGTTTTATTAAACGACTGCACAGCCCTGCTAAAATGCATCATTTTTCAATGTCAATTTTTTCTGATAAGGATCAATGGGTCATGACTCCAAATACTTTGCAGTGGAAGCCTAGATGATAAGCAAAAAACCTTTATAATAGAAAACCTTTTCCAATATATTTCATATCGCGTGGAAAATATCTTTAAATGATGGATTGTATATCCCTGTTGAAAAGAGCGTGGCAAGAACCAAATAACTTGGAAACATGATATTTGAAAACATTCCTGATTATTAGTATTACGTAGAGAATCAATGGCCTTGTGTTCCTCCTTTTATTCTATTTGGGATGATATCCCACGCTTTCAGTCATCCTACGTAATGATTTGCCTATTTCAGTTGCTGGCAACATTTTTTTTGCATTCAACTTTAAAAGGTAGAGAATAATATTAAACAAAATTTTGGTGTTTCCTACCATAACTGATATCCATAAGAAACGTATATTATAATTTGAATACGATTTTCAACTCACTGACTACTAACGTATCAACTTAAAGTTGCTAAATTTGAATTGTTGAAACTTTGTACGATTTTACATGTTTTGTCACTAACCACCCGGGTTTCACCTTTCGGCATCTTCAGGCATTGTTGCATCCGTGTGATAGAATGCCTGAAGATTCCGAACGGCGAAACTTGGGTTGTTAGTGATAAAACGTGTGAAATCGTACAAAGTTGTAACAATTCAAATTTATATTGAAAATTCATCAAGCACCTTCAGTTGATATCATAAATTATAAATTTAATTTATGATACCGACTAAAGGTACTTGACGCAATTTCAATCTTATATTTGAATTGTTGTTCAACATGTTTATTCACTAACGACTCGGGTTTCAGTTTTCAGTATCTTCAGGCAGAACTAACCGAGTTGTTAATGAAAAAACATGTTCAATATCAATTCAAATATAATATTGAAATTCCATCATGTACCTTTAGTAAATATCATAAATTAAAATCATTATTTATGATATCGACTGAAGGTGATTGATGAAACTTCAATATCGAATTTGGACTGTTGAAATTTTATTATTAGAGACACCAATAGAGTCAGACAAGAATATTTGTAAACTATTTAACATCGTTACGCTAAAGCCAGAACTTTATAACAAATGCCTTTGAATAGAAATCCATAAACGGATTTGAAATAATCTGTTTTTAATGTTACTCTAGACCATGAGATTCACCATGGAAGTAAACGACGTTGACCACTGAACAAAGATATACAAAGATGATGATATACAAAGAGATAGAAAATATGTGACGTCTTAATTGATACGAAAGGTAAAAACGATTATTAAATTGTTCGAAATCATTTTAAATGATTGTATAAATTGATCATAACTGTCAATGATAGCGTTGGCAATTTCTACATTAAAAACAAATATTCGTTATTGTCAAAAAACAAAATATTGTTAGGATTTTCATATGTGGATAAATGTTGTCAACGCAACACGCAAACTTGTGGTTTTCCAACTCCTGGTCTATTCACAATTCCAAATAAATTCATACAAAAGCTCTTAGAAATCCTTCGATTTTCTCGCATTTTCTTCAGATTTCTGTTATTTGTTTGTTTGTCGAGATACATGAATAGTATCTCTTTGTGATTTTTATTGCCAGTACTTCAATATTATTACATTATTGACTGAAATATTAGAAAATATTTGAAATTTAATATTTCCTTTTGTTTCGGAGCAAAATTTATTTATAGAAAATAAATTCTATTTAAAGTTAAGTTTGGTGGAAAGCAATTCATGCTTGATTAATGCTATCAGATTTAATAGAAGATAGTCTATGGTTAACACGGTGGAAAAATAGCAATGTATTTTAGTTCTACAACATATTAAAGGTGTACACTTGATAGTTATTTCGGCTTACGCTCTCATCAGACTAATGTTTAATCGTACATTTACTTAGATTTATATAGCGATGTAGAAAAAATATATACTTCGTTTCTTCTGTTCTAACATCCTATTTTTATATTGTACTAAATTTAAAGCGCATGTTTAGCGCATTGTTTCTCTATTTCCAGTGTTTGTTCACACTTCCTTTCAAACCTTTCAAATTTAATGATAATGTGGTTTGAAATGGCGATAGTGTATAGAGATTTGATTTGACTGAAACGCCAGTAAAATTATATATTCAATTTGAAACATAGTGTAAATACAATATAAGTTTATGATATACAGTAAAAATTCAAAAACTTGTATAATTTTTGATTGAGCACATTTCGACAGATGTTTAAAGATCATTTCATGGATCGTTGTTAACAAAAAAACATTAAAATTTATTTTCTTATAGTTTAGTTTTTCAATTCAAACAAGGTTGCTGATATAATTAGTTAGTATTAAAAAAATCCATAAAATATCATCTACCCCTAGAAAGCGTTAATACTAGACAACTAAATGTATCGATATCATTTAAGAATTAAAAGAAAAACGTATTTTTCATTGTACTTTCTTCACCTTTATTTTCTTTTATCAAGAAGTGACATAACCGTTATTAGAGAGGATTTTCTTTTCATATTTATTATTATGTAGCGATGGAAAAATTTCTAAAGTGCATGTGAGCCTTTCGAATTCAATGGAAGAATGAAGCCTATTTTGCTGTCCTGTTTTGTGTCATGATTTCCACCTTTTTCAAATGAAAATAACTTTACTCACGCGACATTCTTATTATGTCTACGTGTAGATGTCTCAGTATCGTGTATAGAACTACTGATTAAAAGAGGCCCCTTTTCCTTTAGAAGTCGCATTAAATATTTATTTGAATTTTTAACTTTCCATTACTGTGGTCAATTGTCAACCGGCTTTGCTTGACTTGTGATGGTCAATTAATACTGAACATTATATAAAAAGAAATTTGTTTTGTTTCACATAAAAATAAATGGAATTTATCTAGAACAACGCATATTTATCATTTATGATATCGAGTGAAGGTGCTTGATGGAATGTCAATATCAAATTTGAATTGTAACAACTTTGTACGATTCCACATGTTTTGTCACTAACGACCCGGGTTTCGCCTTTCGGCATCTTCACGCATTCTATCACACGGATGCAACAGAACTAACTTGTAGAATACTTGAAGATGCCGAAAGGCGAAACCTGAGTCGTAAGTGACAAAACATATGGAATCGTACAAAGCTTTGACAATTCGAATTGTTAAAACTTTGTACGATTCATCACACAATTACATCAAAACACGGAGATCCCAAATTATTCTGTCACGAGATTTTTATCACAGTTGTATAGTTTTTTCTTAGTGGGTTACGTTCTTTTGCCTTTCTTCAGTCGATATGCTTAATTATTTAAAACCACGAAGTTCGTTACCAACTTGATAACAATCATATCGTTAAAATTGATTAACCTCGTGGTTTGATAATGTTATACATTTTCAATATATAACAAGATTAATGCGATGAAATTTAGTACTTAAAAATATTATGCAGGCACCCTTTTAGTTTACAGTTGACCCATCAACATTCGAGAATTTCATAATGTCTCATCTCAAAAGAGGGTTGCAAGAAATGATCTTTAATACACCCCTCTGTTAACGCGGTAGATACTTTCATCGAAAAACCGAAATAAATTAGGGTTAAATAAATAGCTTATATAATGAAATAAATGTCTCTCGAGTAATGTTTTTCCTAAAGCAAAGTCTTCAAACTTTAATTTCTGGCCAGGTCAAACAAACGAATGCGTGGCGTAATTTAACGATTTTTTAGTATGTATATAAAAGTTTTCGACATATTTTTTCAGCACTACTTTTTCTGGAGTTTTACCAAAGCCAATTCGATCGATAATATTTTTCAATTTTGAGATATTTATGTACTCATGTAAATTGAGATTGCTTTAGTTTTGAATATTGTTTTATTGTGACATGCGTGATATATTCATAAACATAAAATTAACCATTTTTTGCGTATATATATAAATACAAACAATGCTCTATACATAGTTTAAAACAGCAAAAATGTTTTTTTTTATTTTTGGTATAACGTATATCCTTCTATCAGTGCTTGTCAATCTTTTCTCTCACACGGCACACCAGAAGTCTTTGCAGATTTCCGTGACACACCATTATAGTGATGAATTTTGAGCCAGTTCTTTTGAAATTCATAATGTGAAACCGCATATTGTACATGTTTTTATGTAACACAAAATTATATGAAACAATGTTCCCTTTAATCCTAAAGTGCGACATTCTTGATCCCTAGTGAATATAACCGACGTGTTATAATTTGTATAACTACGGCTTCTTTCGCATTTAGAGTTAAAACAAAAGTGGCAAAGTGTTATTGCAGAGATGTAATAGTTCGCGGTTTTTGTTTACTACGAAATTAGCCATTTCAAGAAACGATAAGTGGAATGTGTATTTTATCCAATTATTATATAAACCCACTACAACGATAGGTTAAGAACAAATTTTAAGCAAAAATAAACACACTACCTTCATTGAAATAGTTTATCGTTTCATATATAAAATAAATAAAATACATGTATCATAAGAGATCCCATTTGTATTTCATGTTTATTAGTAACGACATAAATGATTCGAATGGTTGAAGTGTTTTTCTATGTCTTTTGAGTAAACGAACATATAAAATTTTATTCAAAAGTACTTACAAACAAAATTCAATATCATTGATAATAATATTTTTGGTTGTTAAGTGACTTAATTATAGTTTGAGAAGTAATGACGATATAATTTATGATATCAACTGAAGGTGCTTAATGGAATTTCAATATCAAATTTCAATTGTTACAACTTTGAACGATTCCACATGTTTTGTCACTAACGACCCGGGCTTAGAAGGGTTTCCGTATTTCCGTTTTGTCAGCTCTGTTGCATCCGCGTGACAGAATGCCTGAAGATGCCGAAAGACGAAACCCGGGTCGTTAGTGATAAAACATGTGGTATCGTACAAAGTTATAATATACTTAATAATCTTGATTGGCTTCGTTCAACGAGACTTCAACAACTATTTCGATTAGAAGATTTTGAAAAATTTCTCAATGAACAATTAGCCGGATTGGTTGATTGATCTTTAACCGTTCAGACGCGACGGCGTGCAGGCACGTAAGCGCGAATACGAGTTTAATTATGAACAAATATAATATTTTTAAATGTAATCACCTTTTGGAGACAATGTGATTGGAAGAATATGTTGAACCGTTTTCGTTTTAACATATTTGCAGTTGAACTAACAGATATCACTAAGGCTACCTTTACTATCGTAAAGATCGCTTGATTGACAGCTCCACCACTAAACCACCAGAAAAAGTGTAAAAAAGTGATGCCATGTATTTGCAAACACCAAAAAGAATAAAAAACAAGAAAGGAGACAACGTACTTTTGCAAACAATGTTATATACCGTTTTGTGCTGTGCCGCATTTTTTTTTTTTGATTTATCAAACTTAAAAAGAATGTTTAGAGCATTATTATACATATAACAAGAAATAAATAGCAGTTCAATCGATTGTTCCTGCTAATAAGGTAGTTAGGTGCGCTGAGAGAAAAATTATGAATTGTGTTTTTTTATTATATATATGATTTTTCGGGTATTTTACGTGGCATTTTCATGGAAAAATCGATGATTGAAAATGGTGGCGTGCAGCGAAAATTCATGAAATTCGCGTGGCGTCTAAATTAAATTCAGAAATAGTTAAAAAAGTCGCATTGATTAATTATATACACATTGCATTCAATAATGAACAGTTGCGACATCTTCAATAATATGGTTAGGATAGTATATACATCTAAACATTTCAAATAAAACATTTACCATCATGTGTTTCGGTATATATAAATTCTCAAATTTACTCAAAATTTGAATACCTTAGAAAACAACACCAGTGTGGGAGAAAATGTAACCATCAGCTATGCTTTTGAGATACTGAAAACAATATTCTAACATACCAACACCTGTTCAAATCTTGTGAGGCAACTCATTATTCATTGGTTTCATTTGCACTTAATATACGAAATATTTCCTGTCTTTCTCTAGCGCATGTATTCTCAATCGGTGGGCACATGAAACCCTCTCATCTATCAAATAGTTTAATAAACAAAATATTAACTATGCTAGTATGGAATTTTAATAAACTAAAAAATTCGATGGGTATCAATTATATACAACGATGATGACAAATGCAAGTCGAATAAGATTTTTCAATCGTTTGTAGGAAGATTAATTTTTAGAATTGAATTGAAATAAATAGATTTCTAATCTATTCCACTTGCGAATTTACCTGAAAAAATAATATTATATTTACTAGGTTTTTGAAAACATCTTTGGAATAAGCGTGAAAGTAAGCATGAAGATTGGAAATTGAAAAGTTGCAAAAAGTCATTAACAAATAGAGTGGGTGATTGGATAACGTACAGTCTGTCATAAGACTATACTCGTTATCCGAATTTCGTATCCATAAATCGATTATTAAAATATTATGCATAGAATAATTGGCTTATTGTGATCGCTTTTTTTCGTTATCTGAATATGCTCGTAATCTGAATTGGTGCTCATTATTCGAATATGTGTTCGTTGTCCGAATACAAAATCTATCATGATTTTATTCGTTGTCCGACTTTTTTGCAATCGAACTGTTCGTTAAACAATCACCCATTGTATATATAAGAAATCGGGTGCTCGTTCCTCACAATAACTTTTATCTTTTCAATGTTTATTTACTACATAAATTAAAAATATATTTACTGATTTTTAAACTAAAAAAATATTGTAGAACATGTTACGAATTTTCAAAAGACTTCTTTGAAAGTGTGGTCAAAAATCACTTGGTTATTTTGAATAAGGTAACGTAGCAAATAGAAAAAGTTTGGTAAACATCATGCAAGTCCATGCTGCACTCCCACACTTTGGAATCGTAATTTTGGTTATTTTATTCAGGCCTAAAATAGGTTCAAATTCCGTTTCCGCAACTCACGCAATGGGAAACTCTGTGCTCCGCCATTTTACGCACAGTATCCCCACACAGTGTAACCTTGAGGCATATTTATTGTGGCAATATTGTTAGGCACTTAAATTTTGGCAGTTGTTAATGGCCGAGTATTAATATAAAAAAAATTGCCAGGCCTTCGAAAGCGGAAACGAGACCACTTTGCAGCTGATTAGATTGCCGATTTGTTCGTCGCGTTGTACACTTTTTTTTATTTCGTATTTTCGTCCAAAATCAATAGCCCTCAATCTTTGGCCTTTTGTGGAAAGATTGAAAAGATATTCAATAATAACCGGAAAAATTCGCATCATCATAATTTATAATCAAAGCGCTGTTTTTCTTTCACACTTACACAGCTTGTAAAATAGAAAATCTTTTGTACATAATTTTTTCAATTATCTACAAAAATCTAACGAAACACGAAGTTTATTTATTTCGCTTAAAAATTGAATAATTCAATTATTCACAATATAAAGTTCGTAATTTTTGTAATAATACATTTAAAACAATATTAAACGTGATACAAAACAAAAAATTAGAAAAGTTCAGAAGAATTTCAATTGTTGAAACTTACAATTACAAATGTACAATTCCATATGTCTTGTCACTAACGACATGGGTTTCGTCTTTTGGTATTTTTAGTCATTCTAACATACAGATGCAACATAACTGGCCTGTGACTGTGTTAAATGTAGAACCAGCCTGCCAATGTGGATGCCACTGATTAATTAAATAAGCATTCAGATTTCCCACAGTATTTATTCAGACTTTTGTCAGATTTGTCAGTTCTGTTGCATCCGTGTGATAGAATGCCTGAAGATGCCGAAATGCGAAACCCGGGTCGTTAGTGACAAATCATGTGGAATCGTTCAAAGTTGTAACAATTCAAATTTCTTCAGATGTTGGCAAATTTCACGTGGACGAGAGTGAGCTTAGACGAATACTATTTCTTAATATGTCTATTTTATCTTTAGATTAAGCCGGTTTTTGCATCACCGAATATGGTACAATTCGTTGTTGTACAGATCAAATAGAAATTATAATGAATAAATGTGGGCATTTACTAGATATTTTCTTAACTAACACTCGTCGTTAAAATATTCGTAGGAGAATTGTTCTACCCAAAAATAAATAGACGTAATTAACAATTAAAACTTTAATACTTAAGAACTAGAATAACGAAGAATTTAAAAAAATGAGAACACTTGTTTAGAAAATATAGCTATATTAAAAGTGATAGCTTAAAATTAATCACATTATACTTAAACGAAAGAGTACCGTTGAGTTTAATTAATTGAAACATTTTTGCTAGTCATTAGTTTCGTGGAAATTCAAAAAAAGAACTACATGTTTGCTTGTCATTTGTTTACAGTGAATCAAATTAAAAAATAGCTTTCGTCATTAGATTAAAAAGAGAAAAATTTATTTTAAAAAAGAATCGCATATTCTTTTTTGTTTTCTTGTAGCTTGTTCTTATTTTGAATCATAAATTTCATTACATGACGATTGTGTATTTAATTATTATATAAAGGAGCTAAATTGTTGTTTTTGTAAAATATGTTAGTTCCACTACACGAAATATTTTTTTATAATCAACAAAACACATTTTTGTAAACATAGTAAATTGTAATTCGATCAACTCGCGATGACGTCAACAAATACAAAAATGGCGGCTGTATTTTTTTATCCAGTTCACTTATACTGCATTCACTATGACGTCAAGTCTAGTTTATTTATAATTCAGCTCGTCATTGCGGCTAACAAACAAAACTTGTTATCTTGTTATATATGTTATATACTGTTTATTTAATTTGTACATACAAGTCTAATAATCTATCAAATAAAATCTATTTTTAGCATATTTAAATTGTTGTGAATTTCACTGGAACTTTTTATGTTCTAGATTCATTCCCTTTTTTTAATGATGTTAGAATTTATAGTTATTTTAAAGAACAGCGTATCGACTGTCAAACGAGTGTTTCGAGGTTGGTTTTCCGGATTACGTGAGCGCTTGTATCACAAAATCCATTCATTGTAAATAGATTTATTAACCAAATGAAAAATCCATTTGTAAGGAATAAATTGGAATTGGTTATCCAAAATCAAATTGGTAATCACTCACAATCACAAAGTGGTTTCCAGATTTCCAGAACAATCACTATCACGTATAGATGTTACAACCAATTTTGCTTCCATTTATCGCTTTTCTGATAAGCCACATTTTGTGACCGGCTTAAATATTGTATATTTATTACTGTTTAATTTCACTTCAAGGCCTCGTGAATGATTATCTTACAAGCTAGGCTGGAAAACGGAATCGTATTTTATTCTTAAAAGATTAATACTGTGATCAGCAACCTTTTGCGACTTCGTAAAAAAAAAACAATTTTGTAAATTTTATTTGCTTAGTAGGTAAAAGTTTAAATATAATTTTTTGAAAACACTTTTTTACTAAATAATATATATTTATATTATCAATTGAAAAAATCAATAGAAAAATCAATTAATTTATTTAATTATAAATGATATACATCATTACTAATTTTTCATTTTCATATATTTTCAATGAATGAATAAGTTAAAAAATATATATATTTCTTATGCGGGTAACGAAAATTTCGTTGGAGATAATTCTATTGCCCATGGGTTGTAGTTTGCCGACCACTGATGTGTTTCATTTTTTCATGAAAAGTATACATTACATATAATACAAGTATTTTTATATTTTTGTTTAAACCAGCACTTCCCAAAATATTGTATGTCACCGCTTTTTTGAATAAAAATCGTGTTGAAAACATTTTTTTATGGCCACCAGTTTGGGAAGCTCTGGTTCATAAAAAAATAAACAAGCATCGAAGTGATGTTATTGCAGAAAAATATTTTAAAAAAGTGTTTAAATTTGATAAATTTATTGTCCTTTCATTAAAGATAGACAGTAAATATAATAGAAGTAACTTATATATTTTTGTTTATGCCAACGCTTTTTAAAATTTTTCATGCCAGGAACCTCTTGAAAAAAACTTATTGCCAGCTGCTTGGGAAGCTCTGGTTGATAAAAAAATAAACAAACATTAGAGCGGTATAAGCACAGAAGAAAAAAATGATTTTCTTTTTTTATTGAAGTAATTACGTTTTGAAGCATCTCTGTAAGGCTGCAAGTTGTAATATTAAAAGTTTGGCAGTCTTGCGTAATGAAAGAAACTTATTTTTATGACTGAAATTGTTTATTTTTCAAATAATCCCCTTTTATAGGCCATATTCTTCAATTATGCAAAACGTCCACTTAGATTTCTCTCCGAGGAATCAAGGGTATAAAAATTGGGGTGAAAGGAGGACACTATAAATAGGGCAATGATATAAAGTGGACGATTTCGGGAAACGCCTTTGCTGAATTGAATTTTTTATAATAAAGAGTGGCTAAATAGAATGACGTGACTTGCTAACTAAGCGGTTAGGATCGATACGCACAATAAAAAGGCTTTAGTTACATACGTACATTTATTTGTATATCAGTAGCGGACGATCCATAAATGTGGCACTTTCATTATCATCGAAGAATTACTGTATCATAATATTTGAATTTCGTCTGGTATCTGTAATTATTAGGCTAATCTTATAAACGGTCTTTCAATAGGGGTGTTCGAAATTTGTTAAAATTTAAATAAAATAAATCGTGTGTGAGATATCAACTCATTTTTTTGTGAATTTGAAAATATATTTATGATGTTAAATTTGGAATACAATGTATTGATTGAATTGGCATTCACTTGGCAGGACTCCAGTATAACACGATAGTTGATAGCTATTTCGGCTCACGCCATCGTCAGAACTATGTTTAAACGAACATTTGCTTATCTATATATGGCTGTGTAGAATAGGTACACAAAACATCTTCTCTCCTGTTTTAACGACCTACCTTGTTTCTTTGCTCGCAATAAAACATTTTTTTTTCTAAAATTGTAAATAAAACTAAAGGCGGCTATATTTTGAAGTTCGAGTTTTCAATGACTTTGTCGCATGAATCTGTTGGATAGCGTTTGTTATGTTGACTTTGAGGGTGTCAATTGTTAGTAGTTTATTTGCAAAGACTTGCTATTTAAAATAGTCCCAAATCAATAAGTCTAAAGCCGTTAAATCTCACGATCTTAATAGTAAGTCCCATGCTCTCAAATTACTCGTGCAGAATGTTCATCAAAAATTTACGATTTGCACACGTTGTTCAACGTTTTAACTCTCCATTGTGATTTGCCGTAGTCTATTAAGTAATTGACAGCAAATTTGACAGATGTCACTTTAACAATATGGCTGTTACAACCTAAGCTAAGTTTTTTCCTTATTTTTCACAAGTATCCTTTCGCCTATAAGGTAGAGAAAAATATCCAAAATTCTTAGAAAGGTTTCTCAATTTCGCGAATTGAAATTTGATTTAAGCATATTTAAAGCTACAATTCAACTTAATTTCAATTCGTAAATCCTTTAATACCCATTTATATTCATTTGTGTAAATATTAACACAAATCATATTTGTTTACTAAAAATGGGTCCCATTATAAGTTAAGGCCGGCCCCTGTCACAAAAGTTATTTTATAATATGGGCTTAACAGTTCCGCAGACACTCGAATATGATTATATATTATTATAAACTATTTGAAGCTTAGCACGTACTCATAAAACGAAATTATTGCGTGTTTTCTATTTCGCCGATTATCCAAGGGAAATCTCACGCAATCCCGCCACTAAATTACTTTAAGGCTTATATTGTGTTTTGTTTAGTTATTTTATCACTACATTTCTATTCCATAAATAACAAAAAAATAGCCATGTATTTTAGATCTACAAAATTAATAAGATATATTTAATTGATTGCTATTTCGGCTTACGCTCACGTCAGAACTATCAGTAAAACAAAACAAAAATATGTAGAAAATAACATGTTTATTTTTTGTTGCTATTAAATGTCATTTTTTTAAATTGAATTTTAGCGAATATATTTAATAAAAAATACTGTTTTAAATAATGAAAACACATTTAAAAAAAATGTTTTTACAATATTAATAACATATTTTGTGGTCAGGACTGGTTGCACTATAAATGCTCGCTAATGACAGTATTATCAACTGGTCGTTAGTTGATAGTGCTCGCTAATGATAATGTTTAAGTGTTAATTGTTCGCGATGAGTGAAACCGGTCCCGTTCTACTTCCGGTTCCTGTTCCTAAAATTTTTAATATTTTCAAGGAATCGTAAATGTATATGATACATAATTTTTTTTTCTTGCATTCGTATTGGGTTGGACCCTTACATTCATATATAGTCTATTTAACTATAGAACTATATTCTGTCATGCATAATAGAGTGGGTGTAAAAATACTAAATATTCCAATATTGAAACAGTGTGCAAAAATGAATTAAATATGTTGTGGAAATGGTACTAAAAATGTGTTTTTATTATTTAAAATATCAAGCCTTTCCACCAAGAAGTGAGAGTTAACATCTTAAAAGTGAATAAATGATGTATTCAATTCAATGATCAGTGGAAAGGTACAGATCTATCGAAACTTACTTCCAGTCTCCAAGAAGTTTTGATTATCATATTATTTACGTGATAGAGGTATGAGCGGGTTGAAATATATAATATATAAAAAAAAATACTCGGCCCTAGTCTAATTGTCACACTTACTACTCGAAAATGACATGCTTAATATATAATTTATTGGAACTTATTTAGTCTAGCTTTTGACCCGTATAGGGCTGAAAATATTTTTCTGAGAAATAGATTACGGTCGACGGGATGGATCGGGTAGTTATCCTGGGCTAAGCCCGGCCCGTGCAGACCTCTAGTAGGTTAGCACTATTATGGGTTTCGCGTTTTACTTGTCTTCACTTAATTATCTTAATCAACGATTATTATGTTATTCATACTGTGTGTTTGTTTTTATGTATAGGAAATTTTTGAAACATTCAAAATATCTTCTTTCCACCCTCGCAAAAGTTTCTGGATTACTTGAAACACACTCGAAAAGTTTCTTGATTGTTACAAAAACTCTGACAAAGCTGTTAACCATATCACGCTTTGAGAATGACATTTCGTATACCGACAATTGTTCATAAACTAGATTCGATTTTGCAATAAACTTTTCACAAAATGAAAACTTTTTTAAAAAGTAATCATCCAATTCGATTATTTTGAATCTAATCGAAAACTATTGGTATTTTAAATAGGTACATAGGTAGGTACCACCTTTGCGAAACTGTCACACTTTGAGGCTATGAATTTCTAATGATATTTTGCAAACCATCGATTTAAGTGAGTAGTTTACTTTGTTTGAGTGGTATGGCAACACATTTCAGCACACTCTAGTTTATAATATTAAATACGATGTAAACAATAATGGACATGGCATTTTTTTTTTTAAGTGATCACTTTTAATGTGTTAACTGCTACTTTCTGGTGGAATGGCTTTATATTATTATATAAAGGTACATTGTAGATTAAAAATTAGAATTTTTCACCTTAGAGATAAACAGGCTTACAGTAGAATTAGACTAAAGATGTTCATGAAATGGACGAAATAGGCAATTTTATAATTTATATTTCACAGCTGCTTTTGCTAAATGCATTATCAAATGGTGAAGCTTATGCAAAAATATATACATTGTAATTGTTAGTAAAATTATGTAAATATATGAAAAATTAATTGATTGATATTATCACAGCGGGTTCGAAAAGTGTGCCGGTTCCAATAATGGTACTTTAATATATTGATTGAATTGGCATTTACTTGGTAGAACTCCATTATAACACGGTGAAAAAATAGCAACGTATTTTAGTTCTACAATTCTTTTTATAAGATTTAGTTGATTTTTCGGAACTAGACGACGGCGTGAGCCGAAATAACTATCAAATATATCTTGTAAAAAAATTGCAGAACTAAAATACATTGCTTTTTTTTCACCGTGCTACTTTAATATCTACGCGGACCTTCAAAATTTTTCCGGTTAGTTACCTCTGCAACAAAACTTTACTAAAATAAATTATATATGTTATCAGCCATTATTAGGCAGTATTAAGTCAGATTATCTTTCATTTCTACTTCGTCGAAAAATACTAAATTATATTTAAAATAATTTACTCTTAATTCTGTCATAAATAATGATCTAACACTGACACCTATCAACGACTCGACCAGTAAGAAATACTCACAAACATAAAAAAGTGTAAATATCAATTTCTTATTAAATATTCCAGAAAGTTTAGTCCAGAAATAGACCAGTTTTATACAATGCGTAAAGAATGAATAGGTTCCTTGGTTTTCGCAAATAATAATAAAACGCGCAACGTGGTATAACGAATTCCGTCGTAGCTATTGTGCATGACTTTTGCCCGAGCCACGTGACTCGTTGATTATGAATCACTGAGTCGGTGACTCGTTGGGAATTTTTCATTTGAATACCGTGCAATAAGATTGAAAATCACAAGATCACTATTTTAAACAACAAAAACATATTTTTAGTGCTATTTCCAGAATATTTTTTATGACTAAGACCGGTTTTTCTCCCCACGAGCATTATTAACTGGTATAATACAAATTATAAGCAAGTCTATTTATACAAAATTTTGTCCTAAAATTTAGATCATTGTTCGATAACCCATAGTTTTTCAACCAGTGGTCCGCAAAGATTTTTGGGTGAGCCGAAACAGTCGAATTTTATGTTGTACTTTATGGATTTTTACTGTCTGTTTTAATATACTAAAATATTTTTATAACACCGTGTGTTGCAAAATTAATTGTTTTGAGTAAAAAATCCAATGTTGATGGACGGAAAGTAATTTTGGATTTTTTGGTGGTCCGTAGATGTTGAAAGTTTAAGGAACTATGTCTTAACCAATCATCGATGTTTTACAGATATAATAAGTGCAATCTGTTGGTTAATTGATTCTGCAATGAAATAAGGATATACGATAAACAATGGAATTACAGGTGTTATTCGGTTAACGAGCATAATCTGTTCCTTTCCATGTTTGTTGACTTTCGCTATCGGAATATTTTCGTTAACTGATCATCGATTTACCACAGATAGAATAAGTGGATTAGAAAAATCGTTTTTGTTCGTTATCCGAATATTTGTTCGTTGTCCGAACACAAAAACCTTTCATGATTTAACCATATTTTTTTGTAAAAAAGGGTCATACAGAAAAATTTTACTTAGACTAGACTGAGATCTAAAGTGTCTTAATTTAGTTGCAGTGCGACATATATTTAAAATAGAGACAAAAACGTATTAATATTCTTTTAGTACGATTTCCAAAATTATTGTAAAAATAGTACTAAAAGATATGATTTTTTTATTTAAAATATTCAAATAACGTATCAAGACGAGCTTTCAAGCTGTAATATGTATGAACCATTTTCCCAACATTACAATTGAAGGGTAAACGGAAAAAACTGACCCATTGACAAAATGATAATATTTCAATACAAAAAAGGAATGCGAAGAATATATTGTGTATTTATGTACGCTTTCTTTCGCACAATAAATAAATTCAAATAAATTCAAAATATATTTAAATAAAGAACAATACACACACATGAAGATCGCAAAAGACACCTTTTGTATTTTGTGGTATTAATATCGACAGACATGTATTTTTACCAACTGTGTATTACAATAGTTCGAATGTTTGAAGTGTTTTTCGTCTATCTTTTAAATGGATAATAATAAAATCGGTGATTAAGTAGCTTTAATCTTCTATACCTATGAGCGTACGTGATACGCAAACTTTGACTGTACCATTCTGGGCTATCTCGTATGACGTACGCGCTTGATAAAAATAATTTACATTAAAACTATGTACAACCGCACGGAATACCCACAGGTTTCAACATGTGACTACAAGTTTTAACAAGTATTTTTAAGTACAGTTGAAGTATGCGGTCAGTTTTTTGAGATTCTATAATTTTCATACGTACCCTTCAAAAGTTAGGGGTGCGTATATCGCGGTTTCTAAAAAAGGTAATATATTTTTGCATATTTCTCGGAAACTTACTTGAAGGTAGAGTGGCTAATCATAGTTTGAGAAGAAATGAAGATATATTAAGCACAACGATTTTTTAGTATTTTTCCACAAAATATTCAATGATCAGAACCGGATTCGTTCAACGCAAAGCCTATTTATACACAATTTTAAGTTAAAATTAGCAGATATACAAAAGCAATGGTTCAAGAAATAAGAAAATAATTTACACTCTTAAATCTAAAAATCCAATATCTGTACTTTTCAATAAGGCCGAAACGAGATATAAAATCTTGAAAAATTTGATGTTTCAATGTGAAAAGAACTGATTCTGCAATATTCTTCCAATTGCCCTTTTACTCGATCTATTCATGTTTATTATTACAGAATATTCAAAAAGTTTTCAAGAATTTTTAAATTCTCACACTTAAAATAATCTCTAATTTTTGCTAAATTTATGTTTGAGATAATCCTGCTTTTGTGCAGATATATAACACTACGATTTTTTTCTAGAGTAAATTTCCTCTTACCCTTGATTTATGAAACAATAATATACATTTAGCTTATTTAAATGATCCAATTCTCTATTAAATTCTCTCGTGAAAAGATACTTATTGTAATACGCCTGGCTTTGTCGTGTAATCTACAATATGGATTAAAACAGTATTGTAAGTATGCATGCAAACAAACGCGATATGAACCATAGTTTCTCAATCTTTTTACATCGGCGGACAACCAAAAAATCCAAAAATATTTTGCGGACCATCAACATTGAAAAAAAATAATAAGTATTCATACAATTTATGATGTCGCCTGAAGGTGCTTGATGGAATTTCAATATCAAATTTGAATTGTTACAACTTTGTACCATTCCACATATTTTGTCACTAACGACCCGGGTTTCACACAATTGATTTTTAATAAAAACAAGTATTTTTGCAACACCGTACGCTAATATAACAATATTTAAGTATTATATATTAAAACAGACAGCAACAAACAAAAATATAATATAAAGATCCATAAAATACAACATAAAATTCTATTGTTAAACGAAATAATATCACATCGCGGACCACCGTTTGAGAAACTAGGATATTAACCACGTGTACCAAAAGCTGATATCATATTGAAACAATCCGTCTTTGACACGAAATGATTATGGAATAAGCCACGTTTGAAAGTTTTGCTTTTGTCGATATATATTCACACAACTTCGCGGTTACTTTTGTATAAATTCTTTAAGATTTTTTTTTTGTATATAATGATATTTAAAGTTAATTTTTGACAATTTTTGAATGAGCATGACCTTCAAGTAGTACCTGTATAAAATGTATTAAAACGAAGATTTACGGGCTTAGTTTGTAAGAAAAAGCACAAAGTTTGTGGAGTGATAAATCAAAAACTCGACGCGAATCGCTTAAACTGGGACAAAACTTTTCTGTTCATCTCTATGTATCTATAAGAGTTCAGATCTATAATCTATAAGAGATCTTACGAGCTCATTTACAATATTAACAAACTAACTTGCGGCTTATTTTTAATTATATTTTAATTGAAAAGACGGAATGGCTCGTGCTACAACTGTTTCTTTTTTTCTTAAAAATACAACAAGCATATGTAACAAAACAAATTCTCTCAATATTGTGTTGACTATTATTAAATCAATTTTATTATATATGCTTTAGCTGCTATTTAGTTCTTGCCTTAGGGTCTGTGTTTTCCTGTAATTAATACCTTTGGTATATAGACGATGCTAACTGTTTATTGTGCGTCAGTTCTGTTGCATCTGTGTGATATAATGCCTGATGCCGAAAGGCGAAACTCGAGGCGTTGGTGACAAAACATTTGGAATCGTACAAAGTTGTAACAGTTCAAGTTTAATATTGAAATTCCATCAAGCGCCTTCAGTCGATATCATAAATAATACAAAATTTAAATTTTTCTTAATTAAAAAATCAAAATATTTTTTAATGGGGTGCGGATACGTGCTTTTAGATTAAAAGTGGTGCGGCTCACTTAAAAGATTAAGAAACACTGAACTAGAGTTAAAGAATAACATACAAAATAATGTTACGTAACTGTTTTTCTTTTAAGATTCAATGTTAAAAAGTCTATCTTTTATAACGATACATAAGATTACAGTATCGTTGTGCTCAATAAAAATTAAGCGAGCGAACATTTTCGCAAAAATACTGCGAGATATTTCTTTTGCGAAAATGCCCAAAAAAATGACCTAATTCATCGTTCTGCAGCACTGTGGTGTCCTCAATTCGTTTAATTTGAGATGTTATTCTGTTCTAACCTATATTACACTGTACTTAATACATGGTACACGAGCCACCACTGTAATTCAATTGTTTTTCTAACTTTGCCCTCTAACTAGGAGCGCAAGAGCGCCACATGCGGTTTTATATTAGTAACAATTATGTCGGCAATAAAACTATTTTATTTGCCTATAAAGTTACTATTGATAACTTTATCATTCCACTTGGTGTGTTAATTTAACAATGTATTAAGAGTTAATAATACAGGAATTAAAATTGAATTGTTAAAACATTGCATTATTCCACATATTTTGATCTTCTTCTTCTTGCCTTGGGGTCTGTGTTTTCCTTTAATTAATCCATTTGATATACAGACGATGTTAACTGTTTGTTTTGCGTCAATCCTGTTGCACCCGTGTGATAGAATGCATGAAGATGCTGAAAGGTGAGTTAGTGATAAAACATGTTGTACAAAATTGTACAAAGTTTTAACAATTCAAATTTGATATTGAAATTCCATTACAAAATAAAACGTTAGAAACACATCAATTATATGAATTCCTTCTTTCGTTATTTTTAATAAACATTTTTATTTTGTCACTTACGATCCGGGTTTCGCCTTTCCGCATCTTTAAGCATTCTGTCATATATCAGGAATAACAGTTTTGTTGAATCTGTGTGATAGAATGCCTGAAGATGCCGAAAGGCGTAATTCAGGTCGTCAGTGACAAAACATGTAGAATCTTATATTGTTTCAATAATTCAAATTTAATATTGAAATTCCATCGAGCACTTTTCTAGTCGATATGAAAAAAAATATAAAAGCATTCATAGGATATAAATACATTTTTTTAAATGTCGAAATACCGATAATACTTATAATTAAAAAGCTTATTTTTGTATTACAAAAAAAGTACAATTATACCGGGATCTCGGGTTCAGTAATATCGGTACCGCGACTCTAATTTTTGCGCCCCCTAAGTTATCGGCAAGGTTGAGTTAAGTGTACAATTGTGTTTTTTCTTGCCACAGAGCTTAAAATAAATAAAATTCCAGGATATTCTTGAGTTCGTTCAAGCGAATACTGATAATGTGTGAACAAAAAACAAATAAATCTTTTGTGAGAAGCGTATTTATTGAACTGCGAGGAAATAAAATTTAAATTTATCGAAATTGTTTTCCTCAAGTATCAAGGTGTGTTTTAAACTGTCTGTTTTCTATATTCATTTTCTGGCTATTTTTCAATATACATATGCTGGAATTTTTATGTACATTATTAATAACTTCTGTGTGTTCTTTAATTTCAATTTTTTCGCTTGTAAACTGTTCAAAATATATCGGATATTTTCTCGATATATCAGATTTTGGCAACCAAAATGTTTGAACGAATTTAATACACACTAAAAATACGGCTGTATTTTCTTCATTACATTACTGAACCAAAAACCGAGCAACTGACCTCGTATAAGCTCGTTTGAACAATGTTTCTAATTTATACGGAGAATTGCGTATTTAAGCGAATTCTGACCGAAAATTCTCGGTTAATTTTGACAGGCGCTTGGCCGAAACTGTCATACGAAAAATATTGAATATATTTTCGCTACCAATATGAAGCATATGGGCTTCTAGTATAGGTGTCTTAACGTAAGTTTTTCTACGTAAACCGATCAGTTTATCAACCAATATTTTATTAATAGAGCTAGAATAAACGGATAAATTTGGACATTACTAGTGGATAGTAAGTAGTTCGCTGTTGTTCCGCCCTTATTTTTTAGATAGGACGAGTAGGAGGGAATTTTTAGGTTCCATGTATAAATTTGTACAAAAACATACAAGTGTTTGTTTTTATCTATTATTATATATAATTAATATCGACGAAGGGTGTTTGATGAACTTTCATTATCAAATTTGAATTATGTAAAATTCGACTTTCGCTTTTTCACTTACGTCTCAGATTTCACCTTTCAGCATCTTTGAGATTTTTATATTCGGGATTATATAAAAAAGATGTACGATGGTAAATGTTTTTTGTCAGTTCTGTTACATCCGAGCGATAGAATGCCTGAAAATGCCGAAAGACGATACTCTGATCGTTAGTGAGAAAAAATGTGGAATCGTACAAAGTTTTAACAATTCAAAAAATATCTATCATTTAAACACCAAAACGGAATAATGCCTTTACCACTAGACTACAACGATTTGTTGTATGATATAAGACAGGTTAATGTCACTATACGAAATAAAATATTACATCCGTAAAAAGTAATCAATTCATTTTCAAAGATAATTTTAAATTATGGTTATTATGTTGGGAGGCACTGCTTTTCAAATCCACTTACCGGCCTCCGGTAAGTGAATTTCGACTCAGCTGATGAGTAAGGCGACACGTAAGTTTGAGAACCGTATTATTTATTATTGGCTTAACACATTCACTCCCGGTAGAATATGGAGAAACTTTTCCTGCAAACTCAAGTTTACTGGCACTAAAGTTTGTCACCGAATACACAAGAAAATTGAAATTTCATGCAAAAGATATTTTTAATATAAATTGAAATTGAAAACGCTGTACAAAAATAGCAATGTATTCTATTTTTACAAAAATTATAAGATAAATAGTTGATAGCTATTTCGGCTTACGCCCTCATCAATTATGAAAAAAAACTAGTTGAGATTTTTTTTATGTAGCTTAGCCTCGCACCAAGTGTTGAGACGGTTGAATGCAGTGTGTTAGTTATAAATAGTTAATAACTAAAATATTGCTATTTTTTCACCGTGTTATAATGAAGTTCTACCAAGTAAATGCCAATTCAATCAATAAAATTGAAAACATTGTTATTTCACTCTGTGTGTTAAAAGATGTTCCACGTGTTTCGTTTCTTTGATAAGCAACTTCAGATTAACTGTATCATAAGGTAAATTATAAGTAAGGTGAACTGTGAATCTAATTCTTACCTAAAGAATTAGGCGTAGTGTAAAATTATTCTCTTTTTAAACGACGTGAGAAGAAGGTTAGAATCAAACAAAAAACTCCTATTAACGTTATTATAGCACTATTTATTAAATATTAATGCTTGGAAGTGAGAATCTCAATAAAAATTAATTTAACAGGGTTGAACCACCTGTTCTTTTTAGATAGTAACTATTAATTGGTACCTGTTAATAGTTAAATTAATTTCAAAGAGCTTTAAGCTGTGCACTATTTTATCTTTATTTTTTAGTCAATGACGTATTTCTGCGTTATTATGTTTACGAAGACGATACTTTTTTTAGCTGTATACTTTTATATTTAGAGAGCTTTTGTGCTTTCGCTTATCGTATTTGAAAACTTGACCGTCAAAGTAAATTGTCATCTTGGTAATATTCGAGTCGATTCTGTGGCACATTGATCAACATTATTGGCTTCCGGATTTAACAAGTTCGAGTACCAGTACCAACAGCGTTTTTCAATCTATTTATGGAGACCATTTGAAGGCATTAGAGCTTTTTTATTTGTTGTTAAATATTTAGAAACATTTCTATTTGGCCTTGTTAGGAGTATTCATTGGTATTGAGGTGAAAATACTAAAAAGAATCTTATTACTTTTATAGGGTTGGCGGTTATTTGCTTGGTGTTGGGGACACCGTAACCGTTAGCGTGTATTTTATTGTTTTATATACTCGAGCTGGTTTTATCGTAATGACGGTATTATAATTATTATTTTTTTATACGCAAACTAGTTGTTACTCTTATTTCACAAAAAATAATGAAGATAGAGAGAAAAAGGCTAGTAAGGGGCTAAACGTTAGCTAACCTCTTTCGACACACCTCGTTTTCTTCAGAGACTTTATAGGTGGGAAAGATTTTTTACATATAACAAAAAACCATGCCTTAACTGAAAAGTTGTTGAATGATTGAAAAAACTAGGATACAAACAAACCCATGAGGTCAGTCACAGAAATTAACGAAGTTGAATACTGCTCCACGAGCCTGTCGATAAACATATATATTATATAAGATATTTAAAAATTTCCTCCAACCTTTTCAATCTTAAAAAATAAGGCGTAGTGAGAACGACTAGATAGCCATTAGTCCAATCCTATTTGCATCTTTCTATCCTCACTATCTTTGAATAATAAGAGAGCTTAAGCTACGAGCAACCTATTTTAAAAATAAGAAAGGTTGAATATCTTGAATAATTAGCTCTATATTTAAATTAAGAAGAAAAAAAAGAAGGCAAAAAAATCAGTATTAGATACGCATAAAAAAAAATATAACTCAATTTTGCACGAAATTTACGTTCATTTAACAATATAACAATAACTAAGAATGCTTTGGCCGTTAAATTGAGGCTATTAATAAAAATGTCTAAAACGTGGGAAAAGAAGAATAAATATCGTATATAAATAAAAGTTATAATTCCATTTTAATGACGTGTTCTTTTTAAACAAGATTATCAATGACGTATATTCGTGAATAAAAGCAGCACGTACACGGGATGAGCAGACTGTTTGCAAAGTTTCGTAAGTACGAAAACTTTCCTGAAAAATTTCCGAGACTAACTTTGCTTGTTAATAACAGCAAAGTCGGAGGTGTGTTGATTATTTAATAGGTGGCGGAACTGAACTTGTGTGTGAAACTGTCTAAATCCAGCGCTATTTTAATTGATAGCCGCTTTTGCTGTATCCTGCAGCATAAACACCAACGCAAGTATCGGGTTTCAACAAGTTGTTATTGTATATTAACATATTTCATTCTCAACACTCTGACAATTGAATCCTTGAATGTTTAGACGACCTGTGTAATGTATTGAAAGACGACAATTTAAAACATTAAAGAGTAATGTAGCGATGAGAAGCAAAAGCCGATAATTTCACACTTATTCGAAATTTAACAATTTTTTTTAATAAAAACATTTTCGCTCATCGCGAGCATATAAAACCGACATTGATCATATGGCGAAATCTTTGCAAGCGAGTGCTAGACAATTCACTTTTTTATCGCTATCGGATGAAACAGATAATTATCATGATGAGCGAAACCAGTCTAGATAAATAAGTTCTTAATACAGTTAACTTAAGTAAGTTCTCTTTGTAGTTGTATTAATTTAGAAACATTTGTGGGAGTATGCACTACAATCCATACTTTTAACTCAGCTGGAAATCCAGATGCTATCATCATAAAAAATAAACACGTGGTATAAATTATTCATGATTCGTGGCTGAAATGCTGGTTGTGTTTATATTAATTTTGGAATTGTTTCAATATCAAGTTTGGAAAACGGTTGGTATTAATCTGTGCTAATTCAGAATTAATTATAAATACGCTGTGGATTCAATTAACTTAAACCGAGCCAAGTCTTGACGAAGTAGGGCGGGTAAACTCATTAAGCTAACCCAAAATCTCTAATAATTGGTGAGAATTATTCATTACTACAGAATATTATGAATGTTGCAACAATTATTTGTATTTTACAATAAATTGTTATATTGAAACCTAATTCTATATATGAAATTAAGGATAAGTCGTAAAATAAATCAAAAATAAAATATACACTATGTAAGGAAATTAGTGAATATTTTTCATAATTTATAATACAGACTGAAGGTGTTTGATTGAATTTTAATATAAAATTTGAATTGTTGAAAATTTGGACGTTTTGATACAGATGTTTTGTCCCTAATGATCCTGGTTTGAACATATGGACATATGTGGCACACCTTTTTGAGTCTGAGTGCCAAACAAAAAAATCTTTTCAATATAATATGTCATATACCACGTGCATGGAAATAAAACATCTGTTGTTGGACAACAGATGTCTATAAACGGAGGCATGTTCGACGAAGTTATCCGCAGATCGAAACTAGCATGGAGTGCATTCGGACGCCTGAATATTATCTTCAAAAGCGACCTGCCACTATGCCTAAAGCGAAAAGTCTTCAACCAATGTGTACTACCAGTGCTGACGTATGCATCTGAAACATGGACCCTTAACATAAAGGAGATCCAAAAATTAAGAGTAACACAACGAAGCATGGAAAGATGCATGTTGGGCATAACGAGAAGAGATCGCAAGAGAAACCAGTGGATAAGGGAGCAGACAAGGGTACATGATGTAGTAGATGTCGCCAAACAGATGAAATGGAAATGGGCTGGACACATAGCACGACGAATAGACAACCGTTGGACGAATGCGGTCAAACAGTGGTACCCAAGAAACGTTAAACGACCACAGGGCCGCCCTAAGACCAAATGGTTAGACGAGCTAACCAAGTTCGGAGGAAATACGTGGCAGCGAATAACTAATGACCGAGAAAAATGGAGAAAGCAGGGGGAGGCCTTCATCCAGCAGTGGATCGACCCCGGCTGATGATGATGATGATGATGGAAATAAAAATGTGTCAAATGTTTGTGTAACTTCAGATTTTTAATGTACACAGAGCATTTATCAATCTAAAAAAAATAATTAAGTACTTATATATATCATCTGTTAGCATATTTCTTGTGTCTAGTTGAATGAACTTCACCGTAAGAAATAATGATTTACAGTTGATGAAAAATTTGTCAAAATCATTGCTATTTTTTTAAGACAAGAAAAATCATTTTTATTTTTTTCTTTTCATAATAAAACTTTCGCGTAACATAGGTTTGCCATCCCTGTTTAAGGATATAACAATTTAGCTATGTTATTTTGTGTCTAAATATAGTAGTAACAAATTTTAGGCACAATAGAAATTGATCAATGTTTTATTCGATGTATATTTCTTTTGTTTTAGCTTGCAGTGAAGCTGCCAAGCTGATCATATTCAATATTGGCTGAACGAAGGACTCCCCTACAGTAATGTAAGCAACAATTTTATAAATCTCAAATATTATATTAAACGTAGCCGTGAGATTCCCAGAAAACTTTTCGGGATTTTTCTTTGAGCAATCGTTTTGATTTTTTATAACGACATCTGTTGTTCTATTTTCATATGTATCAGTGGCTAGACAAAAAATATTATTAATGAGTATAACGCTTTTTGTATTTTTTCTATACATCTTTATAATGTTGGTAGTTAATATTACCAATATTTTATGACAGCATATCTTTTCATCATTGGAGTAAGAAATTTATAATTTATTTTAGGCGGTCAAAAATAATCAATAAAATTTCAGCTTTGTATTTTTTTAAGTAATAATAACAAATAATTTGTATATACATCAGTTGATAATACTCGTGATGAGCGAAAACTGATCATAAAATATATTGTGAAAATGGGTTGTAAATCATGGTTTTCTATCGAGAATTGACAATTGACACATTAAAAGCTTGTTCAAATATTTAGACGTAATATAACCAACTTTCAGTGGTGGGTCACGACAAAAACACAGAAGAGGTACGCTCAAGTCTTCCGAATGTTAGAAGTCTCAAAAAAATACTTTTTTATATTTGACACGCACAGTTGTACAAGATTGTATACTAAAATTAACACGCTGAAAAAATTTCAATGTATTTAAATTCTACAAAATTTATGCCTTCATCAAAAATACCTTTCAACTAAATAAATTACAAACTTTGTTGAGCTTAAATACATTGCTATTTTTACCGTGTTATAATGGATTTCTACAAAGTAAACGCCAATTCAATTAATGAATACAAAAATTAACAGATTCTCTTATATATTTTAGTGTTAGCCATGTTATCAGAATATTGATTAAATTGATAAAAAATAGCAATGTTTTTTAGTTCTAAAAAATTCATAAAGTATATAGTTGATGGCTATTTCGGCTTACGCCCTCATCAGGACTATGCTATCAATATATTGCAATCAGCCGTCTTTGTATAGAGTTAAGCGATATAGGAAAACAAGAGTTATGTAATTTCACTTGATGAAAAAATAGCTATGTATTTTAGTTCTACAAAATTTATAAGATACATAGTTGATTGCTATATTGGCTTACGCCGTCGTCAGAACTATGTTATCAACACATGGCAATCAAGCCGTCTTAATACTTTACACGGGGTTATAAGTGACGAAAAAAAGCGAGGTATATATTTAGTTTTACTTGATTTGAACCTGTCACTAAAGTGTTAACTGTAACACGACTCGCAATAAAGTGACGTCGTAGATTCATCCCTCTTTGTATTGACATTTCTGTTCGTATAAATAATAAACGACTCTATACGATTGCGGAACTGAATTATTGAACTGTATGCTGACATAATACTGCACTAGACTGTAAAATGGCGCTCCAACTAATCTAAAATAATATGGAACTTAAATAATACGGGGAGAATGATTGCTTTGTGGAATGGCTTTAGCTGTTGCCAGGAATATAATAATAACTTGAATAAGTTTATTCTTTGGCCTATACTTGCTCGGGAAATTCGGCACGGATCCACATTTTTACGGCAACCTATTTAGGTGAACGGTTCAAGACAGTACTAGCGAACTTTCTCGCTAGAATCACACTTCCTTAATGTCGTTGATGGCGTATTTTAATATAATTTATAAAATATTCAAATTGCAACTCATTTTTAAGGACCTAACACAATTTTCTACTACAGAAATATTCAACCGGCGACCCGCGGGTCACATATAACTCATTAATATTATCTTAACGACGAAATTTTTATAACAGTATCTCAATATCAAAAATTATTCTGGTATATTATATGATATCAAATTTGAATTGCTGAAGTTTTGTAAGATTTCACAAGTTTTGTCACTAACGACCCAGGTTTTGCTTTTATGCATCATCAAGTATAAAGGCTTCTATCACACGGATGCAATAGAATTGACACACAATAAGCAATTTGATTCGGTTATATACTGAATGTAGTATTTACTTATTAAATTATATAATGTCAAATATCATATATATTTATAAATGAATCCTTGTATACGTGTATGATTTCACATTTTTGTTTTATATGAGTATAGTTTATTATATAATGGTCCAATTAAAAAAAAGTTTGAGAATATGCGATCTATTATTTTAGATACGATTGTATTCCAAAAACAAACCTTGAATTATGTTGCTTGCAAAAGTATTTTTGAACTAGATTTTTGGAGTTGTTTTTTAAACTAATGGGTAATTTGTAATTTATCAAAAAGGTTTAACTGTCATTTAAGCGTTTTTATTGATTTTCATTGTTGAATCAAAGCATTTATAATACAGAGATATAAAAAATTAAATCTATAAATAGCTATAATTTATGATATCGACTGATGGTGCTTGATGGAATTTCTTTATCAAAATTATAACTATTCAAATTCTATAAATAGCTGTTTGAACACTTAACGAAATGTCAGTTAAGCTAGTTTTTCTTTCAAGTGGCGAAATATTATTCTCTCATCACAGCAGCAAATTACGTTTTATACACTTTAAATATTTTTATAAACGTTTTTTTATCGTTTTGCAAAAACAGTTTATGTCAGTGGATAAAAAAATGTTACATATTACGTGATCACAAAAATCACGAAAAATATACAACTGTAACAAACCGTTGATCGTGTTAACATGTCATCATTAATTAGAACATTGTGTATAATTCAAACTCTTTTATAATTGTTGCTCCAATACACTAGCTTTACCTTCGTGACACATAACTTTAACAATTTAATATAAAGACACAATGACATGATATTTCGTGCAATATTTGTGTCACGGTTGATTAAATAACATTAAAAAATATTTATATTCAATACCAAATAAACGTAGAATTTCTTATGTTGTAGGCATGAATAAATTGTTTTTTTATTTAGATAAATAAACAATTTATTTATTTAAACACTTTAGAGTGTAGAATTAGATTGGCAATATGAATGCCACCGTTATAAGCATTGCACGTATATATATTGCTAGTGAACGAAATTAAGTTGAGACAAATACTATTTCTTAATGTATCATAGTTTTGACGATGGCGTGAGCCGAAATAGCTATAAACTATCACTTAAAAAAAATTAAAACTAAAATACATTGCTGTTTTTTCACCTTATTATTAAAGTAGGTTTTGTTTTATCTCGCTTGATTGACTTCCTAGTCAGTTTCTAATATAACTTTTTACTTATCAAAAGTAATAAAAATTTTAATTGTTGAAACTTTGTACGATTCCACATGTATTGTCTCTAACGACCCGGATCGTTAACTAATTCATAATATTTTCCAGGGTTGGCCAATTTGTTATATTTATCGTATCGATTTTTTTTTTTTATTCGAAAGTTCACTGTGACAAGCATCACGATAAAATTTTGAAACATTATTATTAAAATGAATCATGTGAAATGATTTTAAATTTGAATAGTATGTACGATTTCACATGTATTGTCACTAATTACCTGGATTTTACCTTTCGACATCTTCATGCATTCTTTTGACACGGATACAACAAAACACGAAACCCTTGCTGTAAGTGACAAAACATGTCGAATCGTATAAAGTTTCAACAATTTAAATTTGATATTGAATTTCCATCAAGTACCTTCCATCAATTTTTGATTTAGTCAAACCAATATAAAAATTTCGACGTGGAGAAAAGATTAATAGGCCGCATGTGGCCCGCGGGCCGCTGGTTTAGTATTAGTAGTATTATTATTTAGTATTAAAATTTTAATCTGCATTTTTTGAAACGTATATGTATTAAATAAATAAATTATCAAAAAGTCAAAATTCATTTTTGCCTCGTATGTCTTTAGTGAATTAATGATAATCATCTGGTCATTTTATTTAATTGTCATATTGTCAACCAAATGTAAAAAACTTATAATTTGTTTTTTTTGCAATGTAAATATATATACAAAAAATAATTTAAATGAATGTTCACTTAGGAACCAAAGTTATACTCAGAATATCATTTAGGGTGCCATTTTATACGTGGAAATGCAATTATCTTATTTTAGTATACTATGCTTGAAATTCGCGTAAAAACTTTTATAAAATTATAAAGTTTTTACCGCTTTCAAATGTCCCCCAAACGAGATCTAAAAAAAATCCAAGAGGCGAAAATTTTGAATCAATATTTCCGTAAAGTGTGACAGCAGGGTTGTGGTAAAATTTAATTTGTATACAAAAGTTTTACTTGTATATTTTGTATTAAAAACGCCCACGATGATAGATCGTAATATGTATTTTTGAAAAACAAAAATGTAAAATTGCTGGAACTTTTGTTTTGGTCGCTCTATGAAATAGTGACATCGTGTTTGGTTGCTATTACCACCAGATTTCGGTGACAGCTGGAGAAATATACATTAAACTTTTGAATAAATGCACAATAAATCTGAGCTTTTTCCAGTCCGGAGACTGTTTGTGACATACACGACGCGATTGAACTTATTGAAAACGATCATTTTATTTCGCCATGTTGTTATTGATAACTTTGGCCAAGTGGTAGAATTCCATGATTTCGTTTTATTGTCAAAAAACTTCAAAATGGACACAGGTATTTAACTGAAATTACCATGATTAAAAATGAAAAAAACCGGTATTCAAAAATAAACAAAATTATTATTATAATGCAGTTTTTTTATTAGAGTTACAATAAAATACATTTATTCAAAACCGGTATTTTTTAAGAATCGGTATTGCAAATGAAAAAAACCGGTATTCAAAAAAAAAAAACAAAAATTATATTATTGTAACAATGTATTTGGATTACAATAAAATATATTTTTTTCGAAACCGGTATTTTTTAAATATAGAATAAGTGAATCAGAAAGATCGTTGAGTTCGTTTTCCGAATATGTATTCGTTTTCCGAACACAAAAACCTGTCGTGATTGTGTTCGTTGTCCGATTTTTCGCAGTCAGAATTGTTTGTTAACCAAAACATCCACTATAATAGTATTAAACGTGCCCCGAATCTAAAACTCTCAATATTTAATCAATTAATTAGATTAAAAATATAATAACTTTATACCGCTGATTTCGTATAACGTTAATTTTGTGGTTTCTTTGAATCTGAATACGATATTAAAGGCTATCTCATTCATTCTGGAATCTGCCAATCTTCGTCAGATCTTCAAACAAATAAGCTCAACTGTCAGGGGCGGATTAGCCCCTAAGCCCGAAAGGCGCTTGCTTGGGGTTTTCGAATCTTGGGGACATCCAAAATAACTCGTAGCCCACATATTTTTAATTCAAATTTTATTTAATATAAAGTTTTTTATGTAATCACAGTTGCTTTTATAAAATAAATAATTAATGCACTATTCATATAATACGTAAATATTTTAAAGAGAACATAAAATACATGATATAAGCTTTCATATAAAAAAATGCAGCGGAAAAATTCCGATATTTTCCATATCATAAACCGTTATTTTATAATGAAAAAAATCGGAATATCTATAATAATACCGGTATTAAAATCGTAAATTAAAATCTCCTTCGCATTTACAAACATTGTTTTACGATCAATCAATAAATTGTAAATAAAAACTTGTCATGCCGTTTTTACATACCCTAATTTATTTTTTCTTAACCCTTTTAGGACTATGTTGAAAAAATATGTCATGTGACAATAAAGGGATTTGCTAGACTCCTTAAAAATAATAATAAAATTCCTTTATTATCTCTATTACAAAAAAAAAATACTGCTAAAACTTTTTCATTTCTATGCTTCTGTCAAAATATTTTTTATGCTTAAATCGTTATATTTTTCAATAAATAAATATATTTTTAGTATTGTGTAAAAAAAAAGACGACATCTCAAATCTCAAATATTGAAAGAAAATTACTTTTGATGTTATCGAGTCTTAAATACAGATCCAATTGATAGTTTAGATACACAGCTTTTAGAACTAGATCACAGATGGCAATACATTTTTTTGTATTATAAATTTATTGAATAAAAATGTATATTTCTTTCCTGCTTGGTTCACAGTACGTATTGTATTTTTACCGATATCGCTTTGCCATAATTAAAACTTCACGACGTATAGAAAAGTTTTTATGTCTATTTTAAGAATTCAGAAGAAACTTCAGTTATTTATAAAGAGCAAACGAAGCGACGTCAATCTTCTTATAAAATATAAAAATATTAATAAACAAAGGTCAATCTATATTTAATATTTATGAATTTATTCTCAATGACAGTCATTCAAGAAATGGGTTAACGTTTTAAATGAACAGTGCCGCCATTGAAGTATTGCTAAATATTGTGAAATATTTTCATTTTCATTTCTCAAGATTTTTTTATGTTTATATATTTAGAAAATTTTTGTTTCTCGAGAAATTTTAATGGTGAATCTCGAGAGAGCTTTTGGGGTCTTATTTTTGATGTCTCAAAAGTGTGTGAGATTGAACGATTTACTTACAAAACCGGAGTTGTAGGTAACAAAAATTTATGGAAATTAACAAAGTTTTAACGATTCAAATAAAAATTAAAAATCTACCCTCAGAAGTACCCTCAGTAGATATATTAAATTATAATAAAATAGCTATCGCAGGAAGAAAATTGACTGGACTTTATTCAAAAAAAAATATTTAATTATTCACAGTTCGAATGAATCTGTGTACATGAATGAGCAGCTAAAGATGCCAAAAGGTGAAACCCGTTTTTAAAGTAATAAAACACGTCGGAATACATACAGTTTTAACGTTTCATATTTGAATTACAACTATTTTAAAAAGTAATATTTGAAATAGTCAACAGGCTCAGGTGTTACGTTGTCACAACAGTCTACAACTTTTTAATATTTAAATAAGGACCGATTGATAATGATAGCGGTAAGCAAAACCCACCCTCATCTTGAATACATAAAATTATGAAAACATTGTTTTATTACTAAAATAAAATGCCTTAACAACCCTTAAAATTGATTAGAAAAGTGTTGCTTTTAAAATAAATATTTTTTTAAATTGTTCATTGTTAAGTAAGGATGTATTTTAACATACCTTTCTTCATTTTATTCCAGATAAGATGATAGATCCGAGTTCATCTGAGGAAGACACTGATGATGAACACAAGACACAAAAAGGTACCACTAGCTTTTCTTTAATCTTTTGTAAAAGGTTAATTTTAATTTAAAAATAATTGAAAAATTGCAACTGATTTCTTAGAAGAAAATCAGAGTAAAATTTAAGGCACTCCATGCGCGTTCGATGTTAGTGAGCTACTGAAAACAATTGCATCATAATTGATATGAAACCCACTGAGAAAATTCTGTTTGTAACAATAAGAAAAATTTTGAGTTTGTAGTAAACAATATAACATTGTCCAATTCCAACCAATGAGAAGCCTGTTATTGCTTGATGATTTTATGGCTATAGAATGTCATTTCCGTCTGCTGACGTCATTTTATGAAACTAATATGCAAACTTTTTTTTGTTAAAAAATATATATTTTTTTAATTCAGACAATGACATCTTATAATGAAAAAAAAAAGTTAATATTATTTAATTCAATTTATAGAGTTGATTTAAATTCAAAACAAATTTCAGCTGATTAAAAAATGTCTTTACTTTTAGTGTATTATTATAGAGATCTAAGATTCTATTATGGATTCTAACGATCCATCTTAAGTTTAACAACCTTATCTTCCTCTCATCGTATTTGATGACTATGGGATACTATCTGGAGGATGTTCTTTATGGGACTGATGGATTCTAGTATATTTTGAGAAAAATCAAACTAATTGACGGGTGATGGAGAATAATGTCCATATGCTCCAAATAAGGATTGAATATGAAAAATAATTAATATTTCTAATTGTCAAAATAGGTGGTAAATCACGTGGTCATCATGGTCGCTCGGCCGAGGCGGCGGGTGGTGGTGGCGCAGCGAGCGGGTCTCTTCCCGGGGGCGTGGGGAGAGCTTCAGCGTCGCCCGCGAGAGCCAACCAACCGGCGCAGGCAGCTCACGCCTCACCTGCAGCATCAGCAGCGGCTGCATCTTCAGCGAGTCCATCACCGAGACCTGCAACGCAACAGCTAGCGCCCCCTACTCAGACGCCTGCGTAAGTTTTGCTAAAATTACAATACTTGTAGACTTTGAGAGTGTCTAAATATTGAATCTTTTGACTACATCGGTCATGCGGACTTGGTTGTAAGTGGGGTGAATTACAAAGCATGCAAAAAGTTCTCGGAGTCATATGAAGAGTGAATATATATTAACTCATGAAAATGGAGCCAGTGATATATTTCCCCATAATGTGGTGGTGCATACTTTGGGTAATGGAATCTAAAGACTTCTCTTTAAAAATAATTCAAATATGACCAAAATATTTGAATAATTATATTACATAGACTTCTAATAACTCATAGCAATTCTTTGTGTATGATTGACAATTAATGCAATATTTTTCAATTTGTTCTTTCATTAGAATGCCTTAACTTTGACAATGAGGTATTCATGATTAAAAGTGATTAAAAATAGAGGGTTCTCTAAAAAATAAAACATCTGTACACATTGCAATAAACAGACATTTAAATTCCTGCTTTAACTTATGTTGACATGTTCTTTGTAGTTTTAACAACGTGATGACTCACATGACGTCCATAGTACTTCAAATCAACATTTCTTGATACATGATTTGAATGATTTCAGCAGAAGTGGACCCCAGCCCCCTGCTCCATCACCGAGTCCATCAGCAGCCAGCCAGTCAGATAAGGATAGTCAAGATCCGCAGGTGAATATTAACATTTCATTAACATGATTTATAAGTAAATAAACTATTTAATAAACATACCACATTTTAACAGAGAACGAACATCAAAAAAACTTTGAGAATAATGCTTACCACTGTTTCGCTAAACATAATGACTTTTGTATTTTTCTGTATATTATAACTGTGATATACAATATATAGATTCGAATAATTATATTCATGATAACCAATATTGCAATACAGATACTATTTCAGGGGTAACATAACGTAAATGAGTAGCAAAATTAATTCAAACAAAATAAACCCTAAAAAAAATGTTTTCACAATGTGACATATTTAGCTTTTTTTTTGTATTATATTTTGATTAACTCCCTTTTTCTTTTGTCATCAGGAGCGAGCAGAAAGAGTAGAAGAAGAAAGAAAAAGGAGATTGCAGCTTTATGTTTTTGTTTCTCGGTGTGTCGCATATCCGTTCAACGCAAAACAACCGACAGATATGACGAGACGTCATACTAAAGTTACCCCTCACCAATTAGAAACGATACAAGCCAGATTTCAAGTAATTATTTAGTTAATATTCATTTTTTAAACAGAATATATATTAAAGAAGCCCCACAAATGTTTATTAATTTGTTTTGTAATATGGAGTATATATACAACTGGTTGATGATAGCTTTGTAACCAGTCAATTTCGATTTAAGACGTTCAAATATTCACACTCGAATCAGTGTTTATGTTTAAATAATTAAAATATCAGATGTATAGCCAAATAGTAAATATTCATCAAGGCCTGTTCATACTAATCCGTTTAATTTTATACTGTTGCAAGAGCCCCTGTATAAATGATTAGACACATTATTTTTACAATCTATTCATAACTTTGTGTTTGAAGGAACTGTCCCTCATTCAATTCTAAAAACTGGGTGATATAAGAACATTATCTTCTAGATTCATATATCTTATCTTCATCGTATCCCAAGTCTTAGAGTATGTGCGACTGAATATAACTTGTTTTCATATAACAACTTTTGTTGAGATGCTCCATTAAGGAAACACATTAAACGTTACGTGTTAAAACACGTTAAAAAAAGGAAAACTATAAATTATTAGTGATTATTAGTAAAAAAAACAAGTTTAACCATCTGAGTGCTAACATCTCAACGTTGAGGTAGACGATTGCAGTGTGTTAATAGTTAACACTCAAAAATATAAGACTGTTTGACTGAAAAATTTGAACAAACTATTTTTTCCATTGGAATATAATCCGATTTTCCTGATAATTCTCCATGAGTTTGGTTAACGCCGACACTAGTGAATTATTTTTTAAATATGTAGAGAAGGATTAGCTTTTAAATCGCTCAGCAGGGAATAATTTAAATAGAAGGGTTGCATTGATGAATCATTTTAACATTGCCAATCAAAAATATGTACATTGCGCCATTATTTTGATTACAGGCTTTTTTGAAAGGCGAGACCCAAATTTTGGCTGATGAAGCGTTCCAGAATGCAGTTCAGTGTTACCATGACGTGTTCCTCAAATCAGATAGGATTGGAGACATGGTGAAGTCGGGGGCTTGCAGTCATCATGACTTCCGAGAAGTCTTCAAGAACAACATTGAAAAGAGGATTAGGTATATATTAGTAATCGGTGTAGTATCTTTTTAGATGTGTTCTGTATAAAATTCTATTTGGAACAAAAATTAGAAATAGAGAGATGTGTTATCAAAACATATTTGAGCCACACATTTTGAATAATTTATGATATCGACTGAAGGTGCTTGATGGAGTTTTTACATCAAACTTGAATTGTTGAAACTTTGTAAGTTTCAATGTGTTTTCTCACTAATAACCTGGGTTTCGCCTTTTGGCATCTTCGGGCATTCTTTTACATGGATGCAACGGAAATATCAGCTCTAGTCAGATATTGTGAGTTCTGTTGAATCTGCGTGGAAGCGTATAAAGTTTCAACAGCTCAAATTTGACATTTTAAATAGTTTATAAAAAACACAGATTTTGCTGTTTCAAAACATTTTTGATTATTGGACAAAGTTTTCGCTCACAAACATAGACACTTTACATTACAGTGTAAAAATGTATTTGAACTGTAGTTTATCATAGTTGTTCCTAGCCAGTTTGAGTTCTGCTTTGAGGGTATTTATTTGTTACAAGATAAAAAAAAATGCCAAAACTCCATCAAGTCTTGTAAATAATCATTAAATTTTATGGTTACATTTTCATACATGATAGACACATTGTTTCAATCAAAAGTGAGCTGTTATTGAACAAATTAATTAATGTAAATTAACATATGTATTTTTGCTTGTAACACGAATGAGTATTCAGGTGTGCCATGGGTGAGAAAAAAATGATTTTATTTTCCAGATCGTTACCTGAAATCGACGGTCTTAGCAAGGAAACTGTCCTTACATCATGGCTTGCCAAATTCGATTGCATATTAAAGGGAACCGGTATGTTAAAACAACAATATATATCATTGACAACTTGAACTATCATTTAATTATAAATAAACCTTCCGAATTTCTAATTATATATATTAATTTATATCATACTTCTATAAGTTCTAAACACAATAATCAATTAATTTAATCAGATCTATCACTTGATAGTATTTAACGATATCATTACAAACTATTCATGGTTTATTACAGAATAAGAAGATAATTAAACGAGACAAAAATATTTTTTGAATATTTAATTGTACAGCTCAATACAATAAATTTAGTTGTACATTTGTTTTATCTTAAAAGCAGGGCTGGCCATGACTTCATATTTTACAATAAGTGACTCCAAATTTAGTTCTGAACCATTCTAAGACGAAAAGAACTGCTTTTAATGTGAAATCTAATAATAAATTCTAATTCAATAATAAAACAAAATGCTTTGAACTTTTTCACAATTTTGTATTGCTAAGATTAAGACCGGTTTCTCTCATCGCAAGCATTATCAACACTATAAATCAAAACAAAGCTATTAATACAAAATTAAAAGGCACTGTATTAATTGACATTTACTTGGTAGAACTCCTCTACGACATGGTGAAAAATTAGTAATGTATTTTAGTTCTACAAAATATATAAGATATATAGATGACAGCTATTTCGACCAACTTTTACCATCATCAGAAATAGTTCTGATGAGGTCATAAGCTGAAATAGCTATCGACTATAAATTTTATAAGTTTTGTAGAACTGAAATACATTGCTATCTTTTCACCGTGTTGCAATAGCCATGTTTTAATTTATATTGTTTAAGATGATAATCCTCACAATGAGTGAAATCGATCATGATTTATTTTGTATAAAATTTAGAAAATAGTACTAAACATTGTTTTTTAATGTTTAATTATGAAGTCTTTACATAAAGAAGTGACAGTCAATACTTTAAAAGTGAAATTATTCGTGAATATTTCATAGTATTCATTTTTTTAGCCTGATTAAATATCTGCAAAAAAGTATATTTACGAAATCAGTAAATGAAGCATTTAGCCATAAAATCTTCAAACTGCTTATAAACAATAATAACTTTATACTAAGTCAGGAATCATTTATTTGCAACCCGTCAAGTACCAGCCTTGCTTAAAAGAATGCATCATGATCATGATCATGAATAGTATGATGATAGTCGCTGGAATAATTATTATAACATCATTATTACTGATTAAGTAAATATGTCTCATTGAAAATATAATTTCTCCATCATTTTATTGTTATATACAATTGATTAACTTACTGCATTTGACTTCCAACCTGATTTACTTATATTATCAACATAGAGGACTGAGTTTTAAACTTTCCCTAACCAATGAATAAGGACCTGTCTTGTTAAGTTATGTCGTGATCTCATTAATGTCGATACCTGAACTGCCTAAAAATAGTTCATTTCCTTGCAAACTTTCTATATTTATCTATTACGAACAGCCTTGTGTGTTGATTGTGCCTTCCTTTTACTGATTTCAGCCTTTAACTGTGTTACTTACTAAACATTTGCTTACACAAATAACTATTTAACGTCTCGTCTCTGCTAGTCATGATACTTTCATTATAACTTCCATACTAACTATTGAGTCTTCAATCAAAAAATCTGTTTATATCAAAGAAAAAAATTTTGATATCGTAAGAGTGGTATAGTGCAAATAATGCCAACTTTTAAAAATTAATATAATGTTAATATTTTCATGAACATTAATTTCAAACATTTTTTTATATTAATCCGCATACCTTCTACTGGATAGGGCGCCACTGGTACCCTGGTATTATAAAAAAAATGGCTTGAAAAATTGAATTAATTTATAAATTTATATCAGCTTGATTTTGTGCATTACAATAATTTATGAAAATGTCATTAATTATTTTTTTTAATTTTTAATAGATGTCACTGTCTGCAATGTACACCATATTAAAATGTTAAAATAGCACGGTGAAAAAATAGAAAAATATTTTTAACTAAACTGAACTTGAACAAGAATACATTGCTATTTTTTCACCGTGTTATAATTTAGTTCTACCAAGTAAATGCCAATTCAATCAATAATATGTTAAAATAATGTTACAAGTGGCATGGCAAATTTGGTCCAAATATTATAAATAAATATTTTAGCTGATCTAAGGGAAAAGAGTGTTGCTTTTGGAATATTCGGTCATCAACAAAAATGAGATCATGATATAATTATTGGAATTTTTCCTGGATATTAGAAATGCAAATTGATGCCAAAAGTTTTATGTTACGAATGTTCTGAAAAATATACAAATTTCAAGTTCGAAAAAGTGAAGAGAAAATGTATTTTATAAATTTAATAGAGAGTTATTAAATAAAAATGACAGCCAAGTTAATCAATCGAAAAATACAAAATGGTCATTCCAATTGTATAGGTTAGGTGAGTTTAATGCTTAGTGCCTCGTTATATCTTTACAAAACATATTTAATCCCTGCCAAGTAATGATTGTTGCTATAATATTATAACATAACTCTAATGCAATTAAACTGTGAAAAATTTCAAACACTTATCCAAAATTCTTAACCAAGCCTCGGGCTTAGTTTTAGTTTAAAAAAACACGCACACCCTCTTAGCTAGATTGTAGAATTTCACTTTTAGATTCCCGTCACATTTTACGACACGGTTAATAAAGCAAATATCGTTTTGAAACTACACGTCAAGAATATTTTGAATCCTTGAATATACTTTGATATCAGATCAATTTATCCACGCAATTTCAAAATATCTACAAAATGTTTGTCAACAGTGTTTGGGTATCGATTACTCATGACGAACTTGCTTATTATAGGGTTAATCAATGTAACAAAATAGCTGTTTAAAAATAATATTAGTAAATTAAAAGTATTCTAATTAATACATAAAATTTACAACTTTTGAAAAATAAAGATTCATTCGTTAAATGTCAGTTATAAGGATGTGTATATATACATATATATATATTAAATCGTTTGGAATCTTCACTTTATTAAAAAAGCTAAAGGACTTTTGAAAAACATATTGATAACTTTATTCAGCGTATTTTACATCATTTGTTGGAATTGACAAGCAGTGGTTTTGATGGAAGAATTCAAATCTTAATATAAAAACATCTAAGTTATTTAGCTCTACCAAATTTTATTAAAGTAAAGTTCGTTAAAAGCTACTTTGGCTCACGCCTTTGTAAGAACTGTTTTGTTATTTCTACGTTAAGAATCTTGTCAAATAAGGTGGAAATAACAAAATATAGCTTAAAACATATATTAATAACTATTTCGCCTTCTGCCATCATTAGAAATATAGTACTGCACAAACATAAATAGTATATATCTATCAGTTGGCCAAGATGGAAGAAAAATGCAGAAAATACTTAATACAGAAATAAAGGAAAATTGGAGAACTCTGAAGTTAGCGCATCTTCGTTCTTGTTGATATCTAAAAATAAAACCTATCATAGCTCTGAAGATGGTGATAGCCGAAATAGCTTTTAACTTTATACATAAAAAATTGAAGAGTTACATACGTTGTTATTTTTACTTTATTAAAATGGAGATTTACTAAGTATATACCAATTTAATAAATATATTGATGTCTAATTTATTCACAAAATTTACAAAAAAATCGTTTTAGGGTTAATCAAGCAATCATATACCAAAACACTAAAACCTTATCAAAAAAATTCACATAAAAATTCTCATTCTTTTTACTGTAACCATGTATTGGTAAGTTTGGCCAGCCGATTATTGTTGGACTGTCATAACATTATACTGTATTTGAAATTTTTCATAGTGAAGTTTTGATTAATGAGCCCTTCTTTGTATGGAACCCCTATCTCTTATATGTGTGTATTTGCTTGTTAATGTATGTGTGTTGGGTGTTAAATGTGTCTATCTGTCTCTGTCGCACTCACTCAAAACACTCCACACCAAACAGGAATAACAGGTAAGAGCCGAACGCCTCTTTTAAGCTGCTATACTATCTTATTTTTACCTTTCTTTTGTTTTTATACTAACACACACAAAAAAAAGTTTCACTGGCCAAATGCTAAAATGACAATAAAACGAAGTTTATTTTTGATAATGATAAAAAAAATTTATAGCTATTTACTGTGAGCAAACTTTCATCGATATTTGATCACCTTTCGGCAGTATCGTAGATTGATCGGCACACATATTCTCAGTTTATTCAGACACCATCTATGTGTTTGTTTTTCGTATTTTTTACACCGAACATCCATGAATAATAATTAGTGTTTCAAAACTGATTTTTTTGAATTATGACACTTTTACTGCGGGTATTGTAAAATAATCATTGTAATTAAATTTTATTAGAGTTGTTTAACCAAAATGCATTATCTAGCATGTTGGAATACCTTTATTTTAATGAAAATTGTTATTATAGCACTGGTCTCTTCACATTGATAAAATTTACTAACTTGTTTTATTTTATTCCATGATACAATTTTAATCTTTTAAAACACTTTTCAAATAATATACATTTGCACTTAAATTGTTTAGTAAAATTATACAAGTTTTCAATACAATTATTTATCTTTTTATTCTATACAAAATGATGTCATCATTTGAGTTATCATAGCTGAGAAGAAATTTTATAAACAGTTTATTTAGAAACACGTTTTTTATAATACAAATAACACTTGGAGCATGAGTCCCTTTGAGCACTGATTAATCATATCAAAATTAGATGTGTTGTACAAAAGTTGATTACATAGACGTGTATCAAATCTATATTATTGTTTTTCTTCTGTGTCAATCAAATTCTGTGTAAAAAACAGATTTGGTTCTATAAGGATTTTTCCCTCAGTTTTGAACATGTCTGTACACACTCCTAACAAAGTATTTCTTTATAGATGTGCACACTGTATACAGTACGGACACGTCTTAAATAGTCATTATTATACATACTTTTTGTATGTCTGACTTTGAAATAATTAATATTGTAAATGTTATACCGGGCAAAAGCCAAAATGCATTTGTAATGCCATAAATAAATTTATAATAGAGTTTTTAAATTATTTCAAATATTTTAGTACCATTCAGGTATCAGAATTAATGACCAACGAATATGCCAAAATCCTTTTAAATTACTGTAGAAAATTATATTTTAGTATGATCAGGACCGGTTTCGCTCATCGCGAGCATTATCAACTGATGCGATCGATGCGATCGATGCTCGCGATGAGCGAAACCGGTCCTGATCAAAAAATATATTGTGGAAATAAGTACTAAAAAATGTGTTTTTATTATTTAAAATATAATGCCTTTCCATCAAGAAGTGACAGTTAACACCTTAAAAGTGATATTTTAGTATGCCTGAAAAACAAAATTTAGTTAATATACAACATTTAGATAAGTTAAAAAATATGCTATAGCCAGTTATGTAAAATAACTATAAATAAGTGTGTTCAACTGAAAATATCAACAATCAAATGTGTAAAAACTTTGAATATTTTATGTGTGACATTTAAATCTGTAAAATAACTTTCAGTTGATGGTATAAACAAACGACACAGTTATAGATTTGCTTCTCTAGTTTTTTACACAGGCTTTTTTTGAATAATTTATGTTATTTTTTACAACACAATAAAGAAATCAATACATAAATACTTCATTTATGGCACCATTTAATTTTTTTTTGTAGATAATTTTCAGTTTTATTATTGCATTTTGTTCTTATAAATATTTTATATATGATATGCCTTGCATTGACAATGTCTTTAGGATTTAAAAACCAAAGAATTTTTTTAAGGAAAATAAAACAGTGATGCTCGATTGTTAGTTGAAATATAATGGTAAAATTTAAGTAATTAATTGCTCTTCTTGAACTTTAAACCATTTCTCATGAAATGATTAATATTGGCTTATTCCACGTTGTGCACCTTATATAGTGGGGAAGAAATGGGTTACAAATTCTTCAGGTGTTTAGCCGTTTTACTATTTCTAAAAAATTTCTAGAAATGTTTTTTGTTTATGCATTTAAACAATATATATGGGTGCATAAGTTTCTAATATAAAATCCATATAGTACACAGAAATTGTGAAAGAAGAATAAAGATTATATGCTTGCATGCGCCTTGGCACTCAAGTGGTTAATAATAGAAGAAAATTTTACGTATTTCAAGTAGATAATAGCTAGTTTTGAACACTGGCACTTTTACACGCGATCAGGGGATTTGTATGCTATAAAACATGAATGAGAATGCTTAACATTCTACATTCATTCATAAGCGTACAAACTAACCGATTTCGGTAGAAAGTGCTTGAGATTAAAACTGGTTAATACCTTATTTTATTATTTTCCATCTTTTGTATGCTGTATTAACAATAATGTTACGAAATCAAATTTTGAATGTTTTAATATCATTTCTTAAGAAGGCATTCAGTTTGACGCAATATAAGATAGGTATAAATTTATTTTAATTTAGTTTTTCACTAGACAGAACAATAAAGTTGTATGTTTTAAATAATATTGCATGGTAGAGGGAACACTGTAATTGTTGTAATATTTTTTTTACAGTTTTCAAATCAAAATGTAAATATTTACATGAATAACGGTATCATTACATAAGGTAATAAAAATGCATGGACAATACATGAAACGTACAATGTTACATTTAATCATTCATTACAATGTGACATATAAACAAGATTTTATACCATTTTATTGTATTTGATTTGTTTCATTAGGTAACTGAGAATTTTTTCACAATGCTTTCTACAGTTATCATTATTACGTATAAAATGTAAGGATACATTTTATTCATTACAATTCATAATGAATCCATCATTATGTAAAATAGAAACAAATTTAGTAGTGACATCTCTGAATGGTTTATAAAAATGTTATTCAAAACATTTCATAATTAGTTATTAATATAATATTGACAGATGGCTAAGATATATCACCATTTATTATTATTTGGTTTTGTTTATTAATTTATCTGTGGAATATTGGGAAATATTTCTCTCATATTAATCAATCAATCACAAATGACAGATAAATCACTCATATTAGATAACATGTCAGAAAGTTTCTAAATTCAATCAAGGAATGACAAACCAATTAATTTTATCCGACACAAAATAAAAATGATTTGATATAAATGAATAATATTTATTACCCCATCAAGTTGAATAAACACTATTCATTAATTGAATATATTTATTGAAAGCTAATATTGCTGATTTCAATTATTTTAGGTGAATTTGTTTTGTCAAATATATCTGACGTTTTTTTGTTGATTGAAATATTATTATTATTGATAATCTACCAATGTTTATTTTTTATATCCTATCAATTTTTGATATCGACTGAAAGTGCTTGATGGAATTTGAATTGTTAAAACTTTTTACGATTAAACAAATCTTGTCACTAACGACCCGGCAGTTCAGTTCTGTTGCATCCGTGTGACAGAATGCCTGAAGATGCGGAAAGGCGAAACCCAGGTCGTAAGTGACAAAACATGTGGAATCATACAAAGTTTTAACATTTCAAATTTGATTATGTCAATTTTTTAATAGTAGATTTAATATTTTTAAAATTAAAATTTTAGTTAGGTAGTTTTATCTTAAATAAAATATTTAATAAAAAAATAATGCCTTGGAAAGAAACGGTGTATATGTAATATATCGGAGATTTTCAAATGTTTTATATTTAAAAAATAATCAATTTTAAATCCTGTAATGTTATAATACTGCTAACGTCTTTCACTTGTAAAATAACAGATAGTGTTTTACAGTTTAATTATTTAATTGTCTTTCATAAAAAACTTGTTTTTTTATGATATGATGACTCAGTTGAAAATTGAAAATAGGAATCCCCGGAGACGACGACTCAAAGAGGCCTTCAAGACTACAGCAGCAGAGCTTAAACGCAGAATGTATTCTTTCCAAAGAACAGCTTTACGACATGTTCCAGCAAATTCTTGGAATCAAGAAGTTTGAACATCAGTTGCTGTTTAATGCCTTATTGGTATGAGTTTTGATTACTAACTGTGTTTATAAAGTCCTACAATACCAGATTTTTTTGAAAATTCAATTTCACTCATAACCAATATAAACAATCCATTTTTTATTAAATATCAGTGGAAGGTTGTGTATTTAAAGAGGCCACAGGCTCAATTTAGAGGCGTTACTTTAAAGATTCATAACTGATTAAATCTGATGAGATTTTCATATATTGGAAATATTCATTTTTGATGTCTTAAATCACAAATATTACATCATCAATTTATAATAGTATTCAAATAGTATTCCAACATACACACCGAAAGCTCGGCATCAATTACTTAATATACAAAGGAAGTAGTTGTAATACTGTTTTAATTTTATTTAAAATAAAAAAAATAATTCCAAAATATGCATGCGTGTCACATGTAAATTATTTTTGAGACACCTCTTGAGGTAATGCCCGCCTTTGTTGAATTGGCATGTTGATAATTGAGATGTTAACATATGTAATTGGCTTTTTTTGAAATATTTATAGGTTCGTATCAAATTAAAATCTGTTTGATAAATACATTACTAAACAAATTTATGGATTTCTGTTTGAGGACATGAATTTTATTTGTGATATCTAAATTCTCTCCTATACATTCCAGCGTAAAAATGAAATGTTACAAGATTGAAGACAAACTAACCACGAATTCTGTTCTTCTAATACTCTTTTATAATAAGAAGTTGAGCAACTGAGCAACAAGGAACTTCACTAGGAGTTCATATTTTCCATATTGGTAGAGCACATCATCAACATTATAGAAATAATTGAATGAACATTATCATGATTTCAGTTGGACTCGGCTGATGAACAAGCAGCTGCAATTAGACGAGAATTAGACGGAAGAATGCAGAGGGTCACAGAAATGGAAAGAGTAAGTAATTTTTTTTTTTGTTTCCCTGGAAATTAAGTCTTATTGAATTACCGTTACAGAGATTGCCAATTTATTTTTGCCGCATCTGTTTCAAGACATAGCTCTAATTGCGTGGAAAATACTATAGGGATTGAGTCCTGACTAAGTTCTTATATTCGTAACATTAAATCTTTTATGCGCTATCAACGTATATTTTTTTACTTATTTTATATGTGAAAGTAACGCAAACATATGTTAACCTTTTACACTCTAGTGTTATGATAAAGTTGGCATTGACTTTTCTCTTATAACTCAAATGTCACCATTCCGACGGTGTGCCATTAAAATGTAATTTTTAAGAAATTTATTTCTAATATTAATCGCAATTAAGCTATTATTATTAGATACTTTGTATTTTAGGGAGTCACTTCTTAATCCACAGATTACTAATGTCTCAACTGTTGAGACGGCAGAGTGCAGTGTGTTGATACTCAAAATTTTGTGTCAACAGTCTAAAACCTAATTTTCTTATCAGAAAATTGCTCGATTTTCCCTGATGTTTTCTGTGTTTTTGAATCATTCTGGAAAGGAATATATTTTGAGAATATCAGTAGGGAATAGGTTATTTCTTTATTCATTATCAAAGTGACAACTTTGATTGCATTCCTATGTATTGTTGAGTGAAGAGGGTTAAATTGTGATGTGATTCTATAAAGAATTCACAGTAAACACCGAAAAAGTGACTGTGTGGAGTTTTAAATGGCTTTGATAATTGAAACCATTTTCTTTTTTACTCTCTAGAACAATAAGGGGCTAATTTATTTATAACACATATTATTGTATTTAGAAACGGATAAAAAGGCTGTGAGTTCTGTAATTGGTTGGTTCCCTGTTTTAGAACCGCAAACTTATGCCCAAGTTTGTACTGAAAGAGATGGAGTCCCTCTACATTGAAGAATTGAAGTCTTCAATCAACCTTTTAATGGCAAATTTAGAATCCTTGCCAGTCTCCAAAGGGAATATGGACTCCAAATACGGACTGCAGAAACTAAAGCGATACAACCACAGGTACGCGTCAAGGAATTGACAATTATTGATTAATAAATAAATCATTTATAAACATTTTACATAGATAATAATAGTTCTTGACTTATAAACATTTTCTAAAGTATATATATTTTTAATCCTGCTTTTTTAAATTCATCTGAAACATATAGGATATAAAATGTCTACAAAATTCCGTATTTTTATTGACCACTTGAATGAAAGTTTAATAAAGTACAAAATAATTCATTAATCAGTTAGAATAAGTATTATTTTTATGTGTACTTTTACAGAATACACATAAAAATATTTTTAAACAACTATTATTTAGTTTGATACATTTCTTGTTAATATTTTTCGGTGAAATACTTATACATGAAACATTAGATTTAATTAAATTGGACTCTTCAATAATTAAATTAATTTCAATTTAAAAACTTTATTGACTAATCTAACCTGCAATTCACAATAGAAGGCAATCTTCAAAAATATATATTTATTACTCTCTTAAAAGTTAATATGAATCTCTTGCAATTTACAAAAATGTTTTGTCTCAATGGTATTTATTATAACACAAAAAATTTGAGCTGATGTCATCATAAAGTACACATAATTAATCCAAAAACAAATAAAATAAAATATTATTCCCCTAGATGTCGTCAATTCAAAAGAAAACAATTGCCATTGTATTCAAAAGATAATAATTAAATGGTAAAAATATAAAATTGCAATGAATTTGTATGTCATTATTTTGAAGAGAATAATAAATAATTTTGTTTGAATTTTGTCTTTTGGTTGGGTGAATATGCAAAACTGGGCATGCGAATGACATTGATTAAAAAATGTATTTACTAACATTTCCTGAAACAAGCATCTATTGGAATGATTTTTTTTTAAATAATAATGATTACAGTTTTCTACATCCTTAGATACCCACCATAAATTAAGTCATTGATTTTAATAAATTATGCATTAATTTTATGAGATTTTACGTACAAACTTGAATATATAAGAGTTTCTTTAATCCTTAGGCTTTCAGAAAAAAACATATGTCTGTAACCAGTACACCAGCTGTAATTTGTCACAAAAAAAGTGAATTTCCGATTTTTTTTTGATTTCATATACAGAAAAAATTCATAAACTCACCAATTTGAAAAAAATGGATTTTGGTAGCCCTGAAACAATTAACATTTGCCAAGTGACAGTTTGGACACTCAAAGAAGTCGAAAAATTGCTGTAGAAATCCTTTATAGTTATTGTAAAATGTTTTTAAACGTTTCTTATAAATATCAGTGTGTGTCCTGTCAAAGAATCATTTTAATAGAAGGAATATTTTTGAAAGAAAGTACGTTCAAAGATATTGACAAGATATCTTGTCTCAGGCAGCCATCGGGTTAAATAAATATTTCATTATCCTGAAGACATAGTGACAGGAGTGACATCTATTTTTTAGTCAAAGAAGCTTGGTTCTATATTCAACTTTATATGTAAACTAAAAAAAAAAATGCGTTTTATACAAAATAATAAGATTGGATTTTGAAAAGAATGAAGATTTTGTGCCTATATACATTTGTATCAACAGTTTGAATATTTTCTTCAGCATCATCATTTTTAATTATCGCTTCGGTGAAATAAATCCAACATAATAAATACTGAATATATTTTATTTTGAACAATTTGTTCCACAAATAATAACAAAATTATCCCATGTTAGTAATCCTATCATATACAAAGAAACAAGCTTGGTATGTGAAGATATTTCCAACGGTAATATAAATATTTCGCTTACAATTTACAACAATATTTTTCAATTCATATTCATTCGAAACCATTTATCCAAATTCATGATTTTTGACAAATGAATTGCACAATCATTTGGGCAATGATATAAAGTTCCAGACAATTTTTTTGGTTCATATTTTTGATTTTTTAGCGCTATCAATTTCGAACCTTTAAAATTGTACAACAGAAAGACGGTTTTTTTGGTAAATATGCTTAACAACATGCTATTCTTTTCATACTCAAAAGATAACTATCTTAAAATTCCTTGATAAGTTCTATCGTCAAAGGAAAATTCTATCAAACTAATCGTTGGAATCAATAAAACCGGCAATTTATGTGCATATGAATTATTGGTAAAAAAATTGGTTGGCATTCATCAAATATACTCTACTTTGTTCTAAAAACAATTATTGACAAGTTATAGTGACTTTTTTTACCGGTTCTTTACATATATTGCGTAAATTTTTGGTATTACTGATTCCCATCTAAGATAATTTAGCATTGACCTTTTTATAATAAAACGTTTGGAGTAATTTTTTCTCAAAGAAAGCTTCGAGGAGAACTCTTTCCAAGAATGTTGTAACTGTTTGATGAATCGAAACAATTGAATTTGTTGTTGTATTTTTGAACTGTATTGTGTGTTCTGACACAAAGTCCAAGATCCTCTGAGATGATGCGTCTCTATTTTCGAGTCACGCGTCCAAATCCTACGTTGGCAACACCTTTTCTTTTCCCCTCTCTTCCCTACCCAAGCCACGCCATCCGGGTGACGCCGTTATGTATGTCATAGATGACATTGTTTTTGAACGCGCCTGAAGTGTTACGCGATCGTCGCTACAAAAACAAATCCGTAAACATCGACACGTGTTGACTATTTTTCACCGGCCACCTCACGGCCCGAAAGAATCCCCTTCGAGTCGATAGGATATTCCTTTCGCCTCCCGAAGGAGGCCGCCCCGTCCAATAAACCCAATGCGGACCCGGCCAGGATATCGACGATGATCGGCATCCAGCGATGTGGCACATCAGATTGGACCGGGCTCTGTTACTATGAAACGCAGAAAAAATATGCCGCGACGCCGTTGTTCACCGAGTTGGAAGTGAACGATGAGTTCCGTGGGTACGACCAAGGAGCTCTTACAGCTCAGCTGACGGGAGGACGCCTTACTCGAGGGCCGGCAGTTCATCATTGAGTGGGGGGGGGGGGGTAATAAGACGGTACCTCTTACACCCGCGGGGCTGTTTCAGTCAATAGAAGGAAAGCTCGGAAGAGACTCTTCCCACCAACTTATAACCGAAGACATTATGCAAATAGTGTGTGGAAAGAGGGCCGAACAGATCCAGCACCGTCGAAACCATCCGGGCCAAGGCGAAGGAGGAACACGTCAGGGACAGACTGGTGAAAATCCCCCCCTCCCAGGTTGCAGGAAAGGCTGGCGAGACCTAGACCCTCGCCTGAGAATGATAGGTTGCCCATTCGGGAGCAAGTCCCGACGCCCAGTGTTAGGAAGGCCAGCAGTGGTAGACCTTCAGCAAGGTACAATCGAAGGCCCCCCTACAAAAAAAAAACAGGGAATTGCACAAAAGAAAGAATCTTCGAGGGCGGGCGCCACCCCAGATGATGCCAAACCCTTCAAAGGGGGCTGCCTGCGACACCTTGTGGAAGTTTGGAAGGCAGAAGGAGCCCCCTTACCCCTTCTGAGGATGTTAGGGGGGGGGCGCATTCCATTCACCCTGAAGCCGCCCCTTATCCTTCAGACACCACAGCTACTGCGGAAATTTCAGACACAGGTAACGGGCAAGATGCAGGCCCAAGTAACTGTGTTAAAGGAACTGTAGACGGAGCGGCAGACGGAACGCCCAGCTACCTCTCGAAGTTATTTTTAGTCAGGAAACGGATGGCGGAGAACGACCAATCTTCTAGTTGAAGATGTTGAATGGTTTTCTTTTTTGGATCCCAAACCTTTCAAGCTGTTCAACTATGGCCGAGTTCCGCAGTCCCTGCAGAGGAACAACTGAATGACAAAGATAGACCTGCATCAGGCATACCTCCACCTTCCTATAGCGAAGCGACATCGGCAACTCCTCCGCCCTGCTTCAACGACGAGCTGATCCGGTTTACAAGCTTCACCTTCGGTCTATCAGCGGCTCCACGAATGTTCTCATTACTGACGAATTGGGTAGCTGAAAAACTTCGCGACCGATACATTCGGAGGATTACGTACCCGGACGACTTCTTGCTTGCAAATCAATCCAAAACAGTCTTAACCTCTCAAGCATTAGAGATCGTAGGGTTTCTAAAAAAGCTAGGTTGGACAGTAAACTTCAAGAAGTCAATCCCTGTATCCTGCCAGAAACTGGAATTCCTGGGGATCGAGTGGGACTCTTGCACTTACACCAAGAGCATATCCCACGAAAAGTGCACAGCTCTTCGCAACGCAGTGCAAGAGATGACACAGAAGCAGGAATGGTCCCTCAAATCAGCTCAACGCCTGCTAGGCAGACTAACCTTCATATCCTCCGTCACTCCCCGAGGACGGCTGCATTGCCGTCACCTATAACGACACATCCGCCAATTGCGCCATCTGCCGCCTCACCTTGGGGTTGCGATTCTAGATCCAGCCATAGAGGAGTTGAATTGGTGGGTACAGACAATTGGAGTGGCAACACCCACAGCACAGACCAATGTTTCGCCACTTCCGACTTCACAACTACGGACGCAGCAGATGCAGGTTGGGGAGCTCAACTGAACGACACCCTCATGTCGGGACAGTGGAAGTGGCAGCATCGGTCATGGCACTCCAATTGGAAGGAGCTGTATGCGGTGATATCGGCAATCAAACTGCAAGCCAATGGAATAAGAGGAGCAGAGGTACCTTTACAGTCGGACAACAGGTTAGTAGTCTTATATATAAACAAAGAAGTAGACACACTGTCGCTAGACCTCTTCTTACTGACACAGAAGATGGTTGCATTGGTCGACAAGTACGGCATCTCCCTAACTGCGCAGTACCTACTGGGAATTTACAACGGCACGGCCTACCGTCTATCTCGCGGAACACAAGTTCCCGAGTGGCACATTCCCGGTACAGCAACAGAGCAGATCTTCGATCACAGAGGCACGCCTGAGATCGTCAAAAGAGTCGCGAGTAATTCCCAGGTATGTATCTCACGACAGCTCCGACTGCGGCGCTCTGTATCACAAAGCTTTCAGCCGCTTGTGGGACTACGAACCGGTGTGGGTCTTTACCCACCCGAACATGATTCCCCAAGTATTGGCCCACCTGAACACGGCGGGAGGGAGATATCTCCTCGTCGTACCAGACTGGAAGTAACCATTCTAGGGAGCAGACCTTCAAAGGAGAGCGACAGGGCTGCCACACACGATACCCAACTTGGCATCAGTGCGGGTGGGCTCCAGCTCCATCTGTGGAGGATTTCGGGTGGGAGAGTCTAATTCGCGAGTGGAGCCCTGAAGGAAAAGGGCTGCTATCATCAGGGTAGCGTCAGTCCACCCTGATGATAGCGTACCAATTGGCATAGGTTAGATGGACCACCTGATGCAACCTTAGATCAGTGGTCTCAAATCACCCCATCCGGAACAAGTTGCCAGGCTCACCTCTACCTCAGAGGAGGCTTGGCGTACTCCACAATTGGGGTGCAAAAGTCAGCCATAACAACCTTCTGCAAACCAGTGGGTGGCGTGGATATTAGTGGAAACACCCTGGTGAAGCGTGTACTCCGAGCCATATTCCTAGCCAGAGTAAAGACCCCGAAAGCCTCTATATGGGATGTCAGGAGGAAGTCCGTCACTTGAAGGCAACCACTCCACCTACATCCAGCCTATATGAAGTGTCTTGTAGGACGGCAGCATTGCTACTACTGACGTCGGTTAGACAAGTTCATGAAGTTCAAGACATTGCTTAGATATTCAGACAGCGGACTTAGAGAGGAACGGGACCAGATAACTCTATGGCCTGCGTTCGGGTCAACTACCCATCAGCAATCGAGTTGGCACATTAAGAAAGGAGACACGCAAAATATAGCCTCAATATATTGGCTTCACCAACTGGTTAAAGCCTCCGAAGGAAGTCGAAAGAAAGGCGGAGACCTCCAAGAACTATTTTTTACAGCTATGGGGCCCGATAAGCCGACCTCCAGGACAGCCATAGACGAGAGGTAATAGCTGACGAGAGTGATCACATCCGACGGAAGGCCTTATCACTAACCCTTTCCAACCAGTCTAGATGGCCACAAAATCGTACCCGGACCTGAAGCTGAAGCTGAAGACTGGTTAAGATCTCACATTGATGACATAACGCTTCCCCCATGAGCCACCAGGTGATAACAAACATTCACTCAGAGGATCTTGGACATTGCTGTCAGAACACACAATATAGGAGTTTTACCTACCAATAAAACTCTTATTGTGTTTCCAGCAATGTCCAAGATCCAGGTAACCCCTACCTGGTGCACCTTGAGTGACAATGACATACATAACGGCATCACCCGGATGGCGTGGCTTGGGTAGGGAAGAGAGGGGAGAAGAAAAGGTGTTGCCAACGTAAAATTTGAATGCGTGGCTCGAAAATAGAGACGCATCATCTCAGAGGATCTTGGACATTGCTGGAAACACAATAAGAGTTTTATTGGTAGGTGAAACTCCTATAATTTTTTACTTTTACTGTCTGTTTTAATAAAATTAAATATTATTATATCAGCATACAGTTTTGCAAAATTAATTGTTTTGAATAAAAAATCATTTAAATAAATATTTATTATTTTATTCCAATGTTGATGGTCTTCAAAACATTTTTGGATTTTTTGGTGGCCCGCGGATGTAAAAAGGTTGAGAGACTATGAACTAGAACACCATAATTTAAATTTACAATTAAAAATTTGAAAATGTAAATATATTGATAAATCAAGATGCGAATTCCGGCACCTTTTTTACAAAAAAAGAACAGAATTTTTTACAAAACTGCTTTCAGAAGGTTTTTGGTGTAGAAAATCAACAGTATTTTGAAAAGCATATTTGACCAGTTTTTCTTGTTTATTTTTACAAAAACCACATACAACCACATATGAATTATAATCTATTGATCATAGTCAACATTTAGTTCTCCAATCATACGATTTTATGCATGTTCAATAAGACGATTATTTTAATACATAAATAATAACAACTTTAATCTCACTCACAGTTGTATGCCAGTCATAAGAAAGTTTTTATAATTAGCATTATGCAGTATTACACTTTTAATATCCTACAGGTATGTTTAAATAAAATTAGACCAAGCAATAAACACTTTGTTTACTACAAAATTTATAACTAACGCCATTTTGTACTGTAATATTTTGATTAAATTAAATGTGAGAACTAAAACCTGCTCAAAAAATCAGTATCGGTGTTTTACAATGAATGACTTATGAAATATATATAAATCTTTCGAACAGTTGGTATGATTATTAATTTTATATGTTAATAGTTAGCTATTTATTCGTATGTTCAAACCTGCTAATTCCGATAGCCGATTTGGCCACTCCTGGCCTAGTAGAATAAATATAATGACAAATAAAATTGCAGTTAGTTCACACATTTATATCAAACCACACTGAATTTTTGCTAATTTCATATTTAAGCCATTACATGATTTGTTTAGAATAACACACATATTTACGCCATCAATGCAAATGGATGTTTACAGTGGTTGTATTTTGTTGTAGTTAAGGAATGTAACCATAAAATAAAAAAAAAAAACATTTATGTTCAACTTGTTATGAATAATAAATCCTTAATTACATGACATATGCAACTGTTCAAATCCATTTTTTGATTATCAGTAATTTTATATAATAACATAAGGTTTTGGCTAAAGTTTAATAACAGTTTTTTAGCATCGCAATGGTAATATTGTACGGAGGATGGTACATTTTAAATTTAATCAAAGATTGACATTTTTCTTTCGACTTCTTAAAAACCTGCTTGAAAGTTTTTACGAGCTCTAATTCAAATATTTATGAATATTTATTGAAGTACTGTGTTTCGTTAAAAAAATGTCCGTTTTTCAATAGTTTTGTTTGTATGTAGATGGCACATTTTAGCTTTTATAAAAATGGATTGAATTTTATTTTGAAATCAGCAAATAAAATATTTATTACATATTCAAATTGTCTATTATCAAATATTTGATGAACTACAATAATTCAAAAATTTGTATTTTTTCGCTTGTTTCAAAAATAATATACAATCCATTTGTGTGCATTTCACGCTTCTTAATTATTTTGTGTTTGTTTTTTTTTTCATTTTAGACAACCCGCAGTTATTGCAAGTTTTAAGTAAGTCACCTTGTTTTAACTCACTATATAATAATCCTGAATAAAATTCGTAAGTCAAAAACATTCATCCAGGAAATAGACCAATAAGCTTAAAAAAAAGTGTATAGATGCTACTCACTGAAATGATTTGACATTCACAGATGGCGGTGCTTGACACATTATTAAAATTTGGAGATCATTTTGCTTACCACCTGGTAGATTGCATGAGTAGGGTAAAAAGTTGAATTTAAACTGGGGTTTCAGTATCCAATTGTGTCTTTTAAAATATTTTACATTTCATTAGACTTGTTGAACTGGTTAATTTTATAAATCAGTACTTTATCCATATCTTTAGATTTTTTTAAAAACTAGACACGCTTGTTCAAGTAGGCTAAAAAGATTGTAAATGCAATAGCAAAAGATTGTAATTTACCAATAGATTTTTAATTATATTAAAATGTACCTTTGTTCAAAGATATCTCACGGCTTTCTTAATAACAAAAACAATATGTTTATTTGTCAACTCACACAATATCAAGTTGATTTATTTATGCTTACTCATTTTTGGATTATGGTGACCCTTTGTATATAAATTTATTTATTTCTGGACACTATATTCTTCAAAATTAATCAAATGCAAATGTCCGCCCTGTTTATTTCTACGACAAACATTCCTATTCGATCGATTTCCCCAAAACGCCATCTTGTTTAAATAAATAACAACCATCATCTAACGCCACTATTGCATTTATTGCATCTTTGAAAAATAAAAAAAATATGTATTTAAAAAAATATTTTGACACTTGATATATTTGTTTTTTTGAATTAATTTACTGGCTGGAAATGATCAATGTTATAATTGATGTTTATGTTATTTTTCGCAACTTAATGTTAAAATCAAATGACTTGCGATTGCATTGAATCTGACCAAATTAAATTTTTTTGTTTCACTGGTAAATGTGTAAAATATTTTTTTTTGTTTCACCACCGGAATGGCATCTATCTATAACACAAAAACCCGAATTGATTAACCCTCACTTTGCTGTCGTTGATACTATTAATGTGATAACCTCTACATGTTCTCTTGCCTTTGACTGTTGTCTTTTTAAATTGTTTTCTGTGTTGTCCATCACACCCTATTATCACGTCTGACTGTGGTAATATTACTTGATGTTTTGTGAACGTTTTATGTTGATAAAAACCATTTTATTTAATTAACATCCCATATCTATTTCACAATGAAAAATACTGCGTATAATCTACGTTCTGGTAACATCAAAAAACTACTGTCTATTTACTTGTCTATCGACAATAAAACAATGATTTTTTCTACATGCTGCACAATTAATTGCATTTAATGCTTATATAAAATTGTACTGTTCTTGTGTTTTCTTCTAACCTTTTATTGCTTTATATAAAATGTTGCAAATCAATTAAACAATCACCTCGTTATTTATAAAAAATGTCACATTGCTTCATTTTTTTTGTCACAAATATGTTGGTTTTTCTAACAATCACTTTTACTATACTTTCTTTTCAACCGTCACTGAAAACAAATGCTACAACCGCTTACAAACAAAATTATCTTCGTCTCTCAAAAACCGTATTATTTAAAAATAAAACCGTGGTGTTGCTAATTTCAAAAACCTCTTTTGTTTTCGATCGGTATCGGTGTTGGTTGTGTTGACTCGGTTGGTGGTCGGTGATGGTGGTTAACGTGTAAAGATCGCACGGTGGCGGAGACCCAAGTCCAAAGTTGAGTAAGCAACTTTGTTTTAGGTCGCAAGGCTCACTCGCCAAACTGGAAGGAGACTCTGCCGATGCCGATACTCAACTGACAAAGATGGATGTCGTTCTCACGTTCCAATTGGAGGTAATGGATTGTATTCGTTGTCGGATTTTAAAACCAGGCACATGCAAATTTACCCCTCACAATCATATCCATCGAATACAAAACAGTGTCTATAACAGTGCTACTCACATTTCGGTCTACAATTCGATTAAAGCTCGTTGGTGGCATGAAAGTGGCTAAGAATAGTTGGTTTATTTATTTCCTTTAATCTTCGCAACTATTGTTTTACGGGTAAAATTATCTAATAAGACCATGACAGAATAAATTATCTAACAACATAAAATGATTAATGAAATTAAATGAAATGAAAAAAATTAACCATAAATACTGAAACAGTAATATTCTATTTTATATACAAAAATATCCATTAGAGTATCTTTTTTTAATTCAACAACATATTTTAAATATTCACAAATAAAAAAACAGCATATTTTCCAATATTTTCTTTTGCAATCAAACCGACATGTAATATTGATTGTGAAAAGTTATATATACAGTATATATCATGATATACACTAAAAATGTTTGAGTAGCACTGATCTATAGATACCTTGTTGAATCTAAACCTCGATTTTTATATGATTACATACAATTTAAGTTTTCATTTTTACATTTCATTAATCACCCTTATAGGGTTTTTCTAGTGAATCACTTCTTAATTAGTCTTAGTTTAGGTCTTTCCTATAAGCAAAAACTGATTAACTTGAGAGATAATTCAACTGGTCATCATAAAAACATGATTACTGGCTCAAAAAAATCTCACATTACTGCATAATTAAACAGATATTTTCATTAAAACCGCTATAATGCTTATTACATATTATTCTACAGTTTTTAGTTTTTAATAACAGTTTATTGTGTTAATTTTAACATCAAATGAAAATATATATTTCATCTTAGAAAACCACACTCGTTGCTATCGAGCTGTCTATGCTATCAAGTTGTTTGAATAATTTGACTCAACTCTAACTCAAAAACAAAGAATATACAAAAAATACAATATATCTGTATGCAATACTTGATATGTTGACATATACATCAATGTACAAATTCTTTAGTTGTTCAATGCTTAAATATTCACATTGTCAACATACTGGAATCAGTAAAGCCAATATTAATAAAATTGTATTTTTGTAATAGATTTAACTTTGAATTCAATACCCCTTTTCAATCATTTCATTACACATATATTATGAAATAATTTAACACCAAGTGTTTGGTAGATTTAATTAATTCAATAATAAAGTATTACTGTTAAGTTAAACGATTTTCTTTGTGTAATATTTTTTACATGAAATGACCTTCTGAATTTGATAGCCAATAAAATTATTCAAAGAAATAGTATTTATAACTACAAAAAAGTTATCTTGAAATATTTGTGGAGTTCATGTGAAATTTTACAGTTATATCATGTAGTTACCATAGACATCCATTCATTATTTTTGATTATTTTGTTGAATGTTTGTGATCAAAAATCTATATAAAGAAATATATATATTATCTCAATAGGACATCTGGTAACATACAGTATCTATCTGTTTTGAGGTAAGTAGCAGCTAATAATGATTGATCATTTTACGATCCATAAATAACAATTTCAAAAATACTACTCTAATGTTTATAATGTTGACATAACTAAGCGGATATGTTTTGTAAATAATTCATTTTTTTTGACTAACAAACTGAAAAAGCAATAATAAAACAGCTCAATTTAATTACCTAATTCGTATCAATACGATTCCACATGTTTTGTCGTTAACGACCCAAGTTTCGCCTTTCGGCACCATCAGGCATTATATCATACGGATGCAACAGAACTGACAGATTCCGAAAACTGAAACCTTTGCTGTTTGTACAAAACATATGAAATCGTACGACGTTTCAACAATTCAAATTTAAATTATCTCAAATGCAAGATCCCAAGCAATATAAATGAGATGTATTCAGAAATATATGTGTTAATTTATCACATTGGATAATATCACAGAATGAATTTCCACCAGACATTAAATAACTAAAAACTTTGAATGAAAATATTGATGTAAGAGATATTTTTATATCCAGTGTGAGAATCCATGATTGGGACATTATGGAATTGTATCGAATCATGTATAAAACTTTATACGTCGATTCAAATTTTGAAGATATCTATGGAAATGTGTTTTGGCTCGACCGTGAATAAAATATTTCAATATTTTATACTATACCAGCGTTGCAAAATGACAAGAGGTTTCCAGATGTGATAAATTTATAGCCAACGTCATTTATAATATACAATTTTATTCCTGTACAAAATAATATTTAACAAATAATTCCTGGAGGCTTTTGTCAGAATAAACTTTTCTTTATCCTGTTATTGTGGCATGAAGGTTGTGGTGATGGAGGTGAAAGGGTTAAAGTCTTTGGCCCCCAATCGCATTGTCTATTGCACAATGGAAGTCGAAGGTGGAGACAAATTACAAACGGATCAAGCAGAAGCGTCTAAGCCCATGTGAGTTTATTTCAATAACTTTAACATATGTTAATATGTCATGCTTAACTCACCAAGTGCTAACATCTCAACTGTTGAGACTTATCATTGCAGAACAGAATGTGTATATAAATGTTTTTAAAAAATATAGCAATGTTAAAGTATCAAAACTTTTGTATACATACCATTTTTTTGTTATTTTATTCGCTAGCATTATATTTACATAATCAAATACGATTTTTAGTATTATTTCCACAATTTTTTATTACAAAGACCAGGGTCAGTTTCTACTATTAAATAATACAAATTGAAGCAAGGTTATTTTTACAATGTTTTGAGTAAATAATTTTCAGGTATACAAATACAAATGGCAAAAGAACTAAGACAGGTCCATAAAATACAGAATATATCTAAATGATGTAAAATTAGTTTTTGAACCAATTGTTTTTATACCTTTTATTTGTTTAATCAAAAATTTGGGTGAATAACTTAGTTTTAATTTGTATTTTATCAGTTGATAACGCTTGCGATGAGCGAAACCGGTCCCGGTCTTATTAACTAGTATAGTGCCTTACAAGCACCGATGCGTGAATGGTGACATTTAAGTGTAACACGGCGTGACATGTAACATTTTTTCACAAGTGCTTAGTCCCATCTTGAGTCTACTTGTAGAAATTGAGAGATATTTTTACGATCTAGGCAAAACTACTGGGCAAGACTGAAATTGTTAATATAAAATTGTAAAAAGCGTACTAGACATTGTGTTTTATTATTTAAAAAGAAAGACTTTCGTTATTTTTAATTGTTGTATTGAATTTAAAATTGAGATAGCTTTAAGATACAAGAATATAATTTTAGGTGGGACACACAGGGCGATTTCAGTACAACACAACCTTTGCCCGCAGTTAAGGTGAAATTGTACACAGAAAATCCAGCAATGCTTGCTTTAGAAGACAAAGAATTAGGAAAAGTTGTGCTAAGGCCGACACCCCAAACATCTAAGGTATTCTAAAGAAAAATCAACACGCAGTTTCAAGATAGAATTTAACATGTAGACTTTTTTAAATTTATCCATTGTTTGTTTTAAGGCCCCAGAGTGGCATCGAATGACAGTGCCTAAAAACCTTCCCGACCAAGACCTAAGAATTAAAATTGCTTGCCGAATCGACAAACCCTTAAATATGAAACATGCTGGGTAAGTAATAATGTATCGTTAATACTTTTCTGATTACCGGATATTTGAAAAAATGCCGCGAATCTAGCATAAATAATCGATAAGTAATTTGAACGGTGAGAGCCAAACCAGCCTATGCAACAACTGAATGTAACATGTTGAACTGAAATTAATGGATTCAAAAGTGTACAGATAATCAAAAATTGTGTACTAATAGATTTTGCTATTATTATTCATTGACATACATGTTTTTATACTTACACAATTGCAGCAACAAAAACAGTATGTTAATATGTCAAGATAAAAAAATCAGATTCACTGGACACAATTTTGTAATGTTATATGTTCTTTCACTGTGATAGTTTTTTAAGAGTTTTGTATATGAAAATTATCCCAAAGGTAATTTTTCGTATTTGTTACAATGGCGTCGGGATCCAATGTGTTTTAATTTTGGATCAGATTGGATCCCGGAAACGTGTTTTGACGTGATAGAACAGCCCTTAGAAAAATGACAAATTAGATACATTAAATTAAGTATTTGACAAAGAATTTTAATCTTTTCTTATTGTCAAGACTCAAACTATTTCAAAACAGCCATTCAATTAGTCTTATCACCCATGAAAGTATTGGTTTACACAATCTAAAAACACAATCGTTTCGCGTGCAATACACTACACCAACATTCCCCGTCTTGGAGACGAAATAAAAGTGGCACCCACTTCGAGGAAAATTTTTGCAAGATTCATAAAACAAATTGTTTTGGGAATATAAAAAATAGATTTAGGTCCCTATACCGGCAACAGAAAAAAATAGCTCCTATAGGGCTTGCGAAGTGTTTGCAAACCAACAAAAAGAAGTGAGACTCGGTACATGTGTAAACATTAAAGTGTGGCTCTACACATGGGGAAGTGTTGACAATTTTATTAATCTAGGGTATTTTTAATAATGTTGTTAACAATCTCAGAAAGTTTCATTTGATTTCATCCAATATTACCATAGTTATCACACTTTTAGTAAACCCTTAAGAAAAATGCCGTTTGCTCAAAAATGGGCCAGGATTGATAGATCATAACTAAAAACTGGAATATTTGAATTGTAACCCTTTTCTTGCAGGAGTGCAATGAGTTAAATGTAAATTTTTTGTTGGCTCTATTTGACTTTATTTTAGAAACTAGTGTATAATATTTAAAAATTATAAACCACATCATATTCCATTAGAATTTCTGTATTTAAATCTTTTATATACATTATAAAGGTGGCGCTGATTTGTTTTTTCTATAATTTGAATGCCACTTCTTTGGCGTCAAGTCATTGAAATGAAGTTTATAATGAATTTTTTTCAATAATATTTTTAAGCACTTTATGATGCTTCTTAATTCTTTGTCCATTTTGGAAACGACAACTTTAATAGTATTCCAAACATTTGTCATGTAAAAAAGGTTAAGAGTGATGTATTTAAAAAATCCTTTCTACCGTGAATTGCTAATATTATTGTATATAATTATTTAATTCGTTGTTCAAGACACCTCTACGTTGTTGGGAAATCTGTATGGAGAAAATGGAAGAAACGATACATGGTTTTAGTTCAAGTTTCTCAATATACCTTCGCCCTGTGTTCATATAAAGACAAAAAGAGTGAGCCAGCAGAGATGATGCAACTCGACGGATTCACTGTCGATTACATAGAACCAGCCAGCGGTAAGAAATTATACATGCTTCTATTATAAAACCATTATAATGTTAGACCAATAGTCTAGTGGTCAATTCTACCGGGAATGTGAACTCATGTGAGTTTATTTATCATAATGATAAAACATCGGTTTTTTTACAAAGGCATCTGTGATATTTTTAACTTTCTATATCATAAAAACAATCAGGGCCGTACATCTGTTTATAAACATAAATTGGCCACCACCTCCATATGCTTTAGCTATTATAAAAAATAATGATGCCATTTGTTAATCTATATTATACTTAAGGATAGATAAATATGTTTTTTTTTTTTTTTGATAACCATCTAAATTAAAATATTGTAACTAGACACTAATAAAATAATTCACAGAGAAAGAGACTGTAAAAAGTTAAAATTGATAGCTCTGTTATTTCACTTGGTGTGTTATTAAATATGAAATATGTTTCGCTAGTTTCTGTTAGTCCCACGTTACATATTTATATGAAGAATTAAAATTATTGTTTACCTTAGTAATGAATAACCTTACAGTGCAGTTAGCCTGAAAAAGCTTCTCAAAGAAGCAAAACACAAGTCACACGTAGTAACACATCAAGCTATAATTTATGATATCGACTGAAGGTGCTTGATGGAATTTCAATATCAAATTTCATATCACTAACAACCCGGAATCCGCCTTTCGACATATTGATGAAGCCATAGTGACAAAACATGCGGAATCATACAAAGTTTTAACCATTCAAATTTGACATCATGTAATATTTTGGAAAAAGTTCCTTTACAATATTTATCAGAAGATTTGGTCAAATTTATGTCATATAACCTAACTTTTTTTGAACTGTTTTGGCCGACCTTGTGAGACTTAACAATTGAACATAAGGTAGATTTGGCCAAAAGCACAGGATAGAGATAGCTGAATACTAGTTGATTCATTTCCCTCTCAAAAGATATTCAATTTAAATTTCGTGTGCTTCATATTGAGAGGGGAAATGGTTTTAAAAATAGCGATTTATTATGTCACAATTAATTGATCCTAATTGAACATTCAAATTAATGTATATTGAATTCATTTTTTTTCAGCACAACTTATGGTTGGAATGGGTAAATATTCTCTTTATTTTTATCAAACATTTGAATAGTGTTATCTATTCCTAATCTCTTCGGTAGCTTAGGGACACAAGGGTGTTACTATAAAAACATTGAACTGAGAAAAATGGTAAAACAGTTTTTATTGTTATTTATTTTATATTTTTACGGTTTTTTTGAAAAAATACATATGCTAAATACTTATTACCACTATGTTACTCAGTACATACGAGCTCCATCTTTTACAGACCAAAAGTCAAAAACATCATTTATTTTTGTATTTTCGCCCTTGTTTCCTTAAGTCCCCATAATTACTAATCTTGATAAAACAATTTAATTTTAAATAAGAAGTATTAATGCAATATTCTTGATGGAATAATTAAATTGCAGTTTTAGTGTCAGTGTTTTTTTGGTTTTTTTTTTATTTGTTTTAAAACCTTTTGCGCTCTATAGAGGTCTCACTGATTTATCTCTCATAACTCCACTTTGGGTCCAAGTCATTAATATGTAATTATAATGATGAATTTTTATTTTTAAGCTCTATGTATTTATGAGTTACATTTCTTAATTATTCATCCATATTGAGTGATAAAATTAATTTTATGTGAGTCATTGTAGAGTGTAAAGAATCAAAACTAAAATTATTTAATTCTTCATTCAAACTACTTTTTAAAAAAATATACTCAATTATTATGTTTGTCTTAAAATTCCATTATTTATTATACAGAGTTAGAAGGTGGCAAGTACTTCATGAATGCAGTAAGAGATGGAGAGTCAGTTCTTATGGGGGTGACAGATGAAAACGAATGCCATCTGTGGGTGATGGCAATGTACCGAGCAACGGGCCAGAGTCACAAACCAACACCACCTACCACTAGTGACACACACATCAAGATTATGGGAGGTAAATTAAACTTAAAACTTGGCATACAAATTTACCCTCCAAATCCCATTGGTCAAATCTGTCAGACTCGGGAATAAAATTTAAAAATCCCACAGAACCCCAGTGTTAAATTATAAATTAAATTCCTATTAACTCATAGACATTTAAAGAGTAAAAACGTTTTTTTAGTAATTATTTCCAAAATATATTTCATGATCAATTGCTAATGTTTGCAATGAATGAAACCGGTCCTGCTATAAAATATATTATATCTACAAAAATGTGTTTTTATTATTTAAAATATCATGCCTTTCCATCAAGTATTGACTTGTAACACATAAAAAAAATACAGACATTCACAAAGGATTCTTAACGAATAAACTAATATATGTGGATCACCATTACTCAACCCGCTACGGGGAGCCGTTTTGTCTCCGTAATGGACCATTTCCGTGCCATATGTAAATTTATTGATATAGCTGCCTTTTTAGTTTCATTTACAATTTTTAGTTTTATTGCGAGCAAGAAACAAGCTAGGTCGTTAAAACAGGAGAGAAGATGTATTGTGTGCCTTTTCTACACAGCTATATATAGCTAAGCAAATGTTCGTTTAAGCATAGTTCTGATGATGGCATGAGCTGAAATAGCTATCAACTGTATTTTAAAAAATAATAATTTGCAGAACTCAAATACATTGCTATTTTTTTTCACCGTGTTAAATAAAAATAAATTGAAATCATTTCCATATACAATATTTTGTTACTAGTAACCCAGATTTTTCCTTTTGGCTTCTTTATGCATGCTAATTTACTGTATTCAAACAGGAACTATCTTATATTTTATCAATAAAACAAATTATCATATGTTTTGTCGCTAACAATCCAGTTTTTGGAATCTTCAGACATTTCAATGCTCTTAGTTAGTTAAACTGACACTTGAGTTACTTCAGGCAATTCTATCAATGATAATAAATTTACAATTGTAAAAGTTTTGACTTACAAAGTAAAATTGTATATTTCAGATGCTGACAAAGCAAGAAAGCATGGAATGGAGGACTATATTCAAGCAGATCCCTGCACGTTCGACCACGCGACACTATTTTCAACACTACAAACGCTTACTCTAAAGTACAGACTCAACGATCCCTATTGTTCTCTGGTAAGGGATAACGTCATAACTAACATATAAGTTTTTCAATCTTAACCTTTTAGCTATTATACAAAAATACATATCGTTGTCGTAATAATAAAAAATTTTGCGCAAATATATGTGCAGTGAATGGGTTAAGGTTATATAGTTGATGGCTATTTCAGCTCACACCTTTGTCAGAACTTATGTTATAGTATAAAAAATATGCAAGACTATTTAAAAACAGTTTCTGACGGCATAGGTTATGTTAGATAAGGTTACGTTACAGTACGGTGAAAAAATAGCAATGTATTTTAATTTTACAAAATTTTAAAGATATATAGTTGATAACTATTTCGGCTCACCATCATCAGTGATAAAAAACATAGTATTTTAGTTCTACAAGATTTTAAAGATATCAACTATATTATATACATTGCTATTTTGTTACTGTGTTATAATGGAGTTCTACCAAGTAAATGCCTATTCGATCATTAGGTTAGGTTAAGTTGGATTGTGATGTGTTTATTATGAGATAATATAAAATGCTACAATGTTATAGAATCGTGCTGGTAGACTAGTAGCCAACGACCATACCACGTTGAGAGCACTGTTTCTCGTCCGATCACCGAAGTTAAGCAGCATTGGATGCCGATAGCGCTTGGATGAGTGACCTCTTGGGAACACTGCGTGCCGTATTCTCTTGGCTATGGGAAGGAAAACCCAGACAGAAAACCGCACACCAACCCGCCTTAGCAGCGTGGTGTGCTATGTCCAAACAACCCCCCTGAAAGAGAAAGCAGGGGGAGGCCTTCATCCAGTAGTGGATCGACCCCGGCTGATGATGATGATGATGATTGTAGATGTTCACAGCTTTGTCGGTGAATTTACATGCTTATTTTGTGTCGTTTCAGGGTTGGTTTTCGCCCGGGCAAGTGTTTGTGTTGGACGAGTACTGCGCCAGATACGGAGTGCGAGGCTGCTATCGGCACCTGTGCTACCTCTCGGACCTCCTCGAAACGGCCCAGGCCGGGTCTCAAACCATCGATCCAACGCTCATCCATTATTCATTTGCGTTTTGTGCGTCACACGTACACGGCAATAGGTGAGTGACTGTGTTATTATTCCGAGGACCGTGTTTTCGAATCTGAGTTTAAACCGAATCTACATACGCAATGATAAGGATATATCTGTAGGTTACAAGGTGAAGCATAAAAGTCATGCTTTCGCAATCACGCATTTTAATTCATTATCAAAAAAATTTATGTACACCCAAGAAAATTCTTACCAATTGAGTCTGCTGTAACATACGTAGTATAGAGACTTAGTGCGAACACTGTTAAATATTTACATCATGTAAGTAAAACAAAATGATATATTTTTTACTCACAAAAAACATTAGATCCGAAAAAACTATTATTAATTCAATTATCTATATACATAGTAAAAAAAAACACTTATTTAATTGAAATTCACTTGGAATAATTCCACTCAAATAGTGTTTATTTCGAAAAGAAATTTCTAAAACTGTTTGTATTTCACACTTCTGTCAGATCTGTGCTAAAACTTATAATTTAGCTTTGTAATGTATACTGTTTTAACCTACTCACTGCTGAGCCAACAAAGAATATTCAAAAATTAATTCAGTTATGTTGGTACTATACAAACAAAAAAGTTTTGACTGTAATCAACTGTCTCAAAAGTTGAAACGTTTGTAGACAGTGGGTTAAAAGAGATAGACAATTTAATGTCTCACTTGTTCAAACATGAAGATGTTTATTTTAAATTCATTAATGGTATTATTAATAAAGCGATAATCTTTGAATATGTGCGATGATATTTTGTATATTTTGTCTAAAACAGTATATGTAAAAAGATAAGCTAAAATATTTTTAAGAATACTTCTGACAATAGCGTGAAGTGATAATCACGACCCAAGAACTGTAAAGTTCTAAGTGTAGATTTTTGACAAAGCAAAAGAGACAATAATGATATAGTTTTTGAATTTTTAAGTCTTTTAAAGACTTCTACATTGCTACTTTTGTTTTGCTGAAAATTTACACTTAGAACCTTATAGTACTTAGGGTGTGAAATAGCTATCAACAGTCATTAGAACAAAATACTTTGTTATGTTTTATTATTTTTAGAAGAATTAGTTAAGCACATTAATTTTATTCGTACAACTATCTTCTTGTACAGTTTTTGCACTAGAAGAATGAAAATGGGTATTGATTCATACGCTTTTGTAAAAAATCATGCTTATCACTGCATTTAACAATAGGTACATCAGCAAATATTCAAACCATTTGTGGGATATTCAATATCTCATCAAAGTCCATTCGACCGCTCTGCATTTCTATTCGATATTATGGTGATAATATTGTCTACAGATTTATTATTATGGACTTGAATGCTTTATTTTCTAAGGTACAGATATGAATGTATGAATATTTGGCGTGAGCTCTGATTTAAAAAAAAACTGGGCCTTTGAAGATTAACTTGGCGCCTTATTCCTTTTACGGGTTGGCGAGAACCAAACGTGGAACAAGTTTCTGTCTCAGTTGTTCAGATGTGTAATGCGATAACTAATTAATTCCACAAATAGCACCATCTATTTCTATCAATTATTATATTACGCATTTATTTTAAAAGACCGATAATATTTAAATTAAAATATTCTCAAATAAAAATTATTTAACCACAGTTAATAATACTTTGAATTAAGGTAAATGCATTTAATTTGGCGAAGTGGTTAATTATCATTGTCAATTTTTCAAATTGTTAACTTTGGCTTGTCAATATGACATGATCTTGTGCTTTATCAATGTGACTTGTGATATTGATGTATAATTGTGAGTCAGTTCATTATCGCATTACATAATCCACAAAGAGAACCATACAAGAATTAGATTTCTTTTTTTAGTTTCTCTGGTAGTATGTTCACTTTGAAAAGAGTGACTTTTACCAGTTCGCACATTTATTATTTTATTCATAATTCAAGATCACACTTAGAAAGGAACTATAGGTTAGAAGAATATTCGACAATGATGCTTTTGGCAAAACTATTAGCCAATGAATATTTCAGGTATTAAAAATCATTAAAAATAGTGTTCAAAATTGATTAAAGTAAGGTAAGATAATTGAGGGAGACATATCATTCGTCTGTCAAAGAAATTTTCTATTCTGAAATGCTCTAACATGCCCAAGACATTATCCACTATTTTTTTAATTTCATGCAGTGTAATAACGTTTTTTGAACTGGTGGTTTTAAACACCTCAACCCTATTTTAACCCATCCCATTAAAAAAATAGATTCAGGTGTCCGGTCTGTTTTGATTTTCCCTTTAAAATTAAATATTTGATAATAATTACTACATTTCTAAATCATAAAATATTTTTTACATGCTGGTAGCAATAAAAATAAAACAATTGATGCATAGCAACCTTTTTTTAGAAATTATTGAAAAATTAAATTTAAAAAAAAATTTTTTGATTGTTTTTGACATGAGCCATAAAAAGGTTATTCCAACAACTTTTCAAAAATAATTTTTATAATTTTTGTGTTAAAAAAACTTTGACTCCAAAAAAATTGATCTGTGTTTCAATAAAATTATTACATTATTAATTATCTCACACACAAATATTGTAACAATGTTAACACTCTTATGTTTTTGTTCATCAACTATCAACCCAGGGCAATCAACTCAATCGTCTCAAATAATCAATTGTAAAAAAAATACGACTTAAAACATCTTCACATTCAGAAAGATATACCTCTCTCTTTTACTCGACCTCTTTATTATAATAACGATTAAAATTATTATTCATGAGTTAATTTTTTTTTCTACTATGAAAGCACAAAAATTATATACGGTAAGTGAAAAATTCACATTTGCTTTCTGCTAAATAAAAGTAGGCTTAAAAGTTATTGAAATTGAAAGACATTTGTTCTGTTTTCAAATTCGATATCGCTGATAAGATGAGCTGGCTCAAACAGCTGAATATCAGTATCGTGGGCTCGACCGATGAAAACAGTTTGCTGTTTTGGCTATCGTAGCTTATTGTTGCTTTTGCATTGTTTATTTTAAATTATACGATTTTTTGTGTGAACTAAAGTGTTCTTGTAGTGAATTTTATTATAAAAACAGCACCAATTTAGTTTTTTTTTATAGGAATTTAGTTTTATAAGGTTGTAATGTTTCATAGGGAAAGTTCACATAAAGAATTACAAATTTTTCACTAGATGGCGTTAACATATTATTATCTTATTAGTTAATTAATAATTAACACAAAAAACAGTTGCGTATTGATAAAAATATAGAGATATATAATCAAAGATTATAAATTATTTCTCTGTAGTTTATTTGTGAAAATTCTTTTTAAAAAAAAGTATAATTCAACTACTTTAAAGTGTTGATTTTTGGATAAACAATGTTTCATTTATGGATATCGATTTTTGGGAGATTGTAACATTTGTTTTACTGAAAAATGACACTCAGAACTTAAAAGTTCTTGGGTTGTGAAGTGTTTATTTTTAAACAATATTTAAATCTGTATTGTAACGAAATATTTCACATTTTAAATATTACTGTGAAGCCACAATTTTTATCGCTTACCTCTATAAGAGATAAACTTTGCCAAGTGATGGCCGATTGACAACTGTAAAATAAATTAACATTTTTTTTTAAATCTTTTTATGAGCATTACCTATGAAACAATATGTTATTAATTTGTAGACTATTTTATTTCATTTTGTATGAAATGGAATGTATGTAGATTTTAATTATTTTCCTACGATTATTTAATATTCCTAAGGAATTGGAATATAATTTTATACTGTTTGACGTATGTACAAGTTTTTAATATCACATTATTTTTTTTATTTTTACACATAATTCTATCTTATATCACATTTTGTTATTCAGACTTCACACCAGTCTCAACTCCAAAATATAAATTGAGGACAAGCTTATACTTCCAAGAGTTATTATGAAATAGAAGTTAGTACACTTGGCGTTATGAACATTCCTGTGACAATGAATAAACAGTACATTTTACTCTCATAACACTGAAATTTATCATTGACTCAGTATTAATAAGTCATCAGTTTTAGAGATCAATTTTTAATTGAGATAATTAAGTTTTGATCAATTTTTAGATATGTTCTGTTATGGTACATAATGGGGGTTAAAAAATCAACTTCTAAATGTAATATGTATCAAAGAAATCGTTTTAACTTTCAGTTGTCATCTATAAAAATATTAATTTGTTTTTTATGGCTAATTGATATTGAGACATTTTAATACTTTACAAATTAAGGTACCATTTGGCTTTGTGCAACAGAGACAAATGATTGAAACTGGCGAAAGAAATAATAATCTGAAACTGTTTGTTTCTGGCCTAGTCTGTATTCAATAACATTAAGTGACGTCAATTCAATATCGATAACGATATAACGACGATTCAATATCATATAGTTCTGACGATGGCGTGAGCCGAAATAGCTATCAACTATATTTGTTAAAAATAATTTTGTAGAACTAAAATACATTGCTATTTTTTCACCGCGTAACATTAAGTGAATTTTAAAGTGTGAGACAGAGTTAGACAACATGGAAATACACACATGACTGTCTTCAAGCCAATAGTGTGGCATGAAAGGTGTACAAAGTTTTTTCAGTTTAAATATTTAACCCTTTTCTTGCTGATCTACGTCAAGGATATTCTAATGTCAAATAATTCAAAGCGTATTTCAGCGGTGTTGGTGTTAAATAAACATATGGAGATTATCAGGAAAAAGCAGACTATATTTTAATACTATGATTCATTTGTACACAAATGTATTATACATAAAGTTTTACGCTGTTAACACTTATATATTTTTGCGGATCAATTAACAATATACTATAATAAACAGTCTCAACAGTCGAACCATTGACAGAAAGTGAGTTAAATTAGCTGAAGTTAAGCTTCCTGATGATGAAGACTAATTATTGATAGAAATAATAGAAAAAATCCGACGAAACCCTTAATTTTGTTCTATATATGTAAAGTATATATGTATATATTGTTGCATATTACATTGAATGATGTCCGATCATTGTCTCTATTGGGCATTATGAAATGTTATCTTTATACATCACCGATAGACAGTTGATTCACTTTTATAAATTATACATTCAACATAATCTTTCTTATACAACCACTACCAATTCTTCGAGTGATTCATTCACTCTTTTGTATTTTTATTTTTGCGATTCATAAGACTGATTCGCTGATTATTAGTGACAGCCCTAATGTGTCAACACAATAATGTTAAATTAATTTTGGTTATAAGAATTATGTTTCGAGGTGAATAGAAAAGTGTTATTGATTATTATTTATATGTGTGTTCACAGACCAGACGGTGTGGGTAGTATCACGGTACAGGAAAAAGACAAATTCGCGGAAATCAAAGAGAGATTGAGAGAGCTTCTTCAATATCAGATTACAAACTTCAGATATGCATTTCCTTTCGGTAGACCGGAAGGTGCTCTTAAGGTGAGGTAACATTTTCACATTTGTTTATTTTTATAATAGCTAGGCAAATTTTTTGTTTTTTTTTTTTTTTACACTTTGAAAAAGTTATTGTTCAGTATATTCTATCCAGTCATGTTATTTGGATGTGTACACACACATGCAGAAAAAAATGAACACAAATTAAACTCATTTTCAACATTTACCGTTATTTTATTTTCAAAGAATTCAAGTCATTTGCGGGTTGTTCAAAGATGACTGTGCTCTCGAATGAACATACAAAAAGTGAACTAGATGAACCAGATCAAGTCCTAAAACAATGAATAATAATATATGATATCGACTGAAGGTGCTTGATGAAATTTCTATATCAAAGTTGAATTTTTACAACTTCGTACCATTCCACATGTTTTGTCACTAGCAACCTGTGATTTCAGTTCTCTTGCATATGTGTGATAGAATGCCTAAAGATGCCGAAAGGCGAAACCTGGGCCGTTAGTGACAGAACATGTGGAATCGTACAAAGTTGTAACAATTCAAATGAATAATGGAATAATAAACCAGACCTTTCAATTGATTTTAAAAGGCTTAGATCAACTAATTCAATCGTGTATCAACATTAAGTGTTCAAAACGAACTAATGGTTTAAAAACAGAATGAATTTTAGCACTATGAATATAATGCAATATAAATAAACAACAAATTCCAAATTTTTAAGGAAAATTTTACTTGAATTATTCAATTAATTAGTACTATTTTATCTCCTTCGTAGGCCACTGTTAGTTTGCTAGAAAGAGTTGTAATCGAGATAATTAAGTTTTGATTAATTTGCAGGTTTATTCTGTGATGGTACATAATGAGGGTTAAAAAAACAACTTCTAAATATAATATGTAACAAAGAAATCATTATCTATCAAAGAAAGTTCTACTTGAATTATCTGATGAATTAATACTTTTTTATCTCCTTCGTAGGCCACTCTTAGTTTGCTAGAAAGAGTTTTAATGAAGGACATTGTTACACCGGTCCCGCCCGAGGAAGTGCGAGCGATGATTCAAACCAGTCTTGAGACGGCAGCCTTACTAAACTACACACAGCTGTCTCAAAAAGCCAATATTGAAGGTAAAAACCACTCAATCGTGATTATATTTTACTATAACCAACGCCTGCTTTACACATACTGAATTCAGAAACAACAAAATAGGAAAAAACATGTCTTTGAATGGGGCTTATCAGACAATTGAGTTATGTAGATATATCTCGTTCTCATTTTGGTTAATTATCGTGGAACTTTTCTTAAGATACAGTTATCATAATGTTTTTTGAATCATTTCAGAGGATTTACGAGGAGAGACAATGGTGACTCCTGCTAAAAAATTAGAGGATCTAATTCACTTGGCAGAACTGTGCGTGGATCTTTTGCAACAAAACGAGGAGCATTATGCAGAGGTTATTATTATCACTAAATCCTTTTTACATATTATTTTAATTTTTTACTTAAACTAATTTTTTGTTATTTTCATATTTTATCTTCAAACTGAAAATTATAACCGTTTACTAATAAATTATTCAAAACATTCAATTTTGTTATTTTAAATTCAATTAAATTTAACCGCACACGATGGGAAAATATTTCAACAGGACATTCCCAATTGGATATACTTCTATCATATTTTCATTGAATATATAAAACATTTACAGTTTTTCTTGCGCTAACACAAAAATTTATTCAATTATAGAATCTACATCTCGACTTATTTTCATCAATGTTTTTAATTTAATTTACATCACATTAACTCTCATTATTGAATATAAACAAAATTGAGAATTTATCACAGTTGATGATCATGAGAAGATTGATCAAATTTACTTATTTGAATATATATAACACGATCAGACTTATGAGTACAACTCCATTTTTGATAATTTTAAAAAGTAAAAAAAAAATTCAGATAAAACAATGGTTCATAGGGACTAACAGTATATGTTACGGATAACATTAGTATAAGAGTTATATTTAAATATAATAATTTATTTAAAGTATTTTTACCACAAAAAATATTTGCTGAAATTTTTGGACTTATACTCTTAATTTCACTGATCGTAACTATGTTAAAAAATCTGTTTCATAATAGATAAATTTTTGACTAATGTTCATTGAACTTTAAAAGGTATCAAAACTTTAATTTGTCATTATGTAGAAGACGAAATTATCTTTTGCAATTATTGGGCTTAACTAATTTTTATTTTAAGTCTTTCATTGAGTCTCTAAATTGTGTTACTAAAATTTATTTATGCTCTCACAATGACTGGTAAATCTCTCAAATATTTCTGTTCGAATTGAGAGTTAGTTGACATTAAATATTATTTTTACTGTAGAAATAGTAATGAAAGAAAACAATTTGTAATATACACACATTAACTGATTGGTTACCCGCGATATGATTGGACTGTCTCTCCCAAAATTCAATGTTAGCTAAATTTGTGTGTATTCATATTATCAATTAATAATTTTAAGATGTATAGGAATGCCTTGTGCTAACTTAAATTTGCTTCATTATGCAAATTTAAAAATGCACAATGCGTTCCTTTTTCGAATAAAGTTTCAAGTAATGGTGTAAGTTTTGTTAACAATGTTAATTAATTTGTAAATCAATTGACATTGATTTATATGATGGTATTTGTGTGGAAATTGTTATACAGCGCTAGCTGATTAGGATTAAGTACTTAGGAGGCCTTGTTTTTAAACGTCACATTTTTTATAGGAGATTCTCATAAAACATGCATAAATTTTTTTTTAAATCTCTAATAATTTCTTATAATCACAATTATTTCACTTTTGAGGATTGAGCGATTTTTTTATTTTAAATATTTTTACAGTACCATACAATTTTTTTTAAATATTTTTATGTTCAACCCTTTGGACATATACATGGCATTAATTTTTCTCATATAGATCGAATGTCACCACTTTGGCATCAGGTTATTGAAACATAATTGACAATGAATTTTTCTTTAGATCGTACAACTTTTGACAGCATAATTGAAAAACTGAATGAATTTATTGATTTTAAATATTTTTATTGAAGTTATTACTTCCAATTTAGGCCTTAATCTTCATTTAATTCTGAGTTCATGCGGCTTTCTAGTAAAACTGATTCCAAGATTGGGGGTGACCGAACCAACATGAAATTTTATGCCCCACTTTACATTACAATTTCCAAATACTTACTTTTAAAAAATAATTTAAATGTCAAAAATTACTGAGAGATATGTGTTGCATCCATATTTTAAGTAATTATAAAAAAATATCAAAAATACAAGAATGGCAATTAATAACAGACAACAAAAAAATTGGTCCCAGAAAAAATGCTTAAAAGGTTAACATCTCCAACGTCCAAGTTCCAATAAAAACGTAAAAAATTAATAGATTTAATAATAATCACTTTTGAATAAAAATAAGTATTGAAAATCGAATTGCGAATAAGCAATTTTTGAAATGATTAATATTTCGATGCCTCAAACGTGACTCATAAACTTGTGATTTGCCACTGGTTTGAAACAGTTTTGGTTATTGCTTATGACATTATGCTTGAAAAAATAAACCTAGTACTATTATATTGGTCTTATAATGCTTGACTTTCATTAGTTCAGTCAACATTTATGGAACCATAAGCGATAAGGATAAATGATGCTGTTTCCCGTGCTTGGAAAAACAAGTAAAAATAATAGAGAAATAGTAAAAGTTAATTGAAATTATTGCTTATAGTTGAAAGCCTGAGTTATAACAGATCTAGGGTTAGTTGGTAAATCTATACATGTTACAATAACACCATTACTTGGATACTATTCTATATTTTTATATATACCTATATTTTTTCAATAATTCAGATATCAGATTTATAAATGATTTAGTAATTGAACAATCATGATATATTATGAATGAACTATCTATTAATGTTGCTCTACTTTCATTTTTACTGAATTCTCTTTATAATCTGAACTACTAAACCTTAACAACCATCAAAAATCTTAATATATTTTACATTATCAATAACGTGTGGTAAAGTGAGAAATTGTTGAGACATTGACGACAATTATTACAAACACATAACAATTTTACTATTTAGTTATGTAAATGTTTTATTTTATATTCGACCCCTTTGGACAGAGACGTGGCATTGATTTTTCTCTTATAGCTCGAATGTCATCAATTATAATTGAATTTAAATTGTTACGTCTTTGCATTTGAATGTGACACTTTTTTATTCTTCATCCATTACCAAAGTGTCAACTTTAATTGTGTGCCATCATTTGTTGACTGCAAAGAATTAACTAAAATGACAATTTGTAAGTGTCAATAAATAATTTGGTGAACAGTTTGCTAATTATGTTGACTAAAGTAATACCCCATTCAATTGATATTTTATTTTAATATAACAAAATTCAATTATCAAATTTGCATTTAGTTGGTAGAATTTGATTGTCAAGACATAAAAAAAAAACATTCACCTGTACACATTATAATATATAGTTGTTGATAATTTTTTCGGCTTCCATCCAACGTCAGAACTATATATAATTATATAGTACCACCGTTTGAACAATCCGAATAACTAAAATAGCCATAAAAAATTCTATGTTAAAAATATTGAGTTAAATACTTGAATTTCCAAAAATTGCGAGTTTTTAGATTGTCACAATATTACTAACAAATAATAAATGGTGCCTAGTGGAACAAATGAAAGTTGATGTATTGGGTGTTACTTTGTGTTAAATAATTGATAATTTGATATTTTAAGCGATAAACATTGTTTATGGTCAAAGTGATAAGATTTTTGATGGTTCGAATAATATTCCAACAACTTTTGACAAGCACATCTTGATGATCTCTTTTTATTGAAATTATTCTTTTCCTTTAACAGTTGATTTAAATTAAATCTTAAATTGTTAAAAGTTGTAAGATAAGTGTTGTCTATATATGTTGTGTCTATGGAATCACACACTGAATGTTATTGATATTGGGTGCCTCTTTATCTATGGTTCACTTAACTGATTTGTTCCATAAACTGTATATTGACTATATTCATCTAGTGTTACTTTATCATTCTCATAAAGATTAGTTTCAACAAATATGAAACCTATATTCTGAAGATGTTTCTTTACAAGACAAAACACACGTCGTAATTAGTAGCACAATTAATACAATAACAAAATAACAAATTTAAATGATAAATATATTTTACAGTATACCATATTTTTCTAGTAACAATCTCTTGATAAATTTATGGCGACAGTTATCAATTGAGTCTAATAAAAAATATTCTAAATTGCAAAAGTAAGGATTTGGGACTATATAGAAATATGAGGTGTTGAAAAGCAAAATCGCCCAAGTTCACATATTTTAAAAATCATATATGCATATAATTTTAGTCATTTCAATTAATTTGTTATGACAAAATACTTGTGATATTTGTCAAAATAAATAAAAAATTTGTTAAAAATGTTTACAACTTGAATACGGAATGTTTTAAATGAATAGTAACGATCAAATGATATATCCAATTTAATTTAGCCATAAAGTGTTAACTATCAAAACATTGAAATTAGAAATGTTTTTCAATAGTTAAAAAGTTAGCAGGTAGATGATTAAAATATGGATATTTTTCTTAACTAGAAGTACAATAAACAATATAATTTTAAAAGATAACAATATTCTGTACTGTATACGGTAATGTGAACACTGTGGCTTTGGTTTAGAATATCTCATATGTTAATAACTAATTCAATGATAAAAATTATATTGAAGAATTTAAAATTTACGACATAGACATCTATTGAGTATGTTTTTAACTAATTTACTTGAAAAGTCAATAAATACTTTGTCACTGCAATTTGAACAAGCTTTTAAGTGAACCATTAATTGCACTTTTGGCGTGTATCTGTGTTGTTTGTTTATCTACTTCTCTCTCTCTATGGTGTGTGCTCCTTCTGTCGTTTTGTTTTACAGGTGTATAACTCAAAAACGGATTCTAGCGGTCAGCCAAACGTAATTAAACAATATTAATAATAATATATAAGACATTATGTTAAAAATCACTTGATTCTTTAAATATTGTTATCATAGATTTACTATAATATATTATAAATCACACAACCATTCACAATACTATATATATATTTATTATTCTTTTCCGATTTGGTCTGTCAAAAAAGCTATCATATTTTTCTATCTGTAAATTTAATTCTTATTATTACGATAGTCAATCTGTTATTATTATAAATTAGGTAGAATAGAATTGGCGTTAACTATTCTACCAATCAAATGGTTCACATATTAAAAAATCTTGTGAACTTGAATCATTCTTGTTCATTCTAAATTCAAAGACTTTTTTTGAATTTCACAGGTAGCAACTATTTCAAATTTTTCCTTCTGGCGAAGGGTATTACATAATGATTTCAGAATTGTTTTACTTAGAATTATAAATTGGATATTTTAATTAATTACATAAAACACTCTTGATTTAAGTAAAGGATAAGATAAAAATATGCAATATTTATCGATAATCTAGCATGATCATATTCATTCATGGATGTTATGTCTACAATGTTATACGAATATGTCGGACATGATTTGATGGATAAGTTACCATTGGAGATTGTAAGCTGAAAAACTTGCTTGAAATGTTCTTGCAGAAATAATGGCATGTCTATGAAATAATTAGCATGCAAACATGTTTTAATACTGTCAAATTGCTGTGGTTTGATCGTTAACGCAGAGGTCCATATTCCTGAATTAACTTTGATACCTTAATGGAATTTACATGATAATATTATCGTACCCATCCAATACCTTTTTCATCTCATTTAATTCACTGATCATATAAAGCTGTGTTGGCTAAGAATATTAAAAATACAAAACACGCCTGATAATTCAACAACATGCTCGTAGTGGCAAATATTACAATTGTGATTAACTGTATGTTAGCCCTAATATATAGAGTCAAAATATGTAAATTAATTTCTGTCTTCATAGAGACTTTCGTAAAACAGATAATAGATGTCAGTTTATCGCTCTAAATAAACATTTCATGCATTTCGTAATGTTCTGAGCTCTGAAGGTCCAAAAAGAAATGGTTTTTGTTCAGACTGTGTTTGAATATATAATATATCAATTTTGTTTAATTAAATATAAAGTTAAATATATTATTATTTAAATACTATTTTAATTGGTGGTTTTTTGAAGATACTTCTTTAAATCATGTATCATTTTAATTGATTATATTGTTTGAAAATTAACACAGTAATTAAATCAATTGTAATCTATCAAAAAAAAATATTTGTCCTAAATTTTACCAAAACGAATCAAACATCATACAATTTTTAGAAAACGCCGTAACAATATTTTGTTAAATTCAATTCAATTCACTTTATTATATTTATGTTTTTCCTTTTTTTAATAATACAGTCAAACAATTGCCACAAACACAAAAATTTATATAAGCAATTAAATCACATAAATTAATTATTTTTCAACCAAAGTGTCACATAAATCCGCAATACCTTTTGTTTTTACGAGAATCCTTGTTTCTATAACAATCAATTTAATCATTTGGTAAACAAAACTGGAACATGACTATCCATAAAAATTTCTCATTGAAAAATTCGCAAGTCATTTATAAAATGGCTGACGGGACATTGTTAGCTTGATGTGCTTCGATATAAAAATGATTTATAGAAACAAAATTGTTTTTTCGCTTCATCACCATTTTAGAAAACGCTTTAGATGTTGTCACACGTAGGATAAAATGCTATTGCGGCTTGCGTAGAAAGACAAAGTAATGCAAGAATTTGTGATTATATTTTAATGTGCATATGTAAATATATTTATAACTGATTGAAATATAACTTCGTTCAGTGCGTTCAGTTTTTCACTTCAAGTGCGACAGTAATGCTGTAAAAATGGTAAAGTGAAATGAAATAATTTTGATGAAAAAATTAAATTACTTTCTGAACACAATATATCGGCTATCAAAACCACAACCAATAATCTCTGTCGTTTCATTCTATCTCAACATTTGCTCGAACCCCATGTTTATTAGCGGTAAGGTACTTATAAGAACCAAGGTAGTTAATGCACGGTATCCTTAGGCTGAACAGTATGTTTTTTGTAATTTGTGAAATCGACTGAAGGTGTTTAATGGAATTTCAATATTAACTGACAGTTTCAGTTCTACTATATTTATGTGATAGAGTGCCTGAAGATACCGAAAGGCCAAACTCTAGTCGTTAGTGATAAAACATGTAGAATCATACAAAATATCAACAATACAAATTTAACACTTCTTGGTGAAAAGGTATTAGAATAAATAAATCACACAATTTTAGAATATATTTGTCTGGGCCAGTCTCACTGATCGCAAGAACTATTTTTGCTTTTTTATTTCTCTATTCATCTTTTAAATGTTGGTAGTACTTTATTTAACTACGGTTGCTGCTGACAATATATGATCTCTCAAATTGCATGTAAATGAAAAAAAATGCATGTGAGTGGAATCAGACTTAATAATCATAGTAATTATGTACCTAACATAGTTTATTATGAACATTTTTAAAGTTTGATAGAACATCTAACAAATTTGAGCAAAGCCGACATAAATATTAAAACTTAAATAAAAAACTACCAACTTAAAAAAGGATGACGAATTGTCTATTTTCACCATAAAAGAAAGTTGCAGCTAAAACCGCATTTAGTACAGTACTTTTAACACAAAGAAGAAGAATACGGAAATACAGAAATTATATTGTTCAGATTAAGGATTTCGTGCACTAACTTCTAATGTTCTATTAGTTTCAAGCCAATAATATATTTGAGAATAATATCAGAGCGTTTGTTAACAGTTTATTTGTTACAGTTGATATTTCTCTTCTTCTGTGTTAAATTAAATTTATTCCTCGTGTTATAATAATTATATAATTAGATTTGAATATTTTATAATTAGATTACAATTGGTGTATTGTAAAGGTAGCATATATACATTAAAATAACATCACATGGTTTGTTATTATGTTTTCTGGTGGAATTTATCCACCAATTATTAGATTTTTATGATTTTGTTTGTCTATGGTAACGTAGAAATTTTATACTTTAATGGTTGATTGATGGCTTGTGGTTAAGTAAATATTGTCAATGTACTTTACTCTACAGCTCTCTTCTAACTTACCCACATAATAAAATGCTCGGAGGACATCAAAACAGTACAGTATGAAAAACCATTTACTTTTGTAATATTACATTTTTGATACATACAATGAACCGTATTTTAAATGATTCAAAATACTGCCAAACTAGCAATGAAAACAATTGTATGTATTTAAACATTATTATGTTAAAAAAGTCTTGAAGGCGAGTGTAGTGCAGACGGCGACATCTATTAATGAAAAAATGATTTTCTGTACAAACATTATCTTAATTTATTGAAAAAAGCTAATTTAATTTGAAAAAAAACTATGTGATAAAACGTCAGAGTTTGAGTCATGAAAAACTAGCAACACTGACTAGTTTTTCGATTGGACAATTTTGAAAATATCACAATTAACAATTTGCCGGATTGGTTGGTTGATATCTTATTTAATGCACATAAATAATAAATGTATGAAAAAAATCATAAAATTAAACTTCTTTTTTTCGGAGTCGTGTTGTGTTGTTGGTCAATAATGTTAGAGTCAAAGTCGAAGTCGAAGAAAAATCATTTTTGTTGCTATGAATGAATAAAATAAAGAAAAATGAGGTTTTTATTTAAGTACGTCACTTAGACCCTGTCTATCATAAACGGTAAAAGTTTAGTGCAATTGCACTATAAAAAAAGCTTTAAACAACTTAAATATTCAACAATTTGTTTTTAGCTAAGTTTTTTGAAATTATATATATTTATTGATAGATGTCACTGTATGCACTTAATTCACCCTTGATAAAAGACTCAATACAATATGCCTGAACATTATTGGTTGAAATTTATTGACCAATATTTAAAATAAAAAACAAATTGTTTTTTACTTCAACTACATTGTTTCACCGTAAATTATCTTTATCATTAATTAAATGTAGATGCAGTATATGACGTTTTAAATACTTTTAATTATTACATTCAATTTTGATATAGTAAAAATGTAATTTTGATCTAAGATGGTTCGATGCTATCAAATCATTACATTACCACGAATATTTATTGATGCATTGTTTGTTTATGGCAAAACAAATGTTACCAACACAATTGACAATAAATTTGTTGCCAACGGTAAAAATTAACAACTTTTATCATAAAAATACACAGTCTACACAAATTTCTTTGGTATGCTTTGTAAATTAGCTTGAAAATAGTTCAGTGTAACGATCTTATATTTAAAATCATATTTTATTTAAATAAAATAAATGATTATATATATTTAATTAATAAATGTTACGCTGGCTGTTTTCACTGGTCATTTGATAATAGAAAAGATAGATAAAGTAGTATGAATGCTAGTTGCTTTTCTCCTCCTTTTGAAATTCATGGTGCAATTTTATTTCTAACAAATTTCAATTGCTCAAAATTGTTGAATATTGTATGATTAATATCAAGATGATAGAATAGTATATTTGCCCAAATATGACCATGGATTTCAAACTCTGTTCCTATGATAACTCAATGATTTATGTTTATATATTTTGTTATAAAACACTCAATGAAATTTGTGTATTGTCCAGGCCTTTGCGTGGTTTTCCGATCTCTTGGTCGAGCATGCTGAGATCTTTTGGGCGCTGTTTGGAGTGGACATGGACCGCGTTCTATCCGAGCAGCCACCAGACACTTGGGACTCTTTTCCATTATTTCAAATTCTCAATGATTATTTACGATCCGAAGGTACAAAGATTTTTTAACCCATTCCGAAAAGGATTTTTAATTTATCAAAACCAACTGATAACCAAAAAATAATTTGTAAGATCTTTATTTAATTAGCCATGTTTTGATACAATACTTTTAAAAACTATACGTATTGAAAAAGTATATATTTTGAATCAATTTGATGGCGAGCTAATGAGTAAAAGATCAAAAAGACAAAACTAAAAAGTTACATTCCAAAGTTCAAATACAATTATACTCTCCATAAGAATATAATTTGTACTATTTTTAAATTAAAACTCTTGACCATACTTATACTTATGAACACGTAAAATAATTTAAAAAATATCTTCGATGTAAACAGTTAGTTTCACTAAAGCATTGTTATATTTAAAAGGTTTATTTCGTTCTTAACGTATATTATGAAAAATGGAGTTATACTCGTGAGTCTGTTAATCATAGATATGAGAATAACAGAAATAAATCTTTTTTTGACATAAATACTACTTAAGACAGAAACTTTATTTGCTTGCGTCAATTTTCATAAGCCTATGATTTTTGACATTTATTTGAGCAGCTGTTATCACCACAACAGAATCTATGCTAATATTATTGTTTGAAATGTTTTCATCAATGATACTTCTTGATTAGACTGTTTCGATTTTATATTTTTGATATTTGATGAAATTATGATTATTTTTCATCAAATAAAATATTGTGGAATTTATATATTTATGAAAAATGTCATTCAAACAGCCGGCTCACATGGAATGACAACACAACAACGCCAGGCGGTAGCTGGTAACCGTTTGTCTATTTCCTTTCTAAGTTACCCTAGCGTTGGCCTCTATCTATTATCACTAGTTAATTATCTCCAAGTCTTTTTCTCTATCTCTCTGAGTAGAATTTATGGGACAGCCACCACCATCTGGTGGGCAAGTATCTTACTACCAAGTACAGCAGTTATAGTGTGGACTCGAACCTTTTCAGATTTTGTATATTGCTGTTATCCGGAATAAAAATAGAAAAACCTTATCTATCAAAAAACCATTCTTTTTATTTTTTTAATTACCATTTGAAATCATCAATTCAAAAATAAATCAAGAGGTTTGGTTTCAATTCATTTTTAGAATTATTAGACACAAAGGTTTTTCCATTTTGTATATTCGTTTATTGCCATCTAAGATTACAGTCTACAAGGTTTGGTAAATTTATCAAATTAATCTTTATGTACCAATCATGTCTTGCTATGAAATGAATAACCAGTTATCAAAGAAACTACCAAATGTAACTAATGTTGAGAATTTAAATATTTTTGACAAATACCATATAACAAATTTATGATTATAATAAAGGTATATATTTAATTTCTTAAAAGGTGAATTATCAACAACTAATTGTCACATAGAAACATAGTTTAAATATCCCACTATAGGTCTCAATGTTTCACATTCAGTGTTTAATTAACAAACAATATAATTCCAATTTAACCATCAAGTAAGATTTCACAATTTCAAAATTAAGCCTTGTTACTTTTTAAATTACAAGAAAATGGAGTTGGATTTTAGAATTGTAAATTAAGTTGGATCTGTAGTACATCGCCAAACCATTATAGATATTTGATTGAAATCCCAGTGTGAACACATTTTATTTATATCATTAGGGGCTACATTTGTCACATTAGGATCCAACATATAACAGTATATAAATAAAATCATTTAAATAATAAAACATAATGTTTAGTACTGTTTTCGCTTCTGAGTATTATCAACTGATGAACGACTTTCAGTTAATAATGCTCACAATATGTGGAACCATTCCTGACCTTGGTGGTGTAAAATTGTGAAAAAATACTTAGTATTATGTTTTATTATTTAAATATAATGCTATTCCACCAAGAAGTGACAATTAATAAAATGATTGAAATTCTTTAGTTCTTGAATTTTTGCTTCAAGTTCAGTCGATACCATAAATGGAATTCATTTTTGCATTTTAAGGTAGTTGTTACGAAATGTTAATCTTGCCAAATTAACACATATTTTGTGTTCAACTTTTTAAACGATTAATACTTGTGACCCGACCATTATTTACAAGGGCCAGTTTTAAATACATTTCCTTCTAAGATGTTACATAACAATTAACAAAAATTCAATCAACATCTCATCGTTGCACGAATGTAAAATATTATACAAAATTTCATAGCAAGACTTGATGATTGTTGTTGTTTGCACATAGTTTTATTATCGCATGACTGAAAAATTATGAATTAAAATTAGTTGACGTCCATAAGATATGCTTAGGTTAATAATATTCAATCGTTTTATACATAATTAAATATTACAATGTGGCTATTCAATCGTTTTGTATGCCTTCTATAAAGGCCACGTTATAACATGTGAACTGTGATAAGGTCGAAGTTTATATCTTAATAAAGTAGATAATTAAAAGCAGTATCGATTCATAAAATTTTCAATTATTTGTTTTGGAGATTATTTTAATGTATTTAATTTTTTATGAATGAAAAACTCTATTTAATTTAAAAAAATACATACATTAATCTTAATTGAATTATGCCGACTAATACAGCAATTATTTTGCTTGTAATTTCTGAATAAAACATAAATTAACAAAATTTTTATAAAGATGAAGAATCAATTAGATGTTTATTAATTATGTCAACAATTTTTTAACCCTCTTGATGTTTGTCAACAATTGACAAGCTTTGATTGATCCCTCTTATAAAATTACCTTAAAAATTCCTTCAAACAAAAAACAGTTTTGTTGATGAAATGTAGGCTTTACTAACACAAAGACCGATTTCCTATTCAATTGAGTCAACAATAACGTTGTTAATGTCAATTTATTTTCTTGTGCCCCCAATTCAATAATTGTTAAGCTTCTGCAATTGAATTGTGTATGTGCACTTTTATGGGATACAAGGGATGTTTTTCAACCCCCATTTCCCTTTTATATCTTATGTGGTGTGTTGATAGTTCGTATTGAGCTTGTGCAAATCCCTTCTCTCTCCTTATTTATTGACATAATTAATAGATATCTCTAAAATATTTTAGAAATTTTAAAAACTTTTAAAACATTAAAGAAATTTGGAAGAAACGTTAAAAGCTCATCATTAATTCTACCTCAAATGACTTTGGAAACAATTATCATTTCATGAATCTTTTATGCCTTTGAAAATTTTGAGATAAGCACTAAAATATTATAGTACACACATTGAGATAAAATTGAGAAATATAGCAACTGTTGTATACTATCACAAGACATTGTCAGTCACCTGATATTTTAAAAAGAGTAGTTTAATAATTAATAGCATGTTAATAAACTAAAAAAATTATCAATTTCACCTGTTTGTTGTGATTTATGTTGTACTCAATTCATATCGCTAAAAAATATTTACATTTTCGAATGATTCATAATACAACATCCAATTAGCAACGGCACCGTTCATTGTAAAACAATCTCAAATACTGGGAAAATGATAAATTATATTTTGAGTTTGTTTCAATGAATTCAATACAAATGAATTTTGTTATATTCGAAAGATTATTTCATTTGGGAACTATTGTACAAAAAAATGTTTAGATTTTGTTCGTAAATGCATGAAACGTCTTGTACCCAATGTCTATAGCATGTTTCCACGTAGAGTGTTTTATGTAAATCAATTAAATTTTTTATTTTACGAGATTAAAATAATAAAAAATGATTCAAAATAAGTTTATCATGGATCAATTATTAACTCAAATGAAGCACTGCGTTTATCTATGTAACGATTATTGCATTGAAGGAAAAGGGTTACTAAATAAAATACTCGAATTTGAATACCTTATAAAAGACATCCTAAATGTATATAAATTATAAAGACAATAAAAATCATGAGTAAACTTTATAATGGGTATTTACTGTCTGGGTATGGGCTTCTTTTATATTTTAAGCTCAATGTTTGAGAGATATTATCTCAGTTCTTTTATTGATTTGATGTTTGTGGGTGATTATAGACAATTTGAAGAATGGCCGGTTTCATGAGCACCTTCGAGAGACTTTCGCACCGTTGGTGGTGAGATATGTTGACCTTATGGAGTCTTCTATTGCCCAGAGTCTTCATAAGGGATTCGAAAAAGAAAGATGGGAGATCAAAGGGTAAATACAGCATAATTTTATTTGAAAATTGATTCATTTTATCTAGTTCTATGCATTGGTGGTCAAATTTTATTACTATACTGTCAGTTGGACTTCCCTGCCTGTTCAACGATACACGTGACAACATTGACAAATTTAAAAATGGGGATACATCAGATTTCACACTTAATGCGACTAATTATTGTTATTTATAATTTATGATATCGACTGAAGGTGCTTGATGGAATTTCAACATCAAATTTGAACTGTTACGATTTTGTACGATTCCACATGTTGCATCCGTGTGATGAAATGCCTGAAGATGCCAATAGGCGAAACCAGGGTCGTTAGTGACAAAACATGTGAAATCGTACAGTATTGTTATTTACTTGAGAATTTTTTTAGTGTCTTCATTAAAAGAGATTTAAGTTAATTTGTATGCATAATAAATAGAATTGTACAGATTGCAATACCAATGACAAAATTTGAATTTTTTTGTCTTTTTTTTTACTTGATACATACGCATTAAGTTTTTGGTTTTTGCAATGTAAAAACATTTTATAAATGGTAAACATTGAAAATTGACAATGAATCAACCTAATTAGCTCTGGCGAAATCTACTTTAATACGTTAAAATATAGTATTTGTTTGAATTCAATTTCGTCTGCGTGGAACATGTCAACATCCAAAGCAATACTTTTGAACATGGTTAATAACTGGTGGAATCCCGATTGGAAGTCTGGTTCTAAGCTTTAGAAGAACAAATAATTCATATCCACGACTTCTTGATTAAAAAATTGTTAAGGATGGGAGAATTTTTCCTCGCTTTATACCTTCTTCATTATAAGGGTATATTTTAAATTCCTTAGGGCCCAAAAATGAACTATTCTCAAGGTTATTTTGTAATACAGCGTTGTGAATTGCTTCAAAAAAATTAACATCTGTGTAACATAATGTTGTTTTCAATTAGAAATGGCTGTGGAACCTCAGAAGAACTCTTCTGGAAGCTGGACGCTCTTCAATGCTTCATCAGAGATCTTCACTGGCCAGACGTAGAATTCAGAACACACCTTGAGCAGAGACTGAAACTGATGGCCACCGATATGATGGAAAGTTGTGTTCAAAGAACGGAAGCTGCTTTCCAGGTCTGACTTACTCATTCTCTTGTGAAATTATGAACTCAAATGAATTATAATGTAATTAAATTTTTGAATTGTTTAATTTCAGTCATGTCTGAAAAAGAGTGTTACCTTTATATCAACGGACTACATATTACCATCGGAAGTGTGTGCGATGGTTAATGTCATTTTAGATGCCAAGAATCAGGCCTTTAAGCTTTGTACAGTTGACGGAGTTGATGTGGTAAGTCGTTTGTTTTTAGATAAAAAATATAAATTGCGAACTCTTTTGAATAGCTCAAAGCTCAGATTTTAGACATTTTCTCTTTTATCCAGTCTCACTTTTTAGTGATATTATTCATGTAAAAACATTTTTTTTAATATATTGGGAATCTGAAAGTAAATTGTCACAACTCAAAAATATAAATTTTTGGATATTAACCTTTTGCACTCGAGCACTTTTTCGTATGTGCCTACCAGCAACTAGACGTGTTTTTTTGCGAAAATCGTATACGCTGCATGAATCACGTAATAAAAAAGAATATATATAAAATTAAAAAATATGTTTTTTTTTAATTTTTTCTGTAAAATAGATATATAATGGATATAATGTACATATTTTTATTTTATTTGGAATTATTCATCTTATGGTATTTCACAAAGCAATCGCTCACATGTAACCCTGGCTTATTTACGCAGGTCTCGCAAAACAGCCGTGTTTCCCATCTCCCGTCAGAAATTTTTATATTTGAACATACTGCACAGCCCTTCTTAGTCCCTGAACGTAATCTATGTAATTTATCTGCAAGATGATCTACTGTAGGAACAGTTAAAGTACGCACTCGGGATCCACCATGCATTTCGATGACAACACTTATTGATATTACGCAAGCCGACTATGTTTGGCTATGTTTTTTTGTCAGAAAATGACTCCCCAATGATCTGTTATTGTGATCTAGTTGAAATCGACATACAAAAAATGACTTTATAAACATGCCGTCACTGCGGCGGCATCCGAGTAATACGATAAACTTACAATGCCGCCTTTATGGCGGCATTCGAGTGCAAAGGGTTAATATAAAACTCAATATTACATATACAGTAGTATATATAATATAATATAGAGTAGTGTAATTGGGGAAGCGAATCTCATACAAAATTAGGGTTACTATTAAAATAAGTTAGTTTCAAAATTCATTATCAAAATCAGTCGCCCGGCTGTGTGTGTGTATAGCCTGACACATGTTGAATACGCAGTCACTAGCCAACATTTGACTGTATGCACCACACAGACACCTGTCTGGCTGTGTGTGTGTGCAGACAAATGATCGTGGAATTGGGGGATTCGAGGTGAAAAATTAAAGAAAGAGCATCACTTGGATTAGTGTATTTGGGGGTTCACTGTAATCTTATTTTGGCCTCATATAAGTTGAAAGAAATATTATTGCCAAGTAAATTCACATAAAAGTCAGCGTGAGAGTGATGCTCAACCTGCCAAAAAGGCAGTTTCATTTCAGTTTTAATAGTAGTGAGTTGACAAAGTTCAATTTCATCGGAAAAAATACTATTTTTGAATTGTGACACTTTTCTTTTGGGTGTGAGATATTTAAAAAATCCATTGTTTCTCTTCCATTTAAAGTTTTCTCTGTATGTGTAAATATAATTTTTGTTTTACAGCATTCATACCACAGTCGGATGGACAAATTAATAGACGAGTGTATCCTCAGTATGACAACTGGATTAAGCAGCAGACTTATTGCGGTTTTAGAAGCCGTAATGGCAAAGTTGGCCAGATTTGATGAAGGCAGTCTCATAGGCTCATTGCTTACAATGGCCGTAAGTAAATTTACATTACTGATTGATGAATATTCATTATGTTTTATTGGTGACAATGTTTAGTGCAACAATATTACTCATTACATTTAGAGCAACACTGACATTTAAAATGTGCAATACTGTTATTTTACTTAATTATGCTGTATGAATATATTATAATCAGGGCTGTGAAGTTGTTGAAAAAAAACATGACTCTGACTTCAACTTTTACGACGACATTTAACCAACAACATGACTCAGGTAGCCCTGTTGACAATAAAATGGATTATCAATTGTACTAGAAAGAATCAAAATCGACGTTATATCATGTCAAAATATTTTCCAAACGCATTAACATCAACCATTGACAACTGAGGTCGCGTTTGTTAAAACAGCTGATTACAATGTGTTGACAATTTATATTCAAAAAAGCTCAATGTATCTTGGTAAACTACATAAATAAATTTATCATTTAATTAGCTTTTGAAATATATCATATCGGAATATTGCAAACGTGGCTCGACAGGAAATGGTTAAAAATAAAAACAATTATTCCGCTTCATTAGTTTCTTTGATTTATAGTTAAATAATTATAACAATCAATAGTTATGTAAAAATTATATTGATAACTTTGTTATTTTGCTTACAATTGTAAATAATAAAGGACTTCATATGAATGTTTATGAGTTCTTTGAAATTGTTAAAACATTAACAGTTATCAATTGTTACAAAATAACATTGTAAATAGAACAAGAGGGTCACCACTATTAAATTTATTATTTACACACCCTAAAACATAAATTCGCATAATATCCGATACACTAGTATGCATATTTAAAAAAATGGAATGCTTTACAAAATTACGTTTCAAAAATACACATATTTTTTATTTAAAAAAATAATGAAACGTACAAGCCTAGCATCATATACAAATTTCTTCTTTCAAACGAAGTTGGGGAAAAAAATCGCGTAAAAACGAATAAAAGGCGTAAAAAAATGTAAAGGTGCCGTCCAAAAAATTCGCATAAAAAAAGGACTGGGTGTAGTCCCAACCCTCTCATCTTATTAAGGTCGATTGATACAAAACGATGCCTAAATTTATGTTACATTGGAATTGCATAAATCAAAATTCTTTTTTTCAGAATGTTTCAGGGTCTGGAAAAGATATGGGACAAGGCTACGTGACATTTATGAGAAATTGTATGGATCAAATTAGATCGAAGGTAAATTAATATGAATATTATATTTCACATTTGTTTTTTTTACCAGCAAATGATTTTAGCTTTTTACAATCAAATAATGTTGAATGAAAAAAAAGATTAAGATTTATTTATGAAAACAGTGAGTGAACTACTAGCACGTCAGCAACTCACCGGTGAGTCATATGTTTATCTATTCCATACACACGTGACTCTCATGTGCGTCAGACTGTTTCATTTTTATTGAATTATCGATTCCTGCACATTACGGCGATTTTTCAAGAAAAATTGATCCAGTCTTTCAGATTATGAATTGCTTGTGTGAAGAGCTCATGTTTTGTAGTTAATGGTAAGTCAATTATATGTCTGTGTTCTTTTATGAATAAAAAATGATTTTTATGAATGATAAAGGAGAAAAGAGAGTTTTCAATGGGTCTACCGTTCCTCGAAGGCATGGGTGCAAGTGGTGTTAGAAAAAATTAACTTGTGCTCGGGTATTCAATACTAAAAAAAAACAGTGTGTAGCAAGAATGATTAGCTTACTGCTAGCCTGTTAAAAAGAGGGTTTAAGCAGTTCTCTAATAAAAAACTTTTGTTGTTTTGCTTAGCAGATATTGAATTAAATGGCTTAAGTTTTAAGCCTTGATCTTTTATTGAATTTGATCTTGAATTTTAACTATAGAATGGTAGTTCTGACGATGGTGTGAGCCGAAATAGCTATCAACTATATCTTGTAAAAATTTTGTAGAACTAAAATACATTGCTATTTTTCACTGTGTTATAATGGAATTCTACCAAGCAAATGCCAATTCAATCAATAATATGATCCAATCAACTCTAGAACTCATTCTAAAAATTCAAACAAAATCTAATAATAATACTATTTTACCTGCCATCTGTTGCCGAGAAATTACATACAAGCAGTGTACTTGTGACATGCTACAAAGCTGAAACATTACACAGCTTGAGTGTTTGTGTCAAGGTAAACGTCATTATCAGCACTTTTATGATTTTTATGTACACTTTTAGGTAACAGACGAACTATGGATTCTTACGTTATTCGAGCAGTGGTACGCTGCTCAACTAAATTTAGTCAGCAATTGGTTGACCGAGAGACCAGCTCTTCATCCTCATCAATGTGCCTGCCTATCTATCATTGTTAAGGTATTTATTTAGAAATTACGACAGTATTAGAGTCTCAGTTTTTATTGCATATTGATTATTTGGCCTCTATTTGTCAAATAATGTATATCCATAAACATTGTCACCAAAAAGATGACAAAATTTATTTTTATCATGAATTAATTATTTCATGAACATTTTTAGTTTTAGTTTTAGTTAGAGCTCCCTGCCTGTTAACGTCTCAACTGTTGAGATGGCTGAGAGCATTGTGTTGATAATTGATGATTCAAAATAATAAAGAGTTAAAACGGTGAAAACCTTTGCGTAAAAGCTATTTTTTGGTAAAAATACGGTTGGTTTTACTTGTTGAAATATTCAAATGACGTTCACCAGGGAATGGGTTAACTAGCATTTTTTCAGCTTGTTCATAATATTTAGCAGTGAATCTAATCTACCAAAAAGGTTTTACTCTAAATGTAATATTTCAATGAATTCTCATTGTTGAACCAAAGTATTCTTGATTGACAGTAATATAAAGGTTAAATAATTAAATGTCCCTTTTGCACATTGTACAAAATTTCAGTTAACCATCTCAATACCGGGGAACGCGAATTCCACGTCATTGGATATAGTTGACATTAATCGTCCATAACTCTTTGAATTTTTTTTATTTTATATATTTCATTTAATTTATGGCAATCCAGCAAATATGAAGTAAAGCCATTTAAGTAATGTGATATTTTGTGGCTTATCCCAAACACTGAATGATTACAAAACAAAACATAGAGTTATGGAAAACAATCAAGCATTTAAAGTAACATTGTCCACCGATACGTCAATTCTTTGGTTTTATAAGAATATTAACATCTTTAAGTGATTGTTTTAAAAATAAACAGAAATTATAAAACGTATGGCGTAATGATAAAAAAATTCTATCATTTTTATCACAATAGATCAGCAGTCGGGGTAAATTACCCCAAATTGTAAAAATGAAATTTTTGGGGGTAGTAAAAAATTATTTTTTTCATGTCAAATTAATTCAATAAAAAATGTTTCATTTAATTTTACATTGATTGTCTCAACAAATATTCCTTAATTAAAAAAAGTTATTATGATTTTTGTATAGCCTTGCAATTTTATTAATAAACAATTTAACAGTACTTTGAGCACATTTATTTACCCAGTCGTGAATGTGTTAAGCTATTATCCACATTTAGCTGTCAATATATTGCATGCTCACACAGGCTCCTACGAAAATATCTAATCTTTTTTCAGCTCAATAATTTGCTTATGTGCTCAATTTGACACTTTCAGAAAATGTACAGCGATTTTGAGTTACAAGGAGTTATTGATGACAAACTTCACTGCAAGTCATATTTGGCAGTATCAGCTCGCATGCAGGCAGAAGAAGCAACTTGTTCGCTTATTATGTCACAAAGAGACGACTCGCAGTAAGTTACAATTCACCGTTATATCAACAATCAATTGTAAGAAAACATATTCACAATTTGTAAATTATCTCTTAAAAGAATACACAAATAAAAGAATCTTCTCTCTTAAATCTCTTAAAAGAATCACATAACATAAATTCAAACTCAGTGCCCACATGTTTGCATCTTTATAGTAAAGGCCGTAAGGTAAATTCGTTGGAACAATTATAAGTTAATAGATAAGAGCAATCCAATAACATTAAAATGAAGAAACAAATATAAATCTATCACCACTTCTCGGACCATTATGGAAGGTTAATGCATTTTTTAACCCAAATTAACTCCCACTTTGAGAAATGCATAAAATCAATATGCCACAATTTAGAATTTATTATCACAATATGAAATTAGAGTGTTAGAACAGAAGGTAAGATGAATTGTGTGTTCTGGCAGCAATGTCCAAGATCCTCTGAGATGATGCGTCTCTGTTTTCAAGCCGCGCGTCCAAATCCTACTACGTTGGCAACACTTTTACTTCTCCCCTTTTCTCCCTACCCAAGCCACGCCATCCGGGTGACGCCGTTATGTACGCCATTGATGACGTTGTTTTTGAACGCGCCTAAAGTGTTGCGCGATCGTTACAAAAACAAATTCGTAAACATCGACACGTGTTGACTATTTTTAAAGTCACTAAATTAGCATCCGTGCGTAAACCACTGTAGTGCTTCCAAAGTGACGTGACTTTTAATATATATTATATATATACATATCGTAATCATGAGTGATGTTGGCTTCGCATTAAGACTCCGTGTCGGAAGACGAAACGAACGCCGGCCAGACGCCAAGCGTGGCGGGTCAACTACCCATCAGCAATCGGGTTGGCACTTTAGGTAAGGAGACACGTAAAATATAGCCCCAATATATTGGCTTCGCCAACTGGTTAAAGCCTCGGAAGGTAGTCGAAAGAAAGGCGGAGACCTCCAAGAACTATTTTTTACAGCTATGGGGCCTGATAAGCAGGCCTCCAGGACAGTCATAGACGAGAGGTAATAACTGGCGAGAGTTATCACATCCGACGGAAGGCCTTATCACTAACCCTTTCCAACCAGTCTAGATGGCCACAAAATCGTACCCGGACCATCAGCTGAAGACTGGTTAAGATCTCACATTGATGACATAAATCTTCCCCACGAGCCACAGGTGATAACAAACATTCACTCAGAGGATCTTGGACATTGCTGCCAGAACATACAATATAGGAGTTTTACCTAACAATAAAACTCTTATTGTGTTTCCAGCAATGTCCAAGATCCAGGTAACCCCTACCTGGTGCACCTTGAGTGACAGTGACGTACATAACGGCGTCACCCGGACGGCGTGGCTTGGGTAGGGAGAAAAGGGGAGAAGTAAAAGTGTTGCCAACGTAGTAGGATTTGGACGCGCGGATCGAAAACAGAGACGCATCATCTCAGAGGATCTTGGATATTGCTGGAAACACAATAAGAGTTTTATTGATAGGTAAAACTCCTATATTGTGTACCTTTTCTACACAGTTATATATTGATGGGTAAATGAACGTTTAAACATAGCTTTGATGAGGATGTAAGCCGAAATAGGTATCGAATATTTATATAATAATAATTGGTATTTTTTCAGCATGTTATTTAATAACGTTAAAAGCCATTGAATACTTTACTTTTAAAAAATATTCATCTCAGATTACCGTGTGTAAAAATATTGTATCACCAATATTAAAATAAAAGGAGAGGATGTTTTTATTACTCTTAGGGAAGGAAAATTTAAAATGATATTTTTTTAGGGGTGGCGAAGACGGATCAGAAGATGGCGGAAAAGGAAAATCTAGGTTGGAGGCATTAGCGGAAGAAGGAAAGCTCGGCAATGTGACAGCCGTTGTTGGAAAGGTAAAAACAAAATTAAAATTTCTTTTATCAAATTATTCAGACAGATTGCATGCCTGAAGTATTCATAGATTGAAGAAGCATTCAACCAAGTTACTAAATTACAAGTAGTTTTTGCAATATTCAATGGAATGTAAATGGAGCTCAGTTCCTAAAAGCTTTTTTGTTTCGCCGCTATTTTTATATTTTTTGCTAAGAATTAATAAATTAGTTTGTTATTTATTTTAACTTTCTCCACACTTGAGTGCATGTAACTGAGTCTTGAGTTAATTCTCCTTGAATACTCTTGACAATAATCAATTTTAAATACACCTTTTAAGAATACTCTAAAGTTGTAAAGAGTGTTGGTATGGTCGACATTTATTCAATGTTGACCATACCAACAACCCTTGAGAATATTAAAAAAATTATGTCATATTTAAAAATAAAAAATAATTAGTGATTTATTTACATTTTTTGTGATATATACTTGGGGTTCTATATATATGACAGCTTTTATTTTGTCTTGTCAAATGAAACAGAGATCTTCAAACTGTTGAATAGCGACCAAAGATACTTCATTTTGACATAATTTAAAAACATATATATTGTAAAAAATTTTAATATTTCAAATTGAGTGTTTTGTCACTCACAACCTGACTCTAATACAAGAAATTGATTCATCAGATCTATTGCATTTATATACTAAAATGTCTGATGATTCTGAAAGGTGAAACTGGATCAGATGTGGAAGTGTACAGAGTTTGAATGATTCAAATTTGATCTAAAAGTGAAATTCAATCAAAAACTATGGTTGCTATCTTAAATTGTGACTTCTGTATGGAAAACACATTTATAAATATGTTACTTTAAACACTTTTATTTTGTATTTTATACTTAATGTATTTTTGAATAATTAAAAGGTATTTTAATCATTTTGCGGGCTCTGACTTTATGTGAATTGAATTTATTTCAGGTTGGAAATATGTTTGGCAAAGGCATTGGGGAGTTGTCAACTAAATTCGGCGGTGCTTCCAGTTGGTTCTAGCTACCGCAAACTCCACTTGTGACCCCTCGCACGAGGGCTTCTGGCTAGCGAGTATTCCACTCGGATACCACGCCAACGAAGCCTCAGATCCAAATGAGCCGATGAGCTATTCTGCAGGCAGCGGTCGGATCGGAAGAAAATATATATTCACGGGAGACTTAAAACCATGGACTGTAATTATATTAGAAAAACTCAGATAGATAATTTTTGTAGGGCTCATGCGACGACGTCACGTTTTGTGGCGATGGTTAAATAGTAAAATTGTTACGTCAACGGAAAAAACCAATCCCTGTAATTGCCATATAAATGAAGTTTTTCAGCAAAAAGTTATTTAAATTGTTATTTATTTTAAATCCAGTGGAAGATCGGCTATATCGTCAAGTTTTTCCAATACAATTGAGCCACTAAAAATATAGACCATCAGTAAAATAAATTAACTTTTAATTATAAAAAAATATATATACAATATTACTTGAAAAATTGATTGCCATACAAATAAAATAAACATCTATAACTTTTTGACTTTGTTAATCAAATAGAGGAGATAATTTTATTATTGTCCTTGGTGACCTCTTTTTGATTCACGGCAAATATGTTCACCACTGTTATATTATACCATTCAAAATCCTAACCTTATTTTTTGACTATATAAAAATTAATAATCTATCAAATCTTATATGATTTTTAAATAAACAGGGGGATCCAAATGTAGTGTACGATAGTATACATTATTATATTTGTTTATATAAGAATACATTCTATTTTATTCGTTAATAATTCAAACAGTTTTTATCCCTTTAAAAAGAAATGGCTACTTATGATGTGTACAAATTAAACGCAATAGACTTTCGATATGGCAATTCCGGATTAGGGTTTGGAATACTTGTTTGCTTTTTCGTATCGATCGTTGAATAATATACAATATGGTTGATATGTAAAGATTAGCATAATAAATAAATAACTAATTTATAATAATGAAATAATAAAACAAATTTAAATGATATATAAATTATGAATAGATCAGAAATGAAATAATGCTTCTTGCAAAAAGTTAAACGTGATTATAGAGTTAGTTATAAAAAAGGTTGGGCTTCAAATATTGTTACTACTTTAGTCATTCTTTCAAAAAATCAAGACTTAAGGCGTCTTAGCAAAATCAATTCTTACAATTAATTGTGCAAAAATTATCACTGGTAGACAATTTGGTCACATTGTAAGATTATTTTGCGTTATTTTTTGCATTTGTTTTATGATCAAAATATATACAACTAACTTTAACGCGTTCCACGTGGCTGTTTTTCATAAATATTAAATTTGACCTTTCTTTCCATATAGAGTCATAAATAGAGCTATAAAAAATAATTCGGTTGGCTTTTACGGAAGCCAGATGCTGAACGAACTGAAATGAACAAGCGCCATTACTGTCACGTATCATGGAGTGTCACATTGCAATGCCGCGAGATTGGTACAAAGTTCAGTGCGTAGTTTCAAAGTGATTTGTTGCTCTAGCGGAGATCGCGATAAATTTAAAGGGTTCGAAAATTTTTTGTTTTAAACATTTAAACCTAATACTTTTGACAAGCGTATGGAGATGGCAGTAACAGGACAAATTATGCGATATTTTTAAACCAAAATCAGTCTTATATGCAAAAGGTTGCCTGTATTACCGACGTTTTAAAGCTCACGTCTCATAACTTGAGACGTTCGCGTGGAAAGGATTAAAGCAATCTTTCAATTAAAAGAAAACAATTATAAAATTAATTTATGTTATATTTCTATTCTAAATATTATCTTTTTATCATTGATGTAAATGTGACCTTTGCAGCTAGGGTGTATTTGGCAAAACAACATTCACTAATCAAAAGATATATGTTATTATTCTATCAGAGAATTCAAAATTTAGGCAAAATGAAGACACATATGCAAATATTAAAAAAAAGGAAAAAGGCACAGTCTAGAAAGTGAAAAACATATATATAATATTATAAAAAACATAGAAATAAATCATGATAAAAGAAGAATATTTTTCCAATCTCCTCTTCTTAAAAATCTCTCTTTTTGCTTTCTTTCTCTTTCCTTATTCTTAAAAAAAAATATAAAAAATAATATCCTCATTTTATTCTATAAGAACTAAATAGTACTAAAATTTTAAATATATATTTGAAAAAGTTAACACATATTTGCTATAACTAATTCACTTTTTTCCGCAGTATGTCGAAATGGCTACGTTAGGCCACGTGAACAACCAAAACCTTTACTATTTTAGCAACCGTAGTTATCATTTCACTGCTAATTTAATGGTTTATCAATCTTAAATATATATATCATTAATGGGTTGTAGAGAGGTATTATTTGAAATTGGTCGTCCATTTTGAAATACCCGCTATGGTCATTAAAAAACAATCAAAACTTTATCAACAAAATATATCATATTTCAGAGAAGCGTGTCCTTGAAAATTAACTAGTTACTTCATCATCATTTTGGAATGTAGATAAAACGATATTTTAGTATTTTTTAGAGTCTACGATACAAGTGTATAGATTTTTTGTAGGGTTGACTTCAGGTGAAATTCGAAATTGAGAATTGTTCAAAAGTATAATAATCAAACACGTGTTACAAAGTGTTTAAATTTATCCCTTCTTTAGTGAACACTTTTTGCCGATTTTAATTGCCAATGTTTATTGCTTTATTCATACTTAATTTGTTATAACATATTTACCACAGATATAGTAAAAAATTATATACAACTATTTTGAACCATAAAAGTGATTCAAATACAGTAAAACCCAAATTATATGTATCAAAAGGATCCTAAAAAAGCTATACATGCTGAAAATCTTCAATATCATCTTTTTGTTATCATTGCATAACATTCATTTTTAAATAAATCCTTAATAGGCACTAAATTGTCTCATTTTTAAGGTACTTACGTATTTATCACTTCATTATCACTCAGCATTAAATTCAAATACAGTATAACCCCCAATTACACTACTCCAAATTACGCGCTGATTGAAATATTTGCCATAAATCCCCCAATTACACGATCGCTTAACTGCACACACACAGCCAGACAGCTGTATATGCTGTGCATACAGACAAATGTTGGTTAGCGTCTATATATTCAACATGTGCCAGGCTATACGCGCACTGTTTGTGTGCTGGATTTTGTGAGCGCTATGTATTTTATCGCCTAGTAATTAAATATTTTCTCTATATTTACATATATATACATTTTTGTAAAACTAAGATTATTCTTAGTTTTGCATTTTTCGCAAAAGTCCCTAATTTTGTACGAGATTCACTCTCCCAATTACACAACTGCAAATTACACGGTCTCGGATTCAGTGTAAATGGGGGGTTTTACTGTAAATAAATCGCAACGTGTAATTAGTTGATAAGACTCACGATGAGTAAAAACTGAGAATATCTTTCGAGAAAGTCTTTCGGCATTGCAATTACGGTGGAACCTCGATCGATTCTCATATAATACGTTTTCCCGGATGGATAGTCCCATCAAACACCCATAAGAGCAATATTAAATAATCCTACATTAAACGTTCCCCGATTTATCAATTTCCTCAATCTATCGTCTAAATATTATGGTCCTGTCTCAAATATTATCCCGATTGACCGGCTTTGATAGATAAATCTTTCTATCCAATACAATTTGTGAGTATGAGCATATTAAATCCTATATATTAACAAAAGAAATTAATGATGAATAGTTACAATAACTTTAAAACACTATTCGATTATTTCAATAAATAAGATTTAACTAATATAACTTTTATAAAACTTCCTCATTTTTAGCAATTTTTATAAAACTACATTTTTGGAAATTAACAGGGGATGAGTTTATGTTTTTTTTATACCTTCCAGCATTCGTCATTTACCGCATTTTTCGTTTGTTTTTTATTTTTCTTTGGTCTTTTGAAAAGCGTAGAATCGAGGTTTCTCTGTATAATGATTGCAATACATTTATTTTATCGAAAATTGTTTTTTATTAGCCTGAATTTTTTGAAAACCGTATAAAAGTATGAATAAAGCAATGAACAAGATGTCTATAATATTTCTTCAAAATAAAATTGTGAGAACTTTTGTTTGAAACCAATTTATACAAAATAGAGAAGCTCAAAAGATAAACATAAAACACGATAATGTTACATAGATACAAATTAATAAAAAAAAATATTTTCCTCTATATATTATAAATTAATAATAATGAATAATAAACTATATAAAAAGATATGTATATCCTTCTCACGGCATGTGCGCTTAACTAAAAATATTTAGTCTCTTACATATATTATCTTCTTCTATTTTACTTATATCTTATAATGATAATAAAAACATATTGCCTATCGCTCTTAACTAGTAAGACATACTATACTTTGTTACCTTCCACGTGCGGTGAACGCACTGCGGGATGTTCGTCGGGACTGCGCAGGAATCAATTCCCAGACGGTGACCATAAAATCTCTGGTGTATTCAGGCTACTTGTATAAAAATATTCATGAATATATTATCCCCACGGAGAAAGCCCGTTTTGATTTGTTGTTCGGACTTGTGTATTTTTACCTTTGTTACAAAAACGCTCTTCGGTAGAAAACCTCCCCCTCCTTTGTGTTTACTTGAATATGTAATTTTGTGTATGGTTACTAGATGAATTGTTGCCCAAGTTAATGTTTGCATTATATTTAAATAAAATCAAAGAAAGCAAAACAGTAATAAATTCATGATGTATTTTTCATACATCAGCGTCGAAAACATATCGAATATGGTTGGGGAAAAAAATCGAACATGAAAATCTCATCAGTTTTTCACCTTTAAGACAGTAATTTTGAACAAATGATAAATTTTTCTTTGAGTAACGTAATGTTTTAAGTATTATCCTAAATCAACTAACCGCTACGATGAGAGATAAGATCGTAAAAATGTTAATTTCACAGGTCTCTGACAAATGCAACTTTCTCCAAAATTAAAATTTAATGTATTCTGTTTATTGGATGACTTCTTTTTTTGTACAACTGTCAAAAAAAAAATACATCAATGGACGAGATAAACTGACTCTTGTTTCTTTTGACACGGACAATACAATGTTTTGTTTTATTGACTCTATAAAACAAAAAGTTACTAGTAGAATTTAATAATCAATAAGAAAAATACAGGTTAACACATCGAATATTTTATACAAAAATAAAACTGTAATAAATTCTACAAATATCGTACTTGATCAAAATTTTTAAATTATCTATGATTTCTTTGACTCATTTTTTGTGTTATTTTAGAGCTAAAAACTACTGACTTTTACGGTGAATACTGCATGACCAGTGTTTTTGAAGATTGGAGGAATAAATAAATAATTTAATAAACGTTGGAACAACAAAAAACACACCATGTTATTTATATTATAATAAAATTATATTGAAAAGTATTTCAAATATTTTAGTAAAAGGTATAGATATACGTTATATATCATGGAACTAGTTATAATGAGAAATATGTAATGGGTGTATATTCATAAAAATGTTCTATGGGTTATTAAAAGATTGTTTAAGACGGGGAGGTCTGTTTTTGGCGGGTTTATTGAATTGAATGTAATTATTAAATTAGTACTAATTTACTGTCCATATAAACGTAATAATTGAGAGCTTACAGTTTTATTATTATTTATTGATAATATTGTGTATAGTGCTATTATTAAAAAAAAAGAATTATTGTTAGTGAATTATATATAAAATTGGATATTGCATAAATTTGTTTAAAGTTAAAACGTGTAACCAAAAAATTTCCTTCTTTTGCTGTTTCTGTCTTGAATAATGAATAATGTTTGTCGTGAAGAGTTGCAGTAAGAAACCTTAACACAATAATGTTTTAATGATAGAATTCATAATTATTCAATATAACTAGTTATTTACTATCACAACTAGTCATTTTCATGTGTGTATTTCAATGAATATACAATACTCTCTTTAACAATGGTTATTTACAGAAAAAAAACTATGTAAAGACAATCGAAAGATTTAAATCTAAAAAGGTTTTCATCAATCAAACAATGTTAATTCAATCTTTATGAATTTCTTCTCAAATTTTTTAGCTTTTTATTGTTTGACACAAGGTTCTCAATTTAGTTAAACAGAAATGGCAAGCTGACATTTCGAGCATCTAATTTCCGAACGATAGACAGGCAACACCTGTTCATTAAAAGAGATACATTTTGAAGATAAAATAAGCCAATTTAAAACTCTGAACTGCATACACTTTAACACCTTCATGCTTCAAGGATTGGCTGTATGGCTTTCATACTTTATAATGTTTTGAACACCTGTTAATATTAACAGTCACTTCTTGGTGAAAATGCATTATCTTTGAATAAATAAAACATAATTTAAAAAACTATTATAATATTAAAGATCAGTTTCGTTTATCGCAAACATTATCAACAATACCAGTTCAGTTAGTAATAAAATAAATCGTGATATATTGTTTTCATAATTGATACTAACAATCTCTCTGAACACATTTTATATGCGACTAGCTGATTTCTATCCACGCTTCATCACAATTCCAGTCAGCATTCATGTTATTAATTTATTTCCACCGCTTCTATTTCAGTAATCTATTGTTTTATTCAGCAAGTTGGTGTGGCTCGATGAGTTTCAATTTCAGTTTTTTAATATATTTCCCTTGATAAAGTTAAGACAATTGTTGAGAACATTAAGTCCTGAAGCAGTCATATTTTCCATGTCATTGACAATTGAACATGTTCAATATTGTCAATGATGTACATTATAGTCCCAACATGTTTTTGCAGTAAAGATCTAACGATATATAAAAGGAAAAAATATATATTATCAAATGAACTATTTGTAATTTCTTCTTAACAAATGTCATTCTTAAAATCCTTCAAACTTTGATGTTAACCTAACCTAAAAAAATATAAGACAAATTATTCGTGGATGTTGTATAAACCATATCAATTTTTGTTTAAGTGTCATTTGGTGGTTTTAATGTATAGGTTTAATATTTAAATGAGTATAACATCTAAGTTTTTAGTATATATTATACCAAATTATTCTTATGACAATATTTATTCATAGTAAGTTATTGAGGTTTGCCTAAATAGCCATTTCTTTATGTTAGCAATTTAAGCTTCTTAGCGACATAAATTGGATATTTTGTATGCGTCTTGATAGAAAAGTTAACGACCTCCCTTTTTTAAACAATCTTCTTTCGAATGTATGCTTAAAATAGTATCCAAAATCAATCAAGTTATCACATATATTATCATACATACTAAACGTAGAATTGCTTCAGAAATAATAAAGCCGTTTTATCACTGTATAAAATAACTAAAACTATATTTTATATTTATTGAACAATTATACTCAACATAACCTAAAAATCGTTTTTCTTTGAAGATAATTTTGAAAGTGTAAACCGAAAGATAGATTGAATGAGTTATTCAAAAATTGTCAAAAATACTCAGATCTCTCAATCTCCATGAGTGACTTTTTGATTTTGGATATTTGTTTGTGTGCATTTAAATATTACTAGAAAATACTATATTTATAAAAAAATGCCTTTCTGGATGAGATTTGTTCGCTATATAATGTATGAACAAGGGATATAAATGCTTGGTGTAAAATTGTAAATTAATAATTTCAAATGACATTACAAATAAAAGTATTTGCATCATTAAACAACAATGACTGTCATTTTTTTACCTGCAACAAACCAAAATATATCTTTAACCTTTTCCCTACTTCCCTGCATTAAATATTTCAAAACTTAAAGTTATTTAAATTAATTCAGACACAAATGTATTCACTTGCAAGCTGTATGGTTTATTTATTTTTGTATATAAGCAATGTAAACTGTTTATTGACTGTCAGTACTATTGCATACATATGATAGAATACCTGAAATGTTAAAAGTCGACACCCAGTTTGTGAGTGACAAAACTTGTGGAATTGTATACAGTTGGAGTGATTTAAATTTGATATTGAAATTTCATCGAGCACCATCAGTCGATATTGAAAATTATCAGGGTTGTGGAGTTGGAGTTGGAGTCACGAAATCGTGCAAAACAAGTGACTATGACAACTTTTTTAATAAGATTATTTTGAAATATATCTCAATGAACAATTTGCCAGATTTTTTGGTTGATCTTTAATTTAACGCACATAAATAAGAAAGATAGGAAAAAAGCCTTACAAAATTAAACTTTTTTTTGTCAGAGTCATGTTTTTTTTAATGATTCCACATCTCTGATTATAATACATTCATACAGCATAACTTAGTAAAATACCAGTATTGCAAATTTTAAGTGTCAGTATTGCTCTAAATGCAATAACCAATAAAACATAATAAATATACTATGATATCTACTGAAGGTGCTTGATGTTGGTCAATATTGAAGTCGGAATTTATTTACAATTCCATAGCCCATATATACATCAAAAGACCTCATTAATTGAAAATATATCAAGGAAGAATACATCCAAAACATTAAACGGATACCATTGTATTATAATACTTTACTTTATACAGATACAATTTATGATAATAATAATTATTATTGATCATTATAATTTTCAGTACGTTCATTAATTTAATTAAATTTAAACAAAGATTTTATTTACTTACAAAATAGCAATATTTGCGAACATACATATTTAAAATAAGGTTGAATTCAAAGGTCGAGAATTGTGCACATTTTCAAAAAAATTGAATACATAGTTAATTAACCCTTTTCACACCGAATGCTTATCTGTCAATACACTAAGACTGCACTAAAAAGCCCAACAGTGTTTATCTTACGCGATAAATTTTCATGTAACATATTAAAATCGATTATATTGTAAATGAATATTTGCACTTTGAAAGTGGCTTGTGATGTTTTTAACATAGTTTCAGTTTGCTGATAGATCAGCGTTTTGGAACTAAATGGGTTAAGTACCAGCAGTATGACGGTAGAACAATTTTAGATAAATATAGATCTTTAAACTCTCTTTTAGATAGAATCAGTATCGTAGAAACTATTGTGGTGAATGATTGAAAATGTTTCTAAAAACATGTTTCACTGTCACACTGTTTTTTGGTGTATTCTTGTTAGTGGAAGGACGTAAGTGTTTTAAAGTTTTATTATATTTTTATTATCAAATTATTTCTTATTAATATATTGTAGATCTCGATTATCTTGTGTCATTGCTTTTAGTTGCACGATAGGTCTAATACTTAGTTGCTTTTTTCTTGTGTTTTTTTTTAACCTTCGACCTCATATCTTCCAGATATAAAGCATATCTCCTCCTAATAGACTAACCTCAACAAAAGTCTCAGTCTCTCAAGCTATCTTTTTTTTTGAGAAAGGATATAAGGATATGTCAACAAGATGGCGGCATAAAACAAGTTTACTTGATGATATAATCGAGAGTACCTTTCCAACACAAACCCATAAATCTATAGAATACTTAATTTAAAAAAACGGTTTGAGTGTTTTCTGCAGCGGAATAGAACTTTATTGACCACTTTCGTGGTGTTTATTAATGACTAGACTCTAATATAACCTAAGTAATTAAAGCTCAACTCCTTTATGCTGAATGTAATGATTTTTGTATTTATTTTTTCTTTTTTTATATAAGAAGTATTATTCTTTATAATTTATGATATCGACTGAAGGTGCTTGATGGAATTTCAATATCAAATTTTAATTTTTGTAATTTTGTACGATTTCACATGTTTTGTCACAAACGACCCGGGTCAGTTCTGTTGCATCCGTGTGATGGAATACCTGAAGAGGCCGAAGGGCGAAACCCGGGTCGTTTGTGACAAAACATGTGGAATCGTACAAAATTACAAAAATTCAAATTTATTATACTTTATTTGAATTGTGTTTTTATTACAGCTATGTTTACTGCTGTTATAAGGAAATCTGTCAATTCAATAAATTATATCTTGATTAAGTTTATTATGTCTGATTAATCCTCGGGCATAAAATTTTTTAAGGAAAATCATATATTCAGGTTAATTGATTCACCATCGATAACGGACATCACTAACGGTTGACAAATCAATAGATCGTCCAATTTCATCGGTGAACATGGAAACTGCTGCAATGGAAACCACATAGAGAACTACCAACTTAAAAAATATTCATAGACAGATATATAGCTTATTAGTGTTGAGTGATTACTATCTAGGCGCTATTAGTATCTAGGCACTAATAGCCGTGAGAATTGAGCTAGAAGCTGTATTTTCATTTAAAGAAAAAATTTTACTAGTTATATTCGAACGAAGTTCTATGCAGATAATGCATTAATATAGAATAAAAAAACAATAAATGATTTTATATCAGTGTTTCTAAACCATTTAAGAGCCATAACCCTTTGAATCTGAAAATAGGTCTCCGCACCCCATTGAAAAAGTGTTTCGATTTTTTAATTTAGAAAAATATATTTTTTGTGAATTATATTGTTTATTTAAAAAAAAATGTACAGTGTATGTTTCAATTACAAAACAATATTATTTTTATTAATGACTTGGCTGTTGTTATTTGTTTATTTTAATTCTTGTAAAGTGAGGCTCAAAAAAGAATCATTGGCGAATGACATCGAAAATTCAAAAAACACTAAAATAGTTAATATTGTTAGAGGCTTCTCCCGCACCCATGGTTAAGAACCACTGCTTTATAGGTACTAAATTGTTCCACTTTCATTCTAAATATACAAAAAAAAAATTGGAACAAATGTCATTTTTTCTTTGAGGCGATAATAGTATCATTAGACTGCATAAATATTGAGATGATTCGTTGTCTCTTTTATTTTTTATTTCAACTTAACATCGCTCGACTTTCTTGTGTTTATTTATATTTAGGTTATGTTTCTATCATATAGCAAAAACCAATCTTTTTTAATCGGGTCACATTACACTAAACCGTATCAATGTATATAAATAATATGTAAAAAATTCAACTCAAAGCATAAATAAACATAAAGGTTTATAAAACCTTTGAACTCTTCTGTCACGACAACATCAACAATTGTTTTTTACCAGAAAATCCTATATCGAGGCCACTTTGTCATTTTTACTTCTGCAAATATTAAATAATTTCGGTCATCAAAACCATTTGGTAAAAATTTTATTTATATCTTGGTCGTTTGAATTCATTAATTAACAAGTATTTCGGCATCGGAAGCTGATTGTTCATAATTTGACACTTTGGGATGAATTAAAGTGTTATTTTGTAGGAAAATATGATGGAAGACTTCAAAGATGATAAAATCACTGAAGATGAGACCGATTCCCTGGATACTATAGCCATAGTAGGGTTAATATGACACTCAAACATCTGATAGTGCTATCCACACTAAACCTTTCGTATTCAAGCTAATTTTTGTCTTAAAATATATCCATATTTATCCCGATAATCTCTATAACTTTGTTAAATACCAACACTGCTGATTAATATTATTTCTAAATATATATTTGATCAGGATGAGCGATGATCGAAACCATAATATATTATTAAAATAGCACTAAAAAATATTTTGTTATCTATTGATTGAATTGCCGTTTATTTAGTCAGCGAGATAATGCTCGCGATGAGCGAGAACTAGTTCTGACGATGGCATGAGCCGAAATAGCTATCAACTAAATTATTTTTCACCGTGTTGCAAGGAATAAGTTAAAAGGTACATTTCTTTATATTTTGTTTCACATACGTTACAATTTAAATTTGACACGGTGACAAAAATAGCAATGTATTTTAGTACTACAAAATTATTATTTTTTAAGATATATTTGATAGCTATTTCGGCTCATGCCATCGTCAGAACTATGCTTAAACGAACATTTGCTTATCTATATTGCTCGCAATAAAACTAAAAATTGTAAATGAAACTAAAAAGGCGGCTATATCAATAAGTTTACACATGGCACGGAAATGGTCCATTATGGGAACAAAACGGCCCACGTAGCAAGTTAAGCAATGGCGATCGACATATATTAGTTTGTTCGTTAAGAATCCTTAGTGATAGTTGATGTATATCTTAAAAAATAATAATTTTGTAGAACTAAAATACATTGCTGTTTTTTCACCGTGTTATAATGGAGTTCTACCCAGTGAATGCTAATTCAATCAATAAATTTGAATTGTTGAAACTTTGTACTGCAATCTCCATTATCTCAATAGTTGAGACGTTAGCAGTCAGATGGTTAAAGACTTAAAAAATATCTGTCGGAGTGGTGGTTAACTGTTACATAAAATATTTTTTTAAATATATACATAACTGTCTAAAATAATGTGAATGATATCATAATTTTCACTCAGTATTTAATAACAATATAGGCGTGTGAAAAAATCTGACCTACTGACATTTTAAAGATAAAATAATAAATCTTACAAATTCTTCTGGTTTTTTGGTATAAATATTTAGTCTAGAAGTATTATTGTAGAGTAGCTTTCATCGGAGAGTAATGATTGATTGTAAAGTGTTAGTTAATAAAATGTATTTAATTTTATCACAATATGTCACAATGTCAAATGTGTAAGGAAGGTTAAAATGTCAATCGATTCATAAAACACATTTATTGTGGGAATTTCCCGCACATTGAGCAATCTTCCAGCATTATTTAAAAGTAGTAAACTCGTGATTTGTGCTACAAATGTATTGCATTCGAGCAGCTGTATTGAACCTGCGGCCCACTACAATTTTATGTGTATAACAATTCGATAAAAAAATCATATTATCTTATTTTTTTCTATTTTACAATTAAAAACAAAAAATACTTTGTTCGTAAGTAATCGTTAACAATATAAGTGTTTTTAGCAGATAAATTATTAACCTCTTCCTTTATGGAGTTTTCAACAATATTAAGTTAAAATGTACACAAATAAGCGATGTTACAGCCCCGAATATTTCAACAATTTATCAGTCATTTTATTTCTGGATATCAAATTCTCAAATATTCAAAGATCTATGACACGTTAACATTAGAGGTTTTCATGTCACCTTACGTATTAATTTATTTGTTGTATCATTTTTTTGTCATTGCCAGCAGACGTTAGTCGCTGTAGAGCTGAGCAATTATAATTATATTTAAATCCTTATATACTATACACATACATGCATATATATGCATTCAAACGCTCACACAAGCATATGCAAAAAACACATTGTGTATTTTGGATAATTAAAATTTGTGACAATAAATGTATGGGGAGGTTGTATAGCAAAACCGCTCTATACCTAAAGCTGTCAATTCTTATGATGATTTATTGATGATATATTGATTCTTGATGATATATTGATTCTTATTATGATGGTATGATGTTATAAATGATAACAATACACACGGTGAAAAAATAGCAATGTATTTTAGTTCTACAAATTTTTATAAGATATTGTTAACAATATAACCAGTTTAGTTTCATTTAGAATTTGATTTTTTTTTAGTTTTATTGCTAGCAGGAAATATGCTAGGTCGTTAAAACAGGTGAGAAGATGTATTGTGTACCTTTTTTATACAGCTATATATAGATAAGCAAATGTTCTTTTTTTAAATAATAAAAACACATTTTTTTTGTGCTTATTTCCACATTGCTATTTTTTCACCGTGTTATAATGGAGTTCTACCAAGTGAATGCCAATTCAATCAATTATTCCTTGCAATTTGTTAATATATTTTATTTAGGGATAACAGTTGATTGTGGACGAATTGCGAATGTGTAAGATTGAAATAAATATGTTGTTTCATGTATTGTTACAGCAGTTGGCATATGCAACCACTCAATTAACAAGTGTCAAATAAAGTGAAACTTGAAAAGTCAAGTAGTAAATATTAACTAAAAAAAAATGCATTTTTAATTTACCTCATTCTGTTTTTGTTACAGAGCAGACATTGAAGGATGAAGAATATACAGCTGGTATTGAGAACTGTTGCAATGCTAAAAATGATTGTGACACAAAAAACTGCACACCACTTCACAAATTGAACAAGAGAGATTCACATTCCAAGAAAATATACTGCGAGAATTTCGCTTCAGAGTAAAAGAAATTATATACAATAATTTAGCCAAGACATAAATCAGTTTTAATTTATTCAGAAAGTTTTTCTGATTATATTAAGACTGTACCAGATACAAAAATTCGCGCACAAATATTTCACAACTGTCAGATTGATTGAACTACTTGTAAATGAAATAATAATTTTATTATTTAGTACAGATAGTGACATCTGTTTATAAAAAAAATATTAATTATCTACAAGCATTCATTTAACTGACAAAATATAGGTAACAATAATATAAGTATTGTGTAATGGTATAATAAGTAATAAGGTATTCCTTGTTTTACTATTACACAATATTTTTTTTTGTGTATGACTAACAGACGCCAATGGTGTCATGTTTAAGCAGAAAACTATTTTTTTTCAGAAAACTTAAATTTCATTAATATAACATAAAAATTTGAATTTTAAGAGCGTATTTGTTATTTTTTTTTGAAACACAGAATATTTTTATTGTGTATGCTTAGCTTGCACCAATCAACTGCATTTTCATTTTTCAATATCAAAAAGTCTTGTCAAATTCTTAGTTTGAGTTAATAATTCTCAATGCTCTATTCAAGGAAAAAATAAGTAATGAACTCTTCAAATAGTCTCTAAAACTCTAAAATAGGGGAGTCATTAGTGGAAACATTATGATCTGGCATCGTAGCAACAAGACAATGCTTTGAGACTTGCAATCACGATCTTTTCTATAGCAGTTGGTGAATGGGGATAATAGATTGAGATGAAATTTGTTAGCGACTGAATGATGTTTTATCAAAATGATCAAACAGGGTAATTTGAATAATAAATAAACAGTGGTATATAATTTGACCGATTATTCAAGGAAAACGATAGATGAACATAAAATATATGTGCACTGTTTTATGTACTATATTTTTTGTCAGACTTTTAAACAATTTAAGATATATTCTGAAATACAATAAATACAAAAAACCACGGTAATAGAGTTGTTTGTTTGTCTCTAAATCAACAGTCAATCTGTTCTGCTGTTCTGCTCGAATTAAGTGACTAATAAAAAGTGCATATGTCGATCATGACTCATAGCAGTGCATAGATACACTTATCACAGAAGTCAACCATCATTAGATTATGATAAATAAGTCAATGGTTTACAGAGCCAGATGTCACAGCAATGTTTTTTAAAGCGCTCGAGCAAGAAAATATACAAATAATGAAAATGTTATGATTTTCTGTTATATTACAAAGTATTTTGTCATCATCAGAGTGGTTCATTGCGTCATCAAGTCATTTGTGGTGCTTATCTTAGAAAAAAGACTGCTGACTGCTGCTTCGTTGCATGTATAGATAATATTCTTAAAGATTGTTAAAAATCATAGAAATTTTTGTGAAATATATTTTTTTATATATGACAGAAATTAATTTTTTAAAGTATTTAAGTATGAATCTGTAAAAATGTAATATATAATACTCATCTCATTTCCCTGTGTGACTTCTTTTTTTCTATTTAATCAAAAAAAAATGTAGTCAACCTTCTTCCAGTGCCAACATAATGACAGTGCTGTAGAATCAGTACTTATGAGTTAGGCACTATTATAAATTTACTGTGAGAGTTCTTTTAGTCTATATTATAAAATCTACAGAATATATATATATATATCTGTTGAGTATTGTGATTTTATTACTGTGTAGTGCTGTCTTTTGTGATTATCCTAAGAGACATATAAATATTTTCCCAGCAGTGGGTGATAGGTTAACAAACAGTTCGGACTGCAAAGAAATCAGACAGTGAACACTATCATGAAAGATTTTTGTGTTCAAACAACGAACACATGTTTGGATAACGAACTAAAATGATCCACTTATTCTGTAAAACTAATCAATGATCAGTTTACGAGCAATTCAGATAGCGAACATAGTTTTTGAACAGATTATGTTCGTTAACTGATCACCCACTGTATTTATATACATATTTGTGTAGAGAACAGTACTCTAACAGGGAGCACTATAAGAGGGTCTGCCGCACACACAGAGAGAGCTGTAAAGGAAGATTAACAGGACATATTTAATGTCTACATTACAATACAATTCACTCAAATTTGAATTCTTACAACTTTGCACGATTCCTCGTGTTTTGTCACTAACGATCCGGGATTCGCCTTTCAGCATCTTCAGGCATTCTATCACACAGATGCAACAGATCTGACCAATTCACATGGTTGAATTTTATCTGCCTAAGTTATGTTTGGCACTTATGCAATAACAAAAGTTGGATCTCTACACTATTACATGATATTTTTAACGTCTTAGTATTCGAAATATCAAAATATTGCATCATTTTAATCAGTTTTATACATTTTTCTTTACTTTCCAGAACTCTGAGGAAAAAATGTGAAAAAGATATAAAGAAAGCGTTGGAGAAACATAAATGTACTGATAGTCCTGAGGTAAATTTCGTTTAATATCATACTTTGATAAATTTATTTTGTTATGTAATTAAAAATTTTTGAATTTTTGAATTCAATTAAAAATTACGTGTTAAACCCTTTTATGTTCAATGAATCTATCTGTCAGCAAGCTTTGAATGTTCTATAAGCAATGATATCTGATTGTATCAACGTATAAATTGATGTATCATATTAAAATACTACATCCTATGTGTCTAAAATCTAACATTGGTATTTAGTACCCTTTGCTACAAGGCAAGCAAATATACATAAATTGAGTCTAAAATTTTTACTTGAATCATAAAAACATCCTTTACTACTAATATCGCAACGTGAACATGACGTGTTTTGCTTTAAAGCGACTCGTACTTTTATGAACACACATTTTATTTAGTTAATACTATGATTAAGAGAAGAATGATAAGAGACAGCTTACAAAAATTCATTATTTCTGTTGACTTAATAGTCGCTGACTGCTACAGTGTGATTACAATACATTGACAACATTAACATGCTAATTTTTGTAATGAAATATTCAATTCGTCTTGACATCTTCAGAAGTTTCTTTCAGCATCGAATATTTCAAAAAATGATTCATTAACGTTGATGTGAAATAAAGTAAAGTAAATAATCAATCAGAAAAAATTCGGTAATATTTTAAAACAAACTTTATTTTCTAAATCATAGTTTCTCAACCTTTTTACATCTGCGTACCACCAAAAAATACAAAAATGTTTTGTGGACCATCAATATTGGAATAAAATGTTTATATAATTGATTATTTATTAAAAACAATTAATTTTGCAACACCATATGCTGATATATTAATATTTAAGTATATTAAAACAGAACAGATCGATTGTTTATCGAAGTAATATTACATTGCGGACCACCGCTTGAGGAACTATGCTCTACATATTATTTTTGACACTGTCAGCATTCCATATTTTCAACTATAATGTATCAGTGCACTGAATTCAGCTATCTCAACGGTTGAAACGTTCTGAATTATTTTTTTTAAACATTCTCTGCTGGAATGTTCTTTATTGAGTTGCATAACGGCGAATAGAACAGGTTAGGAGTAATTTTTTACAACGTATTTTAGTTCTACAAAATTTTAACCAAAATACATTGCTATTTTTTCACCGTGTTATAATGGAGTTCTACCAAGTAAATGCCAATTCAATCAATAAATTTTTGTATAAATTTACATGGTATCTTATATCTTTGGGGTTCAGAGATAGATGCCACTGTCTCAAAATTTGTGCGTTCTTTCTCAACTTAATTGTAACATCCCATTACAGAAATGCTTCAATGATTGCAAAGAAGGAATTAAAAGAGCTATCCATGAGAATGTGCCACTTTGTGGTCCGTCAGGAACAACGCAATTTGTGTGCTGTATGGTATGTTATGAAATCAATTATTATTGAACCCCCTTCTCTCAGAGATATTATCTCAATGAGTTTTTTTGAATCATCATTTGAGACAAATTCACGACCCATCGATAGAAAAATGAGTGAGAAAAGAAATTTCACTCTATTCTCATGTTGCATTTGTGGTATGATCCAGACCTTGTAAAAAACGATAAAGTAATTGTGAAATCAATTTTTTGATTCTGTTTAAAGGCATCGATGATTATACTATCTTAAAATGTCTTCTCACCGATACCATCCTAAAAAACAGGGCGTAGCAAAAACAGTAAGCTTACACTAGTCTTGTTCTAACAATTTCTCTTCTTTTTCTTCTCTAAAAACAGTTATTGAACAATTCAGATATTTAACAAGCAATTTTTGTAGAAAATTTTCTATTAAAATACCGTCATTATATGGCCATATGCTCCATATTAGGAACAGATATGTAGGTATATTGATTTATTTAATCGTATTTTTTGACATATGAAAATTCACACATATTTTCTGTTTTTGATCTACGAGGTTTTGATTAATTTAAGTTTTTATTTAAAATGATGTCTTTACGAATAACTAATTAACAAATTTTAACCCTGCTGTAACTCCTTAAGTCTCAGCTATCGAGAAAACTGATTGGAATTCGTTGACAGGTGACAGTTAAAAAATAAAGAGAATTAACAGTTTCAAATACGTTATACAAGAACTATTTTTTGTATAAGAACATAGTCCGATTTGTTCTGATAATATCTATAAGTTTGGTTAACACTAACAGTGCTAAATTGAAATTTTCTGTGTCAGTTTCTGGTAAACCTTATATTTTCGTTGTCATGTTACAAGACCTTAAATTATTGTTTTTATAGAGTCTTCATTCTATTACAATTCATTATGATTTAAAATTGTGTAAAACTGGGAATTGCAAGTTTTTAAGTGCAAAAACATTTTTAACGTGTTGTTTATTCAGGGGCGTATGTCATGACAAAATTTGTGAAGCACTGATTTAAACAAAGTTTTCTTGGGGATTTGTAGAATAAACATTTCCAACAATAACCAAACGTCAGAGCCATTCAAAATTTAAACCAAACAGATAATCGTACCATACGCAAATAGTGGTACCGGAATGGTAAAGAATCATAGAAAATTAAAATGGCCGAAAGGGCATGTCACATATCAAATACAGTTGCAGATAATATGTATGATGCCCTTTCTACGATCAAGTTTTATTCACAAGAATCGGCTTACGCCTGACCAAATATTATTTTGTTACAGTAGTATGTCATGTACTACTCAATGAACCACAAAAGGACCATTTCCAGTGACAAAATTTTGTACATCCAACGTATTTCATTGCATTCTGTATTGAGAATGAACAATGTAAAATGCCTTTAATGTTTTGTTTTTGTCAATAATTCTAAACTATAACGTCATGGTATTATTAAATTGATTCCATTTTATAATTTTCAGGCCAAGATGGGTAAAAAGGAATCAAAAAATCTTGTGAAGGGCTTTTTGAGTTTTTTGGATAAAAAAGATGACAAAAAACGTGCCACTTCTTTTGAGGACGACATTGACAATGATAAAGGTCAACAGAACGGTAAATAATATCCAAAATTATTAAATAATAAAAACACATTTTATAGTACTTATTTCCACATATATTTTATGATCAGGACCGGTTTCGCTCATCGCGAGCATTATCAACTGATAGTATACAAATTACAAGCGAGCCTATTTATACACATTTTGAGTTAAAGCTAGCAGGTATACAGGACCATGGGTTCAAGAAGTAATAAAACAATTTAAAGGAAGTCACACAATAAACGTGTCGTACAATTAACAATGTTAAGAATTTCTTATCAATAATTTGGACACGACAGCCGAGAACAATTGTGAAAGACTCAAAAGGAATAATAATGAGAGGGAAGTTTTTGTAACCAAAAAAACCTTTTCTACACAGCTATATATCGTTCCGACGATGACGTGAGCCGAAACAGCTATCAACTTTATCTTATAAAAAATATTGTAGAACTAAAATACATTGCTATTTCTTCACCGTGTTATAATGGAGTTCTACCAAGTAAATGACAATTCAATCAATATATTCAAATATCATTTAAATGAAATTTAAAACAATTTTTACTGCGCCACGAAGCACAGAAAAATTGTAATAAACAAATACCGTGAAAAAAGGTGCTGGAATGCCGTTCCACCAAGTTACTTGAGAAAAAAACCCTGAATATATTATATCAATTCTTATATGTGAGAAATTATTTTAGATTTTTGATATTCCATATACCACCATGTGAAAAGAGTTTAAAAATACCATGGTCACTTGGCTATTTGAAATTTTATCTTAAAAGTTCCACAGATCTTTGCGTGGTTGTCAGACTTTTATAATAACTGCTTATTATACTTATGTAAAGTTTTTCAACAAAATTATTGAAAAAACAACAACCATTGTGCTTCTAATTGTCAAGCCTGTTTTCAACAACAACATTTGTTGACAGCCAAGATGTAATGATAAATCAATAGGGATTTCCAAAATAACCAAGTACAAGCCCCGAACTGTCATGCTGATGGAAATTCACTCGTATTTCAGGATCTCCAGAAAAGGATTTTTCATCTGGTGATATAGAGATGACTACAAAAAAAATTCGGGCCTATCAATTATCATCCGGTATGTATATTTTTGTCTCAAAATCTTGAAAAAACTTGAACAAAAACACAATAGAATTAAAAAACAAATGGTTCCAAAAGCTAAGTGATATTGTTAACTCTCAATATATATATATATAACTACTTAATTTGAATTGTTATAATTTTGTACAATTCCACACGTTTTGTCACCAACGGCACGAGTTTCGCCTTTCGGCATCTTCAGGCGTTATATCACACAGATGCAACAGAATTATTAGATATCTACTACTAAGTTTGCTTCCATTTAGTATTTTTAGTATGGGGTCTGTGTTTTCCTTCGATTAATAACTTTGGTGTATAGACGATGCTGTTTATTTTACATCAGTTCTGTCACGTCCGAGTGATGAAATGTAACAATTCAAATTTGATATTGAAATTCCATCAAGCACCTTCAGTGGATATCATAAATTTTACAATTAGCTATGTTTTTATTTATTTGATTTGATATCAAATTTACAGTTATGAAAGTACACAAAATGTTCATGATTTAAATTCTGGACAATTTTTCGTGTATATTTTATTTATTTATTAATCTATTTCACATATTACAAAAAAATACCATTTGTAAGTTCATTGCTTTTGAAACGTCTAAATATTTAGTCATTTAATGTCGGGAATTAAAGAAATAAACTAAAATCAAGGACAGCAAGAAAGTCAACCAAGCGGGCTCATGAAAAATTTCCTCCACGTGGAATATGTCGACGTCCGACGCAATACTGTTGGACATTGTTAATGCTCTTACCATTGGCATCCCCATTGGCAGACTGGTTCCAAACTTTGAAAGAACAAATAATTCATGTCCACGATTTCTTAACTCATTCCCAGTCGTTTAAAGGATATTCCAACACCGAAGCTACTTCAAAAAATTATTGAATAAATTGGTTTGAAACAATGTTATTGAGTTTGTCAGAACAAGCAATGCATTAACTCAAAAATTAGCGAGTACGAGAAGGTTTCAACCACTGTCAATTCACATATTTTTGGGTTTTGGGTATAGATAAATCAGCTGTCTCAACAGTTGACACGTTAGCAGTCTGACGGTTAAAAAAATAAATAATATTAATGCTTAAAATAATTAACTTCTAATGACTTATGATTTTTGTTTTTTGAAGAAGAGACATTTGGCACCTCAACGACGGAAAATGACCCTACGACCACAGAAGGAGGAGATGATTATGATTCAAATTCAAATGGTAAAGTATTTTTTATTCAACTCTTAAAAAAAGCTCAAATACGTTACAAAAAATGTCAGACAGTGTGAAAATATCAAAAAACAATACCAAAGGTTTAGTCTTCTGTAATAAAAATAGAACGACAATATAACTAAGTGTTTTTTTGACTTCTCGGACGCTTTCTGGTAAAACAACTCCAAATTAAATTTGAATTGTTACAACCTTGTACGATTCCACACATTTTGTCACTAACGACCTGGGTTTCGCCTTTCGGCATCTTCGGGCATTCTATCACACGGACACAATAGAACTGACGATGAAGATAAAGATGCCGAAAGGTGAAACCCGCTCGTTAGCGACAAAACATATGTAATCTTACAAAGTTGAAGCAATTCTAATTTGATATTGAAATTCCACCACGCACATTCAGTCGATATCATAAATTAATTCCACGTTAATTAACAGATGAGCTTCGCTTGTATAACTTTTTTTAACCGTTCAAACGCTATTACGAGTTTATTTATGAATTAATATAATATTTTTAAATGAAATCTAATACAGACACACATTTTGAAGCCAATGTGTTTGTTAGAATATTCATATGTGGAATGTTTTCATTTTATTTGAAGTTGAGTTAATAGATGTCCTTATTATCGTAAATATCGCCCGATTGATAAATCCACCACTAAGTCATTAAAGGGCTACAACCTATCGTTTAGGAAGTACAACCTTATACGATCAAACTATACTGAAAATGGTCATCATATTCATTGAAAATCATTCACACTAATCGACTGTAGTAGCAATGATAAAAAAATTAGAATTGTATCATCCGTATCTCCTTTTTAGAAGACAGATCACAAGAACATCAAACACAAAAATATAGACCCTCGTCGATAGAAAAAAAAGATGAATGGACGACAGAATCAAATCGTAAGTAACAAATTATTATTAAATTTATTCATATCTTATAATGACTCACTCAAAACAAATTTTATAAGCCATATAATTTGAGCTAAAATCAAAAAAAAAAAAAAATTATTTACCCAATCTAATAGTGTCGTGCAAGACTTTATTTCTTACTGGTTGTCAATTTGACAGGGCTTAATTTTTTCAAACTTCTAGATACTAATTTAGTATTTACAACTTACACCCTTTTGACAGAACATGTATTAAATTGTAAAACATCTGGAGTTCTGTTTGAAAGACATGGGTGTTTGTGATTCCTAATAATTTCCTCCATTTCATTCGATCTTAAAAAAGCAAAAAATCAATTAGTTATCTTAATCAGTGCTGGTTATTACTTAACCACTAGTGGCGTCAGATGTATTGGACACTAGTTTCCTCAAAATTTATGGAATTGGCAGTCCATTACCTCATTCTTACTCTCTTTGAATTTCTGTTGATATACAACTACGAGAAAGGTTACAAAAGTATCGTTTAGGCATTAAAAATTGTGTTGCTTCTGACATCTATCTTGTATTAACATGTTGGCTGCCAGGAAAATGCCCACCGCATTGGAAACGTATTTACACGTGTAACACATTTTTTTATGATATGCTACATATATATTATATAAGCTGGCTTGTAGCAATCACTTTGATGTCATAATAACTTTTGATGCATTGTGCATTTAATCAGCGTTTTCCCAATATATCTGATTACGCACTGTGCGCGTTTTCCTCATCCAACTTGTTAACCTTTCCAGGAGTAACTAATTGATTTTAACCGTGCTGTGAGGAGTGAGTTTCTTTTACATAGCATTTTTTTAGCAAATCATAGTAAAAAAAATACAACTCGCGTTTTTAGGGTTTTATCATAATAAAATCAGTTTCATAATCCAGGAATATATTATATTATCACAATATTTGTTGACATATACGACAACTACGTCCGTACTCTTTTACGAAAAAGTCGCGCCGACGTACTAGTACGTCCATACTCCTGGCAACGTTCATTAACATTCGTTATGTTATGTACCAACCAATTAAAGACATATAGAGAAAGTATAACAATAATCACATTCGGCGTAAATTTGGCGTTATGACTTAATCATGTAGATACATAAGTACACAGGTATATATAAAAAATCATGATTTATAATTCAAATCTTTTCTCAGGTCCAGAGGTCATTGGTCAAATTACTACGGCGATACCTCTATCATTTAATGGAAACTCAGTTCTACCATTGTGCAGGGGTGTGTACGGAACTTTTACATGCAGCACGAAGATGTTTTGTAACCCTGGTTATACATTAAATCGTATCACCAACCGCTGTGAAGGTAACAAAATTATCTGTAATATTTAATGTATTGACGGTAAATGCTAATTGTTGGTGTAAAAGATTGTCTCATTCATCTTGAAAATCTTTATTGGATGTTTAACACCAACATTATTTACTTATGTTTTGAAGTAATCGGTGTTGGAATATCCTTAACGCAGCGCAGCAGGAAATGGGTTAAAAATAGACAGTATTGGATTAGTTTGTTTTTTTTTTATTTGGGCATTACTGAATCGACATCAGAACGGGCCTCATGATAAGAATTATAATTGCTTGATGACTTAATCAATATAGATAATTTATGATATCGACTGAAGGCGTTTGATGGAACTTCAATATCAAATTTCAATTGTTACCACTTTGTACGATTCCATACGTTTTGTCACTGAAGACCAGGTTTCGCCTTTCAGCATCTTCAGCAATTCCATCACACGGATGCAACAGAACTGACGTAAGTTGTGTTGCATCCGTGTGATAGAATGTCTGAAGATGCCGAAAGGCGAAACCCGGTTAGTTAAAGACAAAACATGTGGAATCGTACAAAGTTATAACAATTAAAATTTAATCAATAGTAAATAATAACCTTCATATTTTTGCTTCTACCACTGTATTTATGACGTAAAATAAACGTAAAGTTTCATAATTTTGGGACTGGGGATAGCATAATTGAATTTTTATTATCTCTCATAAGGTAAATTGTTTTTTTTATTCCATATTTGTTAGTATCCCGAAATGGATTAATAAAGAATATAGAGGAGAGGTTTCGCTGTTGCATTTAACAATATCTCATTGAAAAAAATCCATTTATCGTTGTAACCATCGAATTTATTGAATGTCAACTTCCTGTGTCCAGACAATGATGAATGCAGACTCAATACACATCACTGTGCTACGTTAGGTCCAATGTTTGAGTGTGTCAACATGCCAGGAACTTACAATTGTATGAAAAGAGTGCTGACTTCCGAAGAGATTACTGATATATTTGTCAAAACGTATGTTCTTATTCTTCATAATATTTTTCATTTAACCTATTAGAGATAAGGTAAAACTGATTTATTGTGTGATTTACTGTGAATAGTGACTACTAAAAAATTTGTTTTTATTATTTAAAATATCATGCCTTTCCATCAAGAAGTGACAGTTAACACCTCAAAAGTAATTAATAATTATCACAATATAGAGAAGAAATTTTATTGACTAACCAAATTTATAAATGCTACACGATGAAAAGCTTCGCGGGCCAAAGGTTATGTATAATTGGTCTAGTAAGTACCATATAACAAATATTTTCGCACTTTGGTAACCTGTAAGTAATTGCACAAATTCGTTACCATAGATTATGTCATAGGCTTGAACCACACCATAGATAATTTCAATAAATATATTGATTTTTATTTGAAGGTATACATGACTTTGGTGATAGAATTGTTACACGCCAAAACTTAGTTAAACCTTAAAAGTTAACACCTTAAAAGCGATTAAGATTTTATGTTAAATAATAGTAAAAACTAGTTTTTATAAAAAAATAGCTCGCTACTCTCAGGATTAGCGGCAATTAACAGCAACAAATGAGCCTCTAATTTATAAATTAGCTATTCTTTTCTACACAAAAACTCAATCTTTATACAATCTAAACTCTGTTTTGTCTGTATTTATCAAATCACGAATAGACTCAAATGCAAGTTATTCATTTCAGGGATGTGCCATGCAATCGAAATGAAAATTACTTTGGAATCGGTAAAATATGTAATGAAGGTTACTTAGAACCACTTCTGAAACAGCCCAGACAAAAAACTGCAGTGGAAATAATACCATTTTGGGATACTAAACCAAAAAAAGCACCTATTAAATATGTCCAATCCGAAGAATTGACCGAACCGATAATGGCGCCATGCACATACGAATACAGAACAAACCAGTATTATTCATATCCATTCCATTACAAATGTGCTGGAGTAAGCTCTGTACCTCCTTACTTTGGTAGAGTTATTTACCGGAAAAGTGATTATACTGAAGAGGCAATGTGTGCTGTAGGATATAACAAGGATGCCAAGGGCAATTGTATCGGTGAGAAATTTATTTAACTTACAATATCGACTGATCGTTTTTGAAAGAATTTTTATATCAAATTTGGTATACCGTAAAACCCTTTCATCGAAGACTCAGCAACAGTAATTATTGCTTATAAAACTTATCATATTAATTGATAATATCGACTGAAGGTGCTTGATGTAATTTCAATATAACTTTGTACGATTCCAAATGTCAGTCAGTTCTGATGCATCCGTGAGATAGAATGCCTGAAGATGCCGAAAGGCGAAACCCGGGTCGTTAGTGGCAAAACATGTGGAATTCTCATCATAGTCAGGTCAATGTTGTTGGAAGATTCTTTATTTAAGCGGTCCTTTACTTAAAATAGACTAAATGCTGGATAAGTCAGGTTTATTCAATCAATTTTGAAATGATAATAATTTTACAAATTCATTTGTAAAAACACATTTTTTTAAATATCAATATTTACTGTAAAACTGTTGGTGACCGCACACGAGAACCACTGGTCTAGGCCGAGTGAAATTGGACGATTAATAGTAACATAATAAAATTGCATTTTCTTTACAGATATTGACGAATGTGCCGATAAAAACCATTCTTGCAAGTCTCATCAGATTTGTATCAATACACCGGGAAGTTATTGGTGTAGGTGTCTTCCTGGATTTCGTCGGTCAAGTTCAGGCGACTGTGTAGATATAGACGAATGTTCCGAGGGCTCACCTCAAGTAAGTCAATTATTTTATAACACAATTATATTTTTCTAAAAACAGGTATATAATGCAAATCTGTCTTATAAGGATAAAAATTTTGACTTACCGCCCTATGCGTATGAACGTACGTGATACGCACACTTTGACTGTATCATTCTGCGCTATACCGTATCACGTACGCGCTTGAGCAAAAATAATATACCTTAAAACTACAAGCTGTCAGGAATACGCACAAGTCCCAACTGTGTGACTGCAAGTTTTCACGAGTAGTTCTTCAAGAGTAGGGGAAGTGTGCGGTCAATTTTTTTGACATTTCGTAATTGAAATACCTACTATTCAAAAGTCAGGGCCGTCAGGGGTAACCTATATTGTGGTTGGTAAAAAATGTGTGTTTTTTTATATTTCTTGGAATTTTACCTGTAGGTAAAGTGGTTAATTATATTATTTTCTGCATAAAAAATACAATAGGTCAAAAAATAAGAATGTAATTTATGATATCGACTGAAGGTGCTTGATAGAATTTCAATATCTGCCTTCTTCTATCTGCTATCTTTTCATATAATGCCTGAAGATCCCGAAAGGCGAAACCCGGGTTGTCAGTGACGAAACATGTGGAATCGTACAAAGTTGTAACAATTCAAATTTGATATTGAAATTCCATCAAGCACCTTCAACCAATATCAATCAACTACAGTTCTGTTACTTCCGTGTGATAAAATGCCTGAAGATGCCGAAAGGCGAAACCCGGGTCGTCAGTGACGAAACATGTGGAATCGTACATAGTTGTAACAATTCAAATGAGAGTTTGTTTTAACATTTGTGCAGGTATGCTCTACGTATGCAAAATGTTTAAATACAATTGGATCGTACTACTGCGATTGCAACGAGGGTTTTACCCAGTCACCGAACTCACGACAGCTCTGCAATGATATTGACGAATGCGATTCGAATGGCGGACGAGGCGAATGCGACCATCGGTGCATTAACGTTTGGGGAAGTTACGTGTGTGCCTGCAATAATGGATACAAACTTGATTCAGATAAAAAGTAATTAACGCCTGATAAACTGCTTTAACTCTATATTTTCTCATCAATGTCTGCTTCTAATTTTAATTTAGGAATAATTTTAAATTTATTCTAAATTCTCGATACTTTTTGGAATTGTCTTGAATAATACGAATTACCTTTTTTACACGTTTCAGAACTTGTAATGACATTAATGAATGTGATGAACCATTCCGCCGCTGCTATGGAGAATGCAAAAACACTCCTGGGAGCTTTCACTGCACATGTCCTGACGGATATAAAATGCAATCTGATCAACAAGCATGTGAAGGTGAAGAATTAGGCTAGTTTTATCAAGTAGACAAGGTTGCAATTTTAAACATACATCGACACATACCATTTCAAATAATGTTTCTTTCACATTTTAGATGTTGATGAATGCAAAACAGGACTATTGACATGTGAACACGATGAAGTATGCCATAATATTAGAGGTAGCGCGAAATGTTTCCCCATCATATGTCCAGATGGATATGAACTAGTACCTGGACAAAAACCGTAAGACATAAACTAAATAAAAAATGCTAAATTCTTATTATTTGCTGATAATTTGAAACTGTTTTTACAAATTGCCGCAATTGATGATTGTCTCCGTCTCCAGTCTGATATAGTCAATGTAGTAGAATGGGGAAGGAGTAATAAACTCGATTTTAATATAGACAAATGCAATCTTTTATCGTTAACTAGACGGTCGCAGGTGTTATTTTTCCGCTATTCAATGAGTGGCCGAACTCTCGCGAATTTCATCAGTAATGGATCTTGGAGTACAATTCGAAAGTAAACTAACCTTCAATAGTCACATTAGGACAACCTGCAACAAAGCATTGCAAATGGGCTTTATCCTACGTACTACGAGAGCCTTTTCAGGCGTTAAAATTTTAATATTATTGTACAATACCTTAGTACGAAGCAGACTTGAGAGTGGGTCTATTGTTTGGGGCCCAGGAGATTTGAAATATGCCCTTATGGTGGAAAAGGTTCAGAAGAAATTTTTGAGACTTCTTTACTTGAGAGCATACGGATACTATCCGTGGCTTTATCCAACTGACTTTCTTTTGGGTATGCTCACTTTTAATAGTTTTAAAAATCGAAGAGAAATATATCTAGCCACATATTTCTTTCGACTAATTCGAGGCCAAAATGAGAATTCTGCCATCCTTAATAATGTAAATTTGTATGTTCCGGATAGTTTTTTAAGAAATCGTGCACATAATTTGTTTGTTCTTCCAAAGTGTAGAACCAGTCTGCCAACGAGGATGCCAATGGTAAGAGCATTAACAATGTTCAACGGTATTGCTTCGGATGTTGACATATTTCATGTGGACGAAAGTGAGCTCAGACGAATGCTATTTTTTCAGTTAAAGTAGACATTTCATGAGCTTACTTGGTTGACTTTCTCTTTTGCAATCATTATTGATTGTTTTATATTATTTGTTGAATTTTTATTTTTTATATTTCTATATGTTAATATGCTACGGTGCAAAAGCATTGAATTACTAATTTGTAAGTTTTGTACCGTATAGTTGTAATAAATAAAATCGTTCGTCCTAAAAACGTAGAAAAAATATATATAATCTGTAAAAAAATGTTGCAATTTCCAGTGACGATTAAAAAAAACGTAATATGCGACAGTGAAAGTCACTTCCAGTAGAGTACAATAGAAAAAGTAGAGAGTGAATATTTACTGGTTGGATAGACAACTGACTGTCATTTACTTGAAGGACAGTCACATTGGACTGAGAGAGGTGGAAAGATTTATTAAAAGTAGCCATACCGTATTCCAGTTTCCAGGTTCACTGTATATATGTATATCTGTATGGCAGATTTATTCCTAATGTAGCTATCATAGCCTGTCCCCTGCTGTGAAGTGTAATGGATCCAACATGGAACATTTCATACACTGCTTATGTATAATACATATATTTTTGAACATACTTCAACCTAACGTCTCAAAAATTGAAATATTAGCAAATTAGGGGTTTACCAATTGACTGCAAACGGGTCAACAGTGGAGAAGGCTGATTGCAGTGCATTCATTGACAATACTTAAAAATATAAAATTATTAACATTGTCAAAACTGTCATAAACAAGCTAATGTATTAAATATAGTTTAATTTGTCTTGATAATCCCAATAATTTTTTTAATCCCTCAGTATTTGAATATCCTTTATACAGCTCGGTAGGTAACAGGCCAGCAGAAGCTTTCTGCAAGAACTGCTTGTAACAAAGAACAATAGAGACAAACTTTTCCTGTTGGTTAGCTGATCGCTCCCGCTACGACCCGTTTCTAGTACCTAAAGGTCGGATCATTATGTTCAGACAGTCGTGCAATAAAACAGAATTCAATCGACAAATTAACTCAAATGTCTGAAAAAGAACGAACAAATTATATTTAATGTACTTAATCTTTTTGATGAAAGCCCAAAAATGTTCATCATATATTGATACTGAATACGTTAATGATATTTCTTTTAATCATTAGGCGCTGCCATCGTATCGAAGTCCCCTGTGTAATAAGGTTTTTTGATACGGATTGCGCAATAGAACAGCATGACCAGAAACCTTATGCATATTCCTTCTACTTTATATCGATGACATCAAATATTTCTGTACCACAGGTAAGACAATATTCGCTCATTGAAATGTCTCGATATATTTACCATTTGAGAAAAGCTGTATATACATATATACACAACGACAGATCATTATTTATATGTTAGAGTGTAAATTGCCCTTTTGTTTTTTGGTCGATAATAATATTTAAATGCTACAGCGAAAGTATAATTTCAATTTTAAGTGAAGGTACAGTTTTGAAACTAACATTTTTTTACAATTCATGATATCGACTGAAAGTGCTTGATGGAATTCAAATTAAAGAAATTTTGCACGATTCCAAATGTTTTGTCACTAAATACCTTGGTTTGGTATGATAGAATACACGAAAATACCGAAAAGCGAAACCTGGCCCATTGGTGTTCATTTTTTGCCTTATTTATTATAATTTATGATATCGACTGAAAGTGCTTGAGGGTATTTCAATATTAAATTTGAATTATTGAAATTTTGTACGATCCCACATGTTTTATCTTCAAGTAGCTCTGTTGCATTCGTGTGATAGAATGCCCGAAGATGTCGAAAGACGAAACCCGGATCGTCGGTGACAAAACATGTGGAATCGTACAAAGTTTCAACAATTCAGATACTTAACACCATTTCAGGTAGGGAAAATTTATTAAAACTGTCGACAATAGTATTATATTATTGGCTATAGTTTTTGTTCAGTGGAAGTATATTTCGACTGTGTTGGGATGTAGTTTCACTAAAACGCTAGCATAAATATATTTTGAATATGAATACACTATCGTTGTAACATATATTATATTCACTGGGAAGACAAAAAGGTTTTTTTTGTTTAGACTCTTTCGGTATCATTCATTCAATATTCAACCCTTGGTGATCTGTATATTATGCTAATTATGTTAACTTTTTTTTAGGAAAGACTCTTCAGAATGCGAGGGTGCTCGACGCATAATGCAGTTTCAAAATATGATTTGAAATTAGTCGCTGTCAGAGCGCCGCCGGAAGTAAAAGAAGCAACAATCGACTCGTTCATGTGAGTTGTTTATTAGCCATATTTTAACAGTTCTATGCGCAAATAATGCGAAGTGGCCAAAAGTGCTTTAAATTATCGTGCTAAATTAATTGAATTACTCGCTAAATACAAATCGAACTATTATCTTTATTTAATCCGTGCCCATATGTCTTCCTGACGGAGGTATATATAACCAAAAGTTTTCCACCACTGCAAAACGGTGCCATAATACATACAAGGGTTTCAAAACACTGAGGGATACGACAAAAATTTGAAATCATTAGTTGATCAAGTTGTACGTTTTGCACATTTTAAGCTATTATACATTAATTAGGCCACAGCACAGCAAACTATATTTTTATTTTAACTAATTATTTTAAATACTAAAAACACATTTCTTTTTGTAATTGTACTTATTTCCACTATATATTTTATGATTAGGACCGGTTTCGCTATAAGTTGATAATGCTCGCGATTAGCGAAACCGGTCCTGATTATAAAACATATTGCGAAAATAAGTGTGAAAAAATGTATTGATTGAATTGGTATTTACTTAGTAGAACTCCATTATGATACGGTGGAAAAATAGCAATGAATATTAGCTCTACAAAATTTATAAGACATATAGTTGATAGCTATTCATCAGCCAAAGTAGTATAGTAGTCATAGTAGTCATAGTAGTCATAGTTCTTATAAATTTTGTAGAACAAAAATACATCGCTATTTTTTCACCGTGTCACTAAAAATGTGTTTTTATTATTTAAAATATCATGCCTTTCCATCAAGAAGTGACAGTTTACACCTTAAAAGTAATTAATAATTATTAAACCCAATAAATATAAATGTGTATTTAAAAATCAGGATTATTAATATTGAGAAATTTTATTGTCAAACTAAATTTATAATTGCTACACGATGAGAAACGTCGCGGGCCAAAGGTTATGTATAACTGGTCTAGTAAGTACCACATAACAAATATTTTCGCACTTTGATAACCTGTAAGTAATTGCTCAAATTCGTTACCATAGATTATTTCATAGGCTTGAACCACATTATAAATAATTTAAATAAATGTGCTGATTTTTGTTTGAAAGTATACGTGGCTTTGGTGATAGAATTATTACACACGAAAACTTCGAAAGTTTTCATTTAGTTTTTTCAAAAATTTCTTTAAATATTAATGATGGTATTCAACTTTTTATTACAGGTTGACTGAATCAGAAAACGAGGCTGTTATATCTTTGGTAAAAACGTTAACTGGACCTCAAGAAATTGACCTAGAGCTGACCACGTACCATTTGGGGGATGCACACGTTGAAGGATCTAACGTGGCCAAAATAACCGTTTTGGTTTCAAAATACGATTTCTAATAAACAAGAAAATAATTAATTAATATTATATAAAGAACTACGTTTCAAAATAATTAGCCCAAATATATAAAACCCAGTTATGTTTATCAAAGTAAAGGAAAATATTTTATTGAAAAGCTAAAATTTTAATTTCATTTTATTTATAACCTATTTTTTAACATTTTTGTACTAGTAAAAATGCCAGTGCTAAAATATTTTTTGTTATAATTTTTTTTTGAAATTATTATGAGGGCTTGAAATGGAAAATTCCATGAACCGGTATTTTTAACAATTTAAAAAAATCGATGACGATGAATATAAAATATTTTTTTAATTTTTTTTTGATATTTTATTTATGATCGTGGATTTTGTAAGCCAGATTACCACAACAGTACTAAGTTTGAAACTTCTTTTGTAATAAAGAATATTGTTTTCATGTACTCGAAAGATGTATATAAAAATATTGAATAAAGTATTTAGCAAAAAATCTTTTTAAAATATTTTTTTATTAAACTTGGGTAACAAGATATCCTCAGACACATATTCTGTTTTAGCCAGAAGTTATTATTTAAATATATAACATTCTTTGTACTACTTTTAACTTTTTAACGCCGAATTAAAATCACTTTTAATCAGTTGAAAAAGTTCACCATGATATATTATAAGTTAGGTTGCAGAAAATATTTAAACCATTATGATAAAAAGATTGATAAAATTTAAACATTTTGAAAGAAATTTTTGTTATATGGGTCATTTTTATGATAAATGTGAAATAAATGCTATGTACACTGTTTTTTGTGCGAGTCGGTAACATCGGCGTTTGGTTTCATTCCGGTTAGTGAGTGTTTCACATTTCAAACACTGGTCACAGTGGAAAATTGATACCAGGTATTCGCGTAGCAGAGCCGTCCCCAACTTTTCGTGTTGAGATAACGATGACATCACAAAAGCGAATTCCTTTGGCCAATAAAATGTCGTCTGTAACTAAAATAGAATTTGTCTCTAACCAGCCAAACCCATTGAGCACCAATGTTTGACTTGGGTGCTATAGGTTCAATCATTGGAACTGTAGAATGGGCAGCTTCTCAAAACTTCTCAAAAATTCTCAACACTTCTCAAGAGTTATTCGAATTTAAGTCTCTAAAACACTGTTGGACTTTTGTCGATTCGAGCTAGAGTCCCGGACGAAAATACACCAACTCCTACTTACTTTCCAACACGGTTGATAAATTATATTGATTGAATTGGCATTTACTTGGTAGAACTTGATTATTACACGGTGAAAAAATAGCAATTTATTTTAGTTATACATTTTTTTTTATAAGATATAGTTGATAGCTATTTCGGATCACGCTATCGTCGGAACTATATTATGAACTATCAGAGTATCGTTAATTTTATAAAGGTTCGGCCATATACCCATAAGAACGATTTTATTTAATACATTATTTAAAAAAATCATTTTTAGCACTATTTTCACATTATATTTTATGATCAGGACCGGTTTCGCTCACCGCGAGCATTATCAACTGATCGTTATCGGCGAGCTTCATATGTTTTTTTTCACTTTTTAGGTGTTAACTGTCCTTTCTTAGTGGAAAGGCATGATATTTTAAATAGCTAAAACACATTTTAGCACTTATTTCCACAACATATATCAGTTGATATTGCTGACGATGAACGAAACCGGTCCTGATAATAAAACATATTGTAGAAATATTCTAGAAATGCGTTTTTATGATTTAAAATAATGTGCTTTTCCATCAAGATAAGGCAGTTAACACCTTTTCATAATTCCGGTAAAATTTAGTATTAAATACCGGTAAAAATATATTCGTCCGAATTGCAATCCCTAGAACGTTACGAGGGTCAAAATGATTACTACATTTATTCAAATCCTTACCACGAATCAAAAAACAATCTAGAATTAATTATTGTCTCCAACAGTAACTCGATCAAGGAGGGATTTTTTTACATAAATTAATTGTTGTATTGAATACACGCCCCCCAGATTGACAACGCAAATTTGTGCTTAAAAAATTTTATATCAATTTTCATTCTGAGGAATAAACAGATTTTATTTCTTAAGTATGTTTATTCATTCTTACAGACTAGTTTGTTCCCGCATGTGCAATTTGTCACATTCCTAGCGTGCCGACCGTTCGAAGCTATGCGAGAAGATCGCTTGGAATGCACAAAATGGAAGAGAGGACATCATTATCTACCTACTATAACATTATCGCTAAGTCAATTTGTTTAATTCTTCATAAAAGACAGTATAGCTGACAGAGGTAAATTGTGCAGAGTTCAAGACGAGAAACAGAATAATTTAATAATAAATTTTTAATTGTTGAAACATTGCACGATTCCGGGTTTCGCCTTTGAGCAACTCAGGCACACACAGACTCTAAGATAATGAACCAAATAAAAAAACTGAAAAATCTTTAAAAAATATTGATTTATTAACAATAACACTCAATTTTATGTTATAAACTTTTAATATTCCTAAATACTGTTAATGGGTCTTTCATGAAAGGATTCTCATACAAAAATAATTAACTATCCGTGTTTTTCCTTTGTAATTAACTCCGATGGCATATAACTGATGCTAACTGTATAATGTGTGTCATTTCTGTTGCATCCGTATGTTAAAATGCCTGACTATGCCGGAAGGTGGAATCCGGTAAAATCGCCCAAATTTTCACTAATTCGAATTTGATATTGAATTCCATCAAGCATCTTTAATCGATATCTGTCTATCAGTAATATAGCACACTCGCTCTCTCCATCAGAGCATACGCAGAGAGTGACAATGTGTGTTTTCAATATTGAGTATTTTCATTATTTCACAACACTGTCTCTGTCAGCGTATCGTTCACATAAAGCAAATAACTGACATCTTGCAATAATTATATATATTGAAGATTATTTTATTTATTTTCTTATTTCAAATTAGTGTAGTGTATTGTTCCTTTCAGGACTTTGAAGTCGAATTCGGAGTCGTGAAAAACAAACGACTACAGCTATTTTTTCGATTATATGATTTTTTAGAGTATCTCAATATACAATTGCTGGATTGTTTGTATAATATATAATTTAATTCTCATAAATAGGAAAAGTAGGAAAAAACCTGAGAAAAAATAACTTTTTTTAGTCGAATTCGTGTTTTCGACTCAATCATTGTTCATTCCGTCGCTTTTACAAGATTTGTTTGTGTCGTTTTTTCCTTTACTATTTTTTCAATACACCATTTGGTCTATACTCTATACCATGTTTTAGCTGTCATCCATTCACGTATTGTGTTATAAAATACGGTATAGCTTTCGGTCTAAATGATCGGGTGCCGTCTATCAATTATACAATAATTATAACAGGGAAATAATAAAACTAGTAAAACTCTTGTTTGTAAAAATGAAACACCATTTTAAAACTTGTTAATCCGTAACACGTGTAGGTGGTAAGTAAGCACTTAATTATTTTAAGGTTTCATATTGAATGTCCCCGTAAATACAGGGTCATCATAAAGTTGCTCTGCAACACATTAAATTATTTATTCCTCAACGTGTCAAGCAGAAATTGTCCTCAATGTGATTTTAAACGTAAAGGACTGACTTTTTCTCTCAATAAATCACTGATACTTAATAGTGGCTTGAATTCGAGTGTATAAAAAAATTGCAGAAGGTTGTGCGCGCAATCAATTCTTTACTTTATCGAAAAGAAATTTTCGAAAATTAAAAAAAGGCTTTGAGACAAAAACAATTTTCGAATATTTTTTAATCTTTTATCTAAAAAAATCTTAGTTTTTTAATAATATTCGCAGTGTAAAAAATGTATCCGATTTATAATATATATATTTACATAAGTTTTTTTCGTCATAACAATATGGATGTAAAATTTTGACTTTGTTATTTTTTGTATACGATTATATAAATAAATATCAGCTTAAACTAAAGGATGGCCAAGAATTCATGATTCAAGAACTTGTATATTATTTAATGATAAAAAAAAATATAATATCACAAAAAAATACATAATTACTTTAAAAAATAATGAATGATAGTTAATAATTATTGATTAATTTACTAATTAATTGAGACTACATTTTAACAATTATAAACTGTTTCTGACATTTAATATTCTCAGAGACTTTTAAAAACGCCTTTCTCTGGTGTTTTTATTTACAAAAGATCACTATTCTGTAAACTTTCAATGTTTCTGAAAAACAGAGCATTAATTTATTTTATACTAGCTGATCCGTCACGAGTTGCTGCAATCTCAGAATAAGGAAATTCAATTAAACTCGTCATGATAACAAACAATTTAATTGTTAATAGTGTCATTTTAATTCTATTTATTTACTATTTGGGGGGTTCTGGGGAGAGATTGGTATGCTAGAAACATTTGTGGGAGTATATTCAAGAAATTTGTAAAATTTTATATCGATCTGATGAATGGTGTAGAAATTCATAAAGGACAAACACACACATTGGTTTATCTATATATATAAATCATTATAAAAGTTTTTCGTGAGTATATAAAAATTTAAGAAGCCAAAATATGACATTTCATAATGAAAATCGGATATATCAAGTATTGAAAACATATTGTATAATTCTTACAATATATAAAACACAGACATCATGTTTTGACATCTTGTAGATTTCACTTTGAAGATTCCGTTTAGTATATACAGTTAAATTTGTAAAAAAACTGAAATATACATTTTTTATTATTTATGATATTGACTGAAGGTGCTTGATGTCTCGTCAGTTCTGTCGCATCCGTGTGATAGAATGCCTGAAGATGCTGAAATGCGAAACCCGGGTCGTCAGTGACAAAACATGTGGAATCGTACAAAGTTGTACCAATTCAAATTTGATATATACATATTTTGGTATCTAAATGGAACAAGTTAAAAATGAATATTTATTATACATTGGTTGTTTATTCATTGTTTTAATTTGTATAGTTTTAATTAACAATGCTCGTATGAGCAAAATGAGTAATTTTATTATATTGATTGAATTGGCATTCACTTGGTAGAACTCCATTATAACACGGTGAAAAAATAGCAATGTATTTTGGTTCTACAAAATTATTTTTAACAAATATAGTTGATAGCTATTTCGGCTCACGCCATCGTCAGAACTACGATGTTCTACTAGTTCTGACGATGGCGTGAGCTGAAATAGCCATCAACTATATTTGTTACAAATAATTTTGTAGAACCAAAATACATTGCTATTTTTTCACCGTGTTAGTAATTAAATTAATTAAATAATATTTTTTACTAAGTATTATATTTTTTTTAATAATCTGCTAGTCACTTTGCTTTCATACATTAGTTCTATAGGAATATAACATAATTCTAAAACATATATAAAAAAATGTCTTGAAAATTTGTAAATCTTTCTGTACCCCCGTGTAGATGAAATAATTGATAACGCGATATTTCCATAAGTGGCAGTATTCTTCGGGACAGCGCGTATTCAACATCACTTAATATCGAGCCACTTCACAGCGGGAACCTTGTTCTAGTTAAAACATTTTTTTATATATAAATCAACATACCATCGAAAACTGAAGTGCTTAGATAACAAAGCAAACACTTTAAAATATTTTCAAATAAAAATAATCCAAACTGTACTCACGATGTGAATAGAGTATATTATTGTATTTCGTGTGAAAAAAACGGTTTTTTTGTTGCTTTTTTAATAATGTGTAAAAAAATTCAATAACATAGTTGTTTCGATGATCTTAAACATTGTTTAGTGTAACATTTTCGTGTTATAGAACTTTTATCTTTGTTCAAACAGAAATGCGTTCCAGGAAATATTTCTTGATTTTGTTATTTGCTTGTGTATTGACGGCGAATGCTGCCGATAAAAGCGGTAATTATGTTTTTTTTTCTTCTCATTAACAATATATTGATTAATTGTTTATCTCTCAATTTAAATGCTTCGTGATTGCTCGATGAGCTTGGACGGTGAGTCGAGAGACCAATACGCCAGTGTGGAGCTATAAAACAGGGTGGTCCGACCTTACATTGAACCGACCGGTCACGCTTTCTAGGTGAAAAAAAACACGAAAAAATCAGCGCCATATGGAGAGCGAGTAGACCTGAACTCGTAGAAAATTTTACAGTGAATAGAATCTTCTTTGGGTCATAGGAAAGGACTTGTATATGCAAATTTTGTATAATACAACTTCCACGTGTTTTTGTCATCTACGACTTGAGTTTCATCTTTTGGCATCTTTATGCACTCTATCATACAGATTTTTTTAGTGCTATATTTAAATATTAAAAAAATATTATACCCGGCGTCGGAACGAAGATATAAAGATTTTCACTCATCGTGAGTAATATTACACAGATGCAATAGAAGTGACTCACAATAAATGCCTGAAGATGCCTAAAGGCGAACTCCCTGTTGTTAGTGACAAAACATGTAGTTAACAACACGTTCAAAATATACAATGTTGTTGCAAACACAGACTGCTCACATCGTAAAATTTTAAACTGCTAAAAAAATGGGACAAAATTTTTAATAATAGGGTTGTACGAACTGAGTTGAAAGCACTAAAGCGTTAGGTTAAATTCAAATAAATTATTAGTTTAAATAATAATAATCATAAAAAAAATATTTTTTGTGCTATTTTAAATTTTTATTTTTTTTATGATCTGTACTGGCTTAGCTCGTCGAGAACAAAATGAACCAATACAACACAAATTTACCAAGTGTACAAAACCTAAAAATATAATAAATAATTTACAGGCCATCATACAATATATATAAAATAATTTTCAAATAAAACGTTAAGGACCTCTCAGTGATAATTTGCAATCAAAATAAATTCAAATCAAAAGTTTATTAAGTATTCAGAAACAATTATGAAAAACTCACTAGGAAAAATTAGGGATTTTTTACGATAAAATAACCGATGCTAAATTTTTATTGTGTATCAATTCTGTTGCATTCGTATGATAGAATGTCTGAAGCTGTAGAAAGACGAAACTCTGGTCGTCAGTGACAAAAAATGTGGAATTGTACAATGTTTCATCAATTCAAATTTGACACAGAAATCAAATCAGGCGCTTTCAGTCGATATCATAAATTATAACAAATTAATTTATGATATCGACTGAAGACGCTTGATGGAATTTCAATATCAAATTTGAATTGTTACAATTTTGTACGATTCCACATGTTTTGTCACTAACGACCCGAGCTTCGTCTTTCGGTATCTTCAGGCATTCTGTCACACGGATGCAACAGAACTGACGAGCTGACGAACTGACAGTTCTGTTGCATCCGTGTGATAGAAAGATTTTTGAGTATCAACTATTACCGCAGTACAATCAGCCGTCCCAACAATTGAGACGTTAGCAGTCATGGGTTGACAAACCATTGATTTTGGATTTAATCTGTTTTAAAATATTCTTAGCTCAAGGTTTATCTAGCTTTTTTATTTTTTAAACATAACACCTTTTCATCAAAAGTTACAGTTAACACCAAGGCTGTGGGGTCGTTAAAAAACACGAATCTAACTTCGACATAAAAAAAATTGTAAGATTTTTTCGTACCTTTCTTATTAAAGTATATAAAATAAAGAACAACCAACCAATCCAGCAAATTATTCATTGAGATACTTCTTAAAATTGTTTAATCGAAAAAATAATTGGCTCCGAATACACAGCCCTAGTTAACATCTTTAAAGTTAATACGTTAAAAAGATAATGCGTTAATTGCAATCATCCAATATGACACGGTTTGACAGTGTTTTAACAAAATAAATGCACTGTAATGTCAACTCACTTGTTCTCAATTGATAAATATTGTTTCCCAATCAAATACGTTATTTAATAACAGAGGTGAGATGTTCAATGCATAACTAAAACCAAGGTTGTGTCTATTTAGTTTAATTTCAACAGTAGTTGCCCCCAATTGCGGTTGGAAGAGTTTAAGGTTACGTTACCGTTTAATTAATATAATGGAGAAAATCACTTAGCCTATGATCTTTCGACTCGTGACATATGCATAATTATGCCCGAGGTACAAAATTTCTCAAGCGAAGATACAGTAATAATATTGGCGAGATGACTCTACAAAAGATGCCACCGGATTGGGCCGAATTTTATCGCAGTTTGATACTATTTATTAGCGAATAAATCCCATAAACGGGCAAATCCCAATTATATTTTATAACTCATAATACATTTGCAAACTTCAGTTATTAATATTTGATATTAAGATGCGAAAAAACCTCTTAAATATTGGGTCGGTATGGTCGATCTAAGCCAGTGTTCCCCAATGCCAAATTTCAAGAAAAATTAGCCATGTATTTATGTACTTGTATTTTTAGTAATTGTTCAATAATTATAATTGACAGGATGATGTGACACTAAGGATACATGGAAATATAATATTATAATAACTGCAGCCAAGAATACTCAATATATTAGCAAACAGCAGGTTTCGTATTAGTCTGTTAAAAAAAAACATTGTTTTAGTTAAATTTTAATTTTATCAGACTGTTGTAACATATGTTTATTTGTTAGAGATAGATATGTCTATCTGTCAAAATATAATATTTAAAAAAAAATACAAAAAAAAATCTTATATTTTTGTATTTGTGTTATTTTTTCTCGTTTTTTACGGATCCGTAGATGTAAAAAGATTGGAGAATACTGATCTAAACTATTAACTGATTGTCGGTTTGCGTGAATTCGCGTTATACAATAGAATATCTGAAGATTTCAAAAGGTGAAACATGTGGAATCTTACAATGTTTCAACAATTCAAATATGGAATGAATTCCTTTTAATATATGTCAAAATGTTCTTCGCAATTGTCCAATGATTATTTGAAATAATTTATGATATCGACTGAAGGTGCTCGATGGAATTTCAATATCAAATTTGAATTGTTACAACTTTGTACGATTCCACATATTTTATGACTAACGACCCGGGTTTCGCCTTTTGGCATCTTCAGGCATTCTATAAAACGTTAACTGAGTCGTCAGACAATACTCGAGATGAGACCAAATGGCACTGATTGTTATAATATAAAGTTTTGGAAGCAGTCCTAAACATTTAGCTATTTCTTTGCGTAATAAACACACATTTTTACTTACTGTCCGTCTGTTGCATTTGCTTGATAGAACGCCCAGAAAATGCCGAAGGGCGAAACCCGGGTCGTTAGTGACAAAACATGTGGAATCGTACAAAGTTTCAACAATTCAAATTTGATATCGAAATTTCATCAAGCACCTTCACTCAACATCATAAATTATAACAAAGATTCACTTTTGAGGTGTTAACTGCCCCCTCTTGGTGGGAAGGTATGACATTTTAAATAATAAAAACACATTTTAAGTACTTATTTCCACAATATTTTTTATTATTATTATTATTTCGACTTGCATCTAATTTGTATGTCAGTTGATAATGCTCGCAATTATCGAAACCGGTGCTGATCATAAAATATATTGTAGAAATAAGTACTAAAAAAATGTGTTTTTATTATATAATATATCAAAAAGTTTATGATATCGACTGAAGGTGCTTGATGGAATTTCAATGTCAAATTTGAATTGTTACAATTTTGTACGATTCCTGTTGAAGATGAAGATCCTGAAGATGCCGAAAGGCGAAACCCGGGTCGTTAGTGACAAAACATTCAAATTTGATATCAAAAATTGTCAGTTGGACAGATTCGATATAATTTTAATATCAAATATGATAGAAAGCCTGATGATGCCGAAAGGTGAAACCCGGGTCAGTAGAGACAAAACATGTTTTGTTTTTTTTTTGGTCAAAAGCGCGTGTGTAAATGAACCGGAAATATTCGGCAAAAACGATCAAAAGTGATAATATTTATAGCGGGAACAAAATACGCAAACGATAGATCGAGGAGATCGATAAATGCGAGATTATTTGATATTGGTCTAATGGGTGTATCGATGGGACTGTATAAAATTAACAAGTGATTCGGAAACGTGAGATAATGTTAAATTAAAAATAAACGTTACGTAGCACATGTGTTTTTAGGCGTCTTTAGATTATTTTTGTTTAATTTTTGTGAAAAAGTGGTTTTATGATTATCGCAAAATAATACCATCTTAAAGTAAACACGGTATGGAATTTATATAAATGAACTATCCGTTTTTTATTTACAATACATCGTAAATGATTAAAATAGAATATTGTTTACAAAAACAGTGCATATTTACAATTATTGCAAAAAAAATGGATCATTCATTGACCTTAACCATATTGTATTATCTCATTTCCGGATCGTCCAAATGATGCAATATTGCGCCAGATTTTATGACCAGGGATATTTTGAAATCTGATGATTCTGTGTATATTTTTTACTACAGAATCTATTGTATTTTACCAGATTTATGCTTATAATTATAAAAGCTAGTGATTTTGGTTTTCTTACCTATGCTGGCACTTAAATGGTGAGTAGATTGTCTCGGGGGCTGAGATATTTTTTCGGCTGGCCACAATTGATTTTCCTGTATTTGACGAGATGGTCGCTTTTGGAGTTGTAGATTTTGAATCCATATGGCAAGTCTTCCTTTAAGTTACTGTTCCTTGAATTTGAATTTTTTAAATACCTTTTAATTAATATCCATTTACCAAATTAGGAAATGGGAATTTAGAAGCACATACAATTTGTAAAAAGCCATTATCTTTAAAATCGGTTGAACTCTCTCTCAAAACTGTCACGATTTTCATACAAATTAAACTTTATTACCAAAATATAAAGAAAAAATCATTTTTCATGCAATATTTCATAACGTGTAGACATAGCATTTGAAAAAAAGTTGTATTTATCGATAAAAGGTCAATCATAAATCATTTATTTAAAATGATGCGTAAATAAGGCAAATATTGAATTGTTTTTTTTTTTTTTTAACAAGCGTAGCACTGTTTTTATTTTCAACCTTTAAGTTTAACTAGTTGGATGCCGGTGGATTTAATCTCACCAAAAGTCATTCCTAATAGTGAAAATAATAGCAATGTAAAAATATTAATATATTTAACTCTTTTTTTTCAATCAAATAAGCTATTCGTAGAATAAATAGAAACGAAAATAGATTGAATATAATTAACTAGCTTTTAGTTGGTATTATCAAAAACACTGGATCCTGCATGTCATTAAATTTTTTTCACAAGCTTTTGTCAGGCTTGTTTATTGTGTCTTTAAATGTTGTATGAAATATGATCATGAAAAAAATTGGACATGTATTTTTTTTCAATATTAACGCCTCATTTTAACACGGTGAAAAAATAGCAATGCTTTTTGGTTCTACAAAATTTATAAGGTATAAAGTTAATATTTATTTCGGCTTACACCCTCATCAAAACAAAGTTTAAATGTGCATTTACTTATCTATATATAATATATAGAAAATGTACACAATACATCATCTCTTATGTTCCAACACCCTAGTTTTTTTTTCAGATTGTGCTAATGAATTTTTAAATATGACAAATTGATTTTATGCATTTCTCAAAGTGAGAATTAATCTGAGGTTTTTTGGGGGAATAAACGTAAATAGTGAATAAGTATTAAACTAAGATGATTTATTTAAAAAAAAATGTATTTACCTTCCGTAATGGTCTGAGAACCGTTGATAAATTTATATTTGTTTCACGGTGAAAAAAATAGCTATGTATTTTAGTTCTACAAAATTACTTTTAAAAAATATAGTTGATAGCTATTTCGGCTCACGCCATCGTCATATTTTTTAAAAATAATTTTGTAAAACTAAAATACATTGCTATTTTTTTCACCGTGTTATAATGGAGTTCTACCAAGTGAATGCCAATTCAATCAATTATATTTGTTTGTTCATTGAGAAAGTCATTAGATTTCTAATTTCTAATTATTCCAATGCATTTAGTTTAGGGCATTTACTATAAAGATGTAAACATGTGGACACTGAGTTAAAAATTTTCGATTCCTTCATGAGATGGTTTAGTAATTGCAAATCAGTTTTTTTTTGATAATTTAATTATATTATATGTTCTTTACTTCGAGTTGATATAATCCTGCTTGTCTGTCCGATGTAAATCGATTGGCACGAGCCGCATGACATCTTTTATTTCAAATGTTCTATTATTTTTTTATAGATGAAGACTCCGGGGAGTATGAAGAAATTGAAGTGGATTGCTGTACGCTAGGAAAGGATTGGTTGTATGCAAATTGTGTATCAGAAGACGATCCTGATATGACCGAGACGTGCCTTAAAGAAGGAACAGACTGTTGCCTTGCTGAGTTAGCGTAAGAAAAATCCAAATTTATTCATCAACACATATTAAGAGAATGCTTATTTATTTATTGAATACATATTTACTATACATTAAAAAAAATACAAACAGTTAGATTACTATATCGACTGAAGTCAGCATATTTTACAAATAAAATGTAAAAGACCTCTTATTAAAAATTTTGTGATGAAAAAAAAATCCGTTACGAGTGTAGCAAATCATCATAAAACTGACTATAAAGAATTTGAGAAATCTTAAATCAAATTGCATTAATTTAAAAATGTTTTAGAGGACATAAAACATATTAAATAATTAGAAAATTTCGATAGGTAATCAAAACGATGTGAATAAATTAATCAGTCTGTAACGTTCCAATAAATTCTTAAACACAAAAAAGTAGTAAAATTTATATGGCAATGTAAACTGTTTGTATCCGATTATAATGCTCGCGATAAGCGAGACCGGCCCTGATTATAATAAATATAAAATTGTACAAATATTACTATTTTCTTAATTTAAATTATGATATGGACTGAAGGCGCTTGATGGAATTCCAATGTCAAATTTAAATTGTTAAAACTTTGTACGATTCGTCGAAGTCGAAGTCGTAAAGTAGGGCAGCTAAAATATATATCTGAAAAAATAGTGGCCAAGCTGTACTATATTTTCTTTTAATTTGTTAACTCTCACTTCTTGATGGAAAGGCATGATATTTTAAACAATAAAAACACATATTAAGTAATTATTTCCATAATATATTTTATGATCAAAATGAAGCGGGAACGGCTAAACTTACTGTCTGTTTAAAAAAATACTATAAAGCAGTGCTCCGCAATCTTTATTCTTCTACGGTACTCCAACGTTTTTTTACAAAATTTCGCGGCACACGTCAAGTGAATATTTTTTAAAAACGTGTAAAATTCACCATCGACGAATTTTTTGATACTATTTTCTTTCTGTATTGTTTGCTTTATTAATGCAAATTTTTAATATTATGAATTTAAATTTTATAATATAAAATATGTAAGTATTTATGACATTATTCCAACTGAGAAATAATTATTTCTGCTTCCCTGTGATTGTGTCGTATTGAAAATATTTAATAGCAAAGACGATTTCTTTTTATTTTTCTTCTGTCAGAAAAATGCGCAGCGGCACACCAAGCATCGTATCGCGGCACACCGGTTGCGGAGCACTGCTTTATAGGCCTGATAATGTTGCTATTTCTGTAGTTATTAATTTAAATTTGATAATTCATAAACAGTTAAATAATTTTCGCTAAGTCACAAAATCTACATAAATCCCTTTACAAACTGCTGATCAATTATGTCATTATATCTTCAGTTATTTTGTGTATTTTTTTCAGAGAAAATAAGAAGAAATGTGATGCAAACATTAAACTAGCCATGGAAGATAAAGAATGCGATGACAAAGCTTTGGATGTAAGTAAAACAAATAAAATATAAAATTCACGTACACATTGACTAGTCAATGTATTAATTGACTAATAACTCTTAAATCTTGGACTCATTAAAAAAATATGACATCGACATCGACCAAAAACATGACTCCGATTCTGACATTGACTAACAACACGACTCTGACTAAAAAAGTTCATTTTTTGCTAATTGAATTGACATTTACTTGCTAGAACTCTAATATAGCAAGATGAGAAAAGAGTAATGTATTTCTAGCTATTTCGACTTAAGCCGTCTTCAGAACTAGTTCTAGCCGAAATAGCTATCAATAATACATTTTATAAATTTTGTAGAACTTAAATATATTGCTATTTTTTCACCGCGTTAAGTTTATTTCATCAGGTTTTTTCCTACCTTTCCGATTAAGGTGCATTCAATTGAAGATTAACCAACCAACTCGGCAAAAAGCCGTCTAATCGAAGAAGTAGTCGGAATCGCTCGTTTTTCACGAATCTGACTCCGATATTGAACAAAAACACGATGCCAACTCCACAGCACTGGTATAATCTCACCGGCGAGCTCTTAGGATAGTAGAAATGACATCATGTCTTAGGTTATGTTTGTTAGTCAGGTGGTTAGATATGTCATATGACAGCAAAACGCGCGCGCAGCAACACTGGTCAGTGACTGGCAACACTATGAATGCGTGTGGAAATATTTTTTAATTCAATTAAAAATAACACGATGAATAAAAAGCAATGTATTTTAGTTTATATTTTTTCTATGCGGTATAATTGATAGCTGTTTCGGCTCACGCCATCGTCAGAACTAAGATTTGTTTGATTTGATACTATAAGATTTGTGAAGAATTAGCCGACACGTCGCGCGTTTTTTTTGTAAAATGTTTCGAGGGAATTCATTATGATAATAAACAACTGAATTGTTATCATTTTTAATAAGTTTTAACATTAATAACAATACATTAGATTACATATCTTTTTTTGGGAAGTTGGTATGCCAGAAACTTAGCGAGAGTGTACTCAAAAAAATAGTTAAGTTTCATATTGATCACATAAATGCCGTAGTAATGCATAAGGGACAAACAGACACACATACACTGATTTTTATATAAATCGATATAATTGTTAGCTATTTCAGCTTATTTCTTCATCACAACTATGTTTTAACGTACATTTACTTATCTATATATAACTATGTAGAAAATTTACACAATACATCTTCTCTTCTGTTTAACAACCTAGCTTATATCCTGCTAGCAATAAAACTAAAATTAAAATTTTCTGTTAGAAGTTATTGCAGTTGATTATTTGGATCCTAAGCTTAAGGTCTGTGTTTTTCTTTTATCAGCAACTCCTTTAGTATATAGCCAGTGCTAACTGTTAATTTTGTGTTATTTATTTTGTATCCGTATAATATCATATAATGCCAAAAAATACCGAAAGGCGAAATCTGAGTCGTTAGTGTCAAAACATGTGGAAACGTACAAAGATTCAATAATTTGTATAATAAAATTAAAAAAATATTCTGTACTTCAATTATTTGAATGTAATGTATCAACGACAAGAATTTACGGTTAACACAGATAAAAACTGATTAATACGTGTGACTGACTGTTCTATTGCGCCCGTCTCAACTAGCTGATAGCGAAACGTCATAATTCCTGGACGATTTAGTCGGATATATCCATTTATTCTCCGTTACGACAAACGTTTATTTAACACATTCTCTGTTAAGAATGAATGCAATAAAGTGAGCAGAGCTTAACATATTATACATTAAAGTGTTGCATTATCAAAAAAAAAAACTGCCAGGCAAATATTTGCAAATGTTATCATACACGATATCGTCCGGGTGCGAGATAAAAGAGCGCCTCACTATTTACCTGGAACGATGGGTAAACAAAATAAATGAACAATAAATTCTCTATCATATATATTATAGTCTTGCACAAAATCAGTTATCTTTACGGTGAACATCAAACATTTCACGCTTGGCGAACCCTTTTATCATGTCGACGTTTCGCACTTATACGTTTTTTATTTACAGCGGAATCTCAATCAATCGTTCTCATATAATACGTTTCCCAGCCATAATAACAATGTGAAATAATCCCGAATTGACCGTTCCTCGATTTATCAATTTCCTCTATCTATCGTCTAAATATAATATTATGGTCCTGTCTCAAATATTATCTTGATTGACTGGTTTTTGTAGATAAATCTTTCTATCCAATTAAATTTATGAGTTTGAGCATATTGAATCTTATATATTTACAAGAGATATCAATGTTGAACAGTTCGCTTAAATGTCTTGAAACTTTCCTTAATAAAAAATTAAACAAGAAGAAGTTTTAAGCACTATTTGATCATTTCATTAAATTGTATTTAATTAATATAATTTTTACAAAACCCTCTCATATTTAGCAATTTTCGAAAAACCCCATTTTTTTAATTTAAAAGGGGGCATCTTTTTAATATTTTACTTTTTTATTACTATTTTAAGCTTTCCAGCATTCTTCGTTTGTTTTTTAGGGTCTCTTGAAAAAAGTAGAATCGAAGTTGCACTGTATTCAAATAATTTCATTTGTCACGTCAAAAATATTTATAATTTAATTTAAGATATCAACTAAAGGTTTTTGGTGGAATTTAAAATTTGAATTGTTGAAACTTTGTGCGATTCCACATTTTTTGTCACTGTCGACCCGGGTTTCGGCTTTCGGCATCGTCAGGCATTCTACCACACTGATGCAACAAAACTAATAATCACTTAGCGTCGGTTATATACTAAAGAAGTTAATTACAAAGAAAAACACAAAATCTGAGGCTAGTTATCTGGCATTTTAATGGTAGTCGATTATTATTTGTTGATTTAAATATTTTAATCTAGATAGCCTTAGTCATGAGTGACCTTACGATACAGTTAATATAAATATGCTTCTCGAAGAAGCAAAATACGTGTCAAATCATTTAATAATTTATGATATCGACTGATCATAAAAATCGGTTCGTCTGTTCTTGAGTTATAAACGGTGTAACTTACCCAACTTTGTTTTATATAATATATAAGAAGTTGGAATTTGGTTTTACAATACAATTTTAAATTTTGACATATATTATACCGAAATGGCTGCTCTGCGAACCATCGTTTGAGTGATAATGATTTGATAGATAAAATAATATCTATGAACGCGATTTATAGGATTTGATGGGTTTACAAGGGCAGCGTTTGTGACTGAATTTCGAGGCCTTGATTTAACATTTATTTAGTCCAAGGTGATAAATTGTAACAAAAAAACGATCAAAATTGTAACAAGGTATCGACTGATAAAATTATATGGAGGTCAAGATAGAGATTATTTATTTAGTATCTTACTGATTACGGCTTTTCATGCTGAAATATATACCTCGTGCAGCAGTGCATCTGGTCGACTAGTTTAAGACACAAACTCTTCACTTAAACGGTTAATATGACAGATCAGTTCCGTAAGGTTACTGTGGTAACACGGTAAAAAAATAGCAATGTATTTTAGTTCTACAAAACTTTTTAAAAGGTAAAGTTGAAAGCCGTTTCGGCTCACATCATCGTTTGAACTATGTTTAAACGTACATTTGCTTATCTATATATATATCTGTGTAGAAAAGGTACACAATAGATATTCTCTTCTGTTTTAACGATCTAGCTTATTTCCTGCTAGCAATAAAACTAAAAAATGTAAATGAAACTAAACAGGCGGCTATATAAATGAGCTTACATATTGCTCGAAAATGGTTTATTGGATGGGGATGGTTTATTACGGAAACGAATTAGCCCCTTACAATGGTCTGAGGAGCGGCGACAGACTTATATTAGTTTGTTCGTTAAGAATTTTGTGTGATATTTGATATCTATTGATTTCCAGTTGTTCCAAAGCCGTCAGCTATCAACTATTAAAAAAAATGTATTGAATTAATATATATTGCTATTTTTTCACCGTGCTTAATGGAGTTCTAGCATGATATAATAGATAGCTATTTCGGCTCACATCGTATCGTCTGAAATATGTTTAAACGTACATGTTCTTGTCAATATGTATCTGTGTAGAAAAGGTTACACAATACGTTTTCTCTGCTGTTTTAACAACCTATCTTATATCGTGCTAGCAAAAAAAAAACAAAATTTAAACTTAACTAAACCATACAGGCGGCACTTTCAATAAGCTTAAATACTACCAGGAGATGATTTATTACAGAAATGCATTAGCCCTTCGCAATGGTCTGAGGAGCGGCAAAATTTTTTATTACTTTGGGAACATTCATCCCGTCACGAATGTGCCAATTTTAAAATATAATCAATTTATATTTTTTTAGAGCTGCTGCCAAAACTGCAAGGTTGGAATGTTGCTTGGGATAACAGGGAAAGAGTCGGAATGTGGAGAGCCTGGAAACCACGTGTACACGTGTTGTATGGTAATATATTTTTTTATGTATTATAAAAAGACAATATAGTAAAGGTTTTTCTTATCAGCATTATACACTGAAAGCATAATGATTTGTTTACTAACATAATATGTTCGCAATCCGAATTGTTCGTGAACCGGTCATCTAACGCGTCTATTAACTTTTTGTTATTACATGATTTAATATGAGACATTTCTCATATTAAATGCTACTACTATTTTAACATGAAATATATATTACTGATTCAATATGATATATTTCTCATATTAAATCAGTAAGTATCTTTGAGTAACATTTTTTTCAATTACGGACTATGCTCGCTGTCCGAATTGTTCGTTAACCGATCAACCGAGTTTTACAGAGAGAATAAATGGATTATGAAGATCGTTTTAGTTCGTTATCCGAATACAAAAAAATCGTGAATTGTTCGTTATCTGATTTGGCCGTTATCCGAACTATTCGTTACCCGATCATCCATTGTATATTTGTTTATCTTTAATGTAATTTATGCGCATGTTTACTTTACAGGCCGCGTTGAAGCAGGAAAAGACGACTGAGGAAGCCAAAACGACCACACCGAAACCAAAGCCAACAACTCAATCAACCACTCCGAAGCCTTTGACCACTACTCCGAAACCGGTTACCACAACTCCGAAACCGGTAACCACAACTCCGAAACCACAAACCACCACTCCGAAACCAGAAGTCACCATCACTCCTAAAGCTGACAACAACCGAAGGCAATATGGTAACTGCGTTTATTATCTAATATCCGTTAATATCGTAATTTATAACAGTGCTCGGAAACCAGTTGTCTGCGAGACATAATGTTGATATTGATTCAAAGACTTCTTTCTTCAGAGAAATTCAATTACATTCAAACCATTACAAAAAAATCACCGAATTCTACGTAATCATTAAATTTAAATATTACACATTTATTTGATTTATTTAATAATATTACTCCTTGAGTTTATATATTTATCCATAAAAGCATTGATGCTTAAATAAATGAGAAAATATAATATATATAATATGTACATCTATTCTAAAGCAATATTTAAGCTTACCTTAATTTTAATTTTATCATTGTACTGATGATGGTTAAGCCGAAATAGTTATCAATTGTAGGAAACCTTTTAAAGTTATTATAATGGAGTTCTATTAAGAATATTCAAATTCAATGACAGTTCTTGGATGTTATTTTGTACTATAAAGGAAATTATTTTGATTCATATCACTTCAAATTTGAATTTTTACAGCTTTATATGATTCCACAGGTTTTGTCACTGACGACCCAGGTTTCGCCTTTCGGAATCTTCAGACATTATATCACACGTATTCAACAGAACTGACTTAACTGACTGATAGCTTCGTCAGTTCTGTTGCATCCGTGCGATAGAATGTCTGAAGATGGCGAAATGCGAAACCCAGGTCGTTAGTTGTAACGGTTTAAATCTTATCATAAATTATAAAATCACTTCTTTACTTACTTCATATTTTTTTATACTTGATGTTAGAATGGATTAAAAAAATTAAGTAGTGAACGAGTTTGAAAGTTTTCAGTGTTGCCACATTTCGCTTAAAATGTTTATTTTTTTATTTTTAATTTGTAATATTTATGTAACTAAAACATAATTTCCACACAGGTTCTCGTAATAAAACAGAATATGCTTCTTTTAAAGTTGTGGAACTAAATGCATGCGAAATGGAAGGGGACGAGGTGTGCGCGCATAAATGTGAACCGACTGGCGAAACATATGTCTGTATCTGCAGATCCGGTTTCCGCTTACACACTGATGGCCACTCCTGCATCAAAGTGGAGTCCACCAGGTAAGCTTTTATGCCTTCACCATCAACCTTTTTTTAATTCACCACAATCCACTACACCATAGGCTCCCAACCTTTTTCGGGTGGTGACCCCTTTTCATAAATCCATGTGATCCGCGACCCCCCATACAATCCAAAAGTCAAGCAAAAGTGAATATTTTTTAGTTGACCGTATAAGTAGACGACCCCCAGGTTGGGAACCTTAGCACTACACATTGTTTCACACTCTTCTAACAGGGTGTATTCTATAGCATAGTTTCTCAACCGGTGGTCCGCTATGTGATATTATTTCGATAAACAATCGAATTTTATAAATTATATTTTTTTTGACACTCTCTTTTGTTATACTTATAATTATTACTTAATATTGTTATTTCACCATACAGTGTTGCAAAATTATTTTTTTTAAATAAAATTCAATAATTCAAATATTTATTATTTTATTCCAATGTTGATGGTCTGCAAAACATTTTTGGATTTTTGGTTGTCCGCGGGTGTAAAAAAGTTGAGAAACTATGATTTAGAGAATAACGTTTGTTTTGAAATACTACCGAATTTTTTCTGCTTAATTATTTGCATTATTTTATTTCACACCAACGTAAATGAATCATTTTTGATATATTCGATGCTGAAAGAAACTTATAGATATATCAAAACGAATTGAATATTTCATTACAAAAATTAGCTTGTCAATGTTATTAATGCACTATAATCACACTGTAGCATCAAGATCCACAAAATATTTTTGGATTTTTTTGGTGGCCTGCGGATGCAAAAAGGTTGAGAAACTATATTCTTCAGTGAGACAACGTTACGAGTATTTCAAACTATTTGCTAAAAACGACCGAAGAAAATCTACTTAACACTAGTTTGCATGCACTCCAATGAGCAAAACATTTTAATAAACACTTTTTTAGGATTCTATAAAAGAAATTTTAATGACTCACCTCCATTTGTCATCCACAAGACAACTTTTACTCTTTGAATGCCTTGCAATTTGTCAGAGATGAAACAAACTCGGTATGACCGACGAGACTAACAGATCCCACTTATATCGTCTTGAGCAAGTTTTTTCGTCGTTGTCCAAATTTTTAAATCCCCAAAAGACATAATCAACATACTGAATCTTACTCTCGTATTTACATATAAGACTATCAATTACGTTTTTGTGAATTAAGTTTTAAAAAAATATAGTCAATTTTTATTCAAACGAGCATATTAACTTTCTCATACCCAATGGTAGAGATAGCTTACCCCAATGGTCACTTTTTCTTAAATATCATTTCATTACACGTGATACGGTGTTTAGCTTTTTATTTAGGTAGACATTTAAGTCGTAAATAAACATATTCTCTGTATAAGAACACATTATTAAAAATAAATATTTCATTTCGTGTGTTATTTTTTTGGTTTAATTATCTTTATTTTCATTCTTTTTAGATGCCGAAGGAAAAACCCTTGCCAACATAAATGTATGGACACTGGAGACGCTGTTATTTGCTCATGCAGAAAGGGATTTGAGCTAATGGCCGACAATGTCTCTTGCATAGGTAAATAAAATCCTGTTGATCTCTCAAAATGTTAACCGTTACTTCTTGGTGTAATGGATTTGTAATTAAATTAAAAAAAAACACATAATAATAAGTATAATTTTTACATTGTCATATTAAATAGATCTGGGTCATTTTCTCCCATCACAAGCATTATTAGTTGAAACAAAGTATATTTATTTATATTTATTAAGTTAAATATCTTTATAGTGTAACCCATAAGTTTCTAACCTTTTTCGGCTGGTGACCCCATTCTAAGAAAGCCTTTTGACCTGCGTTGGGTCGCAATTGAAAAAGCCATTCATAATAAGTTGACTGTATAAGTTAACAACCTCTCAAAAAATCCGTCGCGACCCCATTGGGGGTTTTGACCCACAGGTTGGGAGCCCAGGGTGTAGCTTGAATAAGTTTTGTGTAAAAACCTGAAATGTCTTCATATTTTCCTACGACTGTTTTAAACTATTTATTATTTTGAAATCATATTTATGTTTCCTACTTAACAAATTACCTAAGATAATATGTTAAAAAAAAAATTGCAATAGGTTCCATTGCAGAAAACGTTTGGTAAACCCTAGCTAGCCTAGATCATTAGTTTTTTCTTTTATCTTTAAAATGATTTTAAATTTAAATTGCATGAATTAGAATGCAACACGACTGACAACCGAAACCCTGAACATAACATAAGTGACAAAACATGTGGGATCGTATAAAGTTTCAACAATTCAAATTTGATTTTGAAATTCCAAATTCCGTTCAAACACTTCAGTCGATATCATAAAATGGATGAGTTTTTTAGCAATGCTATTTTTTTCTTGTTGTAATATGTTTCCTATAATCGTATATATTCGCGTCAGCTTCGGATGTATTCTTCATGTATTTTTAGTTATAATTAATAATTAAAACTTCGTTGACCATCATTACAGATATTGATGAATGTGAACTCAAAACACATACCTGCAAGCCTAGAATGAAGTGTGTCAACACAGCTGGGAGTTACAGATGTGCACCAGATCGCAATGCTCCTCCCGAAGACCCGAACAAAGAAGACGATAGGAACGTGGATTACGATTCGAAGGCTGGGCGAGGAGGTTGCCCTCTTGGGTTTATGCTCAACAGAACAAACCAGGTTTGCGATGGTAAGGCATTTGCTTTTCGCCTCCATAAACGACGCGACAAATTCATAACTAAGCACTTAGTATTTAAAATAGCAATTTATTTTTATGTTGAATAAATTGATCAATATTAGAATCAGGTGTTACGTATATATATAAATCAAATAATTAAATAAAACTTATTTCGAAACTAGTACAGTAGGTGATCGGTTAACGAACAAATCGGACAATTGAATACATATTTGGATAACACTAAAAAATCTTATACATTTATTTTTATTAGTAACATAATAATGATCGGTTAAAGAACGATTCGGATAGCGAACATAGTCTTGGAATAGATTATATTCATTAACCGATCACACACTGTATACATAAAATCATTAAACCGTTTCGATGCCATAAGCACGTTAATACTATTTATAACATAGTTTCTCAACCTTTTTACATCCGTGGACCACCAAAAAGTCCTAAAATGTTTTGCGGACCATCAACATTGGAATAAAATAATAAACATTTATATTACTGATTCTGGACACCATATGCTAGTATAATAATATTTAAGTATATTAAAACAGACAGAAACAAAAAAATATAATTAAAAAATCCATAAAATACAAAATAAATAATATCACCACCGGTTGAGAAACTAGGATCTAGCGCATTGGTTCGGACTTGAAATGTTACTGTGGCCGCATTGTATAATTCAGTGGACCCATGTAAACGTCTCGTGGCTGTACCGGTACACATAATAAAAAAAAATATATGTAATGCTCACGAGTGTATTAGCACAATTTCAATTAAATAACAAATTGGTCCAATAGTTACATAATACTTTAATCTTATTATTTTAGATATAAATGAGTGTACACGCAATCCTTGCCCAGCGGGGCGTATTTGCATAAACACAGTGGGTTCCTACACGTGTGCTCACAGTGCTTCTAATAAACCCCAGCCCAAAGTTTATTCACCACCCTCGGAGGATAGCTGCCCGCCAGGATTCGAATTCGACCCTGCACGAGAGGATTGCAAAGGTAAGTGGCGAGCTTCAAAAAGTCACCACAACCACGCCAATACAAGATGGCGTCTTGGGACTTGCACAACCGCATGATGAACTTTCTTTTCTGTATTTAAGTCTGCTTTTATAAGTTTTTAACTCTTGACGTTGGCGTCATTTTTGAGACAAACATTACGATCCGGGAACGCACAATGTGGCGTCTTTGGATACGCACAGCTATACTACCAAAAATTTATATGAATTTTAATTCTTACTTTCAAAATGTATCGATATATGGATGAAGAATATACACGAGGTCTAAATTCAAAATAGTAAAAAACTATTTCGGTGTAGTTATTTAGCGAAAATGTGCGGAACGTAACGGAAGTGTTACTGCTAAATAAATAACGTTATATTAAAACACATTCTGGCTTAAAAAAAACAACTCAACTCAGTGAACTATTTATTCCCAAACCTGAAATCCTAAAAATGTATGTTAGTTTGACAAAGTTATTTATTTCGATGTACTTTATAAAGCAAGTAGTAAACAAAAAACAACACAATTTCGACACGGTGAAAAAATAGCAATGTATTTTAGTTCTACAACTATTATATTTTTAGAACTAAAATACATTGCTATTTTTTCACCGTGTTATAACGGAGTCTTACCAAGTAAATGTGAATTCAATCAATTAATATAATTTCGCTTTTGATTGTACGAGTTGTTAATGGGTTTGATAGCTGTATTTAATACGGTGGAAGGTCCGCTTTGTAAAGGATATAAACCAAAAAAAAGAAAATAATATTTCCTGAACGACAGGCGATTGTGTTTTTTTTTTAGATTTACGATTTCAACTTAAGGTTCTTGGTGGAATTTTAATATCAAATTTGAATTGTTGAAATATTTTATCAATTCTTTTGCATCCATCTGATAAAAACCCAAACCCGTGTCAATAGCGAGTGACAAATCATTTGGAATCTTATATATTTTCAACAATTTTAATTTGGTTGTGTTTTCATTTTATGAAGATTTTATAACAACATGTCAAATTTCAATGACAATGAAAAGAAAGAGAATAAACTTCATGAAATGACAATGTATAAAAAGTTATATGTAATTTGGTGGTGTATTTAACAAAAATTATCTTATGTTTAACACAATCTCAATGGAAAAACTTATATCTGTCACACAAGCATGCAATCTGTATTTCTAACAAATGTACGTTAAAAGATTTATCTATCTTATGTATATTTTCTTCGGTTACTGATAAAACTTTTATGGTTGTGGTATTAACACTTTTATCCTGTAATTTTTCGATAGCTAGACCGTTATTTAATATTGTGGGTACACTTAAATGGAAGATAAAAAATTTACATCTAGACGATGTGAAAATATTATCAAAATGTATCAAACCGTATCCAACATGTAATATAAAAAGTGTTGCCCGACGATTAACATTATGTCCCCTAACGTCTGTTTCAGTGTGACAGATGACAAATGTGTGATTTTATTGTTTTGATAGTTAGCACTCAAAACTTTCATGAAATGCTTATATTTGTCTTCCAAAAACATTCATAAATTTGGTTAAGACTTACTTAACTGAACAAATTTTTGAAATATTCAGTGTTAGAATATTCTAGATTTGGTTCAACGGGGAATGGCTTAAAATACTAGCAGTTATTAATACCTTATAAGGCAACTAAATATAACGCTATACAAATTTAAATAGGTGTGTACGTGTAGAAAAATACAATTCTTGATTTGGGCGGCATAATTCCTGAGTATCACAAAATCTACATGCGTTATTGAACCTTCATAGAAATGTTTTTTAAAAATGCTCTCTTTTAATATATTTAGGCAGAAAGTATATATTCGTTGTATTAAAATTTCTTCTTTATTACATTTTCTCCAGTTTCGTTGGCACTTGAGTCTTTTGATGATAGAAATAAGCTTTTTATTTCCACATTCTTTCTTCAATTTTAACACCAGCTATGCCTTTATTTTAATAAACACGTTATTCAGCTCTAAATCAATGCAACATGATGAATGAAAAAGTACGCTATAATATTTCGACAACTACATTATGAGTCCTTTTTTTAGAGTTTCATATTTTGTATTTGAAAAAAACTTAAAAAACTACAATGATCATATTTTAAGATGACGCCCATTTTTTATTTTGTATATAGGCAGCCGTGGCTCGTACTTCGGACCTGTTCAAAATTAAAATAAAATAACAGAAAAAAACTGTCCTGCTACATCCGTCTGATATAATGCCTGAATACGCCGAAAGGTGAAACCCGTCTCGCTAGTGACAAAATATGCGCATAATAGTTAGTCAACATAAATAAAAAGTTTTTAATAAAAGAAACATATTTTTTAGTATATATTTCTACAATATATTTTATGATCAGGACCGGTTTCGCTCGTCGCGAGCATTATCAACTTATATGACAATTTTGAATTTAAAAAAAGCAGGCATACAAAACCATGGGTTCAAGAACAAAGAAAACAATTTATAGAACAACATTCAATATATATATATCATAAAAATATAGTGAATTAATTGAAATGTTTACAATTAATAATTTGCGAACAATATTTAAATAAATCAATAATTACACGGTAGCTCTGACGGTGGCGTGAGCCGAAATAGCTATCAACTATATCTTATAAAGATTTTGTAGAACTAAAATACATTGCTATTTTTTCACCGTTTCATTATAATGGAGTTCTACCAAGTAAGTTCCAATTCAATCAATAAACCAATAATTCATGAAAGGGTCAGTACAATCATGAATGACTTATTAGGAAGAATAGTGAGAGGGATTTTTTTTGTAATTTACATAACCTGCACTTAAATACTTTATGGAACGTAATGTATCAATAAATAGTGGCAATAAAAAAGGTAAGTAGAAATAATCAGTCAGGGGCGTACGAGAGCGTTTTGAAACACACAAAAAACACGAATTTATTTAATATTATTTATTATCTAGTAACGACAACTGTTATTTTCAGATATTGACGAGTGCCTCGCACTTACTGACGATTGCAACAGGAAGAGTCAATTCTGTCTCAATACCCAAGGCAGTTTCACATGCCAAGATAAAGCTTCAAAGACTTCCTGTCCACCTGGTTTCAAGATGCGAGCTGACTCCACTTGCGAAGGTATATTGTCGTATAGTTTCGGCTTCGTTTTGGATTTGTGGATATGTATGCCCTCTACAAGTAACTGATTACAATTTCTGTTCACTTTAGACATAGACGAGTGCGCAGAAAACCCAGACATCTGCACGCCAGATACCGTATGCGTGAACGACCCCGGTGGTTATGACTGCAAATCCAAGCCCTATGGAAGCGTTCCAGCGGCTCCAAAACCTCCGCCACCTCCTAGGTATACTCCGATCCCAAGACCAGAGCCTCCCAGACCTAGCCCGTACAAGCCAGGATCTCACGGAAGGTATGCTTTCTCCTTAGCTCAAATACCTTACGGAATTCATAAGTCAACAAATAGTACAATTGATGACATTCAAAAACGTACTTAAAAAGTTATTGACCAAAAACTATGACCTTTTTTAGTATTGTGACTTCAAATATTGTAACAAATGTCACATCGATAAATTGAGGATTTGACCCATTTTCATCCTTAGTTAATTAATGTTTTTTGAACCCCTTTTTTTAATTAATTCAGAAGGAATAAAATTAACTTTTTTATAAATTTTTTGAGTATCACTTATCAAGACATTACAACCTGCCATTTTAGGATTTGAGACGTTAGCAGACAGTTGATTAGTAAGCTCATTGAAATTTTCAGTACAAATAAGACTGTATTTTAACAAAACAATGTTTTTAAACATAAACTATAACATTAGAAATACAGTATCAACTATCATTGTGTTGTTAACAGCCATCTCAACATTTGATATTCAGATGAAAATATTTCGTTAATCACTTTTTATATACCCATTAATGTGCATGAATGAAAACATCACAAATAACCATGTTTTTATAGCACCTAGCATTAATGTGTGTTACTATGTAAAAGTCAATTTATTGATACATTAACATAAGAAATTATCTTAACGACGACTATAAATTCTGGTCTCGTAGAGCATACAACTTCAAAAATAATTACTTCATGAAGTAAATCTATTTTCTTTGCCGACTTCATGACACGTGTAGTTTTCATATCAATTGTGATTACTTTAGCAGTTTTTTATTCAATATGTATTTATTACAGTTCAGGACATCCACCTTGCCCGAGAGGATATAAAAGACAGTCAAATGGAGGTTGCGAAGGTACAAGTTCACAATATTATATTTTACTTACCAAGATAGCATAGTGACAGTAATTTTCTTTTGTTAAGTTGAGATGAAATCTTCCATTTCATTATTTTTTTCTATACTCTTAACATTTTGGTTTAGCGGTCTCGCATTTAAAATAGCTCAGGGCGTACTGTATCTAAATCCGGCCCTGTTTACATTGCTTAAATATATTTAATAGTTTTTGCGTAATCATTAGTGCGCCTATCTTCACTTCATTTAAGTGTGCACCTATGCGCATTTATCGTGTGAGCTGTAAAAATGGTAAACATCATTATATTTTAAATAGTAAAAACACATTTTCAGTACATATTTCCACAATATATTTTTGATTAGGATCGGTTTCGCTCGTCAGCATTATCAACTGATAGAATACAATTTACAAGCAAGTCTATTTATACAAAATATTTGTTTAAAAATTATTAATAGGCGATTGTGATCATTTCATTTTTACATTAATTGTATAAATATTGTATGATTTCATTTTAATTGCTTCTTAGTTCTTGAACCCACGGTTTTGTATATCTGCTACCTTTAACTCAAATATTTTGTGTAAATAGACTTATTTGTAAATTGTATTCTATCAGTTGACAATGCTCGCGATGAGTGAAACCGGTCCTGATCAAAAAATATATTGTAGAAATAAATGCGACAAAATATGTTTTTTTTATTATTCCAAAAGTTTTTCTTATGTTGATTGATTATTATACGCATATTTTGTCACTAACGTGACGGGTTTCTGCATAATTTATAAGATATATGGTTGACAACTATTTCGGCTTACGCCCTCATCAAAACTTGTTCAATGTTAATTTTGCAGAACTAAAATACATGCTATTGTTTCACCCAGTCATTCTTACACTTATTTAAACAGTACCATGTCGAACAAACCATTAGTTTACGATAACTTGCAATAAAAACTATTTTAATTAAACAATAATATATATTTTACAGACGTTGACGAATGTAAAGAAAATACACACGACTGCGACGATTTTCAAAATTGTATGAACACCCTCGGAAGCTATCGTTGTAATTGCAAAGTTGGTTTCATAAAGGACCCTCTGACATCAGCTTGCATTGGTAACAAAACCATCCTTACTATGATATAATCATTATTTATCTTATTGCCTTGTATTGTATGTCTTTCTATAAGATCGTGGCGTATATCATATATGACATACTAATCGCTGTGGAGGTTAGTTTTCGTGACTTCTTTCGTAATAATATTTATTGCTTTTAGATGTAAACGAATGTCAAAAAGACGATATGAATGACTGTTCCGATACACAACGATGTGACAACACTATTGGATCATATCAATGCATCAGATATATGAGCTGTGGAACTGGATATACTCTCAACGCTGCCAGCAGTTTTTGTGAAGGTAACAATCATCGTTTCTTAAATACTTTTTTATAATACCAAAATTTGGTATAAATAAAGTATTTACAGTTTACTATGCCCTCAAACAGGGTTGCCAGACTTACTGAAACACATATCGGGACATTCAATTTTGATAATATTTCGTACGCTCAAAAAAATGCTTCAAGTTAAGGACACAATTTTAATTTGCATAAATAAATTTGTAAAATTTCGTCAATTCTGTTATATTCGTATTATAGAATGTCTGAATATGCTAGAAGGTTTTTTCCGGGAATGTGTTAAAATATGTGGACGATTCCACATGTTTTGTCACTAACGACCCGGGTTTCGCCTTTCAGCATTTTCAGGCATTCTATCATACGGATGCAACAGAACAGAATGACTCATTGACAAGAGCTAATGAAAATTATCACATACAACTGTGTTAATTATCATTAGATTAATATTTTTAAATTTGTTTTAGCCATTTACTGCTTGCCTTGGGGTCAGAGTTTTCCTGTAATTAATAACTTTAGTATACATAAGATGCTGTTTATTTTTCGTCAGTTCTGTTGCGTCCGTGTGATAGAATGCCTGAAGATGCCGAAAGGCGAAACCCGAGTCGTTAGTGACAAAACATGTGGAATCGTACAAAGCTATAACAATTCGAATTTGATATTGAAATTCCATCAAGCACCTTCAGTCGATATTATAAAGTAATTCAATTTTAAATGTCACTAAGTACATATGTATGACCCAACGCAAGTTGAACCAACAATGGTTGAATGGTAGATGTCATTATCACTTCTACAGATTACACACGAGCCCTTGTAGTGCAGTACAAATGCACGAGAAACTTGCAACGACACGAGCATACACGATGTTTCACGAACAAGTTTGATTTCAGCTAATTCGCATACTTTTAGCTGACACTGTTAGTATCAGATTTTTTCATAAAATTTGGTACGCCAGGCTATCGATCGAACATCTTTAACTATATATTATGCATACAATTTTTTACATACACAAATTTTGTTATGTCGGGATTTTCAAAAAATAATTATCATCAATGCATCTGGCAACCCTGCCATCAAAAATCGTCAAAAAATTACAAAAAAATATATTTAAAATTGATGAATGTGTGAATCGAAGCAATACTAATAAAATATATATATTTATATATTTTATTAGTATTGCTTTTATATTTGGAGACGATAGCTTTTAAATGAAGATATCTCGACAGAAGTGGGGATAGAAATGTACAAACTGACAGTAACGTTCTTTTGCCTTTTTACTGCCATTGTCAAGTTTTATGTTCCTTTATTTCTACTTGTATATTTTTATTTACAGATGATAACGAATGTATTTTGGAGACACACGACTGTGCTGGTTTGGGAGATATGTACGAGTGCCTTAATTTGCCTGGTACATATAGATGTGTCAGGAAGAAGGTAACCACCCCTGCAACCCCAGAATACTACAGCGGAGAGTATTATGAATTCGACGAAGACAAGTGAGTCTTTTTTGATATAAAAGTTATGATAGTAGTAAAAAATATAAGTATTGGGTTTTTGCTAAAATTACTTTTTCAAAATTAAATCTTTAAAACACTATGTTTTTTAACACAGTGAAAAAATAGCAATGTATTTTAGTTCTGCAAAATTTTTTATAAAATATAGTTGATAGCTAGTCTATCAGCTATATCTCAAAAAAAAAATTGTAGCACTAAAATACATCGCTATTTTTTCACCGTGTTATAATGGAGCTCTACCAAGTAAATTCCAATTCAATCAATAAACTATATTTGTTAACCACTCAAGACTTGAGATTAGCTTTTCGGTATCTGCACGCATTATTACACAGCTATTATTATTAACAGCGTAGAGCACAACTAAGCTGACAATCGATTCTAAATGAACAACTAAACTTCACTAATGCTTCCTTAATTTTTTCTTATAATAATAGTTTAATTCTTAAAACAAAATATTATTTAATAATTCACCTCACCAAAACCTTATTATACTTAATCAGTATGTATCTCTGTTTTCGGTTAACGAACATAATCTGTTCCAAGAATATGTTAATTATTTAAATTTTTTCGTTAATCGATCTTTATTATATTACAGATAAAATAAATGGGTTATAAAAATCGTTTTAGTTCGTTATCCGAATATGTTCGAATAGTGTTCGTCGTCCGATTGGCTCGCAGTCCGAACTGTTTTTTTTTTAATAATAGGCACACATTATTAAGCGGTTAAAATAATAAAAAAAAAAATTATATCTTCAATTCTAGACCAAACTCTCCGGAAAAAACACCTGACGACAGGTACCCGAACATGAATGAGATTCCAAACCCTAGACCGACCCAAGATAGGAATCCCACCAACAACAATCTATCACCTACCGTCGCATCTCCATACGAACCAGATCGCTACACTCCGAGAAGGCCAGAAGACCCACGCAGACCCCAACCGGACCCGCGAAGGCCCGAAGCGGAACCCGGCCGAAATGTCCCAAGGCCTTATCCAAGACCGCCGAGTCCGAGACCATCCTACAGGCCGCCAGAAGATCCTTCGCGAAAAAGACCTCAAGAACCGAGAATTGAAAACGTACCAGCTCCGAAGCCGGGAGAAAATCCGAAGGCTACAGTCGTCGGAAGTCCTGACGGAGACGATGAAAATGTGGTCGTCGATGTGAATAAGCTACCCAAAAACACGTGGACCAATTTGGTACCCAGGGAGAAGTACTGTATCGACGGATACACCATGGATAATAGGAAACAATGTGTCGGTAAGTTAGAGATGGTCAATCTCCAAATTATATTCTATTAAATATAGTAGTATATTCAAGAGATATAAATGAATAAGTGTTTGATTGGGTAGATCAAGTTTATCGTTAGTTCCAGTGAGGCCGATTTATCCGAATGATCGTTGTATCGCTTTCAAAACTAATTCGAATGACATTTGATCATTTCTAAAGAACAGGCCATCATATGTTTGATCAAAATCATACAAAACACTCTCAGATATTCCCCAAATCGTTTTATACAATATTTAATGACAAAAGGAAACCTAAAGCAAAAAAAAAATGTTTTATATTAACTGATTTGGCATTATAATGCCATTATAATCATGTTATAACATGATGAAAAAATAGTGATGTATTTTAGTTTTACAAAAATTAAAGGTATATAGTTGATAGTTATTTAGGCTTACGCCCTTATCATAACATATGATATATAGATGAGGGCGTAAGCCGAAATAGGTATCAACTATATATCTCAAAATTTTGTAGAACTAAAATGTATCACGATTGTTAAAATTGTAACTTTTAAGGTTTCAACCGGCTTTTTCTTAATGGTTCTTGGCGTTATATATATTTAAATAAAAATGCATACTTTTAATAATTTTATTTAATTAAAATTGGGACCGGTTTCGCTTATCGCAAATCGATATTGTTCGTAAAAAAAAGCTCCGTGGGCGGCCGGTAGTCTACGATCGATGATTTGGCCATCCCTGATATTTTTTGAATATTTTTTTTTTTAAAGATATTTATTAATATTATATATGCGTGCGTGACAGATATGTATTTCAACATTGAGATTGTGTTTATGAAAATATTTTTTTATTATTTCAAGCTATGTGAAGGTTGCTTTGTTGTTCAGTATATTAAGATTTTGTGTTTTGTTTATGCTTTTTGTGATGATTTTGTGACGAAACGATCTTTGCTTATTCTGGTAGATGTAAATGAATGCGATACTGGAAGATACTCTTGCATGATAAAAATCGAGGTCTGCAGGAACACTCCTGGAAGCTATGTCTGCGACTGTGCACCAGGATATTCCAAGAAATCAAGAAGCGAAATGTGTACTCTTGACGTGGAACCACCACCGCGTCCTCCAGGTAACAATCACCATAAATACGTCAAGATATTTTTAGTAATTTATAATATCGACTGAAGGTGTTTGGAAGAATGGAATTTCAGTAAAAAATTTGAATTGCTGAAACTTTCTTCAATTCTACATATTTTTTCCCTCGGATTTCACCTTTCGACACATTAAAATATGCATCACACAAATGCACAAGATCTGTCAAAAGAATTTGGTCAGGTATCTTGCTTCCGTGTACCGATAGTAGATAGATTTAGTAACAAAACATGTGTAATTGTACAATGTTTCAACATAAAAAAAAATATAAAAACGAAAACTTCATTCAAAATTTGGATTTTGATTAAAACAACTTATATTATATTTTAGGATTGATTTTTTTGTAACATTTTTTAGATGTAAAAAATTATCCACATACATTTGTTGAAAGCTATTTTAGTTGTTGTGATCGTCATTTCTGTTATAAACGTAAAATAAGTCAACACATAATAGTCTAGTGTAGTGGTTTTCATTTGCGGCAACCAACAGTTTTACAGTAAATATTGATATGAAATGAATCTATCGCTATTTTTCAGTGTCAATCGTGCCAAGATGGAATCCAAGACCAACAAAATCCTGTGACATCGGTTTCCAAATCAGTCCTCGCACTGGAGAATGTGAAGGTAAAAAATCAGGAATATAAGATCATTTAATACTACTCTTATCCCGAAATTGTTTTATTTGATATTTTAAATTCCGAAAGAAATCTCGCCAAAAAATATCCGATTCCCGCGTTTCAATGCTTTATTTAGTATTCTGTTCCTTGCATAAATGATTTGATATAGAATGAGCATGTTTTAACTTCATACACTTTCAGATGGTTTGTCATACACTTCCTTGGCTTCGCCTTTTGGCATTCTAGTAATCGAATGCACTAGAACTGACAGACGATAAACTTACTTTTAATGTGTTAACTGTCACTTTTTTGATGGAAATACATATTTAATAATAAAAATACACATTAAATATTTATTTCCACAATATATATCATAATCAGGACAAGTTTCACTTATATCGTGGAAGTAAGTCTTAAAAAAAGTGTTTTTATTATTAAAATGCAATTGGGTAATTTTAGACTTAGAAATACCTATTGTATCGTATATAATGTAAATACATCAAGTGACACACAGTTTTTATATTGAATGGATTTATATGAATAACATTACAATATTTTGTGACTAAATTGGTGACTTCGTACAAAGTTTCTACAGTTCAAATATTGTTAATTATCCAAAAAAAATGCAACGTAGATCTGAATTGCGTTACCATTTTCCGAGTAAATATTAAAAAAAAATGATTCGATTAGTATAGTTAAAATTTTCACATATTTTCCATAACCTTCTCAACGCCGTCACGGGCTACTACTTGTTAATCAATTTTGCCATTTTTTATGTGGTAATATAATGTTAATCGGTTTTCTACAGATATCGATGAATGTTCCGATGGAGTACCCAGGTGCGCATCTGTTGGTGAAGTTTGCGTGAACTCATTGGGTGGCTTCAGATGTCAGTGCGGTGATGGCTATAGAGCCTCCGATGACAGATGCATACCTCTGAGACCTCCAAGTCCTGAACCACTCCCTCCGCCGAGGACTGTTATCAAAGAGATTGATCCGCCAGGTATTTTTTTCGCAGATATCGAATTCTACGACGAGACCAACACAGCCCTCCATTAAAAACACTCTTTATTAACTTGTGATACCGACTGAAGGTGCTTGATGGAATTTCAAAATCAAATTTGAATTGTCACAACTTTGTACGATTCAGACGACAGTCAGAGCGTCAGTTCTGTTTTATCTGTGTGATAGAATGCCTGAAGATGCCAAAAGGCGAAACCCGGGTTGTTAGTGACAAAACATGTGGAATAGTACAAAGTTGTAACAATTCAAATTTAAAAACATTCTTATCTACAGAGATATATCTATCTATATACAGCTTATCTCAAATACACCAAAAACTATTGAGAACCATTGATTGTCTCCATTGAGACCTTATGCAGATAGTTTTCTAATATTTTCATACATCACTTTTAAGGTGTTAACTGTCACTTTTTGTTGGAAAGATATGATATTATAAACAATAAAACACATTTTTTTAGTACTTATTTCCATATTTTATATGCTCGCAATGAGCGAAACCGGTCCTGATCAAAAAATATATTGTGGAAATAAGTACTAAAAAAATGTGTTTTTATTATTTAAAATGAATATTTGTGTAAGACGAACCCTCGGCGAATTTTATGGATCAGTTTTATCAAATATATTAATATTTTTGGCACGCAGTCTATCCTAACTTAGCCTAACGTAAAGGTCGTTAGGCTTTCTGTGGGATTGCCAGGTAATAGTGAATATGTCTGAATAATATATCACGTAATTTTTAATTTTTTTTACAGGGAAAGTCGTGTTGATTACTAGCCCGCCACATCACTCGGCATGTCCGTTGGGCTATAGGCTATCAGATGAAAATCGATGTGTTGGTGAGTGTTTGATATTATATTCTTAACATATATTTTTCACTTTTATTTTATAAGAATCGAAAAATGAAACATTTTAGATGTAGATCCTTTTTAAAGAAACATCAGTCTTTATTTTATAAATGTCGAAGCCCAAAGGGCTGGCAATTTATTTGATAAATTAAAACTAAATAAATGTATATTTATTGATCGACAATTATTGACAATGTGTCCCTTTTTAATATTAAAAAGTATTTCGCTGTGTGCTTAAAATATTAGATTATTTCAAAGAGCTTCACTTGACTATATATTAAAATTCAATGCCGCGCTTTCGGCATAAAAAAAGGTTAAGAAAATACATACTTAAAAAAAAATATTCCGTTATAACGATTTATTTATACCTATAGTCAATTCATAATATGTACAAAAAACTTTAAAAAATATCCGCTACGAAAGCCCGTAAAGTAGTTCTTACGTGGGGTCACTAACAACTTCGTATAAAATATTAATGTTATAAAAAAATGTGTTTTTAAATATGATTAATATTTTCACACTGATTGAATACATCTGACTTCTCCTGTATTTAGTTAAGTGGTTCACCCCAAATGATGTATCTATTTTTTCGTAAATACAACTGCTATTTGTATAACAACAGAAAAAATTGGTGCGAGCACGGGATATGTCTATAGGACAGCTGATATTTATAATGCGGACACAGTAAAATTTTGCATGAGACTTTTGAATATTGCAGTTGAAATGAAGAACTGAAGAAGAAGAATGATCATTGTATCTTGAATAATTATTGTTTATCAGATATTGACGAGTGTGCCCGTGGAACCCATTCTTGTGCCCCTGAACAGCAGTGTGTGAATGCTGCGGGAGGTTACCTTTGCAGATGTCCTCCAGGACACAGGGTGTCAGCAAATAATGGATGCCAGGATAGAGACGAATGTGCGGAAACAGCAGGACATGTAACTATAAAATCATGTGCACTATTTATTCAAGGATTATCCTTTATTGTAATTATCTCCGTGATTTATTAAGTGTGGTGTTCAGCCAAAGTGACTTTCAAACATTATTTCATTTGTTGATTGAATTGGCATTTGCATGGTAGATCTCCATTATAACACGGTGAAAAAATAGCAATGCATATCAGTTCTACAATTTTTTTTTATAAGACATAGTTGATAGATATTTCAACTCAAGCCATCGTCAGGACTAGATATTGACTAGTTCTGACGATGGCGTGAGCCGACATAGCTATCAACTATATCTTATTAAAAAAATGTAGAACTAAAATACATTTCTATTTTCACCGTGTCATTATTTCATCTGTTTATCAACCAATACTTTCTCAATCATATAAGACGTCGATTTCTAATATAACGTTTTAACAGGCGTTGATTTTACAAAAACTTGTAGTCATTTTATCACATATTTCTTTTCTTTTGGATAGTTAATAGTTATTTCGGACGAAGCTACTAAAAATAGTTATTATTTTTACACGGTGAAAAAAGAATTGTATTTTGCTTCTACAAAATTTGTAAGATATATATTATATTAAATTTGAATTGTGGAAACTTTGTACGAAATCACATGCTTTGTCACTAACGACTTTGGTTTCGCCTTTTGGCATCTTCAGGCATTCTATCACACGGATGCAACAGAACTGACGTTCAATAAACAGTCAGCATCGTCTATATACCAAAGGTATTAATTACAAGAAAACACTTACCTAAAGGCAAGCAGTGAATTGCAGCTTAAACTGACTAAAAAATAGATGATAATTATTTCTCTCAGTTAAATTAGGTACGTTACATTCGTGTGACAGAACACCTGAAGATGCCGAAAGGCGAAACCTGGGTCGTTAGTGACAAAACATGTGGAATCGTACAAAGTTGTAACAATTCAAATTATAACTATAAATTAACCTTACCATTTTTTTAGTTTCTCTCTTGTATCCCAAGACCTTCGAGTAACCATTTGTGACATATATTGAATGAAATGAATGGTTGTGAAATGCTACGATCACAGACAGTCACGCCTCTGCAAATAATAATTAAATAAACAAATAAATAATTTTAAAATCAATTTTAATTATTCGTGATTGATAGATCAATTTTTTCTCATCCCCAGGTATGCTCACACCATGCGACTTGCGTCAACACCATTGGATCCTTCCGTTGTGATTGCCGCGAAGGTTTCAAGCTGGCGCCCAACTCCCAGCAACTTTGCACCGATATCGACGAGTGCGCGCCTAACGGTGGCCTTGGAATATGCCACCAGAGGTGTGTCAACGTCTGGGGTTCGTTCAGATGCGCTTGTGACAAGGGATTTACTCTCCACAGCGACAACAGGTGCGTAACAGTTGACGCATACAAATAAATTTCTTCATTTTGCGAATGTAAAAATATTATGCTTATTACCACAATTATTCCTTTCAATGTGCTAACTGTTATTTCTTGGTGAAATGCAATATATTTTAAATATGATATAATAATAAAAACATATGTCTTTATATAAATATAAATGTGTACGATTCCACATTTTTGTCACCCGGGTTTCGCCTTTCGGCATCTTCATGCATTATATCACTCGGATGCAACAGAACTGACTCAAATTTGTTATTGAAATTCCATCAAGCACCTTCAGTCGATATCATAAATTAAAACATATGTTTTAGTTAATAGACAAATACAAGACTTTCGCCGCTCCTCAGACTATTGTGAAAGGCTAATGCATTTCTGTAATAAATCATCTCCGGCTAGTATTTAAGCTGATTGAATGTGCCGTCAGTTTACTTTAGTTTATTTTAAATTTTAATTTAGTTTTTTTTTGCTAGCACGATATAAGCTAGGTTGTTAAAACAGAAGAGAAGACGTATTGTGTACATTTTCTACGCAGCTATATATAGATAAGCAAATATACGTTTAAACACAGTTCTGATGAGGACATAAACTGAAATAGTTATCAACTATATCGATATATATAAAAATCAGTGTATGTGTGTCTGTTTGTCCCTTATGCACTACTACGGCATTTATCCGATCGATATGAAATTTAACAATTTTCTTGAACACACCCCTGCAAAAGTTTTGGCTTACGACTTCTCCCCTTCAAAAATCGATATGGAACTTTATGAATTACGCACACTCTCGCGAAGGCTTCTGTCATACCAACCCATATTATTAAGACTATTGACAAGTAAATTGTTCATTATAATCATCATAATGAATTCCTTCGATTTTTTTTACTCTGAGATCGCAGCGACGCCCGACATGTCGGCGTATACTTTACAAATCTTGTAGAACTAAAATAAATACGTTTCTATTTTTTCACCGTGTTACAATGGCCCTCTACCAAGTAAATGCCAATTCTATCAATGAAATTATGAAAGTTATCAATATATATATATTTAAAAACAAAATTAAGTCATGCAGAAAATATTTGTCACTTACATATTTTAGTATTCATTGTCAACTCATAGCAATGCAAGCAGTTTCAACAGTGATGGTGTAAGCAGTTGGTGAAATATTTTTTTTCTTTTTAATAATTTTACTGTTTCAAATTGTTTCTAGGACCTGTCTGGACGTAGACGAATGCGCTGATAAGAACCTTCGTCTTTGTATCGGACAATGCAACAATACCCCTGGAAGCTATCAATGTTCCTGTCCCAAGGGATACAGAATGGGAACTGATCACAGAAGCTGTATAGGTAACACTTTACATTTATCTACAGCAAAGAAAAATATTTGATTTAGTTCATCTCTAAAGATTTATATCCTGGATTCTCAACCCGTGGGTCGCGACGAGTTTTTTAAGAAGTCGCCAACTTTTTATAACTGACTTTTCAATTGCACGGGGATCGCGCATTGGCTTGTATAATAAGGGGTTACTACCCGAAAAAGGTTGGGGGCATATGATTCATATAGATACTAATCATGATGATCGATGTATGCATTAATACCATCGACTCCAATAAAAAATTGGCTAAGTTATACTGCGTAATATTTTTTTTTCTCAAGCAACAATTATTTAAATAATGATATCGACAAAAGCAGTTTCAATATAAAATTTGAATTGTTTGTTGCTCGATTTTTTTTTATCTATTGGAATGTCTTTTACATTGTTAGTGAGATACTTGTGATTAAAAGTGATTAAAAATCTCAAATTTTAATCACATAATATGAAAATCTCACAAAAAATTCAAAACCCCTTTTCACTGTACGGAATCAAATTGCGTTTGAAGTCTCTTATGTGAGTAGTTTTCCAGTGAATACGATCATGTAAAATGGTCTTTAAAATAAGTCAACACATAACGGTCTAGTGTAATGGTTCTCATGTGCGGCCACCAATAGTTTTATAGTAAATGTTGATTATTTAAAAAAATGTGTTTTTACAAATGAATTTGTAAAAATTATTATTATTTTAAAATTGATTGAATAAACCAAACTCATCCAGCATTTAGTTTATTTTTAGTAAAGAACCGTTTGAATAATAAAATTGTTCAAAAATTTTAGTTGAAGTTATACGTTGACCATGAATCAAGTCAATATAAAGAATTAACAACAATTACTTTATTAATTTTGTCGATTTTACCTAGAACTGTATATTGTGTAATATCATTCAGTGTACTATTTTTATCACATTTAGTGCGGCCGCGAGACATTTCCATAGGACAGCTGATGTTTATAATGCGGCCACAGTAAAATTTCACGTGAGAACCACTGATCTAGACAGTAATAACACGTTGAAAAAATAGCAATGTATTTTAGTTCTACAAAATTATTTTTACCAAATATAGTTGATAGCTATTTCGGCTCACGCCATCGTCAGAACTATGCTTAAACTAACATTTGCTTATCTATATATAGCTGTGCAGAAAAGGTACACAACATCTCCTCTCTCCTTTTCCAACGGCCTAGCTTGTTATTTAAACACAATGACACTAAATTTTCAAAATTCTAAATGAAACAATAGGTGTCTATGACAATAAGATTATGTGTGGGACGGAAGTGGTCCTTCAGGAAGCAAATTAGACCACCCCTTTGTGCAACGGCTTGACAAGTGGCGATATTATTATGTTAGTTTGATCGTTAAGAATCCAATTATCACAAAAATCACCGTTTTATAATGGAGTTCTACCAAGTGAATGCCAATTCAATCAATAAATAGACAGTAATACTTTATTATAAAATATTTCAATTATAATTTATTTAGATATTGATGAGTGCGAGTCTGGTGAACTCGTTTGCGGTGAAGATCAAGTTTGCCAAAACACAAGAGGCGGAGCGAGGTGCACGTCCATGATCTGTCCTCCAGGATACAACAGGGAACCTGGAAGCAAGCAGTAAGTAGCGAATTCTCTTACGTAGAGATAAGCGTTGTATTCCTATCATGAGATGCTAATAGATCTCGACTTTTTTTGATTTCCATGATCTGTCCTCCAGGATACAACAGGGAACCTGGAAGCAAGCAGTAAGTAGCGAATTCTCTTACGTAGAGATAAGCGTTGTATTCCTATCATGAGATGCTAATAGATCTCGACTTTTTTTGATTTCCGGTATACGACCTACAAAATTTTCAAATACACCCATCCCTCGCTTAACACGGAAGATAGGTTCTGCTAGATCACCGTGCTTAGCGAAATCGTGTTAAGCGAAACTAACAAATCTATGAAATAGACGGGATAGGTTTTTTTTAGACATTTTTGACATTATCGGTCTAAAATTTTATATTTCTCTATATTGTGTTTAAGCTTCATTATATTGTACAAATAAAAAAATATGTATTGTATAATATGTAAATAAGAAAAATATACCTTGAATAGTTGTGAAATTATAAGCAGTAATTTTTTTATCAGCTGTCAGGATTCAACGAGTGATGATCACGGTAGGCAGCGAGAGACTAAATGTCTGATGTATTGTCTATATATTTATTTCAAGTACTATTTGTTGTTGGAAATGCGCAGTTCTGTTCCTGGTATACCCTTACCGTTATTATTAGAATTTCGCACAGCTGTGTTGCACATCAACGAAACATTTTTTTTTCACCGAAACTGAAACCGTATTAAGCGAGTATCGTGTTAAGCGAGGGATGGGTGTACACTCATCCCTCGATTTACGCTGTATCCATTTTACGCGGTTTCACTTTAATGCGTGGAATTTGAACTAGACAATTTTTCCCACCCTATTTAAATAATATTGACCGACCGCTATAACAGTACGTATGATGAAACTAAATTTGAAACACCTGAATAAAGCGAATGAACAGACCGCAAAAATGAAGAAGTAAGATGCCACAGTATTCATGAACATTGAAACGTATTGTGTATAAATAAATTATAATAAATTAATATAAAGTATTTATGGAATATTAGGGAAATTTAATTTTTCGACTCTACCAACTTTTGTGTCAGACCGGTAATGCATGTTTCCACGCGCATAATTAACGTGGTCGATCTATACAATTAAAAACCGTAGTATTCAAGTTAAAGAAAGAATTTTCTAAAAAAATATAACCTTTCCATGAATAAGGTATTAATTTTAACCACGCTGTGACGAGTGAGTTTTTTTACACAATTTTTTTTTTTATCAAATCATTTTTAAAAAAATACAACTCGCCTTTTTAGGGTTATGTCGTAATAAAACCAGTTGCATAATCCAGGGATCACAAGCCATTGACACATAGCACTTGTACTTGACGTACTACAAGTTGGTTGTCCCACCTCCACCCGTTATGTGTATGCAGCTGTTGTTACACGGCCGCCTTCCATAACGCAATACTAATAAAAAAAAAACGATTTTACTTCTCATATTCTTGGCCCGATACAAAGCTGCAAGACCGATCGTTAAACCATGCATTATTGCACTTAAAAGAAGAGAAAAAAAAAGAAAGAAAAAGAAAAAGTGACTTGCTCAGCCACTTAGTCTACGTGATATTAGGTATCCTGTGTATCTGTGTACCGAAAATCCACCGTGGCGGAAGAGTTAAATGTGCTACGCATTGAATCTAAAGACGAATCGAGAATATCTCGTTCCCCATATGATCTTGCAAATTTATCGAATGCCTCAAAATTGGCCTTGGTTGATACTAAGTCAGCGTGGCCTATTGGGCCCGTATGAGGACGGACCACAGCAAACAGCTTTGTTCGTTCGGTATTCATCTCGGGGCAGCTTGACGTACGATTACGTCCATACTGCTGAAAAGGTTAAGTAAAAAATTTAAATTACGTTTAAAATAACGTGTGACTGATTCGTGATTAACTTTTTCAGTCGCTGTCGTCGTCCACCGGGATCATGTAATGCCTACGACATGGAATGCCTACGGAAACCAGACACGTATTCCTTCAATTTGATCACATTTGTTTCGCACCTGTCTATTCCAGTAGGACCTATGCCTCAGGTAAGTGCATACAAATACTTCCCACACACAACATTTATTAAATGGCGTTCCTGTACTTATAAAATTTAAATTTTTCGCAACGATTTTGTTATTTCTTAGGTTACCCTGTTCACGATGCGAGGTCCAACTTGGCCCGGTGCCATGCTAAGTTTCCATCTAAGGTTTATCGAAGTACGAGCCCCACCAGGTGTCGAGGAGGCGTCCATCGAATGTTTCAGGTACGACAATTTATTTTACAATAACATTTTTTCTCTGAGCTTAAAAAACAAAAGCCCAAATATTGCTTTAACGACAGCGGAAATAAACCAGTTGTTGATTGATTGAATTGGCATTTATACGGTAGAACTCTGTTATAACACGGTGAAAAAATAGCAATGTATTTTATTTCTACAATTAAAAATATATAGTTGATAGCTATTTTGGCTCACGCCATCGTCAGAGCTACCGTGTAATTATTGATTTATTTAAATATTGTTTGCAAATTATTAATAAGAAATTGTAAACACTTCAATTGTGAATTAATTCGCTTTATTTTTATAATATAGAATGTAATTATATAGTCGTCAGAACTATTAGACTTAGTTCTGACGATGGCGTGAGTCGAAAAAGCTATCAACTATATCTTATGAAATAAAAATTGTAGAACTTAAATACATTGCTATTTTTTCACCGTGTTACACCAGTTTTTGTTAGTTTTGTAAAAATCGGCGTATGTTGACTTTAAACTTACATGATTTTTTTTTCCAATAAAAAAATGCATAAATGAGATATGTTTGGGTAGATGTTTGTATCGTTGATAATTATCATTCTTCAAAATAACATATACATATATATTATATATATTGCATTAGCCCGAAATCGTTCATTCTTCAAGGGACCAAAAACAAACATTAGATTAGATTAGAAACAAATTTGAATTGTTACACCTTTGGACGATTCCTCATGTTTCTCGTCAGTTCTGTTGCATCCGTGTGATAGAATGCCTGAAGATGGCGAAAGGCGAAACCCGAGTCGTTAGTGACAAAACATGTGGAATCTTACAAAGTTGTAACAATAAAAAACAGGTTTTTTTTCTCTGAGATTTTTTTGTTACGTTGTTTCTCTAATTCTGTTTTACAAATAGAGGGGAGAAATGAGCGATATGATATATGTTAGCTAACCGCGTAACTTATTAAGTTATTCGTCAATGTCTTTTTTCTATAGTTTTTCCTATAAATTTATTGACGTTTCCAGATTAACCCCGTCGCCACAGCAGGCCATGGTCTCCTTGGTGAGGTCGCTGGAAGGACCACAAGACATCCATTTGGAACTGGCCATGGATCTATATACGAACGGTCACTTCGAGGGATCAGCTGTCGCCAAATTGATGATCTATGTTTCAGAAAATGATTTCTAAGCAACACAAATTTACATATAGCAGTTTGAGCATGATTTTAATGAAGGAAATAAACGTTGTTACAAATATTTGTTCAAATATGTTTAAAAAAAATCGGTTGTACGGTTTTAAAATATGCAAATATATATGCGCAAGCTTATGGTGTTATAGTACTCAATTATTGGTTCAGTTATTTTCAACTGTTGAGGCGGATGATTGCAGTTTTTTTCAAAAATTAAAACTCAGAAAATAAATGTTAAAACTGTCGTTTAATAACTAGTTTTTGTATTGAAATATGATTTCATTTTCTTAAACTGGGTTAATACATACATTAAGTAATATATTTTCAGAATACTCATGGTTAAAACACCTTTCACGTAGCTCAAAAGTGAATAGGTTAAAAATTAAAAATATATTCTCAAATTCATAACTGATAATTGAAAAAAATGTCTCGTATGAGACGGTAAAAAGATTCTAACTAAAGTACACAAAAATATATATCAAATATTTAAGAAAAATAATCCAGAAATAGAAACATTTCGATACAAAAATTAGCTCTTACATAAGAGATATGTGCCAAATTGTCAACTATCAACACGTCGCAATGAGCCGTCTCAAAGGGTTGAGACGTTAGCAGTCAGAAGATCAAAATATTGTCTCATTAAAAAAATCGTTAAGTTAAAACACTTAAAATTTTTATATTTTAATATAATCACCACTAATTGATCTAACATTTGTCTCTTATGCTGTAAATTATAAATTATTACGATTTAGGTATACCGTTTTTATTCATTTACAGTTTGGGAAATACTGAAATTTACAACATACATTTATACATTGCAAATCAATTTACATTTATCACTCAGCTTTACGTATAATAACTTTAAATACCAAATAATTGAAACACATATAATATTTTAAATAATTAATTCAATACATTTCATATAATAAAGCCATAAATTTATATATTGCATTCTTTAAATTCTTCATTATTGTATTATTTTGTTTTATATGTGTAAATTTAAATTACCTTATGTTTTTAGGTATATAATATTATTTTTATAATAGTATTAAATAAAAAAAGAAGATCTTTAGTCAGTAAATGTTATTCCCATTGGCACACAACCGTCGGCCATTATATGACATAATTTCTTTAAAAATGAAACGCTGTTGTACTGATTACGAATTATAACTGAATTTATACTTTTAATGCCTCGTTGATTCAAGTATTATACTGTTTTCCAACCAAGAAAAAAAAATATTTTTTATGCATGTTATTATTCCTTCACAAAGAAAAACCCAAGCTATTCATAAATTTACATATATAATATAATCTCCCAAAAAAATATCTTTTAAACGAAATTTCTTTTTTGACAATTTATATTTAATTATTTTTACGATAAACTACAGTTATTTTTTATCATTGTTGGCCGTCACTGCTATTTAGCGAACATAAGCCCTCCTGTTACGCGGTGATTTCGTACCGTTGTAATAAATTATGGCAGGAATAAAAAGCAGGGAATTTATAACAAACTATGTTTAGTACCGATGTTTATTCAAATAATACTGGAAAAAAATATTTTTAATTCATTTTGCAATTTTAAAAACAAAGAAAACTTGCGCGTTTTATGTTTAAAATATATAAATACAAGGGAGGAATTCTCTGTCAATTTCAACAAAAAAGTATTGTTGGATTATTGTGGCATTGAAAAACAAAAAACAGAAAAGTCATTTCAAACTTTATATAATCATGAATAACTTAAAAAAACAGATACAATTATCCGATAAGCTTAAAATATACAAACAAACACCGATATTTCCAATTGTGTTTCATATATGTTATATTAATTGTAGTCATTGGTTAACTAGTTGACAATAATAGTCGACTTTGAAGTCGTTAACTCCGACTTCACAGCCCTGAAAAATATACACGCTTTTCTCAATCACTCAGATTAACTCTTTTTTACCACTAATGTTACAGAGAGTGCTTTGCGGTGTTTTCTTTTAAAGTTTTTGACAATTAAAAACAGTCATTTTCTTGAAGAAGATTGATTTTTCGTACAAATTCCTGAAACAGGCAAACTATGATATAATACATTGATAATCACGCACAACGTTTAGTATAAATTCTCAAATAAATACACATATATAACAAATATTCCATATGTTCGGGACAAATATATAAATTGTGAATAGCGAGGGTATGATTTAATGCATCAGTGCCAATTTTATACGAAAAAAATGCTTTTTTATTAATATGTAAAGTTTGTAAATAGAATAACAAAATATCATACTTAATAATAAACAATTGAAAACATATACATATTTTTTATTCATGTACATATTATACTTTACATCCATAGTTTATTGGCATTGGTAAGTATTTTTTTGTATGTATCTATTTATTTGTTACATGCACGATACAAAAATGACAAAATAACAAATGTATTGCTTTTTAAAGGAAGAAAAGATTTAACATAGGAAAATTTATAGAATTAATAAAAGGGATCGCAAGGAAATATATAGACCAAGAAAGCTTATGCAAAGTCTACTTTCATCTATTAATTGAATTGGCATTTACTTGTTAGAACTCCATTAAAATACGGTGAATAAATAGCAATTTATTTTAGTTCTTTAAAATTTATATTATAAGATAGCTAACAACTGTGTATCTTATAAATTTTTTAGAATATTTTTCACCGTGTTATAATGGAGTTCTATCAAGTAATGATGTTTTAAAAAATCTTTTAATCGAAAAAGAAGTCTGAGTCGCTCATAATTCACGGCTTCCACTCCTTAATTTCTTGGATTGGATTGGTCTTGGATTAAACTCATCAGAATTTTCAGTATATAGATACACAGGACGCCAAATGGCTGAGCAAGTCAGATTTTTTTCTCTTTTAATCACAATAGTCCATGTTTTAAAGATCGGTCCGTGCAACTCTGTATCGGGCCAATAAATAATAGAATAGAATAGATTATTTTTTGTCAAAATTGCGTTATAAAAAGGGGCCCATTAGCTTGTTCACTTTACGGTCCGCGGACGCCACGTTGGCGTCGTTTTTGCGACAAACGTTACGATCCGGGAACGCACAATGTGACGTCTTCGGATACGCGCAGCTATACTAATAAAAATTAATATAAATTTTAATTCTTGCCTTCAAAATTTATCGATAGACGGATGAAGAATATACACGAGGTCTAAAATCAAAAAAGGAAAAAACCATTTCAGCGAAAATGTGCGGACCGTAAAGTGTTAAGTCGAAACAAAAAACAGAGTTTTCTTGTTTATTGATCGAATTTGTATTTACTTGGTAGAACTCCATTATGACATGGTGAAAAAATAGCAATGTATTTTAATTCAAATTTTTTTTTTATAAGTTGATATAAGCTATTCCGGCTCACGCCATCGCCAAAGTTCTGACGATGGCGTGAGCCGAAATAGCTATCAACTTATAAAAAAAATGTAGGACTAAAATACACTGCTATTTTTACACCGTGTTAAGAAGCTTTCTCCGCAACAAAAAATACGCAAAATAACACTTTCGGTCCATTGTGGATATAATAAAATACATAATGTTTGTTTGAAACGTAAAAAATATATATCATATTTATTGACTGCAGTGAACAATGTTTAGATTTAGGTGTCCCTCTTATAATCGGATGTGACACGACACAGAGTCGAACGAATGATTATTCAATGACGAAAGAGGAAGTTCTCGCTTTGGGCGATAGGGGACACTGTTCAATCAAATTATTGATACCTACAACATATCCATCACCTTACTGCGATCAACACTAGCCGTGTTAGTGGAGCCTAATGTTTCAAAACAGCGTTACTCGGGTACATGTGTGAACCGACAGTAAACACGATCAAACCGCGTTTTCAGAGCCGCCCACGGCTAACACGAATTTGGACAAATGCAACATAACAATATTATTATTTATTTTTGTAAGTACAGTACAACTTTCTCGAATAATACATTTCCCGGATGGATAGTCCCATCAAACACCCATAAGAACAATTCTAAGTAATCCCGCATTAACCGTTCCCCGATTTATCAATATCCTCGATCTATCGTCTAAATATTACGGTCCGACCTCAAATATTATTCCGATTGACCGTTTTTGGTAGATAAATCTTTCTATCCAATACAATTTGTGAGTTAAAGCACATTATATCGTGTATATTAAACCAAACAAATTAATGATGGAATATATAGTTCGCTCAAATGTCTTCAGATTTTCTTTAATAAAGAATTTCACAAGAAGTTTAAAAAACTATTCGATTACTTCAATTAATAAGATTTAACACAGTGAAAACATAGCAATGTATTTTAGTTTTAAGTTTGCACAATATAAGCTAGGTTGTTTAAACAGAAGAGAAGGTGTATTGTATACCTTTCCTACACAGCTATATGTAGAAAATGTACGTTTAAACATAGGTCAGACGATGGCGTGAGCCGAAATAGCTATCAACTATATCTTTTAAAAAAATTGTAGAACTAAAATACATTGCTATTTTTCACCGTGTTATAATGGAGTTCTACCAAGTAAATGCAAATTAAATCAATAATAAGATTTAATTAGAAAAAAACTTTTGCAAAACCCTCTCATACTTACTTACTAGCAATTGTTGAAAGGGGTGGAACTTTTTTTTTTTTTTTTAATTTTACTTTTTTACATACATTGTAATCAGTGGTTTATTAGTTGGTATCGTACCAGGACTGTGTGGTCAAAGAAACATTTCTACCACTGCGACTAAAAAAAGTTTATTTTTGTCAGGTTTTTTCTTACATTTCCTTTTAATGTGTATTAAATTAAAGATAAACCAATGAATCAGGCAAATCGTCCATTGAGATATTCTTCTAAATCATCTAATCGAAAGGGAACTCGGAGTCTTTCGTTTTTCATGACTCCGATTCCGACATTAACCAAAAACACGACTCCGGATACAATTACCAGATATAACTATATACACAACACATGGTTAAAGAACTATGAAAAAATCAACAGGTGTGCCATTTTTTTAAACATTTTTACGCAATTCTTTTTTAAAAGATGGTCTGTTTCAGTTGTTTTTCCTTTCGGGGTTTACACGTATCATTAACTGTTAATTTTTTTTGAATATAAGATATTCTGTCTAATAGCTGTAAATAATAAAATCTATAATCCTATCATATATCCTAAATTTGTATCGATAAGAAAATCAAACCCCAAATTAGCAATTTCTATACTAGTAGTTTTTCCCTTGTGGGTTTATTCAGACGTATTCGACAAGCACTGTTCTGGGCTGATTTTTTTGCGGATATTTATTATCACTATGATTTTGTCACGGTGTCTTCCCAACAATAAAACTTCACACTTTACATACTTTTCAAGATGTAGGGAAAAACGTGCAACTTGTATTAGATGTTGCGATGGCATCCATTTTCTAATTTTTTTGTATATATACAGGCTGCAAATTCAGAGAAGATGGACTGCTGGACGAGCACTGTTTATTATTTAGTTGCACAACATATATAAGAATTAAAAGGAGTACGAGTGGATTATATACAATTTCCTGATCATTCTCACTGCAGTAAGCTTTTATAATTGGAAGTTTGTAAAATAATTTAAGACATTATTTAAATAAATGATAGATTCAATTTTTAAAGTAATGATTGTTGCATTTCAATATAGCAACGTTATCATTCAGCATTTTTTAAATATTTTCAAAATATACATAAAATGGATTTGAAAAATATTATTCTCAGGATAATTTTGGAGTCACATAATTTAAATTATTTTTAACACTTCTTAATGCAAATAACAAATGTATTTCAAATCATAATTTAAAAATATTCTTTAGAATTCAGTTGAACGCATTTAAGTTTTAACACATTAATAAAACTATCAACAACAATCAATAATTAGTAAATGGCATTTTAAATAGAACAAGCCACTCGCCACTATTAAATGTATTCCTTTCAAAATTTTCACTTCTAAACTCGAGTAATTAATATGTAATTAATAGTTTTATACTAGTGATAATATTTGATTTTAACACCTTACCTTTGTCCAATTAGAAAAAAAATGTCACTCCCCACCCTTCATACAAAAGTAAAAAATGAGATTCCCTGCTTACCTCAGTAATGAATACATTTACTAACACACCAAGTGTAATAAAACATATTTATCAATTTTCATTTACATTAAAATCAAACATGCACGAACTAAAAAGTTTCCATCAGTTTTCTGTCGTTGTTCATATGAGTCGCCCCTAACTGAATCTATATATACCTCTGATAAATATATTGTGTAGACAGATTGAAATTCTCAGAATTGAATATTTGTACAGTGTATTATTATGCTGTTCGTATTTGAATGTGTTGAAGTTTATATCTTTTATCGGAACAATTATAGGATATTTTACGTGTAGAGCTCACAAAACTGGATTTCCAGTCAAATAAACTAGAATTGAGGATTTATGCGAGCCAAGATAAAATTCTCTTGATCACTGCAATGAGAACTTCTTTCTTTTTAAATTGAGTTTGGCAAGAGTTTGTATCAATTTTTTTAATGTTTCTTGACTGTTTAAAATTTGTGTAATTTTATTGCGGTGAATGTTTTGTTTTATATTAAATGAAGACAATTTATCGCTTTTTTGGCACGATAAATCTAATCCTTGTAAACTTTGAACAATTTTTCTTTCTATATAACATTATATTAAAACTTATTTCAATTGAAATAGTAATCGTTACAGATTTAATTTCAAATTTTTGATTGAAAAGTGATGTATTGATTGAATTCGCATTCACTTGACAGAACTCCATTATAACACGGTGAAAAAAAGTGATGTTACTTATTACGTTTGACTTTCTAAATTATCACTTCTGTTGGAAAGAAATGATATTTAAAATATATAAAAAAACACTTTCTAGTACTTATTTTCACAATATATTTTATGATCAGGACCGATTACGCTCATCGCAAGCATAATCAACTGATTTCTAACTAGTTCTGCTTAAATATATTGTGGAAATGAGTACTAAGAAATGTATTTAATTTTTTTTAAATATCATGCCTTTCCATCAAGAACTGACAGCTCACATCTTTAAAGCGAAGATTTTTTGTCAATATACAAAGTTTTAATGTATTAAAGTGGATTTTACGAGACCTAACACTTTGACGTTGCAAAAGCAATAAATTTATAATTATTAATTTTTGTAACGTGTTTGAACCAAATAATTAAATAAATAATAGAGTCAGAGTCGTGCTTTTTTTAACGACTTCACAGCCCTGCCAAAAAAACAACTGTTTAATAAGCTTCCGTAATCTCTAAAAGGAAGCGGAAATGATTGATAAATAAAAAATATATTCCAATTGAGCGATAATTTTTAACTCTTTTATGGATATAATATTATATGCGTGATACGTTTTTGTATTTCAAGTTATTTTCAATTTAAAGAACTTACATTTTTAACAAAATTATGTGCAATACTTATATTTGCATTAAACGTGATTATATTATAATTCGACTGTTAACACATTGAGGGGAAGATCTTTTTTATTGCTTCACTATTACACCGTCGCGACAGAAATCAATATGACATTGGTCATACATAGTTTATGATATCGACTTAAGATGCTTGGTTAAATTTAAATTGCTTAAAATACTACCTGGCATTCGCCTTTCGGCATCTCGGTATTTTATCATCACTGACGATGCAAATCAAAACTATTCAAATTTGATTCTTGTCATATTTGGTATAGTAATGCAGTTTTTTGATTGATGTTCTAATGATGAACTAGTTCTGATGAAGGCGTGAGCCAAAAAAAGACGTGTTTTGCTGAAGACTTCCTTGAAAAAAATCTAAAAACTACAAAATAGCTTTTTGGCCATAACTCCCTCAAATGACGTCAGATCGTTCTGAAACAAACAGCGTTGGCTTCTGCTCGTCCTACCCAACAAGTTGATATATAACATAACGTGTTTTGATGAAGGCATACTTGAAAGCTCGGAGTCACTCGTTTTTCACGATTACGACTCCCTGCCCTGGTATACTCAACTCAAAACAGACAGTAGTTTTGTAGCTACGCCCGCGTATCTTACATCTATTGAATTGTTATCTTCTCAATGCTATTTTTTAAAGTGGCCTATATGGTCGAGTGCTGAACGTGTTAAGGGATTTTATGGAAGCGAAGCTATTTGAGATGAGAATAATAGTGATTCGGGCGGTAGGAGCCGTGAATAGTATTGGTATTGCAATACACGTAGGATGTTCCGACCGGGAAAAAGTGTCGCCAGCTAACTCGTGATTTATTTTAGTGGGAACATAATCTCGCTTAGAACGCAACACCACATAAATAGTCTCGATACCACTCGAAGCTTTTGAAACTAATTATTTTTTTAATGAAAATATATATTCCATTTCAAAACATTAAGAAATAAAACTAATATTTTTAATTGGCATTTACTTAGTAGAACTCCATTATAACATGGTGAAAAAATATCAATATATTTTAGTTCTACAAAACGTTTTATAAAATATAGTTTATAGCTTTTTCGGCTCACGTCATCCCCAGAACTAATAATAATGTTGTTTACTTTGGTATTTATTTATTATAATTTATTCTACGTTACAAAAATTATAATTATACGCTTGTTGCTTTTGTAACGTCAAACATATTTATAAATGTAATGTTTGAAACCTAAGGACTAAACAACGAGATAAAAAAAGACACCAAGGATGTCAACCAAGAAATACCTGGAATATATCGACATCCGAAGCAAAACTGTTCAACATTGTTAATGCTCTTTCCATTGGCATCCCCATTGGCCGACTGATACGAAAATTTGGAAGAACAAACAAAAACTACCTGGAACATAAAACTCAATATTATCAAGGATGGCAGAATTCTCATTTTGGGTTCGTATAAATAGAAAGAAATGTGTGGCTAGATATATTTCTCTTCATTTATTCAAACTATGAGAAGTGAGTATTCATAAAAGAAAGTCGGTTGGATAATACCATGAATATTATCTATTCGTTATCAAGTAAAGAAGTTTCAAAAATGTCTTCCAACTCTCAAACCTACTTCGGCATGATATTTCAAATAGTAAAAACGTATTTTTAGTACTATTTTCACAATACATTTTTGATTCACTATATGTATATATATACGCATAATGATAACAGGCGCGTAACAGTTAACGTATACAAATGAATGTTTTCATTTTGAGGACCTAAAAATATTGATCTATCACGTTGATTCTTTCTAACGTGTTAGTTGTCACTTATTGGTAAAAAGGTCATTTATTTCAAATAGTAAAAAAAATCTGATAGTACTAGATCCATAATATATTTTATAATCAGGACAGGCTTCGTTCATTACGAGCATTATTAACTGCTCAAGCTGATCATAAAACCGGTTCTTATCAGAAAATGTATTGTGAAAATAATAACAAAAAATGTTTTCATTATTTAAAATACCATACCTCTCCATCAAGAAGTGACAGTCAACTATCAATTTTTAATTCACACCAATTATTTTTAAATTATACTTCCATTGAAACGCATTCGAAATATATCACGAGGTATTTTTGATTAAAAGAGATTAAAAATATATTATTTTATTTCTTTGTATTACGTGAAAAAAATGCTATAATTTTACGAAGTTTTTTTTATTTTCACCAATATAAGCTCATTATACCTCAAAATAAAGCGTTATTTAGGCTCATATTGCTTATTAAATAAACTTAAGAGTTAAAATCTGGTTACGGAAGCAGTTCCGCGTTTAGACGTGATCACACGCGCACAACTTCCGCCGTCTTTTCCCGCGCTTTCCGCGGAAGCACGACCGCCATTTTGCGATGCGCAAACATCTTGCAGTAGAAGAGATTCATGCGGGAAAAAACGCAACCATTGATGAGATAATCATTTCTTTCTGTTACAAATTCATTTTTTTAAGCAAGAAACAGTTTAACATAATAAAGCTCATAATGAATTCTCATTATTATTTCTACGATGATATTTGTAAAAACTACATTTACAATATAATATAATATTAAATACATATATTATTTCAATTACACATAACTTTATTTAAATAATTTCTAAGTTTTAACACAATTATATTTTTATAATAGAGTACTACTTCCACAATTTTATAATATAAAGTTCAAAAGTGGTTTCACTCATCGAGAGCATTATCAACTGATACAATACAAATTAAAACTGGGCTAGTTTTAAAAATTTTGAAATAATAGTTTTCCAAGTATACAAAAAAATATCATATCATTTGTAAAATATTTAGACATATTTTGTATGATAGCCTCTATTTTTGTTATGGTTCATATCATATATTATTATTAAAATATAATGCTTTCAAATTAAAAAGTGACACATAACACCTTATAAATGATTTTCTAATCTTGTGACAATGATCAATTCTGGTTTCGCTCATCACGAGCATTATCTACTGATGTTTGATGTCAACTTAGGACTGATTCGGGCACAATACATTGAATGTAACAGTACTACAACTGCATTGCTATTTATGATATTAACTGAAGGTGCTTAGTGGACTTTCTATACGAAATTATAGTTATTAAAGCTTTGTAAGATTCCACATGTTTTGTACTCACGACCCGGGCTTCGCCTTTTTGCAGCTTCAGGCATTGTTTCACACGAATTCAACAGAATTGAACTCAATTCATCTTCGGGTATTTATTGTGTGACACGGTAAAAAATAGCAATGCATTTTAGTTCTACAAAATTTATAAGATATATAATTGATAGCTATTTCGGTTTACTCCTTCATCAGAAGTACAGTTCTATAAACTACATATCTTATAAATTTTGTAGAACTAAAAAACATAGCTTTTTTCACCGTGTCATAATGGAGTTCTATCAAGTAAATGCCAATCCCATCAATTTATTGTGTGTGACAAAACACGTAGAATCGTACAAAGTTTCAACAGTTCAAATTCCCATATCTATTTGTTTATTTTATTTTTCGGTGAGAGATAAATAATAGTTTTGAGTTTCCATACACACAAAGAAAATTTCTCGAATATTCTCGATTTATTTTCGCAAAATATATAAGTATCCAGAAAATCAGTGTTCTGAAAAAAACTAACAGTTGGCTGAAAAGTATTCAATCTTCAGGCTGACATAGTAATATGTTACCGAACTTTCGACCACTTTGTGGACACACCATCCATCAATGACAAAAACACCATATATCGATTTTTAGTGAACGGTTGTACTAAACAGAGTATCTCGAAAGTATAATATATTTTATTATATGTACGTACTTCAATACCTATTTATTTTTCAAATATTTTTTTCTTTTTTAACAATATATTTATCATCAGCTCCGATTTCACTCATCGCGAGCATAATCCGGCCTTGATTAGTTCTCGGCTAAATTCTGATGAAGGTATAAGCCGAAATTACTATCAATTATATATCTTATAATTTTTGTAGAGCTATATTTTAAATAATAAAACACATTTTCGTAGTATTTCAGCAATATATTTATAATTATCCTGTCTTTATCATAAATATTTTGTGGAAATAGTACTAAAAATACGTTTTTACTATTTAAAATATAATTCTACAAAATTTATATGATATATAGTTGATAGCTATTTCGGCTTACCCTTCATGCCGAAATAGCTATCAACTATATATTATATAAAAATTATAGAACTAAAATAAATCGCTATTTTTTCACTGTGTTATAATAGAGTTCTACCAAGTGAATGTCAATTCAATCAATAAGAAATAATGCCTTTTCACCGATAAATGACAGGTAACACATGTAGAGAATATTTTCATTATAAAATAAAGTATTTTAATGATTTAATTGACATTTACTTAGTAGAACTCTATTATAACACGGTGAAAAAATAACAACGTATATTAGATCCATAAAATTTATAAGGAATAGATTTGATAGCTATTTCGGCTTTCGCTCTCATCAGAACTAGTTTTATGAACGTTCTAAATAACGTACGCTAAAATAGCCATCAACTATATACATAATAATTTTTTTCGAACTAAAATACATCGCTATTTTTTCACTGTGTTATAATAGAGTTCTACCAAGTGAATGTCAATTCAATCAATAAGAAATAATGCCTTTTCACCGATAAATGACAGGTAACACATGTAGAGAATATTTTCATTATAAAATAAAGTATTTTAATGATTTAATTGACATTTACTTAGTAGAACTCTATTATAACACGGTGAAAAAATAACAACGTATATTAGATCCATAAAATTTATAAGGAATAGATTTGATAGCTATTTCGGCTTTCGCTCTCATCAGAACTAGTTTTATGAACGTTCTAAATAACGTACGCTAAAATAGCCATCAACTATATACATAATAATTTTTTTCGAACTAAAATACATCGCTATTTTTCCCCGTATTAAAATAAAATAGATTTTAAATAACAAAATCAAATTTTCAGTACTACTTTCCCAAGTTTATAGTTTTATAATCAAGACCGGTTTCGATCATTGATTTCCGTTACGGAACACGTTGGTTCAAAACCTTGTAAAGATAATTTCATTAATTATTTTTTGATCGATGAATAGATTTTTGTTTTAAAGAATTTTTCTTTCTGTGCTATACAAATACGCTGTCCCATTATCTTGAACTGGTAGCTGCGACAGCAATTAATTCACTTCTGATTAACCTTCCTTGTCTCAGCTAAATCTTTCTTCATTTGCTTTATTAAAAAATAGGGGTTGATTAACCGTGATAATAAATTATCATAAAAAGGGCTTTTGTTCATATACTTACATAAAAAATTTATGTATTCCGAAATGAGAAAGGATACAGTAAATAATGACACCAAATGAAAAAAAAACGATAGAATCTGTTATTAAGAAATTTTAGAAAGAATAAGAAAATTATAGCTAATGGTGTATTCTGATATTTCGTGTAAACAAATCCAAAAATTGATTAATAAGTCTTCCGAAATTTTATTCAAATAATTGCTACTAAAAAGTTAAGATGCGTTAAATAATACTGACAAGTGACATTGCCACGCAATAATTAATGGTTACATATAAAATTTTAAGCATGAATGTGAAGATAGCAGCATATTCAAAATCAATCTTTAATGCTTATAATGTATAATATCGATATAATGAAGGTGCTTGATGAAATTAAAATATCAAATTTGAATTGTTCGAACTTTGTACGATTCCACATGTTTTGTCATTAACGATCCGGGTTTCACATTTCGGCATTTTCAGGCATTCTATCACACGGATGCAACAGAACTAACAGTTCTGTTCATCATCTGTGCAATGTTATAGAATGCCAGAAAATACTGAAAGAAAAAAATCGGGTCGTTAGTGACAAAATATATGGAATCGAATAAATTTTCAAGCATTCAAATTTGAATCTCGATAACAATTTAGTGATAATCCATATCTATATTGACTCATGATGTTTGATGGGATTTTAATATCAAATTTGAATTTTGAAACATTTGATGATCTCACATATTTTTTCACTAACGACATGTGTTTCGCATTTCGGCATTTTTAGGCATTCTATCACACGAATGCAACAGAACAACCTAGTAATTATGCCAGTTATATCATTAGTCTTATAAAATGCTGAATATCGGGTCGTTAGTGACAAAACATGTGGAATCGTATAATGTTTCAACAATTCAAATTTAAGTTGTAATAAATTTTTCTTTTGGAAAACACTCATAAAAAATAAAACATCCGCATAGAGAGGTTATATATTCATTTATAATAATTTATAATCAATAACGAAAAAGTTTTATCACAATTTCCTTGTGACGTATTTTAGCCCTTTTAATATTTTCAAATTATTTAATATGATTACTTTAAATGGATGACAAAATGGACCTTAAATTAAACGAGTTTTTCCTATCTTAATATAAATACGAATCCTCGCAAAAATATTCGCGAATAAATCCGAAAAAAACCGAACGCATCCGACGCTGAGGACGAGTCCATTGTATCGTTCTGGAAAACCCCCAGCAAGTGCTGGAATGGGCCTATGTTTACAAACGAAACTGTCTTTATTGTGCTATTTTTAAGAGATTTATCAAAAAAGTGAAAAGGTTTGCTTACCAAGTATTATACAAGTGTATAGATTTAACATATATTTAAATAGAGACATTTTTTTACGTATAGTTTTCTTTAAATCTATTTATTTGCAGTTTAGTTTATGTTTGTGTTTATGTGCATCAGGCTTCGTTTGACGTGGTTAAAATTAAGGGTGAATTTTTGTTTTTGTGTCTTCATAACGGCACTTTTGCGATATTTGTGTCACGTTTATTATGCTATATAATATTGGCGTTTTGTTAGAATATTAAAATATTATTTATTGTTTTAAGTTTCATTAAAGGTTTTCCTTTTTGTGTCAATATATTTACAATGATTATATAGTTTGTAAATATACTACTTTCATTTGTATATCAACAATATAACAATTGTCAATAACAATGTGAGTAGTTTTATCAAAAAAAAAAAGATCTTTGATACCACTTTAGATCAAATTTTAAATAAGGGTTACATTTATTTTAAAAATTAACAATAGAATGATGCTAATAGTTGAATTGAATTTGAATGAATTGAATAAAGATGAACTCGTGAATAAAGCAAACAACTTTTTCGTGTGACACAATTGTATTTCTCTTTCTCACTCATTTCTTGAACCACCTGATGAATAAAATTGTCCAGACGTATTGGAGCTGTCATATATTATATATTTCTTTCGCGACTATCTTAAAACGTGATATAAATGTCTATGAATAACCTCAGCTCTATTATGACATCTAAAATAATATTTTTCATCAATGATTTGTTGTTTTTAATATGCATAATCTAAAATTTATTTTCGTTTTAAGGCGTAAATTTTCAAGACTACGCCGACGCTACGATTGTATTTTGACATATGTTGCGGCCATTTTGAATATTCTAGACTGCGTGGCGCCGCCACCTGTTATTGAAAGCTATAAACTTCACCCAATACTTATATTTGACGTTTTATTCGAATATACATTAACATTATTAGAAATGTCACTTTCTTTAATGGCAATAAAATTTATCTATTAGTTAAACAACGCAAAATTATTCATACTTTAAGTTTTTGGTTATAAAAACATGCTGATTATATTCTACACCATAGTTTCTTAACCGGTGGTAGTCCGCGGAGATTTTTGAGAGGTACACGAAGTGATATTATTTCGGTAAACAATGATTTTCTTTTTTGTATTTTATGGACTTTTAAATTATATATTTTTTGTTACTGTCTGTTTTAATTTACTTCTATATTGTTATATCAGCATACGGTGTTTCAAAATCAATTGTTTAGAATAAAAAATCAATTATATAAATATTCATTATTTTATACCAATGTTGATGATCTGCAAAACATTCTTGGATTTTTTGGCTTTTAAGTTTCGGGTTTTAGCAAATGTGAAACAGAGAATGTTGGAGCAATATTTATTCTTATATTTAATTGTGATATATTTGAGTGAGTTTCATTGAAACGTTTCATTGTGCTAAGCATCTTAAATAATAATGTTTCATTTACTGATGTCCCATTTCATAATGTTGTGAAATTCTCAGTACCTCAGATTGCGGTTTATTGTGAAAAAAATAATTGACAAGTAAACTGTGGTTCTGGAAAATTTCCAGAATCTTGGAATTCAGGTGTCCGGAAAATTTTGGAATATATTTAAATACAAAAAATAGATTACATTCAAAAATTTTAACACTAATATATTTATAAACACTTTCATATACAATCTTGATATTTGAGACGGTAATGGTCAGAGGTTTACGTGATGTTTTTTTTTTGAACATCTCTCTAATACTCTCCATTAGCGAAACTGATCATGATCATAAAATTTCTTACGGAATTAGATCTAAAAAGTGTGTTTTTATTATTTAAAATAACACGCCTTTCCATTATGATGTAACAGTTAACACATTAAAAGTGTTCTAAAATGATTAAATAAAATTTACTACGATTTTTCAAATCATCTTATACCACTCACTCATGTCTATCAATCAGTATTATACTTACAAACTGAAAGATTTATGTTAAAGTAAAAAAAAGATCTATAGCAGCATTTAAATATTACACGTTATCCAACATTTTTAAAAAATTTTGAATTTTAAATTAGTTTCAACGAAAATTTCACGATCGAATAATTGATTTGTCTCTTCATTCTCGACTAATAATTTGCATTTGTCTAATTGCACAGATTTTTGTCTTCCATTGCTTTACGTGTTTCGACATACTACCATTGTTAAAACTGTAGGAATTAAATTGAACTACATCAGATTAGATGATCAGTTGATAATTCTCAAGATTTGCTAAACCAATCATGATTATGGAAATATAAAATTGATGAAATGTAACTAAATAATTGTTTTGTTATTCCTTTTAAAATTTATTGCTACATAATTCTTGCATAAATTATTTCTATTTTAGATACAACTTTTGGAAGAGTTTTTATTTTAGAATTGCAATCGAATCTATAACTGTGTATTCTCTGATTGAATTGGCATTTACTTGGTAGAACTCTATTACAAGACGATGCAAAAATAGCAATGTATTTTAGTTCTACAAAATGTAGCTTTGTTGCATCCCGAAATCGCTATCAAGTGTATATCTTATCAATTTTGTGGAACTAAAATATAATATATTGCTGTTTTCCACCGCGTTATATTAGAGTTCCACCATGTAAATGCCGAATCAATCAATAAACTGCTTGATATATCTTATAAATTTTGTAGAATTAAATTACTAATTTTTCACTGTGTACTAGTGGAACTCTACCAAATAAATGTGAATTTGATCAATAAACTGTTTTGTTTTCTAATGAGAATGTTCATTACTTTTAATGTGTTAGCTTTCACTGCTCTGTAGAATGCTTTGCTATTGTTCCACCGCGTTATAATAGAGTTCTACCAAGTAAATGTCAATTAGTAATGTACAAAATTGTAACAATTCAAATTTGATCATAAAAATTCAAAGAATGCTTAGCTATTTTTCCACCGCGTTATAATAGAGTTCTACCAAGTAAATGTCAATTAGTAATGTACAAAATTGTAACAATTCAAATTTGATCTTAAAATTCCATCAAGCACCTTCAGTCGATATCATAAATTATAAGATATAGTTGATAGCTATTTTTGCTCACGCCATCGTCAGAACTATGTCTTTACTTCGAAAGCTAGAGACGTTGCTATTTTTTTCGCCGTGTTAAGTTAAGTCCGCCCTTCCATAGTTTCACTCAAATTAGACCAACGAAAAGTTTTTGATTGGTAGGTATGATATCGTAGCGCGGGCGCATTTAAGTGGGTACCGACTTAATTCGAAACGTGATCTAAATTGGAAATTGGCGACGCGGGCCATCCCGTTGAGGTGCAATATGGCCGCTTGAGGAATCAGTCAGCGCTCGGCTTTTCCAAACACGACAGCTCAAAGCGCAACTGTCATCCTTTACCAAAGCTACCTCCGAACTGATCGCACGTGCGGACGCGATCAAAAAAACACTTCTGAGGCTCGACTTCTACTTGTGAAAAGTGAACACGGTTCGGTGGCAATAAAATTAATATATCTTTATAGTTGGCATTTTTCAATACAATTTATTCAGTATAATAAATAGTGTTCGAAATTCAAAAACAAAATATTCATTTATGTTCGAATAATTCACAAAATATCTATGGTTAAGATGTATTCCATTTTTAAAAACAAAAAGAATATCGAGCACAATATTTTATCTTTCTATTGAATTTATCGATATACATCGAATTCTTTTTTTGAATTCGTTAAAAACTTTGTTCTTTTTGTGTTTTTTTTTGCAAAATTGATATATTTATTTAAAAAAAAATAGCGTTTGATATTATTAAAATCTTTGCTTCATAAATGAAAAATGTCAATTATATTTTTTTGGGTATTTTGTGAAAGAACAACGCTTTATTTTATTATTTTAATGTTTATAGTATAAAATAATCACCATAAAGGAAGACATTTTTATTAAAAGTGTGATGGCTATTAATTGTTTTATACATAAAACGATGGATATTTGTAGTGATTGACATATTTAATAAAAGTGTGCTTTTTGGAAAAGTTTTCGAGAAATTGTGATCAAGAAAGAAGACAACAGAAACGTAAGTTAAACAAACTTTTTAAACATCCTGTTACGTTATAAAATATCTTCGATTCGCTTCTAATATTAATCAGTTATCAACAAATTATCTATGTAGGAATCAGTTGAAATTTTCGTTAAAAAAATGCGTAATTTTAAATTATGGTTTTCGTTTAGATAATTAGTGATTTGATCAATTGAAATTGTATAACTTTTGTTAGTGACTTTTTTTTATCTACCAAATTCCTATCGTATATAATGGTTTTATTTATTGATAATAAAAAGTGCTTTCTCAAAATGATACGAAAGCATACTGTTCAATTCTTTAAAGGCTTAAAATATTTAAAAAAAACTAAGTTGATTTACAATAAGCAAGATTAAGATTAACACAAATTGCAATGTATTTTACTTCTACAACATCTATAAGATATACAATTGATAGCTTCGGCTTAAGCTTTCATTAGAACTATGATTGAGATTAATTATGTTATTGTTCTTTATAACTTCAAATTTAACTACTTCGTAACTAAACAAATTTTAACAAAATTGCAAACAATGTTGTTTGACAGATGACAAAATCGTATTTCACCGTCTGACTGCTGACGTCTCTACCGTAAGAGACGATTGATTGAAGTGTTGTTTGTTGACAACCAAAAAATATAATGCAGTTAATCAACAGTGCTCAACCGAATATTAGACCTATTTTTTGTTACAAATTATAGTCTGATTTCTTCTGATAATCTCAATTCGTCTCAGATATCTCCAATAAACATGTGACTGCTTAAATCTCAACTATTGATACAGTGGATTGCAGTATATTGAACGTTTGTACTTAAAAATTAAATTAGCTTACTTTTGTGTTGAGATTATAACCCATTTTTACTGATAATCTCCATTACTGTCAGATGCCTCCCAATAACTATATGATTATTTAAATCTCAAATATTTATACAGCTGTTAACAGTATATTAAAGATAAAGATAACAGTGTTAATTGTCGAGTAAGAACTCATTTTCCTATTAAAGTATAGCCGGATTTTTCCTGGGAATGTTTAAAAGTTTTATTAAAATCATAATTAATAGATTATTTTGGTGTTAGAACATCCATTGGCAGAGAATGGATGAAAGCAAAACATCAAACTGTTTCTATCTTTCAATTATAACCCAACGCTTTGAGTATATGCAAAAGTTTGAAGTGCATTTCATAGTCGATGCATTGTTAAATCCAGTCCACTTATTTAATTTATTATTTATTATTACTAGCAGATTGCAGTAGCGTGTACAGGTTTCGAGGAGATGGTAACCGTTACGGGCATACAGTAAATACTTTCATCTTGCCATCGGTAGTGCGCCATTTCTTTAAAATAAATTTTAACATCCACATTTTATTTTTTTGCTTTCAATAAATAACATTGAATAGATCTCTTTAAATTAATTTACAATCAGTTTTATCTACGCTTCAAGTATTGCTTTGTAACTTATTTTAACAGTGCAATTTTTACAATACGACTACTTCTTATATTACACCTTTTTTGCGCTTATTTAAAATTATTTTCTTAAAATAAATAATCACATTATTTTTGTTTTTAATCTGTTCAATAAATTTTACTAATAATAAAGAATTTAACGTTGACACTTTGGTGTATATTGTTTACATTTTTCTAAGATAAGCCCAATTGAATTTTATCTTTGAAATATTTTTAGTTTCAATTTGAGTACGTTAATATATTTCAATTTGAATACTTTAATTGTTTTAATGTAAATTAAACATCGCAACATTGCTTTTACACTGCACTATTCAATAACCCAACTTCTTCAAAGTTATTTGATAACATCCATTTTCTAGTGGGTATTATAATTGCTATCATTATAAATTTTCGTTCAGAACATCAAAAAGCCAATTAACATACAGTAATGTCCTATTAATGTAGCTCTCAAATTCAGTATGATTTAAACTCTCAATGGACATGGTTTTACAACACGTATTAATTATTATTTGATTTTTAATTTAGTTAACGGTTCCAAAAATATTAATGGATTGTTTTCATCAATTATTAATTCATAAACTCGTAGTGAATACACTGTAATGAGAAACGTAAGAGAAGGTTTGAAATTATACAAAACTCTTTCGGTTGTGATGTGGTTTACCTCAAATATTAAACGAGGTGTATAAATGTATATTAACAAAAATAAATCTGTGTTAACGAAAACAAATTGAATATTATTTTATATAAAAACGTTTTATACTGAAAATAAATATTAAATTAAACTTTTTAATTTATGGCAACACAAGGAGTTCAATGTTCAATGACAACACGATGACAAATAGTTGTGAAATAGTTTTCAGTACAGTGGACGATCTGTTCCAATACTTTATTCGCTATCTGAATTGTTCGTTAACTGATAAAATACTACAGATAAAATAGGTGGATTAGAATGATCTTTTTAGTTCGTTATCCGAATATGTTAGATCCGAAATTCCGAAATATCCGAAATTGTTAGAAAACAAAAATCTTTCGTGATAGTGTTCGTTGTTTGAATCTTTCGAAGTCCAAACTGTTCGTTAATCGGTCACCCACCGCATTTCTAATGCAACACAAATATACTCGTGAAAATAGTGTAAAAGTGAATATATCGATGTTGTTAAATCTCCAGTTCTATCAGCGTTTTTGTCAATCACCTTATCGTATTCTACTCAATCCCATTTATCCAAACTCTCTTTCAAAAATAGAGAGATTCATCTACTAAATAACATGTAAAAAGCTAGACACAATTCTTTATCTGTGTTTCATTATATGGTTTTTTATAGAAGAGTAGCATTATTTAACAATATATTATCACTATTTCATACATACATAAAAGTTTATTTAAGTGAAAGATATAAAACTTTAAATGAGATATATACTTTTTAAATCAATTTAAAATCAAAAATCTTCCATAAGATAAAACAATAATACAATTTTAAGCTCTTGTTAAATGCATGTAGATTTTACTATACATATTGAAATAACAATCATTTACTGAGACTCTGAATGAACTGTTGCAGAAATATAAATTCGGTTAGCCGATGAACTAATGTTGCACAATAAACTTCTTTACAATGTTTGATAATTGAGTTACATATTATTGCATCGTTTGTCGAATAGGAGAGGGAATGATTATCCTAAACTCTCGTGCTCTAGATTAAACTTCATATATTTATCGACAAAATAATATATAACTCAGTCAGGAGTCAAACGTAGTACGGCAAACACGCATTAAAGTAGGAACAAATTGGGAAATAAACTCATAAATTAAATCGTGTTGGGTCGATCAAATGACGAATAGATTTTTGATTGCGCCTATTCAAATTCGTACCACAATTTTCCACCGGCCTTTACTGTACTAGTGCATGCTTCAAACATAACAAGTCGAATAATTTTTTAAGCATTATATAGTGTACAATCCCCACTTTTTTGTTTTTAAAGGTAGAAAAAAATCCTTAGGGGGGCTTGTGTCTATTTAATGAAAGTTGGATTGAGTACGGACTTCAGTGTGCGTTTGTGAGCCTCACAGCTCGTACTTAATAATCAAAATTTTTATTTAGTTATTAAAAAAATATTTTTAAAACAGAGTAGTGAAGTATATTTTTTTATTTTTTTTTAATTTGATTCGTATCTTGTAAAAGGTATGATAGATTTTCTAAGACATTTTAAAGTACTGTGATAAAGGGTATACTGAAACGAATTTTATCATTTTCGACTACTCTTGCATTAACATAGTGAACATCATGACTTTTAATAATAACAAGTGAAATATTTTATGAACAGTGTGTGGTTTCAAAAGTGTTTTTTTATTGTGAGTATTATATATTTTTATTTAAAAAATAATTTCATATGTGAATGTATTTCATTTACAATATTTGAAATAAAGAATTAAACCTTTATTAATATAAAATATTTTAATTGTTATATTACTATATTATATTATATCATTGCTATATTCAAATTTTAGACTTATAAATTCAATATTTTATTATTATTATAATTTATTCATTCAATTTATTTATTACTAACAGTTTCATTGATTATAATCGATATTTTCAACGTTTTCTTTTATGTACCAAATTTCCAACTATCACACGTGAAATGAAGTCAGTTCTTCCAATGAAATTTCCTTTTATTTATTTATATTACAATTGTATAATATACACATACAATTATTTAATAAGCAAAAAAATCGTATAACCGTAAATACAGCAATATTATATCATGTCTGCTATCTAATTTAAAATTTTTTCTTTGAATATTTGTAAAATATACATTTTATATTTATAACGCGTTCAATTGTTACATTTTAAACATCGCTTAGTGACAAACTATCGAAATAATTCGATACTATCCGTGTACGTTAATAATTTTGTAGAGACTGTGTTTTATCGTAGACTCCGCTACGCGGCGTAGCAAATCGTAGACCCACTCTTACATCATATTCATACAACATTTTAATATTTTAATAATGTAGAATTTTATATTTAAACTACATTTATTTAATTTCTTTTGTGGTTTTGCTGATTGTAAAAAAATAGTGATTTAAAAAAAAAATTCTTTGAAATTTTTAAATAAAAATGTTTGTCTAAAAGAACATCTGTGTCTGAGTTAATAAGCATTTTTCAGTGTATGTATCCTTTTATACTATCATATATTATATTACTATCCAAAGGATGAGATTTCTTTAAATATATTAAACTTAATAAGCAGGGCTAGGTATAAAATTTAATAAATTTTGGTGACCATAAAATAAATACAGTTTATTTATCAGTTCTATAATTTACAAAATTAAGCTAGGAAAAGTATATATTGAATAGTTAAATCACACTTTAAATAAAAAGCGTGTTTTAAAACACTCTGTTTTGTTATTGTTTGTGAAGTTTATTGCGGTACTTCATAAGTAAATTTTTTATTAACTTTACTGAATGATTTAGGTAGAAGTTTCTCATATTTTAATATTTGTATAACTGTAGACGTATGGCTATTTATTTATGAAGTAATAGAAAGAAAATAAAAACTTCTTGTCTTTTTTCTTGATACTCTAAGCACGTTAGTTATGTGGTGAATGGCTTAACCAAACCTGTTAATAGTATAACAAGAAAAAACCTCTATTTTCTTGCATGTCTGTCCTTTGATAAATCTTACATATTATAATAGTGTTTAATTTTCTTCCTTGTGAATAAATTATATTTCAGATGTCACATCTTTATCTCACCTTTTACCGTATTCTTCTTAAGAATTTTTTTATCCATGAAACATTTAGTTGACTACTTCTTTTGAGTATGAAAAGTTTTCGTGTATTTATGAACATGTTTAATCTATTCTTAGATTAATTTATCATGCATTCCGGGAATAAAAAAAACAACTGCCATTCCAAATGAAATAAACGGAGTATTCAAATTATATTTCAATTGAATATTATTCACTGTACCATTTTATTCATTACGAGATATTATTATCCTGTTAAAATCTATACATAATATCCAACGTTATAATACCCCGCAATCTCAGCCGAGATCAAAATGGCGTCAATTAGACGCTTTTTAAACAAAATGTCGCGTTTTACCGCCTCTTTTAACACTTCAATTAACGGCTTATTTTTAAACTTTGCGTTTGTTTTTTCAATATTATCATGTTTATAATATGTTTTCTATTTGAAAATACATAAAATTTTAGACATTCTTGAACAATTGATTGGATTAACATCATTTCTTTAACAAATTTTCCCCAAATAATTAGCATTTTTTATGTCATTTCCACTTTTATATGACGCTATCATGTGAAGTTGAAAAATTTGTCAAGCAGATTGCAAACTTTTCAATTATTGTAGACAGCTGGCTATATACATATTATATTCAAAAATGTTAAATTATTAACAGTAGTTAACATTAACATTTATTCACGGCACGTTGATCAGTTGACAATGCTAACGTACTGGGTCCTGTTCTTATAACTTAAAATTGTGGAAATATTATGTAACATTTTGTTCTATTATTTAAATATTCGTGTACAAACTGTAGTTTACTCAACACCAAAAAGACAATTAAATTTTGTTTAATTTTTTTGTTTGAATGTTATTTAGAGTCACATTGAGACGGAAAAAAAGCCGTAATTGGGAGAAAAATGTATGTTTTTTTTTTATTATATTAAATGACCCCCTCTTTCTTATTTTTTTTTTAAACAAATTGACTGTATATAACTGTTATCTATTAACACACTGGAATTAATTAAATTATGATATCGACTGAAAGTGGTTGATGGAATTTCAATATCAAATTCGAATTGTTATAACTTTGTACAACTCCACATGTTTTCTTAGTTCTCTTGCATCCGTTTGATATATTATATAACATTTATTATATACGTATTTAAACTCGCCATAACCCATTCAATTCAAAATGAATAAATCTCTCAACACGGCGAAAAAATAGCAATGTGTTTTAGTTCTACAAAATTCATAGAATACATAGTTGATAGCTATTTCGACTTATGCCTTCGTCAGAACTATGTGTAAACGTACATTTATTTATCTATATATAGCTGTATAGAAAAGTTGGTTCCAATTCAATCAATAGATCTTTCTAGTTGGTGATATTGAGTCAGGGTGCTTGCTGGAATTTCAATAACATATTTGAATTGTTGAACCTTTGTAGGCTTCTACGTGTTTTTTTTCACTAACGACCCTAGTTTCACCTTTCGGTATCTTCAGGCATTCCATCACACGGATATAACAATCAGCTATGTTGTGTCCGTGTGATGGAATGCCTGAAGATGCCAATAAGTGAAACCCGGGTTGCTAGTGACGAAGCAAGTAAAATCGAACAAATTTTCAACAATTCAAATTTGACACTGGAATTAGCTGTCTTGAGACATTTACATTCACCAGACTAAAGAAAAAAATGTTTTTAAGTATTTTGAAAGCTATATGCTTTATGTGTGATGGAATTTCTGAAGATGCCGAAAGGCGAAACCCATGTCGTCAGTGACAATACATGTTGGATCGTACAAAGTTTCAACAGTCTAATTTGATATAATAAAAACAAAAAATCATTTTTTCAGTACTTTGAAAGCTACATGCTTTATGTGTGATGGGATGTCTGAAGGTTCCGAAACGCGAAACCCGTGTCGTTACTGACAATACATGTGGAATCGTACAAAGTTTCAACAATCAAATTTGACAGATTAAAGACAAAAAATCATTTTTCAGTATTTTGAAAACTATATGCTGTATGCCTTTCGGAGTCTTAGTTGACGGAAATGTAATCCATGCAGTATGGCCGAATTCCTCCAAACACTTCCCGGCTTCCTGCATGACGCGATCCCGGCATGAACGTGTGACCGGTTAACACACTCCGCAATGTCCTGATCAGAATCGAGCGATACAGGATGCGAGGGAGCGATGTGCGTGGAGGATAGCCAATTAAATATGACTTGATATTATATGCCCAGCTTCGTTCTGATGGCAACGGCATTTGTTAAACTGATTTATTGCGATCGAATCATTTGTCTTGGTGAGACGAGCACGTTGGCGACAGCGGTGTCACTCCGCCGGAGCCGATTAACGAAATTGACCAGGTCGTATTATATGGACGTTTCAATGTTTGATGTTTTCTATTAAACTAACAATAATTAACAGAACAATCACTGTAAATATTGACAAAAAATCAATACTTTATTCATTATAATCACCTGATACATTTTTGAGTTGCAAAACGGATATTATCCGTTTTGCAACGCCAGTACTGAATAACGTTTTTTTATACTATCAATTCATAAAAATAAGCAAACATTTGTACATTTTTTGTACTTATTTCCACAACATATTTAAAGATCATGACCGGTTTCTCTTATTGCTACCATTATCAACTTCGGTTGAAGTGATAAAAAATGTGTTTTTGTTATATAAAATACCATGCTTTCCATCAAAAAGTGACATTTAACACCATGAAAGTGCTTAAAAAAACAGCTGACAGCTAATTATATTGAATATTAGCAAACTTAAATAAGAAATATTGGCATTTAAAAGTAACTGTAAAATTTATCAAGTTCTAATTAATGACAAAATTTGAATTGTTGAAACTTTGTACGATTAGACATGTTTTGTCACTACCGACTTGGGTTTCGCCTTTTGGTATCTTCAAACACTCTATCGCACAATTGCAACAGGACTGACAGTTTCGTTCAACTATTGTATTGCATTGTCAGCTCTGTTCCATATGTGTGATAAATTGCCTGAAGATGCCGAATCACCATCATATTTGATATTAAAATTATGTCGAATCAGTCTAACTGACACTTTTTTGATATACCAAATAATAAAAACACGTTTTCTTGTACTTACTTCCACGATATATTTAATGTTCAGGACCGGTTTCGCTCATTGCGAGCATCATTAACTGACAGAATATAAATTACAAGCGAGTCGAGCGACAAGTGACAGGAAGTGACAGTTGACACCTTAGAAGATATTTCCATGTGTTAATTTTTGACACCAATTTGACCGTCCTACTAGAGTTTTTGCACAGAAAATAAAATACATTTATACCAACCTCATACTTGAAAAAAATCATAAATTTCATCCCAAAAATAGAGTTGATATAAAACTTAATTAACACTAAGAATAAAACGTAAAATAAACCATAAACTATCCCACTGATTGATTAATTATTGATTCTGAACAATATTCAATTCGTAATTAGATGAATTGCATGTTGGTTTACTATATATCAACCAACAATATAATATACTTATCTCATTTTGAATCGGCTTATAAAATATTTCATTTCGAGTAAGCAATATACAATATATAAGATTTTCCTCCGCTTAATGATTATATAATATTTTACAGTTTCTTTTCAGTACTGAAGACCTCTAAGAGAAATTGTTTCGTCGGCAATTATAAACAAAGTAAAGCTCCATATTTATACATAATATACACATCACATAGTACATAATATTATCGAGCAATTTCGTAGAAGCAGTTCTGAATAACCTTTTTTATTGAACATTTTTTTAACCTTATAGCGGTCACAATTTCTTTCATCGATATAAATTCTCTTCAACAATAAATTATCGTACATTTTCAACAATTAAATAATAATAATAATTGGATGGTTTGTCGAAATTCTATTGGTCAAAAAAACAGTTGGAATTGAAGTAATACTGCAGATTTGGATACAAAATAACATCAATCCTGAAAAATAAAAAAATAAATGTCAATGACATTAATATTATCGATCGTCAAAATGGCGTCTCTTCAATCAATGAGAATAAATATTGATAAATCATTATTCTCGTGAGATATTTTTGTCTCTCTATAAAGATTTTTATCGAAAAACCCTCCAATAACGTGGTCCTTTTTCATTAACCAACAAATCGTATTTCTGTAAGAAGTCTCGAAGTATTCTTCGTGATACACAGCTATAAGTATAAAAATCTCTTAATTTATTATGTTAATTATAAAAATATGATAATAATATTTCAATGAGTAAAAACAGTTCTGATCTTTATAACACAACATTTTAATTGACTTTGTGTTTTATATTTAAATAAAAAAAAATATTTTTTATTTTGCATTTTGACAACCAGGGATTAACTCGTTAATAACTGGCAATACTAACAAAAATCTTAGTTCTATTTTCTAGTAGTTTCAAACGTAAATACTGTGGGTGATCGATTTACGAATAGTTCAAACTGCGAGCAAATCGGATAACATACACTATAACGAATGATTTTTGTGTTTGAACAACGAACACGTGTTCGGAAAACGAGCTAAAACGATCTTTCTAATCCACTCATTCTATTTGTAAAATCTTTGATAATCGGTTAACAAACAATTCGGATAACGAATATGGTATTAGAACAGATTATATTCGTTAACCGATCACCCGCTCTACTGAAAATTTTGTCATGGCTACCGTGTAAACTACAAAAAAGGTTAAATTGTAATAATTAAAAGCAACAATATTCAATATGTTTTTATTGGCGAAGATTTGGTTGCATTAATATTCATTTATACTGTTTGCAATAATATTTTTTTAGACATATTTTATGTGTCGAAAAAATACCCGACGGTTGGCCGCCGCCATCGTTTGACAGTTGCCAGTTGGCGGGAAGCAATCGAGGCCCGGAAACGCGGCAACGGATGTGACCGACATGATACTCTGGGGCTGCCATGCAGCAGAAACTTTTTTACACAGATTTTCTTTTTCATTCGCTCTTGAACGTTCAAATCGTGGATATCTCGCTTAATAATTCGGTCTTGCAACGTATTCTACGAAAGTGAAACACGTACGTATATCGTATACTATACACAATAACTATAAAAGAGTATCATTAACGTATATTCTGCTGAAACAAAGTTTTGTTGTATTGATTTTATTTGCACAAATTTTTCAAAAAAAACCTCTTTGAAAGTGTGTCGGGAACCAACAAAGAAATATTGTCTTTGTCATACTTCATGAAATAAAACAAGCATTTTTTTTTTAAATTACAATAATAAAACAAAATTTAAGTCAATATTTTATAAATGATCAGTGTTTGCACCTAGTTTAATTAAACATTATATAGATTGTAAAATATGTGAGTGTATGTAAATTTATTCAGTCTTTTATTGAGAAATACAATATATGGAAAATATGGTTTATTGAATTTGTACGTGATTGTGAATTCTTATCAATACAATTAAATATGAAAAAAAATACATACGTTTCTGTGTATCACTTAAAATATTTTTGTGCCAAGTTTAGTGATACCCCGATTATACGTTTTAAGTAACATTGAAAAACGGAAAATGCGGTTTTTTTGAAAATATTTCTTTATTATTATAATTACTTTTTTAGATTCATTTTTTAAAATGTCTTTAGTATTAAGTTGTCTCATTTTCATGGAAAGGTTTAATATTTAATTAAATACAAACATTTTCTTTTTCGTTCAGTTTCTTCAGTTCAAAATGTTTACAATTGAAGAAACTCGTCACAATGTTTGTTTAAAATTGTGCAAAATCTACTGAAAAGAAGTTTGAAGTTTGGATCTTCAATTTAAATTAAGAACCCTCAAAATAGATTCCGTTATCTAACAACATATTCATATATATCTTTTTAATAACGGAAGAGAAAAATAATGACGAATTATCTTGTATCAGTTAATAATACTCGAGATAGGCGAAACCGTTCCAGAGTTTAATAATACAAAATTGTAGAAATTGTATTAAAAATTATACTTTAAACATTATTCAGTATATTCATATATATATGTATTCATATATATTTCTAATAAAAATGACCATGTTTCAACGACAAAAATACGAAACATAGCTTCTCCTCTTTTAAATTGAACAGTGTATAAAAACGTTGTCAGGCTTTTGTATTGTTCAGAGGACTGAAAAATACATTTCCTGTACAATTTTTCATGTAACATTTTCATTACATACTTTTTTTCCTTTTTACAGTATTTACCCCGTGCGAGTCTTTAAGTTCTGTCATGCGCTGCTGCAGCGCTACACGGTAGACGACAATTAAGTAGGAGTGAGGAAAGGCGAGGATACAATAAGTAAAATAAATTCCAGAAGACGATAAGGAAGCAGTCTAATAAGTAAAACTACAGTTTGCGAAATGGCGCAGGACGGGACAAAAACGACGAGGTTGGAGCTGAAATGTGACTCGGGAGAAGACATTGAACTGACAGGAGGACAGGTTACCAAGTAAGCCACAATTTTTTACAATAACCATCAAAGGACAGCAATTTGAATATGTTATTTTCATGAATTATTTAACAATCACAAATTCTTTGTAAAAAAGCACAGCTAAAAATTTCCGTGATAATAAAAGTAACATTTATTAAAAAAACACACCATTTCTAGTAATGTTTCCACAATTTATAATACAATTATCAGAACCAATATAGTAGTTGTGACAAATTTATTATTTGATTGGTGTTCCCGATGAGAAAAACCGGTACCAATCATATAATATTGCGGGAATAGTACATAAAATATTTGTATGTTAATTTTAAACAACGGAAAAAATACATTAATGTTAAAACTACAATTTTTGTGTGAATCACAAAAAGGTTAACACGGCGAAAAATAAGCAATTTATTTAAGTTCTACAAAATTTGTAAAACATATAGTTGATAGCTATTTCAGCTTATGTAAGTATCAGAATTGTATTTAAGCGTACAATTAATTATCTATATAAAGCTGTGTATAAAAGGTGCATAATATATCGTCTCTCCTGTTTCAACATCCAAGTTTTATATTTAAATTCTTAAATTTATTCTATATGTAATATTTCTCGAAGCGAGAGTAAATCTGGGTTTTTTATTGCGTGGGCATAAACGTTATAACGCACACCGGTATTTATAGATAAATAAATGTATATTTAAACATAGTTCTGATGAGGGCGTAAGCCGAAATAGCTATCATCTATATACCTTATAAATTTTGTGAGACTAAAATATATTACCATTTTTTAAAGTTTTATAATAGAGTTCTACCTAATAATGCCAATTCAATAAATAGACAAATACGCTGCAAACAGAACTGACAACAACGTTAGTGACAAAACATGTGGAATCGTATAAAGTTGTAACAATTCAAATTTGATATTGAAATTCAATCAAGCACCTTCAGTCGATATCATAAAAAAAAAATATTTCTAATATTGATATATCGAGTTTAGCTTTAAAGTGACTTATATGATTCGGTTGTTTGTGCAAAAGAATTGATTTGAATTTAGAGATTTTTTGATTTATTCTGAGGATAAAATTAAATACAAAAAATTGTATTTCTTCCAGACCCATGATTGTTGACGAACCAGACCCAGAACGAGGATCTTGGGGTAGCAAATTAGACTTCATATTATCCGTGGTTGGTCTTGCGATAGGTCTCGGAAACGTGTGGAGGTTCCCATATCTCTGCTACAAAAATGGAGGCGGCGCCTTCCTCATTCCGTACTTCCTCACGCTCTTCTTGGCTGGTATTCCCATGTTCTTCATGGAGTTAGCAATGGGCCAGATGCTCACCATTGGAGGATTGGGGGTGTTTAAAATTGCCCCGATATTCAAAGGTAAGGCATAGGGAATCGATTTCAAGATATCTTTGACACACGAACTATATTCTACATAATATTAGGTAATCCCGGAAGTAATGTCGTTTTTTACAGTAAAACTCAAATTTGATTTTTTAGATTATTTATAATTTTTTTAAAACAAAGTAATCACCAGTGTTGTCTATGACTCTTTGCCGTCTATTTTCAAGATATAAAGCTCTTTTTTTATTGAAGGTTTTTGGCTTAGTTTCGATTAAAAATATAATAATACAGTCATACCTTATATAGTATACTCTCCAATAGTGATTTTTATATAACGAATGCGGCAGTTTTTTGTATAGCGGTCCCTCCTATAGTAAATTTTCTACAAAACGCAAAATTTTCAAAACCAAATTATAACGTTCCTAAATATGTTATAATATTATTATAGCATGAAAATTGTGTTGCATAATTTATCTATACATTAATCTCTTCTAAACTCTTCGAATGATAACGCATTTAATGTTGAGAAAGTTAATTAAAAAGTGTCAACACTTAAAAATGTAAAAGAAACTTTCGAGTACGAGCTAATTTTTCTATTAAAATATAGCCTAATTTTTTCTGTTAGAAAATTAGTTTGGTCAACTCAAATAATATTGTTTTTTTATTATCATTATTAATCGGTAATGAAATTCTTGTCTATCTGTCTTGTCAGGTTAAAATACATCTAAAATCAAGTCATACTTACTTCACCTCTGAGTTATTTGCTCACAAAAATGTTTATTTAATTTATGTTAATTTCCTCATTAGGTATCGGATATGCGGCAGCCGTCATGTCCTGCTGGATGAACGTGTATTATATCGTCATCCTCGCTTGGGCCATCTTCTATTTCTTCATGTCATTACGAGCTGGTAATATATCATACGATTTGGTTTTATTTTATACGTGATTCATGTAAATTAGAGTGGATGATTGATTAACGAACAGTTCGGACTGCGAGAAATTCGCACGACGAAAAAATATTCGGATAACGAACTAAAACGATTTTTATAATCCACTTACATTATCTATCATATAACAATGAACGGTTAACGAACAAATCAGATAGCGAACATAGTCTTAAAACAGATGTTAGTTAACTGATCAACCACTATATACCGGAATTTTTCAGTTTTAATTTATGTACTCTTTCTTATAAAATTAGGAAATATCTTTTAAGTAACTCAGAAGGAAAGTATTAACCTTTTGATTGCTGACGTTTCAACTGTTGGGATGGTTGATTTTAGTGAGCTAATAGTCTTTCGACATCTTTTGATAATCTCCGTATATTTTTAACACTATAAAACTTTATTAATTATTTGGTGTTAGAATATCGTTTTAGTAGTTCAAACGGGTTAATTAATCATCGTGTATATCGTTTTATCAGACGTCCCATGGCGAAGCTGTGACAACTATTGGAACACAGCCACGTGCGTAAATCCCTATGACAGAAAATCCCTCATGTGCTTCGACACCGTTGGCGTGAACAGAACTCTTGAACGAGTGTGCACCATCAACGCGAAGAACGTTTCCACGGCATTACTGAGTGACCCCGTCAAGGAATTCTGGGAGTAAGTCTAGCAAACACAAGCCAAAACCTTTTTAAATATTCTCATTTATAACGTATATTCTTCCAAATTTTAATAGTTGAAACTTTGTATGACTCCAAATATTTTATCAATAACGACCCTGGTTTTGCTTTTCGGTATATTCAGGTATTTACACGGATGCAGCAGAACTGAGTCAGTTCAGTTAGTCAATTCTGTTACCTTCGTGTGATATAATGCATATTGTCTTTTTTGTTGAATTTATTTTGAAATATCTAATACCTTTCATAATGTGTAATTCGTTTTAAAACAAATGTTTTGTTAACCCTTAGACGTCGTGCCCTCATGATCTCAGACGGAATCGAACACGTTGGATCTCTCCGTTGGGAACTGGCTGGAACTCTTTTGTTCGTATGGATCCTTTGCTATTTCTGTATTTGGAAGGGAGTTAGGTGGACTGGAAAAGTTGTCTACTTCACAGCTTTGTTCCCTTACTTTTTGCTGACAATTTTACTCATCAGAGGTAAGTTAACAAGCATTAAAACATTTGATAGTTGAGCAATTTAAAAAAGAGCGAATATATAACCAAAAATAACTAGAAGATAATCTAATCGAAAAATGCAGAATCGTAACCCTTAACTTTAACTGTCAGAATGACAGTTAACGTTTTTACTGTTGACATGGTTAATTGCAATATTAGTAGATTGTCAATAGTTAACACTTAAAAATATAATAAAGATAAGAGTGTGAAAAATTCTTGATAATTTCCATAAGTTTGGTGAATATCAACAGAACTCAATTATTTTTTGAAATATCCAGTGTAAATAAATTAACTGATATTTTTAATTTCTCTGTGGGTATCACATGTAATATCACCAGTCCGAGAAGGTTAATTCACAAATTGAGTATTATGTTTATATTTGATTAATATTTTTAGACTTATGTAACATTACTTAAAATAACTATAAATTTGAATGTCTACTTCCATATGCAGGTATTACACTTCCTGGAGCGATGGAAGGAATTAAATTCTACGTCATGCCAAATCTGTCTAAACTTGGAGAATCCGAAGTATGGATTGATGCTGTAACACAGATTTTCTTCTCATATGGTTTAGGTCTTGGAACACTTGTAGCTCTTGGAAGTTATAACAAGTTTAATAACAATGTGTACAAGTAAGTTTTCTGTATATACACTCGAGTATCGTTATGCATGGCTTTTAAATAACACAATCCAAGAACACGGCTTAAAAATCAATAAAGAATAACAGATGAAATATAAATATTTTGCGTACAATGGTTAACACTAAAAAAAAAAAAAATCATTCTCATTTAAACCCAGTAAACTTCATTCGTGATCCATTTGCATGTAGATAATATTTCCAGTAGCAAAAGCTGTTTTTCTCCCCTAAAAACGTTTCACAAAACCTATTATATATTTTAATTGCTTTTTTAACACAAAAACGGTTTATATATTATTAACATTATAAATTTGCAACCATGTGATCTCAGACAAAATTAAATTTAATACATTACATTGACTTCTAACGTCTCAATTATTGAGAGGGTTGATTGCAGTGTATTGAAAGACGATATTCAACAATACAAAAGTGTTAAACAGTGTCAAAAAAAGCACGCACTAGCTAATTTTTATATTAAAATTAAACCTGATTAGTTCTGATTATCTTCAATATTAACACAAATAATGTTGATTAAACCAGCAGTGAACGGGTTAAATATTGTATTCGTTTCAACTCGCCAATCCGAAACAATGCTGTTGTACAATACATTGTAAATTCTCAAACTATGATAGTTGGATCTCTTTAAACAAACTGGTTCTACATTTTCTAAGAACAAACAATTCATCTCCACGAATTCTCTAAAGAATATTTGTGCTATATATGTTTATTGAGACAATAATGTTGAATGTGTAAATTAACACTACATTTTTGTACAGTTTTCTTTTGTAACGTGTTAAAAGAGAATCGAGTTTACTTGAATAATATTATGAAAGTTTGCTTTGTATTTTTCAGTATTGGTAACACTTATTGACAAAAATTACTTTTTTCCAGGGATGCGCTTATAGTTTGTACGGTAAATTCAAGTACGAGTATGTTCGCTGGATTTGTAATATTTTCTGTGGTTGGATTTATGGCGCACGAACAACAAAGGCCTGTTGCTGAAGTGGCTGCATCAGGTAAAGTTTTCCCATAATTTAAAATTATCAAATAATTAACAAACACTTAACATTTTAAGAATCAAATTAGCTATATAAGTTTGTTCATTATATTCAACAGATAATATAATATGTATGTGTATCTATAATATGGACATCATTTTAAGTTCCTTTCGATTTAAAAAAAACCATACAGGGTGTTCTCTAGGAAGGATTACTGTTTTCAGTAATCTAGTGTAACATTTGCTAAATACCTTTTAATTTTTATTAAAAAGTTATAATGAATAATATAAATGGAAACTTTCATACAATAAAAAAATATTTAATTATTCGCCAGTCACTATTGTATTTATTAAAAGTGACAATATTGTATGTCTGGATGAATCATAAGTTTTTACTTGCGTTTACAAAGCTCTTTTTAAAATCAATATAAACTTAATTATATTTCAAAACTTGATATTAACTATTTACGTCTAGATATTTAACTATGATTACTTAAGATATTAGCGTGAAATAAAAATAAAATATGATTAAAAACAGTCGATATTAGCTACATATTGAATATTTACACAGGACGTGTTAACACGTCAAATATCAGTAAACTGGACCAGTAAGCGTGGGATTATGGAACACGTTAACAGGCTTGTTGAATAACGTTTGAATTTCAGTTTCTAGGGTGTAAAATATTTTTTATCATCAGGTCCTGGTTTGGCATTCTTGGCGTATCCTTCTGCGGTGCTACAGCTTCCTGGATCAGCTCTATGGTCTTGTCTCTTCTTCTTTATGTTACTACTCATCGGTTTGGATTCTCAGTTCTGCACCATGGAAGGATTCGTGACCGCGATCATTGATGAGTGGCCAGGACTATTGAGAAAGCGCAAGGAAATATTCATCGCCATTACTTGCTTACTCTCGTACATTGTTGGACTTTCGTGTATATCGCAGGTAATATCACATTATGCAGAAATTTTGTTAAATTCAATAAAAACAGGACAGGGAAAGTAATTCGAGTTCATAGTGGATAATTAACAGGTATACAAATAAATAGTTCGAAAACAAAAAAGCATAGTTTACATGTAATCATACAACAAACATAATATATAAATGAAATAAAATAGTTAATAAAAAACAATCGATAAAACTTAGCATGGAAAAAAATAAAATACTTACTTACTCGCCCAACCTATTATTACCTAGAAGTAATTTAAGAAAGCCCAAAAATATTATAGTCTTTTTTACATGCCCTCCTTTTTTGAAACTTAAAAATAAAATTCAAAAAAAAAAATCAAATTGTCATTTGTGGCTAACATCGTTTTGAAACAGCTTGTAGCTATTCATTGGGACTGTCATAAAAAGTATTAAAAAAAACATGAATTATTATTGTACATACATAGCATTAATTCAATAATATTAATTTATTACATTTAAAGTAACGAATGTGATAAAAGCATTTTGCTTTTCTACTGCCGATAATTTAACGAATAAAATATTTTTTAGGGTGGAATGTACGTCTTCCAAATCCTCGACTCATACGCCGTATCCGGTTTTTGTTTGCTCTTCTTGATTTTCTTCGAATGCGTCTCCGTATCGTGGGCTTTCGGAGTTGGACGTTTCTATGATGGAATCAAGGAAATGATTGGCTACTACCCGATGGGATGGTGGAAGTTTTGCTGGGTCTTCACAACCCCGTGCATATGTATTGTAAGTAGCTTATAATCATTATTTTTTTTATACCACAAAGTTAACTGTCATCAGTTTTTAAAACCACAAAGTTGACATGGGTTTTTAATATTGAGTTTTTCATTCATAGGGTGTGTTCTTCTTCAACCTGGTTCAGTTTACTCCCGTTAAGTATTTAGACTACTCGTATCCGTGGTGGTCACATGCTTTCGGATGGCTGTCTGCGCTTTCGTCTATGCTCTGCATTCCCGGATACATGATCTACCTTTGGTACACCACCCCTGGAACTAGGGAAGAAGTGAGTCAAATTACTTTATTTTAAATAAATCACCAAACATAGCTTTATATATATATAAATAAAATATATCAGTATATCTTTATTCTTGTTAAAACAGGGCTTCTAAATTACATGATATAAATCATTTTATCAGAAAATTTTCGAAATAAACATTTCACAATTAAACTCTGAACCGATTTTGAATGAACAAGTAAACCTCTTAAATTCGCCCACTGTTACGTAATTCACGTGAGATTATTTCAATCAGTCAACAACTTGAATAATTCAATTCTTACAAAAATACGTCAATTGATACTTTACGTCACCAAAATCCAACAAATTTTAAATCATGTTTGAATTGTAACAACTTTGTACGACTCCACATGTCTTGTTACTAACGACACGGGTTTCGCCTTTCGGCATCTTCAGGCATTCTATCACAGGGATGCAACAAAACTGACGAAGCCGAAAGGTGAAACCCGGGCCGTTAGTGACAAAACATGTGGAATCATACTAAGTTGTAACAGTTCAAATTTTATATTGAAATTTTATCAATAGGTATCAATATTAGCATCTTCATTCCATATTATAAGTTTTTAAATCAATATGTTTTTATATATTTTATTTTTGTTAAATGATTAAATTGCAATTGTTGTTAGATTATTCGTTCAAATTTTAAGGTTATTATTAATCAAATCAATAATGATCAAAAGGAAATCTTATTTAAAAATATTCAATAGCTTGTAATGATAACGTTTATGTCTGTATATTTTTTTTATGTTGTAATTGTATATGTTTGTTTATTTTTTCTCGTAGAAATTCCGAAAGATTGTACGCATCGAAGAAGATATTCCAGCCCTGCGATTGAAGATGCAGGCGGAAGCAGCGGCCAAAAAGAGTGCGGTTTAAATAAAAACGCATTCATCCATTATCTTCATAATAACGCACAATACTTCTAAAACGGGAGGCTTTCGTCGATATCTATAGCCCGTGGTAAATACAATATATAAACATAATTAACGCAAAGTTAAGATCCGATATCGGTCGATCTATACTTTTTATGTGTCCATATTTATTTCAGTTATCAGCGTTGCGAAACGATTCAAGATGGAGTCGACTACATTTCAACAAATATGGATGCCACAATAATAACAATATACAACATGGCGCTGTGTGCAACACAGCTTTCGCTGATATCATTTGATTTCCTATTCATTATTTACGTATCGTTTTAATTAATTAATTAATACAATATTAGGTTAATTGCATTTCTGCTGATAGACATTTTTTGATGTAATTATTTAATTTATGTCATTTTTTATTAGCCTGCCAATTATTACAAAAATCATTATCGTCAAATGACAATAAATAAATTATTAAAATTCAAGTCGTCAATTAAATTAAATATTTATAAAATTAATAACTGCCAATGTTTCATATATTGTAGATTTTTATTTTTTATTTAAATATGCATTTTCTACTAAAGCAAAATGTGAAAATATTAAAATTCCAATTTGGCCATTTTAATACAGTTAAAAAAACACTTTGATGGTTTTATAAAATCATATTAAAATTTAAAATTAAATTAATAGTTAAAATCGGTGTCCTTAGTCAATATTAATGTAATATGTCAAATAATTTTTGTATTGTGTCTTTTTAAAATATTTAAATAAACTATTTTCAGTGTGAACTTAGTTTGAGAACATTTTCAACTTTCAACTTTGCAACCGATTTTAAAATTAGTATGAATAGTAAAATTTTATTCAGATCGAATTTTGAGACTATTAAACCTAAATTTCCTCATAGATGTTAGATTATTTGTAAAAATCAGTGGTGTCCAGTATTAAATTATAAGTAACGCTAAAGATGGAGTTTTTATTAATTGCAATGCGAAAATAAACATATTTTACAAAAATAAATTCAAATATTAAATTAACGTATAAAAACTATTCACCTGTTAATCTTTTGAAAAAGCTAAATGACATTGGACATTACTGATAAATTTAGTAAAGTTTTATATTAAGTGTACTGAAATACATTTTAAATTAGACAAATCAAAATATAGCAAACAAAAAAAACTGATTAAAAATCTAGAGCTTCAAATATAAGACTAAATTAAGAATAACCTGCACACATTGAATTCGGGATCAAAAATAATTAAGTGAACAATTTTGAATTTTAAATTTATCTAAATATTAATCAAAATATATACACATACCAAACATATTTCCATGTCTTTTTAATAATGTTCAAAATGAAACTAGACTCAATTTGGTTTATATAAGATTTTCTTTGAATATGTATTCAATATTTCAACATATTTATAACCAAACAATCAAATAAAAATATTTATAGACGAATCAATCGTGATAATTCAGTTCTTTCGACTTTGGTGCAATGTTTTAAATAGTTTTTATTTTATATTGATAGTATTAAATTAATATAATGATTTATTTACTTACAAATTTTCTCATTATTTCGACAGTACCATAAATGAATAAAATTCTGAAGCCACATAAAATTATGAGAGTGTATCGATAATCAAGTATTCTCTTTAATCAGTTTGAGGTTGACAAATTTAAACATTCTCTAAATTTTATTTTAAATATTACAGGTTTAACGATCTTCCCTTTTAAATATACATATAAAAAATAATTTTAGCAAAATCTTAGCAAGAACTTTCTTAACCGATTTAATAATCTCTTCTTAATCAATTTTGATTGTTCGTAGAAATTGACAAATTAAAGTTTTAAAACTTAATCACTCATATTAACTATTAACACGTTTTCATTTCTGATGGCAGACCTTTGTGAAAACTTTTGTTTTAAAAAATCTTTATGTTAAAATATTGCATCTCTGAAATCAATTAACTGCGTATTGGATGAACAATTCTATTTTTCTTTATGTTATTCTCTTATTATTCAAATTAGCACCACCAACAGAAAATGTTACAATTTTCATTAGTGTTTTTTGATTATTAACAATCAATAGTTATTCAATGAAATAAGCTGTGAAACCAAATAATTGTGATGTTTTAAATATTGCCAAATTATGTATGTCTTAAGTATTCTAAAATGCTCATTTTTCTTATAAACGCTGCTTGACTTTATACATGTCTTCCATTTTAATTTAGTAGATATTCGTCATAAGTCATTATCTCTATAGAAATAAGGTGAATGTTATAGAAATAGGTGATAAAATATGATTATGCAAGCGTAAATGTATTAAAATGTGCTTCCAGATAATAATTATTAATATTTGTGAGTGCATATCAAAACATAGGTTTAGACGTCTATACATGATGTATGAAATCAAAAAAAATATATAAAACATTTATAATATTATCATTCCAAGTTGTGTACTCTCGTATATATGTATAGAACAAGTTAATGGTACTTTATAAATGTTTAATTTGTGTTTGTGTACATTTATTAGATTTAATTCTAAGTCTATTATTGTCAATAGTAAACAGCTCCACCACAAGGATTATTCTTACACTAATATTCAAACATTTTAATAAAACAGAAATCTGTATACAAGATAAAAAGCTTCAACACTGAATTGACAGATGGTGTTAAACGATTTCAATTTACAACATAAATAACAAATTATGCCAGTATTATCAAATTTTGGTCTTCCAATACATACTGCAGTAAACGATAAAATAGTTATTTATCATTAGTGATTATTTTTAAGTATAACATTTATTACAATTATCGTACAAATGCATTTTAATTATGTCAATTAGCTGTTAATTTTATTTGTATATAGTTTAATTGAATATTTATTGTCATATTAACCAAAAAATAATGTAAGCCTTATGTGTATCATTAATGAAATTTATTTTATACTACTAACCGATTTGTAGCACACTTTATGTCTTGGCATATATGCTAAGTATTTTCTTTCTTATAGTTCATCCAGTACTGTCTTTAAAAAAAGATTTGTGATTATCCTGCCATCATAAAATACTCATTTTCACTTATTTTCTGACTATAGATTATATGAATAAAATAAACCAATGTTTTGTTCAATGCATATTTAAAATGTCTTCCATTACACTAATACGTTTATTTATTACTTTTGAATCAAAAACAAAATTGCTTTCTTTCTATACTAATAAAATAAAAATAAAAGCTATTTGAAAGGGAAGATAAACCTTTTATGAACATTTTTATTCGTTTGAACCATAGACAAGCATTTTGAGGCGATGTTAATATATTCAAAGTTTGTCTACTGTATATTCATCCGAGTCCGGAGCACATAATTAATACAAGCTGTTATAGACATTTTTTCATTATTGTAGAATCTATTTTGTAGTTATTGTAATTGTTAATTGAAATATATTATTCTATCGTGATAAAAATTGTGTTTTTATTTACCTTTATCTGTTCATCAAAATAAAAAATAAATGCGTCTGCCTGTCTATCACAAGAATTTTCGCTAACAGTAAAACCTTTTATCAACTTCAACACTCATTTTGGATTCCGAGATTCATATGGAAGACCTTAAAATGTCAGCCACTAATCACAACAGCATGAACATTCGTCATTGGAAACAAGATGTCGCCTGTGTACTCTAAACCCTATGTCTCAACCGGCTGTCCATGGAGATTTTTGGGTGGTCTGCAATGTGATATTATTTCGATAAACAATCGAATTTTATGTTGTATTTTATGGATTTTTAAATTATATTTTTTTTAACTGTCTGTTTTAATATACTTAAATATTGTTATATTGGCATACGGTGATGCAAAATAATTGTTTTGAATAAAAAATCAATTATATAAATATTTATTATTTTATTCCAATCTTGATGAAGCGCTATAAAAAAGTTTAGAAACTATGCTCTAAATCATAGATTCCCAACTTTTTTTGGGTGGCGACCCCTTTTCATAAAATCAATGTGACCAGTAACCCCCCATACAATCCTACAGTAAACAAAAAAAAAAAATTTTAGGTGACCGTATAAGTTGGCGAAACCTCGGATGGGAGCCTATGCTCTAAACCATAATCATCCATGCTTTCAAAAAAACATTAATCAATAAAACTGTCCATGTCTTTTATAGTGTTAACAGCATCTTCTTGGTAAAAAGGCATTATATTGTATAATATATAAAATAATAAAAACACATTTCCAAAATTTCATGTCTATTATTTGATCAGAACCAGTTGTTTATCGTAGACATTATTCATACCAAAATTTCGCAGTTTGATTTCAATCGATAATTTTTGTGATGAGTGAAACCGATCGTGATCATAAAAATATTAAATTGTGATTATAGAACGTACTAAAAATGTCTTTTTGTTAACGCTTTCACTGCTAATCTAAAAATCCCATGTAAAGTGTCATGCTCAATATATTCGAATAATAAAATTGTATTGCAAACTATTAAAAATATGCATTATTTCAAAGACAATAACATGCGAGAGTCGGTAAGTACAAATAACTCTACTTCGGTATAATTGCGTCTCATATTACATCTCGATAAATCTGCGTCAAGTTCATAATGTAACGGTCGGTATACACGCGTATTTATTTTGAATTACATTTTGCTTTTTTAAGTTTTATTCTATCCATTTCAAATAACATTTTTTTACGTTATTCTACGTGTTTTGCCACTAAAAGGCACATTTCAGCCATTCTATCACACGAATGCAACAGAACTGACCAGAAAGACCTTGTACGAGTTCTTCACTATATTTAGAAACAAATCACATAAACATTAGATTGATTGTACTTAAATAGATAGAAGAGAGTTTTTTTATATTATCATTTTCATGAAATATATTAAAATTTGTATAAAATAATTTAAATTATTGAAGTGAGTATATTGGGACAAAATATAAATAGATCGATAAAATAAAACAAAAAACATTCATTTATTTATAAATGCGTTCCACTAATCGCACTACGAAAATTTAAATAAACAAGTATCATCGCCTGAAGTATTAGGCGAACATAAATGTGAAGAGGTAGAGAGAAATTTTATTTATGCCGATTTTATTTATTAATTCCGCAATACCCGCGTACATGCTGACTCAACGACCAAAGTCCAAGGGTGTAAATTTTCGATACAAAATGTGGAAAAAGTATCAGGCTTGCATAAAGTTGAGGAGGTAAATTTTTCGATGTTAGAAAATGTTGTGTGAAACAAAAAATTGTTAAGTATATCCGAACTCTTCTAACATTCGTTTATTCGCGGGAAAATAGTTGCAATCACTCAACGAACGACCCAAGTCCAAGGGTGTAAGTTTTCATCGATACAAAATATGGAAAAAGTATCAGGCTTGCATAAAGTTGAGGAGGTAAATTTTTCGATGTCAGAAAATGTTGTGTGAAACAAAAAATTGTTAAGTATATCTGAACTCTTCTAACATTCGTTTATTCGCGGGAAAATAGTTGCAATCTAAGTCTTAGGGCGGTGGTGCAACGGTTTTGATATAGATCGTTAGTATTCGGTGCAGAAAAAGGTATCCACTCTATACTTACCGAATACATAGTCCAAAGTAGATACTTTAAAGACGTTTATTTATTATATGGTATTACCATACCACCGTATTACCAAATACGTATGACCAAATTATTTATGTTTAGCGTTTGAATTTTTTTCAACACTGAGGCTTGCCACAACTTTTATTTTTTTATTATGACTTTTTGGTGTGATTAGAATGAAATTTGTTGTTTTACGTGTGGTATTGAATTGTATGTATCATATCTATCGACATAAATTGTGAAAATGCTGGCAAATTAAAAAGAAAATTTATTTTTTCATGAAAAAGAATTTATTTTTGCTCACAATTCGCTAAATAACTCAAACTCGAAAATTAACAAATTTTCACAAAACAAAATTGTAGAAATAGTCCAGTTATTTTTATATTCTTATTGCTAAATATAACAATGAAAAAATTTTTACCAAAAATCACAAAAAAATATTAACAGCTACGTCTAAGTTCAGCTTTACTGTGTAAAAAAGTGTTACGCGCGGTAAGATCAAAAGGCGATGAAATCCGAAAAAATATTATCGGCTTATAAAAAATACAGACAATACAGTCGTAAAATTATTTTTTTACATTTCGGGCATGAACACGCTAGACGGGTCCTGTTCTGAGAACGTAGTGGATATAAGTATGGACACGCTAGGCGTGTCGCTAGCACGGAACGAGTTGAATACTATTGTATTTTGATCACTTGGCCATATGCCGAATGATTCCTGATGAATGTTGGGGCAAAATAATAAACAAAACAAATAAAACTGGAGGCCATTTATTTTCAATTATTTCCAGGTATACATAAGTAAAATAATTTCAATCATATAGGGTACAAAATAACAATTATTATCGTACAATCTAATAATATTCTCCATTGCTGGTTCCTCTTCGAATACACTTACAAAACAACAATTCATAATTATAGTTTCCGCTTCTTAAAAATAACCTAATTCTAATAATCTCATCGTTTTATAAAACCTAATTCTTAAAAATAAATTCTTTTTTCAAATAATTATTGTCATGAGTTGATGAACACATGTTATAAAAATCTCAAATTATTTTCACCACAAATTTAAACGAAGCATCAAAGATCATACAACCAAATATCAACCCTACAGTCATATTAACAAGTGAATCAAATTTTCAATATAATATAATAATTAGTCAAGGATATTTTTTGTTTGTCATTATACAAAGTTATTCTTCTCATGTTCAAATAATTACTTGATTTGAGATAGTAGTATTGAATTTGAAGAGAAAATTTGATTATTTACAATGACACAATGCACCACAGTACATTGAACCACTCACTAGTTCAAAGTATGTAAAAAAAAATGTGTAGAGTTGACAGTTAAATGTATCGATGGACTGGATACATTTAATGAACTTCAAAAAGAGATTTGTTAATTTGGCACATGGAATTGGAGCGAACATCAAAATCGACTGACTGATAAAAAAAAAACAGAAGTATTCATCATTTAAAACTAGAGAAAACCATAAAATATTTTTATAGATATATTTACTATAACGTAAAGAAAATTATAATCTCTCTGTTAACAAGATCACTTGCGTATATAATATTATCAATTTACAAAATTTGTTAAACGAGGGACTATTTTTATGTAATGGTTTGCAAAAATCTCATTAAATCCGACAGACACATCTTATTTCTAATAATCTCAATGGCGACGCAAATATACCTGAGTTAAAATTAATCAGTTTTGGAGAATGTTGCTATAGACGCTAAGCAGATCGAACAGTATTAGATTAAATTTGAATTTCTTTTTTAAAGTGTTAACCGTCACTTCTTGATAGAAAGACATGATATTTTAAATAATAAAAACACATTTTTTTGTACTTATTTCCACAATATATTTTATAATCAAGACCGGATTCATTTATCGCAAGCGTTGATCAAATAATAGTGAAACCGGTTCTAATCGTGAAATATATTGTGAAAATATGTTTTTACTATTTCAAATATCGTGTCTTTCCATCAAAAAGTGACAGTTTACACTTATAAGTTGGTTGTCCCACCTCCACCCGTTATATGTATGCAGCTGCTGTTACACGGCCGCCTTCCATAACGCAATACTAATAAAAAGAATCGATTTTACTCCTCATATTCTTGGCCCGATACAGAGCTGTACGGACCGATCGTTAAACCATGTTTTGATAATGTTTTTCGGAATAAAATTATTTTAATTTGTTTCGTGGGTTCATGGTGGTTTGAAAGTCAACATACTAAGGTTCGGTCACAAATCTCATTATAAAATTTTAATTTACATGTATTTATTTCTGTATAAAGTCTGGATCAATTTTTGAACTAGCTAATTTAATTCCCACCTATCCATCTGTATTAAAAACAAAGTGTAGTAAGAGTGATCAACTAACTAATAATCCATAATGAAGGGTTGAGCAATTGACACTGTGTAATTACCCCATGTTGAGCGTCAACGATTTTTGCAACCAACCTATTCAGATGTCAATAATATGGAAATTGTATATTTGATTGGATATTCTGGTTAAACAGAATAAAATTGCACAGCAACAAGATTGATTCATTTGATTTTAAAAATTAGACTGGCAGATCTATCAATAAAACAGTTTTGTTTTTCTTTTTATGAATACACTAAAATAAATTGTGCGTAGTTGAGATCACATTTATTTAAAATGTTATTGAATCATTACTTATTTTATTTACATATAATATTTATTATAACTACAATAGGAAAAAAATATTTTGTCATAATACATTCTAAGTATCATAATAATATGGCATGCTATTGAACTGATACTAAAAGAATATATATATTTTTTTTATTTATCTGAAAGAAAAAAATATTAAATACGTTTTAACTGTCAGTCAGATTTCATTAACAAATTTCAATTGCAAATGACAGATTTTAAAATAATAGTAACTTCAATTAATCGATTAACCCTTGTTTAAGATTTAATTAGAAACTAATTAAGTATCGATAAATTATTATGTATGCATGAATTTGCTTGCTGTTAACACGTTGGATGCTAAAAACGTGCCTAGTGTGTAATTCTATATATTTAAGAAACGCTGATCAAGTGCCTATTGTATCAAGAGTTAATGGATGTTTGTACAATGCTAAATATTGCAAAGTGATTGCTACAAGCCATCAGTTGACTTGTGAATGAGTGTGTGTAAGAATAAAATGGAAATTTGTTCAATGTTTTACTATCTTGTGCTTGATTGATCATATATCAACAATCCCACTGACATTTAAAAGTATTTACAACAAATTGACGACAACAAAAACAATGTAGATCAAATACGCTATGACACGTGATATGAAGCAATTATTGTTTTGCATAATTACAAATAGATTCCACGAATAAAAAATAATTATAATCAACATAGAACTAAACTAAGACAAATCCACCTTGGCGATCTCAGTCAAATACATCTAAGCTTCAAATATTACTACATAAAAAGAGGTTATATGTTTAAAATGAGACAAGATAATAGTGAACTTGCAGCACAGTGCTTTGCAAATATAAAAATATTGCTTTAATAATATATAAGTATATCTAAAAAACAAAATTAAATAATATCTACTAAATAAAGACAATTTTTGTAAAATTTTCAAAGTTAAGATACATTTGAAATTAGCCAGTTTTTAGACAAAAAAATTATGTATTATAATTCTAACAATGTAATTTAGATCAAATTTTAAGGTTTTCTTCGTGGAAATGAATATTTAAGATGATGAAAAAATAGCAATGTGTTTTAGTTCTACAAAATTTATAAGATATATAGCCGACAGCTATTTCAGCTCATGCCTTCATCAGAACTATGAATGAGTCTACCAAATAAATCCAAATTCAATCAATAGAATAATATTTAAATTATAAAATGCAATGTTTAGTTTATGATATTTACTGAAGGTGCTTGATGGTATTTCAATATTAAATTTGAATTGTTGAAACTTTATACGATCCAATTTGTTTTGTCATTCACGACCCGGGCCATTCACCATTTTTGCATCTTCAGGCAATCTATCACGCAGGTGCAACAGAACTGACTGTCAGTTCTGTTGCATCCGCAGAATAGCATAGAATGCCTAAAGGCGAATCTCGCGTTGTTAGTGATAAAACATACAAATTTTCAACAATTAAAAATTTATTAACCTGTTGAGTGGCATGCCACATACATGTATTTTTGATCTGCAATTTTTTTTAATTGACATTTTATTTAAAAAACGAGTACTGCTACTGCCATCTTGTGAACATTTTTGAATACTTTTAGTCACTATTTTACAGTTTACGCTTTTACCAACTCAAATATACATCAATTATTCCCATGAAATATTGACAGCTCAGAACGAAGCTATCACAAACCAGCACATCGTGAGCACATTTATTACCAAAATATTTTTGCATTATTTTACATTCAAATCACATATTTAATCAGTTTACATTGTATTTTGATTATATTGGATATCGGTTGGTGTTTTGAAACATTTTGGAGTGTGGTACCACATTGCAAATAACAATTTTATTGAGTTTTCAGTAGTGATTGTAGTATTACTTTTTATTGAAAATGTAGTGTTTTTTGACAATAAGTTATTGACCCCTGGAAATAATTTTCACTTTTTGTCTAAATAATCCATTTATTATCGAAATATTAAGTTATTTTTTATAATGAATAAGGTTGAAAAAAAATTCACCCTCCATTTACAAATTAGTTGAAAAATGTCTGTCACTCGACAGGTTAACAATAAATTTGAAAAACCTTTCAGTTGATAATGAGAAATGACTACTGTTTTACTACAGATTTTTTTAAATATCTAAGTGTTGGCAGTGATAAAGAGTAAAATCAGAATAAAAATAAATACTAACAACTCTTCAAAATTAAACAAAAATTGTAACAAAAAATTTACTGTATCATTTGTAAGAATTGATTCTCTTCATAGAATGACGATAAGGACGTATTTAAATCATTAACAACCATATTAGAATTACTCGTACACAACGGATGGGTGCTACTGGAAACTGTTTCCGGATTAGTCCAACCTTTACAGCTCTGAACGTATGCTAAAGTTCTTCTGTAAGCTTCTCCGTTCCTTGCAGGGCTCGCACCTTGAGATTGTGAAATATCCCAGACCTGTACTTCATCTGCGTTCCGAAGGTTATTACCTCCCGGTGAATTTTCTTCGCAGTTGGTACCCGGTAAATTAACGACAGTGCCGTTTTCGCTGACGATATTATTTGTGGTGTCGGTATTGTGTTCAGGACCTCTTAAGCGGGTCGTAGATTCATTCTCGGTGCTGAACTGCCGACCGTGATTGTTCGACATATAGCCAACGTGGAATTGGTTATAGCTTTGATTAGGGTTATAATTTCGAGGGAAATTATTTCGATCATATTGCCACTGATTGCCGAATTGATTTCCGTTAGGATAGTTTCCAGTTTTATCTTGGAAATTAGGATTATTACCAACGCTATTCGCAGATTGTTCGCCGTCGAATTGGTTAGGGTTCTTTTGGTGCTGCATGTTGTTTTGATGCATCCGTGCTGCATTTTGTATCGCAGCTGCATTGTTATAATGCATTCGAGCGTATGCTGGATTGTATGCATTCTGATGAATGAATTCCGACGATTGCATAACTCCGGGAAGCATTGGCACTCTATTATCACGACAATCTTGAAGATGTCTATCGCAAAGGTTCATATTTGAATATTGGTTAATATTTTCATTGGCGTTACTTCCGATGCTTCTATCAATGCTCATAGAAGATGCTGCAGAGGCGGGAACGGCGTTCATTTGATTAGACACACATTGGGCTTGGTATTGGATCAACCTGTTCTGCATGGCCATCTGTGGATTCATCATCATTGGACCGTTGGAATACTGATTCAAATTCTGACTATTAAAATTACCTTGATGGTTTGGCGTTTTATTGACAGGAACTAACGGCGGTGGCATCGCATTGGACGCTTGACTCATCGTTTGCTTGCCATCATTAGGACGAGGACTCGACATTGATTTCTGCTGTTGTGGACACGGACTCATAACGTTGCTTTGCGGACTCATGACATTCATTGGACTCATAACGTTGACATGACTCTGTGGACTCATAACGTTCGTTTGACTCTGCGGGCTCATGACATTCGGATGCGGGCTATGCATATTTTGCATTTGCGCTGGACTCATAGCCATATTTTGATGATGAGGGCTCATCATGCCCTGTTGGTTCATCATTGGACTCAACACATTCAAGTGCTGAGACTGAGAAGTGTTGTGCCGCATATTGTGCATGGCTTGCTGCTGATTCAACGAATTCTGTTGTGGACTCATCGCATTCTGAGGGCTCATTACCATATTTTGATACGGGTTATTCATCGCCATGTTTTTCTGCTGCATGGCCAAATTCTGTTGTTGGCTGGCAATCATCTGGTTAACGTTCTGATTTTGCGCGTGAAGCATTTGACTATGAGGATGTTGAGCGAAAGAAGTATTCTGGTGATGCTGCAACATTGCCATATTTTGTCTTTGCATCATCATTGCGTGATTTTGTTGTTGGCTCAATTCATTCATGTGCGAATTCTGGTGAGGATTTCCCGCAAATTGTTGCATGAATCCATTCTGATGCATGACCCTCGCTTGCATCTGCTCCAGATTCAGACCGTTTCCTGACCTCATCATCGGTTGTTGCGGAGTACCAGGGGAACAATTCATTTGCTGGTAATTAGCATTAGTCTGTTTCATCACGGGTTTCGTGACGGCTACTTTGGGAAGAGGTTTGGTTTTGGCGAGTTCTTGATTTTTCAACTGCTCAATTGGATTTACTCCGGAGTCACCCAAAGACATGGCGACTTCAGGATTCAGCTTATCATTATTATCCGGAGGACCATCCATAGACATAGCCAAAGGATCCTGAGTAGGCTTTGTTGGAACATTAATGTTAGCAGCATCTTTAGGTTCTTTAAAAATACCATCATCTGTTTTAGGTTTATTTTTATCTACTAAATCTTTAACTTCCTCTTTAATATGTTCTCTTTTTTCATTAATATTAACGTTAACTTCAGTTGGTCCCAAATTTGTCGGGTCACTTTTTGGCATTTCTTTTTGATCACATTTTTTATTTTCTTCTTTTTGATCGGAAGTTACAGTACTTGATTTAACTGCATTAGCGCTAGAATTAGACTCGGGTGAAATCTTATGAAGTTTAGAGGAATGCGCAGCGGGTTTCGCGCTACGAGACTTGTTGGTGTCGTTGGTTGACTCAATTGAAGGATCGAGTAAATTCACAAAGTTGTCCACTCCGAGGATGGATTGGTTAAGATATTGCATCATCTCGTCCGGAATGACCAGCTTATTCTCCACCATTTCACCTTCTGCCACCTGAAGAAGAATAATCATTAAAATTAATGAACGATAAATTTACAATTACAATTATTTGAGTGTTTATATATTCATTAAGTGATTGCTCTACCTCTTCCAAATGAACTTCTTGGTTGGGATGATGAACTTGAGCGGCTGTGACCACCGTGGTCGACGATCGCTGGTTTGGTTTAGGAATCGCTGAAGAACTGGTGTTGCCAGTCAGCTGATCCAGGTCAGGAATTCGTTCGAAATTACCCTACAAACAATAAATGAACAAATGAATAAAATGACAAAAACAATTAATATTAGATTATACGTACTTTGATCCTTTCTACACAAACGTCTCAAGGTATGAGACGCAAGCTTTCAAACATCGATAATACAGGCAATCTTTTACATATAGGACTGATTTTGGTTTCAGAATATCGCTTAATATGTCTTGCTACGACCACCTCCATACACTCATCAAAAGTATTAGGTTTAAATGTTTAAACCATTGATTTTTCGAACCCTTTAAATTTATCGCGATCTCCGCCAGAGTAACAAATCAGTTTGAATCTACGCGCCAAACTTTGCACAGAACTTTGCACCAATCTCACGGAATATGACACTCCATGATACGTCACAGTAATGGCGCTTGTTCATTTTGGTTTGATTGGTGGCTTCGATTCGTCACGGTAATGGCGATTTACGAGTGAGTTATTTGTTAAGGATATATTTGTTAAAGTGATTGTGACAACATAGGACATTTCTTTAAGATTTTTAATGCTGTGAAACATTCCTAATGCATCTGGCTTCCATAAAAGCCAACCCAGTTATTTTTTATTGCTCTATTTATGACTCTATATGGAAAGAAAGGACAAATTTTATTTTGTATGAAACACAGCCGCGTGGAACGGGTTAAGAACACTAAAATGTACATTTGGGCATATTACTGTAAATATTTGAAATTTTAAACGTATTGACACAACGATATCAATTTTATTGACTATTGTCTTGATCATACCTTGGTGTCTTCTTCATTGCTGATATTTGACTGTCCAGAGAGTCTCCGAGCTTCCTCTTTGATTTCATCAGGTGACAATAATGTTCCTTCAGCACCGTTGGCCAATTCTTGAAGACTCTGGAATAAATTATCATAGATATATAAACATTTACGCTATAAAATGATATGAACACTTTTTATTTGAATCATTCAAACTCTGTACACTTCCGCATGTTTCGTTTATCAAAACCCACAGACCAAAGTCTCGTAATCCCGAACAACAAAAGTAAGAATTTATAAAATACCTGAGCAAGTAAAGTGGCTGCAGCCAAATGAGACGGGGGAGCTGGTGCATATCCGGAAACTTGACTGGATCTGAAATGAAAAGGACAATTATAAAATCACTATAAAGATATATATTCTTTCTAAAAACATCATTATAATGTATGTTATCTTTTAAAAAGAGTAGAGATAGAATGGATAGAGCTAAAATAAGTACTAGTGCCTAACTAGTCACTCTCATTAACACGGTGAAAAAAATATAGCAATGTATTTTAGTTCTACAAAATAATTTTTTTAAATATAGTTTATAGCTATTTCGGCTCACGCCATGGTCAGAATTATGCTTAAACTAACATTCGCTTATCTATATATAGCTGTGTAGAAAAGGCACACAATACATCTTCTCTCCTGTTTTAACGACCTAGCTTGTTTCCTGTTTGCAATAAAACTAACAATTGTAAATTAAACTAAAAAGGCGGCTATATCAATAAGTTTACATATGGCATGGAAATGGTCCATTACAGAAACAAAGAGACACCAGTCAGAGGAGTCAATGATGGTGACCGACATATATTAGTTTATTCGTTAAGAATCCTTTGTGATAGTTGATATCTATTGATCTCCAGCTGTTCCAAAGCCGTCATCCTGCAACCCTTACTACAAAGATGCAAACATTTAAGCGCTGAGTTTGAATTTATGTTATGTGATTCCTTCACTCTCATTAAGCTACATTTTACACTTAAATTGGATGAGTGTGAGTGAATTTTCAGATATCACACATACACACACACCTTTACCTTCGAACAGAAACTCATCCAAAATATTTTTATTCCCTGAATTGATAAACCATATTTTTAATCACTTTTGCTGTACATATATACTAAACGAATTTTAATACAGAAGAACTCAGATACATCAACACAAATAAAATGATGCGATAGTCTTCCACGAATTAACAGAGACGATCAAATGCTATCGCTCATTTAGATCACAATATTAAAAATAAAATAAAATCCAAATTGGGTTTAGAATTTAGAATTTTGAAAGGGTTAACATTAGTCTCGCATATAACTAAATTATCCATAATGTATTTACCGCCTACTGCTGCCAGGTGAAATAGGGTCGTAAAATGGTGACCCATGATGTTGGGGCACTCCTTGGGCATGAGGTAGAGGCACAGCAGCACTCGTTCGGTGATTAGCCGAAACCATGGAGGCTTGACTGCTTTTACGGGAGACATCTGATGATCTGTAGAAATTTCAAGATAATATTAATATCAAAACTATTTTGTCATAGAATTTTTTTTATTTTTATCCTATTACAATCGGTAATAGATGGCACAATATATTGATTGAATTGGCATTTACTTGGTAGAAATCCATTATAACACGGTGAAAAAATAGCAACATATTTAAGTTCTACAATTTTTTTTTATAATATATAGTTGATAGCCATTTCGGCTCACGCTATCGTCGGAACTATGTTTAAGCGTACATTTGCTTATCTACATATAGCTGTGTAGAAAAGGTACACAATACATCTTCTCGTCTATTCTAACGACCTAGCTTATTTTCTGCTAGCAATAAAACTTTGAAATGTAAATGAAGCTAAACAGGCGGCTATATCAATAAGATTAAATATTGGACAAGATGGTTGTTTTGGTTTATTACGGGTAGGCAATAGCCCCTCGCAATGGTCTGAGAAGCGGCGACCGACTTATATTTGTTTGTTCATTTAAGAGTTCGTGTGACGATTGATATCTATTGATTTCCAGCTGTTCCAAACCTTTATTACAAAGATGTAAACACGTAGGCGCTGAATTTAAATTTATATTAGGCGATTCTTTTATACAGTGATTTGCACAAAACACTGCCATACCGGGTGGCCATATTCTCAAAGAGAAGTCTTGATAAAAAAGTTTGTTTCATACCTGTGTCCAAAGAGACTGCTGGCTGTTGAAATTCCACTGTCTCTCCTCGCTGGCTGATCAGATGGAATACTCGCTAACTCTGTCACTTGTCTCTCCAGGTCTTGACATCCTCGGCGACTCAATCCTCCTGAAAATTTTCAAATTCGAATAAGTTCACCATTAAAAAGCAAATTTTATCTTCATTATAACAAATTTATCCTTTCCATGCAAATATCTCAAGGTATGAGACGCGAGCATTAAAATGTCGGCAATACAGACAATCTTTTGCATATAGGACTGATTTTGGTTTCAAAATATCGCCTAATTTATCCTGGTACTGCCACCTCCATACAGTTGTCAAAAGTATTAGGTTTAAATGTTTAAAACATCAATTATTGGAATCCTTTAAATTTATCGCAATCTCCACCAGTTTGAAACCACGCGTCAAACTTCACGCCTAACTTCGTACTGAACATTGCAATGTGACACTCCGTGATATGTGACAGTAATGGCGCTTGTTCATTTGAATTTGATTGGTGGCTTAGTTACGTCACGGTAATGGCAATAATGAGTGAGTTATTTGTTCGGGATATATTTGTTAAAGTGATTGTGACAACATAGGACATTTCTTTGTGTTGTTTAATGTTGTGAAACATTCCTAATGCATCTGGCTTCCATAAAAGCCAACTTAATTATTTTTTATTGCTCTATTTATAACTCTATATGGAAAGAAAGGACAAATTTAATTTGTATGAAAAACAGCCGCGTGGAACGGGTTAAAATATCGATATTACCTGACATGTGCGTTCGTGAAGCTCCGATAAATCTTCCACCACCAGCAACGCCCATTTTACTCCCAAATCTGAAACATTAATATAAAATTTAAAAAAAGAACTCTTTTAAACCTAACTTTAACTTTTACTAATATAAAGTAACGACTTGAATACCGAATAATAAACAGTCAGTATTATAGTGTATAATGTATTTTCAGAGCTTTCAGTAATTTTTGGCAGTGTTTTTACTTACTTATTGATGATAAGTACAGTGAAACCCCAATTGACTGTTCTTGCATAATACATTTTCCCGGATGGATTATTCGTTTTTTATAATCCCGTCAAACACCCATATGGACAATGTTAAATAATCTTGCATTAAGTGTTCCTCGATTTATCAATTTCCTTGATCTATCTTCTAAATATTATAGTCCCGTCTCAAATATTATCTCAATTGACCGGTTTTGGTACATCCTTCTATCCAATACAATTTGTGAGTTTGAGCACATTAAATCTTATATATTAACCAAAGAAGTTAATGTTGAAATATATAGTTCGTTCAAATGTCCTCAAATGTCCTAAAAACCCTCTCATATTTACCAATTTTTGTAAAATCCCATTTTTTTAAAATTAAAGCGGGGAAGGACTTTACTTTTATCAAATGTGTTACAAAAGGTTTCATATCACAGCGTGTTTCACGTCATCAAATAAAATGATATTCTATGATAAAAGACAGAAAAATTCACTTTTTCAATTTGCATGCATATTTTACCTGTGAGGAGCTGGTCTTTCACCGATTGCGACCATTGCTCGAAGCATCAGAGGAAGTTCACCCATTTCTCCCATCTCTCCCAAAAGTTCTTCTTCTTCCAAAACCTAAAATATAATACGAGATTTATTAAATACATAGAATCGGTAAAGATGGTAAAGTGAAAATAAATTGTTATGGATAAAACTGATTTTCTTTTCCTATGAGAGATGCATTCTGCATATTCTCATATTTCAATTAACCAGTGCTGTGGATTCATATCGGAGTTGTGTTTTGGTCAATGTCGAAATCGAAGTCGCATTCGTGAAAAAAGAAGGACTCTTTGACTTCTTTTTAGATTAGACGATTTTTAAGTATATCTCAATGAACAATTTGGCGGATTGGTTAGTTGATCTTTAATGTAATGCACATAAATAGGAAAAATATGAAAAAACCTGACCAAAAATAAACTTTTTTTAATCAAATGTCAGAGTCGGAATTGTGTTTTTTTAACTACTCCATAGCCCTGCAATTAACCTTTAATTTTCCATGAAAATTGTAGAATAGAACTTTAGTTCTATACTACAGACCCGTAATCAAAGGGTTAAAGCAAAAAAAATCACTGTTATAAAAGTTATTGACCGTTTTTCTAAGAATGCATTGTTGTGATGCTTGTAAAAAGTTTTGTGCAAAATGAGAATCATTATAACACGAAGATCGTATAGAAAAATTTGAATTGTTACAATTTTGCATGATTCCACATGTTTTGTCACTAATGACACAGGTTTCGCCTTTCAGCATCTTCAGGCATTCTATCACACGGATGCAACAGAACTGACAAACTTGTCAGAATCCAGACAACCGTGAGATAGAATGCCTGAATATGCCGAAATGCGAAACCCGGGTCGTTAGTGACAAATTATGTGGAATCATACAAAGTTGTAACAATTCAAATTTGTTATTGAAATTCCATCAAGCACCTTCAGCCGATATCATAGATTGTAAAGGAGTCAATTACCTCTCCATCCAGCTGGAAATAGGGTGCTCTACCTTCCTCAACGAAGTGTCCAGCTAATCCCGGTGATACAAAGTCCAAATCGTCTCCACATTGACGAGAAAGCTGTAAAACGTAAATGCAAAATTATAATTTGGTGGTAATAGCTCCATTATGTCAATAAAGCCAGAATTATTAATGTTAAATACTTAATCTCTACCACGCTTACACCCCAACGTATGGGACAGCAATATGCAAGGCCTGTACACGAGCGCCCCAGACGTTGGGACGCGAACATTCAAACGTCTGTAACGCAGGCAATCTTTTGCATATAGGACTGATTTTGGTCTCAAAATATCGCCCAATTCGTCCTGATACTACCACCTCCATAAAATTTTCAAAAGTATTAGTATTAAATGCTTAAAACATCGATTTTCGAACCCTTTTGAACATTTCTCGAAATTTATTCCGACCCCGCCAAAGTAACATATCAGTTTGAAACTGCAAACTAAACTCGCATCTAACTTCGCACTGAACTTTGCACCAATCTCGCGGCATTGCAATGTGATATTCCATGACACGTGACAGTAATGGCACTTGTTCATTTGAGTTTGATTGGTGGCTTCGTTATGTCACAGTAATGGCGATTTACAAGTTAGTCATTTGTTAGGAATATATTTGTTAAGGTGATTGTGACAACATAGGACATTTCTTTTTGTTTTTTAATGTTGTGAAACATTCCTAACGCATCTAGCTTCCATAAAAGCCAACCCAATTATTTTTTATTGCTGTATTTATAGCTCAATTTGGAAAGAGAACATTTTGAAAAATAGCAACGCGGACAGATTTTGTTTGTATGAAAAACTGTCTCGCCGATCGGGTTAAGGACCAAATGGTTTTAAGAAGTCTCATACAAATAACTATAGTATGTATACATACCTGAGCTGGTGACATGGCGTGATCTGACTCAGACTTGACACTAGCGCTCGACCTCGACGCGGCTCTTCCACCTGTGCCTCCTCCTTCCCATCGTGGACTGCTGCTGTCGCCGCCTCCGCCTCCCATTCCAAGACCACCTTCAGTATCTTCGTCACGATGATTACCACCTGAAATACATTACAAGGTATTATATTATCGGAATATTTAAAATTGCTTTGCGTGTGCATGACCGCGGACGTCACATTGGCGTCATTTTTGAGGCAAATCTTACGATCCGGGAACGCACAATGTGGCGTCACCGGATATGCGCAACTGTACTAAAAAAATTAATATGAATTTAATTATTTCTTTCAAAATTAATCGATAGATGGATGAAGAATATACACGAGGTCTAAAATCAAAATAGGAAAAAACTACTTCTGTGTAGTTATTTAGCGAAAACCTGGGGACTGTAAAATGTTTATACAATTTTAATATTCAATTTTTTCATAACGTATAAATGTAAAGTTTTTTTTTATTTAGTTTGCATATAAACATTCGTGTTAACTTTGTGATTACATTTAATTTTAATTAAAACTGTACAAAAATTGCATTTTATCCTTTATCTATACCTTACTGAGCTACAAAAATCATATTCTGACCCTGAATATTTCAAACATTGATATTGTAGTGAGTGTTTCAGTTAAACAATCTTATGGAGGTTTCAAAACAAATTAGTCTATATTTTTATTTATGATATTGAACTGAAGGTGCTTCATGGAATTTCAATATCAAATTTGAATTATTGAAACTTTGTACGATTCATTGATTGAATTGGCATTTACTTGGTAGAGCTCCATTATAACACGGTGTAAAAATAGCGATGAATTTTAGTTCTACAAATTTTTTTTTATAAGATACTAGCGGTGTACCCTGCATGCGTTGCAATGCCACTCAAAAAAAAGAAACCGCGACATTATGAAATCGCCTCGTCGAGAGCCTCTCGCCTTCCGAATGGATAAGTCAGACTTGAGGCGAAGCCGGAGCCAATTAGAAACGATAAGCTTAGGTTATGTTTTTCTTACCGAAATTTGACAGTGGCGGCCGTATGTGTTTTTATTTATTGGAGTGCTTTTGGATACACAATGTTTTTTGTTTTTCTATCTGGTGCATACACAAATAAATCAGAAGGTTTTCCAACACATGAGCAGGCCATATACAGTTGTCCATGTGAGAAGCATGGATTTTCTAAATTTAGTCCACACACTTATAACGACTGTTCTTGTGCCTTATTGATGGTCATTGCAAAGGCGATTCGCACTGGAAACTACAGACATTTAAATTCAAATGGCATATCTGTCGGAATCATTGGGATGCGTGGCAACATTACATCTTCTCTTTTGAATTTTCCATTTAAAATTGTAGCTTCAATAATTCATAATTTTTCTTACTGAAAGCCTGGTACCGTTGCAAAGTCGTGAGGAATTTATGTTTCGGAGAAGAATGATACGGACGCCAATTTTCAATGCTAAAACATGCGGCGGCATGCCTGACAAATCATATTCGACCGTTTACTGTTCTCAATTCTTGGAAGGATGTCGGTCCACGTATGTTGATAAACAGTTATCGCAAGTAAACGCATTCTGCATTATTTGGTTGAACAGTGTACAGACGGTCTAATGCGTCGGTTGAATATACATTGTAATGTCTTTCAACTGCTTTACCTTGTTTGCGACGTTGAATTTTTTTCTGATGCATTCCATCTGTAGAATGTTGGCACTTCAGAGTAAGGTAGCGTCTTTGCAAACATATCATCCCTACACAATAAGAAAATGCAGTTAACGTTGTTGGCTGTGGTGACAATGCTCTTACACGTGCATTTTCTGTTGTGAAGTACACTCGCTGTCCATTTTCAAGGTGAACTGCCAAATGAGTAACTGGTGGATGCCGTTCATGAATTGGAAATGATAAAATGCCATATTGCTCCATTGCTACTAATGTAGCGTCCCAGTTGATATTGGTTGATTTCATCGATAGATGCAGTTGAATTTCCCACTCCAAAAACTGCCATATCGCTTCCTTTGTTGACATATTTACAAATGTATTTGATGGATTTCACTGAATTACGTTGATGTGTGCTTTGTACGTTTTCGAGAGAAGCTGAGAATACGGTACAATCCAACGATTATCAACTTCCACCTCATTGTTTCACCCTTTTATTTCGTGCTTGAGTTGTACTCTGACCTATTCCTTTCCGTTTGGGTGGCATAATTGATTTCACAGTGAATGTTACGTTTTGAAATTCACTTTTGAAAAATAAAAAAAAAATAATTGATATATTGAATAAATTCTTTCTATATCACACACGATTTATATGTAATATTCATTTCAATTCGTTCTGTCATGCAACATAAAACCAAAACAAAAAAGTCGGTAAAAATTAGAACATTGAAACACTTTTTTCGAAAATCGAACTTTGTTTCAAAATATTCAGTACCTTACGCAAGTACCTACAGGTGAGTGAATGTGACAGATTTGCGTCGTTCTTGTTTTCGGCGTTGCTATGGATACAATGTGTCATAAATGGCCATTCTGTATTACAATAGTCTTGTATGAAAACATGTTTTTCGTAAATATTCAATTAATTTTTATAATTAAATCAAGTTCTGAGTATCCTATCTTTTGCCCGGTAGTCTAAGCAATAATTCGACAAAGTTTTATCGAAATTGGATTAATGGTGTAGGAGTTTATAAAGGACAGACATTCATTTTTATATATATAGATAGTTGATAGCTATTTCGGCTCACGCCATATTCTTCTACCATAGTCATTCAACCATAGTTCTGACGATGGCGTGAGCCAAAATAACTATCAACTCAGTGGTTCTTAACCTTGTTGGTGGTACTGACCCCCACCAGTTTCATATGCGCATTCATCGAACCCTTTTTAATTATAAAATTGAAAAAATCATGAATCGTGTGTGAGTCTTGACCTCTGCCAAGCCCTTGAGATTGACTCACCGAACCCTTAGGGTTCGATAGACCCCAGGTTAAGAACCACTGTATCAACTATATCTTTGAAAAAAATTTGTAGAACTAAAACACATTGCTATTTTTTTCACCGTGTCTGTACGATTCCGCTTGCTTTGTGACTAATAACACAGGTTTCGCCTTTCGGCATCATCAAGCACAGATTGAATGCCTGAAGACGCCGAAGGGCGAAACGGGTCGTTAATGAAAAAAACATGTGGAATCATATTAAAAAATCGTTTTTATTCATTTTGAATATCAATCAACAACACATTGCACTTAGCTGTGTCAACAATTAAGATATGGACAGTCATTGAGTTAGTCGCCTTTCGTTCCATTAGCATTTTTAATGTTTTCAGATTATCAATTCTGTATGAATTGACACATATAACTGTGCATTGATTGGTGAATAAAAATTACCTTTATGTTTTTTGTTAGCATAAAATTCAGCTCCGTGAACTGTTTTAACGTGCTTCCGTAGTGACGAAGGATCTGTATATCTCTTGGTGCAACCGGGTGCTTTGCAGACATAGGGTTTCTGTAAAAAGAAAATTGATATTATAACACATATAAATACAATTCATGACTTAAAAATAAAACAACTTTCTTATTCAATAATGTATAAAATGTATAATGTATTAAATATTTATTTTCATAATCCATTTCCGTTGGCTAATGTGGAGGCAATGGCCTCTAATAGAAGTATCTCAATGTTTGTCTTTTTAAGAGAGTAACTCAACCTTTCTTTTTTTTTCAAATGTAGAAAGAAAAATAGAGCTTAGAAAGTATTGGTAGATAGCTAATCACTCTCACTACGTCCTGTTTTGTAGAATTGAATGTGGGGGAGAAAATGTTTAAATTACAAAGTACATCAAAATACAAAAATATCTTGGAAGAAATATCCGTAAATGGATTGAAAAAAGGTATTTGCTCTACTAGGACTCAAATCCATGAAATATGCTACAATGTAAAGTGCTGCACAATGGACTTGATTAATTAATACCAAACATTGTTTTGATAGAAGGTTTGTCTAGAATAAAAGGATCTTTCAATAAAACAGTAGGTTTGCTACAAATGATTTCGCAATAGAACTGCGAATCGGCATTTAAAGAAAAAATATTCCTTGGTTATATGCTTACCTGAATTTCTTCCAAATCTTCTTTACAAACGGCAGCATGATTGTTAAAAATAATGATTAACATTTGAAATATGAATAACATATTTTGAAACTATTATAAACTCATTAACGATGATAAACATTACGACTTCATAAATGGGTATTTTTTATATAATCTTGAAACCATAAAGATGTTCAAGATCCACACAATTCGACTATATTATATTAAATATATAAATTAAGCTAATAAAAAATATTCTATAGAATGAAGTCCAATTCGGATCTCATAGCCAATAATGTAAAGTTGCCAGTATGAGATACTAAAATTCCATTTCTCTCAACCATTTTCAAACCATCCAATAAAGATAAAATCTAGAATGCAATTGTAAAACTTACCTCATTGCTATGCGTTCTGTTTTGGTGTTTAGCTCTATCGCTGGCATTAGAGAACGCTTTAGAGCATCCAGGATATTCGCAAGTGTACGGTTTCTCACCAGTATGACTCCGCAGGTGAGTTTTGAGATTTTCTAGCCTTGAATATGCTTTACAACACCCTTCAAACTGAAAAAAAGATTCAAATTGTAAGATAATAAATTCCTTTTGATTTCCTTTCTTCTAAGTCGCTGGATAGATATTCCTACACTAATAATGTAACACAAATGTTTTACTCTCCGTTATTAACACATTGCAATCAAAGATCTCAACATCAGAGACAAAGCAGTCAAATTATTTTTTACCATTCCTCTATATGGGCAGAGTAAAATGAATGAATAAAATGGTCATCAGTTTTTTTAAGAATATTTTTGTTATTTGATTTTAACAATAGATATATGGAATAAGACTTGCAGGTAGACCTTTATCTACGAATGATTTAATAATGTAGTGTCCTGAACACAACTCCAAGACGCCAAAATGTCCCATATTCAAAATATGAGAAACTTGCAATAACAAATTTAAAAAATGGCATAAAATCAAAATCACGATAGTAGAATCTAGCACTACTAGATTAAGTTACAGGCATGAATAAATCCTACAAAACATACCGATAATCTTCAAATAAGTAAATATAAAAAAATGGGTAACCTAATAATAAATTATTCAAACATTACTATCTTCAATTGCATTGTAAGTATAATATAATAAGTTTGAGGCATCTAAAATGGATAAGTGGGTACTTTTTTTGTGTGTCCCATTTTGGTGGGGAAAAAAATTGGTCATATTATCATTGTCTACTTACTGTACATTTGTGCGGCTTTTCTCCAGTGTGCCTTCGCATGTGAACAACGAGCATGTATTGTGCTTTGAAAGGTTTTTCTAGGCGTGAACAACCTGACCATCGACACACGAAAACCTTTTTACTGCTGTGGATATGCTCCGAGCTTATATGCTTCACCAGGTCATCAGGCGTCGGAAATTCAAGCTGGCAGTCCACCTAGAGGAACAAAGCAACAGAATATATTATTTTAAAGTTATACAATTATTTTATTAATTGTTTAAACTTTTTAACCTGGAAAGTATAAAACTGAATACATTCAACAAGTTTTAATGTTGTTTTAATGAATATTCAATTTGCAAAAAAATTCTTTCAGTGCCTAGATTGTAAAAATATTTCTCTAACAATAAACCTCAAAACATCGAAAATGCCATAAATATTATTTTAAAAATAATTTTATTAGTCAAGACAGGACTAAAAGTTTATGTAAAAATATTACATGTTGCTCCGTTTAACACTTCAAGGTTGCGGGTCAAGCACTCCATTTACGCACCAGTGCGTACCAGGCACTGTGCGGGTTAAAACTTGTAGTGACTTTTTTTAGTAGAATCAACTATTTTTCTTCATCCAAACATCCAAAATTGTTACGATATGTCTGAATATGACAGATGCTCATTGCCCGCTAAACTGCGGAATAATCAAACTAGATACACATATTTTAGGAGACTTTAATTGCATGCTATGTTACGCATTTTTTTATGTTCAATAATGTTCAAAAGGACGTGTAGTTTTTTATTCAATAAAATACAAAATGTTCTACCTTCAAAAGGAGTTCACTAATTAAACCAACAATATATTCTTAATAAGAATAAATTTTAAGATTGAACTCATCCCAACTTACCCAATGACAGTTGGTTTCGATAAAATCAGCAGGTTCATCTCTCAAGTCTGGCGTGTCGTTGACGGTGCTCTCAGCAGCTGCAGCCAAAGGTCTCTCAGGCCGAGATGGAGTTGATTGAGGTTGTGCCACGTTGGAATGGCGAACATCTGACGTCCGACGTGAAGGTGAAGGACCAGCCACACAAGATGTCGGACTGTAAATATTCATTATTAACCATTACAAAACAATAAATTTTACATTTATATTATTTATGTAGTGAATATTTTGAATGATGCATACCTGTCAGCTTCCATTACACTGGGTCCTTCGGGCCTGAGCGACGTCTGCGGCGGAGTGCATGTTCCTCCAGCGCTGCCCACAGGACCTCCACTTCCTCCGCTTCCGGACAGATGAGCAGCCCTGCCAATAAATACACTACCACAAGTAGTGCCAATCCCATATCTTTATAACAGAATGATCAGTTCCCCACAATTATTTTTTATGACAACGTTAAATAAATATTGGAAGAAATAAAATACAAAGTAATTCGTAATCTGATCATTCTTCAGCAATGTTCTATCTGATATTTTATACAGATTTGAAGTATACTAGTGATTTATAAATTAATTTCAACAGTTAAAAATTTGATAACTGTACAAAACAGAACAGTGATACAATAGCACTATGTCAAAACAAAACAGAGTAAAAATAAAACATACAATACTGTGGTATTATCGATTATTTTAATTTATGAATTTTAAATAATAAATACACATTTTTTAGTACTTATTTTTACAATCAATTTTTTGAAATATGTCTTATAAAATATATTGTAAAAATAAGTACTAAAAAATGTGTTTTTATCATTTAAAATATCATGCCTTTCCATCAAGATGTGACAGTTAACATCTCAAAAGTAATTTATGAATTAATTGTAGCGTATAGCAATGGTTAATTTTGAATTGTTACAACTTTGTACGATTCCACATGTTTTTAAACTAACAACTACGGTTTTGCATTTCGGCATCTTCAGGCATTCTATCACACGGATGCTGAACAGAACTGACAATTGCAACCCGGGTCGTTAGTGACAAATCATGTAGAATCATACAAAGTTGTAACAATTCAAATTGGATATTGAAATTCCATCAAGCGCTTTTAATCAATATCATAAAGTCAAGTCATGGTTAACAAAAATGCTGTTTGTTTCAGATTTGAGCACATGAGATCACTGACGTGTTAGTTAGTTCTGTTAATCAGTTAGTTAGTCAGTTCTGTTGCATCCGTGTGATAGAATGCATGAAGGTGCCAAAAGGCGAAACCCGGGTCGTTACTGACAAAACATGTGGAATCGTACAAAGTTGTAACAATTCAAATTTGATATTGAAATTCTATCAAGCAACTTCAGCCGATATCATAAATTATACTTTTTTAGTTGGATTCGTGTTATGGGACAATGTTGGATTCGGAGTCATGTTTTTTTAAATGACTCTATAGCCCTGCTTGGAACAGATTATGTTAACTAATCACCCACTGTATATAAACTGTTTTTACTTTGCAAAAGCGATAAACTTATTAAATTATTTTATTTATAAATAAAATATTATTGTAAACAAACCTATGAAGATGCGGCAGCAACGGATGCGAATGCGCATGAGGCACGTGTGGCTGGCCGTACATGGAAGGCGGTGGAAGTAATGGTCCTCTTGCCAAGAGCGGAGGTAAGAGGCCACTAGCTCCGAGTCCAAGCGCAGGAGAAAGTGTTCCGGCGCTGAGATGTCCATAACTTCCGCTGGCACTTGCTCTGGATGCCGCTAGGGGGGCCAAGCTTGCAGGTGAGAGCCGCACCACGGAGCCGAGCTCCCAGGAGTCGGAGTAAGGCGACCAGCATACTGCACGCTTGCGACCACCGCGACGGCCTGGAAAAATATAAATGAAAAATTATTACACGGTGAAAATATAACAATTTATTTTAGTTCTACAAAATTTTTTACAAGATATAATTGATAGCTATTTCGGTTCACGCCATCATCAGAACTATGTTTAAACGTACATTTGCTTATCTATATATAGCTATGTAGAAAAGTACACAATACACCTTCTCTTCTGTTTTAATGACCTAGTTTATTTCCTGCTAGCAATAAAACTAAAAAAATTTGAAAATGTAAACGAAACTTAACAGGCAGCAATTTCAATAAGCTTAAATATTGGACGAAGATGGTTTATTATGGGAAGGGAATTCAATCAAATAATTATTATTGATGATGATCTACCAAGTGAATTGACATTCACTTGGTAGAACTCCATTATAACACGGTGAAAAAAATAGCATTGTATTTTAGTTCTACCAAATTATTATTTTTTAAGATATAGTTGATAGCCATTTCGGCTCAGGCCATCGTCAGAATTATGCTTAAGCGAACATTTGCTTATAGCTGTATATATAGCTGTGTATATATAGCTGTGTAGCTCGCAATAAAACTAAAAATTGTAAATGAAACTAAAAAGGCGGCTATATCAATAAGTTTACATATGGCACGGAAATGGTCCATTACGGAGACAAAACGACTCTCCATAGCGGGTTAAGCAATGGCGATCGACATATATTAGTTTTTTCGTTAAGAATCAAGAATTATTTATAATTTTTACAGATGCACATTTATAACCACATTACATTTGAAGTAGTCACAACTAGTGTTCCGTCTAAGCTGAGCGCATATCCTCATACACATATACTATAATAGAGGGCATAAAATTTATACCAAAGACGTCAACAGTCGGGGGTTAAATGCTATGTAAACTCACCATCCAAGCTGTTGGAGAGATCAGGTCCCAGTGGAGCACCAGTCAGGAGTTCCGGAGGTAGACGACCAGCACTCAGATATTCCAACCCTGAAAAATTTTATATTTATAAATTTAGTGATTTATTTATATACAATTCGATATTATTTTTGCTTAACAGATAAAACAGAAAAATGTTAAAACAACAGTTACAAAACAAAAAGGAAGAAAATAAAACATAATATTCTGATCTTATAAATTATTAATTAAAAACAAATACAATGACAGTTTGAATAAATATTTCATATCATTTCCTACTGCTTGGTACTGTTCTGTTTTGACATCAAAATTTAATAATATGTATGCTCTGTGGACAGTGTCAACTCTCAACACACGCTCACACTCTCTCTGTGTGTTTGCAAATTGCATTTTTTCTGGCAGACGAATATATAATATCAATAATTAGACTGGAAAATATGATACACCAATTCAGGCAGTGAAAATATATTAAGCCTGTCAACGATAGATCATAATTTTATCTATGATTTCAATGAAATTTGTAAAACGAATACAATTTCACCGGAAAGTGTCTGATAAAATATAGTCTCATGCGAAAATGTATTTCATCTTGATAATACATGATAAAAATGAACTTAGATATGATTTCACTGAATAACCAGTGAAAATATAATACTCTCTAACCCCTAAATAAACAACAGAAATGGTTCTTTACTTAAAGATTTTAGATTTACATAAAAAAATAGTTGATTTCACAATTACAAAAAAAGACCGACATATTTCGATTTGTGACAATTTTGCCCTGGAAGTTCTAATTACGTTATATTGCGATATTGCTGTAGTGGTGAATGTTTAAAATATCATTTTTTTTATTGTTTTGATAACTGATTAGTATACGATGATAATGTATTATATATGAAGGAATACGTTTTGGCACTTATATAGCAATCGTTTTTCATGTAATTAGCAACTAATTAGTTTTGGCATGCCAACAATTACATTATTTGTACCTATTGCTTCCGACTAATTGCGAATGTAAAATGGAACACAATCACATCGTAGATGACAACTGTGAAAATTTTTCTCCAAATTGGTTTTTAACAAGGTGGCCGGCTGCCTACTCAAAATATGAATGAAATAATAATAATAATAACATCAAAATAAACAAAGAAACGTGGCCATTTTAGAATTCCCGCCATTTGGATGTCTTCATTTTAACACAGTGTGCTTAAACACACCCGTACAGATCGAGTAGATAAACGTGGTATCGTTCACGAGAGAAGAGCGATAACAGTTAAAATAAAGTTTGTATGCAAATGTTAAAACGTCTCGTAAAAATCAGGGTCGTAGAGTCGGAGTCAAACTCTTGAAAAACTAGCGAAGATTTTGAAAGATATTTCAATCAACAAGAAAAATAATAAAAACACATTTTTAGTACTTATTTCCAAAATATATTTTTTGATCAGGACCGGAGACTTAGAGAAAAATTACTGAATTATTTTTTTAAATATTCCTTGTTGGAGTAACCTTCATGCGGTTCAGCAGTGAAGGGTTCAAATTCATTGAAACATAATATTCCTGTTGCTTAGAATAGTGCGACACACTGGTAAAATTATATGTGCCGTAGTGTTGCTTCATAGTTAACTCTAAAAACCAATACGGTGGAATCCTGAATTAAGGTTTGGCTTGCAATATTTGCCGCAAATCTCCCAATTGAACGATCACTATAACGATGCACACATACATCCAGATGGCCGTCTGTGCGTTGCATACAGTAAAATGTTGGCTGGCGTCTGTGTATTCAACACGCATAGCCGGGCGACTGTCTGTGTACTGGATTTTGCCAGCGGTTTTCCTATAACCTAGTAACTATATATTTTTCCTTAGTTTTGCATTTTATGCGGAAAAAAACAAAACCCTTTATTTTTATTCACTCCCCCAATTACATGGTCTCGAGTTTAGTGTAAATGGAGTTTTTATTTTACTTCGTGCGACATATTTCACATGTAATAAAATATGTTTTACTCTTGGTAGCAAGTTTGTGTGTCGTGCGGTAAAAAATGTTGCGAACCACTGACTTATAAATTTCAATTTAAACTTAGATTTACATTTCAAAATGTTTGAAGAAAACCATTGTAATGTTTCTTTCATTAAATTATTATAAATTATTCCGAGATTAGAAATCACGTCTTGTCAATTTCGGCCGAGCAATAATTTCATTATAATGTCTCAATTTTGACGCACACATACACACCTACGCGGAAAGACTCACACAGGTAGACGATCGCAAAAAAACCGGCAAGGCAGTTGGATTTTTTTCCCAGAATTGGATTTCGTGGCATTGTGCGGCGATTGAGCTGACGAGACCGCATAAAAAAAATATTAACAACCACCAATAGCAAAAAATAGCGTAAAACATAAATATGGCCGGTAAAGTAATTAGCTACTGATTTCTTGGCAGCAATTTTTTTTATCAGCTAAAAAAATCATTCGCGTAATAAAGATATATATCACACGACATATTTATCGACTTGTATATACAAACTAGAGTGGATGATCGGTTAACGGACAGTTCGGACTGCGAACAAATCGGACAAAGAACACTATCTCGAAAGATGTTTGTGTTCGAACAACGAACACATATTCGGATAACGAACTAAAACGATCTTACTAATCCACATATTTTAACATGGTGAAAAAATAACAATGTATTTTAGTTCTACAAAATTTATAAGATATATAGTTGAACTATGCTTAAATGTACATTTACCTCCTATAGCTGTGTAATAAAGGTACACAATAATAATACAACTTCTTTTCTTTTTTTTTAAACCCTAGCTTTATATTCATTGCTACATTTTTCAGTGTTATAATGAAGTTCTACCAAGTAAATTCCAAATCGATCAATATATATTTGATAGCTGTTTCGGCTTACGCTCTCGTCAGAACTATTCTATCTGTAAAGCCTCGATGATTGGCTGACGCAGAGTTTCCCAAACTGTACACTGTGGTTGTTCTATTGAGACGCCATGAAAATTTTCCTTTACAAAATATTTTTAATAGTATAACTTTATAAAATATAACGTAACACAAAATTTGCCATGAGATAACCAATGTTATGACTTGGGGCGCCGCAAAAACACCTAATATTTTAACACGGTGTAGCTCTAAAACATTTATAAGATGTATAGTTGATCGCTATTTCCAAAGCAGAAGTAAATGCCAATTCAATCAATTAATATTTTAAGGTCGCCGACAGAAAAAGTTTGAGAGCCTCTCAAGGTTAACGAACAATTCGGATAGCAAACATAGTCTTAGAACCAGGGCTATGAAGCCAGAGTCGTGAAAAACGAGCGATTAGATTTTCTTTTTCGATTAAGACGATTTTCAAAAATATCTCAATTAAAATTTTCCCGGTCGATCGATTAATTGATCTTTAGTTTAATGCACATAAATAGGAAAGGTAGGAAAAAAACCTAACAAAAACAAAGCCCTGGTTATTTAGAAGACACTTCTAACTATTGAGAAAAAAACAGTAGATACGCTCAAATTAGTTATATCATTGAATAGCAATATGTAAAATTAACGAATGGAAAAGAAGAGGTAGGTGGGTGAAGGCAATGAAGGTACGTTATAAATTAATACATAAACTACCGCCAGGAGATTCGGAACGCAGATTTCGGCAGGAATAAAAATGTTAGGTGTTTTTATGGGTGATTTGTTAATCAGTTGTGTTCCGTGACGTCACCCAACCGCAAAATGAAAATATTTATAATATCCCTCAGATTGGCTTGTAAAATTCAAAAAAAGGCAATTAATAAATTAATTGAAACGCAAGTCCTCCTTTGCGCAAATTGCCAATTAACATTATTATTGATTCCGAGAGAACGATGCGATAACATTTATCTGATGCCGTAAAATTAAACGTTTGATTTTATAAAGGTATATCTTGATTAATTTAAAAAAAGTGTATAATAAATATATAATTTGATACAAAGTAAGTTGGATCAACTTTTATATCTTGGCCGCTATAAAATTAAGTCAATACGAACGAATCGTGTAGAATTTTTATATGGTCATTGGAATTTCTGATTTCGAACATAAGATATAATATTTTTACCAGGGCTGTCGAGTCGGAGTCGTTAAAATCGAGCGACTCTGCCTACGTTTTCGATTAGACGATTTTGAAGAATATCTCAACATACAATTGCCGGATTGATTGGTTAATCTTTAATTTAATGCACATAAATAGGAAAGGTTGGAAAAAACTTGAACAAAACAAACTTCTTTTTAGTCGGATTCGTGTTGCTGGTCAATTTCACAGTCGGAGTTGACTTTGACGGTGTCAACTTTGATTATTAGAAAAATATCATTCTGTATGAATTAAAAATCAAAGTCATTAAAAAAGAGGACTCCGACGAAAAAAACTTTAATTTTTTCAGATTTTTCCTACCTTACCTTTTTATGTGCATCAACACATTCAGTGCTTCCGACACGGCTCCCTTGTCCACCCAGATATTGCAGCCTAGGGTATGCCAGCAACGTCATGTGTTTTGAGAAAGTGAAATAAAAAACACGTCTTAAGGTAATTAATTTCATGATGGATTTCATTATTTAGTGTAATACCGCGAATTTTCAATTTCTCTCTATTATATAATATATTTTGACGCAGTGAATGTATATTTTTCATTAAAGATCAACCATCTAATCCGGCAAATTGTTCATTGAGATATTCTTCAAAATCGTCTAATCGAAAAAGTAGTCGGAATCGCTCGTGTTTTACGACTCTGACTCCACAACCCTGATGTTTGTACAATTGGAAGTGAACCTCATATCATATAAGCAAGATTCGTTGCAACAAACTTTTTTTACGTCTTCAACCAAAGCGTTATCCTCTTTGCATTGTTTTAATTTACTAATGACTCCAAGTACTCCGAGTCCGGTCACAACCCCGCAAATCCACGATTTCGAATCCAACTTTACAGCCCTAGTAAAACTCGTTCAAAACTTATGTTAACAGATAAATTTTAGCATTTATTTAAAAAGGTTCAAACTTTAAAAACCGATCCAATTAAAATGACTCAAATGTGGCATATATTGATATTTGCGTTTAGTCGTTGTTTATATTATATATGTTATTTTTCTAGCTCATGTTTGTAAATGACAGGACATAACATTAAACACAAACATTCATGTTTTTTGCGTATGACACTCGAGTACACTGTGTTAGAGAATCTTGTACATTGAACGAATAGTGAACTTTCACACCCGAACGATTGTCAGATTAAATTGAGATTTAGATCGACAAAGAGTGTATGTAAAGTTCTTCTTATAAAGTACGATAAACACCGCTTTACGGTAGTTACCGCTAATGTTAACAGATGGTATTGATACTTGTTAATTATCTCTTGATGGAATATTTGAAACTGACTAAGTTGGCGACCACTCAAAAAACCCGTCACGATCCACAGGTTAGGAACCCGGGTTCTAGATCATAGGTTCCGAAAGTGAGCCATACGTAGTCTATACAAAGCGCCAGAACGAAAGTAAAAGTTTTTCCACGAGTTTGAAGGAAAATATTGACCAATCAATATCGGGACATTAGATTCATCCTTATTTACCATAAATAATAATTTTACTAGATGTTGATTTTTTTGTTCCAAATCCAATGTCTATTAACATATTATGTTCACCAAACAAATTATCTAATTGGTTAAATTTAATAGATGAATAATATACACATTTTTATTTTACAATTTCTACTCAATAAAAAAAACTTATCACAGTGATCAGCATTAGGTTCACATTTGAATCCAAAATATATAAAAATTCAATATTATGCATCTTGGAGGTACAAAAAATAAATTTAAAAAAAAAACAGCCTACGTGGGGTCCACGGTGGGGAGTTCGGTATCTATGTTCTATGTTATCTTCTTCAAAAGCCTATATGAGTCCAGGTCTAATATGCCGAAAATTTTTGAAAGGTTTAATAATTTCCGTTATTTACCACCAAGGCCAATCGGTCCGATTGAAGATTGAACTGACTTGCGCAACTCTTCCCCTTTTCATGCATTAAACCGCATTTTAGTTTTGTCAATCGTTTTTTATCCATTGATGACTATCGAATATGCAGATTTTCCTTACCAAATAATAAATAAATCATTTTAGTTTGAGGAAATTGAGCGGTCAATTTCCGAACCCGACCTATCATCTGGGCCGTTTCTAAACGCCGACCGGGCTACGAAAGAGAACTCGATAGATAGATACATTACAATATTATTATTATTCTGACCGCAAATAATGTCTTCATCTCAAGTATGCAGACGTTTGAAATTCAAGAGTCGTGGTCCTCCCGACAAGCGTTCATTGCAATCACGTATCGACCCTTAAAGGAGCTATGTATATATATCTCTTAACCCATTGATTGCTATCATCGTCACAACTGTTAAGACGGCTTGTTACTGTGTTAAAAGCAGAGCTGTGGAGTCTGAATTGTGAAAAACGAGCGACTTTGACTACTTTTTCGATTAGACGATTTTGAAGAATATATCAATGAACAATTTACAGGATTGGTTGGTTGATCTTTTATTTAATGCACATAAATAAGAAAGGTAGAAAAAAAACCTGACAAAAATAAACTTTTTAGTTGGAGTTATGTTGTGTTTTTTTCAACGACTTCACAACCCAGGTTAAAATTGTCATGGACAAGCTATTTTTCTGCTAAAATATAGACTGGTTTGTTCTGATTGTCTTTCTACGTTTTTTAACACTAACATCGAATATTTCAAAACGAATATTTCAAAAATTAATTCTATTATGTCCCGTTTTCAGACAGCGTATCCCCGAACACTAAAATGTACCGTTTTCGAAAAGAAAGTTCTCAGTAACAATTTTAAAACGGATATGTGATATGAAAAACAAATGTGGGAACATGTTTGCTGTCCACGTGGACGAGAGTGACTTAAGACGAAAGGTAGTTTTTAATTTATTAAAGTAAGGTGTTTTGGTTAAGCTTAAACATTGACTTCCTTGCTAATTTCCAATGTTAGCATATATAAATTGTTTCTACTTTGGAAAATCGTTAAATTTATATTTTTTGTAACGTATATGCCACTATTAAGGTGTTAGTTAACTGTTACTTCTTAGCTTAGGTATCAATTAAATAAATAAATTGAACTGTTTTTTCATTATTTGTTTTGCAATGTGGTTTATATTAAACAATGCACTGATGTGCTTGTTATCCGACCAGTAGAATAACAAAATTATTAAAATATATTTTATTTGTAACTGTTCTATTATGGTCCGCGGTCCCGCCATTGGCAGCACCGGGCGCTAATCATAGTTCCAGGTATAAAAGAGTGAATGATAATAAATAATTAGAAAAAGGTCGTACAAAAAAAAGAGGAAAGAAGAAGAAAAAAGCTCGGATAGGTAATACTGCCGCTGGTGTAGATAGATGGTGTCTTGTAATAATAATGACCAGCCGTTCCGAGGAACACCTTGGTTGGGAATTTTACCTGGGCTGCCTCGTTAGTTGACGCGATCTACTAGCCATAGAACGACGACCTTTGGGGACCGTAACACCTGTGGCCCCATAATCTTGGACACCTTCAATTTCATTTTCAAACTAATTCGTACAACATAACTACAAATTTGAATTGTTACAACTTTGTACGATTCCACATGTTTCGTCACTAGCGAACCGGGTTTCGCCTTTGGGCATCTTCAGGCATTCTATCACACGGTTGCAACAGGACTGGCGAAAATTAAAAAGTTAGCATCGTATATACATATACTCAAGCTATTAATTACAGGAAAACACTGACTCCAAGACAAGCAGTAAACAAATTACAGCTAAAACAAATTTAACAATATTAATCTAATATATATATGAATGTAACGATATGAATTACTTTATAGTATTAAAAGCAGTTTATTAACCACTAATCCAACCACACGGGGAAAAAAAGATGTATTTTAGTTCAACATTTTTTTTATAAGATATAGTTGATAGCTATTTCGGCTCACGCCATCGTCAGAACTATCGCTAACTGGCGTAAGCCGAAATGAGCCGAAATAGCTATCAACTATACCTTATAAAAAAAATTGTAAAACTAAAATACATTGCTATTTTTTCACCATATTATAATGGAGTTCTACCAAGTAAATGGCAATTCAACCAACTAATCCAACTCGATATCATATCTTTAGTCCTTTATAAAAAATGAGTTTGAGCAATTTAATAACAAGCAGTTATCGTAGAAAAAAACTTCCCCAATGACCATTAACCTGTTGCCAGCTTAGCCACATTATAGATATTCCAGCACTGAATGATTCAAAAATGAATACATCAATTTCATATAAATATTGTATAAACGTAAGGAAATTATTTGAACAAATCAAGCAATCTTTCAACATCAAAAATTAGCTTGTGCACAATATTTTAACATTGTCAACACTAATATATACTGAATAATATGTGTAAACACATTAAATACAACCGTCTTAACAGTTGAGAGATTAGCAGTCTGAATGTTAAATGGCTGAATAAAAACTATTTTTTCTTATTTCTTCGTTTTTTGTTGTCTCACTTTTGTGTACCTTAAATTTAGCAGTGTTAATATATACATATATGTAAGTCAATGTTTGTGTGTATGTTTGTCTGTTGTGCATTACTACACATTCCATCCGATCGACATGAAACTTTAAAAAATTCTTGAGTACACTCCCACAAAGGTTTCTGGCATACAATCCCCAAAAAAATTGACGTATAATCTATTCTTCTTATATATTATCTATATATAAATATATACAAATCAATCGCAGCAACGCGCGACGGGTCAGCTAGTGTTTTCGTTCAAATATTTAACTTATCAAATGCGGTGAACGGTTGACATACCAAAATTACCACAAAAATAATGTCCTGTTATCAACATTTATATGTAACCAACAGTGTCAGGAAATATTCTTAATGACTAAGCAATGTGGTTTAAATTAACTTCCAACGAGTCAAGGCTATATTATGGTATTTTTAGTAAGTCGAAAAAATATTCAATCGAGTTCTTCAAAATTGATAAGAGACGTTAAAAATCATGACGGTAGATTTCCGTTTTTAAATGCATTGAAAGATAACGTCTCAACTTTTGAGACTGCCAGTTACAATATGTTGATAGTTTATAGTCAAATATATAACAATTAACATAGTCAAAACTTTCGTATACACACGAGTTATTTTTTAAATTATTCAGTGATGGAATATGCTATACAGGACCTTGTCCGGCAGGTAAACTGTTAACTTACTTTTCATTGAGTTTTCTTCCTTAACAAAAGGAAATTATAGTATAAGTATTTTATATTTATGTATTATTTATACATAGATATTGTAATCAGGACCGGTTTCATCAGTTGATAATGCTTGCGATGAAAGAAAACGGTTCTGATCATAAAATATATTGTGGAAATAAGCACTATAAATGTGTTTTTATTAATTCAAATATCATGCCTTTCTATGAAGTGACAGTTAACACATTAAGAGTGTAAAACATGTATTATTATCAGAGCTGTGTAGTCATTAAAAAACACGACTCCGACGAAAAAAAAAGTTTATTTCTTTAGGTTTTTTTCCTACCTTTCTTATTTATATGCATTAAACGAAAGATTGACCAACGAATCCGCAAATTATCATTTGAGATATTTTTCAAAATCGTTTAATCCAAGAAATAGTCTGAGCCGATCGTTCTTCATGGAATGCTACTCCGATATTGACCAAAACCACAACGACTCCTCAGCCCTGATTTTTATTGTAGAAATAAAAACACAACTTTTCATTTAGTCGAAAAGACTTAATGTTATCAATTTCAACATAGTGAACAAATAATAATGTATATTAGTTCTACAAAATTTACAAGATATATAGTTGATATGTATTTCGGCTAACGCCTTCATCAGAACTAAACTACTTGCACCGTATTATAATGGAGTTCTACCAAGTAAATGTCAATTCAATCAATAAATTATAAATATTGTTTTACGAACAGATCGAGTGTAAGAGATGTTTTTTTTTAAAGAAGTGAAACACGTGTCAGTAATCGAATAACAAAGTATATTTTGGATTGATTATTTATTCCCTTTGTGTTCGTTATTGTGTCACATATCCAACAACACACCAAGTGGCATACATCAATTATAATTCTATAACAATAAACTACTAAAATAAAATTGTTTGCTATAAATAGTTGAAATTCCGTTTGCTTCGGTTTGAAGTGAAAGTTTGTAATATGATGGATCGGTTAAAAATAAAGTTTGTCGACCCCTACGCAATATCTTGAGATTTGTCACGGTTCCAACACAAAAGACTTCAAAGTCGTCTATTTCAACAATTTAATACATCTTTTTTATACACACTAATAAAAATAATAATTTATAACAACTTAACAGACCCAATGACGTGCAACATTCCAAAACACGAGCTGATTTAAAAACCTAAAAAGCATATATAATATTATCTGTGTATATTTGACGTTGCTGATTAATTCTGGTGCTTATTGAAAAATGAGCACATAAAGCCAATTTTAAATTTGTTGAAATTTCGTACGTTTCTACATGTTTTGTCACTAACGTTCCGGGATTCGCCTTATCTTCCATCATTTTAACACACGGATGCAACAGAACTGTCAAAGTTTCAACAATTCAAATGAATATTGAAATTCCATCAAGTACCTTTATTCGATGTCATAAATTTATGAATATTATTGATTGAATTGGCATATACCTGGTAAAACTCCACTAAAATTATAAGGTATATATAATAGTTGATAGCTATTTCGGTTTACGTCTTCGTCAGAACTATTGCAGGGATGCAATTGAACATGCGGAATCGTACGAAGTTTCAACAATTCAAATTTGATATTGAAATTCCATCAAGAACCTTTAGTTGTTATCATAAATTAAAAATATGCATTGATGAAATTGATTGACGTTAGCAATGTTACGAGATTTGACACGAGTTTACTGGAGAAGTAATTCTATAATGTTGCATTTATTTGTAAATTGTCACTTTTTTTTATATTGTCTGTATATTTAATACCGCTTAAAATCTAGACAGAATAAAATATAAAAAAAGATGTTCATTGTATTTTTTTACAAATTAATTTTGTAAAATTATCAATATTTTTAATTGATTGAACACACCTGCCTTATCCAAAATTTTATCGAATTGTTTATACACAAATGCCTGACTTGCTTGCTAGAATTTCAACATCAAATTTGAATTTGAAGATTTGTACGATTCAACATGTTTTATCACCTTTTGACATCTTTATGCATTCTAGCCAGTTATGTTGCATCCATGTGATATAATGCCTGAAGATGCCGAAAGGTGAAATCCGGGTCGTTAGTGATAAAACATGTGGATTCTTATAAAATTTCAACAATTCAAATTTGATATTTATTTTTAGTAAATAAACTACCATTTTCATCACATCTCGAAATAAAATTTTCTTGCGACCACGAAACATTTCCATATGTCGATGCTTATAATGCGGTTACAGCAAAACTTTACGTGATAACCACTGCCCTATATTCATTTACAAACACCAATATTTTTCTTTTAAACAATTGAACATCTTACATACGATCGGTTAACGAACAGTTCGGACTACGAACAAATCTGAAGACGAAACACTACCACGAAAGATTTGTTTTGTTCGGGCAACGTACGAATATTCTGATAACGAACCAAAATGATTTCCAATCCATTTATTCTATCTGTAATATAATAATGATCGGTTAAAGAAAAATTCGGACAGCGAACACAGTCCTGGAACAGATTATGTTCGTTAACCGATCACTCAACGTAATTAGAAAACTTATTTCTCAAAGATTCTTACTTACTTTATATGGAAGGGTTTTGGTGAGGTGAAACATCAAATGACTTCTTGTTTTGATAATTATATTAGTGAAGTTTACTTGTTCTATAATAATGATCAGTTAAAGAACAATTCGGATAGCGAACACATTCTTGGAAAAGATTATGTTCGTTAACCGATCACTCACTGTGTTATTTAAGTTTTAGATGATTTAAACACATACAAGCAGATAGATAAAAAATCAAATGTTATTAAGTAATTAAATTTCAATAACATCAATAAAATCGACATTTGAAATGATAGAATTATGCCCGCCCCAAGCTATCTAAGATATATATTATAGCACAAAGAGCAAAGCGATTAATTGACACGTAAGAATATAAAACGTTTTCTTTGGAAAAAGTTAAATAATATGAAGAATACAAAAAAACCCACCCAATGTGAACGTCGCCTCAGGGCAGTCGTGAACTCATTAACAGTATATGAGTGACTTTTCTTAATGAGCCAGATCACGATTATGATTCCAATTGGCCAGCGATAGTGAACTAGAACTCTTCATTAATAATTCAATATAGAACCGACCATTACGATTCCTTTTTTTATTACGGCAGTGTTGTTCAAAATAAAGATACATTAGAGATCGCTTTACTCAGTTTTTTAAGGGAATAAATAACGAAATATGCGGGAAAACTTCAAACATTTAATTCCAGAGCTGTGGAGTTGAAGTCATGAGAATATTTCAATGAACAATTTGCCGAATTGGTTGGTTTCTTTAATTTAATGCACATAAATAGGAAACGTAAGAAAAACAATAAGTCGATGCCAGGAGTCGGAGTCGTGTTTTTTGTAACGTCTTTAAAGCCCTGCTAGATTGTCTTCATTTTTTACAAAATTGTTTTACTTTTAAGGATTTAACTGTCCCTTGTTGGTATAAAGGCAATAAATTTAAAAAATAACACAATTTTCACTCAGCTGATAGTGCTAACGATGAGCAAAACCGGTCCTTATCTTAATACTATAGAATTGTGGAAAGTGAAGCACTAAGTAGTCTCTTTGAATTTTGGCACTTCATTTGAAATTGTTTTTGTATGATCTTGAAGTATACATGGATTGGAACCCCAATTACACTATTCCAAATTATGCGCTGGCTTGAAATATTCGCTGAAGATCCCCCAATTGCACGATCGTTTAGCAACTGTGTATTCGACACAGACGAGCGCTGTCTGTGTACTGGATTTTGCGAGCGATATGCATTTCATCATCTTGTAACTAAATATTTCGTTCATACATATATTTTTTTACAATACTAAGCATAATCTTCGTTGTGCAATTTTCGTGGACAAAAAACAAAAACCCTTATTTTGTAAGAGATTCACAGTCCCCAAATTACACGGTCACGATTTTAGTGTAAATCGGGGTTTTACTGTTCTTGGCATTCTGGCACTTCATACTTTCTCCAAGACGCTCAATATTAGTGAATATGATATACCTATCTCCAAGAGAAAAGATATCACAAAAAAACTCAAATTAAACTGACGAATAACTAACTGCGTGTTTTTGTTTGACCTTGCAAGGAATTACACCTGACGTTGATTGCTTAGCGGAGCTCTTACCGCTAGGCTACAGGGGCCGAAGATAAAGTCATCTGCAAAATCAGGGCTGCAATAAGAAACGGGCGATACAATGCGCCGGCTCGCGAATGCAAGCGAGTATTTGAATAATTTATCCATTTGTATGAGGCGAACGGGCGAAGTGAACACGTCACTTTAACATACCCTGACTATTGGAATATATATAAAATACATTTACCAACCTATACATTTTACACGGTAGATAGAAAGTAACTCTTCCCCGAAAATTATTGCTTGCCTTTTATTTGGTTAAGTTTATTTAAAATTTTCAGGAGTAAATAATTAATTTTAACTATGCTGTGAGGAGTGAGTTTCTTTTACTTAATATTTTTTTTAATCAAATCATTGTAAAAAAATACAACTCACTTTTTAAGGGTTTTATCGTAATAACGCCAGTTGCATAACCCAGGGATCACAAACCATTGACACATAGCACTTGAATATATTACCACAATAATTGTTGACATATACGACAAGTACGTCCATATTCCTTTACGAAAAAAGCGCGCCGACGTACTAGTACGTCCATACTCCTGGAAAGGTCAAGTTAAAGCAGCGGCTTGTGTCAACTGTTGACATAAACAGGTCTGTGTCAACACTGCGTTTAAAATTGACACTTCAAATTATGCGATAGTTGAAATTGTCAAAATTTTCGTTTCGTTTCGTGTTGTTGGTCAATGTCGGTATCGGAGTTCTGTTTTTTAACGACTCCAGGCCTTGGTTTCAATCGTGGAAAAAGCGAAGTGTAGTGTATTAATACTTTAAACCCCTTTACCCCGGGTTTCCAACATGTGGGTTGCGACCAACAAGAGGGGTGGGTTTTTTAATGGGTTGCTACCTAAAAAAGTTGAAAGCTTATGCTTTAAAGTATAAGTGTTAACAACATAAAAGAACATTCAAAACGTGAATGACTTCCGTCCCTGGTTTAAGTGTTAGGAATCACTTCTTGTAGAAATGAAATTTTTAAAAGTTGTCTTTTTTTTTTTTTAAATGATCAGGGCCGGTTTCCCTCACCGTGAGTATTATCAACTGATTTACATCTCGATATAGAAACCGGTTTTCTATAAGGTCGGTTCTAGTAAGTTTCTGTCGGTTGTAGTAAGGGTCGGAGAATGACGGCTTTAGAACAGCTAGAAATCAATAGACACCAATTATCACAAAGGATTCTTAACGACCAAACTAACATAATAGTATCGCCACTTGTCCAGCCGCAAGCACAAAGCACAAAGGGGTGGTCTGATTTACTTCCAAAAGGATCACTTCCGTCCCACATATAATCTTATTGTCATAGACACCTATTGTTTCATTTAGAATTTTGAAAATTTAGTGTCATTGTGTTAAAGTAACAAGCTAGGCCGTTGGAACAGGAGAGAGGATGTGTTGTGTGCCTTTTCTGCACAGCTATATATAGATAAGCAAATGTTAGTTTAAGCATAGTTCTGACGATGGCGTGAGCCGAAATAGCTATCAACTATATTTGTTAAAAATAATTTTGTAGAACTAAAATACATTGCTATTTTTTCACCGTGTTATAATGGAGTTCTACCAAGTGAATGCCAATTCAATCAATAAAAAAATATGTTTTATTTATTTATATATTATGTTGTTTAATTATCATTGAAATTCCTCTGGTAGACATTTATTAATAATTGATCATGAAAATCTAAAAACAATGTTTCACATTTAATACGATATTCTATTTAGTTAGCTCAAATCGAATAAATACCGTTTTAAATAACGATTACTTTTGAAAAATTAGCCTTACTTTTTTGACTGTTTACCGCAACATTTTGAACACCCTATTTTTATCTTATGTTAATGCGTCGATTGAATAAAATGAGGCAACGATACGCAGTTGTTTTTCATGTATAATATTTTACGTCCAGAATAGTTTTTTTTCTTACACAATCAAAGAAGAAATAATGAGATTCGAATTATCACAATAGTCACTTTCCGTGAAGTTTAATCAGTTTCAAAATAATGAACGGACAAAATGTGACATTGTACTATACGGTATATTATTAATGTTCTTTCTGCCAGTTTGGCAGAGTCTAATAATTGAGACGACAGATTGTAATGTGTTTTTTGATGGATCCGACTTAAAAACGTTGTTGTATTTAAAGATTGTTTTGTTAGCTAATTTTGCTTTTTCGTCAGTTCTGTTGCGTCCGTGTGATGGAATATCCGAAGATGCCGAAAGACGAAACCCGAATCATAAGTGACAAGACTTGTGGAATCGTACAATGGTTTCAATGGTTAAACTTTACTAAAATACTTAAAATATTCATTCATATACTTCCTAGATTGACCCACGAGAAAAAATATGTTTTGAATATTATTGTATGTAGTACCATTAACTGCTGCAATATTGCATATCAACCTAACATTGCCTGGAAAAGTCACAAATTAAAATTTTATATTAAAATTCCATCAAGCACCTTCAGATGATATCATAAATCATTGCTTGATTTTTTCTGAGTATCTCCAAAGGATTGCTAAATACCACTATTATTCAAATTTGAATTGTTTAAACTTGGTAAATTTATAAATGTTTTATCATTCACGACCCAAGATTCGCATTTCGGTATCTTCAGACATCTTCAAGTATTCTATCACACGGATCCAATAGAACTGGGAATGATATTACAGTCTACTAATTAAATTGCCGAATGATAGAATGCACAAAGATACCGAAAGTTGAAACCCTAGTAGTGAAATATACAAAGTTTCAACAATTAAAATATGTCATTGAAATTTAATTTATTTAAGAAATATTCTATAAATTTTTTAAGCAGTCGGTGTTAGAAACCTTTTACACAACTCAGTAAGGAATGGGTTAAACGTACTTTTGGGTGACTAGCTAATGGTTGAAGCTGGTTTATTGAATACTGTACTATGAAAAAATGTGTTTAGGGAAGACTATACAATGAAAAGGATTTCGGTCAATGCCCTTTTTTATAAAGAACTCAGGAATAAGGTAGATCGGAAATTGTGAATAGGCTGTCTGTAGAAACATCAACGTTTTATACCTCCCTCTGAAATCTGAGCCCATTAGTTAAGAAATTTTCCAAAATGCACCCTCATAATAATCATAAAGCGAGATGATACTAAGAATCTATAGTCCCACCCCTATATGATGTCGTCAGCATTTACCTCTTCGACATGCTATGATGTGTAATATGTGATAATAAGGTTTATATGATTAAAATTGAGGCTTTGGAGTAAATAAAAAAGATCACGATTCCAACTCTGATTCCGACATTAACCAACAACACGATTATGACTAAAAAAAAAGTATATTTTTGTCAAAATTTTTATTACCTTTACTAACTTATTGATTGATTGGAATTCGCTTGGTAGAACTCGATTATAACACGGTGAAAAAAAATAGCAATGAATTTTAGTTCTAGAAAACTGTTTTTAAAAATATAGTTGATAGCTAATACGGTTCACGCCATCGTCAGAACTATGCTTAAACGAACATTTGCTTATCTATATATATAGCTGTGTAGAAAAGGTGCACGATACATCTTCTCTCCTGTTTTAATGACCTAGCTTGTTTCTTGCTCGCAATAAAACTAAAAATTGTAAATGAAACTAAAAAGGCGGATAAATACATAAGTTTACCTATGGCACGGAAATGGTCTATTACAGAAACAAAGAAGCACCCCGCAGAGGGCTGAACAATGCTGATCGACATTCTTAGTTTGTTCGTTAAGAATCCTTTGTGATAGTTGATATCTATTGATCTCCAGCTGTTCCAAAGCTGTCATCCTGCAACCCTTACTACAAAGATGCAAACACTTAGGCGGTGAGTTTGAATTTAAATTATGTGATTCCTTTATAACGTAATTAGCGATCTCTTTACCAACTATTTGCATTGAATAAAAGATCAATCAACCAATCCGGCAAATTGTTCAATGAGATATTCTTCAAAATCGTTTACTCGAAAAAGAATTCAGAGTCGCTCGTTTTGAACGACTTCGGCTCCGGCCAAAACACTGCTCCACAACCCTGATTTAACTAAATACAGCAATAAATATACATATTAGTTATTGAGTGTATACAAAATAACTTCTGCTATGAACAATCATAACTACAGAAAATTATAACAGAGAATTGATTTGCGGCAGACGTATTGGCGTAGCATTAACTTTATGATTTAAAAAAGTTATTCCTCAGAAAGCCGTTAGACATTGGGAATAAGTCATAAAAACGAAACTTAACGACAAAAACACAAAATAAAAAACGGGGAGAAAAGAAAAAGATAAAAATTAAAACCACATAAAATACGAAAAATAACATCATAGCTTACTGCCAAGTCAGAGCTTTGTTTGGTTCAATGAATACAATGTTGCATGAAGTTCATACAATATTGTGCATGATGAACAGTATATTTAAACGAGTTCATAATGTACACATAAATGTTAATTTTAATAATCGATTAGTCGTAAGTCAATATTTTTTATGACATATTCATGACTTAAAATACTTTTCAATTAAAAAATGTCGTATAATAATAAAATTGCGAATTTCAATGTTACTTGGCAATTGTTAGCCTGTATTTTAATGTCATAGTTATCAAATTCGTTAGTTAAATTAAAACGGACGAAAAAGGGGGAAAAGTTTGAATTGTCTAAGCTGTGTTCATATATATGTATATATCTGAAATTATTTAAAAATTAACGACTGATTTAATTATAATAGCATTAAATTTTGGAAAAGAAAATCGTATTACCAAAACAATTCAGTCATATAGCATTCGTGTGAAGGAATAAATGCTTGGAGATTTAAAAAACAGCATGATATCGTGTACAAATTGAATAATAAATTTCTTAGTCAATCGAATATTATTAAAACAGTTGGTATAAGATTATATTCCAGCGGTTTAAACGTAAAATTTTACTGTGGCAGCATTATAAAAATTAGTGGCATACGGCGATATGTTGTGGCCGCACCGGTAAAAATCAATTTGAAAAAGTAGTTATGTTATTATTTATAAATATTTTTTACTAATATGTTGGTGGAAGCCACAGATATCTAAGAAAACAAGGCCGATAAAATTATTTATAATAAAATGAGAACAAATTAAAGAGTATGATCTGCAAATATGTCGCATACCAGAGGTTCAAAGCTTAGTTTCAAAGCAATATTGTGTACGTTTTGAATAAGCAGGATACAAACATGGAACTTTATGCACAAGGGCAGCACTTGTTGGTTCGCAGGACAAAGGAGTATTGTAAGTTGTCGCCTTCTTAATCGCGATCTCACTTTGCCCAAGTTTAGTCTGCATTTTAAGCTGTGGCTCGTGACAGTTTTGTACATAAATTCAGCATGGGGACGCGTAGTAATAATATTCAACAAATAAATTTATTTAATTTCTTATTATATTATCCGCAAGTAATTTTTTTCTCATCCACCAGTAATTGTCAAAAGCATTGAAAAATATGATTTGCAAAAACTTTAATATTTCCACATAATATGGTATTTAATGATATCTACTGAAGGTGCTTGATGGAATTTCAATATCAAATTTGAATTGACACTGCTTAATTCCACATGGTTTGTCCGTGTTTCGCCTTTCGACATCTTCAGGCATGCTATCACATGTACACATGGATGCAACAAAACTATCGATATACAAAGTTTCATCACTTCAAATTGATAAGGTATTAAACTCTACATTCTGTGGTGTTAACTGTCACTTCTTGGTGGAAAGGTATATTATTTTAAATAATAACGAACATCGTTAGAACTACAGTTCTGACGATGACGTGAGCCGAAATAGTTATCAAATATACCTTTTTTCGTAGAAATAAAATACAATGCTATTTTTTTCACCGTTTCAGAGTATTACTACCGTGTAAATGCCAATTCAATCAATGTACTTTTTTCATAACTTTTGAGATGTTGACTGTTACTTCTTGATAGAAAGGCATGATATTTCAAATAATCAAAACACTTGTACTTGTGCAGTACTATTTCCACAATATATTTTACGATTACGACCGGTTTCGCTTATCGCGAGTATTATCAACTAATTATTAGATGAATGATTTAAATTGATAACCAGTTGTCAATTCGTGTGTATATTCTATATGTTGTATGCTACACTGTTTACTGTATGTGTTCTGACTAACATGTAAATATACGAAGTTTGTATGATTGAAAAGTAATAAAGGTTCGTTTCTAAAAACAGTTGCAGAGGCTCTGAAACAACATGGGAAGATTGCAGCAGCCGGCCAGCGCCTTCCGAGATGTGATTTACACTTAGCTATGGGACGCGTCGTTTAACTCGACTTTACTCGAACTTCATATTGTAAAAATATTATTTTACTGCCAAACATAACCAAAACTACTACATTTCGCAAGGAAATAATAAATTATAATTAGAACATTAAATTTTCGGCTACAGGCGAAAAACGAAATAAATCGCTCACAATATGCCCAAGTTACACCTTCAAACGCCATTAAAAACAAAAGTCGTAAATTATTCATATTTAGCCAGAAACGAACAAGAGAAGTGTCATTGGCTTAACCTGTTGACTACCGACGTGTCAATTGTTATGACAACCGGTTTTTATATATTGATAGTTAATAATACTCAAATAAATTCGTCCACCGAATTACGCGGCACTTTTTTGCGCGGTTTCAATTAACGCGGTGACATAATATGCTGGCTTAAATGTTGTCTAATAACGTCTCGTCTGATTTCATGTGTCGATACTCAAATAGAATTAGCCCCTCCGAATTACGCGGTACTTTTTGTGCACGGTTTCTCTTACCCAGGATAATAGAGTATGCTGGCATAAATAATGGCTTATAACATCTCAGCTGTCGCGATGACTGGTTTCAATGTACCAATAATCAAATAGATTTATTCGCCGATTTGCACGGTATTTATTTTTTTGCGATTTCACTCAATCGCGTTGATATAATATGCTGGCTTTAATGTTGCTTATAACGTTTCAGCTGTCGTGACGACTGGTTTCAATTTGTCGATACTCAAATATATTTATTCCTCGATTTGCGCGGTATTTTTAATGCGGTTTCACTTAACCGCGATGATATGTTGGCTAATAACTTTTCAGCTGTCGCGACGACTGATTTCAATGTGTTGATAATCAAATACAATATATTTACCCCCGAATAACGCGGTACTTTTTTACGACTTTACTCAATCGTGGTAATATAGTATGCTGCATTAAATGAAAGGTTATAAAGTCTCAGCTGTGCGTCACGACATTCATCCCCCGATTAACGCAGTATTTTTGCGCGGTGATATCATTAGCTTGAATTGCTAGCTACTAACCTCTCAACTATTATTATAACCGGTTTAGGTATGTTGATACTCTCATATTTATCATGTGAAATCATGAAAATATTTGATATTGAAATTCATCAAGCATATGTAGCTGATGTAGATGATATCATTATCATAAATTAATAATAATTCACTAAAAAATAAGGTTAAACCTACACTATTTAATATGTGACACAATTCTCGTGCACATATACTTTCATAACGGGTTATTGAGAGAAATAAACACAACCAAAATCAACAGGCGTGCGAAAATTATTGACAATAAAACGTTGTACAAAAAGTCCCCTTCAAGATAATCCACTATTGTTCGACCACAAACCAATGGCACGCTTTATTAGGTTTATTTGTGTTCGGTAAGGCGACACGCGATGATGTTAACCGCATGGGTGAGCGTGCTGCCGATGGACATCGTTTCACGCGACACCGCTCTCAACGAGTTAAAACCGCAGGGTGAAGAAAATGCGTGATTTACGAAATTTTACAAAAAAATATACAAAACTTTAGGCCAGGAAATCGATACTTATTTGTAAATTACATCCAGGATAATTTAAAATTATATTTGCACAGATATGTTTATTTTAAAAATTTAAATACGAGTATACGTAGAAAAACCGTGCGTTCCGAATACGGGAGAATTTACAAGAAATCAATAGATTTTTAACACAATAGTTAATTTTTTCAGTCAGTTCTGTTGCATCCGTGTGATTGAATGCCTGAAGATGACGAAAGGCGAAGCCAGGGTCGTTAGTGACAAAACTTGTGGAATCATGCAGTTGTAACAATTCAAATTTGATATTGAAATTCCACCAAGCACCTTCAGTTGAGATCATAAATTAAATTAACACGATATTTATTCCGGATTAGCGAATATCGGGCATGCGTTGCAATGGCACTCAGATAAAGTGAACTACTAAAACTGTATTACACGCTACAATCGATGGTTTTCAAAATGTCGTTAAAAATTAATAGCCTCAAAATTTTACAGTTTCGTAAAAGTGGTTGAAAAAAAGTTTCGTTGGAGTTTCTCTAATGGCTAAAAAAAACTTTTTTAATGTGCTGTCATGCGATTGTAGTAATCCAGAAACCTTCGCAAGGGTGGAAAGGTGATATTTTTTAAACATTCCAAACAAGTTTCAAACATTTCCTATTCTTAATATAGCAATACATAAAAGACTTATTTTTATATAAATGATTATTTTTTTCAAAATAGGAAGGTCAGCTGAAGTATATACATGATGCGGCCACAGTAATATTTTACGTAAGAACCAAATTATTTACTCTCAGCAATGAAAACAACGTTAATTGAATATGAAATGAAAAAATCAAGATACGTAATGACAGTTCTATTGCACCCATGTGATTGATAGAATGCCTGAAATTGCCGAAAGGTAAAAACCGGGTTGTCAGTGACAAACATGTAGAATCATACAAAGTTACAACTTATTTATTGTTCTTCATCTGGCACTAAAACAACAAAGTTAATGATTACTGCATAGTTAATTAAAAATGAACTCAGATAAGACCGAAACATAATTATGACTGGCGCCACCTGAAAGAAGTTTATTAACCGTTTTGAGTAGACGTAATCAAATATTAATTAGAATATTTTACAAATAAGGAATAGGTTAAAATTCTGAAAATGTCACGTCTAAATATTTTGTAAATTCAAGATTCGAATTGCGCTGACATATTACATTATGAAAATTGAAATGACTCAGAGTGTGAGCATATTTTATTTACGCGGTCATAATGTCACGTTCTTGTAGCCGAAAGAAGGGTGTGTTAGCTATTCGATCCGTAGATATATTTACTTGTAATAATACTTGTGAATTAATACGTGACTTAAACAATATTAAATAAATAACAATATGTGTATCGAAATTATGTATTGGCAAATTGAAACAATGCAAAGCATTGTTTGAAGACATAAAAAAAAAGTGTTGCAAAAAAACCTACCAATTGAATCGCGTTAATGGATGAAATATTTTACATAAACCCAGTCCTTTTTTTTTTACGCGATTTTTTTGTACGTCACCATTACATTTTTTACGCATTTTATTCGTTTTTACGCAATTTTTTCCAAAATTCGTTTTAAAGAAGAAATTTGTATATGATGCTAAGCTTGCACGTTTCATTATTTTTTTGAATAAAAAAATATGTGTATTTTTAAAACTTAATTTTGTAAAGCATTCCATTTTTTAAAATAGACATACTAGTGTAGTGTAGACTAGTGTATCGGATATTATGCGAATTAATATTTTAGAGTGTGTAAAGAAATTTAATGCAATTGCGTAAAAGTTGTGATTTTTTTACGCGCCTTTTTTTGGAACCAATGTATCGCGTAAAAAAAGGACTGGGTGTACTATAAGTCTCACTTCCGGCTCTACAAAAATACATCAATATATATATGTGGGTGGGTGTCTATAAGATATAAGATAGAACTGGATTTATTACAATTTGTCATTGAGTATTTTTTTTTCTTTCTTGCCTTGGGGTCTATATTTTCCTTCAATTAATACATTTGGTACATAGACGATGGTAACTGTTGTATCCGTGATAGAATTTGATGACAAAACTCGGTGATATCGTACAAAATTTGATACTGAAATTGCGTCAAGCACTTTATTTATTGAATTGGTATTTACTTGGTAGAACTCCATTATAACACGATGGAAAAATAGCAATGTATTTTAGTTCTATAAAATATTTTTTAAAGATACAGTTGATAGGTATTTCGGACCACGTCATCGTCAGAACTATGTTTAAACGTTTAAACATAGTTCTGACGGTGTTTGAGCCGAAATAGCTATCAAGTAACACTTGGATCGATAAGTCCCGGGACTAACTAAGAAAAACACGTTTTTTTGGCAAAATTCGACTTTATTCATCAACATAGTCTACTTCAAGAGCAACACAATCAGTCCAGCGCTTCTCTAACATTTCAATACCTTTCTTGTAGAACGATTTATCTTTGGCCTCGAAATAAGCGTTCGTTTCGGCGATGACTTCCTCGTTGGAGTAGAGTCTGCAAACAGGTAGTAGTCGCTGGGGGCCAGATCCGGTGAATATGGGTGTGGAAGCAATTCGAAGCCCAATTCATGCAATTTCGCCATTGTAGCGAGCGACTTGTGACACGGCGCATTGTCTTGGTGAAAGAGCACTTTCTTCTTTATCATTTGGAGCCGTTTCTCACCGATTTCGTTCTTCAAACGCATCAATTGGGCAATGTAACGTTCGCTATTGATGGTCTTATCTTTTTCAAGGTAGTCGATGAACAAAACTCCATGAGCATCCCAAAATACTGAGGCCATAACCTTACCGATCCACATTTGCGTTTTTGGCCGCTTTGGACGCTTCTCACCGACTGCAGTCCACTCGGCTGACGACCGCTTTGACTCTGTAGTGAAGGATCCAGGTTTCGTCCATTGTCACATACCGACGCAAAAAATCCGGTTTGTTTCGGCGAAACAGCTTCAAACAGCGCTCAGAATCAACGACAAGTTGTTGTTTTTGATCCACTGTGAGCAAACGCGGCACCCACTTTGACAACAGCTTCCTCATAGACAAATGTTCATGCAAAATAGTGTACACACTGCCGTATGATATCTTTAAGGTGTCAGCTATCTCACGCAATTTTAATTTACGGTTTTCGAAAACGATTTGGTGGACTTTTATGATGATTTCCGGGGTAATTGCCTCATTTGGCCGGCCAGAGCGTTCAGCATCTTCAGTGTCTGTACGACCACGTTTAAACTCAGCATACCACCGACAAATGGTTGTTTTTGATGGAGCAGATTCCCTGTAGCACTTTTCAAGCCATTGCTGAGCTTGCACTGTGTTTTTTTCATCAAAAAACAATGATAAATCAACACACGAAATTGTTTCGAATCCATTATTCTGAGAATATCAAGACGAGCGTCACTTAAATCACTGTAACTCATGGACCAAACATCAGAATGTCATGAAATTTTGACAGGTATCTTTTGAAGGTTGGTACTTATGAAAAATCATACGGAACTTTTGTTGGCAACGCCATCTATGTGTCAGTCCCGGGACTTATTGATCCACGTGTTATATCATATAAAAAAATGTAGAAGTAAAATTAACATTGCTATTTTTCCACCGTGTGCATTAAGCACCTTCGGTCGATATCATAAATTATATAAAAAAAGTTTAGTAATTAGTTAAATATTAACCGTACTTACCAGGGCTGCAGAGTAAGTAAAGTAAGAAATACGACTCCGAATCCGATAATAAACAACAAGACTCCGAATAAAAAATATTAATTTTGTAAGGTTTCTTTTATTTATCTATTATATTAACTAATTATGTGCATTAAAATAATGATTAACCAACGAATCCGCAAATCGTTGATTGAGATTATTTAAAAATCGTACAATCGAAAAAATAGTCCGATTCGCTCGTTTTCCACGACCCCGATTCTACATTAACTCGTACACAACTGACATCGACCAACAACACGTGTTGACTGTCACTTATTGGTGAAAAGGCGTTGATTCCATCAAGAAAAAACAGTAGTTAACACCGAAAAAATGAACTAAAATGTTAACAAAGGGTTGAAAGAAATCAAGAGACTTTTCAAGATTAATCAGAAAACCCAATGTTTTTTTCGAACACAACAACATCTCTTGAAACTTTTTCAATCTTCAATTTCAATTTTAGACCAAAAGAAATTCAAAGACAAAAAATATTTAATTAACAGCATGACTATTTTCTGTGCATCATTTCATTTATTATGTTTCATTAAATGAATATGGATGACCCAATCAATTAACATTGTCAAAAAGGTGTGAAGGATGTACATCGTTAAATGCTCCGTATGATTGGCGACAGTAATAGAAGTTGCGTAGTACAGCAGTATTATTTGATATTCTTACGATAATATTATTATATCACGGATTGGCCCACAAAACAATAAACATATTTGTGTTCTTTTTTACAAATAAGAACTGATAAATAATCAAGTTTATAAAAGCTTTATTGAAAGAAATTTATTTGAATAATTGAAGTGGACAAGACTTACCTCTTAAGCTATCGGCAGGATGGGCTCCGTAGAGGTCATAAGGCGACCTGGCGTAAGGAATCGGTGGATGATGAGCCAAGGCTCGCGCTGCCAAGTACTGCAGCTCTCCATGAAGACCTGATGCAGATAACCTAGAAGAAAAATAAGTAATATTGTTATTAAATCGTATCCAACAGTTAGGAATCAATTAAATATCAACCAGGGCTGTGAAGTAAATACGATACGATTTCGACTAAAAGAGTTTAATTTTGTCAGTATTTTTCGTACCTTTCCTATTTATTTGTATTAAATTAAAGATCAACCAACCAATCCAGCAAAATTTTAAATCGTCTAATCGAAAAAGTAGTGGAAGTCGTTCATCCGACTACACAACTCTGCTATCAACAATAACATTGAGAATTTTGTAAAGCAAAATATGTAGATCGATATTTTTACATCATTATTAATAAAGTAAAACTCCGTTTAATGTTTATGAAGAGGCTGATTTAAAGAAAAACGTAACAAGATTTGTGGTGAATAATAAAATATCGTTTATTGAAATAATTACGCAAATCAGTTCAATACATATTTTTGTGCTGGTTTTATTGGTAGATAAAACGATTTTAAAAAAGCGATAAGAAAGTCTCGTTTTATACGTTTTAAATGTCCAGCATATTTCAGCCTATGAATATTAATTTTAAACATTTTTAATCGTCGCGGGTTCAATTGTTGTAATAAAAACTTAAATTACGGTAAATATTAACGTAAAATCAGGTCATAAATGCTAATAAATACATACAGGTACTGTAAAAGCTAAGCGCAAATAGCGAGATACGAGGTTTTATTGTAACATTACAACTTTGTACGATTCCACATCTTTAAAGTCAGCCGATATCATAAATTAAACACATTTTTTTCGGTTTCGCTTATTGCGAGCATTATAAATTGATAATCAATAACTCGCTTCATAATCCTCGCGATAAGCGAAACCGATCCTGTTAAATGTATTGTGGAAATAAGTAATAAAAAAAATGTGTTTTTATTATTTAAAATATCATGCCTTTCCATCAAGAAGTGACAGTATGTATTCTGTATTCTAATGCTGTATGTACAAAAATAAACGTGCTTCATTTCTCCGTTAAATTTTTAAATATATACGGTGTTATCTTTAACCTTCTTACTGTCGATGGATACTATATATACCAAAGTATTCTATTATTCGATATCACAACGAAATACCAAAAGAGACGCCGCCTCGATTTCTATTCATCATGAGGCCCGAAGTGGTTATATTTGATAATATAAATTCACCTTGTGTGTGAACTTGATTGGCACGCTTGCAGAGTACGTGAGAATCACCTGGACCAATGGCAAAACAGCCGATTAAACATTATCGACGGTTCGACTTGGCGTTCCGGTACAAATGCCTAGTAATTATGCATAAAAAATGATACTCGAAATTATCAGCCACCATTTGCTTTCATTACCGAATCATGAATATGAAATGACGAGACGACAGAGCATCGAAGTTCGCTGAATCGACACCGCAGTGATATAACACGGACGGTGAACACAGTATACGTTACAATTGATAACTTTGTTATTTCACTTGGTGTGTTACTAGGTGTGACATTATTGAAGCATTTAAACAAGAAATACTCGATACAGTTAATAACACAGGCATTACGGTGAATAGTTTATAGTTGATTAGCTTGCAATTTAACAATAAAATGCAAAAAAGTTCTGACGATGGCATGATACGAAATACTTTTAAAAAATCGTAGAACTAAACTACATTGCTATTTTTTTCATCGTGTTATAATGGAGTTCTACCAAGTAAATGCCAATTCAATCCAATCAATTTTACAATTTCATTTGTAAAAACACATTTTTTTTAAATATCAATATTTACTATAAAACTATTGATGGCCGCAGCAAAATCCTCTGGTGGCCACACACGAGAACCACTGCTCTAGATACACTAGGGGTGTTATAATGCCATATTGTACATGCAAACTAGGATCGTGTGGCCCTGATGTTTAAAATCAAATAATAATAATAATAATAGCAAGTAAATCATTAATTCAACATCACCATTGACAAGTAGGAGGATGGAACCCATCCCAGAACATTAACACTGTATAATTTTATCTTTATATTGCTCGGCGAACAACGGCTGCATTCATACAGAAGTGACTCTGGAATGATTATCATATTATGGAAGAGACCCGGGCTTGAATCCGGATTGATTTGCCGCTCCCTCATCCGGCATAATAACATGGACGATATTGGAAGCGTAACACTCCTTAACACCCTTATTATTGATGCTTTTTTATTTTGCAGGTTTCGCAAACCTTTAATATGAAATTAAAACATTATTAACCTTTAACCGCCCAAGCATTTTTTTGTGAAACATTCGCGCGACCCGCAGTTGTTCTAAAAATAATTATATCTCTAAATCTATTCATTATATTTGGGTATAATAAGAAACATTATCAAAATAAAAGATTGTTTATAATTTACTAAAGCTTTATACGTAATTTTTCACATTTTATATAATTACGCGTTAAAGTTAAAGAATAAAAACTTCTCGGAGGGGTTCGCGTACTCAGATTGGGAGCCACTGCCTCAAAGAAAAAATATTCTATGTATTGTATGAAAAAATCTGTTTCCCCATCAAAATGTAGTGAATAGTGTAGATTAAGCTGATTTATTATGGTTCGCCTAAAATAACAACGCACATACCAAGAGCCAATATTGTAACACAGATGTTTATATTATTCATCACGATAAAAATATTTTTTGGAACCGAAAATAAAATTATTGAACGGTATCTCAAAGACATTATTTATATAAGCTAATATTCATATTTTGAATACTATTTTCATAAATCAGTATAACTCGATAGCGAAATGCACCATAATCACCGGTCCCGTACGGGACCGCTGGGCGTTTAAAGGTTATTCTACTTGGATATTTACTACAACGGGTAAAATTTGAATTGTTACAACTTTGTACGATTCCACATGTTTTTTCACTTACGGCCCAGAATTCACCTTTCGGCATCTTCAGGCATTGTATTACACGGATGCAACAGAACTGATTCGTCAGTCAGGCGAAACAAAAAGTTGTAACAATTCAAATTAGATATTGAAATTCCATCAAGCACCTTCAGTCAAAATCATGAATTATACAACATAGAGCTGTGGAGTCGTTAAAAAAATACGAATCCGACAAAAAATAAGATAATTTTTGTCAGGTTTTATCTACCTTTTCTAAATATGAGCAATAATCAAATATTAACCAACCAATTGGGCAATTTTTATTGAGATATTATTAAAAATCGTCTAATCGAAAAAGTAGTCGGAGCCGCTCGTTTTTCACGCTCCTACTCCGACTACACAGCCCTAGAATAAACAAGGCTCAATTATTTACCTCAAGAGCTCATAGCAAGCATAAATCTAACTGGGGCTCACGATAATTAAAACCTGTTCTGATCATAAAATATACTGTGAAAATATTATTAAAAAAATGTGTTTTTATTATTTGGAATTGCGATAAAATTTGTAGAATTGTAGATGTCTTAATTTACCCAAGAACAATTATTGTTTCAATGACGACGATGAAAAATGCGACGTAAAAACCTTCAAAACTGCTCTTGTAACTACTTGCTTTGCCTTGTCATATATTTCAATACAAAAATGTATATTTCACTTCTTGTATCCAAAACAACATTTGCATATTTTCGGCGTCGTTTGACGATTACTAAGAGAATTCTAATCGCAAAAGCGTATTATGTATAAATCTAATTTGAGACTTCTTAATTGAATTATATGAATTTTTAAATAGGTCTTTCAATAAACACACAGTAAAATATATACACATATATAATCGAATTATGTAATACGTTATCGTTATTTAAAACATACTGATAATTAACTAACGCTAATATACTTAATGACAGTCTTGTTAATCCATTAGTCAGATGCTTCAGTCCAATTAATCAGCCGAGTTCATTGCTACGTTAATTTATTTCGATATATAATTAACAGATCAAGATCGATTTGAATATTATTCGCATAATAGCAAACAATGTTGTCGACGGCTGGCGTTGCGAACATTTTGTAGCGTTGTGGATTTTGCCACATTTCATCATTACCGCCTTGTTAGTCGGTGCATTTATATTCGTTATTTATTTTTGCGCTGAAAGTTCGGCCAGATTTTGCTTCGAAAACTATCGGATTTCTAATGAGGTCTACCAAAATATTTGAATAACATATGCGTGTTGAAATTGGATGAAGGAAACTGTGTGATACCTAACGCGGTATAAAATAAATAAATAACATATTCACAGTGTGGCAGATGTCCAGTGTAGTCCATATTCTGAACACGGTCAAAACTTGAAGCGTTTGCGCTACAAAATAAACGTAATTTAAATAGGTTGATTATATCCATCTCAAAACTTCGTCCAAGCAATTTTTCCTGACAAATTGAAACATCAAAAACAAATTGTCTGTTTATTGATTGGATTGGAATTCACCTTGTAGAATTCCATTATAACACGGTGAAAAAAGTATTATAGTTCTATAAAATATTTTTTAAATGTATAGTTGATAGCTATTTCAGCTCACGCCAACATTAAAAATATGCTTAAACGAACATTTGCTTATCGATATATAGCTGTGTAGAAAAGGTACACAATACATCTTCTCTCCTGTTTTATCGACCTAGCTTGTTTCTTGCTCGCAATACAACTAAAAATTGTAAATGAAACTAAAAAGGCGGCTATATCAATAAGTTTACATAAGGCACGGAGATAGTCTATTACGGAAACAAAACGGCCCCCTGTAATGGGTTGAGCAATGGCGATCGACATATATTAGTTTGTTCGTTAAGAATCCTTTGTGATAGTTGATATCTATTGATTTCCAGCTGTTCTAAAGCCGTCATCTTGCGACCTTTATTACAAAGATGCAAACACTTTGTCAGACCTCGTTGCGCTATCTATATAACGCAATACTGATAAAAATATAGACAACAAATTTACTCCACATATTTTCGACCAGACATAATACTACATGGTTGCCTTATTCCATCTAAAACGCATTGACTGCGAAAAGCACACTCAACACATTACATTTATAAATAATTTATGATATCACCTGAAGGTGCTTGATGGAATTTCAGTATGAAATTTGAATTGTTGAATGTACGATTCCACGTACTATGTCACTAACAATCCGGGCTTCGCCTTTAGGCATTATATCACATGGATGCAACATAACTTAACCAAATCTACGATAGAATGCCTGAAGATGCCGACAGGCGAAACGCGGGTCGTTAATGATAAAACATAGAATCGCACTAAGGTGTAACAATTCAAATTTGATACTGAAATTCCATCAAGCACGTTCAGTCGATATCGTAAATTATAGAAAAGGTTTATTTTTGTCAAGTTTTTCCTACCTTATTGATTGAATTGGCTATTACTTGGTAGAACTCCATTATAAGAGGGTGAAAAAATAGCTATGTATTTTAGTTCTACATTATTTTATATAAGATAGGTGAGCCGAAATAGCTATCAACTATATCTTATAAAAAATCTTGTAGAACTTAAATACATTGCTATTTTTTCACCGTGTTATAACGGAGTTCTCTAATAAATAAATTGTCTATTAATTGCAAGGTCTTACAAAAATCGTCATATTTTTTTCCCTATATTTCTCTATTTTCTATATTTATGTGCATTAAATTTTAAAAAAATCAACCAACAAATCCGGAAAATTGTTCATTGAGATATTTTTTAAAAACGTCCAATCGATCGCTCGTTTTTCACGACTTCGATTCCGGTTCCACAGCCCTGATGCATATTATTATATTAAAGATGTTTAAATCTCTAAAAAAATGTGTACGCCAATGATATGTAATAAACCAACACAATATCCACAAATCTTTTATCGTTCAATACGCATTTTAGGCTGCTGTTTGTTTTGATAATTTTTGTATAGATTTTTAAACGTTAGTGATATAAGTTTATTCTGGAATACAAACATATGGAAATGAATGATATAATGATCGCAAGCCATATGCTGTTATATAAAATTGTTATTAAAATATGACGACTTGATAATGTATGAAATATAGAGTGAAAGATACATTTATGGGTTCTCAAATGATTTCTTTTTTATATCGATATCGATGTATTATGATGTCGACTGGAGGTTCTTCTTGATGGGACTTCAATATCAAAATTGAATTGTTGAAACTTTATACGATTCCACATGTTTCCTCAATAACGAACCGCTGAAGCAACAGTCAGTTCTGTTTCATAGTTTCAACAATTCAATTTTTTTGATTGAATTGACAATTACTTGGTAGACTACATTAAAACACGGAGCGATAAGAGATAAGATATAAATAAGAGGACTAGTTCTGATGAGGGCGTAAGGCGAAAGACCTATCAACTATGTACCTTATTTTTTTTGTAGAGCTAAAATACATTGCTATTCGTTCACTGTATTAATTCAAATTTGATTTTTATTTTACTTTCTTGATATTGGTGTATGTGGTGTAGCACTATTCTTTACATCAGTGCTCCGCAACCTTTTGCCTTCCACGGCACACCAACGTTTTTTTTATTTCGCGGCACGCGGGTATGTAATCTAAAAAAATGCGAATGGTTCACCGTCAACGTATAAATATATAAAAAAAAAATCTCATTTTTTTGCATTGCTTACTTTATTAAAAAAAAATCTTATAAATTCACATAATATGTATCGTATGTTAGATTGATTGTGTAAAATATTTATGTACATACGGTATATTATTCTAACGAAGGAATAATTATTTCTGTTCCCATGTGATTCTACCGTTAGGAAAATGGGTCGCGGCACGCCTAGCGTCGTCTGGCGGCACACTGGTTGCGGAGCACTGCTTTACACGACGCAGAGAAAAGGTTAAAATTTAAACTACATTGTAATTTGTTTGTCCTTCAATCCATGCCCTTTTGACCAAATTCTTTCCAATTCGCATATAATAAATCGTTTGCTCCACTATGAAGTTAAATAAACGCGCATTACTTAAAAATCTACATCACAATATCGCCATTATAGAGAATCTATAAATCAGACATCAACAAGAATAGACAACAAATACGAATAAAAAGGACAAGGAATCTAAAAAGCCCATATCAATATTCATAATACAAAAATCATATAAAAATATTTGAATAATTTTTACATAAATAATCGAAATCAAAGGGTTATTGATTCCAAAAAGTTTTTTTGTTACGTCATTCAATCGTGTGGGCCTTATTTATTTTTTATTTTTTAATATGCAAATTTTTATGAATGCGCGTTTATCTGATGGGTAGGGCGAAGTTACCTGGATGCTAAATAAGGGGTTACCAGCCCTTTGCTACTGGCAGTAGTTTTACAATAAAAATTCACAAACATCCCTTCTGAAATGTTAACTGTCACTTCTTAATGAAGAGGCATGATATTTTTAATAATAAAAACAATTTTTTAGTACTAATTTCGACTATATATTTTATGATTATACCCGGTTTCACTCGTAAAATATATTGTATAAATAAATACTAAAAAATGTGTTTTTATTATTTAAAAAAACAAATATCCGATGTAATTAATTTGTAAGGATAAACCCACTTAATCTCAAGTTATACGTAATTCAATTATTATGTGTTAATAGGTATGTCCATATCGATTTCAAAGTGGTAAATTTATTTGATCAGAAAATACTTAAAAAAAGTTAAGCGTTCATAATTCTACAAATCACGATGAAATTTTATAATCATAAGAGTAAAAATAACTTCACAACTGTTGAAATGTCAATTTGCAATAAGTTGACGCTTGATACTCAATACTCAAGATATTAATAAGAGTATTAAGAAATACGTGTTAATCGTCTACGTTTTAGTTTTTAACTGCATCATTTCTGTATTCAGTGTTGGAATATCATATATGCGACTCGGCAGGAATGGGTTAGAGAAAATTTTGAATGCAATTCTATACAGTTATGGTGTCTTTTATGCAATGATATACGTCGTTGGCTTTCGTTACGGATCTGACAGATTCGAGACACAGTGTGAGTAGATTTTATCAATTGTTGCAAACATTTCTGTATTAAGACATAGATGTTTGTTGTCTACAGATTCTCTTCCTCTCATCCAATCCCTATTATAGCCACATAGTTTAAACCTCGAATATTTTCTTAAAAATTGTTAAGTAACAATCATATTTTAGAGGAGAATATAAGTTGAGATACCGTCATATATTTTATATTGGTAGCATACAACATGAATTGAAAAAAAAAGTTCATTCTTTTTAGTGTCATTAAATATTTATAAGCAGATACGTAAATAGGTCGTGTATAATTGTCAGTTAAATTAAAATCAAATCAGCTATGATAAATTCATTAAAATTTCCAGTAATTAATAAGCTGAAATTTAAGAAAGTCTAAAATGTATTGTTAGTCACAAAATGATCAAATAACGTAACACACACATAACAATTTTTACAAGATACATCCCCGAAATTGAAAAAAAAAGAAAACAGAAACTTCCAAATAATACGATAAATTTCATAATATAATATAATATTACATCCACGTGATGTTGTATTAAACATCTTGCCCAGAACTGAGAAACGCTTCGACCGCAAAGCAATCATCTACAAGCACTGGCATAACTAACAAACATAACCTAAATTGAGTGGCGATCAACCGCGATCCCGATAATAATTTATTCGCATCGCTGGGAATCGAACCGAGCATCTCTCCCTCGGCAGACTTAATTTGAATTTATGGCTAATTTATACAAACGAGATTGTACGTTTTAAGTAGTAGAGAAGAGATGGGAACAGCTGTTTTACCATGCACGAATCCTTTTCCATTACAGGACTTGTACCTTTTTACTACGTATTTCTAAGCAGATGTAGATTCATAAAAGGGATAAGTGTTCTATAATTTCTTGATATAATGCGACTTAGAACTAATAGAATGTTAAGATAATGATTTCTTAACCCGTTACTTGGCGAAATAAACTACTGCCACATAAAAGATATTCCAACACATCGTCAACGCCAACGTCAGAACTATCGTTCTGACGATGGTGTGAGCCGAAATAGCTATCAACTATATTTGTTAAAAATAATTTTGTAGAACTAAAATACATTGCTATTTTTTCACCGTGTTGACAGTTTACTTTCGCATTGTTAACCTGTCTAAAGCTGACGGCCCATAGGTGTGTCGTTTTTCTATTATTTGAGTCATCTCTAGCTGTTTAAAGGTTAAATCTTTCATGTACATAATAGGTATATCAAATTTAACATTCCAGCGTTCCAAGTTTCATCAAAAATAAATTTCTACACTTTAAACGTCTAGTAAAAAGTTCATATTCCTTTGGTCGTCATTTTTAATAGTAGCTGTTAGCTTTGAACACATATTGTTATATTTAGTACCAAAATAAATCCAATACAAAATATTCAATTTTATCTTTCTTAAATAAACTTCAATTTCGCCATATAAAGGTATATTAGACAATCATGATGGTATCAAAAATAGTGACATCTTCAGTATATTGCTTTAAAATTGTGGAATAACTAACGAGTCAATTTCACATCTCATTCTAAGTCCTAGTCATCTAAGTCCTTGCGTTATGTCAGTTCTGTTGCATCCGTGTGATAGAACACCTGAAGATGCCGAAAGGCGAAACCCGGGCCGTTACTGACAAAACATGTGGAATCGTACAAAGTTGTAACAATTCAAATCCCGTCAAGCACCTTCAGTCGATATCATAAATTATATCCGTACGTTATATTGCTTCAAAGACTATTTATAAATACGAATGTCATTATAATCACACGGTGAAAAAATAGCAATTGTAATAATGGAGTTCTACCAAGTAAATGCCAATTCAATCAATTTCATTATAATCAAACTGATAAACATGCGATACCGAAAGTGAGTAAGAAAACTTTTCTCAGAGAATCGAAACACGCGTCATATTTAGTTACGAAGTGGAAAATAAATATATTAATTTAATTTTTACATTAAAAATTGATTGATTGTATTGGCATTTACTCGGAAGAACTCCATTATAACACAGTGAAAAAATATCAATTTATTTTAATTCCACAAAATTATAGAATAATAATTAAAGAACTATAGTTCTGACGATGGCGTGAGCCGAAATAGCTATCAACTATATCATATAAAAAAAAATGTAGATCTAAAACACATTGCTATTTTTTCACCGTATTAAAAATTGTCTCCTACAACGATACCGGCAAATCTATCAAAAAAATGTTAATACTTGAAAAAGGGCCAATTTAGATAATGGCTAACATTATCAGCCGAAATCAATATCTCCGATAAAAAAGGCCTTCATCCGGCAGCGGTTTGACGATGACTGATGCTGATGAAGACATTTACCGATAGATAGACAACAATATGAGCGTGTTTGAGTAGAAAACCTGTATCGGTTCTAATTAATATGTTATCGAATCGAGTGCGTGGTCAGAATCGAATTCAGTGATAGCCGAAAGTCGATCGGGTCCAAAACCGGTTGAGGCGAGAGAGTCTTCGGGTAATCGAACCCATATACTACCTACGGACAAACTAATTCACAGCAATTGAGTTATTCCGGCGTCTATTCGACTACATGTTAAAAGGAGTGTGGCATGTTTATTGGATGCCTCCAAGAGAAAGAAACATTTTCGTGTGTTACAAAACATGTGTATTCCCATATTCAAGACAAATTTCTTCATCAGAAATATTCGACAATATTGTATGTAATTTTAAACAAATGTATTCTTTAAACAAGAGCTATGAAGTTATTAAAAAAATAGTGACCAACAACACGATTAGAAAAATCATTTTAGCTCGTTATCCGAATATGTGATCGTTATACGAATATGTGAATTGAATATGAATTGGTGATAGTGTTCGTTGTCCGATTTGCTCGTAATCCGAACTGTTCGTTAACCGATCACCCACTGTAAATTTTACGTCGGATAAGCTCAATCAGTCAACAAACTGATTGATGTAATTCATACATCTTCATACAAAATCACAAATGCGGTCGAGAACGTTTTAAAAGAAACACTAAACGAGAAATATTGGACAATATTATATGTAATTTCAAATGTATTCTTTAAATCAGAGCTATGAATACGTTAAAAAAACTCCGACTCTGACATTGACCAACAACACGACCATTAGAAAAATCATTTTAGCTCGTTATCCGAATATGTGATCGTTATACGAATATGTGAATTGAATATGAATTGGTGATAGTGTTCTTTGTCCGATTTGATCGCAATCCTAACTGCTCGTTAACCGATCAACTACTGTATATTTTACGTGGGATAAGCTCAATCACTTAAGAAACTAATTGATTTAATTCATACAATAAAATATCGTCTGTTACATCATATTTCTGACGATGGTGTGAGCCGAAATAGCTATTAACTATATATTATAAAACAAATTGTAGAATTGCTATTTTTTCACCGTGTTATATATATATATATATAATATTTAGCTCCTAGATGTAGGGTATAAATTTCTCGCAAACTTTTGACTGAATGTCAGTGCCATTGCATCCGCCTGATTGCCAGATAAATGCCAATAATGCCAGAAGATGCCGAAAGGCGAATTATAGTTCGTTAGTGACGAAAAATGTGAACGATTAAATTTGATACAAGACAGTTTTATTTTCTGGAGTTATTTTCTTTTAACCACACTAAAGATCCAGAAATGATGACTTTCAATAAAGGATTGGCTATTTGTCAGTCATTCCATGTCCTCTTCCATAAACGGTATCAAGAACAACAGCAAGAGACGCCACATTAAATTTCCAAATGATGTTTTTGAAATAATAATCAATTTCGAATACGAATGGGTAACGCATACTGTCTTTTGAATTCCAATGAAATCGATAAATAAAAAGTTACTTAAAAATAATGTAATCCAAACAAAGTAAGAAAGAAACAAACATTCAGCCAGACATAAAGAAGTGTTCTCCAACATTGATCTCTTGCTCTTGAGTGTATCGGCATTCAATGCAACAACGCAGGTGTACACACAGAACGGTCGGCGAGCCAGTTTAAAAATCACTTTTAACCAGGACTATGAAATCGTTTAAAAAAAGACTCCGAAACTGACATTAACAAAAAAAACACGACTCCACGACATGTTTTTTTTAACCTTTCTTGTACAATGCTGTCTTAAATGTTGGCCAATAACCTCTCAACTGTTGTGACGACTTATTTCAATGTGTTAATAATCAAATACATTATTAACCCCCGATTAACGCGTTTTCTATTGCGCGGTGATATAATTATTAACCTAGCAACTGTTATGACGACCGGTTTCAGCGCGTTGACACTCTACGTTTTACTTTTTCAAGTTTCTTCAATTAATTATTAATAATAATGCAAATTCGTATTGATAAAACTTTATACGATTCCACATGTTTTTTCGCTAATGAATCCACGGTTTCGCCTTTTGGCATATTCAGGCATTCCATGACACGGATGCAGCAGAACTAACATACAATACAACAGTTCGTCTATATACCAAGAGTGTTAAATAACAAGAAAACACAGACCCCAAGGGAAGCTCTAAATGACAGCTAAAACAAATTTTATAATATTTAAACAATAGTTATTTAATTAAATTATATTACAATAGCCTGTGATAATTTTCATTAACGATGTTGTTAATAAGCCATTCTTGAAAGGGTTTTTCAACAAATATCAATCAACCAACATTTTATTTTCTTCTCTTTTTTCATAGAGAGAATACCTACTATCAAACATATATGAAAATGGAATGTGGAATCGTACAAAGTTGTAACAATTCAAATTTGATATTGAAATTTCATCAAGCACCTTAAAAAAATTAGATATTTCAAACAAAAAGGTAGGCGATCTATGCATTATTGGTTGGAATACAGACGTCGCGGTTAAGGTAATGCTCGCGAGTTATGTCCGTCGCTCTCCCTCTCGCTGCAAAATCACAAGAGGGAGCAGGACAGAGTGAGGGCGGGTCTCGACTTTTCTTGGGTTGTTGATTTTTTTTTTCGTTGAGCGTATAAAGATTTATCGCTGATTGAGTCATTGGTGGCGGCTGCGGTCGATTGAGCGGAGAGGCAGTGCTTCCAACGGTAATGATATCACCATTGACTATTGTCAACACACGAGGAGATCAAAATAAACCACTTTTATACCATATACCATAGTACAAGTGAAACTATGTTTTTACACAATTTATGATATCGACTGAAGGTGCTTGATGAAATTTCAATATCAAATTTGAATTTTTACAACTTTGTACGATTCCACACGCTTTGTCACTAACGACCCGGGTTTCGTCTATCGGCATCTTCAGGCATCCTATCACACGAATGCTCAGTTCTGTTGCATTCGTGTGATAGAATGCCTGAAGATGCCGAAAAGCGAAATCCAGGTCGTAAGTGACAAAACACGTGGAATCATGCAAAGTTGTAACAATGACCGGTGGTATCAGAAGCGGGAATTGATAAAAAAATAGTTTGATTTGGAAACTGTTATCGAAAAGAAAAATACGTATTTTGATGACAAATATTGTATTTAATTTTATATTTTTAATGCGATTAAATATACCCGCATTTCAAGCACTGGCAAAAGCAACTGAAGCTTATTGAGGCTGAACGAAGCGGTTATTATTTTACTATTGAGATCTCTTAAGAGTGTAGTATCAGCAAATTCACCAAAGGTGAAGAACATTATCAAGAAAACGGCCGTATTTCCCCACGTTATATTATTTCAAAGGACAATTTTTAATGTAACATATTTTATTCGTAGCTCACCTTTTATTGAAAAAAAAATATATTGAATAATTGAACATGTGTACAAATACAATAATTTTGTCACTCATGACCTGGGTTTCACGTTTTCTACACCTTCAGGCATTTACCACCCAAACGCAAAAGAACAGGTGAAGAACATTATCAAAAATACGGTCATATTCCTCACGTTATATCATTTGAAAGGACAATTTTTAAGTGTATTTGAAATTGTGTACAAATACAAAAATTTTGTCACTCATGATCTGGGTTTCACCTTTCGGCATCATCAGGCATTTACCACACGGACGCAAAAGAACTGACCGTAAATAAACAGTTTGTATTGCATACATTATGTATTCATCAGTAATCAAATATTCAAGACAAAGAAGAAAATAAATATCCTACGCTAGGAGTAAAATATTATATGTATATATATATTTCAAATAATTATTTTAATAACTCTTGATTGGTTTATAGTGAAATTTAAATTTGGAAAAAAATGATAACCAGTACAAGCGATTTTTATAAAAAAAAAATGTCCATTAAAATTTAATTGGTTAATTTTTTTAAGTGGGGTATAATTGTAGAAATTGATTCACTATCAGATTGTTGACAAATTGAACTTATTTCAAGTAATATAGCAAGGGAGAATTAAAAAGGTTTAATTGCTCGTTTAAAAAACGCAATGAGCTTAATTGTATTCTAAAAATCGGTGGTTATTTAATCTTAAGTCTATATTTTAGTTTTGTTGGGAGCATCCGTACGATTGAATGCCTGAAGGTACCGAAAGCAGACACCCGGGTCATGAGTAATAAAACTTATGGAATTGCAGTTTCAATGTTTAAAATCTGATGAAGAAATTTCACCAAGCATTTGAGTCGATATCGCATTTTAAAATGTCTTGTTTAAATGCTGAAAATATTTATACTAAGGTAAATATAGTGTCACACAACTGATTGATCAGATGTCTCGATTGATACAGAGTTGTGGAGTCGGAGTCGTGAAAAACGAACGACTGCACGGTTTTGAAATATATCTTAATGAACAATTTGCCTGACTGGTTTGTTGTTATTTAATTTAATGCACACAGAAAGGAAAGGTAAGAAAAAATCCTGACAAAATTTAACTGTTTTTTATTCGAAGTCATGTTTTCCTTCAATGTTGGTAACGACTTCAAAGCCCTGGATTGATATCAACTGTCATTAATTTCACATATCGACAAAAATATTTTCATATTTATACAATTCATATTTTTGGTTCCCGCATGAAATCGTGTCCAGCAGCGTATCGTATGTTTTCTTCTAAAACTTTCGTGTGTAAATTAACCTTTCCGGGAGTATGGACGTGCTAGTACGTCGGCGCGATTTTTTCGTAAAGTGAGGACGTACTTGTCGTATATGTCAACAATTATTGTGATTATGCAATCCCTGTATTATGCAACTGGTTTTATTATAATAAAACCCTGAAAAAATGATTTGATTAAAAAAATATTATATAAAAAAACTCACTCCTCACAGCACTGTTAAAATTAGTTACTCCTGGAAAGGTTAAAGTGCTCCAAAGAGTCCAAAAGAGAAAGAATGTAAATGTTACGTTTGAGTAAATCTTCTGTTTATTTTATAGCTACCATATAAATCATGTTCGATCATTATACAACTTCTCATTTTGTATTTCATTCAATTAAAGTTCAAGATAGCAATAAATAGCGTTTTTCTAAGTTTTGACATACTGTGATCTTAACGGCGTATGATATCAATCAACACATATCCACATTTAGGGCCTTTATCAAAACAACGATAAAAACAATACCTCTATAAAGTCACAGCAAGGTCGGTGAACCGTGCTCAAAATATTTCCGGTTCAATCGACGATAGTTTACAATTTTTTGACTACGAATGTTACTCGATAAACAAACTTAAATTGTGATAAAAAAAACATCAAAATAGATGTTTTGTTATTCACATGTTTCCTTCTCTATGGGGATTGGTACGTTCTTGGTTGTGGTCGACTGATCAACGTCGTTGGTTTTGCTTGCGATGATTTGAATGCCAAAAAGGAATTTCTACATATTCTACACTCACGATGCGAATTTCACTTTTCAACATCTTCAGGCATTCTATCAAACGGATGTTGTAGAATTAACGCGCAGTAAACAAATTGCATCGGGTATATGCAAACGGCATTACACATGAAAATTGTGACGAAATACGGTAGGTGATCGTTTAACGAACAATACGGACAGCGAATAAATTAAACAATGAACACTATCGCGAAAGATTGTGTGTTCGGAAAACGAGCACATATTCGGATAACGAGCAGTTCGAATAACGAACATAGTATTATTAGTACAGGAAAAGATTATTTTCGTTGAGCAATCACCCACTCTATAGATTCCAAGACTAAGAGCCAAACGTAATATTATAATAGAATCTATAGTTATGAAAATAGTTCCATATTTATGTAATTTATGAAGGTGTTTGATGGAATTGATGGTTAATTATGTTGCATCAGTGTGATTGAATGCATGAAGATACCGAAAGCGAAACCCGGGTAGCTTGGGACAAATTATGTGGAATCCTACAAAATTTCAGCAATTCAATTTATACATACATATTTAGCTCCTAACCTAAGGATATATTTTGCCAGTGTAATTCCGCTTGTATATTACAAGTCGTTTACTGTGTGTCAGCTCTGTTGTATCCTTGTGATAGAATGCCCGATAATGCCGAAAGACGAAACTCGGTTCGTGAAAGACAAAACATATGGAATTATATAAAGTTTCACAATTAAAATTTAGTAATATTAAATATTTCGTTAAAATAAATATGCATGGAATTTAATGGTGGCAAATAGTTACGGGAGTTTGTTTGGTTCAAGATTTATTGTTTTTTTTGTCAGACATTAAAACAGTTTTAAAATCACGGAAACTTTCTATAGTGATGTAAAAAGGATATGTCATAGTTCTGGCGATGCCAGGAACCGGAATAGCGTTATACGTATCAACTTATTTATTTAGCTCTATTAAGCTCTACATTTATACAAAAAATAATAATAAATGTTGAATTAAATACGTTATCATTTTTACAATATTGTAGTAGAGAACTCAAGTCCCCTACTAAGAAAGTTGATCTCCTCAAAAACTTTCCGAGGGGCTGTTAAAACACCTGTACACTGCGGGGATGCGAGTACAATACCTTTACAACAAAATCTTTTTTGTACCATAATTTATGTCTATTTCTTGTGAAATGAGAACATTAGAGGCGGGACAGGTAGATAAATAACATATTCTCAACGGAGGAATAAAATAAATAAAAATAAATAAAAGAAAGAAAAAGATATATCTATAGAGACGAGATTGTAACTGCGTGTCACCAGACATCTTTCGTCTACATTATGTAACTAATAATAAATTGAGAACAATACAATGGATGTCATCGGGAAAAATCCAGGGTTCTGGAGTCGGAGTCGCGTATAACGAGCGACTCCGATTACATTTTCGATTCAATGAACAATTTATCGGATTGGTTGGTTGATCTGTAATTTAATGCACATAAATAGGAAAGGTAGGGACAAAACAGACAAAAATACATTTTTTTTTGTCAATTGTCTGAGTCGTGTTTTTTTAACGATTCCGCAGCCCTGGTTTTTATTACTGCAAGTTTGCAAACACAATGTTATTTGACAGTAATAAAAACTCAATATTCGTTAAAAAATTATATATAGATTTTTAATACAATTTACACATTATTATTATATGAAGATCAGGAAAGGTTACGTTCATTATTTGTTGAGTATCAGTATCAGCGCAAAATTTGTTATAAAGATTTAAGAATAGTACTAAAAAAATGTGTTTATTTGTATCTAATTTCTCTACAACTAGAAAAGACAGTGATATAAATTTTAAATTAGTTAAAGAAGTTAGTGTTTTATTACATATATGAACGTGTAAATAAATAATATGTGAACTATACTACGATTTATAACAGTTATTACTTTGATAAGACTAAAAACAAATTAAAATTGACGATGAAATTGGTCCTGATCATTAAATTATAATCTTTTTCAATACCAATAATGCTAAATTATTTTCAATTGTTAAAAATTTCTCGTTTGAATATCTCTTACGCGGAATATGGTGGGAAGCATTAAATTTTCTTAAAATACAAATAATAAATAAAATATTCTAATAAAATTTAATTTTTTTTAATGAAAGACGCTGGACGATAAAAAACGGAGTTAGATAAATTGGTAAATCTTTATAATAAATATAATATTTTATGTAATAATAATGCATTCATTGCGTTGATTATTTGATTGATTGAAATTTTTACTTGGTGGACACCATTATAGCACGGTGAAAAAATAGTAATGTATTTTAGTTCTGACGGTGGCGTGAGCCGAAAGAGCTATCAACTATATCCTATAAAAAAAAATTGTAGAACTAAAATACATTGCTCTTTTGTCACCGTGTTGATTATTTGAATTTCAAAAAATGTTTCCAAGGATTTTTTAAAAATATAATAATATCTATATTAAGTGTTTTATTAGGATTTGAAAATATAAAATTACGATACACTTATTTGTTACGGTAAAGTGTCTTCAACTGAATTCAAATTTCTTACATAAGTGTTTCGATTTACTTGAGGAGTATTGTAAAATAAAATATTTCACGCGTAATATGCAAACAGTTCGCGAAAACCAATAAGAACACAGCATTTATTGATTGAATTGTCATTTACTTGGTAATTCTGATGAAGGCGTAAGCCGAATTAGCTGTCAACCATATATCTTATAAATTTTGTAGAACTAAAATACATATATTTTTTAACACAGTTGTAACACAGCATTTGTTCGTTATAAATCGCTGGCATATTGCTGAAATTGTTTCTGATACTCCACGATGCAAGAATTTCATCGAATCGTTGACGACAAGAGGCCCAGGGGCAAAAGCGGCTAGCACATCCCCGGTCAAATTTTTGAGCCTATTTTCTGGAATCGTAGAAATTTTGTTGCAACAAAAAAACGTACAAAAAAAACCAAACGACAAACGCACGCATCTTTACCTAATACATTTCCAAAAAATCAGGGGTTGCGTACGTCGGTACGCGAAACAAATTTAGTGAATCGCTGTACAATTCGAATAGCATTTTTTATGTTTTATCATATGTAAATTAACTTTGAATAAAAGCATGTTACGTCGATATATTATGCTAGATGAATGGATCGCTAATTTATCGAATGGGGTCAGCGGAGACATTTTTAAATGCGGAATAAATTGAAGTTAGCTGATCTTGCTTCTAGAAAACATGTTCAATCAATGTCGTTTTCAATTAATTTGAACAAGCGTATGATAATTTATACGTCCTCGCTCTGGTTAATAAACAATTTTACAAAACTGTTTTTGAAGTTACTTTTTTATAAAACTTGTCAACTATCAATGAATAAATTGTGTGGACAACTTTTTAATGGCATATTTTTAGCGTAATCAATACACTTGCTGGCAAAAATTATTTAATACCTGCGACAAGGTAATTTTCGAGATGAAAGCATTCAGAAAAATCAACACGGTTAAAATATGGAATGTATCTAAAATTGTATTACATTTTCAAAAGTACGGTTTAATTGAAAATATGTTTTATCCAGGGCTTTGGAGTCGGAGTCGTGTTTTAGGTCAATATTGGAGTCGGAGTCGTGAAAAATGAGGGATTCCGACTACTTTTCCGATTAGACGATTTTGAAAAATACATCAATGAAAAATTTGACGTATTGGTTGATCTTTAATTTAATGCACATAAATAGGAAAGGTTAGAAAAAAAAATTGACAAAATTTAACATTTTTAGTCAAAGATCTCATAAATTAAATTCCTATATTACATCATTTGATGATTAATTGTTACATTTACTTGCCTATTTTATATAAGTAGGTATTTCTAAGTCTAAAATTATCCAATTGCATTTTTAATTATAATTGATTATTGTTTTTTGAAAAATCCATTCATAAAAAACTCATTAAGAGTATTTTCGTACATAAAACTTATAACGTGTCATTACTATCAAATTTGAATTGTTACAGCTTTGTATTATTCCACATGTTTTTTCACTAATGACCCGGGTTTCGCCTTTCGGCATCCTCAGGTATTCTATCACACGGATGCAACAGAACTGGCAAGTGTTGTCAGTATGGAATCGTGCAAAGTTGGAACAATTCAAATTTGATACTGAAATTCCATCAAGCACCTTCAGTCAATATCATAAATTATGTCAATCAATATTATTTAAATTTATTTCAGTTGTTTGTTTGGATCCTAGCCTTAGGGTTTGTGCTTTTCTTTTGTAATTAACTCGGTTGGTATAATACCGATAGAAACCGTTTATTGTTTGTCATTTTTGTTGCGTCCGTGTAATAGAATCCCTGAAGACACCGAAAGGCGAAAACCAGATCACCAGTGACAAAACATGTGAAATCGTAGAACGTTTCAACAATTCAAATTTAATATTGTGTTTAATCAAATAATAAAATAAAAAAGGTTGACGATACGTGCAAATAGTAGTAAAGGAAGAATAAAAGCCGACTGTGGACAACCATTAACTGATGTTACGTTTCCAAGAAGTCAAAAATGCATCTGGTTTGTGATTCCAACATTATTGACTGCGTTGAATATACTAAATGCAGTCTAGGCTCTGGGAATCCGAGAAAATGACAGTTACGACCGAACGTTAGTTACAACTATGGCAACATTTAGTTGTCAGTTTGCTCATAATTGTCAAATACTTACGATCTAAAATTAATAACAAGCAACACTTCAATCCTTAACCGACGATATATTGTCAAACTATTTTGAAAGCTATAAAGATTCGAACGAACGACTCTAAACGAACGATTATAAAATATTTACAGATTCGATCGATTCAACTCTACAAATTTTAATATAGGTTCTGTAGAGTTCTTTTTTAAAATATTTCTAAGTATACATGTACGAACAAAACAAGGGGATTTGTTGTAGGTTTTAAATTCGAATGAAGAGGTATTGACACTAACTTTTAACCTGTTCCTGCTGAATGTATAAAATATTCTAACAATTAATATTTAAAAAAAATTGTTTTTTTGTTGGTGTTGATGTTGGTGTTATCGAAACTTATGAAGATTATCACGATAAAAAGACTGCAATACAAAAATAAACTACATTTTATGACATCGCTTAAATGTATTTGATAGAAATTCGATATCAAATTTGAATTGTAAAAAACTTTGTACGTTTCCATATATTTTGTCACTAACGACCTGGTTTCGCCTTTCGGCATCTTCATACATTCTATCGAATTTGAATCGTTCAATTTGTCATAATTTTTATTCATTGTCAGTTCTATTGAATCAGTGAGATAGAATTGCCTGAAAATGTCGATAGGCGAAAGCCGGGTAGTGAGTGATAAAATATGTGGAATCGTGGAAAGTTTTTTACAATTCAAATTCGATATCGAATTTCTATCAAACACCTGTAAGCGATGTCATAAATTGTAGATTATTTTACTACTGCAGCCTTTTTTATCCTGATAATATTCATAAGTTTGGATTACACCAACACCGTTAAACTATTTTTTTTTATAAATATAATTGTTAGAATATCCTATACCTTCAGCAGGAACTGGTTAAAAACTAGTTTCAATACCTCTCCATTCGAATTTAAAACGTACAAAAAAATCCCTTTGTTTTATTCGTACATGTATACTTAGAAATATTTAAAAAGAAGTCGAAAAAACCTATATTAAAATTTGTAGTGGTGATTTATTGAGAACTATCTAGTTCTGACGATGACTAGAGCCGAAATAGGTATCAACTATATCATATAAAAAAAATTTAGAACGTAAATACATTGCTATTTTTTTACCGTGTTATAATGGAGTTCTACCAAGTGAATGCCGATTCAATCAAGAAAATTTACAATATTCGCGTGTCCGAATCGATTGACTATATTTTCACTAGTGAAAATACATTTTGATTTGGAATATAGTTTTGTCGTATTAATAACAAGCCGTTTAGATTTGTTCAACGATTGGACTCTAAAATCACGCAAAAAATGTGACAATCATAATAGTAAACGGATCTTCGATTTTATTGAATGAGATACCTGCGAAAGGTTATTAAATGGTCGTCCGTAGTGCGTTTTGAGAATGGCGGCCTGCCTTAAAAATAAGTGGGTTAGTTAGTAGCGACGATAGGCAGCTGTGATGGGCCATCACCTAATTCATCTTCACCTCTAAAGTGCATAAAACAAAAGATAAGGGGCACTCTTAGGGGTCGGCCACACCAATTAGCTACGGACTGTACATGCTTGGTCTCAATCACAGTGGCGCCGAAAATTTTTGACTAAAAAATGAAAAAAAAAAAAATTATTTCATGACACTCTTCTAAGTCTCATCGGACCGATAAATCAATTCTATGAGGGCGTTTCAATACAGATTTAACAGGAGCTAAATGTGTTGTTTTTTTTTATAATATCTAAAAAAAACAAGTTATTTCTACATATATATTTGCATATCGTTTTTATTTATATAATATTGCAATATTTTTTTTGATTTTTAGCTGTTGATATCGACTGAAAGCGCTTGATGGAATTTCAATATAAAATTTGAATTGATACAACTTTGTACGATTCCACATGTTTTATCACTAACGACCTTGGTTTCGCCTTTCCACATCTTCAGGCATTCTATCACATGGACGCAACAAAACTCTCAATTTGAAGTTGCCGAAAGGAGAAACCCGGGTCGTTGGTGACAAACAATGTGGAATCGTACAAAGTTGTAACAATTCAAATTTGTCGATAACTGGTTGTAATTATATATGAACTTCTGCATGATCAAAATTAATCAAGTATTATTGGATTGTTATAAAATAAAATCACTATTTTATTTTATAACAATTCAATAGTACAATTTTTTTAAATATATTGTGGAAATAGTACTAAAAACGTGTTTTTATTATTTAAAATAGCATGCCTTTCCGTGAAGAAGTGGCAGTTAAAAATTTGAAGCTATTTTTTTTTATTGTACTGTGTGCAAGTTACATGTAATATTTTTTAAATTTTAATTATTAATGAAGTAATTTTGTTTGAAGTTGTGAAACGTTTTAATTAAATAATTATCAACCCAATAGCTGTGTAAATAAATACATGAAGATGATAGCTGAATATAATATTTTTGAGATTACGGAAACCGCACGTCACTGCAACATTTAAATCTGCAGTCGATTTCTAACTTTGGGTCACTTCCTGTGTTATTTCGTTTATATATCTCCTGCGGACATATTTCGTGATTGTGCCACTATAATGAATGATAATGACCCGAAATAAAACACTTAGCAAATATATAACAAGGTCTGTTGAAAAAATAACAATCACATTTTGCCGACTTATTTGCATTTGATTGTACACATTGAGAATCTTTTGAAATGCTTGATAAGATATCTAAGCCAAAAAAATACTTTCCAACTGTACGATATAACGTTGTGTAATTTGAAGATTACTATCGATAAATCCGAGGGAATGTTGCTGTTTTCAGCTTATCACGTCCTACCCTTTATGAGTTCCACTAAAACAAGTTTAATTATGCAAATTCGAGTGGTATGTTTTTTTTAAATTTATTTCATATAAGTAAGTTATACAATATTAATCAGTGAGAAGATCCGTATACAGTGGAACCTCGATCAACCGTTCTCGCATAATACGCTTTCCCGGCTGGAACGCTTATTTTTTATAGTCCCGTCAAACTCCCATAAGAACAATGTTAAATAATCCCGCATTGACCGATTCCCGATTCCCCGATTTCCTCGATAAACCGTGTAAATATTTTGGTCCCGTCACAAATATTATCCCGATTGACCGTTTTTATTGCATATTTCTCCGTATCTCGGCAAGTAAGTTTGACACAACCGAGTGCAGGTGTTATGTCTAGACACATTGGAATCCGCTGTACATGTTAGACGTAACGCATTGGACGCATGTGCTATTTTTTTAGTTGAAATCCACCACACGCGTATTATTGTTTATGATGCAAATGTAGAGTTGTTTAAAATTCATCGTAATAATGATAACTGTACATACAAACTTTTAGTAACAAGTTTAGTAACAAGTCTTTGTCAGGGTCCCTTTCCCGCAGGGGAAAACGTAAAATCGAGGTTTCACTGTATAAATAATTGGGGAAATGGTACGTAACATTGCGTTTTTATTATTTAAAAAAAAGTATTGTTTATATTCGTGTTCAATCGCTTCGTATTTCTTGCAATACATTTCCAGATAATATTATAGTTATCAACTAAATTATTTTTATAATTTAAATATACAGTGGGTGATCTCGATTCACGGACATGTGTTCAGAGATTATGTTAGTTATCCGAAAAGTTCGTTAACCGATCCTTATTATATTATGAGTGGTTTATAAAGATCGTTTTGGTTCGTTATCCAAACACAAAAATCTTCGCAGTCCGAACTGTTCGTTAACCGATCATTATCTTATTACAGAAAGAATAAGTGGATAATAAATTAACGAACATAATCTATTCCAAGACTATGTTTGCTATGCGAACTGTTTGTTCACCGATCCTTATTATATTCCAGACGGATTAGAAAGATCGTTTCAATTGGTTATTCGAATACAAAAATCTTTAGTGATAGTGTTCGTAGTCCGAATTTGTTTGCAGACTGAATTATTCGTTAACCGATGAACAACGGTAATGACTTTTCACCAAGAAGTTACAGCTTATACCTTAAAAATAATTGCTTTATAATATAATATAATATTAAACCTAGGACCAAAACAATTGCTATCATATCATAAACTAAATGACATAACACGATGAAAATGTGAAATTGTGAAACTAAAATAGCAATATATTTTAGTTTCACAATTGTTTTATAAGATATACTTGGAAAATAAATTGAAGGACTATAATATATGAAGGAAGATAAAAAAAAACTGTAGGACTTAAATAGATTGCTATTTTTTCATCGTGTTATAATGGAGTTCTACCAAGTAAATGCCAATTCAATCAATAATTGAAATAAACAATAATCTTTATAGTGTGAATATTAAATCAAATCAACTTTTTATCTCTGCTAGTGGATTTGGTATCAAATATGACGCAAAACAACTAAACCGAGCGTCTCTAGGCTAATGTGTACTAACATGATTTAGAATTAGACGAAAGCTTAAGTTATTTCAAAAGTTTTGAGGGTAGTATTTCTGACAAAAGAAAATCTCCCTTAGAATAAAATTGAACAATGGCGTTGACAATAGAATGCCTATACCTGCCTCAGAATATATTGTTGCCCTGCACGATTTCCTAACTAACCTACCTGTAAATCTTCGAATCTTGAATGGTACAATTTTAATACAGAAATCATGTTGAACACGTATTATTCGAAAACATTGTGCTATCAATTTCAACGAAGACATTATATCATCACAGACACATTCATAGTGGTCTTTATCCATTCTGTACGGTTACCTGAGGGGCATATTACATGATCAATGTTATATTACATAAGAATTGATCAAATACACCATTGATTTAGCCCTTTTTTCTAGGAGTGTGGAATCAGAGACATGATGTCGCGGTGTTATGACTATTATATCGGAGTCGTGAAAAACGAAAGAATTCGACTACTTTTTCGATTCGACGATTTTGAAAACTATCTCAATGAGCAATTTGCCGGATTGATTGGTTGATCTTCAATTTAATGCACATAAATAAGAATGGTAGGAAAAAAACCATACAGACAGATACAAGTTTTTTTTGTCGTTTAACCTTTTTTCTCCTTTTATTTTAACCGTTTATTGATTGAATTGGCATTCACTTGGTAGAACTCCATTATAACACGGTGAAAAAATAGCAATGTATTTTAGTTCTACAATTTTTTTTTATAAGGTATAGTTGGTCAATGTCAAGAGTAGTTTTTTTTCTCTAACGACTCTACAGCCCTGCTTTTTTTAACATCAATAAAGACACAAACGGGAATTGTTAAATAAACAGTCGCATTAGCCAACCAGTGTAAAAATAGATGAAACTTTACACTATACACTTGACAATGGCACACGTGAAATCTTGTACGATTTCAAATATTGGTATTACATATACCTACCAGTTCTGTTGAATCCGTATGCTAGAATACCTGAAGATATCGAAAGGCGAAACCAAGGTCGTCAGTAAAAACACATGTGGAGTCGCTCAAAGTTTCAACTTGAAAGGGTGTTTGTATAACCCTTTCAAGAGTGATTCATTGACAAAATAAATCGTTAATGAAAATTATCACATGCAATTGTGCTAATTATTATTAGATCAATATTATTACATTTGTTTTAGCTTCCATTAAGTTCTTGCCTTGGAGGTCTATGTCTCCCTTTAATTAATAACTTTGGCATATAGACGATGCTAACTGTCTGTTGTGCGTCAGTTCTGTTGCACCAGTGTGATAGAATGCCTGAAGATGCCGAAAAGCGAAACCCGGGTCGTTAGTGAAAAAACAATTCAAATTTGATATAAAAATTCCATCAAGCAAGTCGATAGCATGTACTGTAATTTTGATTTACGCGAAAAAAATTCAATACGTATTAGGCACTTCAGCAGTCTACGGGAAATAAAAAAAGACCTACAAGAGGAATGAATTGCTTTAATATTGACCGTATCAAAAATTTCATAGAAAAAAATTGATAATATATTGACGTTTTAGTTTTATCCTTTCGGTTCTATCTTATCCGGTTTTGCTTAGAACCGTACCGTTGGTTTCATAATTGAGAGAACACTTAGCGCAAATAAGAGATTATTTAAAACCGGTCTACAAATATCTTTTATGAAATCTAATCGGGCGCACAAGTGAGTCAACAATAATAAATACATCCTCTTCGGACTGCAAAAAAGGTTTTAAAAATTTCTGGGATTTTATTGTAACGAGAATGACACGGGTAAACCAACGGTACTCAAACTACATTTACTATACAAAACAACAGTTTCTTGATATTATTTTTTTTTGTTTTAAGAAAATATGTATATTTTTTGATTGAATTTGCAGTTTTTTGTAGAACTCCATTGTAACAGGGTTAAAAAAAATAGCAATGTATTTTAGTTGTATAAAATTAATAAGATTTATAAGGTATATATTTTCAATAAGGATGATTGAAATTTGTTAGGTTAACCAGACACGTTGTTAAGGTGACATATGTTAAGTTTGTTGTCAATTGTTTAATAGACAACGGTATATCACTATGGAAAGTTAAAGCGTTGAACAACATGTGCAAATCATCAAATTTTGGATGGACATTCTGCATAATCGATTTGAAGGCATGGAATTGTCTATTGAGATCGTGAGATTTAACGTCTTTAGACTTCTTCATTTAAAGCTATTTTAAATCGCAAACGAATAAACCACTAACATTTGACACCTTCAAAGTAAACACAACAAACGCTATCCAACAGATTCAGCCAGATTCATGTGACAGTCATTGAAAATTGGACCTCCCAAATAAGTGCCACTGAGCAAACCCGCTGCAGGAATTTGCATGACATTGGATTCCATATTTAACATTATAAAATATACTTTGAAATGAAAACAAAAATGAGTGGATATATCACACACAACTTTTTGTTGCTTACGTCTTCATACTCGACGAAAATACATTTATTTATTTATTTTTCACCGTGTTAAGACAAATCTTGTTTAATTTATAATATCGACTGAAGGTGCGTGATGGAATTCCAATATCAAATTTGATTTGTTACAACTTTGAATCACTAGATAGTAGTTTTTTTTGATTTTAGGTATCTTTATATGAAAAGAAAAAAAACCATTTATATTTTAATGTTATTCGATTAATATTTGTTGAAAAACCCTTTCAAGAATGACTTATTAACAAGATCGCCAATGGAAGTTGTTGTCACGGGCAGTTGTGTTAATTATTATTGGATTAGTATTATTAAATTTGTTTTAGCTGCAATTTACTGCTTGCCTTGGGGTAAGTGTTTTCCTGTAATAACCTTGGTATATAGACGATGCTAACTGTTTATTTTACGTCAGTTCTGTTGCATCCGTGTGATAAAATGCCTGTAGATGCCTAAAGGCGAAACCCGGGCCGTTAGTGAATCGTACAAAGTTGTAACAATTCAATTCTTGTTTAATTTTTATTTAAAAAAAAATACACATTTTAGAAGCTATGATTCAAGTCCCCAAAACAGCACGGTGCCAACTGTGCTGCGAAACAATCGAAGAATCAGTCCCGACCATTACGAAGGCCCCTCCTTCAAGGAATAGATTGACAGCTCGCGTCTGTGTTTCCCTAATAATTTAGCACGCATCTTCACGGTAACGGTGACGGAAAAAAACGGTCATTTGTGACCAATTATCCAGTCAAATCGAAGTATAACCAGGGCGGGTGTGAAATTCATTTCGGAATTATTGTTGCAATAAAAGAAAGGACCTCTTTTGTATCCCACAAGAAAAGAAAATTGACGTATAGTGATGGCATTTAAGAATGGAACAAATACAATGATCAGTCGATTTTAACCTAAAAACATAATATAAAACGTTAACAAAACCTCATGTGTTTCTTTTCGAAATGTATTGTTATCATTATTTCCGGAAAATGCTGTATAAAGAATTTGTTTTAGTGATTTATTAACGATGTCACTAACTTTCTCACTGGTAACATCGCGACTGTTGAATAAGACATATACAGTGAAACCTCGATTTTACGTTTTCTAAGGGACCCTGAAAAAATAACGGTAATTGCAGGAAACGGTTAATGCGGGAAAGCTTTAAATAATAAAAAACAAGTAAAATCGTAAAAAATATTTATTTATTAGTTACTTGTACATCCTGTATATAAAATTGATTTTTTAAAAAAGTCCTTTATGTTCGTTTGCTTCTTTGTAGCACTTTAATCGGAACAAAGACTTGTTACTAAACTTGTGACTAAAAGTTTGTATGTACAGGAATCATTATTACGATGAATTTTAAACAACTCTACATTTGCATCATAAACAATAATACGCGTGTGGTGGATTTCAACTCAAAAAATAGCACATGCGTCCAATGCGTTACGTCTAACATGTACAGCGGTGTTCCAATGTGTCTAGACATAACACCTGCACTCGGTTGTGTCAAACTTACTTGCCGAGATACGGAGAAATATGCAATAAGAACGGTCAATCGGGATAATATTTGTGACGGGACCAAAATATTTAGATGGTTTATCGAGGAAATCGGGGAATCGGGAAACGGTCAATGCGGGATTATTTAACATTGTTCTTATGGGAGTTTGACGGGATTATAAAAAATAAGCGTTCAATCCGGGAAAACGTATTATGCGAGAACGGTTGATCGAGGTTCCACTGTAACCGATGACTATTTTTTGTATCGAAACATAACCCTTTTTTACTACTCATAATAACTTCTATATCACTGAAATATTCAGTGTTGGAATATCATTTACGTTGCTTAATAGTTAACGGGTTAAAACAACTAACGTAAATTTATAACGATTTTAAAAATATTCTATCTGTATCTTATATCAATTAAACACGCAGGAATGGTAGTAAAGCTCGTTACTTTTATACGCTCAACATCGATAGTTTATTTCAATTAAAAATATATTTTTCCTGGCGTTTGAATGAAATCACATTATTATTAAATAACTTTAACACGTGAAAAAACATTATTGAAAAAACAATCTACCATTTAATGTCAGGACCGTATAATTTGGAGTAGTGTAATTGGGGGTTCCACTGTACATTTCAGTAATATTACATTATTATATATAGTGAATGACACTAGTGAATATATATTTTAACTTAGTTAAATATATTAAAAAATAGTGTTCACAAAAATCAATCAAAGATTGCAGAATATAGCAGACAATAATACGTACAAAAAAAAAAGGATTTTTAACGTCATACTTTTATAACATTATGAAATCATTTATTATTGGTTACATATTTTTTCACTGCCTGAATTGGTAAACCATATTTTCATTTGAAATTTAATTTTACCGTAACAAATACACTCGAATATATTTTTGCACGGTTTTTGAATGAGACATATATGTATACATGGTATTTTTCGCGTTTATTCAACAACCAATACGCTACGAAATGCTCTGTTGGATGTCAATTGTTTCTTAATACCCTCGACAGATTTGTTCATTATTATAACAAACGTTATCATAAATAACTTATATTGGTCTATATTAATTGTGTTAAATTAAAAATAGTATACATATTGAATTAAATCATAATTAGCATTAAATTAGAACATTCACTAAAAAGCTCACGAGAGCTTTCAATATCGACAAATGTACGATACTGCTGTTTAGGATAAAAATTGAAATATCGTTTTTTTTAAATTTATTTTTTTAAATAATAATTAATCCAATAGTGGTATCAACTGAATTAAATTGAGAGCCGCTGTACCACATGATTGAGTGTATCTATCATTCATAAATCGTGAATTTGGCAATACATAGTTATTACCAAACGTGATTCGCAATAACATTTTTTTAGACATATATTTATGGAGCAATTTTAAATTAATAATTCAGCAAGTTGAAGTCATCAATTGAAAACAATAATGCAATCTCAAGGTGTATTAATAAACTCAGCCCTTCTATAGCACGAACATATATACATATGTCCAGTGGAATAAAAATTCGTGTTATAGAATTATTTCTAAATTAGGTGATATTTTTTTTGAAATCTAATCAGAATCCACGTATTCAAGAATGTATTGTAAATATATAAAATAAATAAAACACAATGCGACATAATCCAATATATAACTATTGACACATTTTTTTTATAATGTGAAAATAAGGACCGGTTTCGTTCATTACGAACATAAGCAACTGATAAAAAATTGTGGAAATAGTATTAAGCCTGTTGTTAACTGGGTTTTGCCTCTCGGCATCTTCAGGCACTCTTAATACACGGATGCAACAAAACTGACTTCCAGGATGAATAGACTGCCATTATTTTCCAGTTTTGTTACATTCGTGTGATATAATGCCTGAAGATGCCGAAAGCCGAAACCCGGACCGTCAGTGACAAAACATGTGAAATCTTAAAGAATTCAAACTTGCTGTTGAAATGTCGTCAAGCACCTTCAGTCGATATAGTAAACTTGGTAGAACTCCATTATACCACGAAAAAAAAATTAGAAATGTATTTAGTTCTACAAAACTATATAATTCTGACGAAGGCGTGAGCCGAAATGGCTATAAACTACATCTTATAAAATTTTGAAGAACTAAAATAAATCGCTATTTTTTTACCGTGTTAATATTTTCATATATATATTTCATTATATACATATTTATAATTTTGTCAGGTTTGAATTGTTAAAACGGATGCAATAGAACTGATCGAGTGATATAAAACCTGAAGATGCCGAAATGCGAAACCCGGATCGTTAGTGACAAAACATGAGAATCGTAGAAAAATATTTAACGATTCAATCTATTTCCATATAATTTTGTTCATAAATATACTTTACTATTTCGATTCAAAACTTTATACAATCTTTGCGTTATAGAAAAAAATATTGAATAAACACAAAGAAAGAATCTGTAGAATAAATAAGACGCTAGTTTGTTTTGTATCGTTTTTCTTTTGTTGTTACTTCTGCTTAAACCATAAGACGAAGATTAAAATAAAGGTTCAGCTCAGAGCAAATCAAACGGGCGGAATAAATCTACACTAATGAGATACCATTCTCATTATAAAACTGTTTCGAAAAAATAAATACTTATCCAAAATAAGTATTAATCTTGGTGAATGCATAATGCGACCATTATTAGCCCCGGCTTAGACGGACCAATCCCGTATTTAGGTAGTCCATCCAACTTCGACGTCAATGTGTACCATTTTAGACAGAGATACACGCGGGAAGAAATTTAATATAATAGCTGCAGCACGTCAAATGATGTTGATAATTCTCGTGAAGAGCGAAACCGATATTGATTTCATTATGTTATAAAAATGTGGATAACAAACAGTACTGATAACTGTTTTATGTATTAAACTTTCTCTATTTCGACTATATTCGTGCCATTTGTGGAGCATATGGCCAGTTTCTTTGATTACTTCCATAAAATATCAGCGCCACTCATTTCTGGAATACGAGGCAAGAAAAGTTGAAGCTCTCTAAAGGCATCCACAAGCACGTGGCCTAGCCGGATCCAACGTTTTTTCCATAACCACTGACGTGACAGGGCATTGATTGCTTGAGAGCTGCAGTTTACTCCAAATATACGAGTCTCCATCAAGTGCAATGATTCGCTACCGTACAGCAGCGCTAATAATTGCAACCGTTTTTTTTATAAATTTATTACATTTATATTAAAATTTATGAAAATTTGTACATTTCGACATAATTTTTAACTAACGACCCAGTTTCACCTTTCGGCATCATCATGCATTCTATCACGCTGCAGCAATAGAACTAACAAATAAATATCAAACGGTTATAAAAATTAATTATATACAAGCCAAATTACATAAAAAATACATATACCCTAAAGATAGGAGCTAAGTATATATCTGAAATAACACTATTAATTAGTGATTTATTTATAATAGCATTTAATTGGGTATATATTTTTTTAAGCAATAAATACAGTTAATGACTTTTTGATAAAAGATTTTTACAATAAACAAAACATGTGGAAATGGACTAAGTTTAAAAAATTTATATTTGATATTGAAATTTTTACAACCACCTTCGTTGGATATCGTAAATGACTCGTTAATTTTGAATAATGAAAACACATGTTTAGTACAATTTCCACAATATATTTTATGATCAGCACCGGTGTCTCTCATCGCGAGTACCATCATCCGTTGTAACAAATTTCTCTTGTATCGGAAGTGACAGTTAACGCCTTAAAAGTACTCGTTAATTATTCACATTTTATACAATACACGTAGTAAAATAAATAGAAAAAAAGGAGTCGGTTGTTGGATTTTTTCGAGTCCGCAAGTACGCCCCGACTCCGTAAATTCAAATCACTGCACAGCCCTGACTTGGACGACAGTAAATTAATATAAAAAAGCAAGCAAAGGTTATCTCCACGACCGCTGGCGGACAGGAAACATTTATAAGATAGACAGATATGTATAAGTTTATTTATAAGATAGTAGAAACACTTTAATTGATTTGTTACATGGAATATAAAATAATTCCTCAGCGCTAGATTGATTATCGCCGAGGACAAAATATATTATTCACATTTCTTCGCCTTTCTAAATGTATGGTAATCGATTACCCTAATTCATTAAACGACCGACTGGATACTGCAGTGGTCAAATTAGAAACTATAAAAAATATGTAGACTAGTCAAATATCAAACAGATCTCGTTATATCATTTGTGTTTATTGCTTTCTAGTTTCAATAACAACATAATCGTAGTGACTGTGATGAAATGCGTGCCTAATATAGTATTTTTTTGATGCCGGTTTTGGCTTGTTCTAATTGTCCACAGTCGATTTGATGATATTCAAAGACAATACACAAAATCACAAACAATATCGATATTTAATGCATAAAATTCTAGTATTCAACTTATAAATAAAAATATGATAAAATATACAACAAAAGCATGGCGTGCTTGATGGAATGTAACCGGATATCTCGTCAATATATTTAAATGTATTTTACTCCAAAAACATTCCTTCTATTAAAATGATTCCTTGACAGGACACACACTGATATATATAAGAAACGCTTAAAAACATTTTACGATAACTGTACAAGATTTCTACATCGATTTTTCGCGATTTATTCGATTGTTCGAATTGTCACTTGACAGATTTTAATAGTTTCAGGGTTACCACAATCAATTTTCTTCAAAATTCATAAAGAAAACCTGCTTATTTATGGTACAACAATAAACAATTGGTGAGTGGATCAATTATTTCTGTACATGAAATGCAAATAAACATCTGAAATTTTTGGTGAAAATTATAGCTGGTGTTACTGGGTACGGAGGTATATTTTTTTCTGGCAGCCAAAGTATTAATTGTCAAATTTGAATGATTGGAACTGTAGAATTTCTCTTCTTAAGCATAGTATTAAACTGTTTTGTAAAAAGTTTGACCATCGTTCCGACGTTTACGGGAGCCGAAACAGATATAAACAAGAATCACTCTTAAGATGTTAAATGTCACTTGTTGGTGCAATGGCAAGAAATTTTAAATAATTAAAACATATTTTTAGCACACATTTTCACAATATACTTTATTGCCGGTTTCGCTCATCGCTAGAATTATCAAAAGATAATCAGAAAATTGACAAAATTGATAATCATGATGTATTAAATCTTCTATCAAATTTGAATTGAAATAGACATTGAAACTTTATACGATTCTACATGTTTTGTCACTAATGACCCGGTTTTCGCTTTTCGGTACATTCAGGCATTATACACCTGAAGGCGAAACCCATGTCGTAAGTGACAAAACATATAGAATCGTACAAAGTTTCAACATTTTAAATTTAATATTGAAATTCCATTGAGCACCTTCCGTCGATATCATAAATTATAAAAAATATCCCTTTGTATTGTTCGTACGTGTGCGAGTTTGTAATATTAAAAAGATAACAAAAAAAATCGTCGAAACCAAAATCAAAGGTTAACGAGCGCTGCCGAGCTGTGAAAGCAGAATATTTTACAGCGCTTTAAATCTACAAATAATTTTATTAGTTTATTTCCTCCCAGTTCAAGCACGGCGTACACAAATGGGCCGGAAAAATGTTTCTCAACATTATGTTCTCCGTTACATATTTAAAATTACTGGCAGATATAATTTATAACGTGTTGGCTTAATTAAAATTAAAAAAAAAAACAATCTCAGAACTATTTTCCAACATCATAAATAAAAATATATTTCATGACACAAATATTATCATAAAAACAATATAAATCATTTTGAGGAAAGAATTATCATCAAATATTATATCGACTTGCCACCCGATTGATGTCATAATTATCAGTGTCAAAAAAACAACAAATGGCGTGATTTAATATTGATGGCTTCCACGTTCTGAAATAGGAAAGGTCAATCAAAACGACTAGCTTAATTTTCCCTATTCCCTTTAATTAAACCCTACGTTAAATGAGCAGACAATTTCATAAATTGAATTCTTACATAACGTCTCATGATGCTTATTCCCATCGTTACACACCAATTTCAAATAAGTATGTACATCTAATTTTAAAATTACTTAATCGCATTTTGATAATTTGTTGTAGAATACTTTCATCAAAGACTCATTAACAGTATTTATTGTTAAGAAAACTTATCACAAACAATTGATTGTCATTATTACTGAATTTATAGTATTGATTATAATTTTTTTCAATTGTATATTTTGATTTAAGCTATAGTTACTATTTTTACTTTGTTATTAATTCTTCTTGAAAAGTTCCGTTGCATCTATGTGATATAACGCCTGAAGATTCCGAAAAGCGACGTTACACGTAATTAGTGTTAACTGTCATTCCTTGATGGAAAGAGATGATATTTTCAACGATGTTGAAAGGCGAAACTCGGGTCGTTTGTGACAAAACATGTGTAATCGTACAAAGTAGTAAAAATTCAAATTTGATATTAAAATTCCACCAAGCAACTTCAGTCGATATCATAAATAACAACACGTTTTTTAGTTATTATTTCCACAATATATTTTATTATCACGACCGGTTTCGCTCATAGCGACCACTATCATCCATTGTAACTAATTAACTTGTAAATAATCAATTCTGACTGTTTATTGTGTGGATGTGCCGTTGTATTCGTGTGATGCCGAAATGTGACAGTGAACGACAAAACAAGAAAGTCTCAAAAATGAATTTAATGTTAAATGATGCACATATCCCTGCTTTGAGAATTTGAGGAAAACGTTGAATATCAAGAGTCGTGGCTAAAAAAAATCAAATTTGAATTGTTGAAACTTTTAAACAGAACTGATTGTTGTATCCGTGAGATAGAATGCCTGAAGATTACAAAATGCGAAACCAGGACAGTCAGTGACGAAACACGTGGATACGGAAAGTTTCAACAATCAAAATATGATATAAATTTTGATTTTGAAAGTTTTATACATTGTGATAATCAACAACTGTTACGTTTTACGATGAAATTTCATTCAACAAAATAAGCAACATTCAAACGTTTTAAATATACTCTTTGTGTTTTAAACATAGATACGGAAGCACTGGCGTAAAAAGCCCAAGTAGTAACACCACAAATATTTTCTTAGCACAACGTGATTCACACAACATGCGTCTGTCAACGGCTTAATAACATCAAAAGTATGAAGATGGAAAAGTTACAACGTATGCCAGACCGCGTCCGAACATACATAATTATACTACACGTTGTTATGTAAATTGATTTCGAAAAAATCTTAAAAATTTAGAAACTATATCATTTCTTGGCAGTGAGAAGAGATGTTCATGTAATAAGCATGTTACACAAATGAATTGTCGCGAAATTCGACGATTTACAAGTGTTAAATTTCGCTAATCGATAATGGAGAAACATTCCACAAAACAGACCAGTTGATATATATTTTTTTAATTAATTGAATTGGCATTTACTTAGATAGGTAGAACTCATTAAAGCACAGTGAAAAAACAGCTAAGTATTTTAGTTCTAAAAAAAATATAATATACATAGTTGAAAGCTATTTCGGCTGACGCCTTTATCAGAACTATGTTTAACGTACATTTATATATCTATATATAGCTGTGTAGAAAAGGTACACAATACATAGGTGTATAGTTGATAACTATTTTAGCTGACAGCTTCAGAACTACAATTGCAAGCAGCAATATCCTAGTATTATATTGTGATAATAAATTCTTAATAATTTATGACATCGATTGAAGGTGCTTGATGAAATTTGAATTGTCAATAATTTGTACGATTCCACATGTTTTGCCATTAAAGATATAGGTTTCGCCTTTCGCCATCTTCAGGCATTCTATCACATGGATGCAACAGAATTAACCTTGTTAGTGACAAAACATGTGGATTCGCACAAAGTTTTACTAATTCAAAATTCCTAATTGCTATCATAAGTTATAATTAAAATATTTATCGACTATACACCCAGTCCTCTTTTTACGCGATTTTTTTACGCGAATTCGATTATACGCGATTTTTTTGGACGGCACCGTTATATTTTTTTACGCGCTTTACTCGTTTTTACGCGATTTTTTCCACAAATTTGTTTTAAAGAAGAAATTGATATATGATGCTAGGCATGTACATTTCATTATTTTTTAAATAAAAAAAATATATGTATTTTTAACACGTAATTTTGTAAAGCATTCCATTTTTTTAAATACACATACAAACAAATTTGCACAAATTTCAAAGAGCAAATTTTGATTTTTCATACGTTTCTGGTACTTTTTTACGCGATATTTTAATTTTTGGAACCAATTTATCAAATTATATGAAAGTTATGATATTTTTACGCGATTTTTTTTACGCGTCTTTTTCTGGAACCAATTTATCGCGTAAAAAAAGGACTGGGTGTATACGCTTTGTAGAACTATAAGACAGTTAAACCCCCATTAACACTGAAGTCGGGACCGTGTAATTTGGAGTAGTGTAATTGGGGGAGTGAACCTCATAAATTATGGATTTTGTTTTTTTTCCGCGAAAAAAATAATATTAACGAAATATTAAGTTTCAAATTTGAATTGTCAAAACTTTGGACTATTTTACATGTTTAGTCACTAACGATCAGGGTTTCGCCTTTCGACGTCTTCAGGCATTCCATCACACGGACGCAAAAGAACTGTCATTTCTTTGCATATTTTGTCAGCGTAAAAACATGTGGAATCGTACAAAGTTTTAAAAATTCTAATTTGATATTGAAATTCCATCAAGCATCTTCAGTCGATGTCACAAATTAATGAAATATTTAGTTACCAGGTAATGATGAATTTTGGATTGTTAAAACTTCTAAGTTCTGCTGCATCTATGTGATAGAATGCCCGAAGATGCCGAAAGGCGAAACCCAGATCGTTAGCGGAAAATCATGTGGAATCCCATAACGTTTTAACAGTTCAAATCGGATATTGAAATTCTATCAAAAACCTTCAGTCGATGTCGTTAACCAATGAAATATTTAGTTATTATAATATGTGATAAAATAGGCAGCGCTCGCAAAATCTAGCAGACCAGTCACAACACGGAAAATAGGCAGCGAAACACATTATTAAGTTAGAGGCATATTTATAAAGTCATCGAATCGACAAAGTTTGCGTTGTTATGAAGGATCCGTTTGGCACCCTGTCCGTCGAGAAAGCTCGGGTCATTAAGCAGTTGTAGGGATTTATAAATAAACACGGCGATGATGTGTATGCTGATATGTGCTTTGTATTGTAACGCAGTTATTGCCAACTGTTTAAGTTAACAGAAGCGCTTTGCAGTGCGCAAATATTATTTTGTATCTTGGCTTAGTACCCAAAGAAATACGCAAGCAAGTTCGAAAAAAATATTGATTGTATTGTATTTAGAAAGGACGTTAATGTTATGCGATATATTATACACGAAAAAAAAATAGTTTGATCACAAAGATTAGATAATAAGGAATTTGTATTTTTTTTCTAATTTATGATATCGACCGAAGATGCTAGATAGAATTTCAATATCAAATTTGATTTATTACAACTTTGGTCAAAAGCAACAGAACTAACTGATGCCGAAAGACAAAACCCGGGTCGTTAGTGACAAAACATGTAGAATCGTATAACGTTGTAACAATTCAAATTTGCATTTGTATTTAATTCAATTTTATTTATTTTTAGCTTAATTCATTTATTGATGAAAACAGTGGCGAAATATGCACTTATTAAGAAAACAAAATAAATGTAATAAACCTTTCAATAATAGTAAATATTCAAATAATGCATATGGTTTCAATAAAAGTTCTGAGAATGCATAAAAAAATAGCTTCTCCCGGATAAGTAAATTTCAACTGATTTTCAATTAATATAATGAAAATGTGATTTCACTGAATTACCGGTAAAAACATATATTTTTACTTGAAATCTACTATTGTTATGACTAGGGTTTTCCAACCGTCTCAGATTGGCCGGGATTGTCCCGAATCCCGACTGACTGCTAATGATGATGATATTCAGTTTTGAGCTGTTTATCTTAGAATTGTCACAGTAAAAGTTGATCACCCTAGTGTCACGTATATAAAATTTTCAAAAATTATAATGACATCAGTTTTACAGCGAAATTGTATTTTACGTGAAAGTGTATTTTCACTAGTAAAAATATAGTTTAACAATACAGGCAGCTAAAATATACTCAACATGTTAGTATTATAGTGTTGTCTATGATTTCAATGAATGTTCTGAATCGAATCTGCGAAAATATACATACAACTTATGATAAAGTGATTAGATGTAATGATAATGCGCTGTATTGGAATTTCACTGGAACGGCAGTTAAAATATAATTCAACTTTAAGCACACTATCGTTGTAAATATATTTTTTTCTATTATTAATCGCTTAAACAGACATCATTTTCCTTTCATGAGACAATTTCATCCATGAACGGCTTTTAATCATCAATTAATCTCTTTAATGAGTTATTCCTTACATGGACCGGCAAGGTTGGCGTCACATGACCGCCGACTGTACGTAAACGCCGCGTGCCGTTTTGAAGACCTGCGGACGTTTACGCCGTTATGGTAAAAACTAGGATAGTAATCGTCAATCAGTGGCGATGTGGTCAAGAAATGGCATCTTTAATTATAATACAAAAAAAAAGTTTTATTTCAGCAAAATTAAAAATATAATACATAAAATACTACAATTTCTATCATCTTGGTACCGCGATCTCGGATAGATTATCTAAACTTGTTGGCTAAAATGTGCTATATTTTATGACAATGGTCGAAAGACATTTCATATAATTCGATTATAAACGAGAGAAAAAATAATGGCCTATCTGCATTATTTAAATTTATTTCTAAATTTTATTCCACAGAATTCCCAAAAAAACATTAAGCTTCGTCGTGCCAAAAGAATCTAGAAATCACACTAACACTAATTTATGACATCGACTGAAGGTGCTTGAAGGTGAATGTGTCAGTTCTGTCGCATCCGAGTGAAATAATGCTTGAAGATGCCAAAAGTTGAAACCCGGGTCGTTAGTGATCGTCACGACGTCACGTGAAACTTCACACAGAAACATTGAAATGCGACAATTTTTTAAGTGATGATAAAAACAAAAGGAAGATTCAATTAAATGCCAATAGGTCAATAATTTTTTTTCTTTCAAATATGAATATAAGTTCGAATATATTGATTGAATTGGCATTAACTTGGTAGAGCTCCATTAAAATATGGTGAAAAAATAGCAATGAATTTTAGTTATACAAAAAAAAAAATTGTTATTTTTTCACCGGGTTAAGTTCGAATTGATTGGAGGAAACATCGTTTAAACCCTCAGTCGATTCGTTGAAACAATAAAAATTTTACCAAAGAGAGTTAAAAATAAATACATTGAATTGTAATATTAACGCATGCTCAACGTTAATTACAGTTAGTTTTGCCGATCAGTTTCAATTTTAGATCATAATGACAAATGATTGATAGTTAATATTGAAATAACGATGTCGCGGTTTTCATGTACTGATATCCAAAAACAAATTTTATGAACACCTAAACATTAGTATCGATTAAAATAGGGTGATAATTTTAACATTAAGTTATATTACCACAGTCTCTTAGTTTCCGACGCCTGGATTGAGCGTCGGCGAAAGAGTTCCCGACGCTGACGCCTCGGCTTAATGCTTCCGGCGCTCGAAATCGGGCGCGTCGGAAAAACATTAATTTTAAAGAAATACAACATGTATTATTGTCACAAAACAACGGCGTCGACGTATCGAGACACCTCGGACAAAGGGACGTGAAAAGAAAGTAACGTGACGGCAGGAAAGCGTTAAATTATTATATCACATTTAACTTGAATTTTCTTGTCTCGAAACGAAAACAAAACACATAGAATAATGAAATGTAGATCGTAGAGTAAAATGTTAACCCCTGATTACAAGGCGTTGGTATTTCGATGCGCTCTTATACTCGCTGGTATTATTGATTCTATGATTACAATCAGGGCTGCGGATTTGGACTCGGAGTCATGAAAACTAAATGGCAGCTAAATCAAATTTTATAATATTGATCAAATAATCATTAACAATATTGCCTGTGTTAATTTTCATTAATGATTAATTTTGTGGAATTAACATGTGGAATCGTACAATTCAAATTCCATCAATAACCTTTCAGTAGATATCATAAATTATATAATTTAAATGTTGAAATGAGTACAGCTAACACACACAATAAACTATACACTAAGCAATATGTTTTCTAATATTTAGCATAAATTGTGACAGCATTGTATCCGTAGAGAGATTATTAAACGTTCTTAAAATCCTAAATTATGATTTGAAAGAAGTTTAAAGTTGTTATATACAATATAAAATATTTGGCTATTTGTTGGATTGGTTTGTTGATATTTAATTTAATGCACATATTATAAATAGGAAAAGTAGGAAATAAACATTTTAAACAAAATTTAACTTTTGCATTCGGAATCGCGTATATATAGTAAAAAAATAAAAATAAAAGAAATAATAAAAACACATCTTTAAGCACTTATTTCCACAACATAACTGATTTAGTTGATAATGCTTGCGGTGAGCGAAACCAGTATTGACCAAAAAATGTATTGTGTAAAAAAGTTTTTAATATTTAGAATATTTTTAATAAATGACAGTTGTCACCTTAAAAGGGAAATAAGAAACCACCACATTCTCACCATTAGAAATAAGTTTCTAAACGTGCCATTATATTTTAATAGATACTCGCCAATGAAATTGTTGAAACTTTGTGCAAACTCTCAACAGGAAAAACATAGACCCTACGATGTGTGTTTCTAGGAGTGTTTTTCCCGTATAATTTCTCTTCCAAATAGCCGATGCAAAGTATTTATTCTGTTTTAGATCTATTTCATCCCTATGATGCCTGATGATGAAAAAAGACGAAACCCGCGTTTTTAGTGATAAATAATGTGGATTATACAAAATGAAAATTACACATTGAAACTTCATCAAGCTCCGATATTTACAAACACCACGACTGCGACTAAAAAAAGTTTGTTTTTGTCAGGTTTTATTCTCTACCTTTCTTATTTATGTGAATTAAAATAAAAATCAATCAACCAACAGGAAAATTTTTCATTTTACACGACTCTGCATACATCAAATGAAATAAAACACTCTTGGCTAGTTTTTTCACAGTGTATTATCACGCAAATATATCCAAGAAACCGTAATAAACCCAGGAATTATTGAATTCCCTTAGAAATACTATAATTATATAGAATAACCGATTTATTTTCTTCGAAGAACTAATTAATTGATCAATGTGTACCGCAACAGTTTTCCCCAAATGGGGAAAAACGCAACAATGTTTCAACACTGAAAACACTGACGTATCAAAAGGTAGTAAGGCACGCAATTGAATGTTGTTGTTTTGTTTTTTTATTTTCTTTTAAATTTCGAACACGAGCGTTTTGAGCGTTTTTATGGCTAAACTTTTCATGCTTGCAACAGCCAGCCATCTGGGGTTTATAAATGGAAGCACTGAGCGACATTAAAAGACAATAAAAAACGGATAATATAAGCAAACACAGTCATTGCTTACAACTTTCAAAATAAAGGCGGGTGATTATTTTACTGAATAATTAAAAATAATGAACGAATTAACGAGTGCAAGATAAAAATAACCAACAATGATTGTCATTCACATTAAAGAAATAATCAACAGACTCGAGCTAAAATGAAATTTATGAAATCGACTAAGATTTATCAAATTAATTTTATTGAAAGTTATTTCAGATGTATGTTTGCATACTGCATTTGTGTTTTTCCTTATCGAACGAGGATACGTGAATTAAAAAGGTCGTTTTAGTTCTTTATCCGAATATCTGTTCGTGTCCGATTTGTTCGCAGTACGAACTGTTCGTTAACCGATCACCCACTGTATAATGTAAAAAAAGCTTCGGTCGCGTTATTACAGTTGCACTTATATGAGAGCCTATGAGAAATGAAATGAACAAGTCTAAAAAAACAATTTAGTGATTTATGATATCCTACATATCATAAATTCATCAAACAAAATGAGTTTAACACGGTGAAAAAATAGCAATGTATTTTAGTTCTACAATTTTTTTTATAAGGCATAGTTGATAGCTATTTCGACTCATGCCTTCATCAGGACTGTGTTTAAACGTACATTTGCTTATCTATACGTTTTTGTAATAAATCATTTAGGGACAGTATTTATGTTTATTCCACCAAAAACCCTGTTAACTCTCACATCGAGAAATGCATTAAATCAAAGTGCCGCATTTTGAAATTTATTAGCACAATATGAAAGCTATGGTGTTAAAACCGAAGAGAATATGTATTGTGTACCTTTTCTACACAGATATATATATAAAAGTAAGTCTACGCTAAAACATAGTTCTGATGAAGTGTAAACTGAAAAAACTATCAACTAAACACCTTATAAATATTGTTGAACTAAAATACATTGCTATTTTTTCACCGTGTTTAAATGAGTTAAGCTTGTTGAATATGTATATATTTTCTTCCTGAAATAAATACGTCTATTCAGGTACATAATTCATGTCGAATGTTATTACGATTATAGCCTCAAATAGATAAGTTTAGCCATTTTGGTACTTGGTTCACTTTAATCGTTGTCTTTTATGATTGAACAAAAGGTTCGTTTGGACGCGTTAATTCAGCAAAAGCTATCGCGAATGGTGTAGGGTACTCGCAGTATTTCGTTTTATATTCTGCTGATCAATTTAAAAGCATTTTTAAACGTAGGAACAGTCAAAAAGTGCATTGCGCGCATAATTGTATTTTAATTGTGCAAATCCTACGCAAAAGAATGCAATTCTAATTTCTGAGAACAAAGTAATTGGACCGGTTACGAAAGGCGTTCGGACGAAACGCTGTCGATGGTGTTGCAGTTATTAGGTTAAAAATCGGCCGGTGCAATATACTGCTTTACATTTGACTGTTAATAGCGTTTCTCAAATTTTCAACAAATATGTATCATTAAAATATAAAAAATATTTCACGAAACTAATTCTTACATCTAAGAAATTGTGTAAAGTTTTTATAATTTCGATAAATTCTGTTACCGTCAGCCCGGTTTCGCCTTTCAGCATCTTCATGCATTATTGGTAGATCAATGAACTTGTACTGATAGCCAGTAAAAAGTTTATATAGTTTATAAGCAAGATAAGACAAGACGAGTAATGTTTGCAATGAAATAAATCTTGATTTTTTCTGATAATCTGTATTACTATATATTGATTTGATTGGCATAAAATTGCTAGAACTCCATTATACCACTATGAAAAAATAGCAATATACTTAATTTTTTTCAAAAATTATAGGACATATAGTTGGCAGCTATTTCGGCTTACACCTCATCAGAACTATCAGAAAAAGGGCGTAAGCCGAAATATATAATAGCTTATCTAGCTGCTATAAACATATAAGTAAATGTACGTATAAACATAGTTTCGATGAGGGCGTAAGCCGAAACATCTATCAACTATATATTTAATAAATTGTGTAGAACATTGCTATTTTTCACCGTGCATAACTATACACAACTTAATTTCGTTTTTTTTAATGTGTATTTGGGCAACGGGTTAAATAACCGATGACGTCATTTGTTGATTAACTATCATAGAAATATCGTAGTATTTTACTATACAAAAAAATTATTACGCATAAATATATCTACGAAACCTTCTTTCTTCGGTGTATAATACTATGAAAAGCCGAAGGGTTCATTGCTTTTAACTTTTTACCCCGTCGTCAGTGGATAGCTAAACCACGCCGTATTACATACATGATTAAGCCAAAACGTTACGACGAATATATTGCCCTTAATTTGACGGCATTAGAACAGAAAACTCTTCAGAGCCATGAAAGGCTGGGCCACCACGATCTGGAGCATTATATAGAATACAATTATAATAAAGGAAATTTATACTTGATAGGGGTGTGTTGCTTATAGTGTCAATGAAGCACAAAGCACTCGGTAACAATATACAAAGAAGTTTTTATTATTTTCTCAAGTAGTGAATATATTCACAACATTTCTCGCACGTTGCTTCCGGAGCTATATGAACTCGCTTTAGCTGTCTATACCAGAGTTTACAAAATAAATTAATTAGATGCTCGTCTCAGTCGCAGCACATGTGAACGGTTCACAGTTGTTTTTTCGTAATGAATAAATAATAAATATTTGGCATCACACATTGAAAATCTGTTTAATTTACATAAGCATTTATTATTTATTTCACTTTTAAGGTGTTAACTGTCACTTCAATTATAGTAAAAATTTTTAGAATTTTAAATATTATTTATCTATTGATTGAATGGGCATTTACTTGATAAAACTGCATTATGTCACGGCGAAAAAATAACAATGCAGTTCTACATAATTTATAAGGAATACAGTTGATAGATATTTCAGCTTACACCCTCACCCGAACTATTTCTGCGTAATAAATGATGAGTAAAATCGATTCGTTTTTATCAGTACTGCGTTATAGAAGGCGGCTGTGTAATGAGCAATGAGCGAAACCGTTCATGGTCACATAAATGCATTGTGGAAATAAGTACTAAAAATGTAGAACACATTACAGTAGTTTAAATATTATTCACACATTGATTGAATTGGCATTTACTTCGTAGTATACAATTATATGAAAAAATAGCAATGTATTTTAGCTCTACGACATTTATAAGATATATAAATATTTGACAGCTATTTCGGCTTACGCCCTCATCAGAACTATTTCTGCATAATAAATAATCGATTAGTTTTTATCGGTATTGCGTTACGGAAGGCGGCGTGCAACAGTGGTTGCGTACACATAACGAGTTTATTCTTTTAAAATATTCATTGTCGAAATATCTTACATGCGACAGGGAACGGGTTAAAAAAAAAACTACGCACGTACGCATTTGAAGCTTACGTATTCATTTAATTTAAAAATAATGTTTTTTTCTCTCCGACTATCGGCAGCTCTATTATGGCCAGAGTAACATCAAAATATAGATAAAATAAAATAATTAACTTGTCATAAACAACTCGCAGTCATTATGGAGGCTGCCTTTTGTAGTATGGAGTGTTTTATGTTTGGTGTAAATATGTTAGAAACAAGTTTTAGAATAACCAAGATAAGTGTCGTGGGTGGAACACAAATAAATGCACAGCGGGTCCCAAAACGAACAACTCGAATATCGTATAATACAATATTCGAAATGGAAAACATTTAACAGTTTTGATTTATTGAGTCGAGAATCGTTCGTATTGGATAACATAACAAAAATTCATTTTACGAATTAACTAATTAATCTATAATATATATATATATATATGTATATTTATATATATATAAATGAATGTTTTATTTGTGAGTCCTTTATGCCATTCATACGATTGAGATGAAATTTTAGAGGGTTGTTGTGACCACGCCCGTAAAAGTTTTTTACTTAGAATTAGACTGGTTTCGCTTATCGGGAGCATTTACTTTTTCATCGGATTGCGATAATTAGCACAACCATTCGATCAGGACTGGGTTAGACATTTAACAATTTTGCGTATTTACTCGAGTTCTGTGTAATAGGTTGAGAAAATTTTCAATCGGAAATTTAAAAGGTAATATTTCTTAGGTTTTATTTGACACTTGTAACACTAGTATAATTTGAGATATGGCAACAATCCCGAGTGTATGTATATATATAGCTGTGTAGAAAAGGTACACAATACATCTTTTCTTCTGTTTTAACGCCCTATCTTATTTCCTGATAGTAATAAAACTAAAAAAAAATAATTTAAGTGAAACTAAACAGGCGGCAATTTCAATAAGCTTAAATATTGGACGGAGATGGTTTAAAGAATTAGCCCCTCGCAACGGTCTGAGGAGCGACGACAGACTTATATTTGTTGGTTCAATTAGAATTTCGTTTTGGGACATATTACATTGATATTTTTTTCGAATATTGGATTATTTTCATTTGGGAGCTATTAATTGTCAGTATTGAAATTAATTTTAAGCAAGAAGTGTGATCATGGCTGAAAATTGTATTCAATAGAAATAGTAATTGACAATTCCAGGAGAGGAGATGGATCAAGTATTATTCATACCGAAGTATTCATTAGCCTCAAAGTGGAGCAACTCAAAAAGTGGTCCGTCTCAACGCTCTTCTTTGAATAAAAACAATTTTTATGTAATCAAAATAACATTTATATAATATCAATAAAAAATCGACCGAAAATCAGAGGCCACATGTTTATTAAGTCATAAAAAATAACGACAAGGGTTGCCCGGGTTCTGTGACTCTGACAACACTCCCGAAATAATATAATATTCAAAGTGAATATTAGTTTCTGTTAACAATAATTTATGCGAGTTATCAAACGGCGGAGAGTAAGGTGTATGCATAAATTTTGGGTTACACTGTACATAAATAAAATAAATATATACAATATGCAGGCTCTATAAAAACTACGTTCTTGTATTAAGTAATAAAAAACGGACGAAGAATCTCTTATAAGATCGAAGCCTGCGACTTAACCCTCACGGAACCTCTCGCAAAGTTCACAGTTACATTTTCTGATTCAAACTATTGTATTATAATTCAATTGAAATATACACTAACTTATGTTTTACGTATTGACATTTAGATTTACTATCTAAAACTATTGGAGTGTAATTAAGTCTAGAGCAGTGGTTCTCACGTGAATTTTCACTGTGGGCGCATTATAAACATCAGCGATCCAATGGAAATGTCTCGTGGCCGCACCAAATGTGATAAAAATATTTTCGATATTTATTTTTTATATAGTGCATTACACTGAATGATCTTTCACAATATACAGTTGTAGGTAAAATGGACAAAAATTAATAAAGTAATTGTTGTTAATTCTTTATATTGACTTGATTTATGGTCAATGTATAACTTCCACCAAAGTTTTTGAGCAGTTTTATTATTAAAACGGTCCTTTACTTAAACTCGACTAAATGCTGAATAAGTCAGGTTTAGTCAATCAATTTAAAAATAATACTAATTTTACAAATGAATTTGTAAAAACAATTTTTTTTTTAAATATCAATATTTACTAGAAAACTTGTGGCCGCACCAAAATTCTCTGGTGGCCGCACATGAGAACTACTAGTCTAGAGGCTCAAATTATATTGTATTTTTTTTTAATAATAATTGATAATACTGCTGCATTATTTAAATCCATTTTTAAGTTTTCTTCCAAAAAATTCTCAACAAACTTCTTGGTGCCAAAAGGATCCAGAAATCACATACACTAATTTATGACATTGACTGAAGGTGTTTGAAGGTAGAAGTTTTGCGTACGTATGATAGAATGCCTGAAGATGCCGAAAGGCGAAACAGTTGTTAGTGACAAAACCTTATTAAATAAAAAATGTATCTTAATTATTGATAATATATTTGAAAATGCATTAGATTCAGTAATAAATTTTGCATGGCCTATAGCATTTTGCTTCCATACCTGGGGTTCACACGTTTTTCGCTGGGGTACACGAAAATTTTCTGTAGAAAGTATACATATATATTTGTGATATTTTTCCAATAAAACATGGTTTATTTATTGGGGTCCGCTGATTTTTTCAGATTTAGGGGTCCGTGACATGAAAAAGTTTGGGAAGCACTGGCCTACACGAATCACGCAAGACTATATTTAAGCAATATGTGAATAGCATCGGTCACATAATTTTGATTTTGAGCACAAATTATTTTTCCTTTCGTTACTAAAGGGGTAACATAAAACCCCACGAGGCCACAGAGCGCGATGTCCGTCCTCTCAGGTATAAAATAGCTGGCGGTCGAAACGTTCTTATAATATCGGGTAACACTGTGGCCGAGCCATTTATTACGGAAGACGATACCCCCTTCGCGGTGGGGTGCGCGAGGGAGGGAGGGGGCGGGCGAGAGGGAAACCTCCCCACAAATTATGATGTCCCAGTGAGCTCGGGAGAGGAGTGCCTAACCGATTAACTCAGAAGTACACGGTGTCCGGAAACCGGTGGGTAAACCCCACACGATAGGCTACGACTGTTCATTATTACATTATGCATGTTTTTTTCCTCGAAGGTTATTAAATGTTTGCCAACACATAATTGGGAGACGTGAAACATAATATATTTGGTGTGTTGAACTTTTTAATAACTAATACTTTAAATGTCAGCTTTTTACGAGGCAATAATTAACCATCAATAAAATTTTTGTGGTAATTTATATCCATTCGTCGTTTAACGCGCGATTTTGATTTTACGCGGTTTTTATTTAGGGAAAAAATCTGATTTGAGCAAAATTCGACACTTAATTAAAAAACGCATTTTTTAGTACTTATTTGCACAATAAATTTTTTCGCTCGTCGCGATATAACCGGTCCTGATCAAAAAATATATTTTGGTAATAAGTACTAACAATGTGTTTTTATTATTGAAAATATCATGCCTTTCCATCAAGAAGTGACAGTTAACACCTGAAAAATGATAGTCTAGTATGCTATCCGAATTGATCGTTAAACGATCATCACTAACTTTTACAGGTAGGATAAGTGGATTAAAAAAATCTTTTTAGTTCGTTATCCGAATATGTGTTCATTGTCCGAACACAAAAATGACGTTTACTATTGGCTAAGTGGACATAGTGGGTTTCATTTTTAATTTACTCATACATGTACCTTAAATGATAAACTGCATGCATAGGATAAAAAATAAAGTCAAATTATAATCATTATAATTTGCGATATTTCAATATCAATACCAAATTTGAATTATTGAAACTATGTACAATTCCACATGTTTTGTCACAAACGATCAGGATTTCCCGGAGAATGTTTTTTTATAAGGTAAAATCCGTGTCGATGGTGACAAGATATGTGGAATCCTACAATGTTTCAATAATGACAATTTTATAATTGTCAGTTTCATTCGAGTCGTGAGTGATGATTGTGATGTTAATATGGAAATAAACAATGTTTCGACAATTCAAAAAAAAAAAAAAACATTACATTACAATAACCGGGCGTCAGCGTGCCGGAATACGCGAGAAAAATACTTGCAGCATTCGAGTGCAAAGCGTTAAATTTGACACAAAATTATATTTTACATATATATTATTACAAATTTGGCAAACGTACACCCGTCATCGTGAAACAAAGACAAAAAAAAAATGGTTGAAATTACTCACTGTGGTGGATGATGAAATGTAGGATGATCCCAAAGCGGTGGTGCGTGGAAGGCGGCAAAGGCTGATGGGAACTGAAGTGGCGGGGGTCCGCCCGCCTCCCGATCTGGCATCGCGAAAAACAGCGCACCAAATTTCACTGACCGTCACAAAACTGATTTACACATTAACCACAATTCTTAACCTTTCCTTATTACTTATTCAGCATTACATTCTCTTGTTTATTTCATCAAAATAAAAAAAAAGCACATACACGAACGGATTGTCGATTGAGACCAAAGCGCAAAAAAATATTTTTATTTGATCAGACGCAACAATTTTCAATTAAGAAAAAATGAAAAAAAATGTTTAAAAAATGATGTATCACACACTTTGTAAGAAACACTTTTAAATACGCAAGCGATAGCTGTTATCAGAGTTATATTATACGCTATAGAAGATGTCAAAGTTTATCACGAAAATTGAGAAATTGTTTTCTAATTATTCATTAAGTAAAGTTTTGTATCTCTAAAGTAACGCGAATATTTAAAAGCGATATAAAAATAACAATTTTAATCACAATTTCGAGTATTCTGAATGTTAACTTTTATCATAATTAAAAATATCAGCGTTCAGTAACACTTAAAATAAGTTCACGATAAAATACCACGAAATGTCAGTATTTTGTCAGCACATTTTGAATTGAGTTTCTGTCGCTTTTTTCGAATCATTTTGTAAGGAAATTGGCGTCAATTTTTTTCCGTTTTTCTGTTGGCGTTAGGTGATGGATGGAATGGCCATCATGTTTGATCGGGTGTGGCCAACGAATGTGGAGATTTGTGAAGAAGATGACAACAGCTGTGTTTTCCCTGTCATCTTTCCGTTATCATTGTGTTACAATCGATCCGAGACATTATCTGCAATAAAAAAGAATATAAAAATAAAATATTAGCTAATCACATCGTAACATTAGTATATAATTAAGTTGTTATTTATTGTCTGTCAAAAGGGTTTAATTGTGAAATGTTTTAATTGATTTTCGCTATCGATAGAGCGACAAAACTTTCATCTCGAAATATGAGACCAAACAAACACCATCAACAAAATGTCAGTTAACCGATTGGTGTAACTAAACTGATTTTTTTCCTACGAGTTCTGCTTGTAGCTTAGTTGCTCAACCACTGTTTGAAGATAGAGAAGATAGAAAAAATATTTATAAAGTAAAAACTCAGGTATCGAATTCACATGAAAAATTAAACATTTTAAGTTAATCTAATTCCGTATTTATCTGACATAATAAATATGATCAAAATTGTTTTGCTTTATACACTATGTCTACAGTCCGACGTAGTGCGTTGTCTAAACGTATTTTCCACAACTCATTTACTAAAAGGAAGGACACAGCTATCTGATAATAGTCATCTAGCATATTTTGAAGAAGTTGAAAAACTTTCGGTTCGAAATGCAACGATAGAAAAATACTCAAGATTACTTTATGATATCGCCTTTAGGTGATTGATATATCAAATTTGAATTCTTACAACTTTGTACGATTCCACATGCTTCGTCAATAACGAACCAGGTTTGGCCTTTCGGCATCTTCAGGTATTCTATCGCACGGATGCAAAAAACTGACGGAACAGAACAAAACTGACATTTCAACAGTCACAGTCAACCTCAACAGAAAGAACAACCTTTGAGATCACTAAAATGAATTTTCTTTAAAAAAATATAAAATCATGTATAAAATAATGACTTTAAAAGTTAACTGAATAGAACGTAATGTTTTCACAAGTTTTCAAAACAAATTCATGGATTTTCGGCGCCAATTACGGCGATACTGAAATAACTTGGCAATCGACCTAAATTTTATAGCGGACCAGTAGATGTGCTCTAAGTAAAGGAAACGATATTTATTAAGTCATACAGCCATATACGACCAGAAGCTGTCAACAGGCTGGTGTTCGCTTTTACACCGGTCTTTCTCCACAAGGGCTATTGAAATTCATTTATACTGTAAGCAAGATGTCAGCCGTCAACGCGAACGCCCAGAGATGTCTTCATGCGACGCACTCGCCCGTCATGCGGGGGCCATTGTGAGGGAATCGCGCCCGGGACAAGTGCACTGCAAAGGCAAGTGCCGCTCGATGGTCATACAATCACCAAGTACAATTTTTATGACGTTTCTACAAGAAATAATTCGTCTTTACAAGCAAACTCAGGACATCATAAAAAAATATTATCGAATTAAACTCTATTATTTAGTATAACGTTTTTTTTTAAATATATATACATGAATGTTGTCGGCTACTGCAATCGTCGAATCAAAACAATTATTAAGTTAATACTTTAATTAAACATAAAAGTTTTGATTTCGAAACTATATACAGACGAAAACGGTTCATACTAAATTGAAGGGACCGATTTTTTTCTCGTGTAAAAAGATTTCTCGTTAAAAACTTCATTTAATTCAATTTTATTATTAAAATTTACACTTTTGGGTTTTTTTCAGTCACTTTTAGTAAACTTATAAAACTGTAGCGAAGTAATGAAAGTAAAAAGATTAATGATTTAAATTCGATTTGTTGGACCTTTGAACAATTCCACATGTTATGTCACTTACGATCCTGGTTTTGCCTTTATTCAAGCATTCTATCACACGGATGACAGTAGATATAATGCCTAAAGTTTCAAGAATTGAAATATTGATATTGAAATTCCATCAAGCACCGTCAGTCGATATTGTAAACTATATTTATTTGGAAAATAATAAACCTCGGGTGTATTTTGTTCGTTTCAGAAGCAACATTTCTCCGAGTAAGGCAAAATTTTGTTTCACGCCAAAAGAATGAATACATTTGTATGAAATTGCATCGAATTTGTCGGAACCGCAGTATTCTACAATGTTCAACGTTTTCAAAGGCAGTGAAAACCTTTCCTAAAGCAGGACATACATATATTAAACATAAATATAGTCATAATGATAGACGAGATTGAAAGTAAAAATAACTACCAAAAACAATATTTAAAAAATATAGTTAAACACTCACAATTAACTTATGATTTATTTTTGTAATAAAAAAAAGCTCATTAATTCCACTAACTTCACAACTGTATACAATTAAAAGGTTTCCTGTTGCTCATGTTGGTTTAATAAATTTACTCTACATAGATAAACCGATCCGTTCACTTTTAAACTGTTGACTGTCACTTTTTGCTTGAAAGGTGTTAAATTTTAAATAAAAAAAAACATATTATTTAGTACTGTTTCCACAGTTTATTTATCATCAGGACCGGTTGAGCTCATCAATAAAATGATAATCAGTTGATAACTCTCGCGACGAGCGAAAATGTTTCTTTCTGATCATAAATATATTATGGAAATAGCACTAAAAAAATAATAAATACACTAAGATGACCTGCACGCTCTGCTATTATTCAATCCGCGGTTATTTTTTTAATGGCTTTAAACACAACAAAAACGATGTATTAAAATAATAATATGTGTGTTACTTAGGGCGGTGTAAAATTTGGACCTAGGCCTGGTTAACAACTACACACTTAAGTTGTTACGAATGGAAGTAGAGACGTAAACGTTTCCAAGCACTGACTGCACTTTTTTGAACTACGTTATGACATCATTAGCAAACATTGTTTTGAACAGGATAGCGAACCTATGACACTTGTGCCACATATGGCATGCGATTTTTTTTATAATGAAGAGAATTTTTTTTATCATCGACCTATTCCTGTGAATCAATATTTTCTCAAATGAACAATATTAAAACAGACATAAGAAGTAGACTAATACAGTGTTTTTCAATTACTTTCATGTCACGGCCAATCTAAAAAAATCAATTCCCGGCACCCCATTTTTTTTAATTAAACTTTTTATTTTGCAATAATTATTACAATTATAATACACATATTTATATTCAGCACCAAATTAAAGGAACTTGCTTTGTGTTGAATATTTTCGCGGCCTCCGATTTGGGAAGCACTCGACTAACAGATGGAAGTAGTCCTTATTGTATTCAATCAAAAGCTACTAATTATAACGTTTTGAGAATTCTACTTTTATTTAACTTATTTATTTCTTTTATTTGTCATTACCAACTACATAATAAAAAATTTCAATTATATTTTTACACAAACAGTTTATGTATTTTATTATTTCTATAGCATGTGGCATGCGACATGTTATTATATTGAATAAAAAAAAAAAAATTTTGGCACTCAATCTCAAAAAGGTTTGCCACCTATGATCTAGAATAAAACATGCGATTTCTCGGGTGTCAAAATATGTGCGAAGTAGCCTCGTTAATATGAAGCTGATCGCCAAACGATAGCCAAACATGGCGAATTGCTAACAATGTTATTATTGCACTCGACAGAAGCATCGTCTTTCGTCTGACTTTCAAAATAGTCCGTGGGAAAATGCGACAATATTAAAAAAAAACAACATTCGAAAATTGTGACAACCAAATGGATAAAGCGTTACATCGTAAAATCGCTTTCGATGCTATTAATCCTTTGGCTGCCAGAAAAAAATATACGTATGTGCCCTGCACGCCAACCAAAAAGTGAATTTCCAATGTTTCTTTTTTTAAATTTCATATACGGAAATAATTAATAAACTCAATAATTGTATATTGCTTTATTATAAAAAAGGTTTTCTTGGAGAATTTTGAAGAAAATTGATTTCGGTAACTCTGAAACTATTAACATCTGTCAAGTGACAGTTCAAGTGAGCACTCGAAGAAATCGCAAAAAATCGATGTAGAAATTAAACAAGACCTGTTCTGTTGAGTTGTTAAAAAAGCACGACTCCGAAATTAACCAAAAACATAGCACCGACTAAAAGAAAGTTTTATTTTGTCAAGTTTTTTCGTACATTTCCTATTCCAAAGATCAACCAACCAATCCGGCAAATTGTTCATTGAGATAGATTTCAAAATCGTCTAATCAAAAAAGTAATCGGATTAGCTCGACTCCGACTATACAGTCCTGCTATCAACACAAGCACTGGACATGGATTTAGGATGGACCTAGGACAGTACTGGTAGTAAGCTACTCCCTCAAGGGACGTCCCTTTGATTTAAAAAGGAATTATCGATGTTTATAAAACCAGTGCCTTTGGAGAGAAATTAATAAACGTTTGGAAAAATACTCTTTTCTGGGATTTGAAGAAAAGAGACCCGCTTTGGAAGCCAACGGCTTACTGACCAAGTAATTGTAACATAAAGCTCTGAAAACTATACCAGATGTTTTAAAAATATTTAACGCCCAGTTTTGAGTCAGTCATGAAAGCTGATTGGACCACAGATTGCGTATCCCTGGTCTATACAGTCACCACGAAATTAAGTTGCATTAGTTAACAATTATTATAAATATTCTTATCAAAACCTGTTCTTGGCTATAGCTAGCATTCTTGAATAGTATCTCGAGCTTCATATAAAAATATAGACAACAGTTTGGTAACGAAATAATTGAAATATCTACCGCTTTCAATATAAGCATAACCACATTCCACGCATACCAACTGAAATCTAACAAAACAATATTGATCGTTATTCGCCATTGTGTTCTGAGTATTACAAAAATGACTGTGAAGCCGAACTTTTAACCACTTAGCCGCCATAGCGTGCAGGCACGCAAACGCCACCACGCGAAGAATAAATATGCATGGATTATTATGCAATAAATTGAAATTCGAATAATTTATAGAATTTTATCTGATATCTAGGATTCTTTAATTTTTAAATATTCTCATGTAATTCACATTCGAATAGAACAGCTGACACAGGGCTGTGCCAATATTTTTGTGACAGCCCTCACAAAGTATTGTATTTACATGTAAAATCCATATCTTACACCGAAAATTTTGATCGCCTTAAAAAGCCAAAAATCATGAATATTTTTTTTCGGTGAAAAATATTTAATTTTAATGTGCAGCCCTAAAAATAATATGGAGATATTGTTATTGTATTTAATACTAATAAAAAAACAATATAAAAAATGATTTTCATTGTATGCATTACAACGATTTCATAAAAAAAAATATAAGCTGAAAATGGTAGCGTTCTAAGGGTTAACTGTAAAGAGTCAAAAAATGAATAATTATTTCAGTTAAAAATAATTACATATTTTATTTTAATGTACACCCCTTCAAATAATATTGAGATATTGTTATTTTTCTAAATACTAAAACAATGTATTAAATTATTTACCTCGCACGTATTGTTGCGATTTGATAAAAAAATATATCTGAAAATGGCAGCGTTCTGAGGGTTAACATTCTCGAATTATCACTATAGGAAATTATAATGTCAGTTAATAATTTTTATTTTTTGTAGTACAGTGTTTCTTAAACATTATTATGCCACGGCACCTCCGACAAAAAACATATTGAAAATGAAGATTTTAGTTGGCCTAGTTTGGGGAGCTCTGTTGTAGTCAAGCAATACTTAGCAGTGTTGACATCTCTATACAAAAAGCAGTATTGCGAAAAAATCTAGTATTATCATAAATAACATTTTTCTTCTCACGGGCCTTACTGCTATACCGTAATAAACAAAAATAGCGAATGTCACTCGAGTCATTTCCACACTTCTAATCCTGCCACGTCACCGTTGATTAAATAACGATATGAATTCACTAAAGACTATTAAATATTCAATAATTTTATTATTGAGTTGCTATTGTATGATGAACGGATTCTTCCGCACATCGAGAAATTATAAACGATCTTTAGTAGGTATATTTACTTTGCCATGCGGTTCTTTGTAAAGACGTTTGCGGCCCTTTAGACGGACGTAAACTTTAACTTCACCTCAATTCAAACAGCCTTCAGTTTATGAGATAGAGCTGTTGAACTAACTTCGACTTGTATGGCAAACTTTCTACCACTCTTCAGCTCGTCCGTACGTAACTACAATGGGGATCGATCATTATAATTCACATGCGAATAAAGAATAAAATTTTCAATCATATATTCAATCAAAAATAAGTTGTTATTTGTCAGGTATAATAAACCTAGTACAAAAGAGATGCATGGACATTAATTTAAATCAATTTTTAAATAAAACACCTCGAACTTTTATTCTGTAAAAATCCATTTCTTTATAAAAATGTGTATAACATATATGCGGCTTTCTGGTACTTTTATAATCACTTGAAAAACTGCCGATTCTTGTACTATACCAACAAAATGATACGAGACTTGTGGATAAAAATTCAAGTTCAAAATAAATTGAACGTTAAAAACAAATAAAATCAATTAATAAATAGGAAATTTGGAATAGCGTTGACCGTTAAAAAAAACCCATATATTCCTATTTCGATAAGATTGTATAAGGTCAAATAATATCCATTTTCAGTATAGTAGAATCAAGACAGCCACATCGAATATATTAATTTTGACAGAGAAGAGGGATTCTATTAGGGGGTAACAGTTGTTTGTATGACACGGAAGAAGAGGGTTAAAAAATACTTCATATCCTGCACCAAATAGCCAAATTTTGCTATAATTTATGATATCCACTGAAGGTGCTTGATGAAATTTCAATATCAAATTTGAATTGTTAAAAAATTGTACGATTCCACATGTTTAGTCACTAACGACCCGGGATTAGCCTTTCGTCATCTTCATGCCTTCCATCAGTCACTTCTGTTGCATCCGTTTGATATAATGATACTATTTTAAGATGATCATCATCATTATCTTAAAATCATCAGTTGATAATGCTCGCGATGAGCGAAACCGGTCCTGATCAAAAAATATATTGTGGAAAAAAAATGTGTTTTTATTATTTAAAAAATAATAATAATAATACTTTAATTTTATATAATTGTCTCCAAAAATCACATAAAAAGTATAAAAAAGACATGAAAAAACAAAATTTGTGATATCAACTGAAGGTGCTTGATAGAATTTCAATATTAAATTTGAATTGTTAAAACTTTTTACGATTCTACATGTTTTGTCACTAACGGCATGTGTTTCGTCTTCAGGCATTCAACTGAAATTTGTCATTTTTGTTGCATTTGTCACTTTTGTTGCATCCGTGTGATATATTACCTGAAGATGCCGAAAGGCGAAACCCGGGTCGTTAGTGACAAAGCATGTAGAGTCGTAAAAAGTTTTAACATTTCAAATTTACTATATTGAAACTCAAACGTTCTAAGAATTATTTTTTAAAAACTCGTATTGTACGTTTTTGACGACTCCGGCTTCAAATTGGGCCAAAACTGTGAAGTTCTGACGAGTTGTATTTTTAAATCAAACGTTACTTTGTCACATGTAATCCAATCAAAATAAATGACACATAAATCGTGTTTAATCAGGATCGACTTGGGGTCGAATTTGACGAAAAAGGAATGGCTATAATATTTGAACTGCCTGTCCCAATTTAAAAACGGGTCTCGCTTGTTATAAGCACAAACGACTCAAAGCGTTTCCTAGAATGGCGAAATTCGGAAGTCGGTAGCGGTGAGGAGGGTCCGCCGCTCGACTCCTCAGAAGGCTATCAACTTAATTGGACCGGCTGGTGATTGCTGCCCATGTCCCAGCTGTATTTTGTAAGCTTTTGAGACATTTGGGTCGGCCTGGAAAGCTCAGAAGTAATTGTTTGCGAAGCTCTTTATTAATCAGAGATTCAATCTTAAAATCAAATAATAGTTGGCAGCCGATGTTACACGTGGATTTGTGATTAATACAGGCAGCAAATAGGGCTTGACCTTAAAACATATATATATATATATATAAGTATTATAATTTATGATGTCGATTGAAGGTGCTTGGTGGAATTTTAATGTCAAATTCGAATTGTTGAAACGATCAGTTCGATCGATTCGTCAGTTAGGTTGCGTCCGTGTGATAGATTGCATGAAGATTTCGAGTAAGTGACGAAACATGTGGAAAAGTACAAAGTTTCAACAATTCAAATTAAATATATATATTCAGGTAAAATATATTATTAGTGGCGTTTCAGTGAAACTACGTCCCGGCATATTCTTGTAATATCTAATCAAATTTAATGAAGAATAATGAATGATTTCCTAGTATCACATTCGTGTTAAAAATATATATAATATATATATTAAGGACATCAACATGTAGCATCATAAAATCAATATATATATAAAAAAACTATTCCCAAAAAATATTATAAAATGATCAAGACCGGTTTCGTTCATCGTGAAAATTAATATCGATACCGGTCCTGATCATTTCATGATAAAAATATGGAAAATATCTTGACAAAAAAATGTCAGATAACACGTCGGACGCGGAATACGCGCCTAGTGCGTACTAAGAGATATTGATTGGAGAGTTGTTGATTATACTCCTGGAGTTATTGAGGTTTAACCAGTCCAGTGCCTCGCACGTACCACTGATATTTTTCACAAACGTTTAGCCCATCTTGAGTACTTCATTAAATTAAAATATTTTTTTTTTTTTTGTAGTAATATTTATTGAATTTTAAATATTTATAAAACACGCGGCTTATTGTTAGTTGTAGTGAAATATTTTTACGATCTAGGCACTGAAAAAGTTAAAAGGTACGAATAATGCTGTGTGTGAATAAAGTGTTTTCTACAATCCATCTTATGATGTGTTACACGTATATTTATTTACCCGTTAGGCATTTCTTCCGCCAGTCAACAGGTTAAAACAATTCCAGACCAGTTCATTATACGGTTATTTAAAAAAAAAACTATATTTGTAAAGATAATTCTCTGCTGAAGTAAAAAGAATAAATAATTTAAGAACATGCGAATTTTTCGGTCGAGCGTGCCATTGGTAATGGGAAATTATGACCACGAGGGTGCAAAATCACGAAACGGAAGCCCGGGGTATGATTGAGAGGCTCAGTCAGATTCGACAAGTCCATCACAGGGTCCACTCGAATGGAAATGCTTCAATCCAGCCGAATAGTCAATTCGACACGCGAACACGACGAATCGAATCCGACAACACGTCGACGGAATATCTTATATTATTTCAACCAGAGGCGAGCAACATTTTTATTTATGTAAATCTTTTACTAACTATATAATTTTAATCGCCAACACATAACTTTAGATTTATGTGCAATTTTACCAACGTTCTAACATTTGACTAATTTTATCAAAATTATGTTCTGAATTGGTAAGCGTTTTTACGATGATACTACACTCAAACCTTTTTTTACTTGATAGATTAGTTCCAAAAAGTGGTACATATTAAAAAAAATCGCGTAAAAAACTTCAATTTTATGTAATTTAAAGAGTTGTTTCCAAAAATCACATAAATATTATCAAAAATATATGAAAAAACAAAATTTGTTGGAGATTTTTTTTTTAATTTCAAATAGATAACAATAGTTATGTACGATCATGACTTGTTTCGCACATAACAAGCAGTGGTCAATATAAGTCTGTCGCCGTTCCTTAGACCATTGCGAGGGGCTAATTCTTTTCCGTAATAAGCCTTCTCCATACAATAAACCATCTCATAGTTTTATTGACAATTTTAAATTTTTTAGTTTTATTGCTAGCAGGAAATAAGCCAGGTCGTTAAAACAGGAGAGAAGATATATTGTGTACCTTTTCTACATAGATATATATAGATCAGCAAATGTACGTTCAAACGTAGTTCTGATGATAGTGAGCCGAAATAGCTATTCACTATATCCTATAAAACAAATTGTAGAACTAAAATACATTGCTATTTTTTCACCGTGTTATTATGTTTTATTGATTCAAAACAATCCGACAGTTGAAATCTTAAGTGATTTTAAAAATTTATTTTTAACTAATCTACGCTAGAAAACATAGATATTTAATAAATTATTAGCGACGTTGTTTATTAATTACACCAATGAAATCCCGTTAGCTACTATTCGAAGATATAGTTTATGAATCTATATACAGTTTTACGGTTGCTTCTGGTTTATGGCATACCATTTTATTGTTAATCGACGTAGCGGGCGATAGTGAATTCGCGACACACTGGTGTCCCGCGACTGAGATTCAGAAGAAAAGAGATAGACATAAGTGTACGACGGGGCGGACAGAATATTCTAGATCCGGTTTTACGGCTTCGTTTAAATCCCCACCCCTTTCCCCTTTGGGATACAACTGGATACAACAACCAGGTGAGATAAACTGAAGAATGCGGACTTCATTAGTCTGTTAATAATGTTTGTAATAATCCACGGTACTTTTGTTATCGTACATTATTTAAAATCAAACATTTGATAAAATCGTCAAGACGCCTTCGATTGATAGTTTTTTCAATATATTTTGGATCACAAATTGACTTTTGAATCGTTAAAATTTAGTATACGTTTTGTATAAATATGTTTTGTGACTTTTATGACACGGTATTCATCTTTTGGAATCTTCATCTATTGTAGTAATCTAAATGACAGTCAGTTGATAGATACAATATAAACCCTAAAACTGATTTAGATCATCAATTGCAAGTTTCGTATTTTTTGTTGAATAATTATAATTTCTTCACATATTCATGCTGCACATATCTGTCAACAGTTTTAAGAAGTCGGGCTTACATTTTTTATTTGTTTCAAATTAATAAAAGAATTTTACGAAAAAAAAATCAAAGAAATTACACTTATAATCATGAATCATGAAATTTACTGTCTGTTCAACCGCTTTCTTTCTAGAAATCGGTGTCAATATCGAACTATGTTTTATCAGACTGTAATTATTTTTTTAGGCTCAAACTAAAGTAATTGTTTCTAGAAAATTAATAGCGAATAAATTTATTTACATTTATTACTATGCATTTCTCAATTGTACAACTTTATTTACTACGTGATATAATAATAAATATTCTTTCTAGATTGAACCACAAAAAACCCGCATAATTTTATATAAAGTGTAAAAAAAATATATTTAAAATAAACCAAAAAACTTATTTCGTAAAAAAAATAACTCACTACTCAACGGGTTAATGAATTTTTAATTATATTGGAAATTAACTTGCCTACAACTGTAACGAATATTTAAGCCTTTTTGATTACATTTTAACACATTTTGAGAGGGCTTTGCAGGTTATTCACAGGGTACGTACAGCGAGCGAAAATGATCGAAAGACGAAATTCGAAGCAAAAATGGCTCTATTTTCAAAACCATCTGCAATTTTTTATTGAAAATCAAAACACATAAAGAAAATTTATTTTTTGAATCGGCATTCACTTGGTAGAACTCCATTATAACACGGTGAAAAATAGCAATGTATTTTAGTTCTACATTTCTTTTAAGATATAGGTGATAGCTATTTCGGCTCACGCCATCGTCAGAACTATGCTTAAACGAACATTTGCTTAACTATATATAGGTGTGTAGAAATGGTACACAATACATCTTCTTTCATTTATTAAGAAAACATCGTTCCTTAGTTATGTTACAATAATATTTCAAGTTTTTGTAAAATATTAAATTTTTTAAATTCCCAGAATAAAATCTCTTACTTTTACACAATTGGTGATCGGTTAACGAAGAGCTTAAGAGTTAACGAACGCATTCGGATAACGGACTAAAACGATCTTTCTAATTCACTTATTATATTTATATATGACGTTACAAAAATATACAGCGACCCGGTTGTCAAGACACCTGCATTTTTATTTCGAATCGAGATGGAGCACATTTGGACCGAGAGGCAGACGGACGGCCGAGAACCGGCCCCAAAAAAACCTTACGGCTCAATCCTGCCCGCTTACGGCTCGGGCCGTATAATTACGATGCAGCCCCATTATTTTATTTATTTATTTATGTATTATTCATCCAACTTTATAAAGTCATTATTGTTGTTAAACGTATCAACGGCGAAGAGGCCGATCGGATATATCGAGACCCGCTCTCTCTGCCTGCCTATGTATTATATTATACATCGACAATTCTCAACTAGATACATGTACACACGTATTAGAGAAATTGTTCAAACATGAGACGATGTAAAATATATTTTCTTTTTTTAAATCGGGGATATAATTTCAATTTGGTACACAATGTCGCAGCATTATGAACTTAACTTCGTATTAACTCTATCAATCCTGGCCCATTTTTGAGCAAACGGCATTTTTCTTAAGGGTTTACTAAAAGTGTGATAACTATGGTAATATTGGATGAAATCAAATGAAACTTTCTGAGATTGTTAACAACATTATTAAAAGTAGCCCTGGAATGATAAAATTGTCAACACTTCCCCATATGTAGAGCCACATCTTAAAGTAAAAAATAGATTAACAAGGAAAAAATAGCCCAACCAACTAGTTCTGAAGATGCCATGAACCGAAATAGCTATCAACTATATCTTATAAAAAAAAATTGTAGTGTTATTTTTTCACTGTGTTATAATGGAGTTCTACCAAGTGAATGCCAATTCAATCAATAAAAAGTAAAATAGATTATTTAAACCGTATCTTTTGATGTGTTAATTGTCACTTCTTCACGGAAAGGCGTGATACAATATTTTAAATGAATAAAAAACATTTTTAGTACTTATTCCTACAATAAATTTTATTTGGTAAGATGTTTGATCGTTACTTGCCAGATCGAAATAAGTAGGTAATTCTATAAAAAAAAGACTCGATAACAAGATCGTTGATGAAAATTATCAGACAATTGTGTTAATTATTATAAGATTGATATTATTAAATTTGTTTTGACTGCCGTTTACTGCTTGCCTTGGGGTTTGTGTTTTCCTGTTATTTATAACTCTGGTATAAAGACGATGGTATTTTTTATTGTACGTCAGTTCTATCGCATCCGTGTGATACTGAAGATGCCGAAAGGCGAAACCCGGGCCGTTAGTGACAAAACATGTGGAATCATACAAAGTTGTAACAATTCAAATTTGATATTGAAATTACATCAAACACCTTCAGTCGAAATCATAAATTGTATTAATAAATTTTACGATCGAGACCGGTTTTGCTCATCGCGAGCATTATCAACTGGTACGATACAGATAATAAGCAGGTATACATAACCATGGGTTCAAGAACAGAGAAAATAATTCACAGGAACTCGTACCAAGAACCAAAATTGTGTTTTTACGATAAGACGGCAATCTATAAGCAATCTTAAGGGTTATACTACAATTTTGATAATCGATTATCTTCGTTCAACTGAACTGAAGTTAGGTTATCAATGGGTTTCCACCTGCTCAATTTACGAAATTTCAGATAACCTATTCCACGTTCAGCTGATAATATAGCTTTCTCGTTGAGGTGTTTTTCTACGAGAACTGCATCAAATGGTTGCTCAACATCTGTTTGAAAGTTTGAAGTTAATGTAAGATTGCAAGAAACTTCTTGGGTTTTTTCAGGGTTATGGAGTCGGAGTCATGATTTTGATGAAGGTGCTTGATAGAATTTCAATACCAAATTTGAATTGTTGAAATTTTGTACGATCCCACACGTTTTGTTTCTAAGGATCCGAGTTTCACCTTTCGGTATCCTCAGGAATTCTATCACATGAATGCAACATAACCGACTAAGCTAGTTCTGTTGTATCTGTGTGATAGAATTCCTGGAGATGCCAAAAGCTGAAACCTAGGTTGTAAGCGACAAAACATGTGGAATCGTACAAATTTTTAGCAATTCAAATCTAAAGACTTTATATATTATATATCACATATCAGTGCGATGAGCGAAAAGGTCCTCATCATAAAAAAATATTACAACAAAAATGCTTTCATCATTTAAAATCAAAATTTTCTCTTTTTTTCAAGTTTAACTATAATGAGTCTCAAACGAGGACGATTTATTTCTTCTTCTTGTTCATCGAGATATTTTTCAACGAAAACGTAGTCGCAGTTGTTTGGGTTTTACGACTCCTAATTCTACAGCCCTGGTTGTGATAATTCTTCTGCGTATTAAGTAACTGTGCGAGTTTTCAGCAATGAAGTTGTTAAATCTAACGCTTATCAAGATTCTAATTAAAAAATCCTTTCAAAGGATGAGGATAAAACAATGAGCGTCATTACACATCAATCTCGGAATGCTTTCGCGTGACGACCAATGACGAGCAAACCTTTCATTCACGAGTCACAAGTCACAAGCCGAGGCCGGTAATCGGTTAATTGCCAGCTATAGGGATAATATAATATACATGTCGGCATCTCGACGAGACGAGGCAGTAATTATTATTTTGTTTAGACATCTGGTAGACTTAGTTAGTTAATAAACTGGCTTTCGTCGGTCGGAGATAATCTGTTCGTATGGTTTATTTTCATTCCTGCGGCAAGTAAAATAAACACAACGGGGATTTAAATGTAAATTATAATTCCTGATTCAGCTGACGCATAAAAGGCAGGTCACAGAGAAGCCACAATAGCTGAAGCTATCCGCAGAATTGTGTGCTTTAAAACGAAAAGTGTACGTTGTCGTTTTTAGCGAGTTAAGGAGTTAAGGAATGCGAACTAACCTAATCGCAATCGTAATAAAAAAAAGTATTTTAGTTCGATTCAAATACAGTGATGAATGAATCAATAATTTTTTATAGAACAATGTTAAGTAATCCCACATTAATCGTTGCCCGATTTCCTGGATCTTTCGTCTAAACATTATCCTTATTGACAGATTTTGGTGGATAAATCTTTCTATTCAATACAATTTGTGAGTTTGAGCACATTGAATCTTATATTATATATTAACCAAAGATAATAAAATCCTTTACATTAACCAAATATATTAATGATGAAATATATATATAATTCGATAAAATGTCTTGAGAATTTCTTTAACAGTTTGGCCCTATACGCTAATTCAATTCGGCACACAATCGGCACACCGTTATTTCATTAATGTTTACGATTTTTTAATGAAAATATTGCCTGAAATTTCCAGATAATCTCAATTTATTTGATTACTAACACTGCTGAATTAATTATTGGAATATCCTTTATGCGGTTCAGCTGGAAACGGGTTGATCATAAATAATATTGACGTAGGCACTTGCGGCAAAAATGTATTTCGGGAAAGCATAGCTGATATCCCATTTACGAACATTTTAATAGACAAAGTGTTGGGACCTTGTGACAAAGGGTTTATGTCACGTACGCTGAAATAATTTCAACATCATACCACAGCCCGATATACCACACGCCAGATAGTACAAAATGATGTAAGAGGAAATCAGAGGCGATAACACGTCGGGTGAACGGACGTCCGTGCGGTGGGCCCATAATCCGGTTGTTTCCACACTATTTGAAGAACAAACATGCAAAATGAGAAATGGTTAACCCTTGAAGGGATGTGGGCGAAAAATAGCTTGCGTGATGTTGGGCGGATTAGCTAGACCCCAAAGAAGAGCTCCATTATAACACGGTGAAAAAAAAGTAATGTAAAATACACAAAAATTTATAAGATACAGTTGACGAAGTGTATACTAGGGCTGTGGGAAGCGGTGTTTTGGTCAATGTCGGAGTGGGAGTCGTAAAAAACGAGCGATTCCGACTACATTTCCGATTCGACAATTTTGAAGAATATCTCAATGAACAATTTGATCGTTGATTGGTTGGTTGATCTTTAATTTAATGCACACAAATAGAAAAGGTAGGAAAAAAACCTGACAAAATTAAACTTTTTTGAGTCGGTGTTTTTTAGAACGACTTTACAACTCTGGTGTATACATTGCACATCATTGTATTAAAAAATATATTTACGATAAAGTGACAGTTGGGGTGACGATGTCTCTACCTTGGGCACGGAAAATTAGATAAGCATAGTACACCTAGGCCTCATATAACACGGATGTATAAATTGTGATATATTTTTATACAAGACGATTTAAGGGAAACAAATTTAATGATTGAATGAACCTACCACAATTGTTAGCTCGGAAAAATCAGTTGCAGCGAAGTAGTTACATATTTCACATTGAAAACAATAAATAATAGATTGGAATTAGCTAATAAATTAAAATTGTAAAGGAGTTCGAAATTCAAGAGGGGATTACAAAATATTTTGGAACCTTATAAGGAAATATGTAAAGATTTATGCGCTAAAAGCCCACAACCGATCTCGAAAAAAAGTTAAAAATATAGAATTTCAAGTGATAGCTATGATTAATTAATGGTATATTATGTTATTACAGTTTCTTTCAAGGAATATGTAAATGTATATTTGTTTATTTAATAAAATAAAGTACATTTTTATATAAACTATCTTCGATTTTTTTTGGAATGCAAACCTTAATTTTGTATGATTTCAAACCTTGTATAACACGGATTTGTATTACGCGAGGTTTTCATGGAACCATATAACCGTGTTATACGAGGCCTATGGTGTATAATTAATGCCTGGCTACTAAAAGCAAAGCCAATTAAAAAAGTAATAAATATTGAAAATAATTTAAATCACGTAAATTATGTTGTTACTATACTCATCGGCAAATCTTTTTACGGAGCATCGCCAAAATTAATTACCTCATTAAATAATAGCTCCGCTTATAAATTAATGAGCAAAATGAGTTTTTCAACTATTATCTACATATGGAGAAGACAAAAAGCGTGGTTCAATGGTGGCAATGAAATGATCCATATCTGTATTTAAAATCCTTAATGAGCTACCATTTATTATATGGCCGTATTTAAAATGAATATTAATTAATCACCACAAAGTAACAGTCGAATTAAACTGAAATATTACCTAATTAATCATGATAATCATATATTTTTTTTTAAATCAGTTCAGGCAAATTTCAATATGTTCGTACCAAAAATCGCGAACGATTATACATGCAAACCGTCAGCGAATAACTCCTATAAATATATACAATTATGCATCTCTTTCCCATTGTATTTTTATAATCAATAAATAAATTAAATTCACTTTCACTAGGTTTCAACTGTGATTTGGTGGAAAGGCACGATTTATAAAATAATAAAAACACTTTTTTTAATACTCATGTCCACAATATATTTTATAATCAGGACCAATTTCACTCATCGGGAGCATTACCAACTGATCCAACAAATGTAACAAGCTAGTCTTTCTAATGAGTCTTCCACAATTTTTATAAGCTCTAAATGGATTATTGATGTATGTCAATGTTTGCAAATTATTAATAAAAAATTGTTAACATTTCATTGTTAAATAAATTCTATTTATACGTATGTATATTGTATGACTTCCTGTTAATTGTTTTCTTAGTTCTTGATTGAGCCCACGATTTTGTATACGATATTGCTAACTTTAACTCATTTTTTTTTATAAATAATAAACCAATATATCGCGTAAAAAAAGAATTGCGTGTTGCAGGTGACATTTGAGAAAAAAATTGCCACAATTTCAAGTAACTATTTATTGTGTGGCTCTACTGCATAATGGTCGACGAGTGTAACTGTACCATATTGTGATATGATTGCATACGTAATAAATACTTGCAGTAAAACATAATATTGCCGCGCACTTCCTAAGGCTGTTTATTTTGAAATAATGCCTCTAAGGACAGTTGACAGTAGCTAGATCGGTATTGTCATCTATTTTCTGTGGCTTGCTGTATGTGTTACCTGCAAGGCGTGTCATGAATACTCAATGAGACACAATATCTTGAATGTATGTATACTTTGCCATCATATCCATTGAAACGACCGATTATTTTAACTATACCGCATTGGAAAGTGTATGTTTCTACGTACATATTAATCGTTTCGTAGACGCAAATAAATAATGCCGCAATACTTTCCAGGCAGAATATTTTTGGTTAAAATAAGACATGTCTAAAAAAATCGGTTTTGCTGTGTTGGAAAGAAATTAAAATTAACAGTCCCGCATCGATTTTTAGAGTTTATTCATGAAGAAAAACCAATTTCAAAATTTCATTGTCACACTGCCAGATATCTCGTCTGTGGCAACCCATCCAGTTATAATTTAAAAAAATACACAATTTTTGATGAATAAGCAAGGCATCGTCGATTGGGCTTAAAGCATCGTTAAAATATTATTATCAGTTGATAATGCTCGCGATGATTGAAACCGGTCCATATTATACAATATATTATAGAAATAGAATAAAAATGTGTGTATTTATTATTTAAAATATCATGCATTTCCATCAAAAAGTGAAAATTTATAATTGAAAATACTGTTTTTTTTTTTTTACAAAAACTGGATTTGCAACATCACGATCAGAAGCGGTCCAGTTCTCTGAGCTAAGCGTTCTAAACGTCGTGTTATTCATGTCGCGATGTCCAACCTTGCATGTTGAAGACACTTCCATACGATATATATATTGTCAGAGAAACAGCGAAGGCAGTGGCTGCAAACCGAAGATCTTTGCCAAATTGTTTTTTTTTACACCTATATATATATATATACATACATACATATGACCTTATCTATACATTCATCGGTACATGTATCAGGAGTCACAAACTTTGTCAGTAAGATTATTTTAAATTATAAATCACATTGAATTTATTGAATTGGAATTTACTTGGTGGAACTCGATTATAACACACGGTGAAAAAATATCGACACATTTTAGTTGTGCATTAAATTAAAGATCAACCAAACAATTCGGCAAATAAACAAAAACTTCTTTTCAGTTGGAGTCGACTCCACAGCCCTAATTAGCAGTCAAAAGGTTAAAGTTAGAGGAGATTGACAATATTCACTGTCCGAATTGGGAGATTATATTTCCACTAGTGAAAAAACATTTTCATTTAGAATGCACCTTTGTCGTAATAATAACAAGCTGGTTGATGTCAGAGTCGTGTTTTTAACGATTCCACAGCTCTGGTAAAAATTGAGTCAATAAATAATTTTATATGATCAGTTCTGTTGCATCCGTGTGATGGAATGCTTGAAGATGCCGAAAGGCGAAATCCGGGCCGTTAGCGACAAAACATGTGGAATCGTAAAAAGCAGTAACAATTCAAATTAATAAATAATTTATTGGAGGAATTTCAACATCAAATTTAAATCGTTTACACTATGTTCGATTCCAAAAGTCTTGTCACTCACAGACCTGAATTTCGCCTCTGAAATCTTCGTGTATTCTATCACACTTTGGGAAGTGTCTCATACGATCATGCCGAACAATTCTTTTTTTTTTATTATAGGATAAATAAAACGTTGAACCAAGTGCTTAATATTATAGTAAACAATTATTATCAGCGAAAGATTAATGAGAAAAAGTTGATGTAACGTCAATCATATTTAGTATCGAAATCGTGATGCCAAGAATTGAAACCCACTGTATGGGAGCTGGACTAGCAGGCTGTCACAACTCGTCAAGTTTGAACGAGCGACTCGTGAGTTATGACAGCATTATGCATCGTCGGTTCCGGTACGACAAAACACCGCATGACCTAACTCAGATTCTATCAATCGATAGTTAGCTAACTTTAATATGCTCTAATCACCCTGCATCGCTATGATGAAATCAATGCAACGACGAGAACGTTTACCGAGTAAACCATACCGAAAGTTGTAAAGAAACTTTTACTGGTTGCGAAAAATTCGAAGCATGTATGATTATAGAGCGATAATACAGGCCCAGGTCTTGAAGAGGTTAACGTTGCATTAGCACAGGGCGGCAGAATCGTAGGGCGGCAAAATATGTATGCAATCGCAGGTATACCCAGTCCTTTTTTTACACGATCAATGTTCCAGAAAACGGCGCGTAAAAAATCCCAACTTTCATATAATTTGACAATTTGATTCCAAAAATTGAAATATCGCGTGAAAAAGTCCCAGAAATGTATGAAAAACTGCCGTGCAAAAAATCGCGTATAATCGAATTCACGTAAAAAAAGGACTGGGTGTATGTGTAAATAAATACCAATATATATAGATTAAATTGGCATTTACTTGGTGGAACTATATTATAACACGGTGAGAAATAGCAATGTATTCTGACGATAGCGTGAGTCCAAATAGCTATCAACTATATCTTTAAAAAAAAATGTAGAACTAAAATACGTCGCTATTTTTTCACCGTGAAATACCAACATATTTATTTCTGAAAGTAATTCAAATCTAACATCGAAAGGCTAATTTGGATTGTTGAAACTTTGTACGATGTTTCTCCACATGTTTTGTCACTTACGACCCGGTTTCGCCTTTCCATATATTCAGACATTCTATCACACGGATGCAACAGAACCGAAGTTTGTCACTTTTGTTGCATTTGTCACAATAAGTTCAATTGACTCGATTTTTTGTTCAGATTTACACCATAAATGCATATTGAGTATATTGTCAAACACAACACATTTAATAGAAAACTGATTATTTATTAACTTTAAAAAAATGCCTGTGAAAATATCGCATAGTAATTTATGCAAGAAAGTTTATGTGTTAATTTTATTAGAGCTACTCAACCTGTGGGCCGCAGCACCCCTGGGCGCAATGAAAATTTTCCTTTACAAAATATTTTTAATATTACTTTGTTAAATGTAAGGTAACATGCGGTTTACCATGAGATAACCAATGTTTTGAATTGGGGTGCCGCAAACAAATTATGATATTTTCATGGCGCCGGAAACCGAAAAAGTTATCGAAGCCCTAAATTATATAAAATGATCAAATTAAAAATATCCCATGGCTAGAGTTGTAAAATTTTGTGTTAACCGATAAATTTTCCGTAGCTTTTTTACGTTAAACATTTTCAATTAAATATGAAAGAAATAAAAAAAAAACTTAACGTGCAGTTTCAGGCAAATTCTATTCACAGTTCTTCAACCATGTTTTGTATACCTTACGAGTATTAATTCTCGATTAATATAAATAAATTTGCTTTTATTTATATTTTATCAGTTGATAATGCTTGCGATGAGCGAAATTAGCTATGAACATTATATTATGATTTTTTTGAAATACTATTAAAAATTCTTTTTAAATTATTTAAATATTATGTCTTTCCAACAATAGTTGATGACGCTATGAAAGTAATTTTAGAATACCTACGTAAATTTTATATTTCCCCTAAATATAAATCACTGTTTCCATAAATTATTAAATAACTTCTCACTTCTGAACCGCCCTTTTTTGCATAACCGCAGCTGGTTTTGCAAAGCAGTGATAATTAAATCCGGCGAATGAATAAGAGCATCATTAGGGAGGAATTACTTGCGAGGAGTCCACTAACGTGATTCCCCTCAGAAGACGTTAAAAGATGATCGATCATCACATTACAGACCAGCCCAATCCAAGCTGCAAGAAGGCACATTATTCAACTCGACAGACAGCTCAGAAACATTTGTTCGCCAAAAAATGTTTACACGTCGCAAGCACAGCTGTGTATTGCGTTTGGTGATTTTCAAAGAATTTACCATTGAATATACGATAACAACTACTATGTCAGTTCTATTGCATTCGTTTGCTAGAATGTCTGAAGATGCTGAAGGGCGAAACACGGTTCATGTGAGATAAAAAAAACATGAGACAATACAATGTACAAAAATATTGCTTATAATTTATGATATCGACTGAATTTCAATTTAAAATTTGAATTGTTGAAATTTTGTATGATTCCACATGTTTTGTTACCATCGATCCGAGTTTCGCCTTTCGGCATCTTTAGGCAGACGGATACAACATAACTGACAGTATAGACCTCGTCGGTTCTGTTGTATCCGTGTGATAGAACGTCTGAATATACCGAAAGGCGTAACTCGGTTAATGTGAGACATTGTACTAAATTTCAACGATTCCGAATTTTATTGTGAAAAACTCCATTATTACACGGTGAAAGTATAGCAATTTATTTTAGTTTAGTTATTACAAAACTAATACGATATATACTTCATAGCTATTTCGGCTTACGTCCTCTAGATAGTTCTGATAAAAGTGTAAGCGGAAATATCTATCAAGTATATACCTTATAAATTTTGTAGAAGTAAAATACATTGCTGTTTTTTCACCGTGTTATAATGAAGTTCTACCAAGTAAATGCAAAATCAATCAATAAATAACACTATTATAACGCTAAAATATCGAAATATGTATGGTCTACAATTTTAAATATATATGTGTTGTTTTAACTATTTCGGCATCAGCCATCGTAAGAACTATGACCGAACTAAAATGAAGTTATACTAATCATATATTGTTAAGCCCACTAAATGATAATCTCAACCTTTGAGACGGTTCTGATTGCAGTGTGTTTAAATTTGTCACTTAAATAGAAGTCTTATACAGGTGTAATAGTTAACTTTTGTATTGATATATGGTCTGTTTTGTTCTGATATATGTAAGTTTGGTTAACACTAACACTACCGAGTTAATTTTTCGAAATTTTCGATGTAGTATATCCCATTCGCTCACAAAGAAACTAGTTGAGAAGAGATAAACAATATATCGCCTCTTCTATTCTAACATCAAAAATTTGGTGTGATAGAAGTTTTAATAATTGTTTTAAGTCAGTATACGTAATTGCGTAAGTTCCTTGCAATGTTTTAAGCAATGATGATGAGTTGATATTGAAATAACAAACACAATATCAAGTACTATTTCCCATTTACTAATGCCCGTATCTTGCAATGAATAAAATCTTTTTGAAGACTATCCGAATTTAACTAAAGATTCTTTTGGAAAAAATAAAATATTTCCTCAGAAAAAATACAAAGATATAAACGACCCTTTAGACCAGTGGTTCTTAACCGTTGCACCGCGAAACAAATGATAAAAGCTGATAAATTCATGAGATATTGAAAACCGAAAAAGTTCTTCGCAAAATTATGAAAACCGGCGAAACACATATTTTAATTTTGCACTTGTTTCTACAATTTACACTTTCTACAGTTTCTACAAGCATTATCAACTAATTCGATATAAAATACAAGCAAGCCTATTTGTATTTTTTTAATACTTTTGCTATATGTATCTGTTTTATTTTTTGTATATTTTACATTTCCTTAAAATAAAAAATGCTCTTGCGAAAAGTCACTTCAGTGTCAGTTAGTCAAAAATGACTTCGAAAAGGTTAAGACCCACTGCTGTAGACACTTCACAATAATTTTTTGTAAGTACCTCAAGAGATACGGTAGGTGCATTTTTTCGGTTAAATTTAACAATGCACCGTAGGTTTTAGAAAGCAGTGCAGGTAAAATAAACATTTGAAACCATTTGAAAGTAGTAAAGTATCTTGTTAGCACACAGGTAAATTAAGATAGTTTAGGTCGATTATATGCGCATTCAGGGTTTGTTTGATAGCTGTGTTCAAATATAAACCAAAATGGTTTTTTCAACAATTTTAATACTTCAATAGACTTCTAATGAATCATCTTTAGAACGGTTTTTCTAGTGACTGTTTTAAGAGTAACACAAAATTGATAAAACATTCTCTACTGGTTGTTATACTACATGCGATAGGTGTTTACACTATTTGAATAGCATCTTCAACCTAAGACAATTTTTTGATGGCTATTTTTGCATTGCTATCTTTATCTTTTATATGATCAAACGAACATAAATATATCACCCTTAATTAAATCATTAAAGGGAATAATAACAATTAACATAAATCATAATTTCACACAAATAATAATTACACATAATTATTCAATTATTTAAATTCTTACATACACATATTTCATTATTAAACTATAGACACTATGCTCAATGATCGAATAGTTAACGCGATATATTATCTATCTCTTTTGATTCAGTACATGAAGCTAAGCTTGAATTTAATTTAACCATATTTTTTACGATGGTAAAAACATAAATTATATATTAATAACCAAATTTAAGTGCCGAAATTGAAATTGAGCGTTTTACTTATGTATACATAGTAGTGCATAAAAAGTACACAACATATATTATATTTTCTTCTATTTTAACTGAAATAGCTATCAACTATATACATTATATTTTTTTTTGAACTAAAATACATTGCATTTTTTTCACCGTGTTATAATGCAGTTCTATTGAGTAAATGCCAATTAAATTAATGAATGATTAAATTTAACATATTTTTTATTACAACAAATACGTGTGCCCTAAATAATAGAACTGCCGCTGAGAATTAGATGTCTATTGTCACTGTAAAGACCCTATCTGAAAATTGTATTTACCAACTATTCAAGAACCCCCTATCAAAACATCTTAGTCAAAACACTTAGTTAAATTAGTTCCACAATTTTATTTATGAATAGGCATTTCATTCATATCTCATGCGAGTGTCAACTATTTTACATGTATGACTGAACAATATTATGGAACCGGTTCTCAGATACCACAAGGTTCGCTCTGAAACAAGTTTTTTGGAGAAATAATAATGACATAGAAATAATGTGAATTTTATAAGGTTCACAAATATTATAGGGGTCAATCCGCTTACATGTCCATAAAAGAATAAATGTGTTAATTTTGTTAGCGAATAAAGTAAGATATTCTACAAAGAGATATTTTATTATCGAAAAAAAAACGTTTCCCAGAGTCCAAGGCGATAAATTGCTTGACAAAATAAGCTGGACACAAAGACGACGACGTGGACACTTCTTTCCCTATAGACTTAATCCGATACAAGCGTGTTTAGTGATGGAGTTGTATAAAATACCATCGAGTCATCGGCCAATTTATAAAGTGCAAAGTGAAACTTTGAATATACCAGATCATAAATGATGTTTGTGTTTTTATTTTATTTTTAAATTGAGGCGTTAAACACGAAAAGCCACTTTTATACATTATATTATAAGTAAACGTTGCTGATTAGACGATAATGCTCGCGATAAGCGAAATCTGTACCGATCATAATATTGTAAATTTAAGGAAAAGTAACACATTTTGTTGGGTTTCTATTAATATGAAGTGATAAAGATAACTAAGAATTAAGCTCTACTTTTTTTAAAAATATGATTGTTGATAGTTGTTCCGACTTCCGTCATCATGAGAAATATGATAAAACTAAAATGATTTTGAGATTTATATGGTGTATATAAGAGATATAAAAACAATCCGTCACTATAGATATATAAAAAAAAGTTATCCATTGTATATAATGGAGTTTTACCAGGTAAATGTTTAAGTTGTAAATAAAATTAAAAACATTGTAAATTCCAGTGCATCTGTGTTCTAGGGTGCATGAAGATGCCAAATAACGAAACCGAGCCATGAATGAAAAAATACGTAGAATTGTAGTTTGAAGGATTTAAACCGGGGCTGTGAAGTCGGGATAAGACGAGCGACTTTGATTGTCTTTTCGATTACACGATTTTGAAGAATATCTCAATGAAACTTATACCGGATTCAGAAAAGTAGGAAAATACCTGATAAAATAAACTTTCGTATTTTAACGACTCTACGCCCTGATTTAAACTTAAAACTTGGTTTCCTTCAAAAACATTTTTAAATATTTTATTGACGAGTTCAAATTTACGTGTGATACACTTCTGAAACCACGAAAAAAATATTTCCGATGAATAACGACTTTAGATTATAATTCAAATTTTTGTATACGGAGCCTGGTTTATAATTTATATTGGATTATAATGGTTTATAATTTATATTAGATATCAACTATCACAAAGGATTCTTAATGAACAAACTAATATATGTCGGTCACCATTATTAATCCTTTGAGGGGGGTCTCTTTGTTTCTGTAATGGACCATTTCCGTGCCATGTGTAAACTCATTGATACAGCCGCCTTTTTAGTTTCATTTACAATTGTTAGTTTTATTGCGAACAGGAAACAAGCTAGGTCGTTAAAACAGGAGAGAAGATGTATTGTGTACCTTTTTTACGCAGCTATATATAGATAAGCAAATGTTAGTTGAAGCATAATTCTGACCATGCTATCAACTATATTTTTTAAAAATAATTTTGTAAAACTAAAATACATTGCTATTTCTTTTCACCATGTTATAATGGATCAGTTGATAATGGTCACGATGAACGAACCCGTTCTTGATCACAAATATATTGTGGAAATATTATTAAAAATATGTTTATATTGTTTAGAACACAAACCTTGTTTGAATAAGAGAGCTGTTAGAATATTTCATAACGAGTTTAATAAGCGCTCGTGTGTTGGTTGGCTGTTAAAATGACGATACACTTAGTTAGAATGACCTGTGACTGACAATGAAAATTGAAATTCTTCATGATGTTATTAATAAGGAATGATAATAGGATTTTCTGAAGTTGTGGATGCGTGCAGTCCATACAAATTGAATCATTAGAGATTCGGATGGCGAGGCGCTCGAGGGGTTAACATACAAAACAACCTGACTTGGCTCTTTTTACCGCTTAACACATTCAACGCTATTCTCAGAAGAACGAGATATTTTCGACTCGCTTTTCTATTCACGAGCAAACGGAAGCCGATTAACAGAACAAAAATTCCATGGTTTTACATGAACGACGTAAAGTGAATACAGTGCAAATAAAAATATACGATTAAATCAAATTTTTACACTTGATACAATAAAAAATTTGTTGATGAGAAAAAAAAAGTATGAATGATTTAGTTTGACGAGAATTATAATAGTAAAAAAGAAAACATATCGGTTCGACTATGTTGAATAAATTCATGGAAACAGTTAGAGTCGAAGTCTTGGTGTTATGACCGGAATCGGATTGAAAATCGAGCGAAAGACGATTTCGAAATATATCTCAAACAATTTGCCAGATTGGATGGTTGAACTTTATTACAATGCATACACATAGGAAAGTTTATAAAAAAAACCTGAAAAAAAAATTAAACGTTTTTTTAACGACAACCATTCTCACAAGTAAACCTTCGTATTATATAAAGTTAGTAAAATAAACGTGTTTTTTTTGTGTCAAGTGTGATGCCTTTCCCTTGAATATTGACACTAATAAAAAATAAGGTATAACTTAAGTATTTAGCTGTATTCCTTTTAAAACATGGTTGTTAGTAGCTATTTCTGCTTTCAATATCGTCAGGACTATAATTTTTTAAACTGTCATTAATCTTGAATATATGCACTGATTTACTGAAGAGATATAGTCGAAAATTAGTATGTATATATAAAAAGGATCAGACTTTCGTGATAATCATTTATAACGTGTCAACTAAGTGGCGTTTATTCTTGGAAAGAAATTTTATTTTAAATAATTTATTATGCACATTTTTATTTACTATTTCCACAATTTAATACATTTATAATCAGGTTTGGTTTCGTTTATCGCGAACATTATCAACTGATCCACAGCGTAACAACACTAAGTAAATCTATAAAGTAATTAGATATGATTTGAATAATTTTTCATACAAATTAAATACTGTAATTTTGCGTTTATATTAAAAATCAGTAATAATGAATTCCATATCCAAATTTTTCAGTAAATTGCAATTGCACTATTCTTTTCTTTACTAACATTTGTTATTTTATAATATAACTCTGAAAATATTTTATTCTGTATGTCAATCGTCTTGTATGATGAAATAATTACAGACGGCGAAGTGTTATATATAACATAATAACAAAATAAACAAAATCTCCCACTACCGTCCTGCCTTTATAATGAACAAAATCAACAATAAAACTTTCGTTCTTGCCGTATACACTTATGAAATCCTTATACAGATGGCAACGAAATAATGATAACTTATTAAACAAAAATAAACCTAGACCTAAGTTAAAACCTATTATAAACAATAAATTGACTAGTGATTACATACATTTTTTTAATAAATCAACTTAATACAAAACTTATTCACTATTTACGTTTATTCCCACACAATAAAAAAAAAACAGATTGACTCTCACTTCGAGACATACTTAAAATCAATATGTCACATTTAAGGATTTATTATCACAATATAAAACAAGGATGTTAGAACAGAAGAGAAAATGTATTGTGTACCTTTTTTTACACCGCTATACATCGATAAGTAAACATACGTTTAAACATAGTTTTGATGAGGGCGTAAGCTGAAATAGATATCGACTATAGACCTTATAAATTTTGTACAACGAAAATATATTGCCATTTTTTCACCGTGTTATAATGGAGCTCTACCAATTATCCCAATTCAATCAACGACAACAAAAAAAATTGTGACCCTTAAAACTACACGATTATTGATTATGTCTGCGATGCACGAAACCGGCCCTGGTAATTATATTATTGTATATAATGTGACATAATCAATAAATAAATTGTATAATATTTATGTAAAAGTAACTAGTTTAATAAACATATAATTTAATCGCGCTCGACTTCCGTGTCGTTTTTGAATTGAAGGGGCACGAAAAAACTAGGATTATTATTATGTATTTGTTCAATGGGAGGTAACGCTCCGATCGCCACGGCGGAGCAAGCTGTCAAATCGGATGCACTTGGAGTGTAACAAATTTGACAAAGGACTAACTGGAAAACGAGAATTAACGAACGAGCGAGAAGAGGCCCTTCCAAAGAATCTGTTGTGTAATATAGGTTCTGGACAGAAGTCGTTAATTATACAATGTGAAAAGCTTCAACAAATAAAAAATAAATGCATTTTAGATATAACCGGCACACAATGTTATTATATTATACTAATATTTGTATGTAACATACTTATACAGATGTTCACGACTAAATTGAGGCAATTTCAATCATATCTTGAAAAATAGACGGCTTCAAACAAAAAAATTAAGTATTTTAAAATAATGAATACGTTTTAAATATTATTTATCCGAGGAACAGTTATTTGCTTCAATATATTCATGTATCATATGCATGGATTTTTGATTTTTAATATCGACTAAAAGTGTAAATATAAAATTTGAACGGTTCAAAAGCGGTCTTTTACAGTTGAATCAAATCGTAATGAACGCATTGCTTAAATACACACAAAGCTATTTTATATTCAGACTAACGAAGATCTATTCACGAAAGTGGAATCTTAGTGAATGTTAAAACCCTCTAAACTGTAAAAAAAGGTTTTAGACACTTAATCATAACTCGATCTTAAGATGGGGAAACCGACTAAAAATTATACTTTAAAGCATAGTAGATTATAATATGTACATTCAAACAATGAAGTAACATATGTAAAAAATAAACGTCTCTAAAAGCAAAAAATAAAATTTAAAATAATGTATTTCAAAAACAGTAAGAATAATGAAAATAACACAAAATTTGAGATCATTGAAACATATAAGACTAAATGAAAACACAAAAAGTTGCTTAAATATTTACCAGGTACACACAACAAATGGCTCAAGTGAGGAAATAATTTACAGGTAATAAAAAAAACATATCTAAATGAAGTAAAATAGTTCACAGATAAAATGTTGAGGACCTCTAATAATTAAATTGTACTAATTTATAATCAAAAATAAAAAGTACATTTAAAGATAAGGAGTAATTGTTTTGATTTGTTTTTTATGTGTTGTTAATGCTCGCCTTGATCGAAACCGGTCCTTATCTAAATAATGTAAAATTGTGAAAATAGTATTAAACATTGCATTCAATTATTTAAACAAATAAATCCAGTTCAATTAATTTGACAAAATAGCGATAGTTATTAATCATGGATTGGAACAGGTTTTATTTTCTATATGTTTCTGTTTCTAATTGTTTGTTCCTGATTTGCTCATCCTTACTTTTTCTAATACAGAAATATATAATATATGAAAGACAAGGCTAAAAGTTGTGTCCAGTTTGTTTAGTATAGGATGAGTTAAGAGGAAATTTTTAAACATAACAAATACTCATGATTTCTAACATATATCCGTCGACATACATCGACAAAAAATATATTCGAGCCGGTGATATCCATAACGGAAGCCCACGACGTTGACCACTACACTACGAACCCGAAATAATAAAAACATATATGCTTACATTGTTAATGCAACGTATCGTTTAACCACTACTCTACGAAGCAACACATCTTATTATTATTTAAATACGGATGAAAAAAAACCGATCGAAAGTATGTAGGTAAATAAATTGAGCGTTTAATCTTGTATATGCTAGGGTTGTCAGTACAATTTCATAGGATAATGTAAAATTATTGAGCACTTTTACATAATAATTTTATTTAATAAATAATTTTAGTTTTTAATACAATATTTATAATTCTAATACATCCTGAGACATACTTTAAGTTATTATTTTAAATAATAAAAACATTTTTTTTGTATTATTTCCATTATATATTTTATGATCAGGACCGGTATCAATTAAAAATGCTCAAGATGATTTGAATTGTCGAAACTTTGTACGATTCCACATGTTTTGTCACTAACGACCCGGGTATCGCCTTTCGGCATCTTCAGGCATTTTATCACACGGATGCAACAGGACTGACCCGGGTTGTTAGTGACAAAACGTATGGAATCGTACAAAGTTTTAACAATTCAAATTTCATATTGAAATTCCATCAAGCACCTTCAGTCGATATCGTAAATTAGCTCAAGATGATTTTAAAATAGCATGCCTTTCCATCATAAGTGACAGTCAACACATTGTAAATGTTCATATTAGCATTGATCAGTTTTTTTTGGACTATGAAGTAATTTCTTTTAATTTTCAGTTCCACTATTTTGAAATATTAATCGAAGATACTAAATGAACGAGTTACCAGAAAAACACCAAAGTAACTCTAAGCGTTAACCCGTACTCTGCTGAGTTGTATAAACAATTTTCCAACGAATAATTCTACTAATTCGAGTAGTTTTGATATGTTAGTTCTATCGCATCCGTGTGATCTATTATCACATACCTGAAGATGTTTAAATGCGAAACCCGGGTCTCTGATGACACATATAGAATAATGTTTCAATAATTCAAATTTGATATTGAAATTCATTTTTTTTTAAATATTTATGAGTATCAACTATCAGCACAACACTACAATAAGCCGTCAGTTGAGACATTGGCAGACAAAGGGATAATAAGCCAATAATTATACGTAAAAAAAAAGAAAGTCATGACATGTAATGAGTTCAATACAAAATACGTACAATTTTTACAATTCGACGATAGGTAGTTAAACCGCGCAAAGTAATGCTATGGTTTTTTCTTATTTATTTGAAAAATTTATTATCATAACGTAAAAATAGGAAAGAATTTATTTATAACTCTTCAAATTTTCATATATAGTTAGTTGTTGATAACTCTATTATGATCAAACTATTTTTAGGCTAAACTTTATGTAATATTTCAGAAGAGATTGATAATATTTCGTCCCATCTATTGTAGTTACGCATGTTTATTATTTTACAGTTAATTTAAATTTTTGTCTATTTTTGTTTATTTTCTTAGAACAATTACATTAGGTATATGAATTGTACATCAAAATTATGATGCTAGAATACGTTAGACAGCATATTTTCTATCTCTTCTTAAACAGTAAAAAAATATTGGAGTTTGATCACAGTTCTGACGATAGCAGAAACCGAAATAGCTCTCACTCAAGATTTATAAAAAATTGTCGAGATCCATCAAGTAATTTTGTGTGCATTCAACGGTCCCAAAATAACATACGGTATTGATAGTAAACGTTCACGTATACTATATGTTTTTATTTATTTAAAAACACAGTTGTCAACCCTAACTGACCACTAATACATTAACACATTCCAGCCCAGTCACCCGGCATATACAGTTAACAATAAAAAAAAACTCCACGCGAAATATCACATACTTATTTAAGGAATCAAATACAAAGTCACTTAGTTATTAATGATAAGATCGTATTTATTCCAAAACACATTTTAAATTGCCAGTTTAATTGGTAATCGGCTTCAAGACTATCTGATTGCTAACGTCTCAATTGTTGAGACTGGTTGCAAATTAACAGATCCGATAATGTGATTAAAACATGTTTTTCTCATTTTGCCAACATAAAAAAAAAATTACACACTAATTTGGTAGCTGCAACTTACAGAATTTTGTTAGGGCATATAGTTAATTACATACGTTATGATTGTCAAGAAAAAAACTGATGGTTACGTCTTTATGCATCTTTAGCGTGACATATTGTAATATGAATACGAAAATAAATTGAACATTAAAGTCACACTGGAGTTTAGAAGGTAAGTATTTAATAAAAACTTATATATTACCTTTAACCCTCTGACTGCTAAAATCTCAAGTGTTGAGACGGGTTGTTGCAGTGTTTGATAATTGACACTGAATGATAAGAAATTTAACAATGTTAAATCTTATGCACTTCGATATTAACGTTAGCTTTCTGACAGCTAACGTCTCAACTGTCAATAAAAAGAGAATCGAAAATTTATGATATCGACTGAAGGTGCTTGATGGTGAATTTCAATATAAAATTTGAATTTTTACAACATTGTACGATTCCACATGCTTATCACTAACGACCTGGGTTTCGCCTATCGGCATCTCCAGGCATTCTATCACACGGATGCGACAGTCAGTTCTGTTGCATCCGTGTAATAGAATGGCTGATGATGCCGAAATGCGAAACCCGGGTCGTTAGTGAGACAACATGTGGAATCGCACAAAGTAACAATTCAAATCAGAGTTGACAATGTTAAATCTTCTGCTTGGAGCTAATTTATCTCTTGAAAAACATCTGATTTGTCCTGATATTCTCTATAGATTTATTTAACAACAATACAAGTGAAATATTTATTTAAATATTCGAAGATAGAACATCGTTAACGGCATTCGTTACACGAGCTCTTGAAATAAAATACTGTTAATCCCCAAATAAATCCGGTCCTCAGCGTGTTATAGTTAGTTATAAAATAAATTCCTGTCCTTAGCTACCATGTAGTCATATTAATTTCACAGCGTAAGAGGTCCGGTTTCATTTTTTAGTGCGTAAAAAAAGATTTAATAATAATAAAATTTAAAAAAAAGACTTTAAATAAACATGTTTCGTGCAAGTTTATTGAGGCGGTGCGCATGCATTTTAAGTAGGCAGTAAACAATTTCATTAAACATCAAAAGTTAAACTTTTTAACCGAAATCTGCTGGATATTAATTACATCGATTTCCGTACATAGAATATAATTATTATATTATCTGTATTAAACGTACTAATATAGCGGTCAATTTATTCGACAAGACATAAAGGTCGGTTCTATTGGGTAATTGTATGTAATTGTGGGACTAGTTTTTCTCTTTTTCGAGTCTTTTGAGAGTTCGAGTAAATGATTTCGAGTTGATAGCTATTTCGGCTTACGCCATATTACGACATATAATAGTTAATTGATTCAACTGGCATGTATTTGACATAACTCCATTATAACACGATGAAAAATAGCATTGAATTTTTGTTCTAGAATTTTTCTATTCTTATTTCAGATGGGCAATTAAAATTATTTGTAGAACTAAAATACATTGCTATTTTCACTGAATATGAATGATTTGTAACATCGCTGTGGAGTCGCGACAACTGTTTCGATTAGACGATTTTGAAAAATATCTCAAAGAACAATTTGTCGGATTTGGTGTTTGATCTTTAATTGAATGCACATTAATAGGAGAGGTAGAAAAAAAATTTAGTTATTAAAAAAAAAAATAAGAGTCGTGTTTTTTTAACAATTCCACAGCCCTGCTAGATCCTACAGCAGTAGTTCGTACGCATCGTAAAACAAAGCGTTTCGTAAAGAAGAAAAAAGCACATTTGAAATTTAGAGCAATTATAAAAAGCAGTGAAGGATATTAAGTTCAATATACGAATTCGACATGACTTATATAATAGTAATCATTAGATGTGAAGATTGACTCTTACGATTGATGTAAATTTATTTAACACGGTGAAAAAATAGCAATGTATTTTAGTTCTACAAAATTATTTTTAACAAATATAGTTGATAGCTATTTCGGTTCACGCCATCGTCAGAACTATAGTTCTATAGTTCTGACGATGGCGTGAGCCGAAATAGCTATCAACTATATTTGTTAAAAATAATTTTGTAGAACTAAAATACATTGCTATTTTTTCACCGTGTTATAATGGAGTTCTACCAAGTGAATGCCAAGTCAATCAATAAATTTATTTACTATGATGTAATAAGACTCGATTTATTTTGAATTGGATTTTAAAACTAACACACCTCAGGAAACTGGTTCAAAGATCAAATCAACAAAACTTCGTTTCGGGTATTATCTTTCTAATCAAGGCAGCACATATGGATACCTTTTTAATATTTCCATCAACACAATTTCACTTATGAGTATTCTGAAGAACTTTTATAATCCAACTCAAGAAATACAAGAAATTTGAAGAGTTTCGACATGGCAGTTAACCATTTCATTTAGCACCCCATCTTCAATAAGTGGATACGTTGAGAATCTTTGCTAAAGATTTATTCGTCATAAACAGTCGTACTCAATTAAAGGCCTGCGTACAGTTCGCCCAAGCAAGATTTTATGCAACTACAGAATTTAAGCCCTGTGTGTATTAACATAAAAAACCACAATTATATTTTTAACTATATTGGTAGGTATTCACAAAATAACTGCCGTGATAAAGCATCAAACTAATGTAGAAATAGTTTAGTTAACTGATAGTTCTGATGAGGGCGTTAGCCGAAATAGCTACTATAGCTACTAGCTATATAATTTCTTTAGAACTAAAGTACATTACTATTTTTTTCACCGTGTTATAATGGAGTTCTACCAAGTTAATGCCAATTCAATCGATAAACATAGTTCCTTGAGTATTTAAATTTTATGAAGACAAAAGTAAATACAACCGAGTTTTGAGGATTTTCTTCTCATACATTCCTTGCAAAAAATGGAAACATGCATATAGTGTTGTTACGCAGCGGAATACACCTTATCAAAAGCGTGTGAAGGCACCGTAGCAGATGGTATTGAGTATGATATTGAGTATCCATGAAATTTTATAGTATTGATTGTTGTTGGCAGTTATATGTCCTTTAGTAGAAATGGCGAAATCAAAACTCGATGGACAATAGCTAATTACCCCTTTACCTCAGTACATTCAAAATGAATGACAGAATGAAATTACATGAATGAAAACGAGAAATAAATGTTATCTCAGTTCTATTATTAACAAGAGCGAGTAACTCAGTAGTAACATTTTGGTTGAAAGATTTGCGTGTCTCAACATGGCCGAGCTACACGCGATTGTAATTAAATTATACATACATCGGTATCCCTTGACCAAAGGGAGGCAAACAATTTAGCAAGTTGCATGCGGCAGAATCGAAACAAAAACTCAATGCCCGAGGGGACAAAAAAACGTAAAAAAAATACTTGAAAATAGTTATTAAATTAAATGACGTCCAAACACATCTGATGATGTCTCGAGTGAAAGCGAAACAAACACATTCATCGCCGGTTAACACAGATACTTACCACATACTAGAATTTATACATACACAATCATTTGGTTCCACAAAACGTCGTGCAATACAAATTTACAGTGTTATAGAAATAAAATAAAATCTTGTTTATTCGACACATTCACTAGTCAGTTACATTTTAAATTACAAAATCTCATTTTTTAATACTTATTTCGAAAATATATTTTATGATCGAGACCGGAATCGCTCATCGCGAGCATAATCAACTGATCCTGATCATTAAATGTATTGTGGAAATAAGTACTAAAAATGTGTTTATATTATTTAAAACATCATGCCTTTCCAAAAAGAAGTGACAGACCTTAAAAGAGATCGGTTACAGGTTTTCATTATCAGAAGGCTTTTGAGAAATTTTTATTTTACTTTTAAAATCTGTGTAATAAGCTATTGTCTGCTTTCAGTGGGGTGACAAGCACTTCTGCGATTCCCTCTTACAATTCAAACTTTTTTTTATATAATAAGATATTTTCTGTAAAAAAAGTTCTAATTTATCAGCAGTCTCAAACCTTTCATCAACCGTGTTGTAGAAGTGTCGTGTTATACGAGGTCTGATATGATTCATCAAAATCAGATTTTTGTCTCAAAAATACGTTATATTATATAATAGAAAAGAAGAAATTAAAACGTTATGTATTGAAATTTTACACGTTAAAATTTCATTATATTTGACATGGGTAAAATTATTTCAGTTTTAATTACTTTTATGTTTATTGCATTATGAATATGTACTCAATCGGTAGACTTACATCCTTATACTTTCAAAAAACGTGTATTAATAAACGAAGTAAGGTTTTAGTATGAAAAAGGGGATTATATTTGTAGATAGTCTATAGTATTACGGTAGTACGATAGTAAGTTAAGTAGACAAAAATAATCGCCTCATACCTAAATGCAGAAATAGCCAGTTAACAATATAATCCTTAAAACAACGTTGATAAAAGGTATTTCTTTTGTAAAGTTGCCATTAAAAATATGACGACATTGACAGGAGATTAAATAATGAACCATATTCTTTAGTGTTAGATTATGTTTTGTTTTTCTGATGTAATCAATACATCTCAATTATTTATAGCATCGATTGAAAATAAACTTTACCGAACAAAGGATGATATTATTAATTTTAAGATAAAAAAAGAAAACCTCGTTGCATGAAAAGGTATTAAAAACAATGTTTCATTATGAATTTTCCTGGACATATAATATCCAGGTTTACATGATAATATCAGATCTTATCGAATTATAAATAAATATATCCTTGTTTATTTATGCATTGAATTGTCATTTGCTTCGATCGCTACATTACAATAAGTAGAAAAAAAAACAGTATTTTAAATTATTTTATTGTGGTATTTTAGTATTTATTTCTATGCGGATTTTAGAATTATTAATAACTATTTCAGCTTCACGTCATCGTCACAGCAATGTGAATTTATCATTATTAAAATAATAATACACAATGTTTAAATCTAAACATTTTTTAAATTTTATAAAACAAGGCTAATTACAAAGAAATAAAAAATAATTAACAATCACAAACGTATTCTATTTTTGATTGTTTTTTTTATTGTATCGAGCGAAACTGGCTCAAATCGTCAAAATATTAAATGTATGAAATATATAAAAATTGTGTTTTACTATTTTAATATAATGCCATTCCACCAAGAAGTGACAGTCAACACATTAAACGTTAATATATTCATTCATCATAACTCCTTGAATCATTAAAAATAATAATATTGAATTAATCAGTTTTTATTATGGAAAGGAATATTTTTATTAGCATATAAGGTTTTTGATTTTCGACATAGATATACTATATTTTGTAGAGATTTAAGATAAGTAAAAATAATAAATTCATAAGAAATATTTCGGTAAATGTATTTTACATACCAAAAAATGATACCTGAGAAGGTAAAAATCGTTTTCGAACAAAACATACTTGCTTTCTCAATCCATTGCGAGTACAAATGGATTAAAATTTTTAAAATACACTTAGTTCGAAATTCAATCAATAGAATGTTTTGAATTGTAAAATGCTCTTTGGATAGCTGACTGATTTATTTACATCCGCTATTTCCGGTCACCAGAGAATATAAAATAAAATGGCTGCCAATATTCGAATTAGGAAAATGATTGAAAAATCGAAGATGTCCGTAGAACTGGTGGTGTTGACAGTGTATCAATTATTTAATATTTAAGCATTGTTTATTCAATTATCAACAAATCGGTTCGGTAAAATGATATTTAATAAATTTATTTGGAAGTTAAATACATATGCTTTATAACGCCGTTTTGTTGCAATAACGAAATCACTGTAATTACAATGTTGTTATTAATTCAATTAGCATTCACTAGGTAGATTCCATTGTAAAATCGTGAAAAAATAGCAATATATTTTAGTTCTATAGAATTTATAAGGTATATAGATAATTTCAATTTTGACAATTTCGTCATACGCCTCATCAGAACTATGTTTAATCGTACATTTACTTATAATTATAGATATAGCAGTGTAGAAAATGTAAACAATACATATTCTCTTATATTATAAAATCCTAGTTTTATATTGTGATAACTAATTGTAAAACTTATACGTTGCTATATTTTAACCATGTTACAATGAGTTAGATAGGAAATTTTAAAGTTTAAAAAAAATGAAATCTTATCGATGTTGGTGCAGGAAACCGATATTTTACGTAAAATAGTAATGTTACAAATAATATTATCGGTATGTGTATCAAATAGTCATTGTATTATATGATAGAACAAACCTTTGAGCAATTTCAAGTTATGGTGAAATTGACAACGATATTCCGTATTTCGAACAAAAATTACTGTTTATATTGATAAAAATGCAAAATTTTGTCACCGTCTAATCCTCGATGAAATTTCGTGCATAATTGCATTGTGTTTTACGGTTTTTTACCAAACACAAAAAGAATATCATTTAGTAAGGCATTTTAAACATATACGAATATCGTCATAAATTTACTAATTAATAAACGTTCACAATTACGTGTATTATCGTTATTATGATTAAATATGCTGTGATTTAGTCAGTAATAAGTAAGCAATAATGACTTTTGATTGTTTTTTGTATATAAACAGTGTGTTGCCGTCGCATGGCGAAATTTCCAGTTGACAGTTTTATTTAATCATACAATATAAAGATATCCATCTAATCATAAATAAATAGATATTACAACGCCAGTTTTATAAACTTTATAAAGGTAATAAATATTGCTTTTAATGTATTCTTTATTATTTTTATTGATTAATTATGTTTTACAATCTGGAAGGAATGCGATAACTTTAAATGGTCTTAATCATTTTTCAAAGCCCTTTTTGTAATAAAGCAATTTCATACACCAAAACCTTCTTGAAAAATATCATCTCACTACTAATAACATACCGGGTACCTGGATTACAAAGGTTTTGGCTGTGTTTAAAAGAATTCCTGGTAAAGAATATGCTAGTAGAGACCTTCATAATAAAATAATATTTTAAGTTTTATATAGGAATAAGAATAAAATATTAACAACTTTTATTTACCTTTTTGTTGTTTTTTTCAGTTTTTTTAGCGATGTAGTAATCCATTATAGGGTTGTTGAAAGATAATCCAGTTTTGTAAAACAATTTTTCATCACTCAAAACTTTTTCTTGGCTCACAATAACACATTAATTATATCGTTACAAATTTTGTCACATATCTGTGGACAACGATTTGCTCGTTTTTAATTGTCCAATATCAATGTCACACTGAACAGACACGTGAAAATGTAATGTGCACCGCCTATTTACGAATTCTGACAATATTTATTAATACAAGGGTCCGCAGGAAAAATTCAAATGTTTCAAGACGCCATTTACGAAAACAAATAAAGAAGAAAAGCGACCGGTCTCAGATGTGAACATGCCCGAACAGATTCCATCTCAATCTTTTCGGCGAGAACAAGCCAAATCAAGTTATCAACGAAAGAGACACAAACACAGGCACGTGTTCTTTTGAATCGAGATTGGGTCAATCGTCTCGAGAAGAGCGAGACGGCAATCGAAGAAATGTAAATAAACCCTTAATACGTGCGAAAGGGACGGAAAGTTCCATCGGTCACCTTCCAAACACGAATGGTCAAACTTTTGAAGAAAAAATGAAATGGAGATGTTAAAATTTATGTTTTTTACACGCGCGTGAGGGTGACGGCTACAATACCGACTGTCCGATCTATTTTCGGTCAGGCTGTCTTCTTCTGTCCCGTCGTATTCCCGGTATTAATGCTCATGTCGCTCGTTTCCTTTCTTCCTACAGCGGGCGAACCGCTCTGGGTAACCACAGATAATGTCTTAATCACCCACGAAGACTGGGCACTCAATCGGTATGAACTTGTTCTTTTAAATTTCGAAAATATATTCGAATTTCAAATATGCGAAGAAAGGTGAGTTTCTATTTTTTTTAAACATTATTCTATGGCAGTTAGATAAGTTGAGATTGAACGAAAGTTTGTTATTTTTGTGCGAGTTAGAGATAGTTGAGCCGCGTGTTTTCGGTTGCGTAGGCGAAACCGGCGCAAGAGATGACAGCCGGGCTTACAACTCAACTAATACCGTCTTTCTCCGAAGGATCTGGCGGGGTTAAGACATTGGTGGGGGAGAGGCGGGTAGACGGCTGATTTGTGGTGGGGGTGAATGCAGTGGCGTGACCTTACACAGGCAGAAGAGAAGAATGCACTCGGAAATAATGCACACCGTGAAATGCAGGAGGGAAACGTTCATAAAGAAAAGGATATATTATTATTGTTTATCTCTGTATGTTGTCCACGGGTATAATAACGCGGAGATTATTTAATAATATTTACTCTTAAATAAATTGTCTGCAAGAGGTGTTTATTTTATGTCTTCATTTGTGAATTCCGGTTTGCTCAAATTAATGTTGCATGCTATAATGCAGATTTGCATATTTTTTTTGTGAATCGGCCAGCTTAATTATATGCGCTGCATTTCTTTAGAAGACAGGTATTTTTTCGGGAAACGGCTTCTCAATTACAAACACATTATAATAAAACCATAAAAAGTATATTTTAATAAAATTTATGATATCGACCGCAGATGTTTAGTGGAATTTCAATATAAAATTTGAATTGTTGAAACTTTGAATGAACCTTCATGATTTGTCACTAACGACCCGAGTTTCATCTTTCGGCATCTTCATGCGTTCGATCACACGTATGCAACAAAACTGACACACAATAATCAGTTAGATGCCGAAAGACGAAACCAGGGTCGTTAGTTTCAAAACATGTTGCATCATACAAAGTTCCAACAACTTAGTTTTGATTCTTTTGAATTATGAGAAAAAACAATTAGTAATTTTTACTTTTAATATATATTTAAATCATATCTGTGATGTCGTTAAAAAAAACAACTTCGACTTAGATATTGACTAAAAACACAACACGTTTATACTCGAACTGACAGTTAATAAACAATTTAAAATTAAAGGATCAAGTCTTATTAACAAATGCATGTCGTATTTGTTTTACAATAGCTGACTTATTGATAGTGCTATTTTGATTGTAAAAAATCTTTTCTAGAACACGATGCACTTGAACAGTCAGTTAGGTTAGGTTCGGTAAGGTTAGGTAAAAAGTAAAAAACATATGGCAGTATATTGAGCTTGAATGATTTAAATCAGAGCTGTGGAATCGGAGTCGTAGAGTCACTGTGTTATAATCGGAGTCGGAATCGAGCGACTCCGAATACTTTTTCAATTAGACGATTTTGAAGACTATCTAGATGAACGATTTGCCGGACTGGTTGGTCGATCTTTAATTTAATGCACATAAATGTGTGTCCTGACAAGATAAACTTTTTTTAGTCGGAGTCAGGTTTTTTTTAACCTATTATATATAATAATCGTATGCCTCTCATATTGTAGTTTTAATAACTGAGAGCAAAAATTCGCTTTTATAAGCTTAAGTGGGAAAAAATAATATATTTAATTATTATATAGGCCTCAAAAGGCCGAATTTCGTTATCTAACTTATGAGTGAAAAGACTTATATTAAATATTTTACACATACAAATTACCCACGAATTAATTACACTTTACATATCGTACTAACTAACATAACAACGTTTATTTTCTCTACGTCTATGAACAGAAGCTATTCGATTTTTATTCATTGTTTCTTATACAGCCGGTAAATAGCAATTGGAGGTATGTCTCGATATATTTATTTCTAAAATTAATACATAACCTACAGCGATAAAATATTTCAAGTAAATATATATTTCTACTGGCTTTTCAGTGAAATCACATTCTCGTCATGTTTATTGACATTATCACTACATAAAGTATACTTCTATGCGTGGAAGTAATCTGATATGTATCAAATTAGAATTGTTGAAACTTTGTACGATTCCGCGTGTTTTGTTACTAACGATGCGACTTTCACCTTTCGGCATCTTCAGGCATTCTGTCACACGGCTGCAACAGAAATGACGGACTGTACTAATAATGTAAAATTTGTAGTGTGACGTAATTTTTCCACAATTTTATACTATGTATAAAGATTTGTTCAGTTTATCTTTATATATTATACAATTGTAGAATAAAACTAAGCATTATTATTTATTTATTTAAATGTTTGAACTTTTTGCAATATTAGCCCGTATCAGCATTCAAAGCAACTCTATCTAGTCCATGGCGGAACACTTATTAAAGTTCTTCGAAACATATGTTGAGAAACTCTGATTAACTCCACTATTTCAAATGATTGAATTTAATTAAAATTTTCCTTAATTCTTTATTTGTCTTCCAACTAACGTTATTTAAATTACGTCTAGCGTTTTCGTATCGAATTCACCTTGTTTTAGGACACTCCAAATAAATAGAAAATGTCCAAAATTTCTTAGAAAAAGCTTCACCTGATTCTCAAGTATCAAGCGATGAAATAACATTTTTTTGCAATTTCTAGAAAATTGTAATTTTTGTGCACAAAAGTTAAAAAAGGACAGAAATTATATTGAATATCAGCAAAGTTTCATTCAATAATAAAATTTTCTCGTATTTCAAATTACATATAAATTTCGCGGAACCATTTCAAAAAATCTTTTCGTATGATTATATTATCAATTTTACCTTACAATACTCTTCCTTCTAAAAAAATCCTTATGACCAACCCATTAATTTACAAAAAATAGTTTTTCTTTGCATCATGATTAATTATATAATATGAAGTACAATTACAGTGAAATCAATTTTTGTCTTTCGTCCTTCGTCCTTCAAGGCATAGTTTCTAAACCTTTTTACATCCGCGAACCACCACAAATTCCAATAATGTTTAGCGGACCATCAAGATTGGATAAATAATAAATATTTATACAGTTGATTTTTTATTGAAAACAAGATTTCGCAACACTGTATGCTGATATAAAAATATTTAAGTATATTCAAACAGACAGTAACAAAAAATATAATTGAAAAATCCATAAATTACGACACAAAATTCGATTGTTTATCGAAATAATATCACATCGCGGACCACCGGTTGAGAAACTATGCTATAAGGGACCCTAAAAAATGATTTCAAATAATTTGTTTTATTATCACTTTAGAATATTTATTTTGAAAAAATTGTCTTTATTTGTGTTCTTTTTCTTTTTACGTATTGGCTTCACTTCTTGGTGGAAAGCAGTAATGTTCTGCTATAGGTTCGGAAAGCTGGTTCAAAAAAAATGCATTCATTTTTTTTTTTATTAATATTATTATCGTAATTCTAAGAACGACCAATAATTTGATAGTTTTGTCGTTTATTTCATGGGATTCTGCACCATTCGTTAAATCATGTCTCAGAAGTCATCATTACACAGCAGATGATAGAGGAATGAGATTCTTCAAGTTTAAAGTTTCGAATGAAAATCAAAAGATAATTTAAATGACTTCATGTATTGTGTAAATTATATTAGGTATGTGTAGTTGTATAAAAAATGAAGTTTGGTGTTCACAAAAGTGCGAGCCGGTGAATAGAATTTTAGCAGCACTGGTGGAAAATTATTTTTAAATAAATATTATATAATACCATGTCAAGTCTGCTGATAATGTTCACAATGAACGAAATCGGTCACAATCTAAATATCATAAAATTAGCTCATCAATTTCGGTAAAGGGCCCCAAACTAAATTACTTTTCTGAATGAGATTTAATACAGTTTTTACAAATGGGACAAGTAATATTGAACAAAAACAGTCAAAAGCGATAATATTTACAATATATTGAATATATTTGTCAACATGTTGAACAAATCAATAATTCGAGGAACTATCGTCATAATGCGGGATTATTCAACATTGTTGTTATGGGTTATGAATGGTCGAGATTATATACAATGAACGAGAGATGCGGGAACGTACGATCGGGGTTCCAATGTACTTCCAAATCTGGAAGACTAATGTTTGCTTCTTCAATCGATGCATGCATGCATATTTTACACTTACAATTTTGTTTTTTTATATTAATATATTATATGTGATAAATTCATACCTCAAAAGCTAAAAAGCCAAATATATTGTAAGCCAAGTACAATTGTTGTATACATATACTCAAATCCCTTTTTATGCGATTTCGATTATACGCGATTACGACAGCTGACGTGCGACGCCCACTAGTTTTTAGATTATACGACTTTGAAGAATATCTCAATGAACAATTTGACTGATTGATTAGATGATTTTCAATTTAACATATGATGTACATAAATATTAAATTTAGGAAAAATTGCTGACAAAATTAAACTTTTTTTCATCGGAGTCAGGTTTTATTAACGACTCTACGACCTTGCCTTTTTTACACGATTTTTTTTTCGAAATATTGCTGTAAAAAATCATAAAAACATTTCGATACAAAAATAGCTTTCACGTGAAATTTTTGTCTCGTTTGATTATCTTAAATTTTTGAGCGTCCAATCAATAGTCATACCAGGGACTCCCAAACTTTTTCAGTTTCCGACGCCCTTGAAATATCAGATTTTTTTGCGGCGCCCTAAGTCAAAACATTGGTTATCTCATAGCAAAACTTTTGTCACTTTACATTTTATAATGTAATAATATTAATATTACATTGTAAATGAAATTTTTACGACGCCCTGATTAATTCTTGAGTTAGACGTCAACAGTCTGAATGTTAAGCAGTGGTAAGTGTGGGTTGTACCAACCGTCCTTTAATCCCCCATTTATCAAATTATGTTCATGGTTTTTCTATGATATTTCAGTAGAGCGTAGGAGGAGAGGCCTGATAACAATTATATAATTTTGCGGAAAACTTGGTTTATTATTTAATATATTTCTAATTGGGTGGCCTTACTTCCATCAGTATAATTGATAACAATTGTTTTTACATAAACAACGTTCATCTAGTTTGTTTTAATAAATTTCCAAAAAAATATCGAAAAATTTATATCGGTGTTCCCCAACCGGTGGTCTGCGGCCGCAAATACTTTCCGCCAAGCAGCAAGAAGTATGCTAAATTTTAAGAAATTCGTCATGCAAAATTATTAAAAAAGATACCTATTGTTTTTGACAATTTTTAATTGCACCAGGCTGATGTATTTTTATTTGTTAGTTGTAGTTATGTCCACATGTCGCAATATAAGATTAAAAATATTATATATAAAAAAAAACCATTTTTAGTTTAGTATTAGTGGTCCGCTTTTTTGACGTTCGAGTATATTTATAACACGAGTCAGCCTGAAGTTCTGTCGTTGAAAATGTCCGAAAATAACATCGCTACTATTCACCGTTTGAGAGGAGTTCTTATCACAGACAAGCGGACAGTAGTATTTTCGATTTCCTTCAGCATTGCAACATTGAATACGTATTATAAGCTTTTAAGGTGTTAACTATCAATTTTTGATGGAAAGGCATAATATTTTAAATAATTAAAACCACATTTTAAATTAATTTTCTTCATTTACACGTGTATCGCGTAGCTTCTCAACCTTTTTACATCCGCGGAACACCAAAAACTCCAAAAATGTTTTGCGTAGCATCAACATTAGAATAAAAAAATAAATATTAAAATAAAATACATTTTTTTATTCAAAACAAACAATTTTGATAAAAATACATAAAATTTGATTGTTTATCGAAATAATATCACATCGCGAACCACCCAAAAATATCCGCGGATCACCGGTTGAGAAACTATGTTAATACTAGGTGTATTGTATGACTTCTTTTAAATTGTTCTGTTAATTCTTAAGCCTTTGGTTTTGCATACCTGCTAACTATTAACTCAACGTTTTATATAAATCGGCTTGTTTGTAATCAGTTGATAATCCGTGTGATGAGTGAAAACTTTCCCGATCTTCAAATATGTTGTATTACTAAATATTTTCTTTTAATTAAAATACAAATAAACTTCAAAAGATCAAATCTTACTAAATCCATTTAAGAAGATTCAAGACATTCTTGAATAATTATTTGCCGTGGCTGACCGTGGTAGTCAATAATAAATTAAATATCGATATACAAATCAGCGTGGTCACCAGCGTGGTATACATATATTGTCAGCTGTATACATGAATAGAATATTGTCATTTTTATTAATAAAACAGCGGAAATGAGTGTTAAAAACGGAGCTAAGATTACAAAGTTTAAACCGCAAGTGTGAAGCTCATTTTGTGGTTGAAAATTATATTCGATAAACGAAATCAATTTTCTTATAAACGTAACGTCCACAAAATATTATATTATCAAGTCATAAAATAACTAATGATTAAACATCATAATCGACAATTCTTGACGCGATTGATTTATTGATTGAATTGGTATTCACTTGGTAGAACTCCATTAAAACACGGTGAAAAAAAAATAGCAATGTATTTTAGTTCTACAAAATTATTATTTTTTAAGATATAGTTGATAGCTATTTCGGCTCACGCCATCGTCAAAACTATGCTTAAACGAACATTTGCTTATCAATATATAGCTGTGTAGAAAAGGTACACGATACATCTTTTCTCCTGTTTTAACGACCTAGCTTTTTTCTTGTTCGCAATAAAACTAAAAATTGTAAATGAAACTAAAAAGGCGGCTATATCAATAAGTTTACATATGGCACGGAAATGGTCCATTACAGAGACAAAGAGGCCCCCCGTAGCGGGTTAAGCAATGGCGATCGACATATATTAGTTTTTTAGTTAATTATCGATTAATCTACATGTATTTTTTTAATAACGTCACTTTTCAACAAATTTGCAGCATATGGACTTCTTTTACAATTTCTGTAACATATCTTAGTGTAACAGAAGTTTTTTTTTTGTTAACTGTCACTTCTTGATGGAAAGGCTCATTTCCACAATATATTTTTTGATCAGCAACAGAACTGAAAACGTTCTTAAAAATGTGTTTTTATTTTTAAAAAATCACACATTTTCATTGACGGAAGTGATAGTTAACGCCTTAGAAGATGTCTGTTCTAAACGTGGTATTCATGTCGTGTAATTTATGGCAAAGGTGTATTTGAATTTCTTTTTAATTTCAAAAATAAAACATCGTAGAAGTTAATGAGAGATATTGTTAATAACATTTCGACGCAATGTGTTAAAACTATATAATTTTAATTTGCTTTAAAGAATTATGAATGATAAGTCCTAAAAAGGCATAAGGTATTTCTTTGTATTAAATTATCATTATTCATAAGTTATTCTATTGCCTATCTTTTTATATGAGATGGTTGTGCGCATGATTCATTATATATGTTAAATAATTATAAACCGATGTAAGTTTATAGTGTAATTAATATTCAAATAAATTATAATGAACGAGGAATGCAGACCTAAATTAAAAAATGAAACAGAAATATTTTGTCAACTACCGACATCTGCTGTTAAAAAATATTACAGTTTTTTTAAAGGTTTGCAAATCGGGTGACATTTAGTAGTTTGTCTTTAGCATCATAGATGGCAGTACAATACAAATACTTATGTGGGCATTTTTAAATGGTTAAATTGTTTGTATTACACAATATAATATAATATTTAATTAAATAAGGTAGTTGGTATATTTGAATTACTCAAAAGGTTTTTATATCACTTTTAATGTATTTATTTTACTTATGTATTGTTAAAGATAACGTTATGATAAATTAAATTAAAAATATACTTTATAGAATAAATTCTAAGATATATTTTGAAGAAAAATGTCATAAGCCCTTAGGTTGAGATTTATATACATTATAAATGTGGGAAATAATTTAATTGCCAACTGATTAGATTAAAATGGCATTGAATTTTGAAAAAGATAATCTAATAACGAATACAGCATAATACGTCTTCGTGAACTAAGGTTTTCACAGTAATAGACTAAAAATCTATCAATTGCATCCTTGAGATATAATGACTGAAGATACCGAAAGACGAAACCCAGTTTAAAGTAAGTTAAAAATAAATTCTCATTTTCCTTATCAAAATTAAGTTATCAACAACCTTCAATTCAATATGTGTTTTACAATTCAATAAAAATAACTTCATTACTGTTTTTATTTTACTATTTTTTTTAATCAAAAACTGCTTTTCTTAAGGGGCAAAAATATTCATATAAATTTACTGATACCAGAAATCCACGTAAGAGATTCAAATGAGAATATATTATATTTATTCCAGCTGGATTTTCTTTGATCAAGTATACATATCAATATCCATCCACATTTGAAAATCCATTTAAAATGCCTGCCTTTCTTTTTGTTGACAAAATCAAACATTTTCAAAACATACAATATATAATTTATTTAAATAACCTTAAATAATAAACGTATATCAAAAAAGAAAACACTTTTAATGTATTAACTGTCACTTCTTCATGGAAAAGCATGATTTTTAAATAATAAAAACACATTTATTTAATACTTATTGCCACAATTTATTTGATGATGTTTCCTAATTATGAACGATATAATAAAGATCAACCAACCAATCCAGCAAATAGCCAAATTTTACTATATTGGGACGCAAACGAAGACGATTTATTTCTTCTCGTTCATTGAGATATTTTTCAAAATTTTTCGACTAATCGAAAAATTAGTTGCAGCCGGCCAAAACATCGCAATTCCACGACTCCGAGTAAAACAATTTTTTTTAAATAATAAAAACACATATTTCCACAACATATTTTTTGATCAAGACTGGTTTCTCTCATCGCGAGAATTATCTATTGATAGAATACAATTTACAAGCAAGTATATTCATACAAAATTTTGAGTTAAAGATGGCAGGTATACATTTATCATTAATTTTTTACGATTGATAATGCTTGCGATGAGTGAAACCGGTCCTGATCAAAAAACATATTGTGGAAATGAGTATTAAAAAATGTGTTTTTATAATGTAATATATCATTCCATCAAGAAGTGACAGTTAACACCTTAAAAGTTTATTTTTGTGAGGTTTTTGTCTTACCTTTTTTATTTATCTGCATTCTATTAAATATCAACCAACTGATCCAGCAAATTATTCCTTGAGATATTCTTCAAAATCGTCTAATCGAAAAAGTAGTCTGACTTCGTTTTTCACGAGCCCTGAAAAATACATTAAAAATAATATAACAAATTGTTGTGAAAACAATAATTACTCTATCAGGATCAGAGTTGCTTTAAAATATCTGTCTTTCGATGGGGATAACTAATTATAATAATTATTGCATTTCTTAGGAACAAGTTGGCAGCACCTGGCCGAGGTCTGAATATCGATTAACAATGGTGGTCCATAAATCGGCCGAGAGCGATTTCGAGCGATGAATTTATTTCCACAACGATAATTAAAAACAATCGCTTTCTGTTTCTGCTTTATTTCATTTCATTTTTGTTTTAAACTTTTTATTTTTGGATTTCTGTTTTATTTTCATTGTTTTTTGATTACAATATTGACGACGGTATTATATTATAATTGGTTAACTCGCAAGACAAAGCTTTACAACAAGGACTGGGTACCGACAACTTTTTACCATCTTTTTTTAAGTATTTAGTAGTCATGATGTTTTTCAAAACCTAAATAAGAAATGCCACAAAATTGCTACTATAAAAAAAATACAAAATTTTAAATACTTAAACATTCTAATCAAAAGAACAATTTCGATAATTACGCAGACAACAGAGATCGTCGTAGCATTTTTTGTTGTTATAACAAATTACGATATATCGTTGTTTAGCAGCTGATAAAACAACGCTTTTTTTTCCAGGGGGGTTGTTTGGACATAGCAACACCACGCTGCACAGGCGGGTTGGTGCTCGGTTTTCTGTCTAGGTTTTCCTTCCCATAGCCAAGAGAACACGGCACGTGGTGTTCCCGAGCGGTCACCCATCCAAGCACTATCCGCGTCCAATGCTGCTTAATTTTAGTGATCGCACGAGAGCCGGTGCTTTCAACGTGGTATGGTCATTGGCAAAAAAAAAGCAGAGGGAGTCATTGATCCAGCAGTGGATCGACTCCGGCTGATGATGACGATGAAACCAATGCAGTAATTTTATCCCACCAGATGGTGACATATGGCAAACCGGGCTGAAAGCCGACTGGGCCGTATCGATTAACTAATAATTTCAATATTATTTTCTAAATAATACAAAATAAAGTTTATTTAACCAGGTACTTGACGATGCTGGAAGGTGAAACAGAAGGCGCTAAATCAAAAACACCACACATTTTATCTCTTATAATTTAACTCTCTGGCTGCTTAAATCTGATTGCAGTTTGTTGATAGACATATAATAATGTTTACAGTTACATAACTTTTAAATAATAAAACAATATTTTTAGTACTTCAGGACCGGTTTCGCTCATCGCGAGCATTATCAAACGGATATTTTCGGTCAGATCACTTCATATCAGTTGATAATAATCGCGATGAGCAAAACCGTGATCATAAAATATATCGTGTATATATTGTACTAAAAAAATGTGTTTTTATTATTGAAAATACCATGCATATCAAAAGTGACAATTAACAACTTACAAGTGAACTTGATAATTATCGAGTGGATAGTATTTTTGTGTTAAAAAATAGCATGTTTTTTCAAAAAAAATCTTCATGTTAATTCAACACCTGAAAACTAAATTATTTTTTTAAATTGTCCGTTTCATATCTTTTATATGGCTCAATAAACAACGGTTAAATTTTAAAATGCCATCAAGCACTAGCAGCCGGTATCATGAATTGTAATTTATTTATTGAATTGATATTTACTTAGTAAAACTCCATTATAATTCAAAACCTAAATGTCTAATAAAACTTGCACTGTTTTACTTTGTTTCACTCTACTGTTTTGTAAACGATCGCAATGGCACCTCTAACAAAGGATCTAGTTTATTGTTTATTTAAAATTTATTTTTGACGAAATAAACATCGTGAATAATTGACACTTAATGTTACTTACTTACGTATTAAAATATCAGGAATAGTTTCCCTGATTAAATATTCTATAATTTTTGGACTTCAAAATTCTGGAGATTTTAGCTTTAACAAGCTTAAACTTTTTAAAAACTACAATTGGTTGTTTCGCACTTTTCCAAATTTAATTAAACTTTAAGGTTGAACTGTTTAACATAAAAAACAAATGAATCTCGAATTCGAATCGACAGATTGTTAGACAGAATAACAAAAGAATATCGAGTTTGAAACGTTCAAACCCTGTACCAAACTGATACTTTTTCAAATTTGAATGTCATCAGTAAAAATCGGAATTAATAATACAAATATGATATCAAATTAGACTTAAGGTTTATATGAAAGCTGTGGAGTTGTTAAAAAAACATGACTCCGACTCCGAAATTGACCAACAGCACAAATCCGACTAAAAAGAGTTAATTTTTGTCAAGTTTTTTTCTACCTTTCCTATTTATGAGCGTTAAATTAAAGATTAACCAACCAACCTGGAAACTGTACATCGAGGTATTCTTAAAAATCGTCTAATCGAACGAGTAGCCGGAGTAGCTCATTTTTCACGACAAATCCGACTACAGATCCCTCGTTTATATTTTTGCGCAGTTAATCAATCTTACAGAAAGCCGATATCAAGTGTTAACTAACTAGCAACTCAATAAAGGCGCGTAACCAGGTTGGGAATGACAAAACATTAAAAATTAATACAAAAACTCCCCATTATTACAGAAATAAATATAATTAATATTATACGGTGAAAAAAATAGCAATCTATTTTAGTTCTAAAAATATTTAAAAAAAAAAATTGCAGAACTAAAATACTATTTTTTTTTCACTGTGTTATAATGGAGTTCTACCAAGTGAATGCTAATTCAATCAATATTGTTTTTTATGACGTCATTTTTTTCTATTGATCACTAAATAAACTATGAGTTTATTCGACATGAATATATTGGCGACAGATGGAAAAACGAAGAATAATACATTTGTTTCATTACCAGAATGATATTAAAATTACGTTTTTCAAACAAAACGGCTGATGGATCATCGTGGATGCCTTCATTAGACAGAAGATCGATAATGATTAACGCTTCATATTTTTGATAATAATTAATTTTGTGATCAATGAGAGGGGAAACCGAGTAAAAATAAAAGAGTGGGACATCCGTAAGAGAAAGAGCGAGATGCGAGGATGTGGATTTTTGATTGAAAATACGATGAAAAAAAAAGATTGTTCAGAAATATGTTGGAATATTATTGGAAAAAAGAAATAAAAATTATTATTCTTAAAAAAATACCAAACTTAAATCTATAAGCAAGAAATTTGTCAAAGAGGAGACTGGACTCAAATGAGACAAACTAAAACATAATATTTAAAATCGAGATAGATAAATATTTGTTTCAAGAAAATATATTTAAAATTCAAACCGAATGATATTAAAATTCTTTTGTACCTAAATATCTGTGAAATTTTTGTGAAAATCAATCATTTATTTTACACGAAGATAATTTATTTCGTATATTGAAAGTGTAAGTAATTTTAAATGATCAGCAAAAATCGCACCTCTTGACTGAAAACTGCAGGTCATGGGTGTATGGATATAATTTTCTTTTCAAGGTAGAATTATTTTTCCATTAGAATGAATGAAACACACTAAAAATACTACTAAAGTACTACTTCCACATTTGATATAAAACTCATATTATAAAACAAATATTTAGCTTCAAAACTAAATCTAAATAACATTACATAAAAAGAAGGGTCGAAAACTGATATTGCATACATATTTTTTTTAAATATATTTGAATTGTTGATACTATATACATTTTGTCAGTTCTATGGCAGCTAATTGATAGAATACCCGAAGATGCTAATAACAAAACATATTTTCAATAATTGAAATTTTATTCAGTGATTCAGTCCTTCCAGTCAGTCACTGTCAATGGCAGTCAGTTCTGTTGTATCTGTGTGAGAGAAAATTTCTAAAGATGCCAAAAGGTGAAACCCGGGTCGCTTGTGACAAAACATTTGGATTCATACAAATTTTGAACAATTCAAAATTGATGTATAATGATATGACATGCAAAATTTATCAGTATCAATTTGATTGCCAAATAGTAAAATATGTATAGTATTTCATTATAATTTTTAAACTTAACCAATATGTACATTTCTGTATTAAATAAATTACAAATAATAATTAATTCATTTGTGACCTGTCTGAATTCTCCCAATTCTCCCCACCTATATCAAGTCGCTTTGCTTCACAATGTGGATAATATATCATTTTTACAAAATATTTCCAAACTGTGGACAATGTAAATACATTATTATTTTTTCGTTAAAGATTTATTGTTTATTTATCAAACATAGAACGTACGAATTTTGTTTTTAATTTTATTAATTTTACACAAAGAAAAAATGCCATTGATCTTAACTATCATTTATTAGTGTAGTATAGACTCAAGACTGTATAACTAGCAAAAATCTAAGTGTCAGACATTAGTGTCTATGCTTGTTTTTGATATAATGTTGAGCAAATCGCCTCTCGTTTTTTATACAGCACAAGGAATATGTATTATATTTACCAATGATATGAATAGTTTTTAGTTTATGTCTTCCATTCATTGCTTAATTGTTTCAAGGATAAGATTGAAGAAAGAGACTATCAGAGATTATTATCTAACATAACATATCTATTATAACAGAAATCCATAAATCCATTAAACAATCAGGTGACTAGATTAAGTATGGGGAAGGGCTTAGAATCAAATAATATGAATGCTTATTATCAAATAATTAATTACTAGCACTAAAAAGTGAAAATCTAGAGATGTACGTTTAATAGTGACGAACCATCTGTTTTTTTTTTATGTTAACCAATAATAACACGGTGAAAAAATAGCAATGTATTTTATTTTTCCAAAATTTTATAATACATAGTTGATAGCTATTTTGGCTCACCCATTGTCAGAACTATCGACATCGTCTACTCAGATATCGACGAGTGCTTGATGGAATTTCGATATCAATTTGAATTTATTGATTGAATTGGCATTTACTTGGTAGAACTCCATTATAACACGGTGAAAAAACAGCAATGTACTTTAGTTCTACAGAAATTTTATAAGATATAGTCAATAGCTGTTTCGGCTCAAGCATCGTCAGAACTATGCTTAAACTAACATTTGCATTTTAAGAATGTTATTTATTTGGTAGTGTTTCTATGTTTCATTAATTATAGTTAAACTATTTAAAAAAAAACGTTCGATTGTCTTCCTTATATAATATAACATTGCAATAACAAAACGATTAAAGTACTTTTATATTATAAATCAATATTTTTTTCCGTCCAATTATTACGTGAACAGTTTGATGATCTCTGCGTTCGAGAATCCCTTTTGTATAAACCCTTTTTCTTGTTGTTTTTGAGAAATCCGTTTTTTAATATTTCTCCTTTCCGACCAACGCTCCCAAAATCTTTTCTCTCTTTCCCTCACACGGGTCCTTTTTCCATCTTTTGTTTCATTCAATTCATATTCCTCGACGCATCTGTATATTTGTGCCGTGTGACTCGAAAATGTTGGTGCTTCTAATCAATTATTTTAATATAATATATAGTTACCTTTATCTCAATATTAAATGATAGAAGTAAAGTATTTCTTTTATGTGTATTTGAAGAAATGTTTACAGTGTCATTAATATTTTCTTACATAATTTTGCATTCATTAATAATAAAAAACATAACATGATATAAAACATATTATCAGCACAAAAGCATACATCAAAATTTCATTCGCGCTATTATCTTGTCAAATATCATTATTACTTCACTGTTTAAGTACTATACATGTACTAAATTAATCAACACAATATTTACTTTTGGGGTGTTAACTATCATTTCTTGGTGGGAAAGCAGTATATGACATAAAGTTCGTAAAATAGAAATGAAAAACTTTTTACGATTGTATTTCTATAAGAATACTAAAAAACAGTCTTATGCACGCTGTATAAGTTTTTTGTTGAATAGAAATCCGTTAAAAATACAATTTATTTTCATTTTAAGTTTTGATTATGAATCCTGGAAAATTCGTGAAATTAATTACGAGTTGATGCTACCCTCACCCAAAAAAAAAATACGAGTGCAAAGGGTTAATAACATTTAATTTGGGAATTAATATGTTCATAGCTTAATGCCAGATTGAATCCTGAATATATAGAAAAGTATTGTAATAATTATGAAAATAAACGTGATTTAAATTAAATCTAATCTTTGTTTCAAAATAAAGTGCATTGACTTTTGTGCCACACTGTGTAAATCCCGAAGCCATGTAGAATATTTTTTTATTATTTTATTTTTCACTTTTTAAGGTTGGCTCATCTGCGTTCATTTATTTTCGATGACTGTAAGAAATTTGAAAATTTGAATTATAATCCAAGAATATGTATTTTCGTTTGAATTTTTCAATGTATGCGTTTCACATTACATACTCGCGCATACGCGCGTAACATTATTATGAAGTTAACATCGTCGAAAGTCTTGAATAAAACAAGTAGACTTGTTGAAATTTTAATTTAAAACATTTTAGAATATCTCATTGAATAATATACAATACATTCCACATACAGATATGAAATGGTTTCGATAATTATGATCTTTTGTTAATAACTCGAGACAATTAGAAACAAATTAATATAAAATAGAGACAAAGGCTTGATGTAATTTCAGAATCAAATTTGAATCGTAAAAACGTTAAGTTTCACCTTTTAGCATCATTAATCATTCAGTACATGGATGCACTCATGTGAGTGACAAGAAATGATTTTTTTACAGTATGTTGTAGATAGCCCGACATTCTCGATCGCCGTGGCCGAGTGGTATAGCGATGTTAATTATTATTATTATTAAAATTATAAGTCACAAGGTATAGGAATGTTTTCACAATTTTATTTAATAAGATTATCAGCGGTTTCGCTCATCGAGACCATTTTCTACTGGTATAAAATGACTTAAAACAAAACTGTATTTGAATAAAATTTGGAGACAATATTTACAAGAAAACATAAAAAATGGTCCAACATCTAATTCATTAGTATTTGTGAATGTTTATACCAGTGTTTATTTAATTTTAAGAGGTTTCTAACATTATATTTACATACTTATTTACTTCATTTAGATAACTTTTTGTTCATTACCTATAAATTATTTCTGACAATTATCAAATCAGAATTTTTGATTGCAAGTTAGGTTCTAATTAGTATTCTATCTGTATATATGTTTTGTCAATCACGACCCGAACCCAGAAATTCACGAATATTGATAATGGAAGACAATAAACTGAAATGAATAATTTTTTCAGACATGTATTTGGATATTTTTTTTACATAATAGATACCAACTATAATATGTACTATATGTTAATAGTTATGTTTCATTTGTCATAGAATGTCTGAAGATGTCTAAAAGCAAGACCGGGGTTGTAAGTGACAAAGAATGAGGAATTATACGAAGTTTCAACAATTAAAATTTTATGCGGAAACTCCACCAAGCACTCTCATATTTTAACAACTATAAACTAGTTGATTTTATGATGCGTGTATATCAATTAAATTAATTAAAGACAAAAAAATCATAAGTCGTTTTTGTTAAGTATTGTTCTTAAGAGTAGGATATGTGGTAGAATGTAGAACTAATATACATTGAATTTGAATTGTTGTACGATTCTACATATTTTGTCACTAACGACCCAGGTTTCGCCTTTCGGCATCTTCAGGCATTATATCACACGGACGCAACGGAACTGAATTCGGATCGTCAGTGACAAGACACGTGGAATCGTACAAAGTTATAACAATTCAAATTTTATTTTGAAATTCCATAAAGCACCTTCAGCCGATATCATAAATTATAAAATACATTGCTTTTTTTCCACCGTATTATAATGGAGTTCTACCGAGTAAATGCCAATTCAATTAATCAATCTATCGTCCGTATTCGAGCGCATAAGCACTGTACCACTCGGCTTCAGACGGGCTGTCAATAAAACTGATAAATAAAAAGCGTTAGAAAAAACATCAGTATTATGAAAAACACATATATTTTTATGTTTCATGTCATATTGTTTCTAACGCCAGATTTTTCTCGTTTGTTAACCCTTTCGCGCTCAAATAAATGCGTAAGTATGGGATTGGAGAGAGGGGAGGCATTGTACTCCGGGCCTATGGCGGAAATATTTTCTGTAAATAGAATATTTTTAAAATAGACGTGGAAATGTTTTTTAAAAAAAACTCATTTAATGCATTTGTACCATACTCTTCAGATGTGCAGTTGCCCACAGATTCTCAACATAAATAAACTCGTCGCCCTTAAAGTAAAAAAAAGTATTTTTTTGTGAATGAAAACAATATCAATGTACTTAGGAAAGATATGCGACTCGGTACTTTTTTATTGATTGAATTGGAATTTACTTGGCAGAACTCCATTGTAACACGGTGGCAAAATAGCAATGTATTTTAGTTCTACAAAATTTATAAGATATAGTTGATAACTATTTCGGCTTGCTCTTTCCTTAGAACTAGTTATGTAATATTCCTGCATTTATATTTTTCTAAATTTGCGCATGCGCAATTCTGCATCTGTCATACATAGATATGTTAACGAATTTTAATGATTTTTTATTAAGTTTTATTCATTTAATAATTTTTATTCATTAATATTTGGTGTATACAATCATAAATTCTAGAAATAAATAGACCCCAATTAGTTTCAATGAATGAGCAGTTGAACCTCCTTTAGTCTCTCTTGCTTACTTCACTCTTACTTCACCTGAGATTAGTTCGATTTCTCAACAATCTAAAAATTTCAAGGTCATCAATTGTTGAATTCCACCAAAACCCACTAATTTGAAATTAGTATGTATCTTTATTAAATTATCCAATTACAATTTAATGGACGTTGATTATTGTAAAAACCTGTCATCGTGAAGTCATTCGGCTATATTGGTTAAAAGATTATTGTTATAAGATATATTTTTTTTTATTTATTTCAGTTCTGCTAGCTCTGTTGTATCCATGTGAGGATGCCGAAAGGCGAAACCTGGATCTCTAGTGACAAAACATGTGAAATCGTCCAAAATTTCAGCCGAACCGAAATAAAAGTTTAAAAAATTCAAATTAAGTACTTATTTCATTGACCAAAAAGAAAATGTTGTACATCCAGTCCTCTTTTTACGCGAATTTTTTTTACGCGTTTTTTTTACGCGCCTTTTTCTGGAACCAATGTATCGCGTAAAAAAAGGACTCGGTGTATAATCATTCCATAATTTCATATCAAGCTAAGTATAGTTTTTTTTCCAAAAATTTAATTGTTTAAAAAAAATAATTTCATTTAATTCATTTATGTTACACACAATGTTTTTTTTTTAATAAAATAAAATATGTACAGTTGAGGAAGCTTGATGTGATATTATAGAGAAAAGAAAAGGGTGCAACATCCCGTGCGGATGCGAACCCTTTCATACGTAACACCACATCGCATTAGTGTTTCAAAGATGAAGTGTTATAATTGAAACAAAAAAAAAAGAATAGAATATAAAAAAATGGTTGAGGTATTTTATTTTAAGTTAGCAGTATTAAATGTGATATGTTTGGATATCCGAATTCAGTTTTATCATTATGTTATATTTGTGGAATCACATAGACAAAACTATGAAAAGGGATTGATTTAAATAGAGCAAATGTTCATTGGCAGATTGAGCTCTTACGAGGAACTGTAAAATGGAGGCCACGACTATTATTGTATATAATTTTTATAATAATAAATTTTGAATGCGTTCTGGTAAATATATCAATTATAAAAACATTGTATTGAAACGTTTTTCAATAAAAAATGTTACAATCCTATAAGACGATTCTGTGAATTTTAAGGTGTTATCACTTGATAATGCTCGAGTTGAGCGAAACCGTTCATGAACAAAATATATATTGTTGAAATATTTAACTATATGTAGTAGAAAAAAAATATCAGGACTGGTTGTGTTAATTGTCAACTGATACAATATAATAAAAATTATAACAGGACTATTTATACAACATTTTTAGTTAATTTTACGAATAAAATATCTACTATCTCTTGAAGTAAAATATTTAATTATCTGTGATTTCATTACAAATTAATAAACTATTTTATAAAAAACTGATCTAAAAGAAAACTGAATAGGAAAACTTTACACAGTTAAATAATTTTAAGAATCATACTGAATATAATAAATAATTATTTTTTAAAATGCAATATGTCGGTAAAATTCAGCGACGAAATTATCACTTCTGGACGACTATATTCTGAAACTCAATAAAAAAAAAAAACAGAACAGCGATTCTTACAGCCATTCTTTTTGTTTTTTGAATGAAAGTATAATGCATTCGAATTCATAGATTAATCAAGCATATATAACAACGGTTTTCAATATATTGTGGGAAAATGTTCTTTATAAAAGATTAAAAATAATTATTTAATCATACTATTAAGTGATGTTAATATCAAAATAAAAACTCACATTTACGGCATTTCACCTTTCGCCGTGTGAAATTTCATATCGCTTTTTTAGGATTTCCTAATGTAAGTAAACCCAACCCTTCCGCGAGGGGTCTTTTTTTCGGGACATTTTTAAATTTAAATTTGAAAACAAAAATTTTAAAAAATAGCTCGGAAAGAGGGGGAGACGAGGGAATGAATATATATATTTTTTGGGGGGAATAGTTTAAATGTAGATTATTTTTTAACGCCATGGGAAAGATAGAAAGGAAACTGGGAGCTGGCTGGATCTTATCAAATGAAACTGGAAATACAGATGCCAAAAGATTTTTATGAGATATAGTTGATAGCTATTTCAGTTCACGGCATCGTCAGAACTATATTTAAACGTTTATTTGCTGATCTATATATAGCTGTGAAGAAAAGGTACACAATACATCGTCTCTTTTGTTTTAACGACCTAGCTTATTTCTTGCTAGCAATAAAACAAAAAAAATATATAAATGAAACTAAACAGGAGGCTATATCAATAATCTTAAATATTCGACGGGATGGTTGTTATGATTTATTACGGGTAGGTAATAGCCCCTCGCAATGGTCTGAGAAGCGTCGACCGACTTATATTTGTTTGTTCATTTAAGAGTTCGTGTGACGATTGATATCTATTGATTTCCAGCTGTTCCAAACCTTTATTACAAAGATGTAAACACGTAGGCGCTGAGGTTAAATTTATATTGTTACATGTTTATATTATTACGTGTTACAATGGAGTTCTACCAAGTAAATGCCAATTCAATCAACATCATATTAATTAATTAATGTTCACATTTCTAATCGTATGTTTATATGAAATAAATTCAATACCAATATTCGAATTTCAAATTTTAAATGTTACACAGTTTTCTTATATGTTATAAGTATTTACTTCCCAAGACTTGATCGAGTATTGACTTCTCAGCGGTCATATTACCATGTATATACGTGGCTTACACGGCCTAGCTACTAATACAACCTAGGAAGTAAATACTTTATACCGTTGGGCTGAGCGGTATGATCTCTGTACTTATTTCAATGATCGTAGTATTTTTTATTATTTATTTAAATGCAATATTTATCTTGGCTTAATTCTCAACCAGAATTAAGCGATCTGTCAAGATGCAACAAATTTCAAGTTTTATGTCTGTTTATGTCCACTCAGACTAAGGTAAAATTACATAGACCAGTATTTTGTGAATGTAATTTGAAGACCATTGACAATTAATTTTTAATGAAGCCGGTTCTTACTTTGTCATAAATTATTATCCATAAAATTAATATATATAATTTTATTCTTGGAGAGGAGAAAGTTAATCTAAAATTATAATCAAAAGTTCGTAAAATTTACAGAATATTAGCATATAAACATTTTACTATAGACATTGTGAGTTTAATGAAGTGTGTTAATTTTGCGATGTCGACCGAGGCATCTTGATGAACTAACTTTCGATATCAAATTTGAATTGTTTAAATTGTGTACAATTCCACATATTATATCATTCACGATCCGGGTTTCACCAATCGGCATCTTCAGGCACACTTATATTGCATCCGTGTTGTAATGACTAAAGATGCGCGAACACACCCAATGATCACTTCTAAGATGTTAACTGATATTTTGGACAGATTTTGCTCATCGTGAGATCAGTTGATAATGCTCGTGATCCCCGGTGGATCAGTATATCCCCGATCAACCGTTCTCGCATAATACGTTTCCCCCGATGAATGGTTCATATTTTATAGTCCCAACAACAAAACCAATAAGAACAATGTACAATAACTTCGCAGTAACCGTTCCCTGCTTTATCGACTTCCTCGATCTATCGACTAAATATTATCGTTCTGTCTCAAATATTATCCCGATTGATCCGTTTTGGTAGATAAATCCTTCTACCCAATACAATTGCGTTAAAGTAACAAGCTAGGCCGTTGGAACAGGAGAGAGCATGTGTTGTGTGCCTTTTCTGCACAGCTATATATAGATAAGCAAATGTTTGTTTAAGCATAGTTCTGACGATGGCGTGAGCCAAAATAGCTATCAACTATATTTGTTAAAAATAATTTTGTAGAACTAAACTACATTGCTATTTTTTCACCGTGTTATAATGGAGTTCTACCAAGTGAATGCCAATTCAATCAACAATTTCTGAGTTTAAGCAAATCGCATCTTACATATTAACCAAAGAAATTAATGATGAAATGTATAGTTCGATCAAATGACTTGAGATTTTCTTAAATAAAAAAGAGGACGTTTAAAACACTATTCGATTATTTTGATAAATAAGATTTAATTAACATAACATTCTCAAAACCCTCTCATATTTTGTAAAATAAAGGGAGCGACTTTTTTTTTAAAGATTTCACCTTTTATAATTATTTTAAGCTTTTCCACATCCCTCGTTTCCCGCATTTCACATTTTTTGGATCCTTTGAAAACGTCGAATCGAGGTTTCACTGCTTATACATTCAACATATTTATTAAATTGTAATTTATTTGAAATACAGTACACATTTCTAATATAAATTCTAAACATTATACTATACGAAACATCGTTTTTACATATGTTACTAAATATTAATTGCGGTTCAATTGTTCAAATATATTTATTTGTACACAGTTTTAACAATTAAAATTTGCAAAAGTTTCAATTATTATATTGTCTAATTTAGTCAGTTCTGTTGCATCTGTGTGATGGAATACCTGAAGATGCCGAAGGGCGAAACCCGGGTCGTTTGTGACAAAACATGTGGAATCGCACAAAATTACAACAATTCAAATTGTATATTGAAATTCCATCAAGCACCTTAAGTCGATATCATAAATTATTATATTGTCGTTCAAGACAAAACTTAAGTCGAGATACCGATTCATTTTCGAGTCAAGCCTTCAAATATATACTATATTCCTAAATAGTGCCGAGTAAGTAAATACAGGATCAAATCCCTTTTTTGGCTTTAATTTTTACCTGTTTTTGAAAAAAAATCTCATATTACCCTTCCATTGAATGATAGAACGAAAAAAACGCACATCACCTTGAGATCAAATAACCCGATAGGACATCACTACAATTGATGCGGAAATTCAATTTTTTGTGTATTTTCATTATTTAAGTCTTTTTTTTTTAATTTCGTGTATTTTTCGAAAGATCCTCAGGAGTGGCCAACTCTGTATTGACATATTTTGATTAAATATTTTTAGATTAGGATTTCGTTCAAAAATATAAATTTTATTAGAAGTTAATGATTTCATATAACATTAATAATAAAATCACGCCCAATCAATAATTAATTCTAGAAAAAATAACTGTTGCGTTGATAGTTCGATTAGCTAATGCTAAAAATGTCAAAAAACTGAATTTCCCTCACGGTGTTAGCTGTCACTTCTTAGTGGGAAGGCGTTATATTAAAATTATAGGCAAGTGACAAAATCTTAAAAGTTTAATCAACTTAAATTCGATATTTAAATTTCATAATTCATAATATATTTATTTATATCGACTATATAAATGTAACCGATATAAAAAAAAAAAAAAACTAGTTAATAGTTTACATGAGGAGCGTGCATAACAAATAATCATGTTATTTTATGAACAAATTCAATTTACTATAAATAAATCAGAACAAATCATAACTTTGTAGAACAATTATTGAGACAATGAAATTAAGTCGATTAACACGAATCAATTGAAAACGTAGGAATGAAAAATACTGTATTTTTCTGTGCGAAAATATGTTGGTAAAAAAGAATTTATATGTTCGATAATCCGGTCCATGTTTGAGACCCCTGATCCGTTCATCGTTTCCCCATAAGGTCAAAAGGGGTTGAGCTAAGTAGACACAAGGGTGCACAAGTTCGCGAACTTTGGTTTTTATGATTTTCCCATGCTTTTTAACATTTTTTGCACAAAATTGTTTCGGTACTGAGGTCGCACATCCATTGTTCGGGCCATGACAAGTGAAAATGATACGCTAGTGTTATTATTTTTTTTTATATCATCACATTTTTAAAAGAGTTTGGTTCACATCTATTTTGAAAGTGCAATATTTTTGGTATGAAAAATATATTTTTGGCACAGATTCGTTTACAATTAACATTCAAGTAAAAAAATTTTTCAAAAAACAATTCAGTAGTTTTGGTATCAACACAACTGATAGAGGTTACTAAAACAAATCAGGCTATAACATTTCAATACAAAATATAACTATTTCACAGAAGTTTTGGTACTGTTATCTCCTTTATATGTTATGTTAACTTTCAACATACAACAACGAGCCGTATCAATAGTTGACACACCAAAAATTACAAGATTGAGACTCGATCGTATAGTGTTGAGAATATGATCTTCTATTGGAGAATTCGAATTATTAAAACTTTGTACGATCCCACATGTTTTGCCACTCTCGACCCGGGTTTCATCTTTCGGTATCATCATAATAATAGTAATTTAAATTGTTAAAAACTCATTAATTCTCATTAACAGTATTTATCGTTAGTAAAACTTATCACAGGAAATTGTGTGTTATTATTATTAGATCAATTTTATTTTAGCTTTCATTGGGGTGTGTGTCTTTCCTTTAATTAACTCCTTTGGTATATAAACGATGCTAACTGTTTATTGTGTGTCGTTTCTATTGCATCCACGTGAAGAATTCATAAAGATGCCGAAAGTCAAAACCCGGGTCGTAAGTGATAAAACATCTGGAACTGTACAAACTTTCAACGATATATATAATAGTTTATATTGAAATTTCATATTCTAAATTCCAGTCTCATACTTGCTCGATATGAAAGAATGAGTTAAAGTTATTGATTATGTAATGTAAAAAATACAAATTAAAAACCTAAATTTGTTCAAAAAATAAGATATAAATAAAATATATAAATTAAGTCATATAGTACATATAATAGAAACGATGTCGAAATTTTTCTCACTGTCGAGACTAGAAATATTTTGAGACTGGAATGAATTGGGTTGAGAGACTAACTATCGGTTGAAGTTAGTCTAACTAATGTACTCATTTATTATAATTTTTGTAGATTATATTCGAAGTACATTTTGTTTTTTGGAATATTTTTAAAACTTTTTAAGCATACTTAAAAATGTTACAATAAATTAAAACTTGCGAGTCGATATTAATAATGAACCAATCGAATAGAGCTTCAGCACAAATATTGTGAAATATAAAATCATCCCCTGTATGGGAATCGATCGTTTTAACCCCAACATAAAAAAAACAGGTAAAAAACCCGCGGATATGTACAACAATATTGTATTGGGTCATCAAAAAATCTTCCCATAGCAAATCGACCATTTACCCCAAAATGAGTTTTTATTGAATAACAAAAAATGATACGCACGGTGATCTCTGGACTTATTATTTGAACTGGGGTTGCGAACCCGCTACCTTTCTTCAATAGGGGCGAAGACCAAAATCTGTAAGAATTAGGTTTACTCTTTAATAGTTTAAAGATTGGAAGATGAAAAATACTAGCGATCATTTGAAATACGAGTTTCCGACTACGAAATCGTCCAAAAACACGAAAAATTCTGGCTAAAAATATTTTGGTTTTGAAAGTTTCTTACCTACCTTTCCTATTGATGTGCATTAACTGGGCGGCTGCCTGAGACGAGATATCTTGTCAATATCTTTGAACGTATTTTCCTCCAAAAATATTCCTTCCATTAAAACCATTCTTTGACACCACACACACTGATATTTATAAGAAACGTATATAAACATTTTACTGTAAGTGTAAAGTTTCGACATCGATTTTTCGCGATTTCTTCGAGTGTTCGAACTGTCACTTGACAGATAAATTGAGTCAATAGTTTCAGTGTTGCCAGAAGCAATTTTCTTCAAAATTCTTCAAGACAACTTTCTTTTTTTATGATACAACCATAAACAATTAGCGAGTTTATTAATTATTTCTGCATATGAAATCAAAATAAAACATCGGAAATTCACTTTTTTGTTACAAATTACAGTTGGCGTGTATTTTTTCCTGGCAACAATAGGATTAAAAGCTACCTTGAATGACTATTGTTTAGCATCAAGACATGATTGATCGATATGATTTTTGATGAAAAATTTTTGTAGCTAAAGGTTTGTAAAAATCGCTTTGAATAATGCATTAAGATGTGGGCCAAAAGTAATCGTTGATTATTGTCAATGCCATCGAAAGGTCACCCAACTCTTTTATATATTTTTTTTCTGACACCCAAAAGATTAAATTAAAGAGCAACAACCAATTCGGTAAATTGTTCATTGCGATATTTTTAAAATCGTTTTTCACGACTGTAACTCCAACTCCGGCCAAACCACCGCAACTCCACGAATCCGACTCTATATCTCTGGTATTATTAAATGTGAAAGTAGAACTAAATATGTATTTCCTTTATCTATATTGTAAAAAAAATCAAACGTGTATACCCACAGGTCACAACTTCGATACATGTAGCGTCAACATTCTTTACTCGCAAAGTCAAGGGGTAAGACTTTTGCTCACCGTTCAAAATTACTTAAATTATCTAATAGCTGTATGTTTTTTGTTGAAAGTAAAAAAAAAAGATTTCTCAAAGTAAGGACTTAAAATAGAAATATATTTTTACAACTGAAATATTTAGAGTTGAATCAATGAAAATTGGTTTTATGGAAAATTTGTTATGAATAGTTTTATTGATTGAATTGGCATATTTACTTGGTAGAACTCTATTATAACACGGTGAAATATAAAAGTAATTTTATTTCTACAAAATGTACAAGGTAGATAGTTGATAACAATTTTGGCGGACGCCTTCATCCGAACTGTATTTTTATGTTTTTAAATGGACTTTTAAAGATAGCTCTGATGAGGGCATAAGCCGAAATTAATATTAAATAAATATCTTATAAAATTTGTGACACTAAAATACTTTGCAATTTTTTCACATGTTAGTAAGCATTTGAGATAAATTCATTTCTGAATTGATTTTACTAACTTATGATATCTTAATAATATAATTTTTAAGGTATATAGTTGATAGCTATTTCGGATTTCGCCTTCGTCAGAACTATATTTAAACGTTCACTTGTATAACTAAAATACATTGCTATTTTTTCACAGTGTTATGAAAGCTTTTTTAAAAACGCCTTTATTCTACATCGGGTTCAGCCAGAGCTAGCGACATCCATCACACTTTTAAGTAGTTTACGGTCACTTATTGGTGGCTTTATATTTTTAATAATAACAATATGTATATTTTAATATATAATTTCCATAATAAATTTGAAGATCTTGACTGGTTCTTCTCCTCGCGAGTGTTATATGTTGAGTTGATAATGATGGTGAGGTGCCGAAACGGTCCTGATCAATGTTGAAGTTTTATTAAAAATGTGTTGTTATTATTGAAGGACTTATTCATGTCAGACGATAGTCTCATTCGGTTCATTATTCCAATTTTTTTTCAACAAATGCACACTTGTATGAAATATAATAAAACAAGATGGGACATTACTTGCAAGGGCTGATTTTTCATATAATAATTTTAATTGTTGGACATAATACCGATCACCGTGATATCCGCAACCCTTGTCAATTTTTTTAAACAATAAAACGTTAAAATCTACAGTTAATACAATGTCTAATAAATGCTTCGATAAAAGACGCTGGACGTAATTAAAATCCTTTCTAGCAACATTGAAGGATTGCGGACAACTGTCATACAAACATCATCGTTAGAAGGAAATCTGAAATAAATATGGAAGAAAAAATTATCGATTCACCAGTTAAAATAGTATTGCGGGTTTTTTTTATTGCAAAAGGGTTGTCATAGTGACCTATTTTTTATTTATAAAGATATCAAATTTCATCGAACCTTTTTATTTTACTTATTTCGATATTTTCTTACAAAGTTTACAGTGTTGTACAAAAATCATCGTAAGAATATAAAAAAATAAAAACTTTTGTAAAAGGAAACTGGATATTTTATTTTTCATTGAATAATCGTGTGAAAGTAACGAAAATTTGTGAATACAAAAATAAAATTGTTGGTATTTTTTGTGGCATTTGTATTTATGTGGTGAAAACAGGTTTTATGAGCGATTTATTAAATATAGTATCAGGTAATGAACAATTTGGATTGCGAATAAATCGGACCACGCACAATAATCATAAAATATTTTTGGGTTCGAACAGCGATTACATATTCGGATGACGAACTAAAATGGCCTTTCCATGCAGATTAGGTTCGTTAACCGATCATTCACTGTATTATTATACACGTAACATGTTTTAGATGATTTAAACACATACAAGCATATGCATAAAAATCAAATGTTATTAAGTAATTAAATTGACATTTGAAATAGAAGAATTATGCCCTTCAAAAGCCGCAGTTCGGACAACGAACAAATCAAAAAAAAAAGGACGATGTCACAAAAGATTTTGTGTTCCGACAACGAACAAATATTCGGATAACCAACGAAAGCAGATTTTCAAACTTATTATATATTATTATTCCACTTATTCTATCTGTAATGTAATAATGATCGTTTGACGATCAATTCGGATGATTCGTTAACCAATCGTCCACTTTATACAAAAAGTGTGCATTGTGTAAAATAAATTGTATGTGCATTTATGCATTCGCAACATCCGATAAACATCTTCCTGTTACATTCAGAGACGAAAAAAGCTTCGATAATTTTATTCCAGATCAACGAACAGTTGCAAATTAGTTTGAAATACTAAAAATATACAGTTTTGATTTGGTTTCGCGAATACCTGCAACAAAGAAGATTGCATTCCCCCGTTAGACTAAAAAAACACATTGAAAAGATTCCCATAAAACCGGGAAACGACACCCCTCCTACTTATTCTATGGGAAAGGATTAAACGGAGACTTTTTAAGTTTAACAAGACGGTTCCAAAATAGGGGAACCACATTGCATTGACAGATAGATATACGTGAATGTATATCTATGAAATCTTATCAAATTGAATTATTTACAGAAAAAATTCTTAAAATAAAGATTTTAATTTATATATATATATATAGTTGGTTGTCCCACCTTCACCCGTTATGTGTATGCAGCCGTTGTGACACGGCCGCCTTCCATAACGCAATACTAATAAAAAGAATCGATTTTACTCCTCATACTCTTGGCCCGATACAGAGCTGCACGAACCGATCGTTAAACCATGCACTATTGTGCTTAAAAGAAGAGAAAAAAAAAGAAAAAAAAGAAAGAAAAAGGAAATGTGACTTGCTCAGCCACTTAGTCTAAGTGATATTAGGTATCCTGTGTATCTGCGTACTGAAAATCCGCCGTGGCGGAAGAGTTTAATGTGCTACGCGTTGAATCTAAAGACGAATCGAGAATGTCTCGTTCCCCGTATGATCTTGCAAATTTATCGAATGCCTCAAAGTTGGCCTTGGTTGATACTAAGTCAGCGTGGCCTATTGGGCCCGTATGAGGACGGACCACAGCAAACAGATCTGTTCGTTCGGCCTTCATCTCGGGGCAGTCCCACAGTACGTGATTAGCGTCCTGATGGTTGTGTCCACAAGTGCAGTCCGGCCTTTCAACCAATTTGCCCAGCCCAAATAGTTTGCCGTTGAACTTGCCATGGCCGGTTATGAATTGGCAAGCCCAGTGTCCAGGTGAAAGGCATTTCACTTCGAGCCTCCAGGTTACGTTTGGGAAGAAAAGATATGTTTGGCGACCTTTTGTGGAAGCAGACCACCTAGTCTGCCAGGCTGCCAAAGCTGTTCTATACGCCAGCTTTTATTGATTTTAATTTAACGCTAACGTTGTTAATTCCACAGATAACTGCCAATAGTGCGATGTGTAAGAAATTTTAGATTTTTAATGAGCTGTAGAGTCGGAGCCGTGAAAAAATGAGCGACTACGACTGCTTTTTCGATTAGACGATTTTGAAGAATATCCCAATGTACAATTTGCCGGATTGGTTGGTTTATCTTTAATTTAATGCACATAGATAGGAAAGGTAGGAAAAAACTTAAACTTTTTAAATTAAATATCAATATTATTATTAGATTTGTTTTAGCTGCCATTCAGTTCTTGCCTTGATTGAGGTCCGTGTTTTCCTTATATTAATATCTTTGGAGTATAGACGATACTAACTTTTTATTGTGCATCAGTTCTGTTGAATCCGTGTGATAAAATGCATTTAGATGTCGAAAAGCGAAACCCGTATCGTTAGTAACAAAAAATTGTGGAATCGTAAAAAGTTGTAACAATTAATATTTTAACTTTTTTCGTCTAAGTCTTGTGTCAATGCTTAGAATAAATATATTCTAAATAACAATAAATATAATTCTAAGTGATAGCGATAATGAATGATTGGTACATTATGTTTTTATAGTTTCTTTTAATAAATATTTAAGTCTACTAAAATTACATATTTATGTTAGCAACGAAAACCCTAATTATGTATGAACTTCAAACCTTGTATAATATAACACGGATCTGTATTTTATGTTACATACGACGTTTTTGTGGAACCATATAACCGTGTTATACGAGGCTCGAGTGTGCATAAAAACAGTTGTAATAGAAAAGAATCTTGGAATCAAAAATATTCCGTATATAAAACTACTCATGGAAACAAATGCTCACCCTGCATAAAATAATACCCCGAATAAAAAATCGTATCTAAAAAAGGCCTCCACAGCTGAAACATGACTCGACAATATTTTTACGCATTAAACATTGTATTGTGGAGATAGCTTGCTGTATTTTCACCCCTTTTTGCAGTTTTTTGTGTGAAATTTTTAATTTTGTTTACAATATTTTCGCGCAAAAAACTGTCTTATATTGGGCAAGTCGGATGCCGGGTGTTTCTTTGGAAATAATATTCGAAAGAAATTTGTGTATAACGGTATTTGATTTTGCTTGCAGAAGAAAATAATATTTTTCAACCGTATTACCTAAAACAGAAATTCAAAATTTTAATCATTGATTCTTATTAATTAAAAATTTTCATGGTAGTTTTATAATTATATTACAACGTTTAAAAGACACTCTTATACATTGTAATACTTTATTACCTCAAAATAATAAACTCCTATGAATTGGGTGAATTGTGCACTTATTGGCCATATAGCATAGGCTCCCAATCTTTTTCGGATGGCGACCCCTTTTCATAAAATCCATGTAACCCGCGACCCCCCATACAATCCAAAAGCATACCAATTTTTTTTTTTTTTAGTTGACCGTATAAGTTGGCGACCCCCCAAAAAACCCTTCGCGAACCCCAGATTGGGAGCCTAGGCTATATAATAATTGGAACTCATTAACAATCTTGTTATTGAGTCATTATTGAAAGGGTTTTACATACAACAGACGAAATTTTTCGTTAATGGAAATTATCACAGGCAATTGTGTTGATTAATAGTATATTTATATTATTAAATTTGTTTTAACTACCATTTTGTGCTTGCCTTAGGGCTTGTGTCTTACTTTAATTAATACCTTTGGTATGTAGACGATGCTAACTGTTTATTGTACGGCAGTTCTGCTGCATCCTTGAGATAGAATGCCTGAAGATGCCGAAAGGCGAAATCCGGGTCGTTGTAACGATCCGAATTTGATATTGAAATTCCATCAGTGGATATCGTAAAATTATGAAAATATGTATTGTACAAAAAACAATTTGTCTCATTCACCTTCGTAATTGCATATATGACAGGATTAGTATATTTTCGCTTCCTGATTCGGTAAACCAAAATGTCACAAGTTATGTATGTGAAATGTATGTATTATCGATGTTATGTAAACACAAAATGGCGGGTAATGTTTATGAAACGCTATGCAGGATAGCAGCCCGTTAAGATAATGTAAAATTTTCCCGATACGTAAAAAGATCATAAAATATTTTTGTGCGTTCCTAATTTATGGATAAAGTTGGAACACGGCTGAAGTAACGAAAGGGTTAATATTATTTGGTGCGATGAGAGGCTGTCTACGTTATGATGTGTCTGAAAAGATTTTGACGAGAGGCGAGCGTCGGCGGTTATTTTTAATACCTGTTATGTTTAGTGTGAAATCTTCGGAGCACACAGATGTACAGCATTAGCGAAAATTGGTTTAATAATATAATATATCAATTAAAGGCGCTTGAGTATCGGTTATTAATTTTCTAATATCATCAATCTCAACAGTTTAGACCAGCGTGAGGAACCTGCGGTCTTTTTGTTATTCTAGTGCGGCCTTTTGACTGATGCCAATTTAAATGATTCCTTTAAATACATACATATGTACAATTTATTAACAATATTCAATATAACAAAATAAAATTTGTAAATGTTAATTTTTTCATAAAAGATTTTTTAAAATGGCGTTTTGACTAATTTACATTGTAAATTAAAATATTTAGTTTATGCTTTATAGCCTTATGTTAAATCAGATGAGTGAATGTGGCCTTTTGAAATGAAAAGGTTCCCCACCCATGACTTAAACGTTAGTAGTAATTGTGCTAAAAACTGTATTATAACATCAGGGCTGATTCGTTAAAAACCCAAAATCCATCATAAAATTGACTTAAATTAAGGATCAACCAACCAATACGGCAAATTGTTCAATGATATATTTTTTCATCTAATCGAGGAAGTAGTACGAGTCGCTCATTTTCCGTGATTCATGACTCCACAGGTTTGATATCATTCTTTGGGAAACTTATTCAGTAAGAAACTGTATGAATTAAGTATCGAAATTTGGTTTATAAGACACATTTTATTCACTACCTTTTCTATATTTTTGTATATTTTTTTTGTATTTTGTCAATTGTGACAGTGGCTTCGATAGTATAATTATTGTAGTAAACCACTGTTAACAAACGAACCATAATGACTAATCACTATTGATTGAATCGGCATTTACTTAGTAGAAATCCATCATAGCACGGTGAAAAAATAGCAATGTATTTTAACTCTACAAAATTTTACAACATATAGTTGATGGCTATTTCGGCTCACTCCTTCGTCAGAACTATAGCAATGGTTAGTTTACTAATTATTATTATGTAATATAATTAACTGAACCAGTTGATGAAACCGGTACTGAACATAATATAAATTCTTGAAATAATTACTAAAATTTTGTGTTTATTCAAAATATAATGCCTTCCCATCAAGAGGTGACAGTTAACAACTTAAATAGGCTATTCATTAAATATTTTATATTATCAAGATTAGGACCGGTTTCGCTCACGAATGAAAACAATACTATTCATGCAAAATTTAGAGTTAATAGTTACGTGATATATGAAGAGTGTGTTATTAAACTATAGTTCGTACCGGTTTCGATCATCGAGTGTGACGAGGAAAATGTGTAAAAAAAAAAATAATAATTCGTTCACCTCTTGTCAGTATTCAAAATAAGTTACTCTCGAAGAAATAATGCAATGTTCTGTTGCGTTGTTCAGGGCCCAGCGGGTTATGATGGAGAGAATTTTATTTATTTGTGGGACTCATTATTTAAGCGAAAATCAAACCGGTGTCAATGAGCAGAATTTTATTATATGTATAATTAAGTAATTAATTTGGTCAACAGTCACAAAGTGGCATCGACCGAATGTAAACTTTGAGATACTAGTTACGATGGCATACTTGCTGTATGTAATAAAATGAGGTTAACTGAATAAAAAGATAAAGTCGACAATTTTCTATTTGTTGACGTCATTGCTAGTTTTTTTTTAAAATTCAATTTGCGATGTCTCCAACTGATTCGAAAAAATGACAGGCGTCATTTAAGGGGGGTTAGCTATACCCCTGAAGACACATACAATAATCCCGTTTTGCACTAGCTTACACCATAACTGAACGAATAAAATAATTAAAAATTCGCTACTATTATTCCTACCCACACAAAACCTATCCATTATTCTTGTCGATAAGTACTAAAAAATTAAACGGTGAAAAAATAGCAAAGTATATTAATTGTACAAGATATATTGTTAATAGTAATTTCGGAGTACGCCCTCATCAGAACTATATATATTGGTTTCAACTATATATCTTATAAATCTTGTAGATCTAAAATACAACATTATTTTTTCATCATGTTATAATAGAGTTCTACCAAGTAAAAGCCAATTGAATCAATAAACTTCATAATTATTTAGGTTGTAATGATTCAGTTAGCACCTTGTTGATTAATTAGATTTCTAATAATTTCCTCCCTTCCTTCCAATACGGAGCGTAGCGAGAGCGATAAGTTTATCACTAGTGGTGCCTTACCTATTTTATTACTTATTTTTTCGAAAAAAAACAATTGGGGTAATAAGTAACGAAAAGTCACGAAGAAGGAAAAATATTTTTTCTTATTATTGAGTTATTCATAATGGGTGGTGGTGGCTAAAAAGCTTTTATAACGTTTTGATATTGTAGACTTATAGCTTTTGGATCATTGACCTTAATACATTGGCCTTATAAATCTTTGCATATTACCAAACATTTACACCGTTTTACTTATATCCTTAGTGACAGCGTGTCGTTCCTTTTTCAACAAAAAAAAAACAGAAAGCAACAGTTCATACGCAAAAAGAACGACACTGCGAAATGCGCGCGCGCGAATTTCCGAAAAAGAATTCAAAATCGTCGAAAATTTTTTCGAGACAAATTTCAGTCTTGGGCGGAATTTTTAAGCGCGAAACAAATTCCATTTTTGAATTTGACTGAGCTTCTTTTGAAAGCAGGCGCCATCTTGCTAAACCGGAATTTTATCCAATTTTGATTATAATTAGCCACTAATCAACACGTAGAAAAACTTTTACTTACATTTTGATGTACTAAGAATGTAAAAGAAAGCTAACACTAAATGAATATACTATAAGAAACAACCTAGAATAGATGTTATCAATTAAAATTTCTGACTATTTCATTGAACAGTTAGTATAAATGCTATTATTTAAAAATTCGTCAAACTTAGTGCTTCATTAATCCTGACACGTGTTTCGTATCTCAGAGAAGCAATGACAGTTGATACGGTAAGCATAATACATTATTTAGTTTGTCATTATACCTAAAATATAGTATCGAAGTCAGTCGATTACATTAGACCTACTGTTTTGTTGTTAATATTATTTTTTATGACAATCCGGATCCTTAGAGTAAAAGAAACGTACCTTCTTTTTTTACTTTACAAGACAACCCAAAAGGCTTTATAGATAATTAACCATTAGCAAAAAATATTTTAAGCTAAGAAGGTTAATCCAGTTGATTCGTCTTGTTCTCATTTACTGTATGAAAACAGGGGGAACCAGTCCAACCTTCCATTGGACCTATCGGCTGCGCTGACTTATTTGCCCAGTAATGGACTTGAGATAGCAAAGAACAGATTGAGTGATAAGGCTCACAATGAGCGAAATCGGTGCTGATCATATATATTTTGGAAATATTACTAGAAAATTTGTTTTCATTACAAAAAAACAAAATAGCTTTTCATCAAGAAGTCACAGCTAACACCTTAAAAACAGACATTCCACTAATTAAAGCTGATTTGATTTTAAATACATGTGCATTTTTCTGAATAAAACAAATATGTATTTTTTTACGTTGTGTTAAAGTGCGCGGGAGCTTTAAAAACTACTGCGAGTCCGCACACGTATGTAGCTTAAAGATAGCTCTGATTTTATTGTATCAATATTAAATGAATTATTACAAATATATTATTATAAAGTTAATAAAATTCGTCATAAATACATTTTATTATAATTGTTTTATTTTATGTTATATCCATCGCTAATTTTACGTGCCACTACCGGGTTATAGCTATGGTGATTATTGAATGAAATACTTTAATAAAAAATAATAATGAAATCATCATGATTAAATAAATTTAGCCCAGTGTTGAATATATTTTATGAACTTAGTGAACTAAATACAGTTTTCGATTTGAATTTTATTTTTGGTATGAAATGAAACATAACGATATCACGTCATATTAATGTATGTTATTGATCGTGGAGCAGGAGCGATTAAGTTTCCTATATGAAAAATTTAAATTTTTACAAATTTATGTTGTCTTTTATCAATATATATATAATGAAAATTACAAAACAATGCAATAACTTTCTAAACATTTTTTAGGGTCATAATCGATCCCAATTCGGAGAATATTGGGAACAATTTACAATATAGACTGAAGGTGCTTGATGGATTTTCAATATCAAATTTGAATTGCTGTCAGTTCTGTTACATCCGTGTGATAGAATGCCTGAAGATACCGAAAGGCGAATCCCGGGTCGTTAGTGACAAAATAAGTGGAATCATACAAAGTTTCAACAATTCAAATTTGATATTGAAATTCCTTCAACCACCTTCAGTCGATATCATAAATTAGATAAGTGCTTTGTTATTTTGTTAGTTAAATATCAGTTTTCACGAAAAGAGATATGAAAACAAATATTAGAATGTTTTATAGTTATACTTCAGTATGGAGGATTTCAATACTTTTATTCACTTAAAAAACAGATTAAATTAATCACAGAACTAAATAAATCTAAATTAATATTTATAAAACGCGTATTGAAATATATATAGTTTTATAAATGTTCAAGTATTGCATATTATGAAAAATAAATCGGGGCAATATCATCGCTCACTTTTCTGAAATGCGTCAACAATTTGTCGAATTTTCTAAAATAAACGCAGAAGAAATTGATTCGTCCGGTATTTGACTTCATTTAAAAACGTAGTTTTTATTCGTGACGCGATACCAAGTCTAGTATCAAAATGAAATGAATGTCATTGAAAATATAACGTCTAGAAAAATAAACACAACGCTGCGAAATCTGAACGCGTTTTATTTTAAATTTAGACAAAACAGAAACGATTTTTTTGACCAGTTATTTTGAATATACTTTGTGCTAATAAATAACATTATTTTCATACCGGAGAGCGATTGCGAGTTTATGGCGCAGTGGTTAACGTCGTTGGTTTTCGTTACGGACTTAAATCCTTTTTTTAATCGTTGTATGAATTCTTTGTAAATTTTAGAACGAAACGTTTAGTACTATTTTTATAAACATCTGATGAACAGTTGGTATTGCCCGTGATAAGCAAAACAGGTTGTGATTTTAATAGTTCAATATTGTTATAATTTTACTAAACATTTTGTTCTATTATTTAATCTAATATTATTCCACCAAGAAGTGATATTTAACAACTTAAAAAAGCGAATTTCTGTTTGAAGTTTTGGTGTTAGTGACTACTGCTATCTTAAATCTAAATTTCTTTTCAATCCATACTCTATATGCAAAATATAGAGGTTGAAAGTGTAACAAAGTGACATGTATATTATGTAAAAAATCCCCTATGGAGTTACCTCCACATTGATTTTAACAAAAAATCTGACAGAATTTTTAAACATTATATACTCCAATAAATACATTCAAATTTACAATGAGATAATAAAATTTTGCATCACAGAAGTGATTTCATTAACGAAACAATTGCTTTGAAAAGCATATTTACTCTATTTATGATGGAATAAAGAAAATAGATTTGGATCATAGAAACTTTATACAACACCACATAATTTGTCTCTAACGACCTGGGCTTCGCCGTTCGGTATCTTCAGGCATTCTATCAGACGGATGCAACAGAACTGACACCATTTGAACTGACGTGTTGCATCCGTGTGATAGAATGCCTGAAAGTGCCGAAAGACGAATCCCAGGTCGTTAATGACAAAACACGTGGAAGCGTATAAAGTTTCAGCAATTAAAATTTGATATTGAAATTCCATTCGATATCATAAATTAAAGATAATGGAATTTAATATAATAATAATGACAACTACTGAGTTCTCTGATCTCTTGTAAAATTTGGGAAATATTCAATTTACATTATCATACATACATATTTTTATTTTTTTAGTCGTTTTTTGTATAATCTAATCATTGCAAATTTACCCGCAATTGTTTTCCGCAATCATTATTGTATAATGTTATAAACCTTAAACCAAAATTTATTGTACCATATTTCCTTTTACCTTCATTATAATTATAAATTAAGAGCTGAAAAAAATAATTCAACAATCATTACGATTTTAAAAAGTACTACCAATACATACACTACTGATAAAAGATGATTTCTTAAAATTATTATTCTTTTGTTCCAAATTTAAAACATTTTATAAAACGGTTCAAAAACGCAGACTTTTGAGACGATCTCATACTTTCGCTCCGCTATGCTTCGATAGAATCGCAATAAACGATGCGTCCCATCCTATTATAATCGCATAAAAAAAGCGTTTTACAGGTAAGGGTCCCAAGCTCCATTTTTCCCTGACCTAACCCCGACCTACGGGTCACTAATCGTAATACGTAAGAGCTGAACTATTCATTTCATTGAAGAATCTATCTATTATGACATTGAATGAAGGTCAGAGCGAATCGATAATTTTATCTAGCCGCAATTATTTTGGTGTTAACCTAGTGTTTTTTTTAACACGGTGAAAAAAATAGCAGTGTATTTTGTTTCCACAAATTTTTTATAAGATACAGTTGATAGCTATTTCGGCTCACGCTTTTGTCAGAACAGAATCAGTATTTTTTTTAATATTTGCCATTGCTCACTTTTAAGGAGTTACAGTTAACCACTTCTTGATGGAAGGGGGTGATATTTTAATGTTAATTACACATTTTTTGGTACATATTTGCTTATCGCGAAAACTATCAACTGATATAATACATTGATTGAATTGGCATTCACTTGGTAGAACTCCATTATAACACGGTGAAAAAATAGCAATGTATTTTAGTTCTAGTTTAGAACTAAAATACATTGCTATTTTTTCACCGTGTGATATAATACAACCTACAGGCAAGTCTATTTATACAAAATTTTGAATACTAATTTCCACAATATATTTTATGATCAGGACTGGTTTCGCTCATTGCGAGAATTATCAGTTGATAGAATATAATTTGCAAGCAAGTATATTTATACAAAATTTTGAGTTAAAGGTTGCAAGTATACAAAACCATTATTCAAGAACTAAGAAAACAATTTACAGAAAGTCACACAATAGTAATACAAATAATTTAAATTAATTTTAAAATTAAATTTCAACAATCTTACATAAATAATCTTTTAAATCTAGTAAAACTATTAAAGTATTTTAAGTAAAAATAGTAAAATTAATACAGTTTATAGCGTTTAAAATTTAAACGCTGTAAACTGACATATAAAATGTCAAATATCAACCGTATTAACAGTTGAGTTTAAATAGCATTCAGTAGGTCAAACGTCAAGCTAGATCAAGGTTTATCGTAACTATTTAACAGTATTTTTTTTATTTATTTCACACAAAATAATGCGAAAAAAGGGGTTAAAAATTCACGGTGGTCAAAAATGTATTTTAGTTCTACAAAATTTATAAGATATATAATTCATTCGGAAGCTATTTCGGCTTATGCCTTAAAAATATTTTATAAACTATTTACAAAAAAAATCAGATAAACTCTCACTTCGAGAAATGCATACGATCAATTTGCCGCATTTTAGAATCTATAAGCACAATATGAAACTAGGGTACTTAGAAGACAAGAGAAAATGTGTTGTGTACCGTTTCTACACAGCTATATATTTATAAGTAAATGTACGTTCAAAACTAGTTCTGATGAAGGCGTAAGCCAAAATAGCTATCAATTAAATACCGTATAAATTTGGTAGAACTCAAATACATTGATATTTTCCCCACTGTGTTAACATGGAGTTCTACCAAGTAAATACCAATTCAGTCAATAAGTTAAAAATGTATTATATGATAGTTAGATTTTGATTAATGACAGTCAAATTATTGTTCTACGGCGACGGTCTGTGGTTACCACAATTAATGAAACGAGTGTCTTAATGTGATTGGAATTTCCAAATATGATGCAAGGGCATCTATCGGGCAGTGTTGCATGTTTTATTAAAATATGTAGCCGCGTCGGGATCGCGGCAGACTCGGACAAAAACTTATTTAGTTAACAAACAAACGGCAGCAGTTCCCGCCAATTCCTCATCGACGGCCATCTTGGAAAAGAATGCGAGCGCTAAATGGACAGAGACGAAACAGAACAAATATTAAAAATTCCATTTGCTCTATGACAATTATTGTAATATCGGCAGCATTTTCTTTCCGAATGTATTGTTGTCTGACTTCATTGATGCTTAAGTGTTTTCTTTTTGGTATAGCTAATTTTCAAGAATAGCTTATAAACATATAATATACACTTAAATTTTGTGCTTTTAAAGTGCAAACGTGAACAACTCAATTTTTGTTTTGACATTTTGGCAGATTTCGTCTGCAAACCGCCGTAAGTTTATTTAACACTACTGATTTTCTTAAGAGTAAAGTACAGCAAACGTTTCGGTTATGGTATTTATTTGTACGAAAAAAATAGCACATTTATTATTTAGTTATATATACGTCTTCCCGATTTGATCAATTAAATATATATACATGAAAAAAATATAAATTTAATTTAAATCTTTCCCTTCTGAGTCGTGTACAGAGAGTTTCAACATCTTATAGTTTTAAAAGCTATCCAATAGTACTAATGTTTAGGGCAAAGTGAATTTAATTTTTAACACAAAATATAGTTCGTCCACAAACAGCTCTTTGCCTTATGGTCTATATTTTTCCGGTATGATTCTTACCACACGATGAAAAAGAGCTTTGTATTTTAGTTCTACGTAAATTTACATAAACATACTTAAACATAGCTCTGATAACAGTGTAAACCGAAATAACTATTACTTTATATCTTATAAATTTTGTACAACTAAAATAAATTGCGATTTTTCCACCGTTTTATAATAGAGTTCTAGCAAGTAAATGCCAATTCAATCAATGTATAAATTTTCTTGCATGTAGCGAATGTAAGCCAATTATTGTGAGTGATAATGTGTGATGATGAAAAAACATGTGGTTGTAGCAATTCAAATTTAATACTGAAATTCCATCAAGATATCAGAAATTATTCTTTTAATTCATTAATAAAAAAACGTTTAAGTCGTTTAGTCTAATTCGTGGTGCAAGCTAGTTCCCTTAGTGGGGCCCTGTAAATTTCACCAATTTAGCGTCCTCCCGATCTTGGACATAAAGAATAAAGATTTCGGGCCGCAAATATCTCAAATATGCTCCCAATGCGAAATTATTTCGCGGGGGCAAAAAGCGGCCCACTCTGTTACGGCCGGCCCTTTGCCGAAAACCCGACCAGTGTGCCAAAATTTCATATTATTGCAAAATTTATTCCCCGGACACGTTTGATTCCGCTATTATTTCATTGCATAATGAGCGCACTGTAATTGTGCGCCGTTTTTTGACGCTTGCATTCTCTTTGCACCGTATAACAAGTGCAAACCTTTATATCAGCTAATTTTAGAGATAAAGTTGACTGTGTTATTGGCTTCCGTTACGGATCTCACTGACTCGAATCAGGGTCATCAATCGACAAAAAGAATCAACAGTGGGATATCTGTCAAACAGTGAAAAAATAGCAATGTATTTTAGTTCTACAATTTTTTTTATAAGATACAGTTAATAGCTATTTCGCGCTATCGTCTAACTATGTTTAATCGTACATTTGCTTATCTATATACACCCATTCCTTTTTTTACGCGATACATTGGTTCCAGGAAAAGGCGCGTAAAAAAATCACAACTTTCATATAATTTGATAAATTGGTACAAAAATTAAAAGATCGCGTAAAAAAGTACCAGAAACGTATGAAAAACCAAAATTTGCTCTTTTAAATTCGTGCAAAAAATATATATATATTTTATGGTTTCATATACACGTATATGAATTATTCGCTGCTGTCACTCTCGGTCGCGAAATGTAATCGTAAAACTGTCTTTTTTAAATACTCATGCAAGTATAAGTTATTATATTTTTAAATGCTTTTTACTTCAAGAGCCATATTTTTATCTTCGGTTCGCATTTATTGTTTAACATTTAAAATATTTTGACGTCATTGGGGCCATTTATTTGATATAATAATTGAAAATGGTAAAATTTGTGGCCGAGAAAATGCTTTTCAACGAATTTAATAAATGCATTGTGTTTAAACAAGTTTACGAGCGGACATAGATCACATGAATTTACGCAATTGCATTGTATTTCTTTACACACCCTAAAACATAAATTCGCATAATATCCGATACACTTGTCAACATTTGGCAATTGTATGTGTATTTAAAAAAATGGAATGCTTTACAAAATTAAGTTTTAAAAATACAAATATTTTTTTATTTAAAAAAATAATGAAACGTAAATTTCTTCTTTTAAACAAATTTGGGGAAAATATGTTATGTTTATTTCAAATAAAGGCAAGTGTTTGAGAAATAACACACTAAAGGTATTACACACTAAATTTTATTGTGTATATATTTTTATTATACATTGAATTAGGTGTATTTTTTTGTAATAAAACTTACATAATCTATCAAGACGAAACATGCATTTTTTTGTATACATTTTTTTTACACAAAATTAGAGTTGTCTCGTTTTTATGAAGAATATAAATGGTCACGTAAAGTATGACGTATGCAAAAATAAACTTACAAGCAACCCCTTGCAATTTAATAGGGTACTTATTGCGAATGTCTAAGGAACAGTCGAAATCGGCTTGAATAAGGGATGCTGCGATGAATTGAATCTTTCAGTCTATACTCAAGTGCCATAATATTATATAACATTTTTTTAAGCCCCACCGATCAAATTGTCAAAATTTAAAATGCTGTGTTTTTGCGACTTTTAAAAGTAAATAAATTTGAATTTTTCAAGCTGTCTACGCTTCCACATGTTGTGTTATTCAAGCTCTGGGTTTTGTCTTTCGAAATATTTGAAAGACAGTAAAGAATATCAATAATTTATTATCTAATATGAATAGTAAAAATATATACTGTTGGTGATCAGTTAATGAATATAATCTGTTCCAGTACTAAATTCGCTATCCGAATTATTGGTTAACGGTTAACCCATCATTATTGTATTACAGATATGCGCTAATACGTGGATTATAGAGATCACTTTAGTTCGTTATCCGAATATGTTTTCGTTGTCCAAACACAAAATCTTTTGTGATAGTGTTCGTTATCCGATTTAAAGCATCTGTATTTTAGAAAAGTTTTGAAACTTGAAATATCATGAATTTGTTGAACACAAAAACTACGAAATTATATTTTGAGATATTTGGGGTTGGAATGAATTAATGCGGGCCAGTAGTGAACAGGTTAAATAAAAAATATTTTACTTCACAGCACTACCCCAATACTGCGTATTTTGAAATCTTCTATTTTATTTATATTCAATCAGTTAATTGTGCTGACGTTGAGCGAAACAGATCCCGATAATTGTGTTCCGAAATTGTAAAAATAACTCACAAGATAATGTTTTCTATTCACGATCCATTGGATAGAAATGGTAGTCCATTTGAAATGTACGGTAAAATAAGGATTAAATTTTTACCTTACATGTTTGTACCGTATTCTGTGTTAAAAAAATCTTTAATTGGTTTTTATGAGAAGACAATATTTAATTAAATGCCGCGAGTTGAATATTATCTAGCGAGTGCCCCCCGCATATAAAATCAACTTTTTTTACTCTATCAATGCTTTTGGACTTACATTTTTATATTTCCAATCGAAATGTAGGGTGACAATGACTGAGCATATATATCTATATTGTTTATTATGTATATAATCATATACCAAGTAAACCGTGCTTCTTAGATGTTTGTTTTGGATAACATAATCATTTTTGTATATACAGTGAGTGATTGGTTAGCGAATATAATCTGTTCCAAGACTATATTCGCTATCCGAATTGCTCGTAAATCGATCATTACTATATTACAAATGTAACAAGTTGATTAGAAAAATCGTTTTAGTTCGATATCCGAATATGTATTCGTTATCTGAACACAAAATTCTTTAGTGATAGTGTCCACAGTCCACTGTATATCAAAATGTGTCTTTTTGCGTCAAGAAATTCCCTGAATTTTTAAATATTATTTTACGACACAAATTTTATTTCTTTTAATGTATTTTTTTATTCATTTAGTCTTACGGGGTAATTAGTGATAAACATTTCAGATTGTATAAACCTTCGGGATACGTGTTGCGGACCATGATATCCCCAGCACTAAGCAATATAACCACTAATACGATAGACGTAGTTACGAGACCATCAGACATCTGCACCACAACCATGCTCTGTATACGTGATTGAATCTTGAAATTGGAATCATTTATATTCATTACGTGGCCGATGTAAATATGAATATAACAAATCGTATTATAGCAACATTTCAAATTAGCAATCAAATAAGGTTAGGCAAAATTTAATTTATCCATTTGAAATATTGTATTCGTCTGAACTCTATGGTTCACGTGGAATATTTTGACGTTAGAAGCAAAATTACTGATTTTTTAATGCTATAGCCAATGGGAATACCATTAGCAGGCTCGTTCTATTCTTAATAAGAATAAATAAATCATGCGCACGTATCTCAAGAAAATATTGAAACACATATAAAATACATTGCTATTTTTACACCGTGTTATAATGGAGCTCGACATAGTAAATGCCAATTCAATCAATAAAATATTAGAAACATACAATTTGGCATTATCAAAGAATGGTATAATTTTCACATTTTAACCTCGTAAAAGCCGAATGAAACATATAGTCAAATACATTTCTCATCAAGTTTTCAAACTATTAAAATTGATTATGTCAGTTAACGATAAAGCCATTTTTAGTATGCATTCTTCCTCATGTAGAGAATTTTCAAAGATAATGCAGAAACGCACTGTGTCCCAAGCCATTATTTTAAACCAAATATAAATCGATTGATCACTACAATTAATAAAACCACATCAAGCTTTCATCGCAATTAACATATAGTTTAATAAGATCACCATTTCGTGAATTATTTCATTACGAGATAATATTATGTTAAAATTCGCAATAACATTGATAACGAATAGACGTTTTTTTGTATTATGCACTACTTATATATTATTATATATTCCAAAGTTGACTTATCAGGTTTGTGTTCTGCCGACTTAGTTCTTGTTTTTAATTGCTCGAAAACACAATGGTTAACCTACGATATATTCATATTCTTGGTTAACCCCTTAAGGTACGTTTAATGAGTTTTGAATCCGATAAGTATTAATAAATCGCACAAATTGTTCGAAGTTTACCATAATATGACTTTAATTAAAAAAACAAACTTGCTGTAAGTAATTAAAAAAAGACTGATGAAACGTATTATATAGGCAATTAATGAAATAATTGGTAATTAATTACACTTTCTCCCTTCCACAATTAAAGTGTGCACAACCAGGGCTGTGGAGTCGGAGCTGGAGTCTTAAAGTCGGGGTGTTGTGACCGGAATCGGACGGTATCGTTTAGGCGATATTGAAAAATATCTCGATGAAAAATTTACCGGATTGGTTTGTTGATCTTCAATCCAATGCACATAAATAAGAAAGGTAAAAAAAAACGTAAAATAAATTTTTTTGAAGGTGCATGATGGAATATTCACATTTTTAATTATATAAACATTTAATTTTTATTTCATGTGTATATTTAAATAGTATTTTATTTATTATAAGCGCTGTGACAACGTTAAAATTTCGAATGATTTTTCATGTTCCTGGTTTCGTCTTTTAGTATCTTCAGGCATTCTGTTGTATTATATAACACGGATGCAGCTGACTCGTTAGTTCTGTTGCATCAATAATACTAATTAACTAAACTAATATAATAGCATCCCCATTAGTTCAACCTATTCCCGGGGTGTGGTCTGATTTGCTTCCGTAATGACCACTTCTGTGCCAAATGTAAACTTATTGTCATAGACGCCTTTTGTTTCATTTACAATTTTTGAAAATTTAGTTTTATTTTGAGAAAGTAACAAGCCAGGCCGTTAAAACAGGAGAGGAGATGTATTGTGTACCTTTTCTGCACAGCTATATATAGATGAGCAAATTTTAGTTTAAGCATAGTTCTGACGATGGCGTGAGCCGAAATAGCTGTCAACTATATCTTAAAACAAAATTTGTAGAACTAAAATACATTGCTATTCTTTCACCGTGTCAATGAAAAACGTTCGTTATTTCACTCACTTTCACTGACAAAACATGTGGAATCGCACAAAGTTTCAACAATTCAAATTGATTGTTAAAATTAATTAGTCGGTTGTTGAGGTGTTATCAAATTTGTGATTCGTCAATGCCTGATGATGGCGAGTTTTTGTAAAGAGCAAGAATGATTCAGCATTTCGTAGCAATTTTAATATCTTTTTTGAGAAGCACAATAATTTTTGACATCCATTCCCGAAGAGCAATAATCACTATAATCAAAGCATTGTCTTGTCAGGAGATTTCCAAATCGAAATAATCCTACATTATTTTATAATAATCATTGCGTTTTAATCGATTGACCGTTCGGAAGAACATTTTCAAAACCACACCTTATCTTCGTTTTTGTTTTAAAACCAATTTACCATTGTTACATTTAAATAAATAAAAAAAAACATATTTACTACTATTTTCAATGAAATAGAAACTTCTACACAGTGAGTCCGAGGCATTAATCAGTGGCACTACTAAAATATGATAATAAAGGCTCGCCTATTACTGAAGGCATCTGAAATTTTAAATGTTAGTTCTTTTCCATAAATTTTAATTCAAAACTGAAAATCTGTTTTAAATACAAATCCAAATTTAGTTCCACAAAATTTTTAAACAACTATTTGAATAAAGTCCAACCATTCAGTGATGGCAAATATTTTTTTCTATGCAGGCGAAAAAAATGTTAACAACATTTAAGATGTTAATATTTAGTCACTTCTTGGTAGAAAAGCAATATATAATATTTCAATAATAAAACGCAAAGTTAAACACTTTTCCCACAATTTTATTAAGATCAGGACCGGTTTCGTTCATAGCGAGCATTATCATCATTATTAATTGAGTTATTCTACCCGTAAAAAAATATGATTGTAAATATACATATATTGGCACGGTGAAAAAATAGCAATGTATTTTAGTTCTACAAAATTAAAAACTAAAATACTCTGCTATTTTTTCACCGTATTATAATGGAGTTCTACGAAGTAAGCGCCAATTTGTTATTACCGATATTTTGTTTTTTTTTTTCATATAACCGAAAATTATACGGTGTATGTTTATTTAAAAATATTATTGATTTTTAAATATACGCCACAAAGATGGTATTCGTAAATCAGTTACGGATAAATGTTATGTAACTGTCACGTATGACACGTGTACCAAAGTTTCACCGTATCTGAAAAAAATGTCTTTTTCTCAACCGTAGAACTGCGACAATGTGTAACATTAATATTATAAAACGCTTTTTGTTTAGATTTTTGACTTTTGGAGTCATCAGAGATAAGCGAACGGACTAGAATTCGCTATACGACGTCCGGATGTCTCGAAAAAGCGTTTACTTCTTCCGGTGTCATGGAAGACCTTCCACTACAATTTATCGTAATTAAAAGATGGACTGAATTCCCCGACAGCACCTCGTGGTAAATATTTCACCCAAATATAGTTCAAGACGAAAGATAAATTATTATTAGTGTCATAAACGGCGAGGTCTATACATAAAAATATCGGCTTAGTTAGTTAGTTACCTTTGAAACTTGTGTATATTAAAAAAAAAAAATAACAAAGGTGGTTTATTTTAATAAAATCTTTTATAGCTAGTAGATACTAACATATTTTTTGTATCAAGTTAATAATATATAAATATATGTATGTAGATATATAATATATATATAGAATAGAAACCCAAAACGCAGGTGTATTGTGTTTTTGATATTATTTTCATCTCCAAAAACCGAACGGGTTTCTTCTCATAGATGTTTCAATGATTCAGCACTTTTCGATAATAATTTGTCCATTTTTTCAATCGAATCAGTTTTTTAACCGATGCCCAACAAGAAATGATTAATAATCATAAAATATTACATATTATATTCATAAAAGTATAGCGTCTTTCGTGTTCGATGTTTTTAACGTTTGCTTAATTTTATTCTACCATTGAGCTGTTCACGGAATACCATGACAGTTAATACAGCCGCCTTTTTAGTTTCATTTACAATTTTTGAAAAATTTTAGTTTTATTGCTAGCATAAAACAGGAGAGAATATGTATTGTCTACATTTTCTACACAGCTATATATAGATAAGCAAATGTTCGTCTAAGCATAGTTCTGACGATGGCGTGAGCCGACATAGCTGTCAACTATATCTTAAAACAAAATTTGTAGAACTATAATACATTGCTATTTTTTCACCGTGTTATAATAGAGTTCTATCAAGCAAATGCCAATTCAATCAATATACAGTATTTTCATTTTTATTTTTCAAGAAAATTGGTAAAAAAATATTTTGAGAAGAATTTGATAAGTTGGTTATTTTTTACGTATGGTTGTAGTTTTATGGCATCCATGGGACATAATGTCTTTAAGAAAAACTCGGGTGACAAAACATGTGAAATTGTACAAAGTTTCAGACTTTCAGCTGTTGAAAGAGTCAGACAATCTTATCGAGATTGATCAGGGCAAATTAAGCAAATTTTAAGTACAAAAATGAACGTTTTAACAATGTAAAATGTTTGAACAAAAACTATGAATACTTTATAATCAGTCGTTTAAGATGTTAGTTGTCAAAAGATCGAAATTTTAATTAATGATTGAAGTAAAAATGTAAGAAAATGGATTAATACAATGTTTACAGAACTCGTAACATTCCGTTTTTGCAAATCAATTAACTAATGGCAATTAACAGGTTAGTTATTGTTATAAATAAAAATTACTTAAGCTTAGGAATTTAGCTTCCAAATTTTAATACGCTATGGGGACGGGTTAAGCCTAATGTGACCATTTATTTTTGTCCTCAAAACGGGACATCTACCTATTTTTAAGCAATAGTATGTATACTCAAGAAAACACGTATTTTTTCATAGTTTGTATATATTAATTAAAAAAAAAGGAATGTTGATAAAGAAAATAAGATGAATATATAATATAGATGTGAAAAAAATTATGTTGTTTTACATTTTTCTGATGAATAATTTTTCTTAAGTATAACTGGGTTTGCTTTTAAATAAGACTGGAATTCTTGGCTTGTGTTGCCCTCTTTTTGAAAACGGGACATTTCGACGTCCCGAAGCTGTATTTGGAGACAACGGGACAGGCTACCTAAAAATGGGACGGTCCGTTCAAAACTGGACGGATGGTCACTTTAGTTAAGCCTGTTCACGGACGAGTTGCATAGTAAATATTCTCACAACGATTACTTTAAAACATGTTGAATTAATAGATACTTGTATTAACACAATGTTTGTGGAACACGTAAATTCACGTGTTTGCAAATGATCTAAAAACAATGTGTTAGTTATATACATCTAATAAAATTGTAGTTGCGTTAGTTTAAGAATATAAGTATTAAAATTTTTATGGGTGGTGGAGGGGGGGGGGGATAAATTAAGAGGATTGAGAAATAAAAGGCTTAAAACTTCCATGATGACATCAGTAATACGTGATGTTCATATTCTTTTTTTAATTTTCATGGTTACAAATATAATTTACGCAATGAAAATAATGTCTACCATAATCACAATACAATTATTGGGCCCACCTTATTAAGTCATATAATTCTTCTAAAATAATGATTGAAAAAAAAAACATACTAAATTTTCAATCATATTTTAATTATGGTGATAAAAATATTTAAAAAAAACTTGTTCAAATAATTTCAAATACGGACCTGAAGTCTGGCCTGCGCCAACTTTCACTGTAGACGAGCGAAGAAGCAAATATTTGTTTAATTGACAGTCAAAAAACATTATTTACGTAAAATAAATAAATTTGAAACACCGTCTATAAACAAGAGTTATAATGAAAATAATATATTAATATAAATAAATAAATGTGTAGATCCAATTACGCCCCCAGTCCGAGTTTCCAAATTCAAATTTAAAAATACGCATTCCAAAAATATAATCTCAACCATTTTAGTGTCGATGACTTTATTATTAAATTTCATGGTTTGTTGTCTTTTATTGTCTATGTTTATTTAAATATTGTGTTCGTTCGATATTCGATATCTTATACAAAAAAAAAATTGCTATATAAAAAACTAATTTTAAATTAAAATAACTTAAAAGTGTATTATAAAATATATCTACATATTCGAAAAATATTGTGAAATATTTATTAGTCCAAATAATATCCTTCGAATTAGTGTTAAAATTATATTATCAGCCCTGCTATAAAAAAATGGTACGAAGGTTGTATATAACTTACTTTTGTATTTTATAGGATAAAATGTTATTTTCCCACACTTGGCATAAAACTTTACCACTCGGTTACAGGGTAATTAGTAAATTATTTCAGTTAACTGCAAATGTGAGAATCAAATATGAAAATTAGAATCTTAGGCTGTAGATGTCAGCACTGTGCATTATCCACTGGTCTAATTAATCCATTGCCAATACTGTGTGATAATGATAAATAGTTGTAAAAAATGCTGTATAAAATTTTGAATCAAATATACTAGTATCGTAGGTGCACTTTCCTTTGTCACTAAATGAGTTAAATTTAAAATCCCGCCAAATGTAAAAAGCCCGCCTGACGGGGCAACGCATTTTTCAATTTCCGAACAAGCTTCATAATTATTATTTTATATTCCATCCTTTTCAAATGTATTGTAAAAGAAATGAAACAAAAAAAAACACTGATCGAAATCAAAATCAACCGGAGAACACGTTCAATAAACTAAAACCGAGCAAAACGTATTGTATTTAAATGATTCAAACGAAAAAAATCCCAATCAATAATGTAAATACTGACCCTTTTACCTTGGCAATACCGAGCCGCAGAATGAAATGTATAATTCAAATTTGAAGGAGTTAAAATCTTTATGTGTGCATTAAATAATAAATTTGAATGTTTCGTATTTTGTTCGAACATATCCGACTTTTAAGACCATCAAATCAAACCGTATTCACTTGAATAATAAAGGTTGTTATCAAATATCAATTTACAACACATACTGCGTTATTGAATGTATATAATATTGCATTTTATTGGATGAGTGTCGAAAAACTGTACTCAATAATATGCCTTATACATTTGACAATAAATGTGAATTTAGAATGAAAAATTGATATGACATACGTTTCAATTTAAATTAAATCTGGTCTGTATGATGTACTAGGAATTACGTTGGTACTGTACGTAGATTTTTATTCCTTTTTTGTTTCGTACAGAGATATTGTGTTCTCTTCCATATGTGTAATATTGAATGCATGTAACAAAGATAAAATGGCGTATAATTAATTATATTTCATTGATTAATAATTTTTAAAAACTTTAATTATGTACATAACTAAATTGTACAACATTTTTTCGTTCATAGATAACTTAAGATCTACTGCGTAATACAGATGAAGTGAAAAAAATCACCATACATAAAACCATTTGGTTATTATTAAACACATGTCTTATAATAATATAATATAATAATAATAATAATATAAGTCTTTAACACAATGACACTAAATTTTCAAAATTCTAAATGAAACAATATGTGTCTATGACAATAAGATTATATGTGGGGCGGAAGTGATCCTTCTGGAAGTAAATCAGACCACCCCTTTGTGCAACGGCTGGACAAGTGGCGATACTATTATGTTAGTTATTTTCTTTGACGTTACATCTCTCTGGTGCAAATTTTTTGTAAATCTGTAAGATTTAAATACAGTAGGTAATTGGCTATCCAACATAATCTGTTTCAAGACTATATTCGCTATCCGAACCGTTCGTTAACCGATCATTGATAATGTCAATTGGTTTTACAAATTGAATAAGTAGATTAGAAAGATTGCTTTAGTTCGTTATTCGAACGCAAAAATCTCAGTTCGCAGTTTGAACTGTTCGCTAAACGATTATCAAATGGTATATGAAAAAAAATCTTTCGTCTTTATATAATTTTCATGGATCTTTAGTAGTATTTCCACAATTTTAAAATAATGGTTAACACCAGTTTCGCTCGTCACTCATTTTTTTACATTCAATCTTGTTTTTCGTTTACTTTTTATATTAAAATCTAAGATTGGATCCTATCGTGTTATTACAGAAATAACCGAGTAGTGGGTTTGTCGACATTTGTAAGAAACGAAAAAAACGTTTTTTGTTAAATCAAATTACTTATAACATATGGATGCATGAAATTCACCAATCTATATTTTTATAACTTATAATCAAAATTTTAGTGTAAAATAAATAAATAAAAAAAGATCATTTATCTCCTTTTCTGTTACAAAATCCGACACAAGTGAGCTATGTTTTTTTAACTCTATCGAAAGAAGACAGTCTAATGCAAAATATACCTATCTCTTTCAATCATATTTATATCTTACATTCAAAACATCTCAACTCTTCATGATTATAAGTAAAATATACCTTTACATTTATTATAAATATCGGCTATTTTTGTATATCTACAACATGCATCTTTTAAATTGTTCTTATATTGGTTAAAATATCTTCAATTGTGCTTTGAAACATTGAAATTTTTAAACAAATGACAATTGCTTTGGCATGCTACTTTACATGTTATCAGTACTGTGGTGATAAGGCTTAAAATGCCTTAGCAGATATTTTTGATATATGACATAAATGTTCCGCGTAGTTTTTGACAATTTGGAATATTTTTCGAGATGTATGGATTCCTCTCGATCTTTTTCCTTAAAAACGATTTATTTAAATGTAATTTTATATTTTGTCCGCTTTTTTGGAAAGAATCACATTTTAAAATCTGACTGTCTTGTGTAATTGCTAATTAAATGGGAGCTCAAATACAAATACGGTTTATCAAATCCAAGGCTCAACACCTCGAAGGTGTTTATCTCTTACCTTAATGTGTTACACTTTGTCCTCTACTAATATGCAGTATTTGGACTTCAGATGGAGTATTTCCCTGTTTAAAATTTGAATTATGACATCTACATTTAAGATTACATTTTTTGGAAGAGTACGGGTAAAAGGTAAAAAGACATACTATGACAAGACTTGTGTTTAGCTAACCACTATTGTTACGCCTCGTTTTTAAAATCGGTTGGATCAAAGAGAATATAAAACGCCACATGCTTAGGAATGTTCCATACTAGGATTCGATCCCGTGAACATTGATATGGAACGACGTTGTTTTTTTAGAAACACAACTCTGCTATCTTACATAGTTAACCATTAGATATTACTTATATCCGACTGCATGACCGCCATTAAATATATTTCATTATTTTAGCTGAACCGTTTTCAATTTATTATAATGGTATTTTGAATACAAGCTGTTTTTTAAATTAATTTTTACAAGTATAAGAGATTTTTTTTTGTGAAAATTGTACAATTTGATATTTTATTGCCTTTGGTTAAAATAACTCTTATTAATGACGCAGATTAATAATCATTACATCTGTGATATAAAAATATTAATTATGTGTGCAGACACAAATTTGAAATTGGAACAGAAATTAGAATTTGTCAATTACAATTGTTAATCAAATCACAATTCGTTTTTCAATCATTTGAAATTCGAACGAACGAACCCATAAAAAGGGCATTCGCATTACAACTTTGAATTTGAAACGAACGATGTTCCTATGTTTGACGTTTGCCCGTAAAATTATCGTAACCAGGAAAATGTAATACTGATGTTATTTTTTCACAATTCCTGTCATTTATGAAGGTATCCAAAAAGCTAAGCTAAGTCTAGTTTTTAAATGTGAATTAATTTAATTATTCGGAAATTATTGTAGGAGGTATTTATATTTTTATTTTACCTTACACTTTATTTTTTGAAATACTTAGGTAAACTTCCGTTTGCCTAAGTATTTCAAAAAATCTTAAAATTTTTATTTAAATAATAAAACGTAATGTTTCGTAATATTTCCACAATTTTAAATTCTCCACCTCAGGGCCGGCTTTGCTCTTCACAATCATTATAAAGTGATACAATACAAATTGAACAAAAAGAAAATTTATTTAGAAAAAAAAAAATTTAACGAAATTTTAATTTTGATTAGTAAATAGTACTGTACCAAATGTGATTTATTTGGCTATATATGTAGACGATCAATACTTTCTTCTTTATGATTTTTTTAACGCGAAATTCGTTTAACACTAAAAAATGTTTCAGTCCCACAGTATTTTGGTAACCACTTTTGATTGTCCATAATTTTTTCAGTCGTATTGCTTTTAAAAAACAACAATAAATATTTTATCGTACTCTTTTGCTAGAATTGTTAAATTTCTTTTAACACACTAGAAGTTAGAAACGCCTACATATGTATGTCAAACGTCTGCTAAGAAGTGTCAATGGTGACCTCGATATGGTAATTTTTCAATTTATGTTATATAAGAAACAATAAAATTTTAAATATAAATTAAAAACACACAGTTTCCCTTCTTAATTATTCTCCATGTTTTAATTACTTAACAGTGCACCAAAAAAAAAAATTAACAACATTGAGGCACATTTTATATTTATTTTTTCCAGTATTTTAAAGATTTATGGAATCGTGCAATTTTTATTTTTATCCTAATGTTTTCCTTATATAAATACTAAGAAATCTGCATCCTAATAATCAATATCATAGTTTCAATAGATGATTAAAAAAAAACGTACAAACAAATGATTTTTGGTAGTCATTGGCTTTTCAACTGTAGGTCGTAATAAAAATACAATACAACAGAACAACACAGTTATTAAAATATAAACGCATTTTAAAGTTGTTTAGTTAACACAAGCTTCAAGTGTAGTAACTACTCGGTTACTAAATCTCTCTTTATTTGAAGAGTGTAAGGATAAAAAGGATAGAGTTAGGATACCAGTAGCGGTTAAGGTATCGATCCCTCTACAACTTATTATTTAGGATCGGATGTTAAGCAGAAAATTTTAGATATTACAAGAACGCATGCTTTTGAACAAAAAAAATTAATTAGATTAAAAAACTGTTTTTACAGGTGGCTGGGAACGTGAAATCTTGAACAGAAGCAAACGACATTTACCACTACACCATCGACTAGGCAAATAATCAATAATACCCATGCTTTCAAACGAAAATCAGTACAACGTTTGAAAAAAAAACTGATTGTACCAGGACTCAAGTCAGCGAGATCCTTTACAGAAGCTTACAACGTTGACGATTGCACCACGGACAGGCCACCAATTGATATTAAAATGTTTTTTGTATTTTTTAAATAAATTTATTTTATGTTATATGTGTTTTTTGTTAACATAATATTGAATTGTGTTACGAAAACTAAATATTGTACAACCCTCTTTAAGGGAATATCTGAAAAATGTTTAGAAACAATGGCTTAAATTAAAGGTAACTAAATTACGGATCGCAAGCACCAAAAATCCAGTTCGCCATAGTTTATTTATCGTATCGAAAATTTTCGCGTAATTCAAGGCTTTATTATGATAAGCTATCTAGGTCTTCGCCTTTGGTACTTATGGGAAGTGTGTCTTGTGGGATAAAAAGTTTGGTGACCCTCGGCTTAAATGAAAATAGTATTGCCTATGTCCATCTAAGCACACGAACAAAATATTGCAATTCATCAGACGCCTTGACTGTTGTGTCACTATGCCATCGATAGGATGCATAATAATCGATCACAGGTCACGGTTTGTATCTTGTCGAGGGTTACGATGTTTCAGCGGTCGCGCCGCAAAGTGTTCGAATGTTCGAAATTCGAATGCATTTTTTGAATTATCCCTTTCTGGTTTCATTTTTTTTTTTTTACTCGCCGCGCTTTTTATGTTTCATTTTCTTTTTCATTTATTTATTCCCTTTTTTCATTTATTATCGAGCTTTACGTGGCGACCGCTTTTAACTTTTAAGGCATATTCTGCGAACGCCGAACGATTCACTACGGATGAGCTGTTTTATGCACATGTGCACATACATAAGGTTAAATCCAGGGCTGTGGAGACGTTAAAAAAACAGGAATCCAACTCCAACATTAACCAACAAAACGACTCCAACTAAAAAAGTTTATTTTTGACAGGTTTCTCCTACCTTTCCTATTTATGTGCGTTAAATTAAAGATCAACCAATCAACCTGTAAATTGTTCATTGAGATATTCTTCAAAATCGTCATTTCAAAAAAGTAATCGGAATCACTCGTTATTCACGACTCCGACTCCAGAGTCCTGGATAAATCAAATGCGAATTTAATTTAACAATAAACGAAGTAATTTTATTACAATTTTGTCTCTACAAAAAACTCGAAATCATGATGCTATTAACCGTACATCGTTATCCTAATTGTATGAATGTAATGTATGAGCAAAACATGTTTAATTTATAATTATGAATAGTGTTAGTATGGTTTTATTTAACCCTTTGATTGCTAACATGTCAATTGTTGAGACGACCGATTGCAGTGTGTAGATAATGTCAAAACTTCTATCTCAGACCTGGGGGTCGCGAACTTATACGGTTAACTAAAAATTTTCTTTTGTATGCTTTTGGATTGTATGGGGGATCACGGGTCACATGGGTTTTATGAAAAGGGGTCGCCACTCGAAAAGTGTTGGGAACCTAAGATCTAAGAGCGTATTTTAGTAATCAAATAAAGCCTGATGTGTCATGAAAATGTATATTTTTTTAAGGGGTTAAATGTCACTTCTTGATGGAAAGTACTTATTGATGATGATGATGATGTTGATAATGTTGCGATGAAGGAAACCGGTCCTGATCAAAAAATATGTTGTGGGGAAAAAGTACTAAAAATGTGTATTTATTGTTTAATATACGTTATTTTGGTTTGTAAGTTTTGACAGAACGTCGAAAGCACATACGTAAAAACAAAATAACATTTTTATGACAGACAGATTTAATGAATTAAACAACCATATAATGGTGTTCCTCGTGTTGATCAATTGATCTACACTAGGAACATGAAACAGGACATGATCTTAAAAATATAACATTTTTAATGATGTACTAAAAATGCGTTTTTATTAATTAAATTAGTTAACATCTTCATCAACTAATTATTAATTATTTGATGTCGAAATATCTGATACATTGTTCAGAAGTGAAAAGCTTGTTAGTAAACTATCAAATATTCAGTGGCAGTATTAAGAGAAGTGCGAAATACTTTCGGTTGAATGAATGTTAACCAGGTGTCGATAATATGGTTAAATAAAATTGAAACTCACCCTATGGTTATCGCCATTATAGATGGTCCTGCGCATATATTCGCCATTTATAAATTCAGATGGATTAACATAAATTTGCATAAGGCACACACTTGAAAAACAAAGAGATATAAAATATTTTAACAATTACATGCCGTGTAAATAAATGCCTATGGGTATCTATACAATACATAATATCGGCTTACGTATATGTGTAAGAATTACTTTCACTGTCTGCCATTTTGTGCTGGAGAAATTTGAGCGTTATAAAGCACTGCCCAAAAATGATATGATTGTTCACATATTATAATTCGTTCTTTTTTTAAAATTTACAAACTTTCGGGACACAAGTTTATTAAGCTCAGAATTATTCAGAATAACACTGATGTTGAATATGAATTGTTGAAACTTTGTTCATTAACGCTCGCGGCTCGAATTTCGTCTTTTGGCATCTTCAGGCATTCTCTCACACGGACGCAACAGAACTGACAAAAGTCAGACAAAAAAGTTTGTGAAGTGTCACACATGTGCCAGAAAATGTTGAAAAGTGAAACCCGAGACGTTAGTGGTGGAATACATGTGGAATCGTGAACCAATGGAAATCCATAAATTGATTTTATAAATCTATTGATTCTAGAATACAATCCCATGAAATATGATGGAAGTTACGACGTTGATCAGCAAACCACGAACAATATTGAAAAGTTTAAATACTTATTAAAATTTAATTAAATCCTTATTTACTTCGTGTTTTATTGTTTATAGATTTTTGGCTTGAATACCTTTACTGCAGTTAGTTTGGGTACCTTTAAAATTCTTTGTTACTAAATTAAAAACCACTCGTTGACGACCGTTTGTTTGAAGCATTGGTGGACCAAGCGTTAGATTTTTACTGTTGTGTACATGGAACACAGTTTTTGATAGCTGATTGTCAACAATTCTAATAAAATAATTAATCGAAAATGAAAAAAAAAAAATTATTTCTACATTTAAAAAATTATTTGAACCGAACAGTTACTTTGACTTTTCAGTTAACGATCAAGCTGGAAGATCGCTACAAATAAATAGAGTAACTCATTTTTTCAGTGACAATTAATTAAAGGGCTGTGGAATAAAAAACGAACGTCGAATGCTTTTTCGATTAGACCAGCGGCCAAGAAACTTTTTTAAACATTACCCCAAAATATCGTCGATATTAGTAGAAAGTCGATATTACCCCCTCATTTTGAAAAGGAGACAATCAATGTCAATGTCAATTTAAATTTAAGATTTTTTATTGAATTAATTTACACGGAAAATAATGATTCCTTATTACTCCCAAAATTTTAATTTTTACCCCATTTTGGGTAATTTATGCCAGATCCCCGACCGCTGGATTAGACGATTATGCAGAATATCTTTTTATCACAATCATTTTTTTTATAAAATATAGTTGGTAGCTATGTCAGAAGATGGCGTGAGCCGAAATAGCTATCAACTATATCTTGTAAAAAAAAACGTAGACCTTAAATACATTGCTATTTTTTCACCGTGTTATAATGGAGTTCTACCAAGTAAATGCCAATTCAATCAATAAATATCTCAATGAGCAATTTGTCGGATAGCTTGGTTGGTCTATAATTTAATGCACGTAAATAGAAAAGGTAGAAAAAAACCAGACAAAAATAAAGTTTTTTTTTATTCGAATTCTTGGTTTTTCAACAATTTTACATTCTTGGTTAATTAATATATTAAAAAATAATACTATCGATTTACTGACGTACAATTCAAGTGATGTTTGGTAAAATGATATGGACATCGGATTACGGTTAGTATTGCTAGATTCGCGATGGAAGTAATTCTGTCAGAAGGAAATTTTTCATTGATAATGTATGATAGATTGTAGAATATACGAACAAGTTACCTACGTCAACTCGATGCACAGGTTTGATCTTTAAAAGCTTCGTGAAAAACGAAAAAGCTTTCGAACTGTCATTACAATAAAAGTTTTCCGAAATTATGGCAAAAATCACGTGTGGATTTTGTAGTAATATGATAAGAAAGACAAAAATATGTTTCGAGGGTTAAAAATTGCACCCCTAAAATGATGTTAAAAAAGTCTTAGATTGTCCCATCACTGGGGGAAAAACGATGTTTTTTTTTTGCTAAAGAATGTTTACTCACATTTGACGTGTATTGAGTTCACAGTCGTGACTAAGGGAAACAACGTCGGATAGGATCTGAAAGAATATATTATATTATATTTATTTCATCAAAGCAAATTATTTGAATTTATATACAATATATTATTGACAAAATATTTGCAGTATTTTATTGAACGATTTTTTAATACAGTTGTAAAATAACGTAAAGTTAATGATTTATTACACAATATTATATTTGATTGTGAAATATTAATAGAGCTGAAAAATTCAACATTCTTCCATAAATTCAAGTAACGATAATTATAGAGTACACAATTAATTTAATTAAATATGATAAATTAAACATTTAAAAAAAAAACAAATGATTGAAAATATAAAGATATTCAAATGAAATGTGGCCGAGTTAGGATTCTCAAAGTGTAGTTTTGCTACTACCAGAATCAGGACTAAACCTACTTACTATATACGTAAGTTGTGCGGCCGAATATAATTTACTACGAGCACGCGGGCGGCTAATTTTAGGGGTCGGCAAAAATCAGTAAGATTTTTTACGTTATATTTTATCATTGACTACATTTTTGAGAATTAATATTACATCTAAACTGACATACAGTTATACAAAAATATTTTTACTGGAGTTGCATAAATGTGTTATCTACGTTATGCATACCAAACTGTATCAAAAAATGTATTATAGAAAAATAGGTATGCTTTTTTATGTTGACATTTTTTACACGTAGAAAACCTTATTGAACCTGTATAAGTACGCTTGGCGAAAAAAAAAATGATGGCAAGCATTATAACAATATTTAATAATTCACAATTATGTGAGCAAAAATATGAAAATTACATTGCACATTCGTTGGTTTGACCTGCTCGCTTTAAAATTTTCTGCGAATATAAAATTTCGTTTCAATTGTAACGCTAAATGCATAAGGATATAAGCTGTCAATTCATGGAGCAGAAGCCAGTCAAAATATGCATACAAATACAAGAAACACGCTTCACAAATATAATTGTAAAAAATAAAACTGATGTTTTTTTGATACTAGAAAATTTTTATAGAAAAACTTCAAGTGCATTATTGCCACATATTGAATGCAGATATGGAAACTTTAAATCAACTGTGAGGTAAACTTCTTGGAGGCATTTTGAGATAAATGTTGATTGGTACAAGCCAAATCTACGTAATGATATGCACATATAAAAATTATGTCACACTTAAAAAGCAAAACCTCATATCTACTGTTATAAATATTTTCCTGCAATTTCAAAGCATTTAAGTTTTATAAATATAAAAATATAATATACAAAAAACAGAACACTCAGCATCAACAATGGTTTTATAATTTCACTTCCTTGCGTATTGTATATGTATACGTGTATATGTGTGTACGTTTGAACGTGTATTTGCGAGTGTGTGAGTATAGTTTATGGGGATACAAATGACATCATAATACGTGTGGTGTCCACGTGAACCCGATTATGTGTGTATTGCTCAGCTCTGTAGCGAATTACGGTACAATTATACAACAAATATATCAACACGTAAGAGGTGAAGAAGATTTGAACAGTTCTGATGCCGACGCGCCGTAGATCATAACGCTCCATCAATTTGATATAAAGAGAAACTGGATAAGAAACTAAACTAAACCAAATTATAGTTTGAATAATTAAATAAGTAAATAGAAGTTTGAATAATTATATAAATTTATTGAAAGTATAAAAAAAACAATTTAATACAGTTATCTTCGAAACTAGCAATATTTGACTTATTTCACTTTTGATTTCAGATGGTGATAAGTTGGTAGGTTGAATTTGGCCCGCGGGCCGCAGATTGAGAATGGCTCCATAAATATATTATTAGAATTTATATGTTTAACGCTGAAAATGTTGCATATAGTTAAAGGATGTGTCTATCCAGATAACATATTTTTGTGGTTTATATTATTTATAGCTTTACTGTGGAGGCGGTTTTATTTTCGTTCGTAAACGGGCGGCAAAACTCCTAGGCGTGGCCCTGGTCAAAACAGTCAATATGTATTACTTTCAGTAACTGAGTCATCTATCCGTATGACAATGAAACATTAAAACAAGAACAAAAAAACTGAATAAGTAATAACATATATTTTCTAAAAACCGGTTGTCGGAAAGAATTGTCGCAATTCGTAGCCATTTATCATAAAACACTATTTAAAAATGGTGTCACAGACTTCTCGGGCGATATGTCAATCTAAAAAAATATTCAAATATGTACATAGTAACTATTATTTTTTAATTTAATTTACAACAAATTGCTGCAAATTAAATGACATCTATTTTATGAATAAATTAAAAATTTATTAATATTTATTTAAATACTTCGTATAACACGATCATTAACTTCCGCATAAAAATATTGAACTTCATAAATCGTTTTGTAGAGGTACTGTATTATACGAGACAAAAAATTAAATTCTGAAAACACCTAAAATTTTGTCATGATATTCAGTATGTTATTTTATATATATAAAACAATACCCTAAGAACTGTTAATATCACGGTGAATAAAATAATAATGCATTTTAGTTCTACAAAACTATTTTTTTAGATATGGTTGATAGCTATAAGATTTCGGCTCACGCCATCGTCAGAACTATGCTTAAACGAACATTTGCTTATCTATATATAGCTGTGTAGAAAAGGTACACAATACATCTTCTCTCCTGTTTTAACGACCTAAAAAAGCTAGGTCGTTAAAACATGAGAGTAGATGTATTGTGTACGTTTTCTGCATATCTACATATAGATAAACAAATCTTCTTTTAAGCATAGTTCTGACGATGGCGTGAGCCGAAATAGCTATCAACTATATCCTAAAAAATAATTTTGTAGAACCAAAATACATTGCTATTTTTTTTCACCTTGTTATAATGGAGTTCTACCAAGCGAATGCCAATTCAATCAATAAACTGTTTATATATATTATATCTAATATAACACTTTTTTGAATGACACGAGTTTGAATGACTTCGGTAATTCTCGATACATCAGTATTGCTCGATGTATCGAATTTAAGCAAACAAAAGGTTAACAGATATCTGATCGACATATAAAATATGTAGCCACAAAATAAAGTGTTGAGGAGTACCCTTTTGAAGAAAATCGATATGCTTCTTCATAAGAAGTACGTCAAATGGAAACGTGACGGACGTTTTTCCAAGAACGGTTTCCATGACGCTAGAGGAAGAAATAGACAAGATAAAAGCTCTCAAATGTATCAACAGATTTTCCTATAAGCAACAAATGGTAATAAATTAAATAATGTTATATATTAAACACCAATTAAAGACTTGAATATTATTAGTGATACAATAATATACATAAAAAAATATTTGTAAAAAAATTGAATTGTTACAACTTTGTACGACTCCAAATGTTTTGTCATGCTGATAACTGACAGTTCCGATGCATCCGCGTGGTAGAACGCCTGAAGATGCCGAAAGGTGACACCCGGATCGTTAGTGACAAGGCATGTGGAATCGTACAAAGTTGTAACAATTCAAATTTGATATTGAATTTTCACCAAGCGCCTTCGGCCGATATCATAAATTATGAATTTGTAGGCTGCCCAAGGCGACGGAGTCGTTAAAAAAACTCCGACTACTAAAAGTTTGATTTTGTAAAAAAAATTCTTACTTTTACTGTTTATTTCATCATCATCATCATCATCAGCCGGGGTCGATCCACTGCTGGATGAAGGTCTCCCCCTGCTTTTTTTTATTCAGGGGGGTTGTTTGGACATAGCAACACCACGCTGCCGAGGCGCGGGTTGGTGTTCGGTTTTCTGTCCGGGTTTTCCTTCCCATAGCCAAGAGAACACGGCACGCGGTGTTCCCGATCGGTCACCCATCCAAGCACAATCCGCGTCCAATGCTACTTAACTTCGGTGATCGAACGAGAGCCGGTGCTTTCAACGTGGTATGGTCGTTGGTCCAAGTTAGGCAGCATTAGACTATTTATGTATGTGTATTAAATTGAAGATCAACCAACTCTACAGCTCTGGTGGAAGTAGTACTAAATAATGTGTCTTCATTATTTAAAATATCATGTCTATGAAACCAAAAGTGTCAACGCGGTGAAAAAATGGCAATGTATTTTATTTCTAAAAGATTTTTTTATAAGAAATAGCTATCAACTATATCTTATAAAAAATCACGTAGAACTAAAATACATTGCCATTTTTTCACCGTGTTATAATGGAGTTCTACCAATTGAATGCCAATTCAATCGACAAGAATGTCAACTGTCAACAGTTGAGACTTTCGCAGTCAGAAGGCTACAAGCAACGATTTTAGACAATATTTTATTATGATATATATCTTAGGGAATTTTAAAAATGTGAAAATGTATTGCGACGTATTTGTTCTTATGAAAAATGTCGTTTTTTAATCCGTAAAGAAACTTAAGTGTAAAATATGAAATAAAACCCAAGTACAAATACAAAATGAAAGAATGAACTGTCTATAAAAAAAAAATCCAACATACTTCGTTGGTATTAGGGGAATATTAAATTTCATCCAATTTCTGTGAGACGCCCAAGAGGTACTTATATGATTTTTAATATAAAAATGTAATATGGTTCAAAATTGAAATAAAAAAAAAATAATGTGAAAAGGGTTCAACTGTGCGATGCTTTGCCCGCGAGTCTATACACACAATACGAATAATCTACGAGTGTATTGGTTTGATGTTTGGCAGTGTGTGAAAGGTATGGGGTTCGATTTTCTTCGCCGCCTCAGTCACTTGCGGCCTATCGAGCGAGAAGGTTCGGTCGGAGCGATCAATTTATTTCTTTCAATCATTTAAACTTATTATTTATTTATTTATATTATTAGTTGTCATACAATAATCGATTGACGATCGCCGGTTGAGCAGACTATATTTTAAAATAATTATCGTTTTTTTTTTTTTTGTATAAACTGTTTTTCGTTGTTATCATTTTAATTGTGTACGATTGGAGGTTGTGTTTGGCAGTTATTAAAATTTAATATCGTGCCTATATTTGACAATAATCAAGTGAAATCGCTAAAAAACAATTGTGTATTCAAATATAATTAACAATTAAAGACTATTAATTAGTTTTTATTTAAATTATTTGTGCTTATTTTGAAATTAAAACTGTCAGTGTGATTTAAAATTAAAATAACAAATAAGACTGTATAAACAATAAACAAATAAAACAGTGACTTTTTAATGTAAAAAATATTTAAAAAAATATACTGTGTTTTGAAATAAGTGACATTTATAAAAAACAAAAAAACAGGCCTTAAATTATTTAATGTGCAGTGAAATGATTGTGCAGTCGATTTTGATCATTATAATTTTCATTATCAAGACATCAAAGGTTCGAATAATTTAATATATATACATTTAAATTTAATGCCTATATGTAAACATAAAAAAATATTTTATTGTTTTTATTTTGTAAATAATTACTAATGAATTATATTTGGCAAACTGGCTGATTTATTATGATACCTAAATGTTTTTTTTAATTGCATATTAGTAATTTGGTATTAAAAGTCAAATACGTCCGACGCAGTAAATCAATCCCTTGTAAGCAAGCGTGATAGATTAGCAATAATTTAGTTACGGTGTTTTTTTTTATACAACGTACATATAATAATATTATATATATATTTTTTTTTATTCGATCTCATTGAGTTTGATAAGATTATCCTCTATAATTTTTACTCTTGACGAAATATATCAAAACATTTTTTTTTATTACAAAGTAAAAGCTAGCAGATAACTTAATCTTCACAAAACTTTTTGTAAATTCAATTTGTTACTGTATTATTTCGTTTAAAACATACACATTATATTGAAGATTTAGTCATTCTATTAATTAATTAAACTAGTATATAGTGTAATAATTAATTAAAATGGCATGATTAAAATACCTAATACCTACTAGTATTCAAAAATGTATATATATATTTTATTGTCTTGAAATTATTTACTATTTTGATAAAAAAAATTGTACGTTACTAAGATTATTGAAAGTTAATTTAAAAAGTATATATAAGTGCATTTATGGTTATTTAAGGTAATAGAAATTGCTTTAATGATTATTATGTTACTGTCACTTCTTGGTGGAAATTCATGATATATCAGTTGACAATGCTCGCGATAAACGAAACCGGTCCTGGTAATTAAAAATATATTTTGGAAATAAGTATTAAGATTTTTTTTTATTATTTGAAATAATGGAATAGAATTATTGATGTCGGTTGATATTTTAAGAGTATTTTTTATTATAAATTATATTTTAAATTAATATAAAGCGTACATATATTTCTATATTAAGGGTTTGTAATTGTATCGTATCAATTATGAATATTGTTAATACAGTTCTACTTCGTTGTGGGTATATATTTTTTTTTAAATATTTAAACGAAATAATTTTTAACTAAACAAATTTATAAATAACTACGGTATCAAAATTTTTATTGTCACAACTAAATTGATGGTAGATTTTAATTAGTGCTGTTTTGGATAAATACAATAGACCGCAAGACAGTAAATATTATATCATAGAGTGTGTACAGTTTTTCCCAATTTTTTTACAGTCGCTTTAAATATGGAATGAACATGAATTTAAACATTTCAATAAATAAAACTATTTCAAAGGATTCATAATTTTCATTCCTTTAGCATGGTTTAAATGATTTTTTTGTGATCCGTATAATAAAAAAAATATATTAATATTGAATAAATGAACTCATTCTTCATTTTGAGAGATATCTGTTATTGTTAGCAATTTCCCATCTGATATATTTCTTTAAAATTCTAAAATAATAAAACAAAATTATGTTAGATTATTTTAAAATTAGAAGTTGTATAGTTTTGATAAAGGGTAAGCCGAAATAGTTATCAACATATCTTATAAATTTTGTATGACTTAATTACGTTACTATTTTTTCACCGTGTTATTTTAAGACAGTTAATTATATTATTATCAAATCGACTCAATACCGAAGAAATAAGTAAGCTTATTAATAAACCGTACAAAATATGAATTATATTACCTTTCAAATTTTATTTCGAAAGTAAAATATAAGAAAATATGCAGGAGATTGGTAGGAGAAAAATATTTAAAATTGTTAACCTTTCAAAATATTAATTTACTATATTGGCTCTGACGTCATAACAGTACATTCCAAGAATTGTAACAAAAATATTTTACATGAAATAACAATGGATGTTTTATAACTCTTAAAATGTCTTTAGCAATAAGCTGCCGTTTTACTTATGACGATAATATAAGACAGTTAATTTTAAATTAAGTAATATATGTGCAGTTTGCTGAGAATCCAATCATAATAAGAAATATTTAATATAATATATAACTAACATTGTATAGCAGAAAAGAAAACATCTTTGGCCAAGCCAAAATGATGCTTCAAAATTTTTTGAATCAATATTTAGTGTCACAAAAATAGTTTGTTTATTTGTCTAGATAATTGGCAATGTTAAAATTTAAGGTTTTTCATAGAATTAACACCAATGCTTGAAATCTGACTTAACATATATCTATACGATTTTTAAAGTGTTAACTGTCATTTCTTGGTGGAAAGACATTATATATAATTATTTTATTAACACAATTCAGATCAGAACTGGTTTCACCCATTGTGAGCATTATTATACTAAGCAATACAATTAATAATAAAAAATGTTTATGATTATTTTTAAATTATTAAAATTTACGAGTACATCAATATTTTATTTGTACTAATTTATTTAATTTAGATATATATTGCATAATTACCTACGATCTTTTTTCTTGTCGTCATTTGTTTTATATACCTGGTAAATATTAACTCAAACATTTATATTAACATACTTGTTTTAATTTGTGTTCACTCGATGAGCGAAACCGGTCTTGACATTAATAATATAAAATGACGGAAATAATACATACGACACATCGTGTTTTATTATTTAATTATTTACTATATTTCATAATGTGAAAATTAAACACGTTATATCTACTGAGGAACTTTGAATAATTTTGTACCGAAGAACATGTATGTATGACATAAACGTTACGCATAAATGCCCTTTTAGATCCCAAATTATAATACAAATCGGCACAGTGATGGCAAAAGGTTTTCCTTTATTAGTATACATACATTACCTTTCATATATTCTAAAATGTACATTCTTTAACGTATTAGAATTGCTTTTAAATTCGTCACTAAGTTATGTGAAAGATCCTCAAATTTGCCATACTGATTTCCAAATGTTTGTTTTTACTCATCTGAACAATGATGCAAACAGAAATTTTAGCTTATTGATTGTATTGGCATTTACTTTGTAGAACTCCGTTATAACACAGTGAAAAAATAGCAACAAATTTTAGTTCTATAAAATTTACATAAATTTGATAGCCATTACGACTTACGCCCTTATCAGATAGAACTGATGTTCAGAGTTATGTTAGATTCTCTAACTTTTCAAGACCGATTTCCAAACTTTGTTTTTGCTAATCTGAAAAACTGTGTAAACAGCAATTATGGCTTATTGATTGAATTTGTATTTTTTGGTAAAACTCCATTATTACACGGTGAAAAAATATAAATGTATTTTAGTTCTACAAAATTTTAAAGATACAGTTGATAGCTATTTCGGCTCACCATCTTCAGAGCCAAAATGGCTATCAACTACATCTATAAAATTTCATAGAACTAAAATATACTGCTATTTTTTCATCGTGTTATTATGGAGTTCTATCAAGTAAATGCCAATTCAATCAATACACAGTTGATAGTTATTTCGGTATGATGAGGGCGTAAGCCGAAATAGCTATAAACTGTATAATACCTTATAAATTTTGAAGATCTAAAATACATTGGTAGCAATTATAGCCGTTTGACATCACAGTATTGAATTGTTATCGGTTATTGTAAGTTATGAATTACTTTGATTGGCTCTCTCGTGCTTTTCTGAAAGCTCTAAGGTCGCAGCTTTGTATGTTTGGGTATTGATGGACATTGTGTCACGGGGTTTATTATTCTCCAATTAGATTTAACGCCCCCATTGCCAGAAAGGACAGGCGTGACATTGCAATTAACTGGACCATGATAGTCGGCTCAGTTTCGCTATTATGCCACCGACCGCGTTCGGACTCGATCTTCAAACGTTATCAGTTAACAATATATTTTACTAACAGTATCGGTTTTACTTATCGCAAGTATTACCAACTGATCAACTATTATTTCAAAATTAAAAAAAACAAATTTTTGACTTTAAATTAAATTTTATACTATATACATTATATGTATTGGTTCCTTGTATCAATTAAGGTAAGGTATCTGGTGATAATACATGCAGCTAGAAACGTTGTCTATTGGAATTTAAAATTTTAATATAAGAATTTATTCACGACATAGCACAACAAAATTATGTTGAAAAAAAAAATATCCATTGTTTATTGGTGGTTGTATTTTTTAAGTATTATTATATATACATACTAGAATCATATTGTGCTTTTAATAATTCTGGCTTATTAAAACATACTTCATATTTTGTATTCAATCAATGTATTTTTTGTATGACGCATAGAATTTTTGCAATATATTGTATGCGATAAGTAAAATTCAATAATGATATTTTGGCCAACTGTCGTGACTCAGAATTGCCTATTTTATGAACAAAATTGGAAGTTTATTTTATTGGGGAAATGAATATAGTCATGAATTTAATTTTGCTGGATTTCAATTGAAAAATCAGGTATGTCAGACAAATTGCGTCATTTTAAAGCAGATTTATAATACAGTGAAACCTCGATTTTACGTTTTCCAAGGGACCCTGATAAATAACGGTAATTGCGGGAAACGGTGTATGCTAGAAAGCTTCAAATAATAATAAACAAGTAAAATCGTAAAAAACACTATATAAAATTTATTTTTTAAGTCCTTTATGTTAGTTTGCTTCTTTGTTATTTGGCACTTTAATCGGAACAAAGACTTGTTAAACTTGTGACTAAAAGTTTGTATGTACAGGAATCATTATTACCATGAATTTTACACAACTACATTTGCATCATAAACAATAATACTCGTGTGGTGGATTTCAACCCAAAAAATAGCACATGCGTTATGTCTAACATGTACAGCGGATTCCAGCGTGTCTAGACATAACACCTGCACTTGGCTGTGTCAAACTTGCTTGCCGAGATACGAAGAAATATACAATAAAAACGGTCAATCGGGATAATATTTGTGACGGGACCAAAATATTTCGACGGTTTATCGAGAAAATCGGGGAAACGGTCAATGCGGGATTATTTAACATTATTCTTATGGGAGTTTGACGGGACTATAAAAAATAAGCGTTCCAGCCGGGAAAACGTATTATGCGAGAACGGTTGATCGAGGTTCCACTGTATATTGATCACGGATTAAAGTTTAATATTTTAGTTTGATTTAGCTCGAACTCGTTTTGAATTTAGAATTATATCATTTCTATTCGTTTCATTGAAATAACTGTTGATATACAATAGTGCACGGTCGTCAGGAGTGACTCTTTGTATAAACGTTTGCGGCTCTTCGGACATAAACTCCAATTTCAGCTCATCCCGTGCAGTCTTATAACTTATGAGTTTATGAGATTGAGCTACTAAACAAACTTTTCTCTCAAAATCTCATGCTCTCTCAATATTTGGCTCTACGTATATATACGAACAAATATTCTCAACTATGAACCAAATAAAAAAAAAAAAAACTTAGAAGCGGACTGACAAGTATATATTGGCAGGACAAAGTAAAGTGATATTTGAAGAACGAAGTCCTTTAAATATATATTTTTAATATAACATCTCTTCAATATCAATTATCAACAGACTGCAATTTATCGTCTCAATAGTTGAGAATTTAGCAGTATGATTCGTTTATATGAGACATATAATTCTTAGCGCTGTTCTATACTTTGCCTGTCTTATCAATGAAAATTTAATAACAGCGTTTTAGAATTTCAGTCATTACGATCTTATAAGAATAAATTTCGCAATTAAAGTTCAATTTAAATCCATAATATGTATATGATTGCCTCATTCTAACAAGAAAATGAACTATTAATTTGGTAATATTTTGGTATAAAAAAATTTTTTGGCAGTCATTTTAAAATACTATCTCTCCCTGAATTTTCCAAGCTTTTCCTACGACGGAACAAATTTCGTTTAATTTTAACAGAATGAAAAATGTTAAGCAAACAACATTTTTTACGACTTCAACACGGTGAAAAAATGGCAATATATTTTAAGTTCTCCAAAAAAAAATTGTATAACTAAAAATACATGCTATTTTTTCACCGTCTTGTAATGGAGTTCTACCAAGTAAATGCCAATTCAATCAATAATATAAACTTTTATCACATAAAAATATTCAAATAAAAACAAAGATAAAATATTCATTAAAAATAACTTATTTTGCTTTTTTAACCAAAAGGTTAGAATATATACTAAAACGTTACAAAAATTATAAATTATAAGTTTATTAATTTTGCAACGTCAAAAATATTTTTATAAATAATATTTTTAAATTAAAGGAATAAATAAAAATATAATCACTTGAAATATAGTTTAAAAACTCTGGTTTATTCGTATGATGATCTTCGTATATATAGTTATTTCTAACAGATCATTATAGTCCGTATTTATTTCTAACGTTATTTTAATAAATAATGTTACACTGATCTTTCAAATTCATTTTTTATTAACCAACAGTTGTTCTGACGTATGTATAATAATTGTTATCAATATGAATTCATATGCTAAATATAATATATACTTCAAACCCAATGTAATGTAATACAAGATGTACGATTATATTTCAATTTCAATTAGCAAAAACATATTCCAATTAAATTTGCGTTCAGTTGAACGACAAATAATTTATTTGCAAGAACAACCCTAGAAGTAAACCGTGTCTGGGAATTATTGTGAAATTTACAACCTTTATATCTTGATAAAATAATATCATTTAATTTCAAAACGTGCATATCATACCATGCTAAGTGTTGGATTAATCACAATTTAAATAAAGGATATAACATATAAATAACCATTAACTTTATTTGTAGTAAATTAACTGTGATATATCCATTGTTAACCTATTTTCCTCGAGCTAATGCTTGCTACGTTTGTCAGGCCATAACCAACTAAGCCACGGGTACGATCGTTTTGAATTTGAATGGTGATAGACTTCCAACCAGAATCGTATCAAAAATATTCTTGGTAAATATTTTCAATATATTATACTAATAATAAATTCTTAATTGTATACTAATGTTTAATATTGAAAAAAATCCCAATTGTAATTAATTTCGAATAATGCGTACCCTTGCACCGTTATATTTTAAATAATAACTTGATGACGCTGACTGAAGATGCTTGATGGAATTTAAATATAAAATGTTGGTTGTTGAAACTTTGTACGATTCCAAACGTTTTGACACTCACGATCCGGGTTTCTCCTTTTTGCATCTTCAGGCATTATATCAGACGGATGCAAAATAGACAGTTCTGTTGCATCTGTGCAGAATGCTTGAAGATGCCGAACAATAATTCAAATTTGTAAAAAACTACAATTATTTAACATGTATGAAAAAATAGCTATAATTTTTGATTTATTTAAAAGTAAGGGTTACAATTGCTATATGCAGAAAAGCTCTGTGGGTCGAATCTAGCCCGCGGGCCGCAGTTTGACTGTGGGTTGCCTGAAAGAATCTGATTGAAATAATATAGAAGAATAAAGATGGCTTGTACGAACTTTTACATCCCAATATAAATTAAGCTTCAGTAAACATATCACTTTAATCAAATGATGAAATTCATAAACTACATAACATAATCTTAGAAATGGTTATTTAATTATTTATTTCTGATTTCGGTGGGATTGTCTGTTTTAATATCTTAAATGCCAACGTCGTGTTAGGAATTACTGAGTGTAGTGTGTTAATAGTTAATGCTTAAAAATATCCATATATTTTCGTAAAACTCCAACGGTATTCAAAAATTGTTGTAAAATTACTCTTAATTTTTTTTTATGTCAAGAAAAAAAACTTTTTTTTTATATAATGTCAATATAAACTTAAGAACCGCCAACAGCTAAATAGATTTGCACATCACTATACATGAGATAATCACTGAAAATATGTTACGCTTACAAGAATCCAACCAGGAAGTAATCCTACAATTTTATGCTCCAGTTTCTAGTTAGATGGAAAATTGTAATATTGGTATTAAAAAATAGCAAAATTAAAAAAAAACATATTTGTCCAATTGAATGAAATACAATATTAACTCGTACACTGCCGGACCAAATAAATGAAATCCTAGCACTGAATATTTAAAAAATATAAACACTATATAAAAGATGTCGTTTTAACTCTCTTATATTTTGAAATATCAACTATAAATACACTGTATAAGCATTCAGCAAGTTAAATACCATTATTTGATTATAAGACTGTTATTGACCGACTAAAAAAAGTTTAATTTTGTCAAGTTTTTTTTCATACCTTTCCTATTTATGTGCATTAAATTAAAGATCAACCAAACAATCCGGAACATTGTTCATTGATAGTAAAAAAATCGATAAAAATTATTTAAAATCGTCAATAACGAAATTTATTCTTTCAAATCACCGTGTTGACGAATATTTATCGCGGAATACAGTAGTTTTAAAAATATTTATTCAAATGCTCATCCAAGCTTAATATTTTTTTTCAAATATTAGTGTTAACATTTCGAAATTAATGAACTTCTGCTTAGCGCTGTAGATATTAAATTTTCCACACATATGTGTTTGGTATTGTTAACACCGCGAATCCCAATGCATCGATTGAATTCTTGGCACTAAATTGTTTATATATTTATCGTAATAGAGACGTTGGTCGTATCGATACGTCAAGTGCTTGTAATCGCATCTCAATAAATGACCAAAATACAAAGTTTGCAAAGAGACTATTTTACGACAGTTACTATATTATACTGTGAAGAATATCTTCATACTAAAATTCAAATAAATGTTGCCAGGCCGTAATCTAAAATTAGATATCAAAAACCATGTTATGTTGATAAATTAGACGTTAATATTTGAAATGATAAATTTCGCTTGCCTCGCCAAGGCGACTCAGTAGGTCAGTTTTAATGTAAAAATTGAGCCGCTTAAACTTTTTAAACTTCCCTATATTTTGCCATTCACGACCCGGGTTTCGCTTTACAGCATTCTCAGACTTTCAAATACACGGATACACTCCAATTGACAGGGATTAAATAGTTTATCGTTCGCATATAAGACAAATAAAAAATAATATTTACAAGTCTAAGTATTATTAATTGAATTGCCATTCACTAAGTAGAACTCTATAATAACACGGAGAAAAAATAGCTATATAAAATATGTGTTTTTAGTTTTACAAAATTTGTAAAAAATATAGTTAATAGCAATTTCGGCTTACTACGCCCTCATTTTGTAGAATTTTGTAGTAAAATACATTGCTATCTATTCAACATGTTACTAAGCTTTAAAAAGATAAATTGATTTTTAAATTAATTTTACAAATTAATGATTTCATAATTATGACGTTCAAATTCCGTAAAAATTTCTTATAACCAATAAAACATAATGATTTTGTAATGCCAGGCGTTCAAAAGAATCGACTATCATTAAAATTTTATTGGAAAATTTATAACTCATTATTGTTTCAGATGACGTATTATTGTAAAAAATAAATTATTCCTTTTGTTGACTGATTAAATTCAGTTGGAATCTAAATAAACAAATGGGTATCTAATTATATTATTTTTAATGAAATAATTTTTACTTGTTATAAAACCTTCTGGCTACAGAGTGTTTGTAATTATTATCCATTTTGTGTCGCATTTATATCGCGCTAGTTGCCTTTCGAGATTCCGTTAAAATAAACATTTACTTTACGATTTTTAAACAAGCGCAAAGATCTGTGTAGGTATCTTTTTATGACACACACTGTACCCACAAAAGTTATTTTCAATAATAACTAACCATATCGATTTTAATTTTCTAATAAAACAGTATTTAACGCACTTTTTTTTATTATTTAACTCCAAATTCACATATTCTTTAAATAAAAAAAGGAAATGTTTAGAATGTGTGATTTTTAACAAAAAAAAATTGTCATAATATTTTTTAATCACAAAGCATATAAAGTTGAAAAAACAGTAATTAATTTACATAATTGTAATCACGTTATGAAATATATAATAAGTAAAAATGGTTCTGTTCTGTATGTAACGATAACATATTGTTTCCTTAATTTAATATTTCCCGATGTTATGCGTAATAACAAAGGTTAATAAGAGTATATATTCAAATATAATATAAAATAAAACAATATAAAAATTTTGAAATAAGAACACCGAGATTCGGTTCTAAATTTAAACGCCTTGATAATATCAGTTTCTTAATATCCGGTAGGTGCATGTTTTCGAACGCTGCTCAAAGTAAACAGTTTTCAAGTGAATTAGCGTAATTCAGGAGTTTCTTATCTTAATATCATTATTTACTAGAGGAATGTTTTAGGTGTAATACAAAAGGAAGTATTGCAAAACAATGGATATTTTTAAAAGTTTATTACTAAATAAATTTATTTTTCTACAATGAATTTCTACAATCATAAAAAATACAATTGACCGAATTTTTTATTTTTTATTTAAATGATTTACAATTACCTACTTTTAAATAAATTTCAAATATTTTGTATAAATAGACTTGTTTGTAAATTGTATTCTATCGGTTGATAATGCTCGCGATGAGCTTAACCGGTCCTGATCAAAAAATATATTGTGGAAATAAGTACTAAAAAATGTGTTTTTATTTTTTTAAATTTAAATAATTGTTATATATTTTACCTCATATTAAGTTTATTACTTTTTCAACGTCAAAATATTTAAACATAATCTTGGATGAATGATGAATGAATGACAATCGAAAATAACAATGTCCAAAATTCTGGAAAATCACCTAGAATTTTATATGCCGGGTAGAACGTATATATATATATATACGACGCGGGTGTGTGGGTTTTAATAGTTGATCTCGTATATATACCTTACGGCAGCGGACTGGTTAATTAATCGAATAAAACAAACGATTCAGTGACTATAGGTGAAGATTTTGTTATTATTAAACGTTTATCTGATAGATTTTTCTTTGTGAGATGTCTAGGGAGAAGAATTAGGCTCACAGCAATTGTATGATATTAAAATTATTTGAATTTTGTGTAATATAATCGAAGTTCACGAGTTATTGTGGGCGATCGATCGTTCGATCATTAGTTACTCCGACAGCCGTCGTTGTTTTATTGCTAGTTACGCAATATTTAACATATTTGCAATACAATTTATATTTAAAAAAATATTTAATTGCTATTTAGTGAAATCTTGCAATGGTACAACACGATCGTGATAAATTTAATTTTATTGACGAATCAAAAAAACGCGCTGGTTTCTTTATAAACACAAATTCTTTGAGTAGTTAATAAAAAATGACACATGTTAACGCCGGCTTAGTTCTGTTAGAAAATTTTATCCTAAGAAATGCCATATCGTCAACGGCAATGAAAAATTGAGTGTTGTATGTAATAAAGTGTCATATATCCCAAATTTCACTTTGTCATGAATTCTCATTTTGAGACGCTGACACTTTTATTCGAATTTTTAACGTCTCATTTTGGTCACTTTTAATGTGTCGACTATCACTTCTTGTTAGAAATACATTGTATGTAAATAATAAAACAATATATAGTACTATATCCACAATTTTATATCTTAAAGATCAGGACCGGTTCGCTCGTCGTGAATATTAAATATCAACTGATACTATACAATTTATGGTATCGACTGAAGATGCTTGATGGAGTTTCTATATCAAACTACTACTAAATCTACAAACTTAAATTGTGTACGATTTGTCAGTTATATTGCATCCGAGTGATAAAATACCTGAAGCCGAAAGGCGATATTTGGGTCGTTAGTGAAAACATGCGGAATTGTACAAAGTTATAAAATTCAATTTTGATACTAAACAATTTTAAACATTTTTTGGTTAATTATTACCAGGTTTAGACAACTAACGATTCAAGAATTGAGAAAATAATATACGTAAATGAAGTAAAATAATTTACAAATAAAATAACTAATATTTTTTATTAAAAATAAGACCAAATCAAACATCAATTATGAAATATTTTAATATATTATATAATAAATATTTTCATTCGTTATCAACCTTTTGAGGAGTGCGGACGTACAGGTACGGCGACGAATTGTGTCATCAATTATCTATTGTCATTCTTAGATTTTTAATTTAATTATTTCACTACAATCAGTGATTTTGCTAGTGACCTTATTTTGTTTCAAAAAACATTAATATTAATCAATGTTAAGCATAATAAAATATTTCGGTTTAGCTCTTTTACTAGAATCATCGACAATCAATAATCACAAAATATAATATACAGAGTTAGAACGTTTAAAGTTTACAGATAAAGACCCACGACAAAACATTTGTTTTGATATTTTTATGATTACTAAGTAATCATAAAAACCGATTAATAATCAAAGTGTTTAGTAATTGACGTGTCAACGTTTAGGTATTGTATTGATGCGAATATATGCGTATACGGCTTAAAGCCCTGGATTGATAGAATATAGACGTTAGGATATATACCGCACTCATATCTAATTTGATCTATCAAACGTATATGTTAGCCAAGTAAATGAACTCATGTATTGTTTTTCTTAAAATAAACAAACAATATTCCGAGCCAGTGGTGCATCGCGCCAGGTCCACAATAGCACAGTTGCAACTGAAAACGAACCAACAGTTTATAATTAATTACTAGCAGCTCAATATCCTTGTCATCGTTTTAGATTTGGAACACTCGTAATGTGCTCAATATTTTGAACGATCTTTTTTAGTATAATTTACGATATCGATTGAAGGTTTTTGATGGGATTAAACATCGAATTTGATTTGTTGAAGCCTTTAAAGCTCCACATGTTTTACGTATCTTCAGGCATTATTTCACAGGGACGCAACTGAATTAATTATGTGTATATTATAAATATGACCGAACTAGTTCAAAACTGAACAGTCAGTTGTTTAAATAACTTGAAATACGTCACTTTTTTTCGTTTTTGTTTGCATAAGTAAATATTTTTCCCAGATTGATACAAGAATAAAAAAAAATTTTTTTTTTGTTTTTATTAAAGTTTCAACTTTCGCGTTTAATCCAGTAGATAAACATAAAGAAAATCCTGACGATATGTGTTACCCGAAATATAATATGTATCGATTATGACAATCACTAAAAAGAAATAAACGTTTTTGATTGTTTAAAATAAAATGATTTTCATCACCAACATGAAATCGACGCATGATATATGTATTCATTTATTCTGAGTTATAATAACAAATAAAAATAATCGAATTGCTTTTCTATGCACATATTATGGTTTTGTTCGCAACCAATATGGAGGTACCTACAAACTGCTGCATAGAGACTCGCGCCGAGATCACAGATAGGTTTCAGATTACAGATAATCATTTTTGCGTCACCACGAGCCACATGTTCATATGCGAGATTTATCAGATCTTTGGTTTGGATTTATTTAAATATTCAAATCGAGGTTAACGTATGTTGTCAGCGCTATTTTTTCAATTTGAAATAATAAACAGTTTTTACGTTTAGAATAATCATTATTTATCAAGTGTTACTTAGGTCAGTTCTTGTTGTATCAACCTTCAATAGTTAGCAGATATACAAAACCAAAGGTTCAAAACCAAGAAAATAATTTACAGGACATCATAGAATATAGAGTCAAATGAATGAAATTAATTTAATAATTAAATGCTAAACATTTATTAACGCGGTGAAAAAATAGCAATGTAATTTAGTTCTACAAAATTTTAAAGATATAGTTGATAGCTATTTCGGCTTACGCCATCGAATAGTTTTAACGATGAAGTGAGCCGAAATAGCTATCAACTATATATTTAAAATTTTGTAGAACTAAAATACATTGCAATTTTTTCACCGTGTTATAATGGACTCCTACCAAGTAACTCCCAATCAATCAAAATCTATTAATGTTAATTTAGAAACAAAATGAAAATAATCATTAAACCATTAATTACAAGTTCAGAACAATCGTAAAAGACTCATTAGCAAGAAAAACGAATGGAAAATTTAGATTATAAAAATTTAAACAGGTGCTGATCCTAAAATATATTGTGGAAATAGAATTAAAATATGTTTTTATTATTTAAAATATAATACTTTTCCACAAGTCCAATTTTTTCTTTTATTCTCTATAATAGTGGTCGGGTAACCGGGGTAAATTACCCCAAATGAGGTAAAAATGAAATTTTGGGGCTAATAAGGAAAAACCTGATCGGGGAAAGTTTTCAATCAAATTTTGTTTGTCTATTACATACTTGCTATTTTCATACAACTATTTTTTTATTTTCCGTGTAAATCAATTCATTAAAAAATGTTTAATTTACATTGATTGTCTCCTTTTCAAAATGAGGGGGTAATATCGACTAAGATAAATTTTATTTATTCGAATGAAATTTCTTCGTCAAACAATGATCGATGTATAAAGCGATTGATTAATTTCTTATCTTTCACGGATTTTTTTTTTATATCACACACCAGGGGTAAAATTTCTCATGTTGGCATTTCTTCATTAAAGAAGACTGACTGCTTGCAAGTTCGCAGAAAATTAATCATTTATGAGTTATTTAGTCTGGAAATTTGACCCTCCATTGTTGATTATCTTTTATCATACCAGCATTAGAAAGAAAGCCAATTGCAAATCGGCCGGTACTGCAGGATTGTTTAATATTTATTGTTAATATACCACCCACGTTGGAATTCTTATACAAGATAACTCTATGAAAGAATTTGATATTGTTAAACATTTTGTCTGTATGTATTTATTAATTTGTTTTATTGTTGCCAACAGGATCGGAGAAGTATTTAAAAATAAAACAATGAAGGAATTGTTATTGTTGGTTTAAAGTAATAAAAAGGATCGAATATTGTACAAAAAAGTAACGAAATAAACTCTGAAGGTGCACGTTTAGAGTGACTGTTTTGAAGGTAAACAACCAACAATCATAGCCTTTACGACAAGTTGACAAACTAAAAATACTTTCGTATAAATTTACTTCTAAATTTCTATACATCCGATTTTCTTTTTTTACCTACGTTCAAAAGACTACCGTCCAAAAAACTTATCAAACAAGGTGTACATACAAAAAATTTATCGTGTGTTTCGATAACGTTTCGAGTCACACTTTTGTAAATGTTCAGTAGAGTAAAAAATATGTTTTTTGTAAAATTTTACATGTTACATATATAATTTTTTTTTTCTTTTATAAATTATAAATTTTGATTTAATCTATTTTCTCTAACGTGGACTCATAGCGTTTTCGTTTTGCAGGCATTTTTCAATGCTCTAAAACTTAATTTCTCAACCGGTGGTCCGCGATGTGATATTATTTTGATAAACAATCAAATTTTATGTTGTATTTTATGGATTTTCAAATTATATATTTTTTTGTTACCGTCTGTTTAAGTATACTTAAATATTGTCACATCAGCGTATGGTGTTGCAAAAATTATTGTTTTTATTCCAATGTTGATGATCCGCAAAGCATTTTTTGGATTTTTAGACGGTCTCTGGGTGTAAAAAGGTTGAGAAACTATGATTTGAAAACAGACATATATATATACGAGATTTTTGTATTTAGGTATTCTGAAGAAGTTGCAAACATAACTCATTTTAGAAGAAAAATGTGACTCGTTACGTGTTCGAAATACATGATTCAATTGTAGATGGTTTCATTACTTAATATGAACTCTAATCAAAATTAAAAAAAAACCCTAACCTCAAATTAAGTATGGGTAACTTAATATTCCTATAGAGTCGTTACGATCTCTACGCTATAGGCGGTCGGTGTATGTCGACGAGCTTCTATTTACTTTTAATGTGTTAGCTGGCACTTCTTGATGGAAATCAGGATCAGTTGATAATGCTCCCGATGAGCGAAACCGGTCCTGATCAAAAAATATATTGTGGAAATAAGTACTAAAAATGGGTTTTTATTATTTAAAAGAGCTTCTATTTGCAATTCTATCTTACATGTATATATATTTTAATATGTGCATTTATTTTATGATTATAAATGTGTAATCATATCTTTTCTATTCTCAGTAACAAATCTCAATCCCTTCTTTCTATTTCAAGTAACTTGTTCAAAAGTTACTGCATCCATAAGTGAATGAGGTACGGCGCCGTACGGTAGCCAGTACATGAGCGCTGCTGTGTTGGAATTCGCCCTATACCCATATCGGGGTCGCGCGGGTCACCCGCTAAATAAACAACCGGCTCCCGTGCTATATGGGACCCCCTCGGCAACATGCACTTGTGCCTTGTAAGTTAAGCAAATTAATTTCCCATTATTAATTATGAATAATTGCTACATGAAAACATTCACCAGTGCTTGTCTGGGATTCCTTAAATTTTGTTGTCAGCGATTTATTAATAGGAGAAACAATAATAAAAAACTTTAACAACTAATAAGACGTTGCAGTACAAAACGTTTTTGGTCATACAGAATTACTTCGTTATAACGGAAGAATTATCCAATCAAATTCGATTAGTATCTCATTTAAATCCTTTTGTTAGCGTTTTACACAATATTCTGCGCGTGATAGCCGCTCGTACTTGATGGCCATTTAGAAGAAATGAACAATTCAAACCAAAAATCAAGATTGTCAAATTGTTTTTTTTTTTTGTTAAAAGGATTGTTTGTTTATATGCATGCAATACGAATGGCGAATTATCTTTAAAAATACGTTACGAGTTGACAATGTTTAACATTTTTACGAAATCGTTTAAATGCTTGGGTTTGTTGAAGTGCAAAACCCAAAGTATAGAAAATTTGAATCGCTGAAAATGTGTGCATTTCCACTTATTTTGTCTCTACAAACCCGTGTTTCGTCTCTCGGCAATTTCAAGAATTCTATTACAGGAATGAAATTGAATATAAAGCAACTTATATCGATTATATACAAGCGGAACTACACATGAAAATATAGACCCTAACGCTAGGAGCCGCATAATCTAAAAAGCAATACTGTAAAACATCATTAATGCTTTTACCATTGGCATCCCCATTGGCAGACTGGTTTTAAAGCTTAGAAAAATAAACAATTTATATTTACAACTTTTCAAAAAACTACCTGGTACAATACAATTTGATTTTATAAAGGCTGACAGAATTCTCATTCTTACCTCGTATAAGTCGAAAGAAATATCCGTCAAGATACATTTATCTTCGAGTTTTCTAATAAGTTTTGTCACTACATAATTCACATATTATTTGTACAAATTCTCAAAATCGAACCATATTATAATATACACTTTGAATGAGTACTGAATCTATTCATATATTTTGATCATTACAAATATTTCTTCAAATTATTATTATTTGTTACATATGTCAAACTAAAGTTTATTGATTGAATTGGCATTTACTTGGTAGAACTCTATTATAAAACGGTGAAAAATAGCAATGCATTTTAGTTTCAAAAAAATTATAATGCATATAGTTGATGGCTATTTAGGCTAGGACTGATTCTGATGAGGGCGCAAGTCGAAATAGCTATCGAATATATACATTATAATTTTTGTAGAACTAAAATGTAAAATGCATTGCTGTTTTTTTTTACCGAGTTAAACAAAAGTGGTTCATATTCCCGACAAATTATATTTTAAGGCCGTCGCTGAAAGCACACCAACCAAACGAAATTGTTACAGGGCGCGCCTCGTTTGTTCGACGATTTTGTGTTCCATTATGCGATATAAGCCGACCGGTATCCGAACCGGGGATCTTCGCTTATCCCGTGGAATGTCCGAAAACCAGTTGTAAGTTTTATGGCCGTCTGGACCCCGTAAACTTTTTAGGTCCCACTCTATATAATAATACTAAATAATAAAAAGCGGGCCTAAATCATATCGGCTTGACCGCGTCGACTCGGCCCGCGGGTTCCGCGCTCGATTCCTCGGGGATGCATTTTTTATTTTATTGTATTTGGTACCCTATACCAGAACGTAACCTCTTGAACATATTCTGACCACAATATCTTTAATTAGCTACGTATATTGTTAAAATTTTAGTTACAATATACGCAGTACTTTTAAAAAGAATAAACTTTATTTTTATTGAATTGGCATTTAATTAGTAGAACTCCATTATAATGCGGTGATAAAATAGCCAATTTTAGTTCTACAATCGTGTAATCAATTTTATATTATGCACCAATGCGAAGAAATAGCAACGTATTTTAGTTCTACAAAAAATTGTTTTTTTATTTTGTAGAACTAAAATATATATTTTTTTTACTAATAAATTAATTGATATGCAAATCTTGAATAAAACTCACGAATACATCAACTTGAAAAAAATCTAGGTTAATATAAACTGCTATAATTTTGCCTATCAACCTAACTTTGCCCAGTGAAATAACCAACATTTCGCAGGTACAACAAAATTGCGATAAATTTATTTAAATATTTCACTTTTGTTGATGACTTCTCTAGGCAAACTTATGATGATAGGCAAAGTTGCAGCAGTTGATGATGTCAACGCTGTACCATCATTACAACGCGCTACGGCTTAACACTTTTTACAGTGTGTATTTTGTAGCGTAACGACATAATACATCGACATTTGATAATGATTTGATGAGCGAAACCGGTCGTGATCGTAAAATATGTTTTTATTATTTAAAATATCATGCCTTTATATCGAGAGGTGACAGTTAATATCTTAATGCTTAGTATATGAATGCTTCTAACTTGATTGCATGTTTTCTAGAGCACATACAATTTAATTAAATATAATATTATATATGTGCTTTTAAGAAGATGTTTAAATATGTACGATTTATTTAAATCAATATCCAGGTTTGATCAATCCATTACCCGAAGACCGCATCTCGTACAAGATACAATAAACGATTATAATACGCGAACAATTATGGGTATTTTGTCTTTTCGATTTACAATGCTTGGCGTGGGCGCGGCCGCAGTCATTGTTGAGAAAATAATTTCAATATCCTTCATACAAGAATTTTCGCCACACGATTTCGTGTAATTATATATAATTCGCACCAAAAAGTCGGTAAAAAAACATATTCTATCATTCTTAAGAGCTATTAGTCATTGGTTTTATTTGACGCCTTCACTGGTTGATTTTTGTGTAGTGTACATTTAAAGAAATAGTTTTTTTTTATTCAACAGTCTCGAATTAACGACAAACTTCTTAGATTTGTTCATTGTAATATGTAATTTCGCAGAATTTTTTAGTATACTATTAAGAACGTTGGTAAAATATGTATAATTATTCTCTGAACGTTGCTTGTGCTTATTCAATCGAGGAACTAAACGAATTATCCTAAATGTATAATAGATTTCTTCAAACATAGCTTTTCTTAACTTGTTCAATACAAGATATTCTATCTCTGAATATATATATTCAATATTGTTGAAGACGGTATGTCTATATTCCGATACACCAATTTGTTTATACACGAAAATTTTAACACTGTTATCAACTATCAATATACTGCAAGCTATCGTCTCAACAATTGAGACGTCATCAGTCAAAGAGCTATAAAAACTGACTTTATTTCAATTTTTTCTTATTATGTACCACATTTTTTTAGTCCATGAAAAGCGTTATGAAGAAAAATAACACTGTGATCATATCAACGTCGTTTAAAACGATCAAATATTTAAGGATCAACAAAAAAATTCGACTTTTCAATTACTGTGAAAATAGTTGACAGTAAATTCCAATATAACCCTAAGTCTCATCTCGTCTCATAAATGAAACTTATAAGCCGTGCATACAAAAATGATAATGTACAAAGTGAAGTAAATTAGTAAGAATTTATAATTTACATCAAGAATGCGTTTTACATATTTCACGCATACATTTACGCTTGTTACATAAGATGCTTGTATTTGTTTACTAGTCGATCGGTCGTGGATGATCGCCTTTGATTTGATAAAATTATTTCGAATATTTGATTTTCTAAAATGACTTTTGGTGAGGTTTTTTCATATCTTTTTGTATTATGTTCATTTATTTAAGATCAACCAACCAATCCGTCAAATCGTTAATTGAGATATTCTTCAAAATCGTCTAATCAAAAAAATAGTCAGAGTCGCTTGTTTTTTTTTTATGACTTCAACTCCGTCTCCACAGCCCTGGTATATTTATCACCAAATAAAAAAATAGAAAAATCTATAATTAACACAATTGTATAGGCATTTTAATCTGTTCCCTGTTCTTAACGTGTAAAAAATGCCAGTTAAGTCCATGCCAACTTTACTGCGTAAAGAAAATTAGCACAAAATAACTCTAAATATAAAAAAAGTTAAGAAGCGCTGGTGTAAATTTACCTTATGGAGATTATCAGAATGAAACAGATCATATTTCAAAACAAAAATTAACTCCTACGCGAAAGTTATGACTGTGTTAACTTTCTTATAATCTGTTGAGATATTAGCAGTTAGTGGGTTAAGAATAACGTAAATTTTCGTGGCATGAATATTGTAAGCTATATATACAACTAAACTTGCTTTTAGTTAAATTAAAGTTCTGGCGATGGTGGAAGTCAAAATAGCTATCAACGTTTTATATAAACGATGAAAACTGTTTACTGACTATCATTTCGAATGCATAAGATTGTTAAGGATGACAAAACGTACGGGAATTGACATAGTTTAAATTCACATTTCTGACTTATGATCTCGACTGATTTTCATAATGAGTGTTTTTACATTAAAAATTTGGAAGTGTTCAAAGTTTCAACAATTCAATTTTGCTTAATATATTCGCAATTTAACTGCTAGTTTTAACAACTGATTAACAACAAGACGACACCAGTTCTGATCTTGATAATATAAACCAAAGAAAATTAGAAAGAACCAAAAAACGTGTTACATGTGTTATATTATAAAAATTAAATTTTTTTCAATCAAGAATTGATAGTTAAGGCCTTAAAAGTCATTCAATGTTCAACTAAAATCAGTGTAGTATTCACTGTTAATTATTTACATATATCTTCCATTTTACTTCTAAATAATGGTTTTTAGAATGTTAAATACTTGGTTATAAAAATTAACATAAAACCAATTGGTTTTGAGTCTCTGAGAATCTAAATGTGGTAAGGAGTATTTTCTTCTATATCCGATGATTTTAATAATACAATAATAATAAAAGACACGCATCAAAGATAGCTGTGGTTCTGTGACGCATAGCTGATACAACACGGTGCCCACAAAATAATACAACTATTATTAATTAATAATCGTTATTAATTAATGTAACCAATCACTGTGGTAGAAAATATATTCGATGTGTTAAATATTATATTTAAATAATAATAGATAGTTTTTAGTATTACTTTTATAAAATAACAATTTTATATTATCAGGATCTGGACTGGTTTCGCTCGTCGTGAGAATTATCGACTGCCAACGACACGATTTTTTTTATTGAATGGAATCAAATAAACTGCTTTTTTCGTTGATGGGTATTTTTTATTATCAAAATCATACCAAATGTAGAAATAGTTTTCGACTATGTTTTTTTATTGTTGATTTTGAGCACTCAATATTTTTTAATATTTCAAAGTAACTTATATCTGAAATTAAAGATAAATTTGTGACATTTTCAAATCAAATGCGACACAACAAAATTAAATGATTTTTTTAAAGTCAATTGTGATCAGAGCAGAAAAGACAGTGACATCTATTTTCGAATAAATATTGAAAACATTTCAATTTTAAACCAACCTCGGTGCGACATATTGAAAATACAGTAAAATATAGATCTAATTGATTGATTTTATAATGGAGTTCTACCAATACAATCAATTTTTGTAAAGAAAACCCGTACAATATGATAAATATCCAGGGCTTTGGAGTCGTCAAAAAAAAAAACACGATTCTGAATCCAACTTAAACATTGACCAACAGCACGAATCCGACTTTTTTTTTGTCAGGTTTAAATTAAAAAAATAATCTACCATTTCGGCAAAAATACATTTGAGATATTCTTCAAAATCGTCTAATGCCCTGGGAGCCTTTGAAAATATTTTTGTGAAATATATTATATGTATGAAGAAAAAAAATCTGAGTTAAAGAAATATATATTTTATAAAGTTACGTTTTTTCCGGTCGCGTCTGTAGATTAAAAGCATTTAATAATGAATTCTAGCTACTGGATAAACGCGCTCGAGGAATTCATAATGTATCACTTGAAATTGAAACGAAGACAAAAATGCGTTTCCGTCACTAATCGTCGCCCTGGCGGCCATTTGTCACACCATTCGACACAAACATGGAAGCCATCTTGTCATTAATTAAGACGACATAATTGATATTAGCTAAATTAGTCATAGAATAAACGATTAGCTGTCAATAATGCCATTCAGATTTAAATAAACATCGATTTGTATAAAATATTCAGGAAATCAGCATTTTATCATTTGAATAACTATTTATCTGTTGATTGATGATTTTTTACACTATTTTCTTCTCGTTTTTATTAAATATATCGTTTTTTTGTGTCTACAATTTTATTGACTTTCTGTAACAAAACTAGATAATTTGGAATAAGTAAAAGACTTAAAAGGTTAAATGATTTGACTTGAATATGTTAAATATCCATTCAAAAGATTCCATAAGAAAGAAAGAGTTGAAATAGCCACTAATATTAAAGTTAAATACATTTTTTAATAATAATAAAAAAAATATATATACACAAAGATTTTGGACCAGGACGTTTTTTCAGTGATAGCTAAATTTGCCATCTTTTTGATTTTTTTTTTAAATTCTGAGAAGGACAAATGCCCCCTTCTGGACTCTTAAACAAAGTCCATGGTTTTAGAGCTTAAAATGAAAGCCCAACGATGATTTCATATTTTTATTTTCTTTTAAAAAATGTGTATGAATATTTAGCTAGCTTACAAACCGTTCTTTTAAAAATACCTTACATAAATTTTAATCTTTTTAACTTTTCAAATGGTCAACGCTTTTGGGCATTCGGTTAGTTCCATAAGACTGTTTATTGGTTTGAATCCCTGAATTAATTCATGTTGGTATTTATCTGATTCTGTAAATCGGACGAAGATATATCAAAATCTTTCTAACATTTGCTTCTGTTAATATGGTCAACATTTGGAATCGACATGGCTCAATTACCATCACATAAAGGATATTTCAAAATTAAATTCCGCAGTGTTGGTATTAACCAAACATTTGTAGTATATCATCTCAAATATTTTAATACAAAACTTAGTTCTTACATGCAAGTTTTGAGACTGTCAACTCTGCCAAAAATGTCAGATATCAACACAATGTAATAGTCCGTCTCAACAGTTGATCAATCTGTGATCTTACATATTGATGAAAAATGTATTTATATTCATAATCAATTTTGGTCTCAAAAGTGTATCAATTGTTCCCGGGATATGAGTTAATGGCCACTCCCTGAAGCCTTGCCACGGCTGGCCGAACCTCCGGTGAACCCTGAAGTTTTTCATTTTATACAGTAATAAAATATCAAATATCTAACTAAAGGTAACTTGGTTTATTTTGAGTTACAATAAACGTTTTAAAACCTGATTTTCATTAGTTTAATGACTCGTACGAGTAACAAAATTTCACACTCGAACGATATTTGGCAACGAAGCTTGTATGATAATAGTTCCCTTAAATATATTTTTGTTTCGTTTTATATCACAAGTATATAACGTATGTTCTAACACTTTATTTTGAATTTGATTGAAATTATATAATGATTATCAAAGATAAAATAACATTCATTGAAATACAAATACAGAAGAACACGGTGAAACAATAGCAATGTATTTTAGTTCTACAAAAAATTATTAGGTATACGGTTGATAGCTATTTCGACTCATGTCCTCATCAGAACTACGTTTCAACGTACGTTTACTTGTTGATCGAATTAGCATTAATTTGGTAGAATTCCATTATAGTACGATGAAAAATAGCAATTTATTTTAGTTCTGCAAAATTTATAAGCTATATAGTTGATAGCTATTTCGGCTTACGCACTCATCAGAGCAATGTTTAAACGTAGATTTTATCTATATATAGCTGTGTAGAAACATTTCTCAATACATCTTCTTTTCTATTGTGACATCCTAGTTTCATATTTTGTTCATAAACTTTAAAATGAGGCAAACAACGTTTAAACATTGTTCTGATGAAGGCGTAAGCCGAAATAGCTATCAAATATATGCCTTTAAAATTTTTAGAAATAAAATATATGTCTATGTTTATATATATATAGAAAATGTACACAATACATCTTCTCTACTGTTGTAAAATCCTAATTTTATGTAATAATAAATCCACGTATAATAATTTAAATTTCGAATTAAAAAACCTATTTTTTACTCATCAATAAATACATATCACTAAACCCTCGATATGTGAAAATTTGAAACTGGTAAACATGTATGAAAATGATGAAATTGCGTTGTTTTTCAGAAGGCGTAGAGAGAATTAAAGTTATTGGAAATTGAAAATATTCAAAACATCTCCGTCGTAAGAAACATCGGAATTATTGTGCCCGAGTCATCATCTGATGTCGGGAAGCAACATCTGGAAATGGTGAGCTATTTTTTTCACTTACAATATTTTACTGAGCGGCGAAGTTGGCTTGGTTATTATTATTTTCTCTCAAATGTGTAAAATTAATTAGGAGATATCTTCCAGGGATCGCAAACAACGCATTCGTTTATTCAATTTTATGAATATTTGTGTTTACATTTATAAATGAAGGCTGAACAGAAATTATTGAATACTAACTGACCCGTCGAGCATTGCTGCGATCTCAGAGTAAGGAAATTCAAGGAATCTCGTTATGATAACAAACAATTATAATGCATTAAGGACAAACACACACACATACATTGATTTATATATAAATATATAGATTTAATTTTTTTTTTAATTTTTTTGAAGGGTGGTATGCCAGAAATCTTCACGGGAGTGTACTTAAGAAATTCGTAAAGTTTTATATCGATCAGATGAATAATGTAGTAATTAATGCGTAAAGGATAAACACTAACACACATTGATTTATATATATTAGGCACTTGGTAATTAGGCAGTTTCATAAACCAACTTCTGTAATTTTACTTGAAACGACTAGCTTGCTCATGCGCAATTAGTCCACAATTATCTGTCATCCGTAGATTACATTTGTATGTTTGATAGCTTAAAATTTTGTATTGCAATTGTTGTATTATATTTTATTTCATATTTTTGGCGGTTTGTTTAATGCTTCATCGTATTCTTAAATATACCATTATAAATCCCAGAATTGTATAAATAACTGATATACCTTAAATGTGGCCAATTTTTGTATCTTAACCCTAGATACTTAAAACACGACTCTATCTCAACATTGACCAACAACAAAACTCTGACTAGAAAAAAGTATTTTTTGTCAGTTTTTTCTTACCTCTGTTCATGTCCATTACATTAAAACTTAACCAACCAATTCAGCAAATTGTTCAATGAAATATTCTTCAAAATCGTCTAATCAAAACAGTAGTCGGGGTCGCTTGTTTTTCACGACTCCGGCTGCTCAATACTGTTTTAAAGACCATTGACTTAAAGTTTTCATAATTCTGCACTATAATTTTCACTCTATGAGAGAGTGTCAAGATAGACAGCCGATTTACGCATTTTTTTTAGTTCGAAGAAAATCACACACTAAATATGGACTCGGGTACCGAATTTACTGACCAATGCAAGAGTGGCCTTTTCAATTAAAGATAGGGCAAATGCGTGGTTAAGTTAAGTTAAGTTGATATGAAAATACACGCACGACCATTACGCACCCGGGAATAGAAGCGTTTTAACAATTTATTTACGAAATTAGAAGAAACACTATGAAATTGTATGGAATTCTGAATTGGCCTTAATTAACGAAACGTACAATTATTATTAAAATTAATCTATCGTTCGCATGATGTTGTACACGTGTTTTATCGTACATTTTTTTACATTCTCGAGACAAGAGTAAACTTTATTACGACATATTTAAATATGTCTTTTTTTTCGAAAATATGTTGAGTTCAGTCATATTTTTATACACTCAAATCATCGTGAACCCGTGATTCGAAATTCAACAACATCGATGTCAAGGAAGAAATGTTGTAAGTGTTCACTTGTAACATTCTGATGTTTTTGAGTTATAAATGAAGTTTTATTAAACATATAAAATATTTTACAATTTGTCCTAGAAATGACTGCATTTAAGACACAATTTTTTTTAACAAAAAAGAAAAAAGTTGATTACATAACAAAATATGTTTAATGAAATTATGTGGAAAATTATATAAAATATGATGTTCATTTTTAATATAATTTGAATAGTTAAAACAACAATATCTCATATTTTATTACTCATCACTGGGTTTCGCCTTTAGGCATCTTCAGGCATACTGTCACACGAATACATTATAACTGATACAAAGAAAACAGTTCGCAATATGTACACAGGAATACACAAAAGATCTACCTTGAGAGCTATATATCTATGTATCGATTGAATTGGTGTTTACTTGGTAGAACTCCATTATAACACGGTGAAAAAAATAGCAATGTATAGAACTGCAGTGCTGCCTACGGCGTAGGCCGAAATATTTATTAAACTATATGTCAAAATTCCTCAAAACCATTGACGACTCAATTGAATAATAAGAAATAATTATTTTATATTGTCTCAAATGAGAATGTGTAGTTGAGGAATCGTGCGAACGAAGCTTTATGTTATAATTATTGTTTCAGTTCACAATAATTATTTCATTTCTTTTAATCGTGCACTGGTACAATATGTTATATACACGTGCAATGATGCATCGGTTAACGACTGCGTTTTCGGTGCATTTTTAGCACTCGTCTTCGGATTTTCGAAAATAGCCGACTAATTGACTCGGCTTTATCAGTCGTGCATTAATAATAAAATATCCATTTTCCAATATCCACAATACGTCTCCCGGGTTTTGTTTCGTTACAAGGGATCACTTGCAGGGTTGCCACTACGTTTTGTCATTTATACGGTGCAGTTTTTAATAACTGTTTCGACGAAATGAAATAGATGCTTCAAATTCTCAGGGCATCTAGAAAATCATCGATGTCTTATCTAATATATATATATTTAATCCTTTTAATGTATTTAGTGTACATTACATATAGATTAAGAGGTTTTTACAAAATAAAAATAAAATATTAAATACATAATAAAACAGTTATATAACTTTCAATAAGTAGGAAACAATGTACTCAAAGAATTTTTGAGTTTAACGATGGTTAACTCTAAACCGAAACACGTCCTACATGACACGTTAACTATAAATGAATGAATCGATTATACAAAGAAAACGAATCATTAAAAACTATTATTGAATACGATTTCAATACGAATTCAATTAATCACACACTTGACATTTTTGCTTTCTGCCAGTAACATTTGAAATTCTTCAACATATTTTTTGTATATCTTATAGAGATAGAAACTTCGTACGATTCCATATGGTTTGTCATTAACAAACCGTGTTTCGCCTTTTGGCATCTTCGTGCATTTTATTACACGGATGCAACGGAACTGACCGTTTTATTCCTGTCTGCTTCTACTACTACTGTCAGTTATATTGAATTCGTGTCATAAAATTTCTGAAGATGTCGAAATTCAAAATTTGATATTGAAATTCCATTAAGCACCTTCAGTCTATATCATAAAAGCTATAGAAACTACAAAACGTTACTGGTTGTGCACAAAATTTTGAGCAAGAACATAAAAATAACAATGCATTTTAGTTCTACAAAATTAAAAGATACATAGTTGATAGCTATTTCTGCTTACGCCTTCATCTGAACTATTTATATTGTTATTTTTTCACCGTTTTATAATGGAATTCTACCAAGTAAATGCCAATTCAATCAGTAGAAAAAATTTGCCAACCCTGATGTTTGATGTTTTACATATTTTATTTTTGATCTTTGAAAGAACCCAAATGGACACATAATCAGAGATGAGGAGAGAGTGAAAAAGAAGAAGAGAGGTACATACATTCCACGAAATGGGAAAAACACATTTGGGTCTCTGTTATCGGTCCACTTAACGGCGCATGCGCGGTTCACATCCACCGCTGGAGGTCACAGCTTTTAAGCATTTCCCAACACCAACTTAAAAATAAACTTCGAGTGCCCTGCTTATTGAACAGATTAATTGTTCTGCGCTTTCGTTTTAAATTTTGACGTACCGAGCTTATTCGATTTTCGATGTTTTAAAAAATAAATGTGGATATTCAAAACGTGTTGATTGAATTGGTTACTATGTTACCAACCGCAACGCGGGTATATACATTGTATCCCAAAAATGATACATATTATTTTGGTTTATTGGTTCACATATAAAATACAATATTTTGTTACAAGAAATGTATCAATCATTAATGTCAAGAATATGACATATTTTCATTGAAATTTCTGAACGTTGCATAAAATACTGTTTGCCATTACTTTCAAAATAAAGTGGATAATACCCTCCGGTCGTCCAAGATGCTGGAGTACCACTGATCAGAAGAGGTATCCACAGTCAGTTTCAACGTCTCTCCATGACCACTGACTGATATGACAGGATTATCATAAGTTCTCTTTTATTAAAAATCTTCACAAAGTCAAACCAACTTACCCCCAATATTTGTTGCATCTCGTAGCTTTATTTCCGATTTTTTAAAGTCTTATTTAGGTGCCATGATTCGTTACCGCATATTAGTACTGATACAAGATAATTTAACACGTTCCTTACTGAACTACTAAAAGGTATTTCAATATCTAATTTGAATTGTTACAACTTTGTAGGATTCCACATGTTTTGTCACTAACGACCCGGGATTCGCCTTTCGGCATCTTCAGGCATTGTATCACACGGATGCAACAGAACTGACTAAATCTGTTGCATCCTTGTCCAAAAAATATGTTAGCCTTAAGTTATTGAAATTATCAGGGCAATTCATTTTATATTTCAATATAAAAAATCGTTGTACGTGAAAGTTTTAGCACTATTGTATTTTTGTGTGTCATATTTTAACCTACAGCCATCATCCATCTTGCACATCAACGGTTAAGACGTTAACATTCGAAGGGTTTGTAGAGTCGTGAAAAACGAGCGAATCCGATTTTTTTCGATCAGACGGTTTTGAAAAATATCTCAATGAACAATTTGTCAAAATTAAACTTGAATTGTTACAACTTTGTACGATTCCACATGTTTTGTCACTAACGATTATGGTTTCGCCTTTTCGCATTTCAGGCATTCTATGACACGGATGCAACAGAACTGTCAGTTATCAGCATGACAGAACACGTGGAATCGTACAAATGCGTAACAATTCAAATTTGATATTGAAATTCCGCCAAGCACCTTCAGTCGATATCATAAGTTAGAAAAATAAACATTTTTAGCCGAAGTTGTGTTGTTTGTCAATGTTGGAGTTGGAATCGTGTTTTTTCATAACGTCTCCGCAGCTCTTAGTAAAAACATTCGAATTGTTTTATTTTGTACTTTCTAATATCACCGCTATCAAGGAATAAATAAATACCCTTTTCTGTGTTAATGTAAAATATCTATTGGCGCGAAGCAACAGCTAAACCCATGAAACGTGAAATTTAATTCTTGTCATTATTAAATCAATACTATCATTCTTGAGATAAAATTGTTCTATAGTTTTAATGTATTGGAATATATAATGTATCATTGCCTAACACATACGAATACACGAACGCGTTGAAATATGCATAAGCAATGTGTTTTATGAAGTCAAATGTTAAACTTCCAACACACACTTGGGTAATAAAGAAATATTAATATTTAAAGTTATTCTTGAGCAAATACCCCGTAATGCGAATATATTGAAAATTAAATTCGAACTAATACATGGAAATCATGTGACTACGGAGGGTGGTTCATATTCTCAGTATATCATATTTTTCACTTTTAAGATTTATATTATACCAAATAATAAAAACACATTATACTTTATCTAAGTTTCGCCGTACCCGCTTTATTGATCGCCTATTACTATTTTTTTACCGTGTTATAATGGAGCTCTACCAAGTAAATGTCAATTCAGTCAATAACTTACCACGAACATTAAATAACACTCATTTGATTTATAACATATTTGTACAGCTTTATTTTTAACTTGTATGATTTCTCGATGGAAAAGCATGATGTTTCGAATAATAAGAACAAAATTTTAGCACTTATATATATTTTTGATCAGGACCGGTGTCGCTCATCGCGAGCATTATCAACTGATGACCTTTTAGGCGTAAACTATCGTTTCCTGGTGGAAAAACTTAATATCTAAATAATGAAACACAGCGCTTAGTAATATTTCCACAAGTATATATTTTTTTAGATCAGAACCGGTTTCGCTTATTGAATTAAGCTGACGATAATGATCGTGATGAGCAAAACCGGTCCTGATCATAATAATTTAAAAAATTGGGAATTCATACTGATTACTGTGTTTTTGTTGTTCAAATTTAATTTATATCCAACAAGAAGAGATAATTAACACGCTTAAAATTTTTATCATATTAATTATTGTTTATTTTAAGTACTGTCAAATTGATACGAATTATTGGCGAACGATAAATTCAAATTGATTAATATATGTTGACGTTTTGAACTGCCTCGCATGTGTGTAAAAAATCAACGCACACCAATACTCTTAGTACGTGTGTAGTACATTTAGAGTACGTATGGAGTACAGATAGAGGCCCGTTTATGAGGCCGGCCGAGACAGCCAGACCACACCCAGGATTGTTTCAAATAGCATTATTATCTTCGGTTCACTACGTTTTCATAGTGAAGATGAACCTTTGAACTTGCGTGCATAATTAATTACAACTTAAGAAACAATTTTTGTCACATTCATACCGAAGTGTTACATGCCAAATTAAGCCGTAGTTAAACTTTTTGTATCCCATTTTTAATGGTCTACGAAATATAACAAACATAATTAAATATATCACCGTTGTAAAAATTATTAAAAAGAAGTATATTTTCGTTTATATACATAAATAATGATTAAATAAATAATAGTAATTAGTTTTTAAATATTTATTGTACATAAAATATAAATAATAAAACAAATTGTTCAATACGAATAGCTTAATATTATATTATTAAGATCGGGACCGGTTTTGTTATTCGCAATTATTGAGAGTGATCAGTAATTAATTATTAACGAACTGATGAATTTTAAATCATAAAAACACATTTTTAGTGCTTATTTCCACAATATATTTTTTGATCGGGGCCGGTTTTGCTCATCGCGAGCATTTCATCATTATCACCATCAGTTGATAATGATGAAATGCTCGCGATGAGCAAAACCGGTCCTGATCAAACAATATATTGTGGAAATAAGTACTGAGAAATGTGTTTTAAAAACAGTTTTGAAGTTGTTTAATCTATTCCTTGCTGAGCCACGTAAATGATATTCAAATATAGAATACTTAAAAAGTTAGTTTAGACGTATTCCGTGTTAAAAAACAATGATATATATCAACACAACAATAAGCTTGTACAGGAAAGTTTAGATTCTGTTGACACTGCCATTGAGAGGTTAGTAAGATAGTTAGTGGGTTAAGTTGTTAATTGACGCTTCTTGGTGGAAAGGTAGTATGTTTGAATAAATTAAACACAATTTTTAGACAGTCAATAATGTTTGCGATCGAAGTCGTAAAGTCGCGGTGTTATGATCTCTTTCATCATATGAAATAGTTTTTTCCGGACAAAGGACCTGAATAACGAAAAGTGAACGAAATTAATTATTAATTATGACGTAGTATAGTGCAATATTTGTCTAAGCAAAGATTTAATTTCGTTATTAATTGATAATTTGCTCGAGCCCCATCGGTTTACATTTGCTGTGTTTCAATTGAAATCTTGAAGCAAAAGCCATACCTACACGCATTTACGTACCGACATACATTTCTGAATATTTTTATAAATTATTTGTACAATAAGCGCGCTCGTAATAATATTATTGTCTCTTGTAAAAAAACTCGATTGTGTTCCATCTTGTTTTTTTCTTTTTAATTTCCATATTATTATCTATCTTTCTCTCCCCTCTTTATTCTCAGTCTTTCATCTTTTCGTTGCCGTTCGGACTCGTTTTTTATTATCTTTTTGTTCTCTTTGACAGTATTATGTTGATTTAATCTCCAAAACTCTACCTGATTCTGACATAAGTTTGATATAAATTAACAATGAAAATTTATGATATCGGCTGAATTTGTTTTGTGGAATTTCAATATCAAATTTCTTTTAAGGAAAGGCATGATATTTTATATAATAAAAACACATTTTTTAGTCCTTATTTCCACAGTATATTTTTTGATCAGGAACGGTTTCGTTCATCGCCACCATCAGTTGATAAGGCTCGCGATGAGACAAACCGGTCCTGATCAAAAAATATACTGTGGAAAAAAGTACTAAAAAAATGTGTTTTTATTATATCAAATTTAAATACCAAATAAAATAGTTCTGACGAGGGCGTGAGCCGAAATAGCTATCAACTATACCCTAAAAAATAATAATTTTATATAACTAAAATACATTGCTATATATTCATTGTTTGTTATAACGGAGTTCTACCAAGTGAATACCAATTCATACAAATTTAAATTGTTGAAATTTTTTACGATTCCACATGTTTCGTCACTAATTTCGACTTTCGGCATCTTCAGGCATTACACGGATGCAATATAACAGAACTGACTAACAAATCATAGCAAAATTTATGATATCGAAGGAAAGTGCTTGACGGAATTTCAATATCAAATTTGAATTGCTAAAGCGTTGTACGATTCAATATGTTTAGTTCTGTTGCATCCGTGTGATAGAATGCCTGAAGATGCCGAAATGCGAAACCCGTGTCGTTAGTGACAAAACATGTGGAATCGTACAAAGTTGTAACATTTCAAACTCTACAAAAATTATATAATGTGTAATTGTAAGCTATTTCGGCTTACGTCTTCGTCAGAACTACTGCTCAAAACTGAAACGACAGTATTTTATTTTTATTGTATCAGTTGATAATGATCATGACTAGCATAACCGATCCTGATTGTGGAAATAGTAATAAATATTTTGTTTTAACGTTCAAATGTAATGACTGAATTTGATAATTCTCAATAAAGCATTGAGACGAAATAACATTCAGATCTTATAAAATTGTAGATATCCTTCTCAAAAAGTTGATGCCCACAAAATGTCTTAATCTAAATTCAACGCCCACACAGTTATTCATTTCTTAAACAAAAATAAAAATAATCACACAATAAAATCAACGCGGAACGACTGTCATTATAAAATTCAAAGCTCTCCAACTGTGGCGCGGAAATCCTTACAAAAATAAAAAACAAACGAACAAGCAAATACTTAAACGTATTTCCTGTCAAACAGCGTAGAGGATTACTAAACAGTAAAACACATCGATTAACAGTATTTTATTTCCATAATTTTAAATTATTATATCTGGACTTCTTTCTGTTAAGCATCTCATAGCGAGCATATATATTATATAATATAAGCAAGATTCGGTTCAGTTTTGTTGCTTCCGTGTGATTGAATGCCTGAAGATGTCAAAAAATCGAAATCCGGGACATTAGTCACAAAATTTCAGTAATTAAAATTTAAAACAATACGATTTGTACAAAATTTCGAATTAATAATTACCGGGTATAAAGAATCAATTGTTTGATAAATGGTGAGCGAAACCGGTCCTGGTTTTAATTGAAAAAAATATGGAAATAAGACTAAAATAAGTGAAATTTAACACTCAAAAAATAATTTATATTTACCATTTTATTACGACACGTTAATCATCGATAATCGTTCAGACGATGGCGTGAGCCGAAATAATTATCAACTATGCCGTTAAAAAATTGTAAAACTAAAATACATTGCTATTTTTTCACCGTGTTATAATGGAGTCCTACCAAGTAAATGCCAATTTAATCAATATATTAATATACTTTAACACGTTTGCCACCTGTAAATTGATAAAGCTGTAAGGTCTAACAGAAATCATCATAAATTTTTCATTATTATCCATCGTGATAAAAAAATATAGAATGCTTTTTTATTATTACTTCTGTTTATTATTACAAAAAATCACTTTAAAATGTTAATATTCTTATAAAACCAATGTATTATATTTACGTATCGGCAGACACTGCAGTTTGAGTAGAGTTTGAGTTTTTCATACCACTGTGTTTCATTTTGCAATCTTTCAGTGTTTGTGATAAGCCACAAAAAATTACATTACTTAAATAGCTTTATAAATAAATAAATGTATCATTAATGAATGTCCTGCCTCAAAATATTGCTTTTTTAAGTGTTATGAGCGATTTATGTCACCTATATCGAATAACGAGAAATCTGCGTTCCCAGTGTCAACGCGTTAAAAGATCAAAAAGTAGACACAAGTTTGAGCACCGCATATTACTTTTATGACACGATTTATAAGTGCCAGGCATGTCTTTTTTTAGATTAGTTCTTCTTAAATAGATGATCTCAATTAATCCTTAGATTTATACACAAAAGATTTTTTTTATTAGAAATAAAAACACTTTTTCCTCATAATGATAAAAATGACGATGTCATTCGTTCTATAGATGCGAAGAAAAAAATTATCAAACAATTTAACGAAACATTAATAAATAAATAAATGTTGACTATTTTTTAATGTTAACAAATAAAATTCATTTGCTGAGTAAATTACGTTTTTATAACCAGGGCTGTGTAATTTTTCGATTAGACGATTTTGAAGAATATCTCAATGAACAATTTTCTGTATTACAGTGAAACCTAGATTTTACATTTTCCAAGGGACCTTGGAAAAATAACGGTAAATGCGGGAAAGCTTCAAATAATAATAAACAAGTAAAATCGTAAAAAATATTTATTCATTTGTTACTTGTACATACTGTATATAAAAATTATTTTTTAAAAGTCCTTTATGTTCGTTTGCTTCTTTGTTATTTGGCACTTTAATCGGAACAAAGACTTGTTACTAAACTTGTGACTAAAAGTTTTTATGTACAGGAATCATTATTACCATGAATTTTAAACAACTCTATATTTGCATCATAAACAATAATACGCGTGTGGTGGATTTCAACCCAAAAAATAGCACAGGCGTCCAATGCGTTACGTCTTACATGTACAGCGGATTCCAACGTGTCTAGACATAACACCTGCACTCGGCTGTGTCAAACTTGCTTGCCGAGATACGGAGAAATATGCAATAAAAAAGTTCAATCGGGATAATATTTTGTGACGGGACCAAAATGTTTAGACTGTTTATCGAGGAAATCGGGGAATCGGGAAACGGTCAATGCGGGATTATTTAACATTGTTCTTATGGGAGTTTGACGAGACTATACAAAAATAAGCGTTTCATCCGGGAAAACGTATTATGCGAGAACGGTTGATCGAGGTTCCAGTGTAGTTGGATGATCTTTTATTTAATGCACGTGAAAGCTCTTGCCTTGGTATCTGTGTTTTCCTGTAATTTATACCTTTGGTATATAGATGATGCTAACTGTTAATTATGCGTCAGTTCTGTTGCATCCGTGTGATAGAATGCCTGAAGATGCTGAAAGGCGAAACCCGGGTCGTTAGTGACAAAACATGTGGAATCGTATGAATTTGTAACAATTCAAATTTGATATTGAGATTACACCACTCACCTTCAGTCGATTTCATAAATAGTAAATATTTTTAGGATAGGTAAAAAAAAACCTGACGAAAATAAACTTTTTTTTAGTCGGTGTCCACTCACAGTCCTGCTTATAACGTTGATCATTTGTTTAAAGAACCAACAGTTCATCATTAGCACATATAACAATTAATACAATATGATACAAACATTTCAACTGTAATATTTAATACAAATTAAATTTGACAACTTTGTAATTGGATATACTGCTGACTTTAGTAATGAAAATTTTATATGAAGATGCTTCTAAATTAATTGTTTGTGTCTTACATGCTTTTCATGCATATAAATGTATGTATTAAAAAGAAAAATGTCTAAACCCATTATTATTTTTATATGCCGAGAATTAGAATAGAACATTTTCTACCTTAGTAATGATTGATTTTTAAAGGAAGTGAAACACATGATTTTTACAAATTTAGATACACACCAAGCTTAATAAAAAAGTTCATCAAAAATATACTTCCACATAGTTGAAACAAAAGCATTTATATATTTATTCAACTCTTTGATTAAACAATCCTTTCTTTTACAGCTATAACGTAAGCGTATAAACTGTAAAATAAAGAATGAAATATTTCCTACAATCAAATCAATGCCGTAGGACAAATGCAAAATTAATTAGAAATATTTTATATCATAGGATAAAACTGATCTAGTTTTTTTTTTATATACTCATTCCCAAAAACTTGAAAGTCTCAAAAGCGTGTACCTCTTTTGATGGATCGTAAAACTTGAAAAATACAAAAAAACTGTGTTCAATTTAACGAGTTCTCCTATATATCAGATAAGTTATTTTTTATTACTTAATTAGTGTGTATATTTCTTCTAAACCGGTAATGGCTGATACCTACGTAGTTAACTGCTCTTATAAAAAAAACGCATTTTTTATAATTCTCTCGAATAGAGTTTGTTATAAAAATTCTCTATTGTGGTTTAGAGTTTTAAAAATTTTATCCGCTTTTAAGTTTTATAATCTCTAACTTGTCATTGAATAAAGAAAGTCGATATATTTAAATATCGTACTCAAATATTTTCATCTCATTTATAATATTATATTACAACACAATTTTAACTGATGAATGCTCACAATGAGTAAACCCTGTCGTAATCTTGATAAAAATAGTACTAAACATTCTGTTGTATTTTTTTATATATTTCCGCCAAGAAATAACATTTAACATATCAAAAGTGATCATATAGTTTATTGATTGAATTGGCATTTACTTGGTAGAACTCCATTATGAGACGGTGAAAAATAGCAATGTATTTTAGTTCTAAAAATTTATAGAACTAAATTACATTGGTACTTTTTCACCGTGTGATCATATAGTATGCAAACAGCTTACGTCGTCAATTTATAACACGACTCACGAAAATTGTTGGTAAGCTGGAAGCTTCACAAACAGCAATACGTTTGAGCGGAATTATGAAGACGATAAAAAACGCCGATTTTTTCCTGCCTTACCTATTTATGTACATCAAATCAAAGATCAACCAAACAATCTGGCAAATTGTTCATTGAGATATTTTTCATAATAGTCTAATCGAGAAAGTAGTCGGGGTCGCTCGTTTCTTCAGACTCCGACTCCAGATAAAACACAGCGACTCTACGACTCCAAATCCGACTCTAAAGCCCTGGAAAAAAACTCATTTATTACCAGTGTTAAAATTCTTTAGTTCTGTCACAAATACAGTCAAATTGACTACTACTCTACGGCCTGACAATAAAACAGAAGATCTTCCTTCTACAAATAATAAATGTTACATTTTTACATACATAATAAATAGCCTTACATATAATCCAACCCGATTGGCCCCAGCAATCTTAATATTGAGTATTTATTACAGTTAGGTTTCTGCCGGTCGCAAAAACTGAGCGTGAAAAAAATTGCTGCCGAAATATTTACCTGGTTTAATTATTGTATTCCGACACGGCGATGTTTCTTTGCCTCAGTATTTATCAATAAAAGACTCGGATCAAATCATTGTGGCTTAATATGATATATTAACATTCAATGCGTTTAATATAGGTATTTTCAACAGTTCCATATAATTTGAACGAATTTTGTTGATAACTTAATGAACGATTCACGATTTTTATCAAGTGTTTGTAGATGGATATTCAAATTCAACAATTCCACACTATTAAAAAACGTTTTATAGAAAAGTTGATGACCTGTTCAAAATATTTTTTTGTCAATCAAAATAAGCACTACGAAATGTTTGATAATCTGGATATTCAAATTTATGTTACGTTTAACAAAACATGTTCATATTCATATAATTTATGATATCGACTGAAGGTGCTTGGTGGAAATTTCAATGTCAAATTTGAATTGTTACAACTTTGTACGATTTCACATGTTTTGTCGCTAACGACAAGGGCTTCGCCTTTCGGCATCTTCAAGCATTCCATCACACGGATGCAACAGAACTGACGTCGTCTTCACCAGTTGTAACAACTAAAGTTTAATGTTCATATTCCTTAGTATTGATTATCAAGGCTATAGTGGCGTCAAAAATACACGAAACTGATTCCAATATTGACTAACAACACGACACTGATTAAAAATTGTTTAGTTTTGTCAGGTTTTTTTCATGCCTTTCCTATTTATGTGCATTAAATTAAAGATCAACCAACAAAATGCGGTATATTGTTAATTGAGATATTTTTCAAAATCGTCTAATCGAAAATATATCATAGTTTGAGTCAATCGTATCTCCCACTTCACAACCCTGCCAATTATACTGGACCACGGCTAGGCTGATACTGGCCGCAGTTATTAGTTAATATTTAATAACATATTTAATTCATGTACACTCCCTATGTGATACATATGACCTCTTAACAGAGGTATCTTAAAGGAATATATCGATTGAATTGTCATTTACTTGGTAGAGCCATCATAACACGGTGAAAAAATAGCAATGTATTTTATTTCTACAAAATTTATACGACAGTTCTGATGAAGGCGAGAGCCGAAATAGCTTTTAATTATGTAACTTCTAATTTTTGTACATTTATTTTTTCACAGAGTCTTAAAAGTTTTTTTCTCTACGACAGCTCATTGTTACTCAGTTACATAACCTCTCGTTTACAAAATGATTAGGGAAATCGTTTCCGTTCGCGAACATGAGTGTGATCTCTAAATATTCTTTCGCACCTATTCAATCGAAAAAGACGAGCTGCAGAGAGCGTGACTGGCCATACCTAGTCACATCATCCTTTTATCCCTGGATAGACAAACTAGACGTGTATTTAAGAAAAAAAAATATAATATCAAAAATACGATACGTAACCATGTACAACTATCCAATTTCTGTTTACTTCTTTATTGATAAAACAAACACACTCATTATTTCCGATACGAAAGAATGTATCATGATTATAAATGATCATCTCTCTAACTGGACTGATCGAATCGATTCTATTCTACTGTATAGAAAACAATTTATTGTGAACATATTTATATGTTATAGTGCTTCCGAGTCTTTGAATCATCAGTGGTTGAGTGTTAGGTTTATTGCGAAAATATCGTGATTCATGATTCGTGATTCGATCAATTGGAATCAAAACATCTTCATTATCAGTCAGTAAGAATTAATTTGTAAATTAAATCAATCTCAAGAAATAATTGAATATAAAGAGATTAAAACGCATTTTTGTAATCATCACATTTTTCAAGTACTTTATTTTATTTATAAATTACCATTTTACTGCTGTTTTGAAACATTTTTATTATTTTAACTTTATTAGTATCGATTGGAGACGTCACCCGAACAACGCTCTACGGAGAAATTATATTTATTAACACGGTGAAAAAATAGCAATGTATTTTAGTATCTAGTAGATAGTTCTGACGATGGGGTGAGCCGAAATAGCTATCAACTATATTTGTTAAAAATAATTTTGTAGAACTAAAATACATTGCTATTTTTTCACCGTGTTATAATGGAGTTCTACCAAGTGAATGCCAATTCAATCAATATATTTATTAACTTTACACCGTGAGCCGAAATAGCTGTCAACTATATCTAACTAAAATACATTGCTATTTTTTTCACCATGCTATCATTCAATCAATCCGGAAAATTGTTTATTAAAAAGTTTTACACTGTAATTACTAATGTCGTTCTAAAAAGGACAATTCACTTAATTTATTTGTAAAAAAATGTAATAATATATTCTTTTTTATCTGACAGTAAAACCGTAATGTTATATATTCTTAAAAGCAGAATATATTTTATATAAATAAGAACACTGAATATCTTTTCAGAATTACAGTGTTAAATGAAATCTTTTATTTATTTATTTTATTCAGATAAGTAATGCATTCCTCAAAACGTTTGAATATATTTTTTATTGTAAAATTTCCAAATGGGTTGTAAAAAAAACCTTTTATACATTTACAATCATTATGATTGTCATATAAAAAAAGGTAAAAATAATAAAAGTGGGAAGAATCCGCTTCGAAAAAATACCTTCGCAGAGTTATTCGATTCGAAATAGATTTTATCGAAAAGTTGAACTAAAAAATATTTTTAATTCTTTTTAAAACATAAAACAATAAAACCAGTCATGTCATACGGGTATGAAGATCTGGTTCATTTTATAATATGGCTGATTTCAGAGCCTCCTATCTCCTATTAAAAAATAAATAAAAAAAAAACGATGTCTCCCGTGAAGCATCATTAACATCGTGTCGTAACTCTTTTATACTATTAAAATGTTAACTTCCATTTCTTTTATAATACAAATTTATTATATTTAAATAAATATTACTTTTGTATAATACAAATTCTAAATTGATTTTATCATTTATTGTTTTAGTAGAACTGTAAAAAATATAGTTTTAAAGCCCATCAAATATCAAAACATGTCGACGTTAAAAAATCCATACTTCTAAATTTTATTTTTAATTGTGTTGAATGAATTTTTAGTTTCTCGTTTTAAAAACAATGAAGTGCTCGTAGCTTAATATAAATGTATTGATTTAATTGGCATTTACTTGGTAAAACTCCATTATAATATGGTCCATTTTTAACCGTGTTAATAGAAATGAATCAAATAACTTGGTTTTTTAATTTAAAATACGTCGTAAAGTATGGCTTGGTGTATAAATTATGTTCATTTGGTAATGATCGTAATGAGCGAAACCGGTCCCGATTAGCACACTATAAAACTGTGGAAATACTAAATACAACGCTTTTCCTTCAAGAAATAACAGTGAGAACATTAAAAGTGACACGGTGAAAAAATAGCAATATATTTTAGTTATACAATTTTTTTTATAAGATATAGTTGATAGCTACGATGGCGTGAGCCGAAATAGCTATCAACTATTAAATATCTTATAAAAAGAAATGTAGTACTTAAATACATTGCTATTTTTTCACCGTGTTTTAATGGAGTTCTACCAAGTAAATGCCAATATTGAATTAAAACATTAAAAGTGATTTTCCATCAATTCGACAGTAAGTTTTTAAAAGTTCATATTTAACAAAAAAATGATTTCTTTGTTAATCTGTTTGATGTTTCAATTTCACTACGCGCCATGCGGAATAACAAAGTTATAAGTTTTTATTCAAAATGAACTGTTCTATTTCTGAATTTTTTTTAAAATTGATTCTCATTTGTTAATTCCACAACATATAATCTCGCACTATATTAAAAAAATGATTCGATTCTTATTTAAAAAATTAAAATGAAACTGTATTATTTATTAGACACAGTATAAAAAAAGTCTTTTTGGGTTTTGAAAGCAGGCGGTCAAATCAGGTTTTTGTTTTATGACAGTCTTATTTCGGATTCAATTTATTGTATCCGCACCAAAACACTAATCAACATTTTAGTTCAACTTGAAACATTTTTCTATTAATTCATCATCATCAGCCCAACCGATCCGAAATACAGCCCTAACACACTATCGCTTTTTTCCTCGTCGCATTTCGACCGACTCGAATTCCTTTGAAAAAAATGGCCTCCATATTATAACGTATTTAATTTTAAATATTATTCTTCTTTCCATTATAAATTATTTGTGTGATTGACATTCGTGTATGATTGAACATAAAATATTTATGTAAATCGACTATTACATCATACCAGGTCAAACAATGTCGGTAGAATGATTCTCAATAAGCAAGTAATAACAGCGTGGCCGGAAATTCTTGTTTCATTATATTGTATAATATTTAATTTAAGAAATAAATAAAAAAAAAACTTTCACAATTTATATATTTATACAGAGTTGAGCACTGTACTTGCTTACAAAATTAAATGCATATAAAAATCTTTTTTTTAAAGATTTTTAAACACAATTATTTACGAAAAATTGATTGAATTACTTTTTAAATATAGTTTTAAAATCCCGTATCTTCCACTTTTCTCTAAATTAAATAATAATGTATATCAATTGATAATGATCGTGATGAGCGAAACCGGTCATGATCAAAAAATATGTTGTGGAAATAAGTACTAAAAAATGTTTTTATTATTTGAAATATCATGCCTTTACATCAAGATTTGACAGTTGACACCTTAAAAGTGAATAAAATATATTACGATTACAATGATTATTGTCAATTAATGGGCGAAACCGCTCGTAATCATTATATAGAATTGATAGGTTATAATAAATTTTTAAATACATATAGTTTAAATTGAATTATTCGACGATTTATTATATTTTATTTTGAATAGTTTTAATACAACGTTAAAAATCTATCTTTCATTTCGACTGCAAATTCATGATTAAATTATATTATATGTTATATAAATTCATTCCATTGACTGTGTTCCGTGATTTGAATTGGTTTTATTAATGCAATGATAAAATTTAAATTTGGAACTGTATCATATGTAAGATACTCCGAATGGAAGGAAATATAAAGTTTTGAATTTCGAAAACTTATTCCAAATTGTTCAAGTTGAATGAAAATTTTATTCAATATTTGAAAATGGAACTTCGAACGTATATTTAAAATTCGAAAAAGTACGTATTTATTGTTATGCAATGCCAATATCGAATAAATTTGCTTATTATTAGCTATATTAAATAACTGATTAATCGATAGACGAGGAAAGAATAAGATATAAAGCGATTTTAAAAATCTACATTTAAACCGATTATTCCACCGGGTCAAATAATCTCGGTAGTGGTTGAGATACTATTAAATAGGCAATATATAAACATAAACAGATACGTCTAAATGTAAACTACAGGCGAATAATAATATTATATATATATATAAAAAACTTGCGTCTAAAAACGAGATTGGATATACTAGAACCGTTATTCAAAGCGAAGACAATGAATAAAAAAAGTTTACATCAATCAAAAGTTCATACCACTACACTAACACGCGCGACTCCTGGCTACGTTTTATAATAAAATGTCAACGAACAGTGTCTTGTAAATATTCAAAATTTAAAGAAATATTACTCTTTAAATAATTGTAACTATAAAAATTAATGCCTTTTAATTTTAGTATCAATTGTGTATTTTAAAAATGCGTACAGAAAAATAAATTCCAGACTTTTTTTTTTTTTATATAACATTATCTCTCTTTTGCAACGGGGCAATTATAGTTGACTGACAACCAGTCGTCTTAAATAACCGTTATTATATAAAGAATTGATCGAAAAAAATTAGGTTTTCAGAATTTTTATGGAACGAAATCTTTTGGTATTTCTTATTTTATGATAATGGGTTTTATAGAGTGAATTAATAAATTTGACATTATGTCCGATTTTACAAACTTTTTTCAATTATTTTAAAATCAGGATGAACAATTGATTAACAATTTTCGTAACATCATATTTGTTATTGATTTTAGAACTAGTACCTCTTTATTTGATGTTGTTGAGTAAGAATCTTGACGACAATGAAATTCAAATTTACATTCAATCAACCTTTTGGTGAAATTTCGTCAACCCTTCTATAAAACGTTTTTCTATAGCGCGAGCCGTATTCCCCTATAGCGCTTCCTGCTAGAGTACCGCTTTCTACCAATATTTAATAATATAAATAAATATCTGCGTTGTAAGAAGTTGTCGCTAGCAATTTTTTTTATATTGATTGCTTTCGACATATTCAACTGACGTTGGAAAAATCAACTCTAAAATTTGCATGTTTGTCTATTTTCCTATAGAGCGATTAATACCTCAGCGCTTTATAAGTGTTGACCGTTAAATTGTCAAAACGGATATTTTTGACATTAAGGTAATTATCGCAATAATGTGTTTCATACGGTAATTGTGTGTTTTTTAGAAAACCGACGCAGCCTCTACGTGTTAATACAGATACAAATGGCGTGTGGTTTACATCCATTTTGTTCTATTAATGTGTATGTGTGTGTTTTGTATACTTAAAGGTGTTACCCAATTTAAAAAAAAAACATTAAAAAACAAAACGTTTTACAATGTTGGCTGCAATTAAGTCATTAACAAAAAGAAAGATTATTTTCGACCAGCCACGGTGGCCGCCCGGCACGTCCACGTACGAGAGAGAATGGTAAATAAATTGAAATGAAATCTTAAATTATATTTATCTACGATCTAAAAGATTGAAATCTTTTTGTTTAATTTTTATCGAATTTTATCACAAACTTTGCACTGTAACATATTATACATATCGATTGAGAGCGTTTGATACAATTTCAATATCAAACTTGAACTGTTGAATCTCTGTATTCTTCCACACGTTGTATTACTCGAGTCACTGTTTTCACATTTTGGCATCTTCATGTATTCTTTCATACAGTTTTTATTACGGATCTTAGTAATTTCTCAATCAGTTCCATTAAATATATAAAGAAAGTAAAATTTAAGATATCGACTGAAGGTGCTTGATGAAATTTCAATATCAAATTTGAATTGTTATAACTTTGTACGATTCCACGTGTTTTGTCACTAACGACCCGAGTTTCGCCTTTCAACATATTCAGGCATTCTATCACACGGAACTGACAGTTCTATCGCATCCGTGTGATAGAATGCCTGAAGATGCCCAAAGGCGAAACCCGGGTCGTTAGCGACAAAAGATGTAGAATTGTACGAAGCTGTAGCAATTCAAATTTAATACAAAGAAAGATTCGAACATCTCAAAAAAGCCATTTCGGCTTACGGTATCGTCAGAATTATGATTTAATTTAAATACATATTATTATAGTTTAATGTACTGCATTAGAATAAACATACAATTTATCGCCTCACTTATTGAGATCAAAAAAATGTTTTATTTAAACGCTTTTAAGGTGTTAACTGTCGCTTGATGGAAAGGCATGATATTTTAAATAATTAAAACAATTTTTTTAGTACTTATTTCCACAATATATTTTTTGATCAGGACCGGTTTCGCTGATCGCGAGCATTATCAACTGGTAGAAAACAATTACAAGCTAGTCTATTTGTATAAAATATTTAAGTTAAAGTTAGCAGGTATACAATATCTCGCGATTAGCGAAACCGGTCCTGATCGAAAAATATATTGTGGAAATAAGCAATCAAAAACGTGTTTTTATTATTTATAATTAAAATATCCAATACGTGAAGAGTTGTTCTGAGAAAACAATACAGTGTTAACCTTCTGCCTGCTAAATGTTTCAACTGTTATAATCAGGGCTGTTGAGTCATTAAAAAACACGACTCAGACTCGATATTGATCAAAATACAACTCGGACATAAAAAGATTTAAAAAAAAAAGATTAATTTTGTCAGGTTTTTTTCATACTTTTTCTATTTATGTGCATTTATTATAGATCAACCAACCAATCCGGTAATTTGTTCATTGAGATATTCTTCAAAACCGTCTAATCGAAAAAGTAGTCGGACTCGCTCGTTTTTCACGACTCCAGGTTCCAAATTCTTGATTTAAATATAAAGCATTTCCAGCTAGAAGTGACAGTTGACACTTTAAATTAATTTCTAACTGATAAACATGTCTGACTGTTAATTTAATTGTCAATGATGAGACTGATGCCAAAAATATTAAAACAATCGTTGCTTTATTGGTATGATTCACGCCGTCATAAAATTAACATTATGGAATGTCATTGAATATTATTTTCTTTTGTTTTAACTGAATCGTGTCGTTTTTCAGCGCGCCATTTTTTTTACAGTCATTGTTACCGGAGACGAAATCGATACAATATTGTTTTTTTTAAATGCATAAATGATTATAAAATGGAAATATAAACACATTAAAATTATAAGCACTGGAGTAGGGTTTCCAAAAAATAAATTAGAGCGCGTGTTTCGTGCGAATAAATATTTTTTTTTGTCTTGAACATATATTAATATTTAGCGGTTCAAATAGTAATGACGTTATAGAAACTTCTTGAATAAATTACGTCTAATTTTAATACTTTACTACATTTGTTAACAAATTCGTTAGAACTGTTTTATTATATAGACAATTTTAAATTTTCATTTTTTTTCAAATTTGAAATTTGAAAAAAAAAAAGAATTTGATTCAAAACATCGTAATCAGTCGTCTCAACCGTTGAGTCTTCAGCAGTCAAACGGGTAATTATATACAATAGATAAAAATTAATACACAAAACATGGAAATATTCTCACAAAGTTTCAAAAATAAAACAGATTCAAAGAAATTTAATATGCCATTTCTACTTCTAATTACGTATGTGGATATACTGTCCTACCTATTTATATATTATAGATCCGTGGCTTAAAACAGAAAACTTTCTATCATCTACCATTATTCAATGATTTGACCAATGATATTGATTGAAGTAATTTTATGGAATTTAAATATCAAATTTGAATTGTCGAAACATCGTTCGATTCCACAAGTTTTTGTTTAGTAAAGACCTGAGTTTCGTCTTTTGACATCTTCAAGCGCTAGTAAATTAGTTCTGTTGCATCCGTGTGATGATATAATGCCCGAAGATGCCAAAAGGCGAGACCCGTGTCGTCAGTGACAAAACATGTGAGATCGTACAAAGTTTAATTTAACATTAGTCATGATATTTGTTGGCAGCCCTGTTTTGAGGTATTGGTTTTTTTTTTATTATCGTTAAAAAATGAGTCAATTGCTACGAACGCTTTGCAAAATGGCGACGATTTATGGAACTGTAAACATCCGCTGAAATAGGTATGGTTTATCGATTTGTTTAAAAAATGATATTTTCAAAACAATCGTATCCGGCGATTATTATAAATGCACTTAATAAAGCTCTCTTATCTGCTGTGTGAAATTTGAACTTATATTTCACAGAACTCTTATCGAAATGAAACTTTTTCGCTTAAGAGAAAATATTTTACATTTTTCAGTTATCAGTGTTACACTGATAAATATGTTCAACTGTTGTAATTTGTTTTAGAAATAGAACTAAAAAGTCAACGAATTTTATTAGAGAATTTTAGAGGCGGTTAAGACTCCATGACTCATGTAATATGTCACACTGAAAAAAAATATGTTTAAAAACACAATATTTCACTATAAGACACATACAGTAAACCCACTGCTAAATCCCGCGAACTATGATTCCAGTCTGTCATTTTTCTACAGCTTAATAAACAATATTCAGTTTGTATAAATAATGCGCACTTCTTAAGTGCCACTGTAGTAATTGAGTTTACAGCGATTTTCTCACGCCTTTTAATGTTTTGCTGGTTTCATTTTACTTGGGGCAATAAAAATATCCTACAGTCGTCGATTATTTTTGTTTTAGAAATTAAAATCAACGCTCAAAACTGCGGCGCTTTTTGATAAGTTGATTTCATCATATTTTATCATAACTTAACGCAAAAATATTGGCACAATAAAAAAATTCATAAAACACAATGCTAATAATATTTTTTAATCTATTCCCTGCCGACTTAGGAATATTCTTATACTGTGGAGTCGTTTAAAAAACATCACGACTCTGGCTAAAAAAAAAAATAAAGTTTTTTCTTTACTTCTCTTTTTATGTGCATTAAATTAAAGATCAACCAATCAATCCTACAAATTATTCATTGAGATATTTTTCAAAATCGTCTTATCGAAAAAAGTAGACAGATTCGCTCGTCTTTCACGATCCGATACCACAGCCCTGCTACTGCTACTGTTGTATGAATATTTCATATAGATACGCTATATTTAAATGGAGTACCCAGTATGCAAAGGAAATAGATCGAACTAACATTGACTCAATACTCATTTTTAAACCATTAGTGAGTACCTTACACAATTACGCATAATCATTATTGATTGCATTTACTTTAATGACTTGAAAATATTGTACTTATTTTATTAATTTATGATATCGACTGAATGTGCTTGATGGATTTCAATATCAAATTGGACTGTTGAAACTTAATACGTTTCCGCATGTTTTGTCACTAACGACCCGGGTTTCGCCTTTCGGCATTCTCAGGCACTCCATCACACGGATGCAACAGAACTGGCGTAAAATAAACAGTTAGCATCGTATATATATTAAAGTTATCAATTACATTGGTTAAAAAAACAATTGAAGAGTGAGGTAGGGTCTACACCCCTTCTACTGAACGTGGTTGGGGTTGCTAAAATCAAACAAACCTATTAATAATTACTAAAACATCATCATGTAATTGAGACGTAATAATCTCAATAGATTTTTTTAAATAGTTTTGAACCGCCTGTTCTATTTAAAATATTACTCACTTATGATTGATTGACAAATTCATTGTTATAAATTTATAAAAGAAGCAATTATTTGCTTTTCATTATTCTTATATACAGTGGAATAGTTTATTATTAGTCAGACATGACTCTAAACGAATTTATTATGTAATCAACATACCTGCACGTTCGTATTTTGTTGTTTCAAGAAATAATACAATTTTAATTCCATATTAGGTAAAAGTATTAAAGATGATATATTGAAATATCTACAGTCATCGATTACCATTTGTTGAATCATTTATATTGTGTATATAAATAATTATTTCAACTCTAATAAAACAAAAAACTGAAATGCGTAATTATAACAATCGATCAATTTATTTCAAACGGAAGATTTTTGTTTTTGCTGAACGGAGAATGCAACTTTTGGCACTATTGTGTTCGAGCCAAATCGCATTCAGGACTTCCACTATTTGATGCAAGCAACGAATGACGACTGCTTTATTTATCGGTCATTGTGAAATCGACAAAAATAATGATTAAAACGTATTTCGAATCAAGATTAATGTTAAAAGTAATAAATAACAAAGTACAAAGCATTTAAATTATCAATCGATTAAAATATTAAATCCAATTAACGGCTGCATTCAAAACTCTAGTATTTTTTTGAAATTGCATAACTCAATTTATTTTGTGCAGTTTTTTACACGTCGTGTTTATTATATATGAAGGTTTGAGTTGAATTTGTCTACGATTGTTGGTTCTGTTGTCAGATAATCGACGCTCATATGCGTTTTATTGGTTTGAAATGTCCACGGGTTAGAGATTCAAGAAGGATCAATGGATGGATGAATTAATTTATGTTTGAATGCTAACTTGTCATTTACTGATTCCTAGTCATTTGAGACAGAGAACGAGGCGTAGTGAGAGTGATAAGCTAACATCTAGCCTTTTTCTAACCTTACTTTATTTTTTTAAATGGGTGTATTAAGTAAATGTCCAAAGAAATTGATGTATCTGTGACTGTCATTTACTTATTTCTAATCATTTAAGACTGGAAACAAGGCATAGCAAGAGTGATAAACTAACATCTAGTCCTATTATAACCACAGTTAACATTTTGATAATGTTAAGTTGGGCGATTGAACAATATCTAATTCTTGCTGAAAACATCAACATAAGGACCAGAAATTGTTTGAAGAAATGACTGTAAAATGAGATTAACTTAACAGAATTTTTTTAATATAAACTTTTTTTCTTACTCAAATCCTTGAGAGTAGTGATAAAAAAATAGGGTTAGACATCAGGAATGTTCGACAAGCACCATGTCATGATTTAAATACATCGTTTTTTTATAAATCAAATTTTATATAAATAGCCTATTTGTATTTTGTGTCCTTTCTATAATGCTCGCGATGAGTGAAACCGGTCTTGATCAAGAAAAATATTGTGCAAATAGTACTAAAAAATATTCAAAATATCATGCCATTTCATCAACAACAAGTGACAATTAACAATTTCAAAATCATCTTGCTGTGATCAAAATAAATGCTTCTCGTATTCTGGGACTCGTGCCCGTGAATTTCATTACCTACGTTATCTACATTTACCACTGCACCACATACCTGGCCTATACCTAAAACAAACTTACATTTTTAAAACAATCCTTGAACATAATTTTCTGTAGGTAATAATTTTTGATAACCTAATTTGAAAATATCTACTATCAAATCGATTACGTCGTTTTTGCACAGCTAGTCGTTTTTTATTTATTTATGTATTTATGTTTGTATCTCTAACACCAAAGTAACCATGAGTGATGAGTGAGTAAAATTTGCAACAAAGACAACTCTTTCCATTTTTAGATAATTTAAGAGGCGTAGTGATACAGCGGTGATAACGTAATCAGATTAAAGCGAGATAAAATAAACTTTAATTGTGTCAAAATATTTTGGCTCCGTCAAACTGTTTTTTTGAATTTGTTCATTTGGCACAGCAAACCTCTGTTTTTGGCCTTCTTACTGAATTTCAATTATTTTATTTCTCAATTCGCTTGTTGCCGTACAAAGAAAACTCACTCGTACGTTTTTCAGTTATGAATGCTACGAAAAAAAATATACTTTTTTTTTTAAACTTACTAAGTATTTTAACAAAATTTTTTCTACAAAAACTGCATATTTTATTTGCTCAATATATCTTTTAAATGAATCGGATCTTAGAGATCGGCAACTTTATAATAAAAATGAATCAAACAATAATTTCGGTTCAAGATTATATTATATGATTGCCTGAAAATTGTTCTCTTAGTTCGTAATCCTTTCGTTTTATACACCTGCTGATATTATTTAAAATTTTGGTATAAATATGCTTGAGTTTTAATTTGTATATTATCAGTTGATAATGCTCGTGATAAGCGAAACCGGTTCTGATCATCCAAAATATTACGTGGAAAACTACTAAAAAATTTAAAATAATAAAACACACTTTTTTTGTACTTATTTCCACAATATATTTTTAGTTCCGCAACATTTCATCGTGAACAATTCATTTTTAAACTAATTTACATATTTGTATTAATATTGTATGATTTCTTGTAAACTGTTTCTTAGTTCTTGAATTCATGGTTTTGTATACCTGCTACCTTTTACTCAAATATTTTGCATAAATAGACTTGTTGTATTGTATTGTATTGCATTGTATTCTATCGGTTGATAATGATCGTGATGAGCGAAACCGGTCCAGATGAAAAAAATTATTGTGGGGAAAAAGTACTAAAAATTGTGTTTTTATTATTTAACATATCATGCCTTTTCATTAAGAAGTGACAGTTAACACCTTAAAAGTGACTAGTAGAAAATGTTTTTTTTTAAATTTAAAATATCACGCCCTTCACAATGTGTGACAGTTAACACATTGGAAATGTCTTTTTAGATATTGACAATAAACACAATTTGCAAGTTTTATTTCATATTGAAAATAAATTGATTAAATAACGTCCCTCGCTAAGTTAGTTTAAGGATTCGAGATTAACTTTCTTCGTCCGCAAATAGACGTAATGCTTCAGTAGCCGGTGTCGTTTGAATCGCGCAAAATGCCAAAGTTTCTCTTCGAAAAGAAAAATAGCCAAACAAAACTAGGCATAATGCACGCATGCCATTATAGCAGAGTGGACAATTTCGGAACGCCATCTTCAAACGAGCTTTTTAGATCGATCGTGTTATATAAACAAAGACCCATTTGAACAATCCATTTGAATAAAGAACATTCATTAATTAACAACACTGCACACAGAACGGATTTATTTTTAAATTACGTTACAATACACATTTAATTCTACGTAACGATAAGTTACTTTTAAATGGTCTGTCATTTAAAACTCGTATCGTATTTATACGGTTTTCAGTAATATATTTTATATCTTCGCGGAACGTAATTGTAGAAATGTGTAAAATTAGTTTCCCTAAGGTACCCAACGTTGTACCTACCAACACCAGCTACGGCTTCATGTGCTTATTCTGCAACGTATGAACGTTATACGTTTTTCAATTTTTCATCAGAATTGTTCGAGGCTTGTTTCCATGAATTAAAATTAATCACTTTAAATATATTGATTAAATTGTCATTTACTTGGTAGAACTCCATTGTAACACGTCGAAAAATAGCAATGTTCTTTGGTTCTACAAAATTTATAAGCCGTATAGTTGATGGCTATTTCGGCTTTCGCCCTCATCAGAATTATTATGAACCTTATAGATCTGATGAGGGGGTAAGCCGAAATAGCTATCAACTTAACTATATGTAATATAAATTTTGTAAAACTATTATGCTAATACTATTATTTTTACCGTGTCACTTTAAAGATGTTAACTGTCACTTTTTGGTGGAAAAAAATAATATTTATATAATAAAAAATTAGCACTATTTCCTCAATTATATATATTTTTTTAGATTATCAGTTGACAATGCTCGCGATGAGCAAAACCGGTGCCGATCTATAAAATAAACGATTAAATAGTAACAACCATTGCGTACTTATTATAATAATATTAACCGTACCATCTTGGACATTCTCAATGGATCATGGAGCCACATAGCATTTACATAAAGGACTATCTACTAACTGGTCAATTTGGAAGAGTTTCGCAGACAATTACTGATTATCAACGTGAAATGATCTCGTAAAAATATGACGTATTTTAGATTGTAATATAAAATTCAACTAATTACAATTTCGCGGGCATTAAAACGGATATTCCCATGCGCGCCTTCATAACGTTGTGACGCAGAATGCCATTTGCGATTTATTACTTGATTATGGCCAGCCAAAGACTGAGAACCACTTGGTTCTGGCCCATTAGTTGTGTAACATGGCGAGGTGTCTCACCCAATACCGTGTCAGTCTGCAGACATCAAATTCCGTCAGTACTTTGTCCAGAAAACGGCTATTTCCGTCGTAATGCGAATGTACGCAAGAAGAGTTTGTATGTAATTTGTTTTGTCGTTTTGCTCATCAATTCCCGATTGCAATGCGAGCTTGCGAGTGTTTGGGACCTACTGATCCAGTTGCGGCAAAAATCGCGGCTTTTTTACATTTTTTTTTTTTGTTAAATGGAGTTTGTGTCGACTTTTTAGGAGGCGTTTCTTTGTTAACTGTAATGGACGAGGAGCATTTTGCGTTTATTTATACATTAACACATTCTTTATTTAATATATAATTTCGTTTAAGATCTGTACTTTATATTATGTCAAATATCTTCATATATTACACTAACAATATATATCCAATACCTGTTCAACATTTTGAGATTGCATTTAATTTATTGAAACATTTTACCCTTATACACTCTTTTTTAATATAAACTCTCATAAAACTGAGAATTTTAATCTGATCAAAATCTTGATACTATCTTGCTGAACTTCAGCTGTGTTAAGATAAATTATATACAGTTTTTGGCTAATCCAGTAAAAAACAGCAAAATATTTAGTTATAGTAATAAATCAGTTTTTTTTATATTTATTATTAATTTATAGATTTTTTATAATATCAAATGGTACACTGTCAAAGTTGTTATTTTAATAATGGTCAATAGTTTGGAAAGGGTTCATAAGTCCAATTATTGTTGATATTAAAGAAATGCAATTGAAATTACATTTCAATGACTCGATTGATCGTATTCGAGTTATAGGAGAAAAATTACTGTCGCGTCTATTGCGGCAGTCGAGTGAAAACGGTTAAATGTCACTTGTATATCCGACATTTTTAATTTGTACTTAAAGAACATAACCTCTTCTGATAAAACAGTATTTTCTTAAAAATAATCAATTTCGATTTTGTGAAAGTCCGTTCACACGGTAAGTGCGTTTATCTGCTTACGTATAATACGTTCGTGTAAGAAATGCGCGTGTTAGACATGTCGTGGAATTATTTCGTTTTATTCCCATTTGGTCTAGGATGAAGAACGCATCACATTTGTTGCGTACTAAAAATAATATGCGGTCTGGCGCACCTCAGTTCATTTTATGCGATTTATAAAGGCGAATCATTGTCGGTTTGGCGTGCAAATATTCTCAACACGATGCCAAATTTATGGAATCGTGTGTCACTCGATAGTATTTAGAACTATATATCAGACAATATTTAGAACTGAACTTCAAAGTCGTGTAAAAATCATTTAAAGAATTCTTTTGAACAACTGGACGATATGGGATATATAGTAATAAAGACCACAATCTTTCAATAGATCGAACTAACATTGACTCAATGCTCCTTTTTAAACCATTAGTGAGTACCTTACACAATTACGCATAATCATTATTGATTGCGTTTACTTTAATGACTTAAAAATATTGTACTTATTTTATTAATTTATGATATCGACTGAATGTGCTTGATGGATTTCAATATCAAATTGGACTGTTGAAACTTAATACGTTTCCGCATGTTTTGTCATTAACGACCTGGGTTTCGCCCTTCGGCATCTTCAGGCATCCTAGTCGGTTCTGTGGCATTCGTGTAAACATGTGGAATTGTACAAAGCTGCAACAATTCAAATACACATTTTATTATTATTTTGTATTATTAAAGTGTTAACAGTCGTTTTATAAAGGATAGGTATTATATTTAAACCAGTTCTGTAGAATCGTCAAAAATAAAATCAAAATTCCGACTGTAAAAGTTTAATTTTTTAAATTTTTTTCCCTACATTTCCTATCTATTTATGTGCATTAAATTATTCAACATTTATTAACCAATCCGGCATATTGTTCATTGAGATATTCCTCAAAATCGTCTTATCGAACTTTTCAATCTCTTAAAAGGTTTTAACAGTCACTTATTGGAGGATAGACATCATTAAAAAAACGAAAATTTGTCGTTATAACCGTTTGCAATCACAATACCGTTATTACGATAAAGAAAATCTCCTCAGGACGCAATGTAATTTTAATTTAAACACTGATTTTGCGAATCATTACATATTAAAGAATGGGAACAATTCGTCACCGGTGAGTATGAGTTTAATAATAATTTTCGAAGATGTGTGTGTAGGTGTCATTAGGTAGTACATCCAGCGATCACGATAGCACGGCGACAGATTGTGGACGGATGCGACATTTTGCGACTAATTCCCGCTTTAATCCATCACTGCTTTTCCTCAGTCAACACCGTCAACAGAATTGCTTACACCTCGGGATGATTTATTGCGGCACAGGTACAAATCCGATGATACGATCGGCTTGCATGTCAACTGCCGTAGCGTCGTTGTACCCAAAGCAAACACCACTGAAAATCGAAGTTTACCAAAAATGCAGTGATCGATGATTGCATTAATTATTAAATGCCAATTTCTATTTTATCATTATATATTACGATCAAAACCGGTTTCAAAATTTAGTCGGACATTGTCAATCATCGTTTCAATATACCAACTGAATCACGTTTAACGTGTTAACTGTCACTTCTTGGCGTAAAAGCATCATATTATATTTTAAATAATAAAAACCATCGATTTTCGTACTATTTTCAAAATGTTTTTTTCCACGAATTTTAATAATAAGCGAAACCGGCCCTGATCATTAAATATATCGTGGAAACAGTAATAAAAAAATGTGTTGTTATTCTTTGAAATATCGACTGGAAGTGCTTGGTAGAATTTATATCGTTAGATTTTTCTCGTATATGATCGCTTTGAAAACATTTTTTATTCATGACCGCTTTGAATTCGGAGTAAATGCCTTTTAATTTAGGTATCATATCGGACATTTTTATTTAAGAATTCGTTGTTATCCACTTGTTACATACCAGGGAATTAGTGTCATAAGGTAAAACTACAAAAATAGCTTTACATTAACAAAAATACAGCTATATTAGTAAAAAAACAGAGTATAATTGCAGCAATGATAAATGTATAACAGTTAACAGACAAACGTTTCTTTTATAACAAAAAATCAAATATTTTTAAATAAGGTGTTCTAAATCATTTTATTAAGTAAAATAAATACTGTTTTTAATTTTTTGGTGTGTTTGTAGTTACGTCCTTATAACACTAACCCACCACCAAAATACTGTAATGAAAAAAAATGAACGAGTCAAATTAAATCAAGTTTTGAAACAATTTCGATACAATGTAATATTATCGCGTTTAATATCCGAATCAACTGAAACGATGCCAAAATGACTGCGAGTTTAATTTTCATAAATACACATTATTCTAATCAATAAAAGATGTCAACTGAAAACTGAATATCAAAAGAAACTTCAGAGCTTCTGTTCTGGTTAACATAACTTGGAATAAAACTTTAACGTTCTTATTTTGAAATTTAATTTCAAATTAAATTTAAAAAAAGAAATGGTAAATTTGCTGATGTGTTTTTATTTATCGTACCAGAATTGACAGCTTTTTATTCCATTTCTATATAATTGAAAATTATACAATATTTAAAAAAAAAAAATCTTCATTTGACTGTTTAAAATTCATTATTTGGAAAAGAATTAAAAATATATTCGTTTTATTTGATATTCTATTTAAATTTTTAATACAAACAATAAATAATACTTATAGTATCGAAAATTACACTTTTAAAGTAAGCAGTGACTGAACCGGTCCTGATAAATATATTGTATTTAAATTGTTACAACTTTGTACGATTACACATGTTTTGCCCAATTTAACAGTTCTATTGCACCGGTGTGATAGAATGCCTGAAGAGGCCGAAATGCGAAACCCGGGTGGATAGTGACAAAATATGCGGAATTATTCAAAGTTGTAACAATTCAAATTTGGTATTGAAATTCCATCAAGCACCTCCAGTCGATATCATAAATTAATTATATAATATATTTGTTTAATAAAAAGCTATGTTTTATTTGTTTTAAATAAATAATAATGTTATTTTCATATTAATAATTATTTTGTGTTCTTTTTTCAGATCTAGGAAGTACCTTCAAAGACAACATTGATAGTAAGTGACTCAATATTATTTTAAATAAAAAAAATAATCGTGTGATCGAATAAACGAAATGAATAATTTTCTTATTTAGAAATTTTAATGTATAAATTTTCGGAGTTCCAATTTTGTTAATTCGAATTTTGAAAGCTCGAGTAGTAAAGCTGTGTTTGTGGTAAATGAGTGTTTAGTGTGTGCAAGTGTGAGGCATTTTCCTTTCGACTCGACTGCATTACGCAAGGCCGTCTAGCGTCGCATAACAGGGAGGCATCCGTGAAATAAATTGCCCTTACCTTCTATTTTCATAGATTCAACTTTATAGAAACTGTTTTTCATAGAACGCATAATCAATTTTAAAAAAAATATTAATTATACCATACCGAAAAAAATGCTTTTATTTGTTTTACAATCGTTAAAAATTCGAGTTAACTAAATATATTATATCGAGCATTTTATTATTAATATTTGGTTTAGCCTTAGTGGTTTTTAAAGTATATTTGTTATGTGAATTTTCACATTTCATTTAAACAATTTGGAATTCCATTCCCGGGATCCCTGGGATATTGTCCCAATATTAATTCCCGGATTACGGTATTCATTGTAAACGTAGAAAACTCATTGATATTATGAACATATTTTCTAAATATTTTATGTTTTCTTTCCTTTTTAAATGTCTTTACAGGCGTAACGGACAGACAATTTAAATAAAATTATACATTTTATTGCACTATTTAATAAATACATAAAAACCTCTTTCAAATATTATTGAAAATATAGTCGGACTTTACTTGAGGGTCTGTATTTTTCATAATTCGCCTTATATAATAATTTTAAACTATCGCATTATTGTCAGTTCGATTTCATCAATGTATTATATTAGAAGTCTTGAAAAGCAAAACCCGGTCGTGAGTGACAAAACATATAGATGTGTACAAAGCTTGGAAAATTCATTTTTTTTTAATATTAACTAGATCCTTGTTGAGCCCCATAACATAAATTCTAATATAAAATATTTGACATATGAATTCAGTAATGCTTAATATATCAAGGCAAATCAGGTTTTTTTTTTATTTATACAGAACATTGCACATTACAATCAGTTTTATCAACAGTTTAGATCTTTATAGCCAGTGTGTCAAAGTAGTCAAGATTCGCTGGTTTATTTTTGACTTATATAAATTCAGTGTTATTTTGACTCCGTGGCCCTGAAAATGACTGAGTTTGGCCCTGGAGTGTCTAGCAAAGTGCATTTATTTGAATTTCGCCGCTGTCGCACGCGTTTATTTGTTCCTAAATAATTATTTGTCCTCTCCGTCGTTACAATTCACAATTACACACACTTAGCGGACAAGTATGTAAGAAATCTTTGGGTGAGTTTGTGTTAGTATTAACGTCTGTCTCTGCCCTTTAAGTTTCCGAAGATATTCCAATTCCCAGCCAACTCAGTTTGTCCGCGATTTTATTTATAATCGCGAGCCGGCTCGGCCTCAGACATATTTATTGCATTCGACTTGACGACTTGCATTATATCACGGAACAATAGATTGATTATTGATGCCATTTACCTCCGATCGAGCTTATCCTTATCACACTTCTCAATGGTTCAACTTAACCGTTTAATTTTAGTGAGATATTTTACGGTGAAAAAATAACAGTGTATTTTAGTTCAACAAAATTCATAATTGAATTCATAAAATTTACAAAATTTATAAAAAAAATCATAATCGATTTTTTAGATAATTCGTCTTCGTAAAATACTTATTCACTATTTACCTCTACCCAAAAAAAAAACCGGATAAATTCTCAAATCGAAAGGTGCATAAAATTAATTTGCCATATTTTAGAATTTATTAACACAGTATAAAACTACTTGTCTGTTAAAACAGAAGACGAGATGTATTGTGTACCTTTACTACACAGCTATTCATATAAGTAAATGTATGATTAATGATAGTTCTGATGAGGAAGAGTAAGCCGAAATAACTATCTACAATATATCGTATAAATTTTGTAGAACTAAAATACATTGCTATTTTTTTCACAGTGCTATAATGGAGTTCTAATAAATAAATGCCAATTTTACATTTGAACCAATTTTACTATAAGCAAGTCGTACAAAAAAATCGCTATTTTTTTCATAATATAAAAACTAATCTACGCGATTTTCTTCCCAAGTTGCATACATTTACTGAGTCTGTATATTCTCAAACATTAGCATACCAGAAACGGTTTCGCTCACCGCCATATTTATCAAATGATACTGAGTGAAGCCAATCCTGATTATAAAATATATTGTGGAACTAAATAATAAAAAATGTGTTTTTACTATTTAAAAAATTTCTTGTATATAACCGATGCTAACTTTTCATTGTGTGTGTCAGTTCTGTTGTATACATGTGATATAATGCCTAAAGATGCCGAAAGACGAAAGCCGGGTCAAAAACATGTTGGAAACGTACAAAGTTTCAAAAATTCAAATTTGAATGAGCTTCAACGATGGACATTCATTTATTTAGCCAGTCTTTATTAGATTGTGCATAATTATACATTATTCAAATGTGTTTTGTGAAATAATTTGAAAGTAATATTAAAATTTATCGCATTAGGCTACTCATATTACAACAGATATAGTTATTTTTTTACATTAATGAATTTATTTTGAATCGTACAATCTATGATAGATTGTGAAAGTTGCTTTGTAGTAAAGATCATTTCCGTCCGCTGATGTGTATCCATTATGGCGAAGTTTTGAATAAAAATTTCACTTCAAATACATTCAACTTACGAAGAACATGTTAGCAAATAATTTTTATTATTCCAGCGTAAGACTTGTGCTCGCAGGTATACACCGAGAGCAAGAAATATTGACACACGTAAGAATTAACAATAAATACATATGGAATTTTTAAAATAATGCAATTATATCAATCATTTTATTCAACACTTATTATTTTATCAAGTATTAATTTCTTAAAGGATATTTGATCCTTTTATTAATTTCGGTCTTAACAAAGTTATTCAGATTATCACAACAACTAGAGTAATTCAAAACAGCTTGTACGTGAAAATTCAGACAGTGTTAATATTCTCATAATTTTTAGTATCAATTATGAACACTACCATCAACTGTCTCAACAGTTGAGACGTTAGCAGTCAATCGTTGGTGGATAAGGTCATATTTTAAAATTAAAATAAATCATTTAGTTACTATAATAAACTGATGAAATAAAATTTCTAAAAATGAGCCAATAATAACTAGGTACACGAAACAAATGTTTCTAGAATGATGTATCAGAAAATAATTATTTAGCAAAGTAAAATAAAATTTTAATTTGTTGAAATTGTGTAAAATTCTACATGTTTTGTTCTTTGGAATATGGGTTTCGTATTTTAGCATCTCCATTCGTTTTAATATAAGAATGCAATATAAATGACACTTAGTTAATATTTTTCATATCTTATATACAAAAATTGTCAAAAAAAGTCATCAAACAATAAATAATAAAGACCCTTGGCTAAGGGCTAAACATATATCTTCGTTAATTTTAACAACTGCTGATTTGATTATAATGATAACATTCAAATATGGATAAAAATACAGTTTAATGATTTTGCGATAAAACGTTTTTCACAACTATTTACTTCCATTTGAATTTTATACAATGTTTTTCCAAGTTATCTAATATATGTACATAATCATAAACGGTATCAGTTCCAAGAATAAGCTCGTTATCTGAATTGTACATTAGCCGAATAACCGAGTTATACATGTAAAAAAATTGGATCAGAAAAATCTTTTTATTTCGTTATCTGAATATATGTTCATTGTCCGAATACAAAAAACTTTCGTCGTAGTGTTCAACCGATCACCCTCTGTATTGTATTGATGACGTTTTCAATCGTTTAACGAAAAAAAATTTGTTCTTAAACTTTTGTCTTGCAGTGTACGCAGTACGAAGAAAAAAATGAAGGACTTATTGACATATCGAAATCCTTAGTGAAACAGGAAAGCGTTTTTGAATAATATGTATTCTTGTTAGTACTCGTGTCCACTTAGATGTGGCAGCTACCGTTAGGCGCCGAAAATCCTCGATTTTTTAATATTTAAATTCCAGTCACGTGCTTTCAAATCATTTTGACGACGTGTAAAGCAGGATAGGACTAAGGGAGGGGAAAGCAAACCATATTACACTATTTGCAATCAGACAGTATATTATCTTGCATATCATTTAATAAAGTAGTTTACCAAACGTTTGATATATTCTCTACATAGTAGCGTAAAGAATATTAAAAAAAAATTCAGTAGTGTTGAACAAAACTGAATAAAATGATTAAGACTAACAATAATCAGAAAAAATGTTTTTATACTTATAATTATATTGTAGACGAAAGATTCCTTATTCTTGACACTCTTATATTTTTTAGTATAAATTATTAACACATTGCGTTTTGATGTCTCAAATGTTGAGACGATAGCATCAGTGGGTAAAAATAATTACTTTGTAATCTAAGAACATTAAAAGATTTTGATCAAACGAAAAAAAAATAGTTGAAATAAGGGCTTGGGAACTATCTCTTCTTGAAAAGTTTATAAAGCTATGCTAAAATTTAGTTAAATCATGGTTCTGACAATGGTGGTAGCCGAAATAGCTACCAATTAAAATATCTAACATGTTAATGTTATTATAATAGAGTTTTACAAGTAAAAAAAACGCTATAATAATGAGATGCGAAAATACCTTTTTTTTTTTAAATAAATAGTGCATTGATTGAATTTGCGTTTACTTGGTAGAACTCCATTATAACACGGTGAAAACATACTAATCTATTTTAGCTCTACAAAATTTATAAGGTATATAGTTGACAACTATTTCGGTGCACGCCCTCATCATAAATAGGGCGTAACCCGAAATAGTTATTAACTGACTATGTACATTATAAATTTTATAGAACTAAAATACATTGCTATTTTTTCACCGCGTTATAAATATTGCTTTCGGAATTCCAGTGCCGGCCCTGAGTGGAAGTAACTCCCAACTATCCGAATGTAATAATATCTGTCAGGAGACTAAACGTGAAATTCGAAAATTAACGAAATCAATTTTATTACGTATACTCATCACGCGCCGCCACTGGCCAACAATTTGTTGTCATTCTATTTTTTCGTTTCATTCATGGATTCTCTTTTTTATAGTCATTGAGACATCATTCCGTTCAAACGATTAAACTTTCACATGTAAAAAAGGAGATAGTAAATACGCATTCTTACGTTCATGACCGGTTTCGTTTTTGAACACATTAAGAAATAACCTTTCCGAGATTTGCTCACTCCATATTTCAATTAAACGTTGCAATCATATACACATTTACATCATTGAGTGTTATGAGGTGTTTACTGTCACTTATAGGTGGAATATATTGTATTTAAATGATAAAAAAAACAATGCTTAGTACTATTTCCACAATTTCATAATCAAATCAGGAATTGTTTCGCATATTGCGTTAATTATCAACTCAAACAAAACATGAATACAATTGATGGAATTGGCATTTACTTGGAAAAACTCCATGGTAAAAAATAGAAAAATATTTTAGTTCTACAAATTTTTAAAAGTTTATATTTGATAGCTATATAAACCATAAATTTTGTATAACAAAAATACATTGCTATTTTTTACCGTGTTAATTTAATACAAGACAACTTATAAAAAATCGAGTTACAATATATATGGTATACAAAACAAATGGTCCAAGAATTGATAAAATAATTAATAAACGAATCAAGTGTTGTCAATCGTTTACTATGAAATCCCTATTATATTTATTTATTGTATAGCAAATAAATGTGCAAAATTATCATAAAATCGACTTCTTTAAGTGAAAAAAAAAAACAGTAAATGAATTGATAGAATTTTGGATGTTTTTTATTTTTATGATCAGAACCGGTTTCGCTTTCATCGTGAGTACTATCAACTGAAGTTGTCGGCAACTTTGTAGATGCTTATTTTTAATTTAGTATAATATTATATTTAAAAACTTTGTTATTTCATTTGACATGTTATTCTAGATATGGCACGTGTTTCGTTTCTTTGAGAAACATATTCAGACTAACGAAAAAATATCCCGCATGAATCTTTATTTTAAATAAAGAATCATTCGTCATTTGAATAATAAAATTTTATTAAAAGTTTATTTTAAATGATTCTAAATTCAAATTTGAGTATTTTTGGATGCAAAATAGTGGTTTGAGTAATTTGTAACGAGTACAAAATAACGGAATCGAATACTTCCATTTCGGATTTAAAATCGCAAATTTAAACAGTTTGTTCGCCATAATGATTAATTATGTCCTTAGAAATCGGTTCGGGCGTTTAATTCATTTATAGCTTCGCCATTTTGAGTAATAATGCGTCATTTTTATGGCGCGAAAATAATAAAGGAATCCAACATGACATGTTCACGTCCAGCCCCGATTCGAAAAATCGTCACTTTACCGCGCATTTGAATAGAAATAATAAAAGTGAGACAGGATGTCGGCGACGACCATTATGGTTTCATAATTTTTCCATCGATTGTTTAAGGAATGGAAACGGTATGAAGTCGAGGCGATAATTCGAAACGAGCGTTTATAAATTAATAATAAAATTTATCGGACGTGACTTACCAAAAGACTTTGCGATTCTCGCAATCCGACGTGTGTCTTCGGATATCACCGAAGAAATCCGAACGGCGAAGATCGAACCGAAATCATCTAATATAGCGCATTTCGAAGTTATGATTCTTTCAAAAATAAATTAATTCACTAAATAAATATTTTTTTTAAATTTTCGGAATATCAACTTTATGAAGCATCAATATTTTCAAAAATCCTTCATTTCTTATATGTATTGATTTTTCTGCCGTCTTAGTCGAAATTTTACTTTGTATAAATTGATCGCCACGGAGCTGAGCAATCTACAGTGAACACTATATATATCTATGTATGTATACACCAAAATTATTTTACAATTTATGATATCCATTTCAGTTTTAATGGAATTTCAATAATTAAATTTGAACTGTTGAAACTTTGTACGATTTCATATGTTTTGTCACTAACAACCCGGGTTTCTTCTTTCGTCATCTTCAGGCGATTCAATCACACCTTTGCAACAGAGCTGACTATAGAATTTGAATCGTTGAAACATCATAAAATTATTACTATTAGAACTGCCAGTGTTCTATTGAATCTGTGCGATAGAATGCAGGTCGTTAATAACAAAACATGTGGAATCGTACAAAGTTTTGACAGTTTAAACTATAATATTATAAGTTTCAATTTCCATAATACGTAAATAACCGTCTCAACAGTTGAGACGTCAGTAATCAGAGGATATTGAGACGAGAGATTAATCGAGATGAGAGAATAGACTTATGATGAAATAATTCCTGTTTTTTTTTTTTTTTAATAGAATTGAAATGAATTTATGACATTAACTGAAGGTACTTAACGATATTTCAATATCAAATTCATGCACGCTTGAAGAATTCAGAAGGCGAAACTTGGGTTGTTAGTGACAAAACGTGGGGAATCGTACAAATTTTCAACAATACACTATTTGTATATTTTTTTTGTAGCGTTAAACGTTATTTTTTCGAGTGTATAAAATTGCTTAGAGATTCTGTGACAGCGTATTTTAAACAGATTATTTCTAGAAACTGTAAAGTGAATCGACATCGTCAACACACTGTTTAGAAACGATTTTTTTTATTATTGCTCATCCATTATGAGTAGTTAATACGTGACTATGGCCTGAATTATTTTTCCATTGTATTCTAGACAAAATATATATGATTTGCAGAGTAGAACTGATGTCCTCACCTAGCTATTAAATAAACTAAACACATAATTTAATTACATATTTATATATATTATTATAAATTTTTAAATTATGTATGCAAACGACGGTAGAATTTCCTTGAAAAGTAAAACGTATACGCGAAACTGATTCGTATGTATTATTCACGTTGATGTCAGTTTTGTTTACCTGTGGCGGTATGTGAAAACGTACCTTGTGCGTATATTTTTTAGACTGATTTTCCATTGCCTATGATTTTACTAGCTAACCAATGACAATGCGTACAGGCAGGGGTGTTCAACTGTCTTACAAATATAACTTAATATTCACTCGTAAATATATGACGTAAAAAACTCAGTACGCTACATCTAGATTAATAAATATTGTTAGTTTTTATCGTGTCCTTATTTACTTAGAAAAAAGTTCTTAATGATTATTGAAGTGTATTAATATTTGATACTGTTAACTGTGTCAAAACATAGGTACCGAAACTCATTTTTTGTTAACGTTTAACTCAATAAATTTGTGAGTATTTTTAACAGCATCATATCTGAAATAAATTTACAAATATTTTTTGTTAGAATATCTTTATCGCAGCTCGGCCAAGAACAGTTTCACTTGTGTTTAAACAACTACATATAAGTTTGAATTATATTTTGATTGGATTTGATGTGAACCCGGTTATCTATTCGTTAATTCATAAATTTTTGTTCATTAAAACCTTTCTCAGCCTTTTGTATTCGACAAATGTTTAGCACTCAATTCAAATTATAATTTCGATGATAGACGAAGAATTAAAAAGTGTTGTCCTTGAAATTAAAAGGTTTTAAAATTTATGTCTAAGTATAGTTGATATTAATAAAAAAATTACAAATTACATAAAATCACTTTCATCAAAATGGTGGCATTCTAGTGAAAAAAGTAAACGACATATCTCTACGGTAATCATTAAAAATAGATGATTTCCATTTGATATTAGTAACTAAAGTTAAAACTGTCATATATTTTGCCACTCATAGCCCGGATGTCGCATGTGATTGACAACAAAATTTTTATCAATTATTCCTGATTAGTCTTGATGACTCAATTATTTTTATAACAAGCACTTTTGAATTTATTTTTGAAAACTTTCCAACATTAAATACAATATTGAATAATAAATAACTATCATTTCTGCGCGTAAACAATTTAAATTTTATGATACGTAAAATATCATAAAATGCAGTTTTGCATGCATTATTAACCTCCAGAGTGCTAACGTTTCAACTGTTACGACGGCTGATTTTTCTGTGTTGATAGTTGCTACCTATAAATATATGAATTTACGGTGGTTAAAACCGTCTTTTACTCGCTAATTTTTGAGTTAATGCATTGCTTGATTTCTCCTGACAAACTGAATAAGATTGTTTCAAACAGATATTACTCAATAAATTTTGAAGTCCAGATGTTGGAATATCCTTTAAACGGCTCGGCAGGAAATGAGTTAAACATGCATATTTTTGACAATATGTGGAATTAACGACTTATGATATCAATCAATCGTTTGAATAACACATATTATATTATGTTTCGATACGTTTGATCGAATTCGTATTGTCGGTTTAGAGTTCCTGCCTGAATTCCAACGCGTGTCATTTTACCTACGTACGCCGCGGCGACAGTTTCATTGTTTTCTTCGACTTATACTCTTCATGTCCACTTATTTGTAATCAATTTTGCGTTTTGAATAAGTCATTCGCTCCCAATACTAATTTTATTCATTCTCCAAGTGTCGGGCGGGGACTGAACGCCAACCTGCCCGCTCGGCGCGTGTTTACGCGTTTGACACAAAACAACCAAACAATAAACTTATTCAATCACCTGATTTAACACCAATATCCCAATCGCCAACGGTAAAAAAAAATAAATTTAAATCTCCACACTAGATACGACACTCCATATAAGAAACATTTCTATTTTATAAAATAACTGTTGCATTGGGTTCAAAATATTAATCTTATGGATTTGCACATGATGTACTCACACAATGCATTCATTAATTATATTAATTAATTGATTCAATTTATTTGGTAGAACTCCATTTTAACACGGTGAAAAAATAGCAATGTATTTTGGTTCTACAATTTTTTTTTAATAGATATAGTTGATAGCTATTTCGACTCACACCATCGTCAGAACTATGTGTAAACGAACATTTGCTTATCTATATATAGCTGTGTAGAAAAGGTTCACAATACATCTTATCTCCTGTTTTAACTACCTAGCTTTTTTCCTGCTAACAATAAAGATAAAAAAAATAAAAATTGTAAATGAAACTAAACAGTGGATGTTGGATATTGGTTGGGGATGGACTATTACGGAAAAGAATTATCCCGTCGCAATGGTCTGAGGAGCGGCGACAGACTTATATTAGTGTGTTGGCTTAGAATTTCGTGTGATAATTGATATCTATTGATTTACAGCTGTTCCAAAGCCGTCATCTTGCGACCTTTATTAAAAAGATATTACCTATAAATATTTACTTATAAATTTTGTAGAATTAAACTACATTGTTATTTTTTCACTGTGGTATAATGGAGGAGTTCTACCAAGTAAATGCCAATTCAATCAATATGTTATTTTAATCAGTTCATCAGTTGATAATGCTCGCGATGAGCGAAACCGGTCCTGATCAAAAAATGTTATTTTAAGATACCTCTGTTACGAGGTCATATGCATCACATTGGGAGTGTGCGTGGATTAAATATGTGTTATAAAATATAAACTCATATCAGCCTGACCGTGATCTTGTACAATTAGAAGGAATATGGAGTACGATATGTCCGATTAAACGATTTTGAAAAACATCTCAATGAGCAAATTGCCAGAACTATTTTTGTGTATCTAAATTTTGAAGATACAATTTGAATAAGAAAGTGTAGGCCAGAGTACATACCTTTATGTATGTACTCTGGCCATATTTTATAATACATACATTTTGAGTTGCTGTCGTAGACATATGTCATATTGTTTTAATAATATTCAATACTAGAATTAATTCTATGTATAATTGCTTTATGTCGAGTTCTTGTTCTTTCACGAGGCACGTGTGCACTCCGACTTGCTACTTACTGCCTATTTGCTATGCATACCCCAGCGCCGTATTTAGTACACTTGTGTTTTTTATAATTCTCCAAAACGTCTAAATGCTGATTCGGGCAACATTCTACAGAAGGATCAAAAAAAAGTGAATATTGTCACATAATTGGGCGGCATTTTAACACGATTTGACACGAGCGCGAACTACTTTTTAAAGTAAAATTCAAAAATATTTCACAACAGAGCAGGCATACATAATTTATAAACAATTTTGGCATGTCAACATATACCACTAATCGATAATCAGTCAACATTTTTTAATCATTTCCGCTGCAAAGGAATGCCTGGCTGCCGTGTAAGGAACATACGAATTTATTGATTGAATCATTTACTTTGTAGAATTCCATTAATACACACCAGAACTAGTATAAGCCGAAATAGCTATCAAACATATATCTTATAAATATTGTAGAACTAAAATACATTGCAGTGTAACATGTGAATTAATCACATTTTAAGTAACATTTCCACAATTTATTGAATAATCAGGACCGGCTTAGCTTATTGCGAGCATTAGCAATTGTTCTACTATATGTAAACTATATTTGTATGAAACTATTTAAAAAACGTACTCTATATTATGAGTCTCAACGCGCGAATAAATCGTTAAGATTAACAGCTTTTATTCAAATTAATACTCTACCATTCCTGTTTTACTAAACAAAATTAAAATAAAAAAAAAAAATACCTGATACTCGCCTACAATATTGATTTTCTGTCACGATACTTAATTATCTATCGGTTTCGTTCATCGCGAGCATTGTCAACTGATTACAAATTACAATCAAATGATTTTCACGATTGAAATTAAATAAAATATATTTTGGAAATACAACTAAAAACGTGTTTTTATTGTTTAAAACGTGAATTTTAATAAACATTTTTATTTTATTTAAATCTATTTCCACTACATATGTGTAGTATATGGCCTTCAAATTGAAGTACACTAGTTTTGCCGGAAAGCCACTGATTGCTATTATTTTTCTTCTTCGATTCCCTTTTGTACCCTTTACCACTCGCTGTGGCTTCACATATCTAATATAGGGTAAATATTATATTATGTAGTGTAACAACGTTATGTGTTTTTTTTTGTCAAGAACTTCCGAGAGAATTCCTTAGTTAAATCTACTCTGGTGTGCAGCAAGTTGAAATAATTCAATGTTTTTCAAATCTAAAAATAAAATCATTCCGGGATACGATCCCGTGATCTGCCAATTGAATTAACTAAAGCCCAAATAGAAATTAATATAAAACAGGCTTAGTTATTGAAACCAAATAGTTGCTTTAAAATTCCGAATAATAACGAACACACACGAATGTAAATTAGTACAAAACAATTGTCGTTTGTTTTACATAGGAAAACGTTTTGTATATAAATTTCAACCTTTTTTTTTCATTCGAAAGTTGGTTTTTTTTAACGATATGATGGAAATTTGAAACAAAATTGTATGGAAATCTTCATACTACGCCGTTCTTTGCAAATTAAATATAGAAATTGAGAATTTTTTAATAACTTCTTGTCAATTTATTGTCATTATATCTGGTTACGAAAAAATCAAAAGGCGAAATTTTTTATTTCAAATGACATTGGCGGATTGTATGATTCTTAACGTAAAGTCGTCGAATATTTTTAAGTATATACTATATACTAAAATTGTTCTTATATATATATCGCTTTATACAGTATCGATTTAATTCTATTCCCTGGTATATCGTATACACTAATTTAGCAGTAGGCCATTCGATATAAAACATCACTCACCCACACTACGTGTCTGTACAATAATAACTCTACCAACACACTCAAATGCTTAGTATTATAAAGGCACCCTCTTTATCTAAAATTGAAAAGTGTATAAAAAAGAACGACTGGCAACAATTTGAAGTTTGTCATCTAATTTGAATATTTTCATGATTTATCTTGATGACGATATCCATTCATACTAAACACACAAACGTAAATGTGGGCTTCTGTATTTGAATGCTGTGAATACATGCAATGTTTGAATGTGTATGTGTCTTTAAGGAACGTTTACACTTGATAATAACATCAGTTATAAGTTGAACACGTTTTTTTTAAATAATTAAAACAAATAAATCGTTCGATTATTTTAGATAAAACAAAATTTTTACTTATTTCGATCATTGCTCGTTAAAATAAATTAAACACTTTAAGCAAAACTTTATACAATTTCACATTTTTTGTCATTAACGATCCGGGTTTCGTTTTTTGGCATCTTCAGGCATTCTATCACACGGATGCAGCATATATAGAATTTCCATCAAGCACATTCATTCGATATCATAAATAAATAAAATAAATATATTTTCGGCAATTATCTATAAGTATTTAAAAAAGGCAGTCTGTTAAATCTGTGTGATTATTGTACAACGTTTCAACAATTCAAATTTGATATTGAAATTCCATCGAGCACCTGCAGTCGATGTCATAAATTAAGCAAAAGAATAGATTATATAAAATGATATTTTTTCTTGCTTGCTAATAATTTTTAAAGAATATAACATTTTTCGTATTAGTTTATACAATATAAATAATAAAATAAATATACAAAAAAAAATCACGTCATTAATATTCTAGATGTATAATTAAAAAGATAACACAGATTTCGTAAAACGAGCAAAAGTATATTCAGTGGAAAGTTATTATGTTTTAATAAAATAGTAAATAATTTTTATTTTTTCACACATAAAGTAATGTTCGAAAATCATTTATATTTTAATATATTCATTATTATCTAATAAAAGAATGTTAAAATAATGTGTGAACTTCCCACGAAATAATTATCCAAAAAATTAAATACAAATAGAACTCTCTTTGACAATGCTCAAAATCATTTGTTTTAATTAGAAAATTAAACATGTTACCGAATAAAATTACTGATGAAAATTTAAATATCAGAAAAAACGTGATATAAAAATTGTTTGGTTTCTGAACGTTTTATTATTGATCAGTGTGAACTGTGCTTTATTAAAAATTCAAAAAATGTAGTGTATGTGTAAAAAGTATAACCCGATTGAAATCAGTCAGAGGATTTGACTTAAAAAGGGGAGAGCGCACAAAAGATAAAATGTATTTTGTTAAATTGGGAGTCTACTGAAAATTGGTGCGGGAAACATTATCCAGAAACATATTTTAATATACATTTTCTTTCAACACATATTTTCATTCTGATTATCTGTGATCAGTAAAACATATTAATATTTTTTTCAACACATATTTTCATTACGTTTCCACCGCGATCGGTAAGCTTTGATGTTTCAATGACTACTGATTTATAAAGCTATCTTCGGAGAGCTTAATGCTTTATATTATATTAAACATTCGATTAGACGTTTGGAAGAAATTTAGTCATTATATTGTAGCGGAATCGGAGTCGTGTTTTTATTATTTAAAATATGGTGTCTTTCCACTAAGAAGTGACAGTTAACACCTGAAAAGTGAGAATAGTTTTTAGTTAATCGTTCTCGCTGTGTTCTCTTTTTTTTTTGATCGGTTGGTTGTTAGAGAATCAAAAACACCTTCGTAATTTTCGTCGAATCGAAAACATGTGGTGAAAATAGTTTTATTTTAAATAATAAAAACGCATGGTGAAAAAATAGCAATGCTTGTTAGTTGATATAGCTATATTGATAGCTATTTCGACATACACCCTCATCACATTTATGCCAATTCAATCATTAATGAAAATGTTTTTTTGTACTATATATTCGGTTTTGCTAATCGCGGCCAATATCAGTTGATGAGCGAAACCTAATATATTGTTGAAGTAATACGTAAAAATGTGGTGTTATTATAATATATATATATAGCTGATTGCTATAATTGTGTTATAAAAAGTTTTTCTCAGAATTTTCTGTTCGAGATTCTACAGTATACAAACAATAATTATTTTCTTTCGTTTTATTGATTTGAATAAAATACCACTGAAATATCCTCTTCAAAACGTCACAGTGTTTCTGCTCTTGGACAATTTTACAATCTCCCCCCTCAATAGTCGGCAAACGTTCTGTCCAGCGGTGATCCCCCTTTTTCCGGGAAAAGAGATTAACGAGAAATATTCCCTGGAACTCCCTTATTTGCATGCCAAGTGTGCACCCCTGAGTAAACCCTACAATCGCCCACCCTTGATTATTGCGCCAAAATGCGTGATATTGAAAGTATGAGAGCACTATTTTAAAAACTTGTCATTTAAAGTTAGGAAAATGTTTTGAAGAATCTAAATTCAAAGATTTTAAGTCTTAATGCAATTTTAAGCAATTCGTCGTAGGGTATTACTTATATCATCAATTTCAATATTGTTAAAACTATATACGACCTGTCAGTTCTGTTGCATCCGTGTGATAGATTGCTTGAAGATCCTGAAAGGTGAAACCCGAATCATTAGTGACAAAACATGTTAAATCGTACCAAATTTCAACAATTAAAATTTAGTATTGCTTATACTCAAACGTTCAATTAACCGACAAGCATGGCTCGACGCAAATGTAGTTAAGGCACAAACACTATAACGCCTAGTGTAATGTTTGTTGTATTTCTTTATACATCTGTATAACGTTGGTACTTTGCTATAATTTGCTCTGTAATTAACAGAAATCTCTCCTACTCGTAGAGTGGATAGGATTAATCGAACAAAAATAAATATTATATGATAAATGTTATTACTTACTCAAAACCGTTTACTGTCAATGGTTTGACAGTTTTTTTGATAATGAATTTTCCTGTCAGCCATATTGCTTTTATTCTTACTCTATTTTTAAATGAAAGGCTTAGAAACTACGTTAGTAACAATCAGTTAATGTAGATATATATATATATATATATATATATATAATATAAACATATCTATAAAAAGATCATATGCAATTATGACATAGACGTTAGAAAGTTTGTATTAAATTTACAAAGAATAAATAATTCATATCTATGACTTCTAAAAATATTATATACGTTTTATATGATATAATCACGAAACATATCGTCATTAAGAGTGGATATTGATTAAAGTAATCGTGTTACCCGTGTTTTTCACTGCCATCATTTGTCCAAAAAAGAATAAGATTGAATGATAAGTTAGCCAAAAATAAACTATAGAATAGAGTCAAAGAAATGGGCCTTTATATTGTAACTAGTGGTCGGTTCACAATTTTGATATCAATGCGTTGCAGTGGATGTGTTGATGCAATCCATCTTACTGGATAGTGTAATATGAATCCGCACCCTTTTTTGAATAAATTAATGACGTTATTCCGTTTTTTTATGAGCACCGCCATTCCAATCATAAACGAGAAAACAACATTAAAAATCCAATTTCAGCTTTGCATATGGGCCTTTTTTGTATTTTCAACAATGCCATTTTTCAATAATCATATAAAATATTTTTTTTTCGTTCACTTAAAATCTTCACCCATATTTGTAACGTAATTTTGTTTTGCGTTTTACGATTTGAAGGATATAGAAAGTGAAAATTGAATTGTTAAAACATTGTACGATTCCACACTTTTTGGTCACTGATGACCCGGTTTCGCCTTTCGGCATCTTCAAGCATGTTAAAACATTTGGGATCGTATAAAATTTTAACAATTCAAATTTGATATTGAAATTCCAACAAACACTTTCAGTCGATATTATAAAATAAAAGTTATAGAAATTGTTCAAAACACGTTTTTTTAACGTTAGAAACAGGGCTGCGCAGTCGTTAAAAATACACGACTCAAAAAAAGTTTAATTTTATCAGGATTTTTTTGTTACCTCACCTATTTATGTACGTTTAATCAAAGATGTACCAAACATTCCGGCAAAATGTTCGTTAAGATATTTTTCAAAATCGACTCCGTCTCTGACTTCACATCTCTGGTTAGAAAGACAGAAGAACTCAACCATACAAAGAACAAAAGAAGACTAGAAAAATTGTGATCAATCAATTTGATGTAACCTTCTTCTATCAAACTTGAAAACTCAATTGAGAAACCAAATAGGTTTTTCCAGCGAACATCCATTTGGTTGTAAAAATTGTGATTATAAGAAAAATAGGTCTTAGTTTCATTTTCAGTCATTTTGACTTCCCAGCATCGATAATACGCATTTAATTTCTATACCGGATTACAGAATCGTACTAAAATGATTTTCGATGTATTCATTTGCGATTCAAATTTATTGGGTCTTTTTTGTTGAATGAAAATGAAGATCCAGTCTAAATATGGTTTTGTCAGAAATGTTCCGCATTAATTTTCACCCTTCATTACGTTCTTGTCACCCTTCGTTTTAAAAAAATCTTTAAAGTACACACATAACGAAATTTTAGTTTACCTAAATATAACCCTTTCCCCTTCGTCATATCAGACTGTTTTTTCCGGACAATGGACCTGAATAACGAAAGGTGAATGATATTTTATTGAAAAAATATTAATTACGGCGAAGCAAATTGCAGATGAACCATTAATATTTGTTATACTACTAAGTAATATTATAGTTTATACAAATTATTGATCAACTACTTTCGCATTTTTAATTGATTTTTTAAAATATCTACGTAGAAAATCTTCAATAATGTCCACTTTTGCCTTATTGAGAAACATCTTCATTGTGTCACAATTATTTTTTATTTTATTTTATGTTAATACTGCAATTCCACAGTAATAATCTAATGTATCGAAAACATCGACTGTTTCTACCTTACTTTGGATTTTTTTTCAAAAGGTTGAACTTTAAAATCTGGAAGGAATTGGAGTGTCTACAGATTTTTCTATTACATAATTTTCTTTTCCATTTTATCTACATATATTATATGTATAAACTTGTCAAATGGTTGCTTACTACTGGAGAAAACTGGATTGACCTTGTTAAAAACTATACGTGTTATATAGATATTTTTTATTGACTTTTCAGTGAAATCACTTTCTCATTATATCTTACCAGATTATCATCAGCTGAAATATATTTCTACGATTTTATAACACTTGCACACAACAATTTCACAGTTTGATAGATTAAATGTGAACTATATTTTCACTAGTGAAAATACATTCTCACTTGATATGCTGTAACACATTCGTAGAACCAAAATATCAGTTGATTACGGAAATCAAAATTTTATTTTATATTATGATAAAAATATTTTTTTATAAATAATATTGATAAATTTGAATCGTAAAGATTTTGTGCATTTTGGCACTAATCGAAGCGGATGGGTTAAGATATTTTTTAAATCTTGAAATTGTATTCTTTCTCCAGCTAGATTTGATCAAAACAACGGTTATAGTCATACGTTTTGAATATAATTTGCAAGCAAACAAAACTGCGAAAGCCATAGCCCACTTTTCATTGAACGCGTTATAGTAAAAACTTTACCCAAATTTAACCCTTTCCCCCAAAGAAATTCTATATTATTATTTTTTCAACTAAAAACTTCCAAAAGAGGAAGCCATCGGCCACCCTGATTTAAAAAAAATATTTCATTTTATTTCTGTACTCACTCATACATACACACACTCGTCAAGTATTTATTATACATGCTTAGTTTACTTTTTAACTCACACTGCGCACGTGTGAGTGTGTTTTTGAATATGTATTTAGGTTTTTTACGGACACTCATTTCAAAAGATCACTTAACCCGTTTGGGCGCGCGGCGTGTTACGTTCGATAATTCTAAGCAATGCAATATTAACGGACAGAAGTAACAAAGAAACAGTGTTTTCGATGACATACTGTACAGTTATAGACAGAAAGTATTGGCTCCAAATCGCTCGCCATTTAAAGGCAGTTACGTTTCCAAATTCTGCAAGCTTGGCTGGTCTATGGCAATTGAAAGCAGAATACCGAACACATCATATGCGACTGTCATTTAATGCGCAAATCGGTTCAATCTTACACTGGACCGATCGTTCATAATTTCAGAATGCAATAATATATTAAAACCAATGTTTTCGATTTATCGTATCGGCTGAAGGTGCTTGATGGTATTCCAGTATCAAATTTGAATTGTTGAAACTCTATTCGATTCCACATATTTTGTCACTAACAACTTTCGTTAGTTCTGTTGCACGCGTCTGATAGAATGCAAGAAGATGCCGGGTCATTAGTGACAGAACATGTAAAATTGTACAAAATGTCAACAATTCAAATTTGATGTTTTTTTTAAATAAACGTTTATTACGAAATAGTAGAAACACAATCTTAGCATTACAACACGGTGAAAAAATAGCAATGTATTTTAGTTCTACAAAATTATTTTTAACAAATATAGTTGATAGCTATTTCGGCTCACGCCATCGTCAGAACTATCCATTGTTCCATCCACTATTGTATTTTAATGTTATAATATAATGCCTTTACACCATGAAGAAACAGTTGATCTTTCAATCTGACACTGACGTTTTTTCATAATTTTAAAAGAAACCTTAAATCACAACTAAAAATTCATCTCCTCTGAGTTAAAAACGAATAATTTCAAGATAAAATGACAGGTAACAATCGGTATAGCCTACCTCTTTCATTTGCTTAAAAAAGGATTTGCTAATAATCATAGAGATAAAATTCATTTGTATAAAATTATGTTTTTTTTTTATATATTAATATAATAACACAAAACTGTTTAAAGTGTCAATTGTTTATTATTTATAATTGACAGGTTTTTTTTTTGTTGTTTTAATTAACAAAAAAATATTCCAGTACACATACATGCCTCGCGGCGCTGAAAAGGTTGACACGTCAGATTTGAATGACCTAAGTAGACTGCTTTTATAAAAGGAAGGATTTTTGTTTAATAGTGTTTTGTGTTATTTATTTTTTACATTAGTATGCGTGAACATGTTTTACGAGGGTGATGCACAAAGAATATAATAAAAATATTTTTTGTATTTATTAAAAATATTAAATCAAAATGCTCCGAACCAATCTCGTTTTTGTTTCAAGAGCGAGGAACGGTTTTCGAAAGTCACTTGTATTTCATTTCAATTCGTCAGTTTGACTTTGGTATGTTTTTGTTTCCTTGTGGGTGAACTTAAGAATTGTTATCAGGGCTGTGGAGTCGTTGAAAAAATACGACTCCGACTCCGATATTGACCAACAACGCCACTCCGACTAAATAAGGTTTAATTTTGTCAGGTTTTTTTTCTACTTTTCCTATTTATGTGTATTAAATTAAAGATCGACCAACCGATCAAGCAAATCGTCTAATCGAAAAAGTCGTCGGAGTTGCTCATTTTTAACGACACTTACTCCGGCTCCGGTTATAGCACCCCGACTAGCCCACATTTTGTTTTCTTTTTCTAGATATTAAAATTATTGTTTGTACTACTATTTCCACAATATATTTATAATCAATACCGCTTTCGCTCATCGTGAGCTTTAACAACATTATCATTTGATAATCGTCGCTCTCAGCTATTGACTTAAATCGGTCCTGATCATAAATATATTGTGGAAATAGTACCAAAAATGTTTTAAATAATAATAAAAAAATCTTTCTTTTCCATCAAGAAGTAACAGAAAACATCCGAAAACTGACTCGATATCTTTTTTTAACACCAATACTACTGAACTGATTTTGGAAATTCTTTATGAATTTAAAATTATTATATTAAGGATTCAAGCCCTGGCGCGTGTCTCGAAAACATTCACCAAAGTAACTATACCTCTGTTCTAAATAAATACCTATCCACAGTACCTCAAACGAATTATGAACAAAAATATGTCAAAAATCAATAATATAAGAAAACTAAATCGTCCAAGTATTTTTAATTCATACAATTTGATCACAAGTGAATAAAAAATGACAAAGATATTCAGAAAATAAACCCATTATTCTCTAATTTTGGTTTTAATCCGTACATCTGCACAAACAAGGGCAGAAGTAATTTAAAAAAAATATTTAAAAAAAAACCCTTTTTATTCTTCACTTATTTCAATAAAAGTTTTAACAAAGTTAATCACCCCACGTTATTTCAAAGGGTTAGATGCAATCCATCGTCGGCTTACGTCGAAAATTTGATATTTCGTATCGAAAAAATTTTGATCCACTGACTGTCAGTGTTTCGACCGTTGAGACGAATCATTATAATGCGTTGATTGTTGATAGAGGAAATTATAAAAGTGTTAAAAAAATTGTTAAATTAAAATTAAGCTTGATTTTTTTCCCGATATTCTTAATAAGTTCGCTTATCATCGGCATTAACGATTTCTAGTTGATGATATTCATTATTGATAGTCCTGACGATGGCGTGAGCCGAAATAGCTATCAACTATATCTTATAAAAAATTTGTAGAACTAAAATACATTGTTATTTTTTCAACGTGTTATTAATGATTTTTAAAATAATATTCACTGTTAGAATAATATTCTTAACAAATCTCAGATGCTGTTTCAGGCATATTTTCCCAGTATCATGTAGTAGTCGAAAAAGAGAGATTTAGTAACTAAAAAGCAATCAGTCTTCGTAAAACAAATTTCGTTGAAATACTTAAATTTTTTATATAATGAGCATCTGTATTAAAAATATGTTTTAATATCTCTCGTATTGTTCTCCAGGCGAATGCCACCTGTCAACATTCGCATAACACTATAAATTTGCACGCATGTCGTCAGACGTTGCAAAACCGAGTTGAAACTGAAATTTCGTTAAATGTGCATGAAAATATAGACGGAAAAATCCGCGACTAACGTTTATAGACAATTATAAAAACTATGATTGAATTGGCATTTACTTAGTAGAACTCCATTATAACACGGCGAAAAAATAGTTGTGTATTTCAGATTTATAAAATTTATGAGATATATACTAATTCTGAAATAGCTATAATATATATATATATATATGTTATAAATTGTATAGAACCAAAATAGGTTATTACTTTTTTTATAATATTATAAACACTGTTTCATTGAAGAACTAGAATTATTGTATTATTCTAATCAGCAAATTGTAAAAATTGATGATGAAATTTTAACAATTTATTGTCAGTTTTGAAAAAAAAATACAAATCGAAATTTTATTAAATGATTGATGAAGGCACCGTGAATTTGATTATTATTCCTGATTAATTCCATTGTGTTTTAGCATCCTGTTACAAAATACTCGTTTTCATTATTTTTAGAACACTCTGTACGCACATGTGCTCAATTTAATGACGAGCGTAATTCATCATTAGGTGCACATAAAAATGGAAAAAACGCTCATCCAAAAATGTGCTATAAAGTTCATTTCCGCTTGGATTTTTTTTTTCAAACAAATGTTAATGTTAATTTATCCCGTTTATTTAAAAAGCAACCCTTTTTGAAATCCCCCCTATTTAAAATGTTATACTGGTGTACTTTTGAATGGATAAAAACCATTTTAATTGTAAAAATGTACGTACATAGGAACATTAAAAATGGCGATTGTTGATTGTACTTTTTAATCGCAGATATGAGAGCCATTTAAAAGCAAAAACGTTTTTGTCCATTTTTTAATATTAGCAGTAAACAAAATTATTAAGTTTATTGATTGAATTGGCATTCACTTGGTAGAACTCCATTATAACACGGTGAAAAAATAGCAATGTATTTTAGTTCTACAAAATTATTTTTAACAAATATAGTTGATAGCTATTTCGGCTCACGCCATCGTCGTAGTTCTGACGACGGCGTGAGCCGAAATAGCTATCAACTATATTTGTTAAAAATAATTTTGTAGAACTAAAATACATTGCTATTTTTTCACCGTGTTAAAATTATTAAGTTTTATTTGTGATTAATGTTTTTCTGTCATATTTTATATAAAACATATCCCCCGATTAACGCGGTGCTTTTTTGCACGGTTTTTTTTAACGCTGTTAGTAAAAATTATTCTATTTAATCACTCAATATTAACCAGTGTTACATGTAATGTACCTACTATAAAAATATAGTTCTGAATAAATATTTTTTAAAATTGAACTGTGGGTCTTTTTAACGCGGATTTTTCGGAACGAATTTTCAAATTTAATATACAATAAAATAAGTATGTTCATTTAGGAAAACTGTTAATGTACAGTGATACTTTTCTTTTAACTTTTTACAAGTCCATTGCTTTTTTAACGCGGTTTATATATAAGCGTTAATCGGATGTGGTGGGGACGGTTAAATGTATCCAAAAAACAATGTGTTTTTTAATATACACTCAATTTTTTAATGCTATATATCGGCACTCACTTTATCGGTTTCTGCTTGTGATTTCCATATCAACCGTAAGACTTAACTGTTACCCATAATGCTAGCAAATATACCTCATTTATTTTCTCGACTGTATTAATCGAATGTTGACAAGTGGCACTTTCAACTGATATTTATTATTATAGTTCATAATACTAACCATAATTACATTTATTTTGAGGCATAACTCACTATTATATATTACGTTAAACTACAATGAATCGATAATTACAACAGTATGGTTAATTATGCCACAAGGCGCAAATAATAGTTATCTCTTTTATCTTGTATTATAAATATAGCAAGATTATAATAAAACCGTGAGAAATTATTGAAATTTCGTTTGGATTATTCTATTATGAGTTATTATACTCCACATTGTAATCGTTGATGATTAACAGCTTAACGACCGGGGACACGTATTTGAGTCCTTGTAGAACTTCCGTTGCTGTCCGCGGACTCGTATATGCGTCCTACGTCATACATTCCATTCCACTGAAAAATCATCTGATTGGAATCGGGTTTGATTTCAAATGTTAATTAAATATGTATTATACACATCAACGCATTATTTAACAAAGATTAAATTATTATTTTGCTAAGCAATTTCGTAAAAATACCCCTAAAAATTCATGTATATTTTTTTCTGATGTGATCTTTCATAACACAATTTTACATTCTGGTTGCAGATTTTAATTTTAAATCGAGACTGGTTTGTTTCTCTACTTAGCGAGGATACTCATTAGTCCAGTATACACTGATATGCATGCCAAGATGCATTTCGGGGGCCTTTTACAGATCGTAGTATTGGTGTTACACACTATCTTTGATTTATCAACTGAGTCACATGGAATTTTTATGGTGGTTATGAAATATTTAACCAAAACATTGTTGACATTTTTAATGCTAATTTGATTTAATTATGACATATTCAAACTCAGTGGCAGGGGTTCTCAACTTATGTTGACGAATTAAATAAAAACATATTTTTCTGAAATATATTCTTTTATGTTACATTATTATTGTGAATAGTGGATATCATTCTGACGTCCCTTTTCTTATTTGTTTTCCACACTTGGACGAGTGTGTCACCTTTTCTGTGATGCTTGGTTTCTTGAGGCCTTAATTTTATATTTTTAAAGATTCCAATAAACCTCTATTTTTCCGAATTGTTCCGCAAAGTCCCGTTTTACGTAAAAATAAATCTATAATAAAAATTATATGCATAAATCCTATGCCACTTATTCATATATGGATTCAATTCGCTCATTACAGTATGTATGTCCACTCGAATCAGAATCACTATCGTTCGCGTCATCTTCTTCACGATCACTGGGAACCTCCGACAATTCATTTTTTTCTCAAAATTTTCCAAATATGTTTCATCTCTTCCCCCAATTTTGAGGTGATTAAAAATAAAAATATAAATTATTAGCAAGAGAAAAGCAAATTTCGCGACGTTTTCACAGATAGTTCAGAGAAGACAGAATACAATTTACTTATATATTGAGAAACACTTGCAAGACACTTATTGTTATTAATTATCCGGCTTCACCTTTCGCCATCTTCAGATACGATATAAATCTCTCGATGGGGTAAACACGAATTGAAATTGTATATTTCCCATCAACTCATAATGAAAGCTATTTACACAAAATTTATTATTATCCATGATCGTTTTTTTTATTTATATATAGGTACTTTATATTTAAAGAGTTTATCCAATGAGTTCTAATATATATGAACATAAAAGCAAAAAAAGTGAAAAAGTAAATTTTACATATACTTGTAGTAAATTTAAGTTTTTTTCACTATACCACATGAGTACACAACCCACAGGTATAGAACCACTGCTCAAATGACATTGATTTATGGAGCAAAGTATCTAGAAGCCAGCAAATCAAATTTGGTTAAGATATCTATCGGTTCACAATTTATAGTGAATCTAGTAAAAGGACAGTTTTTGGGCGAATTCTTTGCAAAATCGCCGGCCACCACGCGAAATTCGATAAAAAACATGCGGTCGCTAAGCTGTTAAATAACTAATAAAAAACAATATTTATTATTCGTATATGAAATTGTTCATTTGCCTTATGGTTCCATTTTCAAATTTATTGAACAACCATAAAATCCGACGTACGCAATATTCCTGCCACAACTCAAATCCGTGTTTTTTTACACGTGTAATAAACTCACAAAGAGTGTATTAACTGCCGCCAATGTGGTAATAATTAGTATCTATTGTTGAATGAAAAAATATTTGAAAAAAGCCTTCAATCGTCAAGTATTGAACACGGGGTCACCGAACTCGGCTATTCTGGCTATTTTTCGAAGATACAATTGTTTATTGTTTATTAGTTACGTGACATGTGGGGTGCAAATTTATTTCGATAACTATATGAAATTATTATGAATCATTATTGAGCACTATTTTTAGACAGGGTTGTGTGTGGCTATTCTCGAATCAATATTCAGAAGACGATGGCTCGTAATTTTTGACATGACGTATACAGACACCAATCAATTTATGTGAAACGCTCAATAGCAAAAACCGCTATGTAAATATTGCTATTATGGCAATAATCAATTAAAACTAAATATTCATAAAAAAAATTTTTCATCGTATAATATTTTCGATAAATAACGCTATTTATATTTAAAAGATAAATACAGTAAAACCTCGATTCAACGTTTTTCTAAGGGACTCTAAAACGGAATATGCGGGAAATATTAAAATTATATTCAAAAAAGTTACATCTTAAAAAACATAAATTCCCCCATTTCATTTCCAAAAATGGGTTTTACAAAAATTGGTAAATATGAGATGGTTTTGTATAATTTATGTTAATTAAACATTATTTATTGAAATAATCGAACAGTATTTTATACATATTTTTGTGAAATTCTTTAGTAAAGAATATATAATATTTCATTAATTTCTTCAATTAATAATTGTATTAATTAAATCTTATACATTGAAATAATCGAATAGTGTTTTAAACTTCTTCTGATGAAATACTCAATTAAAGAAAATCTCAAGAAATTTGAATAAACTATATATATATCATCATTAATTTCTTTGGTTTAATATATAAGATCAAATGTGCTCGAATTCAAAAATTGTATTAGATATAAAGATTTATCTAGCAAAACAATTCAATCGGGATAATATTTGAGACGGGACCATAGTAATTAGACGATAGATCTAGGAAATCGATAAATCTGGGAATGGTTAATGCGGGATTATTAAACATTGTTATTACATCCGGGAAAACGTATTATGCGAGAACAATTGTGAACTGTATGTGAATTTGAAAAATCATTTTTATTTAACACGGTGAAAAAAAAGCAATGTCCTACAAAATTTTTTACAAGATATAGTTGATAGCTATTTCGGCTCACGCCATCGTCAAAACTATGACCTGACTATGAACTGCTATTTTATCACCGTTTTATAATGGAGTTCTACCAAGTAAATCTCAGTTCAATCAAAACATTTTTTTTAATGTTTTGGCCGTTATTATAACTTGGCTGTTAGGTTTTTGACGTTTGGTTTTACATTTAAAAATCGCGGTTTTTTAAAGTAATATAAATTCTAACTACTATCAACGCACGTCTGTCGTGCAGTTTGATTACAAAGCAACACGAATCTGTAAACGAAAACAGATTAGAAATCTTATTGAGAACTGTGTTTCAGATCATATCTTAATGACATCCATTATAAAAGAGGTTATTGAATCGATTAAATACCTACCCCAACCGCTCAGGTTTCGTTAATTCGTCCTTACGCACACAAAAAAAAACGAGAGAAAGAGAAACGCAGACGAGGATGCGAGACGGAATCGAAAATTCAAGATGGGCACATTGTAATAATCTCGAAATAATGATCGGCGTGTCCCAAACAATAGAATTGTGTATGACTTGCTTTTTGAGCGACGCACTCGCCCGCCCGTTCACAAATAATAATAAATTCCAAAGGAAAACCTTCACACAATATATTACAATAAAATCGTGTAACATGTATACATGTTTTAAGCTCGATGACTTATCCCTTAATGGAGGGGCAAGAACAGAGCACTGCTGAACACCTCGACTAAAATGATAATTGTCGGTATTATGACATGCAATTATGTAATTATAACATCAAATGTATTTTTACAACATTTCTTACGTATAAAGTAGTTATTAACCTTTCCAGGAGTATGGACGTACTTGTCGTATATGTCAACAATTATTGTGATCATATATTCAAATGCTATGTGTCAACGGTTTGTGATCCCTGGATTATGCAACTGGTTTTATTTCAATAAAACCCTAAAATCATTTCTATTACAATGATTTGATTGAAAAAATATTTATAATTTTTATGTAAAAATCTCACTCCTCACAGCACGGTTCAAATTAATTAGTATTAAATTTAACTCCTGGAAAGGTTAAATAACACTCTTTACGTGCTACAAGTTAAAATTTCTTCGTATTGTCGCCGTACAAGAAAAAATGATTAAGTCCTAAATATCAAAAAACGCTTGGTGACATTGTAGTTAATTCAAATACGCGTCATTTAATATACAATCAATAGTTTAATTAACAATTCCTTAGATAGCTGTAACTTAGTTAATTAGTTAATGAATTTATGATATCGATTGAAGCGGCTTAATGGAATTTCGGAATGGGATTTTGATGTTTAATCGTCATATGCCAAATTAAAATAAATAGGTATTTCTTAAAAAAAAAACAGATTTTTAATGATAGTTGATTATCATTTGTCATAAAACCCTTTCAAGAATAACGCATTACCAAAATTAAATGTTAATGAAAATTATCACAGGCAATTGCGTTAATTATTATAAGATCAATATGTTCTTTCTTGTAATTAGTATCTTTGGTATATAGACGATGCTAGCTGTTTATTGTGAGTCAGTTCTGTTGCATCCGTGTGATGGAATACCTGAAGATACCGAAAGGCGAAACCCGGGTCGTTAGTGACAAAACATGTGGAATCGTACAAAGTTGTAACAATTCAAACTATCAAATATAGAAGTTTTTGATAACTGCACTTCAATAAATTTCTCATGTATCCTGCTAGTATTTTTTTTTACTTGAGTAGTAATTGACTAGTCTAAAAAAATTGTATTATTATTATAAAGCATAGAAGTTTTCCTACATGTGTTAATTATACATCATTTATTTCTAACCGATTGAACGCTAATTTAAACTACTAGTTTGATTCCAGTGTATTAAAAATATAACAGTTTAAAACATTTATATAAAAGCTCATTTTTGTATCACTAAATTGCCTGTTACGTTTTAACACTAACATTATCGAGTACATATTTCAAACACTCAAATATTGGAATATCATTTAGACAGCCCAGCAAAAAATGGATTAAAATTTTGTCTTATTTTGCTTTGTAGTAATTATGATTTTTTTACATTTATCACATAGCGTAACAAACATGTAATCATAAAATATATTGTGAAAATAAGAACTAAAAAAATGTGTTTTTATTATTTAAAATATAATGCCTTCACACCAAGAAGTGACGGTAAACATGTTCAAGCTGAAACACTTGCTTACCGAGTTAGAAAGAACGTTAGGGTGTAGGTCATTATTTGTTGACAAAACGATATTTTTAAAATTATTTTCGCGCACAATGCTCAAAAAATATCTTCCTTCATTATATGTTAATAGCTCACTTTCGTCGCATCTCTTACGAAAATCTTGTACTTAGTAAAATCGAAGTGTTAGAAATTGGCGAAAAGCTCTACGAATTTTTTGAAATCTTCACTGCATGTAAACAATTTTCACGTCTGTGTGTTTCTAGTTCTAAAAAGCACACAAAAAAATAGTGTGTTATTGGGGAAGCCTTTATTAAAAATGATTGATTGTGTGTATATAAATTATCCCAATCAATCACAAACAAATTTCACATTTAATAATTTATAAAAAACAAAAAAATGCATGATTAATTTGATAGTACATTATCATGTTCAGCGCTATTGTATTATATATACACTTGGGGATGCCTTGAGCTAGCAGTGAACTAGTAATGATTGATTATAAAATATAAACCGACGACCTAATTAATTATTTCGCAAACGGTGCGTAAAAAACGTAGACAATCAAAGTGACAAATAGTTCAATTTCAAATTCGAAATTCTAGGCCACTGTATTTAAAAAAAGTCGTAAATTTAATAATATTCTATAAAAATTATATGTTCAACGATTATTTTTAAATAAATAATACATAAATTATATATAAATATATACCTGCTTCGTGTATTTTGAGCTTTATAATAACCATGTGTTTCGTGTCAATAAATAATTTATCCCCGTGAAAGAGCGGTTAATGGTTTTTAAAAAAAATCGATCGACTTCTGAGAGAAGCGTGGGCGTAAGGAGACCTTTTCGGTCAGTGTTTTGACAAAATTCCTTCAAAATAAAATTCGATCTAGTTTTTATGCAGATAAATTATTCGACAAGTCGCGTTCACACAAATAATAATTAATTATTCACATTTTTTTTTTGTGTTTGCAATGGCAGATTTGTCACGATACAGTAGCGGTCATATACCCAAATACGTTTTTCTTGCTTAAATCACGCCGTATCATAGTGTATTTGAATAACGCGCATATTTGAGTGGCCTTCTTACCTTCAGGGTAGCTACCTACATTAGTCCAATACCCAAAAACTGCAAAAAATTTATACAAATATAGATTTCTAATCATAGAAATCCTACTGTAATCACCTTTTAGAATTTTTTCCATTTAATCTCTAGTTTTTTAGCCACTTTTTTGTTTTTGTTTTAAAAGCATTCATACAAAAAATATATTTAAATAATATTTACAATGTTCCGCATTTAAAAAAATCTTTGACATGTGACTTAAGCTAATTTGTTAAATGAACTATGCACACAAATACGTGTGAAAGAACGCTTGAAGATGCCGAAAGAAGAAACCTGGATACATTTTTTATTTCTTCCAAAAAACGAGATAGTTTCTTTAAATTGTGCGTTCTAGGTTAGGAGTGATTGTTAACGACTTATTTTCGATTTTTCTTCGTAAAATATTTCAACAACTCGTTTAAGCACACTCAAAAATAAAACACTTCGGGTAGCATTAATGACTAAGGCGGTCATGCGGACTGGTTGTTAAGCATTATCTTAGAATTTATCATTGGCAGCATTTGCTCGATTTCCGCATAGACGAATTCGTCATAAATAATTTCACACAATGTATTTTTTTTTTTTTTTTGAATTTATATTTTTAGTGGCGTTTATAGTTTAGATTTTTGAGAGAACTGATTGTTGACTATCATCTAGAATTAAAAAAAAAAAATACCAAAAGCATTTTTAAAAGTTTGTATGCAATTAAAATTTACAAATACTCATTAATTTTAATTGACACTAGTATTTTATTTTAACGACTTTTTAGTTAAATTTTATCACAATGTAAAAAGCAGAACTGTGCAGTCGGAGTAGTGGAATCGCGGTATTTTGGCCGGAGACGGAGTCAAGAGTCATTCAGTCACAATTGGCTCCGAATACTTTTTCGATTAGGCTATTTTTAAAATTATCTAAATGAATATTTTGCCGGATTGATTAGTTGATCTTTTATGTAATGCAGCACATTAATAGGAAAGGTAGGAAAATGGATCGCATTTTACTTTGGTTTTATTTTATATTATATTACTTACTATGATAATTAAATTTAAAACAATTTTTATTTAAAATTTATTGATATCGGAATCGTGTTTTATTTTAAGAACTCCACAACTCTGGTAAAATGTAATTTTTGAATTCATTTTTATAATACAATCAACGTAGTTTTGATAAAATATTTCTCACAATTATACCCTTGATTCAATGTATGTATGTAAATATTCTTTAGAAGCTATAAACTATATATATATATATATTAAATGAGATTGGGATCATCCTAAAATTTGTATGTAAAACGTCCTCTCCGAGCTAGTTTCGAATTCTCGAAAACGGTCCACTTTTCTAATCATACTTTTCGATTGATATATTTTTAATATTAGCATTTCGGAATCATTCTGGTTTACGGCCACGCCCGGCATTTTTTTCTTTATTACATTTAGTATGGCATTTGATTTTTTTGCTAACCCTCGCGCTCCCGATGCAATTTTTATCACACGTCTTTCGGTCAAATAACAATGATAATAAGTACTATTGGCACAATTTTATTATTTAAAGATCACGACCGGTTTCGCACATCGCGAGTATTATCAAAAATACGAATACAATAAAAATAATAAAAAAATATGCTATTGTTTTCATACGGAAATTTTAGTTAATTATTGCCAGATATACAAAGAAAAAGATAAAAGAATTAACAAGTAATCATAAAAGTAAAATAAATTAGCTTACAAATAAAAGGTTAATGATCTAATTTAAATTTGTATAGTATTAAATTTGAATTGTTGAAGCTTTGTACTTAAGTTTGGACTTTCGGCATCTTTACGCGTTCTATCACACTAATATGCACAATCGAAACGTATCTTTCATTCATTTAATTTAATTTCTCTGCTTTATATTTACACGGTTTGTTGACACGCGTATTATACATGGAACGTTTTCCACGGGATCCGTGTAAAGTGTAGCTTTTTTTTTACACGGTTTCAAAACTGCACTGCACGTTGTAATCCATATTAGAATTGTGTCTATGTTCGAATCGTATCTCTCGTCTATATAACATATTTTTTCTGCATTATTTTTCACTAGGAAATTTTTCCACGTGTTCAATACAAAATATTTTTTTTTTTCTAATTTTTACACGGTTACAAAACTGTACGGCACATTTTAATGCATCTAAAATATTTTCTCTGCGCAATTTTTACACGGTTTTGTAAACACGCATATTTTACATATAACGTTTTCCACGTGTACAATATAAAATTTAGTTTCTTTCATATTTTTACACGGTTACAAAACTGTACGGCCCATTGTCATGCAAATTGGAACTGTGTTTATATTGAAGACCTGCATAATATTTCCTACGTGTGGCGTGTTTATTCATTTGTACAGTTATCTATATGTAAAAAAATGTGTTGGTGATTTGTTGAACTTTTATTTTACTCTGTGTAACCGACTAGCTTTTAGAGGGTTAAGTGAATTAGTTGCGAGTCAAAGAATTTTTGAGTAGCAGCTTTTAAAGGTTGGCAAATTTACCGTAAGTAAGTATTATATCTTGCAAGTATACTCCGCTACAGCCGCCGTATAAAATAAATACACAAATCCAAATTGTCAAAAACAGCTTAGATATTTTGGAATAATTACGAAAACTGGTTCATTTCGCGGTCGCTTCGCCCGACACTCGGAGCGTTCCATATCAATTTTACACGTAAATAATAATACCCGCGATGATATAAACATTAAATATGATTGTATCTTATACTTCATTTCAGATATTCAAACGAAACACTTCTTATAAGTGAAATATATTTTATATCAATTGTATGTTAATATTTCGACTTTAAAAAAATTGGGTGGTAAAACAAATGAATTTTGTGTAGTAGGTAATGTCGTTAAAAAACTTTTTTTTTTCAATACAATTATATTAAAAAATAGTAGTATATTTTAGTTCAAAAAAATACATTGCTATTTTTTCACCGCGTTATAATGGAGTTCTACTAATTAAATACCAATTCAACCAATGGCTTATTGATTTTTTTCGAATATGTTCGTGATGCCTAAACAGATGCCTAAGAGAGAGTGACTAGCTAACCAATATTTCGGTATTACCCCTTCCTCTAAGCAATCTTTAATAAAACAAAAGTATTATCTACTGAACTACAAGCAATTGTCAAAAAATCGAAGTGATAACTCTATTAAAATGTTATATACTTCACAAAGGAAGTGAACATGTTTGTTTAATAAAATATTTTAATTAAATTAAATTGTTAAATAAAACGGATCTTAGTAATTCAATTTAAATATAAAAACACTGCAGATATCGAATTATAAGTTAGTGCATTCATGTCACTATGCAAAAATGCATGCGTTCATAAAATATATGTATGCAACAAATACAGTATTCATTATTATTAAGCACAGCTTTTTATCGACCCAGTTTGAAGAGCATGATTTTTTTTCGTGTTTATTGCCGTTTTATGGACATGGGGCATTAAATTTCGTAGGTGTCCCATAAAACTAAAATTTCTGGTTTTTTTGGCAACTCTCAAAATTATTTATAACGAATAATGATCTATATCACAGATGTTTATTTGCTCTTAATAAGTATTACGTCGTTTCTAACGCGAGCAAAATTTCAAACAACATTTTGTGTAGAATATGCAAATTTAGTAACAACGATCCTAAAATGACGAGATCTACAATACTACGCTGACAAAGTTTTACTCTAATATATGCACGTATAAAAACGTGCTTTTAACTTAAATTTTTTAAATATTTTGCAATTATAAATACGAATTCAAAAACCCTGTACGCATTAATAAGTGTTCTTATTTTGATTCACGACATTTATCCAGATATTTTTTCAAAACTTTATTATATCCTTTTAAATCACGCATGCTTAACTGTCTTCTTACTCGGGCCGCAGACATTAGTTTTCTATGTGATATAATATAATGTAATAAATATATTATAATAATGTAAAAAATCAATTATTTACATATAATTGTCTATTTTTTTGTTTGTTTTCTAAATGATTTTTCTGTCTGAGAAATAGGGAAGTTTCAACACTAAATTTGAAATTATTTATTGCATTGAACTAACTTATGGAAAAACATAGATACATTTCGATACATAAACTATTTCATGAACGAAACTATTGTAAATGTTAACATCCTTAAATTGTTGATTATCAGCGATCAATTTGTTGGAATCTAATGTCGCTAAAGCTCATTTAAAGTAAAAAAAAAATATTTCTATATTTTGATCATTTAAAAAATGTGCTTCACATTCAACATCTACAACTAAAATTAATCAAATGTAATGTTTTAACTGACACTTCTGGGTGGAAATGCATTATAAAGTAAATAATAAAAACACATTATAAGTAATATTTCCACAATATTTTAGACGATCAGCACCGGTTTCGCTCGTCGAGACCATTGCCAATTGCAAAATTCTACAGAATGATCAAGAAAAATGAATATTATCACACAATTCGTCGTCATTTTAAGACTACTTTTTGTATAGGCGTATATAATTATAAACAATTATGGCATGTTCTTTTAATCTTTAATGTCGATATAAACCACGACTCAATTATGAGTGACCATTTATTAATCATTTCCACACACACACACATTAATCAATCACTTTTTACCTTTAAAGGTGTTAATTGTCACTTCTTGATTGAAAGGCATGATATTTTAAATAATAAAAACACATTTTTAATTCTATTTTCACAATATATTGTACCGATTTCGCTCATCGCGAGCATTACCAACTGATTAATTTGAAGTTATTTAAAAACGTATTTTACATTACGAGTATCGATACTTTTCAGTCGCACGCTCGCGAATAAATCGTTAAGATTAACAGTTTTTGTTTAAATTAAAACTCGACCATTCCTGTTTTATTAAACAAAATGAAAATAAAAAAAAAAATACCTGATACTCGCCTCCAAGATTGATTTCTTGTCACGATATTAAATTATCTTCGATCACTATTTTGGATTTTTCGCAGAAAAAAATTAATAATTTATTCATCTGTATGTATATTTATAAAAAAAGCAAACAATTGTGCCGGCATTTAAAAATATATTTAATTTTTCTGCTTACCTACTCAGTTTGTTACTAAGGTAAAAATTACTGTCGATTTTTTAGTTATCGACCGTGAATATCACATATATTTGATAAGCGGAATTGTGAATGTATATTAAATATTTTATCATTTAATCATTTAATGCGGTTCACAAATATCAAGTTTATTAATTTAGAATGAGTTGCAACTCGTTTTTTGAGCTCCAAATTTAAGATCGAAAAACGCGACATATCCAATTGCAGTATACAATTTGATTTGTTGTAACTTTGTACATTTTTACTCGTTGTGTCGCTCATGACCCGAGATTCACCTATTGACCTCTTCAGGCATTTTAACTTCAAATTTAATATTTAAATTCCATCAAACACCCTCAATCGATATCGCAAATTGCTGTTCGTTTTATCCTCATAGCCCGTAGGCTGCCAACCGGGGGATCGCGAAGGATTTTTTGGGGGGTCGCCAACTTATACGGTCAACTGAAAAAATATTTATTTGTATGCTTTTGGATAGTATGGGGGGGTTGCGGGTCACATAGATTTTATGAAAAGGGGTCGCCACCCGACAAAGGTTGGGAAACTATGCCATAGCCATTGGTTTTAAAATTTAGTCGACTCACCAAAGCTTAGAAATATATTTTATTTCGGGGAATCCTAAACATCGTTAAAAAGAAATATCTTAAATTGATATTATCTTCATTATCAAATTAAAATATGACGTAAAAATTATTAATTTTTTATGAAAAAATATAATTTCTTTATTGATTATAAAAATACAACATAAATATAAATACGATATATATATATATATATATATATATATATATATATATACACATGCATAATTTTACCCTAAATAATAAAAACACATTTTTTTATTACATATTTCCACAATATAATTTTTGATCAGGACCGGTTTCATTCATCGCGAGCATTATCAACTGGTCAGTTAACTGAAACTGGTCCTGAATAGTATATTTTAGAAATAACTACTAAAAATGTGTTTTTATTATTTAAAATAATCACGCATTTCCATAAAGAAGTAACAGTTAACATCTTATAAATATCACACGGTGAAAAAATAGCAATGTATTTTAGTTCTACAAAATTATTTTTAACAAATATAGATGATAGCTATTTCGGCTCACGCCATCGTCAGAACTATTCTATATAGAACTATAGATCTGACGATGGCGTGAGCCGAAATAGCTATCAACTATATTTGTTAAAAATAATTTTGTAGAACTAAAATACATTGCTATTTTTTCACCGTGTTATAATGGAGTTCTACCAAGTGAATGCCAATTCAATCAATATCTTATAAATATGATAATTTTATTCAATCGGTGCTATTCACTGCTGTCACTTTTAGTTTGGAAATATAATCGTTCGCAGTTTTTTGAAAGAACGTGTTGAATTTTGCTCAGAATCATTTAATAGTATGTTGTTTTTCCTAGATTTTTATCAGTCAATTATTTTTACTTCAAAAAAATCGCGTATAAAAGTAACGATGTAATCCATAACATGGCATACAAAGAGTGTTAAAAAAAAGAAAGAGAAAAATTTCGTCATGTCTAGTTTAATTAAATAAATAATTTGACATTTTAACGTTTCATCGAATAGCTGTGTTCAAAATACAGCGATCAAAATTGTTTAATTAATTAGTAAAGTTAACTCATTTTATGCAGTGTTTCGGTTCATTTTATTTCGGCTATTAATAAACTTTACGTGCTTGAATAGTTAAAATGAAACACCATATTCTGCAGAGGTCGGTTTAATCAATGTTTGAACCAAAGGTAGATGGAAACTAATGCATCTGAAACGTCTTTTGTGTTATATCTAGATAAATGTTATTCTCACAAGGCGAGAAAAGTACAATGTATACATAATCAAAGATATAATAAAAGCAACAAAAAGTATTCAAAACGATGAAAAATTACAATAAAAACAACTAACAACAAAACATATAAATGAATTTTTAAAACGATAGGGTCGTTTATTTAGTCACTAGTGTATTATTGGATTACACGTTTTAAATTAATTTAAAAAATGTTTTAGAAATTTTAAATGTAAATTTTTGTAGCATCACCCCCCATAGATATTTTTGTTATCTTTTGATCTTAATAATCCAAAATACACCACCTCGGAATCCGAAAATGACTTTCTTATTTCACTTCATTAAGTATTGTATATGCATATGTATATCTGTGTGCCTTTTTGTATGCATATGTATAAGTATCTGCGTATAGTATGTTGAAAAACAAATATGATTATAGGTAATGTTTATTCCTCAGCTCTACAGCGATTAAAATTGAAGTAAACTAAGCTGATGTGTCATAGATCTTAATGCTTTATCAATTCGAAAAAAATCAAATTAATACACACATATTTTCCCTATAATATTAATCGTTCAAACTCTGCAAATTTTCACTTGTTTCGTGTGTGACAGACAACCGGAGTTTCGCCTTTAAGAATCAACAGGCATTGAATCATACGGATGCAACAGAAGTGACAGTCAGTTCATCAGTTCATTTCGTCAGTTTTGTTGCACCTGTCTGATAGAATAAGCTGAAGAAGAAGCTGAAAGGCGAAACCCGAGCCGTTAACAAAAAAACATCATGTCAGTAACGACCCGAGTTTAGCCTTTCTGTATCTTCATGCGTTCTATCACATGGGTGCAATAGGACTGACTAAACCCGGGTCGTTAGTGGTAAAACATGTGGAATCGTACAAAGTTTCGTCAATTCAAATTTTATATCGAAATTACATCAAGCACCTTTGGTCGATATCATAAATTGTTTCTTTGTTTGCACTTACTTGGAATTACTTGATGAACCCAGAAGTAAATATTTTGAACGATTTAATGATTTAAACAATATTTTTTTATAATCTAGATTAAAAAAAACATTTCTTCCTAGTAATTCAACAATGAATCGAAATATGTATCTGAAAGATGTATACAGCCAAATGAATTGAAATCCGAAAATTCGAAAATAATTTATTCAAATCTAAAAATATTATTCAAAATGTCTCGCTTTGAAGGCATCAAAACGGATTCAAAAATGATTAATTATTGTGTAAGGCGTTACAGAGAAATATTATATATTCGTTTATATTTTTTTTTGTTCATCACAGATCATCTGTGAACTGTTAGGGCGGTCCTCGCTTCGAAAATACAGAATACAGAGAAATCCGTCTCGTTCTTTCTTTTATTCAACATTTGTAAAGATGCTGAAAGAAAGAAGAAATAAAAATTTATATATGTATTGAAATGAAAAAATATAAAAAGAGTTGCGCTGTCTCGAAATTGATAGGGCAGGATACAAAGCGCGCGTATCGATATTTCAATAACGATTTAATGTTTTCCAACGGCTTTGTTCACTATTTCATTTTTATTTATATTATACATTTAATGTGACTTTATTATATTTTTCCTGTCGAAAACTTTCTTAAATTTCTTTAATAAAAATGCTTCTTTTAAAATTTTCACAGTAGCAAAAAATCTTATTGTTATTTTTTAATATCAAAAATTGAAAATTTGTATTGACATTGTACTAACTGTGATATCAATTACATTGGTCAAACATTTGGAAATTATATTTTTAGAACAAAATGAACACCTAGAAATGACAGTATAAATATGCAAGATAAATGCTTAAATAAACCAAGTTTTTTTTAAACAGATTATAAATTCTGTTTGAAGGCATGGGTGTTTCTGATATCTAAAAATTTCCTCTCATCTATCCGGTACAATCACTTCTGTATTTTATATAATTATCGATACTACTTGATATCATATTTGGATTGTTAAAATATTTCTACATATTTTATTACTGACGACCCGGATTTCACCTTTAGACATCTTCACGCATTTTTTTCACTCTATTTTTTCTGTCTGATATTAAAGAATGAAGATGCCGAAAGACTAAATACGGGTCGTGATTGACAAAATATGTGGAAATGTACAAATTTTCAAACGACTCTTACCGTTTAATAGAGTTTAAACAACTGCGTTACAAGCATTTATCTTAGAAAAAAACTTCCCTTAAGATGCTTCAATCAGACAGTTATATGATTCACATTAGTAGCTGACTTGGATTCAAATTTATAAATAAACCACAAGATATTGTATTAATACAGTAATTAATATGGCCGACAAAAAGGATATTCCAATACCAAATATCAAAAACAAAAATCAGCAGTCTTGGGTTTGGGTTGGGGATTATTTTAGCGAAGGAGACAATTAAGGCTTTATTTCAATGTAAACATTAACACGAATTTTCGGTCATTATTTTAAAGTGTCGTCTGTCAACAATTGAGACGTTACTTACTATCTTGTCAACATCTTGAACCCATTGTTTTGATGATTCTAATAAAACGCGAAATTCACACAGCAGTAAAATTCATGTTTTACAATCGGAATAAAATTATATGATGAAAGTTGTAATTTTGAACATTTGAACAAATTAATACAACCGAATTGAAATGAAACGTTTTGTATCCGTCTCACTGGCGTAGAGTGGCGGGGCGATTAATCAAAATCAAGATATCATAAAAGGTGGACCGACCGCCGCTGTACTTAGCGATCGACCGTTTTTTCCTCCATTTTTTTTATTTTCGAGCACTCGCTGCTCCGGAGCTCCTCTGTGCCCCCCGACCCCGACCCCCCCCGCCGCCCCGCCACATATTATTTACATACATTGGATTAATATAGGTATTCTCGATTTATTGTTACCGGATGTTTTATGCTTTTATTTTATTTTTTATGTTTATGGAAATATGTTTTAGACGGAAAGATCGAACTAAATATCATGGATAATTATTTAATTACTGAGATCTAAGGAAATATCAAAGTTGACTTCATAGCATAATGGATAAATAAAATCTTCTATAAAACTCAATTTAATCAAATAAATCTATCAATTAGTCATATTTTCATGACTAACAATCGTTTATTGTAATAACTGTTTTTTCTCAGTGGAAAGGCATTATATTTAAATATATCAAATAAATACTACTTATTTATGATATCGACTGAAGGTCCTTGTTGGAATTTCAATATCAAATTTGAATTATTACAAATTTGTACGTTTCGCATGTTTTGTCACTAACGACCCGGGTTTCGCCTTTCGGCATCTTCAGGCATTCTATCGCACGGATGCAACAGAACTGACGAAGAAACGACTGGAATCGTACAAAAGTTGTAACAATTCAAGAGAAAACTATAATAATATTTTTTTTTAATTTGATAATCATGACTGGTTTCGCTTTCCGTTAGCATTATCAATTGATATATCTCATACTTGTGGTGATCAAAACCCTCTCGTCTCATTATTTAATAAAATTGTGGAAAAGTAAAATAATAATAAATATAGTTGATAGCTATTTCGGCTCACGCCTTCGTCAGGTCTATCGAAATAGCTATCAACTATATCATATAATTTTTATATAACTAATATACATTACTATTTTTCACCGTGGTATAATGGAGTTCTACCAAGTAAATGCCAATTCAATCACTAAAATTGTTCAAATATTTTTAAAACCGATAATTTGACAAATTGCAGGTTTTGCCAAAAATTCATTGAATGGGTAATAATCAATTTTCATAACAATTGTCAAAAAAACAAAAAAACTGTGTTATTTTGTTAAGCAATGTGAAAGAACTGTTCTCCAACGAGTCCTCTACCAAGTAAATGCCAATTCAATCAATAAAATTGTTCAAATATTTTTAACACCGATAATTTGACAAATTGCAGGTTTTGCCAAATATTCATTGAATGCGTAATAACAATTGTCAAAAAAAAAAAACCTGTGTTATTTTGTTAAGCAATGTGAAAGAGCTGTTCTCCAACGAGTCCTCGTCAAAATTGCTGCAAATTCCTCCAACGAGGTCAAATTTGAAGATGTTTTCTTTATGTTTTTTTGTTAACACCTTAAAGAAAACTTATTGATCGAATTGGCATTTACTTGGTAGAAATACCTATCAATTATATTTTATTAAAAAAATATTAGAACTAAAATACATTGCTATTTTTTCGCTGTGCTGAAGAAAATTGACAGTACATTCGATAATGCCATTCTTATGCATACAAACATATATTCCATGTGCCCGTTATCGTTATATCTGAATACTGTACACCAATGTACGAAAAATTCGCGATTGAACGGGCATGTTCCAGTTCTCGTAAAATGGCACTTAAATATTCATCCAGTTTCAGCAGATTCAAAATAGCCGAAGAAATCTTATCAGTGTCACCTTGTTCGAATACGGTCGCATCTGGCCGCCGCATCAATCTCCGCGGGCCGTCTGCCCCCCCCCCCCTCATCACTCACACACACTAATAATAATAATAATAACACAACACATTGACCCCCTCACATTGTCCGATTCTCATTTAGATAATACGGAAAAAATAACATCGATTAATTTTCAAATCATATTATTTCAGTCGAGTCATTGCTTTTTACCCTCTTACGAAATATATAATTAAACGTCTCTGTCTCGTGCAGCGGACGCCAACCTTTCGGACCTCACACGACACAAATTCACAACGATTTTTGTTTTAAACATGAATAAATAATGATAAATCTTTTTAATTTAATTTCATATTGCATTTTGTTTTTATGTTATCGACTGAAGGTGCTTGATGAAATTTCAATATCAAATTTGAATTATCACATGGATGCAACAGAACTGACAATGCTTGAATGCTTGAAGATTCCGGAAGGCGAAACCCGGGTGGTTAGTGACAAAACATGTGGAATCGTGCAAAGTTGTAACAATTCAAATTTGCATTTTTTGTTGCATGCCATTTAAGATACGTTTTTTGAAGAAAAAAATCTTACAGTACTCATTGTTATACCCACTATCACCTGATACAGATTCACAATATTTCGCAGCGCTAATTGTCACCACGAATTCCTGAAGAAAAATTTTTCAAGACATAATCACATGCACTCTTGTCTATATAAAGTTAAAATAAATAATTTACTTTAGTGAAAAAGAGCCTTAACGAATTTAGCCCGAACCGCTCTCCATATGACGTGTAGAATTTGATTACTACGTGATATATTATAAAATATATCAAATCGCGACATTCCCGAAGGATGTGATTACCGTCCTGATTTATTTTAGATATCGACCGAAGGTGCTTGGTGGAATTTCAATATAAAATTTAAGCACGGTGAAAAAATAGCAATGTATTTTAGTTCTAAATTTTTTTTATAAGATACAATTGATAGCTATTAGCGTGAGCCAAAATAGCTCTCAACTATATTTTATAAAAAAAAATGTTGAACTAAAATACATTGCTATTTTTTCACCGTGTTATAATGGAGTTCTACCTAGTAAATGCCAATTTAATCGATAATAAAATTTTCGAAATATTGCATAATTTCACATTTTATGTAACTCGCGAACCGGGTTTCGCCTATCGGCATCTTCATACATACTATCACACGGGTTCAATAGAAGTGACTAGATTTTTTAAAACGTTTATTATATGTCAGTTCTATTGCTTTGCATATTTAAATTTGATTCCGAAGCATATTGTCGCAATTATATATAGAATTTTATTAGATCAGTTCGCAGACCGTCAGTTGGCGACCTCTGGTCTAGAGATATGGACTTTCGGGAATCTGACGACTGGCGATCAGCCCGAAAGCGGGCATTGTCCGTGGAATCGCTTCAGCTCAAAATGTACTTATTTTTATGTCAGATATTATCTCAAATGTCTTTACTGACAATTCTCAATTTTTGATGGAATATTTTTGACGTTTATACATCGCATCGTCGTTCCAAAGTGCAACGCTCGTAACTCTAACTCCCCAGCATGCCGAAAGTGAGAATGAAATGCCACTTTGAATTGAAGACTGTTCAAAAAACAATAAAATCGAATTGATTTTTTTTATTTTTTAAATCGGGCAACATTCGAACAGCAGGAAAATGGTAATTCAAATTTTTATTCCACTGTTCTTAAATTCAAAAATTTATGTCCTTTAGTATAAATTTATGGTATTGTGTAATAAATGTAAATCCATTACTTGTTGAAGTTTTTCTTATTTGTTTATATAAAAATGGGCTTTATTTCAGTGGTTCTCATGGAAAATTTAATTCGACCACATCATTGGTGCAAATTAATTTGCAAAAAAACACATTTTTAATGTCAAAATTTACTACGAAATTTTCTGTTACCGCAGCAAAATCCTCTGGATAGTGGACGCACATTAGAACCACTGCTTTAGATAAGTGTTAAATGATAGTATATTTACATGAAGCCCTGAACATGCGTTCGTAAATCGTTATTGCTGTATGTCAGTGGTCTTCAAACTCTTGATTCACGGAGCTCTTATTATTAGCAGCTATTTTCGGGAAACCACATTGCATAATTAGAAAAATATAATATATCTTAAAATATATAATAGTTACTTTGTGTAAATATATCCTATCTGTTGATATCTCGATAAGTAGTTTCTTCTTCTTCATTTGCAAATCTCCTGATTCAAGGTTTCTATATTAATGAAAACACATAAGTATATTTCTTGTACATTTACTCGCGGAACCCAGAGCTTCCACGGAACACAGTTTGAAGACCACTGTTATATGTTAATCCAGTGGCAACTGATTCTTCTTTCGATTAACTTGGTTCTTTCAGAATTTTTGAACATGTTACATTATTTTTAAACATAGGAGCGCAAAATTCGCGCATAATCGAAACTCTTAATTTAATCTTAATGAATTATCTTAAATTTAACTCTTAATGGTAATATCGCAAGTTTTGAGACGGTTATTTGCAATGTGGTGATATGTGACAGTCAAAAATGTAAGAGAGATAACAGATCACATCAAAAATTTCATGTAAGAGCTAATTTTTGTATTGAAATACATATTGATTTTTCCTTTCGCATCTAATCTCAATACTTTGTATAATATAACACCAATACCACTGAATATAGTTTTTGAAATTTTCCGTGTTAGTATATCGCTTATTTGGCTCAACGGGGAATGTTTTAAATTCATGTTATAAACAATCGATAAACTACAGCATTTATATAAAAGTTAGATGTATTTATTTCTAAACAATTTTGCATATATCGAGATATAAATTGACAAAAAATGCAATAGATTGAATGTTGGAATATCGATTTGATTTAAACGATAAAACCAACGTAAAATGTGACATCTAACTGTTATCTGTACTTAAATAAGGTCAGTATGCATTCAAGGGTTAATATATTTATGTAGTCGCGAAATATACGAAAATATAACTTATAAGATCTGAACGTATTTTAGTATTTATTATGTACAACTTGCACAATAAATATGTAAAAATAACTATTTCGTATTAAATGCCATTTTAGTTAATCTAATATAAGATTTTTTGATACATTTAAAATTTCTGCTGGTATTTCACTCAAGTTTAATTGTATCGCAAAGAAAATGCAATATTGAACAGTTATTTACTCTCTCCATTCAGACAGTTATAGATGGGTGAAATTTACAGACTTCTAATAGTCTTTTTTTATAAATTAGATTAGTTGAGTTCGAATACGATTAGAAAATTCCAAACGCGATTGCGGTTGGTTACTGGGGATTTAAATGTTTTTCAGTTTCAATCTGTTTGCCAATAAAAAAGTCACCAGTTCGCTGCCAAAGAGCAACAGTGAGATAAGTCAAAAATGTTAGCTTGGAGATAATTAAACGTTTATGCTTTTAAGTTACAGGAAAATATAAATAGATGCTAAATTGACGGTTCGCTTTAAAATGGGGCTTATTTTTATCTTTTTGACATCTGTCAGTGTTTCATAATGTCGGTTAAGCTTGCACCAATCAATTGTCTTTCTCGTCTCAAAATTGACATTTTGAATTTTATTGCACTGTTGCTTTAAGGTAGCAACAAGTGCAAAATTCCAATTGAACATTTTAACAATGAATTTAATAGTGTTTACGTTAAACAAATTTGCACTACATTTTAACTTACGATAACGAAATAACGAAACCTCTTCACTCGGTTAACACACATAATCTGTTCCAAGACTGTGTTCGTTATCCGAATCATTAATTTACGATAGATTTTTAATGGAAATGACATCCGGATCGAGTCAAAAGCGCGCCATTTTTAAAACACTGTCTTTTTTTAGAAAGTTTTACAGATATAATAAGTGGATTAAAAAGACCATTTTAATTCGTTATCCGAATATGATTTCATTGACCGAGCACGAAAATCTTTCACGATTGTCCAATTTTTTCTCAGTCAGAACTGTTTGTTACACAGAGAGAATAACTGGATTGAAAAGATCGTTTTAATTCGTTATCCGAATATGTATTATACAAAAATCATTCGTGAGTGTTCGTTGTACGATTTGTTCACATTCCAAACCGTATGTTACCCACTGTAAATATAAGTCTCAAATATAAACAAACTGTAAAAAGCCGTTTCGACAATTGAGACTTTAGCAGTCGAGGGTTAAATAAATCGATACGAGAAACCCCTGGGGGCTTTGCCAAATTAGCGTTAGCACTTCGTACGGAAGTATGGAGTTATTTTGCCATTAACATTTCTAATTATTAAATTATTTAAAAAAAAAACGGCTACCTTAAGCACTGCCCACACGAGAAAGGCTTTCAGTCGATTTGAGATCGATGCCAAATTGCATTGGACAAAATAATGATGCAATAAACATAATTTCGTATTCTTAGTGTGACCGCAAAATAAAAATAAAATATTCCTGCGGCTTTTTTAATCCGCGAAATATATGCCGGATGGTAATAACATCTAACACAATAAACACAACCGTTCATCATAATGATAATAAAATATTATTACTATTTAAAAAAAAAAACAAGAAACAAGATACATTCTATACACAATTATAAGTCGACAAGTACGCGATTTTTGAATTAAAATTTTAATCGAACGTAGATGCTAGAATTTTCTATTTGTTTTTTTTTTGTTCACAGTGCGATCAAAAAATTATACGCAATCAAATAATTAACCTCGGAAATCATTCGATCGAACATAATTTTCTTGCAATTTGTACAATATATATAATAATACGTTGTTTTTATTTATGTTTGGTGCTATTTCCGCAATTTTAAATTGCCAAGATCAAAATTGATTTCGCTCACCGCGAACATATCTACAACTGATACAGTACATCAGGCGTTTTGAAAAATGCAATAATCTTAAAGTTTTTATTAAATCGCTTATCTCGCGATTGTCTTTATTGTCTCAAAACTAACTTTTTTTTTAGTATTTTATCCCACTATTGCTTTAATGTATCGAGAAGTGAAAAGGTTTTATAAGCGGTTTCGCATATCGCCAGCATTATCAACTAATTCACTAATCAAATTTGGGAGGTCTTTAAAACTTTCTTTGTAAACTGTTTCACTTCATTGAAGTAACTTTATTTGGTATGATTGTAAGTAATTTTTTTCTTAGTTCGTGAATCTAATTAACTTTATAAACCGAACATTTTGTATGAATAGTCTAATTTTAGCATGTATTGTATCAATTGATAATACACGCAATGAGCGAAACCGGCCATTGTCTTAATAATCCAAAATTCCTTTCCTTATTATGTTTGTAATAAGATTACTGTTTTTTTTAAACGTCTGATGGACCATATCATTGATAATGCTCGCGATGAGCGAAACCGATACCCATATTAATAATTTATAATTGTGAACATCGTACTTAAAATTTTGTTTTTATATTTAAATACAATACCTTCCTACCAAAAAGTGACAGTTGACATCTTAAAAGTGATTAGAAGATAAATTATATCATTCGACAATTAACCTAAGAAAAAATCGAACCTGAAAAAAATAACCCACGTTAAGGAAACTCGTTCCCATTACCATTAGACTATTGTCAGCGCAACTGTTATTTGATTTGAGAAACAAAAAGAAAATATAACGAAACAGTCGTGTATCGTTTCTCAAAACGTTGAAACATTAAATTGATTTATAAAAAATGCCAGTAAAATTGTTTCGTTTAATTTTTCAGACTTGAATAAATGAAAATTACTCGTCAACGATAATTTAAATTTCGAATATTTCAAACGAATAAAAATTCGCTTCAAGTGCCGTTTGCGGTGTGTTGTAGTTATTAGATTTTTTCTGTCGCTATTTCATCCTATTATGAAGTAACGGGTTCTCCAACAGCCTGTATTGTATTTAAGATAGTAAGATTTCTATGAATATGTTGCCAGCGATATATTAGGCACCCCGGGCGATTTTTTGCAAAAAGACTAGGTACGTTCGTTTACATCTTGTACACATATTATTCTCTTACGGTCAAACTTTTTGAACTCTTTTTACAATTTAACCCATCACTCTCGGATACGCCGCAATCGTTTAGACTTACCACTCAAAATTTATTTAATCGCAAAACTGATGAAGACCGAACACGCTCTGTGAGGTATCATAATTGATCGCTTATGACTGTTGTAGTTTTGGTGCAGCTAAATAAAATTAAATAATAGTAATGTATTTTAGTTCTACAAAGCCTATACTGTATATAGTTGATAGCTATTTCGGCTTACGCTCTCGTCAGAATATTTTTTTTAACGCACATTAGATAAGTAAATATACTTTTAAACACAGTTTTGATGAGGGTTAAGCCGAAATAGCAATCAACTATATAACTTAGAAATTTTGTATAACTAAAATATATTGTCATATTATAATGAGGCTCTACCAAATAAATGCCAATCCGTTTCGTTCATCATTTGCGAATTATAACATGAAGTTTTAGGGTAGCAGAAATCAGTTAATTTCATCTTATTATTGCTATTCATTTCAACGTCAAATCATCCATGATATAATACATCATACGTATACGAATTTTTAATTACGAACACTTGTTGTAAGCCACATTTTTAGACGACTTTAGACCATGTTCACTCGTAATGTGGAGTATATGACCTTCTAATAGAATCTTTATACGTGAATCGCTCTTTGCTCTATTGTTCAATCTCTCTTTATTTACAAAAAGTAAGAATGGAAAGGTTACGGCCAAACAGTTGTTAACTAATCACTCTCACTACACTGATATTGACATCATTTTTTTTATACATTTTTTCAAATCGAATCATCCAATGTAAAATTTATATTAATTTTTCTAATTGACTGTTTCTAAGCGAAATTTTAATACCAAAAATTTTCATCAATCATCAATCGTCACCATCTATCGTCAATTTAGTGTGATGACTTCAGAAATTCCAAATTCTCTTCTTCAATCATTATTCATAAATTCACGTGGTGATGAAATTACATTACGAGTGGGTACTATCTGTAAACTGTTTTGATTACATCAAAATAAAATGCCAGATATCTAACACTAAAAATCCGTAAAATATCCATCATCAACCTTTTTTTTTAATTATCATTCCTTCGGATTCGGAGTTATGAAACGAGCGACACCGACTACTTTCTCGATTAGACGATTTTGGATAATATCTCAATGAACAAGAAGAAATATATCATCTCTTCTCAAATGAGTTTCAATATAGGAAAATTTGTCTACTATATGCGGGACTTGTTGGTTGGTCTTTATTTTAATGCACATAAATAGAAAAGGTAGGAAAAAAACTGACTTGAAAAAAATTTTTTTTTGAGAGTCACTAACGTTTTACGCGTTTCAATTTTTTGCCAGGAATATCCAAAAATATATTGATCAAAATTTGATTTCATGCTCTCCATTCAGAATATAGAAAGTTTAAATAAGCAATAACTTAATTCCGATATTGACCGACAACACGAACCTGAGTTAAAAAAGTTTATGTTTGTCATGTTTTTTTTATCTTTCATGTTTATGTGCATTAAATTAATGATCAACCAACCAATCAATGGATAAAATTGTTCATTGAGATATTCTTCAAAATCTTCTAAGCGAGAGAGAAATCGAAGTCGCTCGTTTTTCACTACTCCGCGAATCCAACTTCACAGCCCTGGAATTGTGTTTCATTTATTTTCCATAAGACAGATAGATTCATCTCTTCGAAAATTCATCATTTCAAAAATTAACAGTTCATTCAGATATATGATTTGTGCGTATTTTATTATCACGATAAACGTCCGCTGAATACCTCGAAATTAATTTATTGCCATTTCTATTCGCGTTATAAATATTATATTGATGGGCCAGTGACGGGTCAAGCGCATGTTTTTTTTCGCGTCGACCATATAATTTTTTTGCCAGGTTTCGGTGAGTTTCTTTTAAATTTTGAGGTCTTTTGTGTGAGAATCCATCCGCGGGTCGACATTCCACTTTCAGCCAAATTGTGTCTAATAATACCTACCTACCTATCTAAATTTAATGCCAGAGATTGGATGGAGAAAAAAAAACTTGATTATTCGCGTTTGCTGGAAATTATCCGTAAACGTATGTAGCCCAAGGGTGATTCAAAGTCATTATTCATTTAAACATCGCACAAAAACAACAACGTTTTGTTATTTGTTTAAATACGTTCTGTAGCTAAGTTTTATTGTAATATGTCACGAAATAAAAAACATAATGTAAACACTACACGCGTTATATTAAAACAATTAAAAATACTGCTTTTGTACTTCCGCATAGAATATCCATTTAAAAATAAATATATCGACTTATGAATATTATAAAACGAAATAGTCATCAGTTCTTTTTAATCACAAAGTTTGTAAAATTTGAATTGTTGAAACTTCGTACGATTTGAAATTTTTTGTCACTATCGACCCGGGTTTCGCCTTTTGGCTTCTTTAGGCATTCTATACACGGATGCCGCATAACTACCAAAGTATGTAATTTAATAGTTTAATAGGTTTTTCTTAAATAAATCACCAGTTCATTAATCTTGCACTGGACCGATCGTTTACATTATCAGGATGCAATCTAATATAAAACATGTTTTTAATTTATCTTATCGACTGAAGGTGCTTGATGGAATTTTAATATAAAATTAGAATTGTTGAAACTTTGTAAAATTCAACATGTTTTGTCACTAAAGACCCCGGTATCGCCTTACAGAAAGTTTCAACAATTCGTAATTGATACTGAAATTCCATCAAGCACCTTCAGTCGATATCATAAAATAAATATTCATACTTTTCAGAGATGTGAAAAATTATTTTATTGTTGTCGGCTCAAAATTATTGAAAAACATTTTTTTATGGAAAGTTTAAAGTTTGTTCTATATGAATTTATATTTTGCGTTTTTACAGTCGATTTATTGATAATATCGATATTTTAAGGTATAATTCTATTTCCTGGAAATATATAAAAAACAATGTCATTTATATATTATATCAAAAAATAATTTTATTTACCGTCTCCTTTGCTAGAATCGTTAAATTTCTGTTAACGGACTGTAGAAAGAATTCAAACATCTGTTACGATGTGCCAATGCTGGACCTCCAATATTTTTGCAAAACAAATGTCAGTTACATGTTGAACCTCCCTCTCGATATTTCATCGACCTATCCATAAAATAAATTGGCATATGTGTACTTTAACAAGACAGTATGGCAATAATAATATAATATAACTGTCCACCGGCAAAAATCAAAATAATAATAATTCTAGAGCAAATTCAGAACAATTTTCGAGCAAATTTACCGCCGGATAAATCCGGAATAGTCTCCTCCAAATTTTGATTAGAGACAATTTGGAATATTATTAAGTATTTTTTTACTGCCTTGTATTTCTGTTTGACCGCAAAACGCCAATGTCTGGATATATTCGAGTTATTAGGATTTGGAATTATTAGACGGTTATAAATCGTATGTAGAAAAAAAAGGCTGATTTAATGGGAAATTTGCCTTAAATTGTGCCATTCTTGTCGTAGGTGTGGCAGCACGGATACTCGTGAGCGAATTTGTATGTTTTTATTTTATTTTAATTGGCGGTGTTCATATGAACGGCAGGAATTAAGAAAAAAAAAATGAAGTTTGCTTCAATTTAACCACGCGCATTTCAAATTATATACATTCAAAAATAAATTATTTCAATAATTTTTGAATGATGATTTATTTTCACACGAACAGTTTAAACAAAAAATGCTTCTCATGATCTGAAAATTTTAATTTATTCGAAAATGTAACTTTTCTTATAAAAGTTCAGGTCCGCATTCAGGAGCATGGCCGCCTTCATAGTTTTGTATTAACACTCAAGCAACCGCACATTTCGCGCAGAAAAAACGCTTATCACCGCACATTTTTCGATACTTTGCTATTTCTCGCGACATCAATTATTATGCTTATAACATTTTACTCAGTTGAGTGTATTTAATAAAACAAGAAGTATTTTATAAAATATGTAATTTCAAAACAATTGGCTTAAAAATAAAATTATCAAGCTACAAATGCATGATTCAATTTTTTTTTCTTCATAAAAATCAAAAAAAATATCTTAACATTCATATAAACCCACAAAGGAATGTCAAATTCTTTAGAAATCCTACACCATGTTACACATCATTGTGTATTTATTATATGTGGAGTTTTTCAAACTGTGGATATGTTTATTTGTTTCCGTTATATTCTCATATCACTCGGTTGTCGGGAGTCTCGAAAAATAGACTAGCCGATAGCGGGCGTTTTTCGGCATAACTTGAGAGCCAAACAGTATAATTTTTCATATTTTCAAAGAAATTATGTGTGATATTTGGTCATCATCGACTAAATAAAAAAAACGATTTGATTATGTCATAATTTCAGCATATTTCTAAGGCGAATATATACATCTGTTTTTTAATTTTGTCAATTAGGTAAATGGCACAAAACGTATTTTTAATTTGAAATATTTAAGATATTGCGGATTCAAGATATAGTTTTCCATTCAATTTAATTATATAATATATACTCGATATTCATACAATTTCACAATCACTGGATCTCAAGTTGTAAATATTCGAGAAACATGTTTCACATCTTTTTTTACGTAATGAATGAAACCATTCTGTCTAATAACTCTGCTTTTGGTCAAAAATGGTCTCTGTCGGGTTGCCTCAAATAAAGCATTCAACATAAGTCACTCAAAACAGAATGGTTAATGGCTATCGATATGTTGATAATCAATCATATACAATAGGTCCCTGTACCTTTACTATCATGATTTTGTGAAGATATTTTTGGGGATTACGTCTTATGCAATGATAATATATTCAAATAATAAAATACGAAGCAGTCATCGACAAAAAATATTTATGGAGAGTTTTTACACTTCCAAGAATTAGGGTCAGGGTAGGCGCTTACTAATCATCCATCAGTGACTTACGACAGGAACAGGAGGCACAATGAGATACAAAATATTTCTTTTACTAGCCAATACATGTTGAAACATTTATTATTATTAATTTTTATAAACATTTAAATATTATTATTTAAATTTTCTTACTGCTGATAATAATAAAAAGTAAGTAGTAATATAATATTATTACTAATGCCTAATCATTAGTAATAATATTCTATTACTAATTATAATCACTTAAATTTTATCAATAATGCTTTTTTGTATGATAATTAAACAATGGAAGTGTATTGCTGAGCTGTGATAAACAAAAATTCTTAATTTGTTACAGTCGAAAAGTAATTATAGGAAACTTTTGAACTGGCAAATATTGTTTACTTCAAGGACGATTAGGAGCTATAAATTTCGGAGAAATAGAATGAAAGACACGTAGAACAATAAACAAAACAGTTCTAAGCCGTAAATCAAAAAAAAATATCCACATGTATTATGCATTAGAGCAGCAGACGTAAAGATGCAGCGCGAGACGAAATCCGCGCGAACGCGGGACCGGTCGTTAACCGATTGCGACAATTTCCGCGCGAACGCGGGACGGGTTGCTTGAGTGTTAATAAAAAAATCCTCTGATTTATGCTTCACAAAAAAAATATTCGTCTAAATTAATACATATTTTAATTGATCAAATAAAAAATATATTTGTTATATACATACATCAAAAGATTCAGAAATCAGGTCTTGTATATTTATTTATACCCGGTCTTTAACGCAGATATCTACAAAGTCAAAAAAAATATCGATAAATTGAATTTAACAAATCAAATTTTTATGTTAAAATATGACTTATTAATGAGCAAGTAAATCAGAAAATAATTTTATAATTTTCTTGAATTGTAAATTTTTTTAACGTAGTTTTGTAGAAATAATTCAAATGACTGTTACGAAGTAGTAATAGTCGACAATAAATCTATTACAAGCTACCGAATAGTTTACTAAGTTTGCCGCTCCTTAAAATTAGCCGCCTGTGTGGACTGTATACATTGCACATATGGTAAAATATTTTTTAATAGTATAAAAAAAACTATAAAATTCGTTATGAAAAATTGATAATAATAAGTTTGGATTTGATATTAACGCGAATTTTAAAATAATAGGATGGAGTTACTAGTTGAATTATGTAATTTTTCATCGAAAGGACATTGAAACTGGCTAGAACACGTGCTTACAAATTCCTCGAGAGAACCTCTCTGGTATTGTCTACTTTTTTCTATCTGTATCAATCAGCCTGTAAGGGAACGTAACTGAGAATTTTCTTAGCGATCGGTATGTGGAAGGAAAAAACATGCCGCGAATTAGAGCAGATGCATCCTTGGTCAAATACTTTTATTATTATAAAATATATTGATTAATGTTATAGAAATTAAATTGTATATTTATATTGATTTTTTTTCTTCTTTTTCAGATTTCGAAGACATGTGCCATATCAGGATTGTAAAATTCAACCAAAATTCAAATTTTTGATTCAAGGTAAGAATTAATTTTATATATTTTTTAAAATCCTTTTCACATTTTATTGCGTTAGTAGGAGTCTACCAAAAAAAAACAAAACATCCAAAACAATATATTGAAATTGCTTTTAAGGTGTTGACTGTCACTTTGTGATGGAAAGGCATGATATTTTGAATAATGAAAATATATTTTTAGTACTTATTTTCACACTTTATATTATAATCAGGATCGGTTTCGCTTATTGCTAGCATTATCAGTTGATACTGCTCGCAATGAGCGAAAACGGTCCTGACCATAAAAACATCGCGGGAATAATGCTAACTAAAATGTGTCAATATTATTTAAAATATGCCTTTTCACCGAGAAGTGACAGTTAACACCTTAAAAGTGATAAATAGGCTTGATTGTAACTCGCGTCCTATCAATTGATAACGCACGCGATGAGCTAAAAAGTCATAATCATAAAAATAATAAATACACATTAAATTATGTATATTTCAATTTATTAGAGTGATGATGGCATTCGAATCCATCAGAGAATTTCATGACATATTATATTAGCGATTTAGTAACGATAAATTTGTATTAAATAATAAAATAACAAAGCGATTTTTTCTCAGATGAATATTTCTAATCCAGCAATATACAGTACTTATTTACGTGAAGTTAATATTATTCACACTTTCAATGGTCCACCTTTATTACTGACTAATTTTCAAACAAAATTACGAAATCAGCTTTCACCTACAAGTGGTGATATCAAATACACGCAATCGCCTCTACGGTCAGGTTTTACGTATAACGTTAAAAAATATTAATTCGAATTCCCAATTATTACAAATATTTGTGTATTCGAGAGGAGCCCGGGGCAAGTTTTTCTTCTAAATATCGAGGTACCCGATTTTATGAATTGTATGTATTAAGTTTTTGGTAAACTTGCTCAAGACAATTTTTTTTTAAGTCGTTATTATTTGTATAATATTACTTTTTGACAGTTCAGTGGTGGCGTTGTTTATTTCGACAGACGTAACATATTTTATTTCTCGCGAAGAAAAGAAAATATACTCATAATGTTGAAATTTTTTTGAACTCCAATGGATCTTTATTTAATTTGAATTATTACAACTTTGTATGATTCCACATGTTTTTTCACTAACGAACCGGGTTTCGCCTTTCGGCATCTTCACACATAATATCGCACGGATGAAACAGAACTGACAAACTCTTTATTTTATTGATTGGATTACCATTTACGTTTATCATAATATTGTGAAAAATTACCAATGTATATAATATATAATTCTGCAAATTGAAAATGAAAAAGTTCCGAAATAGCTATCAGCTCATCGGCATTGAAATCTTTAGTTTGTTTACAAATTATTACTGAAAGATCGTTAACATTTAATTTTTAAATTAATTTACTTCATTTGAATGTATATTATATGATTTCCTCCCAGCAGTTTTGTTAGTTCTTGAGCCATTAGTTTTGTATACCTGCAAACTTAAAATTTTATATAAACAAGCTTAAATAATAAAAAACTTTTTTTAGTAACACTTCCACGATATGTTTTACGATCATGATCGGTTTCGCTCGTCGTGAGCATTATCAAATGATCATAAAATATATCATGCCTCTCCAACAGGAAGTGACACATTAGAAGTCATAAAAGGCTTGTTTGTAATTCGTGTCCTACCAGTTGATAATGCTTGTGGTGATCGAAACCTTTCCTGATCATAAAATATATTGCATAAGCAATACTAAAAATATATTCTTTTATTATTTTAAATTTTTGAATAGAAATGTGTTACCGATTGATATAACATAAAATAATGGATACACATAAAAGCAATTCGATATACAATATTATACATGTTTGTTGATAGCTATATTTCGACTTACGCCATCGTCATAGATATGTGTATGATATTTTTTTAGCAGGGGTGCTGACTTGATGTTCGTTTTGTCGTTTAAAAGACTATTTATTACATTGATTGTAAATGACAAAATATTTAGAACTTTGAGTCATTTATAATTCTCATTTGTGAAGTGTGTCTCATTATCGTTTTCTGTTTCGGTTTTTTTTTATATACTATGAGATAGACGATATTTATGAACGAATATTGACCTATACAATATTTCAGTATTTCGATCTTTCTTGTATCAAGCTCCTGGCTGACTTTTTCGAAAATATTTATGATCGTGTCATTCTCTCCAGCCCGTCACTGTATGACATGGCATTCGATTTAATATTTTTTCGCTTTATTTAATAAGTGCGCCTAAAGTTTTCAATCAGAAACCGGAATTTACAATGCCAATTAATAATGAACGCGGGATGAGCGGGCATTTTCGGAACTATAAAATTTGTATGACAGTCGTGTTCCACATCCGGCCCGCGGGCCAAAACGAAAGAGCAACAAATATATTCGCATCAGTCTTCATGTATTGCTGTAAACTTTAATTTGGTTATTGGTATATGTACGACTAATCCGTTATTTGAAAATATATTTATTACTATTAAAGAAGTTTTAACTCTCGCCTTTTGATGTAAGTGCATTTTATTCAAATACTTTTTAAGCGCTATCTTTAATACTATTTAACATTTTTTTAATAATTCTTATCATGACCGGTTTCGTAAACACAAGTGTCAACTAATATAAAATTGAAGCGTTAAAAAACAAAAACCGATTAATCCAAATTGAACAAAAAAATCATATATTTTCTCTAAGACGTTTCACACAAGACACACACACAAGATAACATTCAAAATAAAATATGTCACACGGTGATAAAGTAACAATGTATTTTAGTTCTACAAAAATCATAAAGCTATTTCGGCGTACGCCCTCGTCAAACTTTTTTGATAGAATTCCATTATAACCGTATTATAATGGAGTTCTACTAAGTAAATGTTAATTCAATACATTAAATATGTCGGTTCAAGATGACATCCAGAACCCGATATATTTAATTGTACAATCAAATGGCGATGAGGCCAACATAAGTTTATTTAAATTAATTAAAATCAGCGGTTATTTTTCAAATTGTTAAAAAATATGACGAAAAATATACACTTACAAAATTATATATTATAGGGTTGTTGATAGCTATTTCTGCTCAACCATCATCAGAACTGATTATTATGTATTTTTAGAAAAGTAAATGCTTAATCGATAAATAGATAGTTTCTATTCGTTCAATGTTTTTAATGGATGGTACGCGTACATGAAAATTTGTGATAATTCCTATTTTTCAATTAATTGCTCGATTTTCTTTCGCTGTAATTTTTGATAAGAGCAATGTAAATTTTGTTTCACTTTTAAGTTCTTTATCGATATTTTATTGAATCCTGTCAAAGTTATGTAGATATATTTCTTAGGATTAAACTTGATAGAAAGTTTTCCTTATTTTCAAATATAATAGTTCCCTCCATTAAGTTGTCGGTCCATAGTTCTCAACATGTTGAATACCCCTGCCTCGATACGTAAATAGCTTTAATTTTATTCTGTACTAATATTAATAGAGTATGTCTTTTAACTGTTTTCGTGCGGCGCAGTAGTCGGCCGGCCACTCGAAACGTGACCTGTTAGAACCGATGGACCGGGTTCTTATCCGCGCCCGAACGGAAGCCACGACGGAATCAAATAACCTGTTATTTTAACATCACTCCAGCCGCCTGACGATGTCTAAATACGAAAATTGAGAAAGTCATTGTAGCAAAATACAATTCATGAAATATGATTATATTTTCAAACTATATTGATTTTTTTACGAAACGTTTATAAATCCATATGTAAGTTTGGATAGTTTAGTATCCGTAAAACAAACTCTGCAATTAGATGTGAAAGTTTATCAAAGAATGCATGAAAATGCCGAAAGGCGAAACCCGGATCATTAGTGATACAACATATAATGTAATCATGCATAGTTTCGACTTTATAAATTTTATTTATTCATAGATTTTATTTATAAATACTAAAGCACAATGCTTAGTACTCCTTTTTAATTTGTATTGTATCGGTTTATAATACTCGCAACGAATAAAACCGGTCCTGATCTGTGTAATATTAAATTGTTGAAATACTATAATAATCATTGTGTTTTTTTTATCTTCGCCAAGAGTGACCGCTAACCTTTTGAAAGTGACAGTTGTATGACGATTAATTTTGTTTTACTTCTGAATGGTCCATTACTGACTAGTAATGGACCAATCGGTAGCAATATTTATATGAAGTTCTAAAAAAAGTTTTAGTATAACTATTTTTGTCTCATTGTCATACTTATAAATTGTTGTGTCTAAATTCCAGACCGGAAATAATTCAAATTTTGAAATTCTGTTCTTTTTTTAATACAGTTTGAGCTAAAATTAATTGATCGACTGCGTTCTTTTATGTTGTATATAATATTTTCCAATGGCCCAGAAATGTAATAATTTATAAGCTTCTCCTTTATTTTTTTTAAAGTAATATTATGTAAATTTTAGTAAATAAATCTAAAACTCAACCAGAAACAGCACCGTGGGTATCTTGTACATAATTAGCAACAACCGGTAATTCAGTTCACTGCCGCCAAATTAAAATAAATAAAACTCGATACCCATTTGTTCTATGAATGATGATATCATATTAACGTGGCACTTATTAGGGAATCTTAATTCGGTTATTCCGGGATACCGGTGTTTTATTACCGAGATTCAAAATAAATAAAAAAAACTATTTAGAATCTAATGGTTTTTCTGAGTGAGTTTCTTACGCGAATTCGATCAAATTGACTCTCCTAAAATTGATAAGCAAATCTTATTGTGTTAAAAGATTTTTTTTGTATGATGTAGATGTTTTCTCTAATCCGTGGTGGAGTGGTAAACGTTACTAACTCCCTTAACGGATTTCACGGGGTCGACTTCTGCTACGAACGTAATTTTTTTCAATCAATTCTGCTCGAAGGTATGGGTGTGTTTGTATTGTCTACAAATTTCCTTCTATCGATATCTGATTTTAAAAATCGTTGCAATAACTGTTATCTAGTTTCGTAGAAAACTATTATTAAAATGCCCTTATGTAGAGGCCAATGATCCAAATTTTAATCGAAAATGATTCATGATGATGAAAAGTCAAGTTCAAAACGTCGTTGATTTTGATTACGTTGCTCACTGATTCGAAAATTATTTTTTTTCAGTAATGTATTAAAACATCTTCATGCACAGTGAGAGCGATTAGCTAGTGTCTAGTCGTGTCCTAGCCATACATTTAAATCTCTCCTATCTTTGAAAAAATCCGTTAAAATTCTGCTATTAAGACATGGGGATCTGTTATGTTATAGTTTTCAATGTATCGTTACTGTAATGCTAAACAGTTATAACTGCAATTTAATTCGTCACCAAGTTATTTTAAAAATATCACATTTTGCCGTTTTACTTGTGAGACCGATTTAAATTTTGTTTTTGTCCTGAAAAAATACTAAAGTAAACTGCAATTATATATAAAATATCAAACTGTTCATTTTGATTTATATGTCTGTCATTATTGTCTCATTTTGTGATACACCGATTGACATATTCATCCGATATTGCTAACCCTAGATTATATCACCCGTATAAAAAAGACTCAATTAAAACCCGTTCAAATAGTAATAAAGGCGTTATGATATCACAAGTACGCAATAATATAAACAATATCCTTGAAACAGGTAAAGCATTTCAAATAAAAACGTAAAAAATTGTACATTTTTATTATTTTTAAGAATCAATTTAAGGTCACGAGCACGCCTATGTGGAATGAAAATCAATCAAATTATTTTCATATAATGCGATATTGCTGACACAGAAACTGAATTCATAAATTTATTGAAAAAAAAACGCTTTAAAAAATATATATTAAATTGTTATGTAAGGTTAATGTGTTTTTGGGTATTTAGTATTTAATAATTTGACTTTGAAATATATCATTTGTATTTTAAACATCATTTTAAATATACATAATAACGAAACTATACTTCAAGTCATCATACATATAAATCTATGAGTGTATTATTAATGGACAGGTTTGTGTCTTGAATGTACTGTAAACATCATCGATACAGCATAGTAATACTGGCGAGAGGGTGTATGTTAAAACCGAAATTCCATTCCGTTCAATATTGTAGTGAATTATGTACATTTGTATTTTTTTAATAATATCCTCTAGACTAAACCTAGTTTCAACAATTTAAATTTGATACTGCAATTCCATCAAGCACCTTCACAGTCGATATTGTAAATTTTCTTTTTCGTTTTTTTTGTCTAAAACGACTCAGATCGATGTATATTTTGGATGGAATAAGACACAGCACACGTTAAATCAATGACCAACACGCGTCAAAACTTTTGCAACTATGATTAATCCGTTTTCCCTGCTGAGCTTCGTAAAGGATTTCAAAATTTGTTTCGGTATTTTAAATAATAAATAAATAAAAGATAATTATGTACGATCAGTGATATTGTATTAATATTGTGCCTTTCCACCAAAAAATGACAGTTAATATTTTAATATGTATTTTGGTATTGTTGGTGTTGAACAGAGAACAAGAGATTATCGATACAAATTGGGTTATATTTGAAAACAAAAATTTTATTTGGCACGCGAGTGTTTCAACACTTTTCCTGCCTCTCAACAATTGAGACGTTGACGGCCAGTCGATTGAGAACTTAATACAAACATTTAAGTTTTTACCCGTCTTAAACGAACGTCTAAGTTAAAACAATTATTGTACACAATCGACTGGAAATTGTTATATCGAATTTACAATGGTTTTTAAAAAGTATTACAATAATACTCTTACTATATTACTAAATAATTAGTTATTAATGAATGTATGACTTACTGTCAATATGTGTAAGAAAATGAGACGAAGAATGCCACAGTAATTGTTTTTTTTTTCTTTTACAATATAAATAACGATTTGATATATGTTTAAGATGATGTATCTTTTTTACGTGAAACATTTGGTTTGTATTCGTGTCAATTTCATTCGATGACTATTTTATGACACTATAATAAAATATTGATTGATTACATTTTTGTCATCGTGATTAATTTATTCAGAAGAAATTCCAGTAGTAAAATATATTCGTGTGAAATTTTTGAATTTCAAAAATATTTAAACCGAGAGGATATAAATTTCTTTACGTAAATGCTAATTTTTATTGTATGCTTTAAAATTTTATAAAAAAATATCAAGTAAGATGTTTATGATAGCCTTTTTGGAAAGCAATTAATTAGTTAATAAAATTAGCAGTAAAATTTTTATATTATAATTCAATAAGTATGCCTAATTAATAATCAATTTCACCGTTATATAAAAAAATAGAAAAAAATGGCGCATGTATGTAAAAAAACACCAAAGAGCGGTCATTGAAATACGATATTTCTTAAAAAATCCTGCTTGTAAAACTTCAAATCGTAATCATGACATACTCTGTTATTTTCTAGTCTCTCATGTATAATTTACCAAAAAAACACCCACTATGTTTGTACCTATCAATCAAAAACAAGTTTTACACATAAAACTCAAAAATACTGGTTTTTTTCGATCGACTTTTCTGAAGAAACAACTTCAAATTTACATAATATTAAAACTACTGGTGCGCTGTTCGACTATGCAAGAAAAAACACGCCGTTAATTTTTATTGGCGTGATTAAACTATTTTCTATAAGTTTATTATTCATTATAAATTCATTTTATCGATTGAAAGTACTTAGTGTAAAAATTTCCACTCTGTCTCATTGATTCCCCTTAAATGCGAGACGTGTTTCAATTCAGTAAACATCAATACTGCCATCTGCCAGGGAAAATTGAAATCGCAGCTATTCTGAATATGAAAATTAGTAACACACATTTTCACCGGCTGTATTAATTACATCCCCGTACTTTCCCATCATGTTTACTGTTAACTGTCGCTTTATGGTGTAAAGACATTGAATTTATTGATTGTATTGACATTTGCTTGGTAGAACTCCATTATAGCAATTTTTGTAGAACTAAAATACATTGCTACTTTTTCATCGTGTTACATTGAATTTCAATAATAAAAAACAATGTTTTGTATTATATCTACCATTTTATATTATTTAAATCGGGATAGAACTCGTGATAAAAGTAGCCGGTTCTAATTATTGTATATGTATGTACACACATTATCATCATCAGTTGAAATATACTTCTACGCGTGAAAATATATTTTAACTTATATTTTCAAATGATACTATTTATATTCGTTTCAGAATTTTCATTGAAACCATATATGACGTTATCGTATTATTGTCGACAGTTTTAGCAAATTATCCCTGTCTTAACTGGTAAATTATTCTTTCACTAATGAAAATACCTTTTCATTAGAAATGTACTTTCACTGTAATGCAACGATAACAGTCAAACTGTTTTTAATAAACATTTCAAAGGTAGTGTATCTCTAGTAAAAATATTTTTTTACCGACATTTCAGTGAAATCACATCCCAGCACATTCTTACATCTTACAACATTATTTATTATAAGATAAAATATACTTTTCCAGTGATATTGTATTTATTTTAAAACTTTTCACTTAAACAATAAGACAATATTATATATAATACTATCATTTATGATATCGACTGAAGGTGCTTGATGGAATTTCAATATCAAATTTGAATTGTTGTAATTTTGTACGATTCCACATTTTTGTCACAAACGACCCGGGTTTCGCCCTTCAGTATCTTCAGGTATTCCATCAGACTGAACTGTCAGTTCTGTTGCATCCGTGTGTTGGAATACCTGAAGATGCCAAAGGGCGACACCCGGGTCGCTTGTGACAAAACATGTGGAATCGTACAAAATTACAACAATTCAAATATAATACTATCGTTGAAAGATTTAGAGAATTTTCACTACAAAATCGATTTATTACATTTTCACTGGTGAAAATATAAAATAAATTGAAAGGATCCAACTCTGTTTAATGTATAGTATATATACATTACGGCATACACTCGTGAATGATAATTTCATACTATGCAAATATTTGAATATCGAACTGCATTTTCCATGAAATCTGATTTTGTAACTAAGCGATCATTCCACACTGCTAAATGTCACTTACCGCCAGCATTTATATTTTCGGTTACACTAAATTTTAATATACTGCGAGTAAGTAACTACGAAGACATTCTGAGTCACGTTGAGTACATTTATGGATCGGCGCCAAACTTTTAAAATTTACCGATATTTCAATTCGATAACTCTTTTTTATGTGCGCGTCATGAACATTCCTTCGCAAATTTAATAAAACATATTGCTGTTAGTTCTCACGGGATTTGACAAGAGATTGAATATTCTTGACGACCGTACAATGGGAATACCTCTGATCTAACGTTGAATATATGATATTTTAAGTTACTACAGCTCACATGTTAGATTGTCATAAGATTGAATATACATACTTGTTGCATACTTTTTTTGGCAAAAAAAAAACGATGAATGCGGTATAGTCTTAGACATTTATCTTATGATTTTTTTTAGTTGCAAATGAAAGATTCTGTGAAACGACTGTACTGCATATATGTCATAAATGATCGGTAAGAAACTTATTAGCGAATAGACTTATTGCTGTAGGTTAATGGTTTATAGTCTCGGCAGGGGTGGGGAACCTGGGGTCTTGTGTCTATAGCAAATGAAAGCTTGTTGATAGTTAATATCTAAAATAAAAGAACTAAAACTTTGTACGATTCCACATGATGTGTCACAAACGACCCGGGTTTCGCCTTTCAACATCATCAGGTAATCCATTACACGGATGCAACAGAACTGATAAAAAATTTTAACAATTCAATATGCTGTCAGATCTGTTGCATCCGTGTGATGGGGTGCCTGAGGACGTCGAAAGGCAAAACCAGGGTCGGTAGTGACAAAATATATGGAATTTTACAAAAAATTTACAACTCAAATTTGATATTAAAATTCCATCAAGCACGTTCAGTCGATATTATAAATTATAAAAGCTTGAATCAAACTGAATTATTCGTGTATGTAGTTAAATATATCCTGATTTATATAACAATACTGAAACAATTTAACCATTTACTTTGAAAATATCCTTTACGTATGTCAGGAGGGAAATGGCTTAAAACAAAAAAGCTCTTACAGAATATCACAATATTTTTGAGTGTCAACTCACTGCATTCAGCCGTCTTAAAAGTTGAGCAGTCGGAAGGTTATTTCGTGATATTGAAACGAATCAAAATATGTCAATAAAACAAAAATTACCGCACGCTCTCAATACCGATCATTATAAATTTAAATTATAGAATTTAAAAATACACCTAATTTTTTTTTATAACCTTGTTAACTTTTCGTCTTGACATGCCACTTTATCTCCAAAATTCTGTTCCTATTATTGTTGGGCTCTGTCTCTCTTTTTTGTGATTAGTTGTTTCGAAAATTCTTCGAGTCATTTATTTATTTATTCGACAGAGACTGCAACGCAGATCCGCATTGCTCTTACGTAGTATTGCACGCGCGACATCGATTTGTCGATATTTGATTTTTCTATTGTCAGCAATATTTTTTGACGACCTTACAATCGATGTGATATGAAAGTGGATAAGCCCCGGGGACCTTAACGGATAATAATTCGTATTTATTGATTTGATACGTGTGACATTCAAATTAATATTTTTTTATATAGCAAACCACATTATTTTTTAAATAACACTGATCAGTTTTAAGGTGTAAACTGTCAGTTTGTTTAGGTATATGACATGAATTTTATGTAACGAATATTAAGACCGGTTTCTCTAAACGCGAGCTGTATTAGTCGATCGATAATGCTTGCAATAAGGGAATCGAGTCTTGATTTTGATAGTATAAAATTGTGGACATATTATATTACTCTAAACTCTGTTAAAGTTCAATAATACTGTCTAATTCATGATATCAACAAATTGACATCAATGCATATGTCAATTTCCAGTTCCTTAACCATAACTAAAGCTAAAATATTACATTACAATTAAGTAATGATAACACGTTGCCCTTAGAAAGAATACTTTTTTTGTATCATTCAATGTTCATATCAATTCCAAAACAATGTTTTTATTAAAAAAAAAAAACGATGCCAGTTATCATTACTACATACAATTTAATCCGCTAGATATCTTAATTAATTATTTTGTTTGATTTATTATGAAGGTTTTATCATATTATAATTTCACGTAAAATTTGAATCGTTTAAACGTTGTGCGATTCCATACGTTTAATCGTACAAAGTTTTAAGAAAAAAAAACCTTCAGTCGATATCATAAAATATTTTCAGGTATTTTCGTTAAACTCTCAAAAAGATTTATATTAAGTTATATTATATGAGGTTAATAAGACTGGTTTTTAACTAAACAAACTTTTTTTCTTATGGCGTAAAATTTTCTCTGTGTATGTAATTTTTCTATGCATAAGATTATATTCTACTTGTCATAAGGATTTACCGGTAAATTCTGTTGAAAAAATTTGAGGTTTGTATTTCGTTGAAATTTATTTTCTTTTTTATCGTACAATAAATAGCAAGAGTATTGAAATCTTCAATATGGAAAGGTCGCGACCGCCAAAAATACCACGGAATCTGTACGGTACACCCTCATTATAATCTTATTTTGATAATAATAAAACTTATCATAAATAGTGTTAAAAGATTGCTATCTTGGAAAAGTAATAGAGCTGAATGCATATCTTTATATCGTTCCAAATTCAAAATTGTATTCGACAAAAAGTATTTGAATTTGTCGATTTCATTTGAACACTAATAACCTTAGCGAATATGTTAATGTTTCAAATTAAGAACGTTTCACACTGTTCGATATTAATTAAAAAGAGTTCCTTATTTGAATGTTAATTTATCGATTGTCTGTTTAGCACTAAATAAATGAACGGTAGTCTAACATTTCAAACTTGGAACACATTCAAAATTGGCGCAGTATTTTTAAAAACATTCCACGTTCGAATATTCAAATCGATCAACTTTTCAAACATGACTTATTTTTAATATAAAAATTTAAACTTGGAATCCTCACGATCGAACATTCGAAAATGGATCATTCGAATTTGAAACACACACAAATGCAGCAATAAACTAGTACATGTGTGAATCTGAAAATATACATATTTATTGGTACATTTTTAATAAGGACGTAAGTGACTTTAGAGAATTTTTATGTTTTACGTCTCATTGATTTTTTTTTTTATTCAATTATAATAAATTTTAAATAAAACAAAAAAGTAAATAAAATAACAATATCTCAAGTGCTATAATTATTACCATATATAAAAATATGAACACGTTTTTAATTTCTACCAGTTTTTCGAGGTTCCCACCAGAATATATATAATATAATAAATCACTCTCAATATTTTTTATTAAAAAAAGGATTTTTTTTTTGATCTTTCAATTTATATAAGAATTCTGCGCAGTTTATTTGGTTAATATTCAGTCTTAACAGCGTTTCTTCAGTAATAATATTTTTTTATAAAAATTTAGCGATTAACATCTTTTTGATATTACTCTTATGAAAAATTGACGTCTTTTTTAAACGCTAATTTTTAAGGCATAAAATATTTTTTTGATGTTAAAATTAACTAAAATGAATTGCGTAGTATTAAAACCATGAACTGTTACGCTAATAGCGAGTTTTATCAAATGATACAATGATCTTACTTTAAGCGAAACCGGTTCTAATATTGATAATTAAATAATATGGAAAATGTATTAGGCGTTGTGTTTTATTGTTTGAATATAATGCAGTTCCACAAAGAAATGACAGTTAACATTGTTAAAGTTATTCAGAGATAATAAATAACCTCTGGAAATTCGATAATAACGGTTGAGGTGATCCAATTTATCTAATAAAAAAAAATCTCAAAAACTTAAAGTTAAAATATAAAATATCAAATTCAAATCCCGCCACGAATGTATCTTATGAATATTCAAGTAAAAAAATCAAATATATCAAAAAAGTCCATTTAAAAAACGTATTAATTAGAGTGAAAAAAAATGACGTCGTATACGCCCTTTGGGATTACAAGACTCGGGTACAGCTTGCGTACAGAAATATGTGCACACACATTCAAATGATATTATTACAATACAATCAAGGGAGATAATATAATAATACGAACATATACATGGATATAATAAGAATTGTCGATTATCATGAAGCGATCGGGCGAACCGAAATGGAATTCCGGTTTTGACATTTTATTTTTTTGTTACATTTACATGATATCATATTTGGGGACCTTCGCTTCGAAAGCGTTCATCTCATGCTCTTGATGTTTAAAAAAAACTTTAAGATTGATTTTCTTTCATAAATAAATTTGATATTTTTGTAAATAACATATGTATTATATTACTAGATGAAATGCGATGGAACTGAATCAGATATAAATATGAATAAAAAAAATATTTAATAGGCGAAATAAATCTCACCCACTGATCGTTGACGTCTCAATTGTTGATAGTGTCGACAGTTGATACTCCAAACAATTCTAAAGCTTTTGAGTATTTGCTAATTTTTGTGACCTAACCTAAGCTGATTTGTCCCGATAACCCATTATTACCATAATTCAATATTTTCTAGATTAGGAAAGGTTTCGCCAGTCGCGAGTATTATCAAGGTTTGTTTTTATTATTTAAATATAATGCTTTTCCACTCAGAAGCAAGTGACGGTTTACAACTTAGAAGTAAGAAAAACTAGGGCTGTAGAGTCGTAGTGGAAATCGTGGAGTCGCGATGTTTTGGCCGGAGTCGGAGTCGTGAAAAATAAGCGATTCCGATTACTACGTTTTTATTTTTTTAGCATTGTTTTCCTCCATTATCGAAGTGATAACTTTGATAGCGTGCCGTTGTTTTCGAGTGTTAAATGTTGGTACTGGTTAATCCGTCAACCTTATTTAATACAAAGTGTCAGTACGCGGCCGGTATTATCTCGGTCTGACACATGGCAAATTATACTGAGATAAAAGTTATACATCCTCTGTCAACAGTATCAAATTTTTCTCTATTTAATATCAATTCTGTTTATGAGCACTTATTTGACCACTGTTTTTTTTTAAAGCATCTATTGCTAATATAAATCAACAAGTTTCGAAAAATGATGACTAATTTAGACTTACGGTCAATATACACTTTTAATATATATGTATTAGTGTCTGCAAGTAACTCCGTATCGCATTTTTTCTTGGTCAATAAATGATATTTGGTCTTTATCTTGTCGTGGATCAGTTTTCGGTTCACTTTTTAAATCAAAACTACAATTTGGAAACCCAGCGTGGGGTTGTGGTGGGGCTTTATACAACTTCGGCATATTTACATGATGGGGTAGGAAATGAATAAAAAAAAAAACATTAACTCATTAATCGATAGACTGATTATTTTCCAGAATATTAAAAAAAAATCCATTTTTGTGCTATTATATATTACCAATTCAATTTTGATACTGAAATTTCATCAATCACGTCAGTGGATATTGTAAATTCAACCTAATTAGTACTGTTATTTTTAATTATGAATGTTTAAAAAAAATGATGACCAATAAAATTCAATGATTAAAAGTTAGTAAATTATTTTAAAAATAGAACAGGTAACTCCCTACGACTAACTTTATTTACATTTGAATTTTCACCATCAAACACCAGTAATAATTATGGTTTCAATAAATAATACTAATATTTTACTATAAAATTAAATACTTTTAAACCGCTTGTCGTTTTAAAGTCATCCTGTTCCTGAATATTTCAATTTTTTTTTTTCAAATTTAGCAATTCTCGTGTTAGCCAAACTTGGAAAATCATCGGGGCGAATCAGGCCATATTTCAATGGTAAATTAAGCTCTTAGAGTGTTAAGCACTGTTATTGAGTGTCAACTTTCAGCTCAATAAAGTCAGCCGTGTCAACAGTTGAGATAATAGAGGTTATAAGGGTTAATAACTACTTTTAATGTGCCAACTGTCACTACTTGATGGAAAAGCATGATATTTCAAATAATAAAAACACGTTTTTTCGAACTATTTTCACGACATATTTTATAATTTGGTCAATAATAAGTTAACGAATAAACTATAGATACAGTAATTCTGAAGATGTTTCTCCAAGAAATAACAAAGTAATTAATTTTAAATTCAAATTTAACTTCCACAAGTTACGTAAAGTAAGTAATTGAAATTTACATATTTCATGCGATATGTTCAAGTGATTTCAAAACTTAATAATATGTGTGAAGAGAAGTTAACAAACGTATGTATTAAGTAAATATTCATTACAAGTACATATTTCCAACTATGTATTCAATAAAAAAATGGGTATTCGAATATCGAATATTAAATCCAGGGTTGTGAAGTCAAATTAACTTAACTATTAATTAACAGTTTTAGCGTATAAATACGTTGGTTTATTTTTATCCGGATCTATACGATCATCGTATCCATCAATATAATTCGATCATTATGTTAAACCAGGGGGAGAGAGAAAACTTTTCGGATGAAAGGCCAAATTCAGGAATTCAAAATATTAAGTACGGTTTAATTCAAGCATTTTAAAATTTTCTTTAGCTTGAACAATACTCAAAATGGAGGTACAAAACATTTTTTTAAAGTTATTTTCCATATTTTTTTTAAACGGTCGGTAAAAAATAAAAACTTTAATATTTTTCAAAAATATAATATTGTTTGCGAGCTGCAGAGAAATACGCGTCGGGTCGTATGCGGTTTTCCCGTGAATATGTTAAACGAATAGACAGCCCTGAAAAAAGAATTTATTATTCGAATATCTATTTTCGTCTTATGTAATGATTTGATTACGTTAAAATTCTGTTAGTAAAAGTAAATAAATGATTTCATTGAAAAAAAGTAATGTGTATTATTGGGTCCTGATTGTTCAGCCTCGATTATGAACAGTGTGAAAGTTCAATAAGAAAGTTTGATATCATTAATAAATCTAGTTTACACAATACCTTCACAGTTCTGTTAATTTATACTCCTATTTTGGCTGCGGGCTGCTAAACAATACAAATAAAAATGCTTTATTGTCTTTAAATCACAATAAATGAGGGTCCGCACACACAACTAGCTAAAAACCAGGGCTGAGGTGTCGTAAAAAAACAACTACGACTCTGATATTATCCTGACAAAATTAAACATTTTTTTTTTGTTGGAATCGTGATTTTTTAGCTTTGATTTATTTATATCCAAAACATTCTACGCGTTTCATTTTTTTGCCAGGAATATTGGAAGAGATTTGGTTTCAGTCACTCTAGAATTCAAAATATATTAGAGAGTTCATCAAAGATCTGTTAAGAAAAAATTTAATTTTATCAGGTTTTTTTCTCTACCTCCCTTATTTATGTGAATTAAATTAAAAATGAACCAACCAATCAGGCAAATCGTTCACTAATATATTTTTCAAAAGAGTCTTATCGAAAAAGTAGTCGGAGTTATTCGTTTTTCACGACTCCGACTCCGGTCAAATCACCGCGACTTCTGGGCTCCGACTCTACAGCCCTGCTAAAACCTCCAAACCGTAAAACGGGCTCGTTTTTACCGATTCCAAATAATAATTTATGACATAGTCACAGATTTACAACTTGCAGAATTCGCGATCTTTATCAAAATCAAGTTCATAAAACTGACTTAGCGTTGTTTTTGTACGAATTAATAACCCACTGGACTTAGGTCATTTTTCACAACCACACTTATTTTTTTACGTTTCAATGAGTGGCATTGAACGATACGTCCAAATCGAATCCCCAACATTTTTTGTACTTACATCACATCAAATGTGCATGTCTGATTGCAGTGTTATATGTAAAGTGCATTGACCAAAATGTATTATTCGTTTGCAATACATCTGAGTTGAAACAGTTTTTATCGATAACCATGAATTAGATTGTACAATTTTAAATTAAATAATATTCACTTTAACACTGTTAACTGTCGATTAATTATTAAAAAAAATATATTTAAATTTATATCTTTTTTTTAAGTGTATTTTTTATCAATTAAAATAACAAATGTGAAAGTTAAATGATACCTACTAAATTGAATGTTTTAATTTTATAAAAATAAATGCATTTATACTATGACCGGGTCTCCCAAACTGTGTACAGCTAAACCTGAATAGGTGCTCCGAGAAACTTGAAGTGAATTACGAATTATTCAATTTTAAAAATATGTTAAGTGTTTCGTCGATATTTTCGGATTTGCGAAGTGTTCTGTTGCTAAAAAAGTTTGGGAAACCTTGCTTATTAGCACTTATTTCATATTCTTAACCAGATCCGTTTTAATGAAATTTATCATAATGGTAAGTTATCTACTAAGTAAGTTCTTATTATCTATGTACAGCGCAATCGGGCGGCCGATTTAAGGGGGTGGAAAATTCCAGCTTTATTTCTTTTTGGTTGTTTTTGGGAAATTTCTATTGCTTCTATGATTTTTAAAAATAAGCAATGAAAGAATGACGAATAAGGGGTGGATCGCATTTTCAGTTATTAAAAAAAACTGCAACTCCGCCCTGAAACAAAATCAAAAAGTTTTCTTTTTTTGATCAAGATACCAATGTAAAACTTTGTACGATTCCACATATTTTGTCACTAACGACCCAGGTTTCGCCTTTCGGCATTTCGGTTTTAACAATTCAAATTTAATAATAGTAAAATGTCTTTTTTTTTGAAAATTTGAAATTGTTCCAAATTTTTTTTTTTTTTTTTGAACAATTGTTTCAACGCTGCATTCGAATAGCAGAGATTCCACAATGGTGGGGTTGATAAACCTTTTAAAGCAACATTGCACAAACGTCGTAAGTACGTATTATTAAGATCTGTAGTGATATTTCTCGAGACTCGCCGAGCGGCACACGCATTCTCGACAATACGGACGAATGTGGAGTTATGAATATTGTAAATCGTTACAAATTCTGTTATGTCATTGTTATACAAAAGCCTTATTATAATAATATTACAATAATACAAAATGGTGTCTAAGTTGCGGGTACAAAGCGGGGTACAAGTTCAACCGAATGCGCGTGCGCTTCGCTTTACACTAATACATACAAGTTTTTGTATTTCAAATAATTTGAGTTAACATTTTGTCATATTATATGAGGCACTTAGGTATGATAAATTGAATATGCAGATTAAAAGCAGTAAACGATACAAAACTAGTTTTATATTATATAAGCCGAAATGTAAATCACAAAATTGATAATACTCATTTCGTTATCTAGAATTAATACGATAAATATCGTATTTAGACACACATTAGAAAGGCTACAAAATAGCTAAAATAATAATTAGAGGACAAATTTTTGATTTTTTTTTTTAAATAGTTAATCAGAAAACAACATTAAAAACTTTAATACTCGACATTGTAAGTGTTTCAAAATGTGAAATTATCTTGCCGCATTAGCAATATTGATATAACTAAAGGTGCTTGATGGAATTCAAAATTCAATTTCGAATTGTTTTGTCACTAACAACCACGGTTTCGCCTTTCGGCATCTTCAGGCAAACTGTAAGACGGATGAAACATAATTCAATCATAAATTAGTGTTAACGTATCGTATATTGATTGAATTGATAGTTACTTGGTAGAACTCCATTACAACACGGTGGAAAAATAACAATGTATTTTTGTTCTAAAACGCTAATTTTCGTTATGAAGAGATATTTTTTTAAACAAACTTTTATATGAATGTACGGCATTAACAAGTTTGCGCAACGCTTTATTTCTCATTTACGTTAAACCGATTGACAAACTTTACAACATCCATATTCAAACCGCGGCCCATCAAATATTATATATTGGCATGTATAAAAGTCACGTATATATTTTTTTAACAAGCATTTTTATATATTATTTTTTAACATTACTTTAATATGGCAAGGTTTAGTTTCCTACGTTGAATTATTTGTATGATGGTTGAGTATTCCTGTTGTACAGCATTTACAAGTTTGCGCAACGTTATATCTCTTATTTTCTCAAATAACTACGTCAAGCCGATTGACATAGAACAATTAACTATTAATTATTTTGAACTCCAGACCCACTGATTGCTAAATATAGAGATAAATCATAAAACTACAAACAGTGGTCAATGTAATATTATCAATGTAGATTATATATACAATTGTACATAGATAGTAACAACGTCACTTTTTGGACTAAGTTGAAAGTGTTCACCAGTGGTCGAAAAGCATTTAATTTTTTTTTCTGATGATAGAAAAAAATTTGTCTAGTTTCGGATACGCGGCCCTCGACTTTCGCACGTAATCAGTTCCTGATAATGTGTGTGCGAAAGTAGGGCAACGGATAAAAAAACGATAAGTGTTTCATCAAAATTATTAATTCATCAATTGGTACAATGATGTCAACAAAGCGTATAAAAATGTCATGCATTTTTTTACTGACTTGTCAACAGGATAGTTGATTCCACCATTTTTTTTCTTGTCCTAAGTAAAGTGTTTAATAAAATGTCTAAATTATGCACCTAAATTTCAAAATGACATATTATTAGCGATGATTTTATATGTTTAGATATGACTTTTAATGTACGAAAAACTTAAACACACGATTTTATTTTCTTACTTCTTTTTTTAACAGACTATTGTAGAAACAATTGGAATGTTTCTTAAGAGGACTCAATGTTTGAACATCGATATTTTTATAATCGATTTTTTCTGGCGCACAACGAGTGTTTTTAATTTAACCTTAAAAAGGGTTGTTATAACTAGCTTACTATCATTTCAACGAGACGTTTACATTATCAGTTAACGTTAAAAAAAAACATATTTGATTACGGGGCATTTTTCGATTCTTCGACACAATTTCAATACATTTTAGATATAACACATGATAGATGTAATTTACCTTCCAACAATCACGCCCGTTAAAATTAAATTAACAAAATTTTTACGTTAAGTGTGAATGTGGAATTAAAAATAGCATAATGTCAAAAAGTGTCATGCGTTGGTATGTTGATTTTATTAAACCCTTAAAAAAATCATCACTATACGTTATTTTATAATAAAATAAAATGTATTTGTTGCGTTTAACGCCAAATTGCAGCGTTCGTTAATAAGCCGTATGTTACGGACGCCACAGTTCATTTTAAACTGGGCGCATTGTTTAAAAAATAATATTCAAAAAACATTAATAGATCGCTCGTCTTCAACTTTATTCTCAACTCGCAGATGTATTGTCTCTTTTTTTAGTCGTTTTTTTTTACCAAGCTATTTTTTTTTACATTATCATTATTCCGACAAATCGATCAAGAACCAACAATTGAAAATGCGGACAAACAAATGCTCGACAAATGAACTCAATTATTATACACACTCACACCAGCTCAATCTCTCAACACCAACACATTGATACAACTGTGTATAAACTGTAAATGATAATAAATTGAGAACGTGTATTATACTTCAGAAGCTTTTCAAAATAAATGAAAAACTTTTTTTATACAATACATTCTGATTAATTTTTGTTTTTAATTAACACAACTCTAGTTAAAAAATCACCGTAATATATGTTCATCGCTTCGGCTCGATCGGCCTCTATAGTTAAGCTCAAATACCTTCAATTTATGATATCGACGGAAGGTGTATGATGGAATTTCAATATCATATTTGAAGTGCTAAAACTTTGTACGATTCCACATGTTTTGTCAATAAAGACCCAGGTTTCGCCTTAGTTCTTGCCTTGGGGTCTGTGTTTTTCTTTAATTAATACGTTTGATATAAAGACGATGCATCCGTGTGATAGAATGCCTAGATGTCGAAAGGCGAAACCTGGGTCGTTAGGAACAAAACATGTTGAATCGTACAAAGTTTTTACAATTCAAATCTAATAGCTTCGACGAGCGTAGGTTAAGTTCCATTTTCAATTTCCAAATAAAAATACAATACCAATTTTGAATATGTTTCGTTCAGTTGTGACTTTTTTCCTCCTCGAGTTGATCTCGACTAAAATTGCTTCACTATCACAGCTACACAACATAGACGAAAATAAGAACATTTTTTTATTGACTGAATTTTCATTTTCTTGGTAGATATCCATTATAACACGATGAAAGATAGCAATGTATTTTAGTTCTACAAACTTTATAAGGTAGATAGTTGATAGCTATTTGAGCTTACCCCTTCATTAGGTTTATTTTTTGACGTTGATTTTTCATCGATTGACTTCCTGGCTAATTTAAAATATTTTTTTTTATCGTATTTTTATATTTTATAACAAAATAAAAACAATCAAAGAAATTTTCAAAATGCAAGAATTAATTTTCGACGTTTTCAATTTTGATTGTTTTAAAAATATATTTACTAACTGCATAGAGACATGCGTAAAATAAACCTGCCTTTAAACATTGTCGCTTTTTTGGCCCACTCAAAAATTCTAATATCATTATGTTTATTTAATACTTCATGAAGTTAATTTCGTTAACTCAATCTCAAACACTGTTAACTTATATTATACATACTGAGTAGCAGATATATGATAAGATGATGCCTACACAATATTGTAAACGTGTGTTAGTGAGAATTGATATACTTATGAGATTTTTAGCGAGAAGTGATCGCTACGTTTATTATTTAAAAATTATATTATGTTTAAAATCGAATCTAAATAAATTTTACGTGATAATTATAATTATGAAAATAATTATAAAAAGAAATTAGTTGTTTATGATACAATTTTATATTAAATAATGTATTGTTAATTAAAAATATTTTTCGTGTGGCACTCTTCTGTAATTAGTCGTGTTATGATGTGAAGTGTTAGACCTGGCGGAATATGAAGTGCTTTAGGCGTTTTTTTCTATGTTAATTTTTATTAACAAAAAAATCAGTTGGAATACAATAATACTACGTATACACGAGTACTTACTTTAATATGTATGGATATTCAAAAAGTTGTTTTTAAGTCAATGAAAATATTCATTACATTTGTAACCATTTTTGAAGTGCAAAGGCGTTTTAAGAATTTGCGATCTGACTGAAATGTGTGACTTCAGTAATGTGTGAATTCAGTAGTTTTTCATGAGTTTAATTAAATGTGATTAAATCAATTGCCGGGTCCGTAGTGTAGTGGTCCACGATATTTACTTACGTGAGAGATCTTACGGGCTTTAACTCGTTCCCCGCTGAGAATTTTATAGGATATTCCAACACCTAGACTTCAAAAATTTATTGAGTAATATCGGTTTGAAACAATTTTATTGAGTTTGTCAGGACAAATCAAGCAATGCATTAAATCAACATTTTGCAAGTACAAGAAGGTTTTAACTACTATTAATTCATATATTTTCGGATATGAAAACAGTAAAATCAGCCGTCTCAACAGTTGAGACGTTAGCAGTCAGTGGGTTAATTCGATCGTTTTTAATGTCTGAAAATTACATTCTACCTATCCAGTTCTAAAAAGCAGAACGTAATAACAGCAGGGTTAGATAAACACTTGTCATGTTTTAGCTATCCCTACTCCACTATATGGGTTGAACAAGCATTTCTCATATTAAAAAACTTCAAATATATACTATATCTAAATTACTAGTCAATAAAAATATATGTTATTCCATAGAATTTTACTGCGTTTTAATCAGTTTGAAATTGGAATGAATAAAACAAATTCGACGATAAAATGTTTATTCGATTTTTGAATCGAAGTTGACAATAATTTAATCAAATTGAAATAAGAATGAATCAAATAGCGTTTTAAAGCATACCAACTGAAAATTTAAATTGATTCGAATTGATTCTCATGTCTGTTTTACGACTTTTTTTTGTTTTACTTATAAAGGCATAATACATGTAATGAATATAATCAAATTGGATTCAAAGATTATGACTTCGCAGAAATTCGTTTATTATTACAAGCACTAATAATTTTACCTGTTTATGGGATGGGTCTTTATTGCATAACGTAATCCCGTAATAATATTGTATTCATTTTAAGTGGGATTTGTTTTTTTTCATTCAACTGTAAATTTAATTTCATCAAGGATTTATAATGAAATTAACAATTCTTGATAAAATAAACAATTTTTAAAACGCTACTATACGTTTTCAAGAGTTTGCATTTTTTTCATGTATACAATATAGACACTAGATTACAAATTGTAATGAAAAAATTGATTATAATCTTTTGTCTTTAAAAAGGGAATTTTGTAATTACCTCATTGAATGACTTCATCGTGTTTCATCGTCGTGAAAATTTCTTATACAAATTATTATATACGTTTAATCGTGATCGATACTGACTTCACTTCTATGAGAATCATTCTCTGATTAAAACATTTGTTAAACGTATTAATAACTTTGCAATTTCGTTACACATAAATTCGAGCAGAATGAACAATATAATTTTAAGCAGTATTTGTAACATATACTCATTGTCGACACAACTATTTGATATACACCCAGTCCTTTTTTTACGCGATACATGGTTCCAGAAAACGGCGCGTAAAAAAATAACAACTTTCATATAATTTGATAATTTGGTTCCAAAAATTGAAATATCGCGTGGAAAAGTCCCAGAAACGTACGAAAAACTGCCGTCCAAAAAATCGCGTATAATCGAATTCGCGTAAAAAAAGAACTGGGTGTATATAGCATTTTTTTCGTTATAATTATATAGGAAAAAAAAATATTTCAATGGCTGATTACACCATAAAAAAATGAGGCATACGCTTGGGACTTTCAAATCATATGTGTTTCAAAAATAGCTTTCATATTTAACTCAGTTTTCTATGTTTTATATGGAATTATAACGGTAAGACGATGGTTTGTATTGTATAAATAATTGAAACAATTTATACTTTGTTTGGAATAGATTCGACATAATTTAAAAGCCGTTTAGGTTTTCGTGCTTCAGGCATTCAGACAAGATGCCGAAAGGCGAAACCCGGTTCGTTAGTGACAAAACATGTGGAATCGTACAAAGTTGTAACAATTCAAATTTGATATTGAAATTCCATCAAGCACCTTCAGTCGATATCATAAATTGTTGAATCTGTGTATAACGTCAGTTTTTTTGCAACTGTATGATGTAATGCCTGAAGATCCCGAAAGGCGAAATCCAGGTCGTGATATATTTATAAATACAGAATATTTTTTTGTTTTATATGAAATTCTGTTATAAATTTCACGATGTTTTTGTACTATTCAAAAATCGTTAAAAAAATTAAGCCTTTGGCCTTCTGTGCGCTTAATCCGCCACTGAAAATAATATATTTTATCGCCGATGATTGGCAATATAATTAAACTGAATTACCTCAAAGAAAATTCCGAACATAGGTCTGTAAGTTCAATCAACTCGAATAGCTAAAATATTGATATGTATTATATATTTATGATTGACAATAAAATTCCGTTTTGAAAATTTTAAAAGTCACTTACAAGCCCGCCATGTTGAATTTATTCAAATATACATTTGACTTCCGAGAGGTCTTTGCTCTTAAAAGGTTTTATACAAATGTAAGCAGTTAATATTCTCGTAGATCCATTGATTCAAATGAGTTAAACATTGGTATTTTTAAGTGTGTGTGTGAGCTGCCTAATATTTTTTAATCTAAAATCAGAAATGTAACATATAGATTGTTTTTGTGAGCGAGGCGCGTTCAAGTGGTCCGCTTAGACACATTTTTTCTACAATAAATAATAATGTGTACCTAAATCTATTTCCAAACAAATTCAATGATGCCACGGAGGTGAATGTGTTTTAGAAGGAAAATTTAAAAAAGGAATTCATGTCAATTTCCGGACGTTTCAAATATGGAATTCCGATTGTTTCAATACATACCGTTACAGGCAATATACAATAATATATCCATCGAGAATATAGAACATTCTATTCTGATTTCAAAATTTGCAGACATACAATTCAAACTGATTAAAATACGTTCCGAATATTTGAAGACGAATGGTATCAAATTGGGTAAAACTTGAAAATAATGAGTTTTCAACCGACACTGAGAATTTATTTTCCATAAAAAAAATATTTAAGAACTTATTTTCAAATATCGACAAATACAACTTAACACGTATAAAAAACATATTAAACACCACGATAGTATCAAAATGAGTAAAATCTTTATAACATTGTTTTGTTACAGATATGTAATATATTTTATTTGATATGTAATTGGTAGAACTCCATTATACTTAAGGTTATTTTCATGAAAAAAACTTTTATTGTTCCAATTAAAGATATCGACTGAAAGAAACTGCTTGATGGAATTTCTATATCAAAATTTAATTGTTGAAACTTTGCTGCCAGTTCTGTTGCATCTGTTTGATAGAATGCCTGAAGATGCCGAAAGACGAAACCCGAGTTGTCAGTTACAAATCATGTGGAATCATACAAAATTTTAATGATTAAAATTTTGTATGATTTGTGACTCTTTCGAACTTTAAATGCGGAATAATTTTTAATTATTGTATAATGAGTCCAATAAGTAGTCTCCCCCCTCTTCGATGGTACAAGATGTTTAAATATTATTAGAAAATCAACAAAAAGTACTATCACTTAATTACGTATTTATATTAATTAAAATGCATTTATAAAAGCGAACACTCAATTTTTTTGCCCAGAAATATTCATCAAATTAATTTAAAAATAATCACGCTGGGAAATAAGTAAAAAGTTATGAGTTTTTTTTTGGTTGCTAAGCTGCCAAACTAGAAAAATAACTTTATCCTTAACAAAGATTAATAATATGCAAAATTATATTTTTCTATTAATAATAATTGAAGGTCATTCTAATATAATGTAGGTACAATTACTTACTTGCTAAGATTTTGTATGGAAAAAAACCAACACACACTTGAAAATTTTATACATACGCACATACTGTGAGATTGTCAAACTTTTTTTAAGCCGTTTATGATTTAATTTTTTATTAATATTATTTTTTTATTTAAGCATGGAAAAATACTGACAATTCATACCGTGATGGATTCTATCATATTTTCGAAACATTTAAAATGTAATTTTCTTTTTTTCTTTAATTCTGTTTTTGTTATAAAAGTCGACGTTTACTTCTAAAATATCCACTTTTCAGCGATTATTTATTATGTTGCAATTCTTAATATTTTTTTTGTACAGTGAAGTCATTCATAATCAAATAGTGTCGTCAGTGGTTGATTACCCCACTAGCGGAAAAGCAGCGCGCTTGTGGCCAAAGAATCTAAAAAGCGATGTATTTTCACCGAGTTAAAACGTGTTATAATGGAGTTCTACCAAGTGAATGCCAATTCAATCAATAATTTTGTAGAACTAAAATACATTGCTATTTTTTCACCGTGTTAAAACGGAGTTCTTAGTCTTAGAAATCTAAAAAATATCTTTTCTTAATACGTATACTTTTGATAATATACGTTTTAGAAATCGATTAATGCTTTCATTGGAACGCATTCGATATTAATAAAAAAAGCTGGCTTTACACACGGAGGATTTCACTCGGAAGTAAGATAATTGTGTGCTTAAAAACGGAAAAGGGTGCCGTTTTAACATTCTCTTTACTAAAACTAGTGACTCTTGTGGAATTCCTATTAAATTATCTAGATTTTATAAACTTAAAAATGTTTCCATTGTTTTTCAATTTATACGTAAGATAAAACGCATTCGACATTGTTAAAGGCGTTTTTGTGGTGTAAATTGACTACTTGTGTAGAATTTCGTATACATATATATATATAGTATTTCAGCGATGTTTTTTGATTTCTGAAAAATAGAGCCACCAATTTACACATTATGAGTATATCCCGAGTACCTAATCAGCTATTTAGTGTCTTCTATGTGAGCATCATTTACCATAAATTTGTAACGAAACTAGGCTATTATCAAAAAGTCTGTTTCATTATTTGTTTTTTATTAGCATTGTTGTTAGCATTAGCATTTTGTTCAAAGTTAACAAATCAAATTTTTAATGTAGAATTGTTACTGAAAAAACGTAGTAGATTTAAATCGGATGTATGTCCTTAAAAATAGCTTCAAATACGTCAAATGCTCTTAATAAGCTTTTTCGTTCAGTGTATTCAAGCTCTCAAAACTCAGTTGTACTCAAAAATAAGCTCCCTACAGACGCAACATTTGTATCTTTTTGATTATCGTATCCCCAATTGTATCGTTGCTCCGAGTAATATGGCTTGTGTCTATTTGTTGCCAGCCCGCAGTTTTTGATTCTGTACAATTTAGGCAATTCACGACGCACACATACATAATATTACATTAATACGATTGTCATACAAGGCGTGTTAAAAATCATTTTAAATTGTCAGACATTTCGAAATCGTAGTTTCTTTTGACAGACAACGGTGTCGCCATTTTAGAATAATCGATGTTTTCGACTGTTCAACATTTTACACGTTTCTCCGTTTAACATTGTTAAAACATATTGCGCAGATTATTTATCATGGCGTATATTGACTAAATGTATTAAAGCAAATAGTCTCTCTTATGAATAATAACTGTGAGCGCAAAATATATTGAGTAACTTTTGGAAGCAGTGTTTACATATGTGTGTCTAATTTAACATGATAATCCTGTAGAATATTTATTCATTTAATCTTCATGTAGAATTACGATAGTGTATTGCATGATACATGTGTATATTCATTCAAAAATATCAATTCTCAATTATAAACAAAACTCAATGCACAATTTTAGATACACAAAATAGAATTACCAATCAAACTCGATTATTTCAAATTATGCATATATGTTTCTAGCTACTGGATGTATCAACAAATCTCTTCGTCGGGAATCACTAAAATTTACACAGAACATTCTACGTAGAGTTAGTTTGTTTCTCGTGTGTTTATAAGCGGCTTGATAATTCTTCAAAAATTTGACGTGTAACAAATGAAATTTAATATCTATTTATTTAAATTAAATTTGATGAACCAAAATTGTTGTATCTGTCAGACATAAATACCTCCACTTTTCTGATAAGCGATTTTATAGCTTTTAATGATTTTAATCGGAGAAAATCTATCGAGCCGATAAATGAGGACTAAAATCATTTATTTTTGTTAATATTGCTCTATGGAAGGCGGCCGTGAATAGGTGACTGCCTACACATAACACGTTGAACTAGGACAATTACCTTCTACTAACGACATCTTTATGCTATACATATCATCTTATAATAACAGTGAACATAGTTGTAATTGATACCGCATCTAAATAAAGGACAACCAACATAATACGACGTATAGAAAGAAAAAATAATAACGCTCTCATAGTGTATACCCAATAATAATAACTAATAAAATTCTATATAACAATCAATTCTTAGAAAGGCAAAAGGGAGTAACTCACAGATAAAATTCAAAACATCAAATAATCACTTTTTTGCAGTCGCAAATTTGACACTTTGGCACTCATTCGATTTATGAATCATGCATCAATTTGATAACAAGTAATTTGTATACTTTATGACATCGACTGAAGATGCTTGATGGAATTTCAATATCAAATTTGAATTGTTAAAACTTCACTGACGAGCCGAGTTTCGGGTTTGTCATTTCTGTTGCAAACGTGTGATAGAAAGCCTGAAGATGTCGAAAGTCGAATCCCGGGTCGTTAGTCCCAAAACATGTTGAATCGTCCAAAGATTTAATTAACAATCCAAATATAATTTGTATACAGTGTGATAATCAAAAAAAGGTTATTTTGAAGAGAAAAAAAATACTGAGGCTTACGTTGTTTTGCTTTTCTGTAACTGATACGTATACATTCTACAATAAGGAGTTTCTTATGTTTCGTTGTGAACATATCAATTGATAGTCTCAACTATCAACGTACATCTATTTTAACTATTTACATAGATTACATACAACCACTATCATAACGACGATTTGTTTAAAATGTTAGGGGAAACAGGTTTTCATGGTCTGGCAATAATTATCATTTCTCAAAAATGATTGATTGCTGGTGTTACAGGAGTCATTTATTTGATTTAACGGACTGTATTTGAAACTATACCAAACAAAAAAAATATCTAATTTATTATTTGGAACTTTTTGAATGACATCATATTTTTTGGATAGATTAAAACACACATTATTGGATAATAAAAACCATTTTTGACAAAAAGAAACTATTTTAATAGAAAATTTTCATTAAATATATATATAATTCAATTCAGGACAGTGGAATCGTTAATAAAACACGAGTCCGACTAAAAAAGTTTATTTTTATCAGGCTTTTTTCTACCTTTCTTTTTAATAAGCATTAAATTAAAGATTATCCAACCAATTCGGCAATTGTACATTGAGATATTTTCCAAAATCGTCTAATGGAAAAAGTAGTCAAAGTCACTCGTTTTTCACGACTCCGACTCCGATATTAACCAAAACCACGACTCCTACTCCGATTCCACAGTCCTAAAATATTTGTATATTATTTTACCCCATCCACTCATAAAAACTGCTTAAACTAATTTTGCGAAAACCAAAAACACAAAGGAACGTCGTTGATTGAATTGACATTTACATGGTAGAATTCCATCTACAAACCGATGAAAAAATAGTTCTATATATATTTTTTTAATTCCCTAAAATTTATAATGTATATTATTGATTGCTGTTTCGGCTTACGCCCTCATCAGAACTATGTCACTCCTTCATTAGAAAAGTTCGTATCGAAAAACGATACTGTTTGTTTTACATAACTAAAATATATCTATCACTTTCAAAGTGTTAAATGATACTTTTGGATAGAAAGCGGGCTTGGCCTCATCACTTTAGTTTAAATTACTCGCAGCGGAGCGGAGCACGTCGAAAACATACGGAATTATAAAATTTTTAAACAATTCAAATTTAAATTTGAATTGTTTCAACTTTGTGCGATTCCACATATTTTGTCACTAACGAGCCGGGTTTCGCCTTTCGGCATCTTCAGGCATTATATCGCTTGGATGCAACAGAACTGACGTACAATAAACAGTCAGATAGAATGCCTGAAGATACCGAATGGCGAAAGCCGGGTCGTTAATGACAAAATAAATGTTGTAACAATTAAAATTTGATATTGGAATTACATCAAGTACTCGTTAATTCATTTGGTGTTCACCGCGTTAAGCTCTTAGATGAAAGTTTTGTGTTGACATAATTAAAATTTTAACTGTGAATTATCAACTATCAACTCACAGTGATTAGTTGTCTCAACGGTTAAAACGAAGTCAGATTTATATCGAACCATATTTAGTTTACATCTTTCGTATCGGTAAAACAGATCGCTATATATATAAAACATACAAATCTTCCGCGACGTAAAAAAAAATCCACATCATGAAGTCGTAATCGTTCATATAATATAACATTACATTTACATATATAGAAAATTATCAATAAATAGACGTACGAATATCATTTCGCTAGTTGCCTATAATTTACAGTAGTAAAAGTTTGTTTTTTTCGTACATAGCTTGATTCAAATTAGTTCTGCAGTGATGGAACATCTAGAAAAGAAATCGAGCATTGTGCATATGATTAAATAAATTGTTGATTTTGTTTTATTGGACTAGTTCCAAATAATGATTTCAGTCCAGTTTTGATCGCCCGAACCGCGCGGGGAAGCCCGGGGCTCTTCAAAACCGCACACGATTACCAGATGAGTTATGATTTTTTTCTTAATTATCAATTTGATATCAGGCAGTGACGTAGGGGTTTTTTCAGACTGGCACAAAACGCGTACGTTTTTCTAACGTTAAAACAACCCATCAACTCATAATTTAACTCATTCCCTGCTGTGATGTGTAAAGTATAATTCAACGTCAAATCTTTAACAATTTTAACACATAAATTAAATTTGAATTGTTGAAACTTTGTATGATTCCACATGTTTTGTCATTTCGGCATCTTCAGGAATTCTATCACACGAATGCAACATAACTGACTATCGATCGAATTTGAATTGTTGAAATATATATTATTTTACTCGTTGTCAATAGAACTGATATTGAGTAAAATAGTAGAAAAAGACACATCGGTGTGTCGTAAGTATTTAACAGGTTTAAAAAGTCTAAAACCATTCAAGATGAAGTCAAATTTATTACGTCAATCAATGATTTTTTGTTTCAGTTTAATTCAGTATGAATTGTTGTTTTTTACAATTTCTGGAAATGCTTAATAAAATTTCGATATCAAATTCGAATAATTGAAACTTTCCACATGACTAGACAGTCACTAACGGCTGGGTTTCGTCTTTCGGCATCTTCAGACAAAAAATAGTAGATTCTATTGCATCCTTGTGAACACATCAAATTTCACACTTTATTTAATAAAACACTTTTACAATGATATTGTGAGAGTGGCTAACAGTTGATTCGTGTAGTGAGTGAAACCAGGGCTGATCATTGAATAATAAAATGTGAAAGTATAGATTACCACGTTCTATGCCGAGCCTCGTAGAGAATGCTCCTGCATTGAATATTTATATAAAATATTTAGTTTTATTACGGTTGAAAAAAATTATAAAAATTATCAGAAAAAAAATTTGCTATGTTTTAACTAAACATTTTGATTATACAGTATTTTTGGCACTGTTAAATACTTTTATATTTTTAAGAATCATCTATCCAACAAATTGCCAACAGCTTTCTGAATTTAGACGTTGATTTAGAATGTGTTAAAAAAATTGTATAATAATTGACAGCACGCACGTTAACGTGTTCCTTGTTGAACCAAGTAAAGGATCGCCCAGTAGTCAACAAACCTAGGAAGACGTATATTTCGTATATAAGACGGCATATTTCAATATTCAAATTTACCCTTTTTAAGTTCATCTACACCACTGGATCGCATTTTTATATCGATAGAAAACAATTTTAGGACATATAAAAATAAACACATACATGCAATGAAATATGTTACACGTACATAAATAATTTAATAACTGTGACTGTATGCGAGTCTACATTAATACAAACTAATATATAAATAAAATTTACAAAAGATGAGGGATGTCCCAAAAATACTTCACCAACTGGTTTCAATTGGTCAGGCAATTAGTATTTTTAATCTAAATATTAAAACTTTAAATGTCAAAATGTTTCCTTTAGAAAAGACAGTTACGTGGTCAGTTGGAAAATTAGAACATTTATTCAAATACAGTTTCTTGAATTTTGATAAATGAGTTTCAATAAAGACGCTACGTTTTTTGCACTCTCTATCTGCTAACGTCTCAATTGTTCAACTGATTGTGTTTTAATAGTCGTTGTTCAAAAATAATTATCCATAAGTTTATTCAATACTATCGTAACTGAGCTCACTAACGATATCGACTGAAGGCGCTTAGTGGAATTTCAATATCATAATATAAATTGAAACTATGTACGATTCCACGTGTTTTGCGCTTTACAATATCAGCAGGAGACGGTGTAAAATGGAGTTAGAGCGGTCTTTCATAAACACTTCATAGTTAACATACCTACTGTTCAATGAATTATATTTATTCATAGTTGGAATTATATAATGAATATTTAAAAAATGACTTATTTACTTGGGACAGTTGTAAACAACAACGTACGATGGACACGGTGAAAAAACAGTAATGTATTTTAGTTCTTCAAGATTTATAAGGTGTTTAGTTGATAGCTATTTCGGCTTAACATCATCAGAACTAGTTATGAAAAGTGCAACTAAAATACATCGCCATTTTTTCACCGTGTTGTATTAGAGTTCTACCAAGTAAATACCAATTCAATCGTACGTTTGTGTTTTAGTTTTCCACAAAATTAGTCTAAACGGTTTTTACAGTCGATTTGTATATATGTATTTGATGGAAGTTTTCTATTCAAATAGTTTAAAGTTATGTGCTTTAATCGCTTAATTTTTTTGATTTAACCAATACATTCGTTCGCACGAGTAATTCCAACTCTTTTAAGTTAGTCATTATTTAAATAATTCAAAGACCAGAAAAAACGTGTGCCCACTGTACGTAATAAATGATTCAAATCAGTCATTTTTTTCGTTAACACGGTGTACCGAAAGACACTTACGACTCTCATTACGTTACGCCACAGAACACGGTGGAGAAAATATTAATGTATATTAGTTATACAAAATTTATTAGTATCAAAATATATTTACTATCTGCTACTAAACACAATTTTGATAAAAATACTGAAACAAAAAATTTAAGAAGGTTTGGGAAGAGACAATCTTTGGTATATATTAAGATGAGGACGCAAGCCAAAATAGCTATTAATTATATAGCATATAAATTTTGTTGAACTAAAATACATCGCCATTTTTTCACTGTGTTATAACGGAGTTTTACTTAGTTAATTTCAATTCAATCAACCATCTATATTCCTCATAAATTTTGTGGAGCATTGTTATTTTTCATCGTGTTTTAACGGAGTTCTACCAAGTAAATGCCAATTCAATCAATTCATAAGTTTCTTTAACGCAAGAATTACTGAATAAACGTTTAAAATATTTGCTGATGGACATATATTAACGATATATAATATTTTACGTGGGAACGCAGCAGGGAACGTATTTTCATCAATTTATTTCAGTTCTACAAAAAATAAAACGAATTATAATCGTGTAGAACTAAAACACGATGTTATATTTTCTTCTTATATCAGCCTGTATTTTAACTGTCAGTTCTGTTGCATCCGCCTGATGGAATGCCTGAATATGCCGAAAAGCGAAACCCGAGTCGTTAGAGACAAAACATGTGGAATCGTATAAAGTTGTAGCAATTCAAATTTGACATTATTAACACTCTGATATTTTTGAGTATCATATAATAACATAACAACAGCCGTTTTAACGGTTGAGACGTTAGCAGTCTATTAGTTAAGGCGTTATATATTTATTAATGTTTTAATATACATTTACCAACCCCGAAATTCATGGAATATTTAAAATACAATTTTTAAATCTTTAATAATGAAACATTTGTTTTGTTGTTGTCTCTTGCTTGTATTCTCTGGCTAAGGAAGTGTTACGGGTTAAGTTCGTTTGTAGGCTCCCTGTAGCAGCGCACAGTTGGTCCCAGAAAAGAAAAACGCTCAAAAATGAAAAGATGGCGTGGAGACGTTGATGGATTGACAGCAATAACAGCCGCTGACCTTGGAGTCGGCCTTTTTAATGGAAAATATGTATTTCTATGAAATTCAACGATGTAATTAAACATTATTATTATTTCAATAAAAACGAGATAACTGCGGTATACTTCTCTCTTTCTGTAAGTACAAAAATAATATTAAAATATTCGTAATTTTCGTTCGTAAAAACTGTAGGAGTATCATTATGTTTTTAGTCTATTCGAATGTAAAAACAAAAGAGGCGACAACTTTTTAATTGAACTTTTTTCAAACATTTAGCGTTTTGGTAACAATTAAACGTATTAAAAAAATGTTCAGTTAAAACAAGGGCTGTGGAGTTGTGGTGTTTTTGCAAGAGTTTTTGGAGAGTTTTCGGATATCGTCGTGAAAAATGAACGATTGCGACTTCTTTTTCGATTAGACATTTTTGAAGATTGTCTCAATGAACAATTTTTCGGATTGGTTGGTTGATCTTTAATTTAATGCACGTAAATAGGAAAAGTAGGAAAAGCACTGATAAAAATAAACGTTTTTTAGGATCGTATTGTTGGTCAATGTTTTTAACCACTCCACAACCCTGCTAAAAACATCAAAACGATATGTTTCTTAAATATAATTCAATAATACAATAAACTGTAAATTTGTGTCTATTGTTTGCTTATGTGTAATAAGTCGTCAAGACCATTTTCTTAGAAATCAATCCATAACCCTTGCGTAATGAGATTATTGGTATCAATTTCGGTCAAATACAATGCAGCTAATAAATTTGTCTCAATAAAATTTGTAAATATTTGAAAAGGCGTATGACGTTAAACTATTGGAAGTTTCTAAAACTATTGGAACATCTTTAATAGAGTGCGGGAAAGTGTTTTGAAACTCACTTCAAAGTTTGAGATATATATCAATTAGTAAAAGTAAAACAATAAGAAGCCTTTATAGAATAATTAATAATTAATCTATATCGACTGAGGGTGCTTGATGGAATTTTAATGTAGAATTTAATTATTGTGAACATATTCTATATCGTTATATATAGATACGTTTAAATATATTTCTGGTAAGGTGTTAGCCGAAATAGCTATCACCTTTATACCTTATAAATTTCGTAGAACTAAAATGCATTGCTATTTTTTCACCGTGTTATAATAGAGTTCTACCAAGTAAATAATCAATTCAATCAATAAAACTATTTTATTTTAATGTTTTTAAAGTTCAAAAAAACAGGCTTGTTTTAAATTTAGAGATAAAAGTCCTGTAGTCGAAAGACATCATTCGTTTTGCTCTATCATCTTCGCGAACTCAAGTATTTTCTCAAACAACGCCTTTCCGATGCTAATTTCGAGCACACCAAAAAAAAACTGTTAAATCAATCGAAATAATAATTGTACGATTTTTTCTGAGCTGTATCCGTTTTGTGCGAGTGTACCGACCCCGTCGCCCGCCCATCTGACAGCTTTACATCAATCTATAAATGTTATTGAATAATGAGGTACCCATAATATGACTGGCAGTGGTACCTATGTACGCGGTACTCCATGCTGTGCCCGAAACGCATACTATCCGGACACAATATGTGTACAAAACTCGCAGACGATTTGTGCGTCTGTTGATTGGTGGCAGGCACATACGACTTATATACAAACATGGTAAAATAAAATCACAATAGATATAATATTTAAGAGATACACGGCCGATAACATTAGACAACGCGGTTAGAAATATAGAAACTGGGTGTTCTTTGATTATTTCTTGAACACTTTATACTAATATAATAATTACCATCCAATCAAAAAGACTCGTCGAAATGTGGAATCTTACGAAGTTGTAACAATTCGAATTTGATATGTTTGAAACACGGTGAAAAAATAGCAATGTATTTTAGTTCTAAAAAATTTATAACGTATAATATATGTTGATTGAATTGGCATTTACTTGGTAGAACTCCATTATAATAAGGTGAAAAAATAGCAATGTATTTTAGTTTTACAAAATTTTGTAGAACTAAAAAACATTGCTATCTTTTCACCGTGTTGTAATGGAGTTTTACCAAGTAAATGCCAATTGAAGCAATTATATATTTGATATTGGAATATCGTTGACGCGGTCAGTAATAAATCGATCAATGCAATGTCAATTAATATGTTCATTCGGTCAAAAACGGCAAGGTAAATTACATTTCCAATAAAAAAATATTCAAAAATAAATCGTCAACTTTAGACAATGTAACTGATAGCGAGTTTGTTAAACAGTCAACAATGAAGCTTGCAATTTGTCATGACGTGCTTTTCCTTCATCGTAATAATATAAAATGCAAGGAATAGTCCTTTCGCATGCGCGTGCACAATTGCATTCGTATTAACGTTATTAAAAATATGCATTCTCGATCTGTGATACGAGCCATAACTCATATTGCACTCAGTTTCTGATAGTACCTCCCTCTGCAGACAGACACAACTCACGCATGCAAAAACGCATACCACACCACCAGGGGTAAATGAATGTTTAACATAGTTAAATCTTAATAATTAAACAATGATATCCCGACTCGAGTTCTTACTTGATGAGCTTAACTTATCGTCATCTAGATAAAAATGAATATTTATTTGTTCCGTATGCGTTCCTATACAGTTAATCCGATTTTGATCAAACTTTGGTGGATTATGATGATAATAATGCACATGCCCACAAAGTTTGTTGAATTAGTACAACTGGTTTCGCTTATTACGGTCACTATCAACTGATACACTGAACTATGTGGATATGTTTCTCAGATAGACAGATTTATGTGGTCTGCTCACGTGTCGTAAAACCTTTCGACTTATTCCTGTGCACAGTAAACGGATAAACACGAACACTTTCTTTTTTTAAACGGCGTTGCAATGTATGACCGGTGTACGGTAATATATTATAACAATTTTATGTATTTTAAATATTAAAAGACATTAATTTTAATGTATACATATATTTTTTCTTTTAAATAAAACTAAAATTTGCGTTTTTTTATTTAAATGCAACGCTTTTCCGCCAAGAAGTGACACATTAAAAGTGACCAAAATGAGACGTTAAAAAATCGAATAAAACTGTCAGCATATTAAAATGAGAATTTATGATAAAGTGAGTTTTGGAATATACGACACTTTATTAACAGTTGATTTATGTAGTGGAGACCAGGTCGCATTAAAAGACATTAAATATTTTAACACTTTTAAGGTGCCAACTGTCACTTCTTGGTGCGAAAGAATTGTATTTTGAATAATAAAAACACATTTTATAGTACTATATCGACAATATATTTATGATCAGGACCGGTTTCGCTCATCGCGAGCATGTTAGCGTCGTTAATAAAAATATATAAGTAACATTCTCTTATCAATTGTGACAACTGGAATTGTTAAACACGTTCATACAACTGTTAAAAAACTTTTCAAAAATTCTGAGGGTTGTTTCGAATGCTCGTCGTTTTTCGTAAAAATTGTGAAACTTGATATATGTTCAGTTATCGATTGGTGTTTAACGGAATTTCCATATGAAATTTGAATAGTTGAAACTTTGAATGGCTCCATACGTCTTGTCACTTAGACATCTTCAGACATTCTATCACACAATAGAACTAGCGTATGAGATAGAATGCTCGAAGATGCCGAAGGCTGAAAATTTGGTCGTGAGTGAGAAAACACGTATGGAATTATACAAAACTTTAACAATTCAAATTTGATAAAATTGCTAGTTGAACCGAATTTTTATTTTTTTAATTGAATTGGCATTTACTTGGTAGAACTCCACTATAACACGGTGAAAAATAGCACTGTATTTTATTTAAGCCCTCATTAGAATTGTTGTGACGAGGGCGCAAGTCGAAATAGCTATCAACTATATACCTTGATATTTTTTTGTAGAGCTTAAATACATTGCTGTTTTTGGCCTATTTATGTTATTTATGCCCAGGAATATTAAAAATTTAACATTTTTTTTCTATTCTGTTTACCATATCGTATTTATCGCTTAACATTTTCGCCATTTTACGCTAATCATAAATTTAAACATTAATGTGTTTTTAATTTATTTTACGTCTATAAATTTAAACAGTTTACATTATTTACATAAATGATTCTTCAGAATTAGCTTCGGTTGTTGTGACGTTTTATTTGAATCTACGCGGTCGTACGTTAAAATGAAATTAAACGTTAATTGTCAGGGGAGGCAATTAAAGAGGCGCACTGCGGTGTTGTAAATTTTTCACATTAAATGAGAGAGAATATCAATTTGCATAGATAACATAAATAATATAAGTTAAGGGTTCCTTGGCCTTGCTATTGGCGCAGGCGGGCCGCGGCCCTTACAAAAGCTGGCCCGCGGCCACGCGGTTGTTTATCTCTTGCGTAAAAGAGACGGCCATAACTCGATCGGCATGCGAATTGCATATCGAATGGCGCGTTCACAGTATTACGTTCATAACTAGTTCTTTTTTCAAACCGTGTCTGGTCCTTAAATGCTTCATTTAAGGACCTTATTATGATCTCCTTATAAGGGTTTTAAACTTATTTGTACGCTTACCGTCACGTGTGACTAGCCCTATAATTGTATCAATTTTAACGTGTATTTTAAATAACTCGATACATTTTTTTAGAATTGATAAATGCAAAGAATATCTGTGTATAGACAAACATATAATTGATCTTGAACATGTAGTATAAAAAAATATTTTCTGACACTTTTTGATGGAAAAGCATGATATATTACTCACTTTCGATGTGCTTAATGTCAGTTGATAATGCTTGCGATGAACGAAACCGGTCCTGATCATAAAATACACTACGAACGTAGTACTAAAAATGTGTTTTTATTATTTACAACCTATTATTTTAAATATAAAAGCTCTGTACTGTTTTCACATAAATATATCGCTCCTCACAAAAAAAGGATTCAAATCAAAACTAACATTTGTTAAAAAGTTCACTTCAATATTTATTTTATAGTATTAATATATATATATATGACATTGTCAAGTCACCTCTAGTCTGGAACGACACTTAACTTTTGACGATTTTTTGGCCACTTTGATGTTGAATATTGTCACATTTCGCATTGTGATAGTTTTTAGGGAACTTTCTGTATAAAACGAAGAACGAAAATAAATTTTATTAAAACTCTTCAGTTATATTTAATTATCATATAGAAGCTGATTTACTTGATAATACATATCTTAAATCTGTATATTTTTGATTTATGACACTTTTATTGTGGGATTACAGTATATTTAAAATCTTTTTGTATAAATTATGTCACTGTACACCATAGAGCGTAAACTGAATAATTTTTCGTTGGAAATTATTCAAACTTTAGTTACGTATACAAAAAATCTTTAAATTGTGAAAAGAAAAAGGTATTTTAAATATGTGTTTTAAATTGTTCAAACAAATGGCTCGAATACAGAATATCATAACATTAAACACCAATCAACAATTCTTATAATTCATAGCAATAAAAATGATAAAAAAAAACAAAATAAAAACAATTTCAATTGACTTAATACTAAATTCAATAGCGCTATGTTATTAAGTTCCATCGTTATATATTGCATTCAAATTGTTATTGCGTTAATGTGAATTGTGCTTTGGTTTGTACACGAGTACAATATCGGGTAATAAAGTCCCTTGTCTAAAGCTCAATATGTATTACATCGTCAGTTTCAAAGTACCTTTGCTATATTAAATGCCACATTGATGTATAATAATATAAAATATAAAACGTTGCGTATACATAACTCTTATGTTATAGACATAATAATGTCTGGAGTTACTCATTTACTTACAGATCAAGCGTTTTGTTTCATATCAAGAAACGAGACGTATGATTTATCGTCTAAGTAAATAATGTAATTAGATCAATGAATAGTGTCAGCTATTCTCAAAATACTAATTTAAAAACGATAGTCGAACGTTTCTTTGGATCACTTTTAATGTGTTAACCGGATGGCTGCCTGAAACGAGATATCTAGTTAATATCTTTAAACGTGTTTTCCTCCAAAAATATTTATTCTATTAAAATGATTCTTTGACAGGACACACTAATATTTATAAGAAATGTTTAAAAACATTTTACCATAACTGTAAAGGATTTCTACATCGATTTTTCGTGATTTCTTCGTAGTGTTCGAACTGTCACTTGACAATTCAAGAAAATCTGCCTGTTTATGATATACCAATAAAAAATTAATAAGTTTATTAATTATTTTAGTATATGCCATTAAAAAACATCGGAAATTAACTTTTTTTGCTACAAATTATAGCTGACGTGCTGGATACAGACGTGTATTTTTTCTGGAAGCCAAATGCTAATTATCACTTCTTAGTGGACTATCGTTATATTCAAATTGTGTAATTATCAAAAGCGGTTTCACACACTACGAGCATTATAAACATTATTAAGACCATTCGTATAAATCTAAAAACATTATCACGAACATGGTTGTGGAAACGTAAAAAACACAACTCCGACAAAATTTTCTTTATTTTTGTCAGTGTTTTCCTTCCTTTTCTATGTATGTGCATTTAATAAATGATTAACCAAACAATCCGGAAAACTGTTCATTGATATATTCTTTAAAATCGCTTAATCGAAAAAGAAGTCGGATTCGCTCGTCGTCATTTCTTGATGGAGTTTTATTATATTCAAATAATAAGATATATTTTTTGCACTGTTTCGTACGCAATCACATAAATCTATATACATAATCAATAATTGAAATATAGTTATACCAGTGAAAATATATTTCAACCGATACTTTTCAGTGCTGTTAAATTCGTTCAATCATAAACAACTTTATGATCTTTAACAAACTTAACACGTTTCGTTTTCCTAAATTGACAAACTATATTTTCATTACAAATATACTTTCGCTGTAGCACATGCATATAACACGAGTAGGTTTCTTCAGTAAATTGACAACGATTCTCTATACCAATTAAAACTGTATTGACGAAGTAACCTTCATGAAAATATTTATATATATATAATAATTCTATATTGATCAATATGTACTAATTTTGTATTCATTCAACACGCTTGGCCATAGTGCCTAGTTTAGTGTATCGGCCTCAAGCTACTTAACCTTATACGATGGTTTACTGCCGTATCGTTGTATGAACAAATCGTGATTTTATACGCAACTACATTTGGTGATGTCACGGGAATACAGCTTTAAACGATATCGATAAAAACTCTATAATAACATAATCATAATTAATCTGTTATCTTAATGTATGCAATTAATTGATGATTAATTATTCCAATTGTGTGGTAATTAACATCCATTTTCCCTTATAATGTGAAACCGTTATCATTAAAAATTAAGTAAATTAAAGCGCTAAATCTAAAATATTGTATATATTTTGTTCTTGTTAAATAACTAAAACGAAATTTAGTCAAAAGGCAGTCAACAAAACCTACAAAAACCATCCCTGCAATAAAAATAGTGCTACGCTTCGTAGATTTGGCGTAGACAGCGTAGACGTTAACGAAATAATGTAGTCTATTGTCTGTACTTATCATTTTTTGCAATATTTGGATTTTTCTTTTCATAATAATATATCGAACACCTTTTATCAAGCTATACCAACAGCTTGATAATTATTATCCATATTTTTTTTAGTTTTTAAAGCATTATTATGAAAGTATTTTGTCAATTTGATATCGTCGATTCAATCGTCAACTATTTTATCAGTACTTAACATTTAAAGTTCTAAAAAGGGTAAATTTTAATTTCTTATGATAACCGAATTTCAGTTAACCTAACTAACGTCTCATTATTTAGACAGTTGATCGCAGTATGTTGATAATTGATACTCAAAAATATTATGCAATTCAAAATACAGTGCAATCTGTCCATATAACATCAATACTACTTATTTAATTTTTGATGTATTCGGCGTTGGAATATCCTTTACTCGGCTAGTAGAATGTGTTAAGCTATTCTAACTCTTATGTTATATTACTTTTATGTCAAAAATATTTTTGTCAGTTTACAATTTACTACTGGCTATAGACAAAAAACATTGAATGAATACTTTGTCGTTACTTTAAAAATTGATTTATTTTATTGAAATTTTTTATGTCACATTTAATAAAGTTTTAAACAGATTAAGTATTTTACTCTCAAAGAACTTCACATTAACAGATAAACGGTTGATACGAGCATTAGTTATTGATGACAAGAAAAAACTAGGTTTTTATCATAATTAAAATTCGACATTGTATACATACAACTTTCATTAAAATCATTAGTTAATTTTTCTTGCTTGGTAAGTTTATCTGTTTTAATTTATGAATGGTTCATTCTCACTCCACTTTTTTACCATTTTATCTTCTAAAGTGAAGCATATGCTGCTCTTATGAAGTATTATATCAAAATAAATTTTTCAACGAGAAATGCGTGTTGCTTATTTGTTTACTCAATCTTTTTTAAACAGAAAAGTAATAAATGAAATGATTCCCTTATCGTTTTTTAGAATTGTGAATTGAGAACGAATTTAAGAGTTGCATTACGTTGAGTAAAAATCTACAAATTTAATTTGAATTATTGAAATTTTGTACGATTCCACAAGTTTTGTCACTAACGACACCGGTTTCGCCTTTCGGCATCTTCAGGCATTCTATCATACGAATACAACAGAAATGACCATAGACCGCAGGAAAACAGCCCAACTGTCACTTGTGTTGCATCCATGTGATTGTTGTGATGTTAGTAACAAAAAATGTGGGATCGTACAAAGTTTCAACAATTTAAATTTGATTTGATAAATTCCATCAAGCACCTCCAGTCGTTATCATAAACCATGATTTTAAAATTAATTCTGAAAGATTAAACTGCGGCTCAAACCAATGATTACTGTAACAGAAAACAGCAAACATTATATAAAATGCTACTTGTTCTATAATTAAATAAATATATGTTATTTCCTCATAGTTTGACATTCCTTGTTCACTGTTCCAATTTAAAGACTGGCTACAATAATTTCAAAATTTACAACGCAATAATTTGTGATTCCATTTATGAGACGTTAAAGAAGATAATAATGATTGTTCGCCGTGGTATGCAAAAATGATATTTAAATCACCACAATTCAAGGTTTAATTTCGTTTGTATGCTAATTTCGCATGCACTTAATTCACAACGGCAAAAGCGACTTCATATTTTTTTACGAAATATAGTTCTTATTTTTATTGCTGTAAAGCCGCTTTTCGTTTGCTAATAAAGATGGAATTTTTGCAGAGATCGATATATCAAGTAGGAATAATTTTTACCAAAGACATATTTTCTTGTAATGATTTAAATGTAGTGGGGATTTATTAATATGTATGTTGGCCATATTCTAAATTGTGTAATGCTTCAACAAAGCTGAGCTACTACAGTTTTTGTTTTTTTTTCTTAATTTCCCATGTAAATCAAATCATTTGTTAATTATACAAATTAATAATCACTACTACTGCTACAAAATAAAAATTATATGACTAAGGTTCTTCTTTGGTTCGTTTATATTCAGGTCTAGAAAATTTCAATATTTTTTTTTCAATTTGAAAATAGATTTCTTGGGTGGCTACGGATGGATACTTACGATGTCTTTTCTACTTAAGTTGATTACGAATAGCTAAAAAATCCCCGTGTAAATCGATATCATGTGATTTATTTATAAAAATCAACCAGTTGCTGGTTTTAATATCACACATATTTTTTTAATAGTATTTCTTATCAGTTGATTATGCCAGCGATGAGCGAAACCGGTCCTGATCATAAAATATATTGTAGTAATTCGTACTAAAGATGTGTTTTTATTATTCAAAATAGCATGTCTTTCCATCAATAAGTGACAGATAACAACTTAAAAGTGAGATATTTTTTCGTTAATAAATCTGTAAAAAAATATATTATTATTATTTCATTCAGTAAGGAAGGGGGTGGGTCTAATTACATATAATAATATACATGGAAAAAAATTACAAAAGATTTATAAACGCTAGTAGTTAGTTAGTATGTTAATTTTTATAACTTTTCAAATATATATATTGCGTGAACCGAAATAGCTATCAACTATATCTTATAAAAAAAATGTAGAACTAAAATACACTGCTATTTTTTTACCGTGTCATATATATATATATTAATTGCGTTTTAATTAATGTTTAAAATCATTAAGACATAATAAATCGACCATTTCAACTAAAAGGAAAAATTAGTAAAATAATATTTTCAAATCATTACTCAAGTATGAAAAACTGGCCTATATAAATATAACAAAGGCTCATAGGAGTAACAGAGACAAAAATAATAAAGTTGTATTGTTTGTATGTGTAAAACGTGTTTCGAGTTCAATAAAAAAGAGACAGATATAAAATTGAATACAGTGTAAAAAGGACATGCATACCTTTAATATTTCTCGGTTGAAGAGTCATGTGTAGTCCTGAAATTGTGTACGTCGGGAAAGAGACGCAAGTAGTTTTGATAGCGTGTGTCGGTGAGAGAGAGACGAATGTTTTCCAATATTAATTGCTTTGAAAAGTACGAAATCATTGTTTGGTGAGGTCTGTGAAAAAATTAATTCAAAGATGGCGTTGTCGGGAATGACACGGCGAGTTTGAATATCGTTCAGGGGAACGTCAAGCTCAGGCCCGTAAATGTAATCGAAACTAGAGCAATTTGACGTAACGATCAAAAAAAAAAAGAACTTTCGTTTATTTATCGAATAGGCATTTTCTTGATATAACTCCATTACATTAAAGAGTTAAACATTGCGAAATTTATTATGTATGATTTTCGATAGCTTTTATATTTCGGCTGCTGCCATCATCAGAACTATAATCTCACTTAAACTATACTTTGATATATACACTGTTACAACAGCGATTTCAGCAACATATGTAATCAATTCATTATTATTTACTATTTTTATATACCGATAAAAAATGCGAAGTCATTAATGTATTTATTTTAAAAAAAACAACAGTTTCTTACTATGAAATAATTGCTGTTTTTGGATTTATTAATGGTTTTTCCAACGGTAAAATTTATTGCACTCAAAAAATATTACTTTAAATGAATACCTGTGTTATACGTTTATTACATTGAAAATACATGTGTTTTAATGCGAGTGTTAGACCAGACAAAATATATTTTCACGCATAGAAAGGTTTTTTTTTTTTGTTCAACATCAGATAAATGCTGAGATGTGATTTCACTAAAACGTAAATAAAAATATATTTTTACTCGAGACATGTTATGTTTCTTACATATAAATCAGAAGTATTGAATTTTCACCGTGAAAAAAAAAGTGTTTGTTGTCGGTTATAAACAGTAGCGGTGTCCAAATATCGCTTACGTGCCGTCGATTGGCATCGCCTGTCTTTTATATAAGATGGCCGTCGCATTCCGCCATAGAGATGTTAAAAAAAAACTGATGATGATAATCGAAAATTTTTATTCTTAGAAAATTATTGAATTACAATATTTTATTTTTGATCACGGCTGCTCGATATGTTTTATTATATGTAGGTAGTCCCCTACTTAAAGGCAGATAGCAATCGTTTTCAAATCGTTCCCGCACTTTTTTTGTAACATTTTCAAATTTGGAATATTCCAATTTTAAAACCGAGAATCCGTTTATGGGTAGCCTCTCAGAAGCCAATCAATTCAAAATCGAACCAATGCCAATTATATAGATTTTGTTTACACATACTATTTGTTAAAACAGATATAATTCCGAATTATGATATTAAATGACATATGTTGATATTTGTATCATATTTTCATGTAAAAGTTCTTTATTCCAATTGAGTTTGTTACAGTAATGTAACACGTGTTTCGGTTCTTCGTTTTACATCACTGACACTTGGCAGTACTCCATTATAATCGGGGAAAAAAAACCAAATATTTTTTTTATACATACACAAAAACGTTATGTGATATTTGATAAATATACATCACGTTTTAGAAGAGATTAAACTCATTACAAAATAGTTATTTTATGTTTAGCTTAGTGTTATGGATTGTGAACATAAAGACACTTTTAACTCAAACGGTGCTAACGACACGCCTAGCGTGTCCATATTTATATACACTATGTGCGCCTAGCGTGTTCACGAACGAAATGTCAAAAAAATAATTTTACGACTGGTGAATTTGTTTGTATTTTTTATTAGCCTCAAAATTCATTTCGGATTTCATCGCCTTTGGATCTCACCGCACGTAACATTTTTTTGAATAGTAAAGCTAGAGTCTAGAAGTGCAGCTGTGAATATTTTTTTGTGATTTTCATTAAAAAAATTTTCACTGTTTTATTTAGTAATAAGAATATAAAAATAAATGGACTATTTCTATATCGTTGTTTTGTGAAACTTGTTAATTTTCAAGTTTGAGCTATTTATTGAATTATGAGCAAAAATAAGTGCTTTTTGAATATTGTAGTGTAGAAATTTGTGTTTACAGTATTTTATTACATTTACAATCATAAAAGCTTCATTTTGATCTTCCTCAAAAAATACTTACACTTATCATGAAAAAATAGATTTTCTTCTCAATTTGCCAGCATTTCCACAATTTGTGTCGATAGATACATACAATTCAATACCACGTGTAAAGCAACAAATTTATTTTTAATCACACCAAAAAGTCATAATAAAAAAATAAAGAGTTGTGGCAAGCCTCAGTGTTGAAAAGATCCAAATACTAACCATAAATATTTTCTAGAGATGACACAATAGAAATAGTATTTACTTTGGACTATGTATTCGGTAAGTATAGAGTGGATACTTCTTTCTGCGCCGAATACTAACGATCTAAATCAAAAACATTGCACCACCGCCCTAACGTTTAGATTGCAACTATTTTCCCGCGAATAAACGAATGTTAGAAGAGTTCGGATATACTTAACAATTTTTTGTTTCACACAACAATTTCTAACATCGATAAATTTACCTCCTCAACTTTATGCAAGCCTGATACTTTTTCCATATTTCGTATCGATGAAAACTTACACCCTTGGACTTCTTGGGTCGTTCGTTGAGTGATTGCAACTATTTTCCCGCGAATAAACGAATGTTAGAAGAGTTCGGATATATTTAACAATTTTTTGTTTCACACAACATTTTCTAACATCGAAAAATTTACCTCCTCAACTTTATGCAAGCCTGATACTTTTTCCATATTTCGTATCGATGAAAACTTACACCCTTGGACTTCTTGGGTCGTTCGTTGAGTGATTGCAACTATTTTCCCGCCAATAAACGAATGTTAGAAGATGTCAGATATACTTAACAATTTTTTGTTTATTACTTTGAAATAATCTTGTTTTTTTTTTGTTTTTGTTATAGTTTTGTTGATTTGATATAGTTTTTAACGTGTTACCATTTCTTTTGTCCACAGGAAAAATCTTTAAAGACAACTAGTATCATTTTGCGATCCAAGATAAAAACAGTCTCATTTAATGATCCAGTTGAAATGAATCGGTGACCTGCGCTGAATGACGATTTTTTTAATCATTAAATCATTGATCGAATTTTATATCATCTGCACCGAAATATGAAAGTGACGTTTGGTTCATCTAGTCAACGACGTTGGTGACAACTCTTCTGTCTGCTGATGAATTTCATGAAGTGGTAAGCAACTTAACATACCTATATTCTTTATCGTCTTTCTGTATGTGTTAATCTTCTTCGTCGTCTTATTGTTATTGTACAATCAATGAAACAAATATTCATTTTATGTGTATTTATTTATTGAATAAAATTGATATAAAAATACATTTTAAATATTATATAAAGTTTATCATAGTGCATACAATTTCAGGGTCAGTTATATGATAACGAAATCGATAAAATTATTGGTTTAATTTGTATTCATTATTTTAAATTAATGAAATTTATCATAAAATACAATGTGCTTGATTGAAAAATACAAATTTTATTACAAGGTTCACAGCAAACTTCTCTAATTAAGGGCAATATAAATTTTGATGGCATAAATCTAAACAACGCAATTTACAAATGTATTACAATGTATTGTCAATGATTGTATGTATGATGTGTATACTACAATTGGTTCAAAAACAGTGAAATAAATGCCAGTAGTTATAAAAATAGATTAAAAAGTCAACAAAAGATATCTAATAGATTAATAACTTAAAATATACAACATAATATAAAAATCAATTAGAATGATAACGATAGCATATTTCGAGTAAACATATATTTTTACTAACACATTTCAGTAAAAAAAGTATTTCATATAAAAAAAGATTATAAAAGTAGTCTCATTAACACTTCGTACGATTCCACATGTTTTGCCACTAACGACCCGGGAGTCGCCTTTCGGCATCTTCAGGCATTCTATCACACTAATGCAACAGAACTGACGTAAAATAAACAGTTATAATCGTCTATATACCCATGTTAATAATTACGGGAACAAGGGAAGCAATAAATTGCAGCTAAAACAATTTTAATAATATTAACCTAATAATAATTGACACAATTGCCTGTGATAATTTTCATTAACGATCTTGTTAATGAGTCATTCTTGAAAAGGTTTCTCACCAAATATCAATCAAATAACATTAAAATATAAATGGTGTTTTTTCTGTTGCATCCGAAATCCGGGTTGTTGGTGAGAAAACATGTGGAATCATATAAAGTTGTAACAACTCAAATTTGATATTGAAATTCCATCAAGCACCTTCCGTAGATATCATAAAGTAGTCTCATAAATTGTTAAGTAAATTGTTATGCGTATAAAGCAATGTGAAACGATGGCATTATTTTTTGTCCAGCTCTCCTGGAGTAAAGAAGAGCGCGGCGGCCTCTGCAGTCGCGCGGGATCTGCCCACCAACCGTCGGCATGACGACCGTCTCAATGTCAGCACACCAAGAGCAGCCACCAGCGCCGTCGTGGCCACCAAAGCGAAACAAGCGTAAGAATTTCGAGCCCCGCTGCACCCCAGCTGACTCTGATGAAACTGAACTGGACAACAACGCCCAAGCGACAGCCCACATTCAAGAACCGAACAAAATCGGCGTGAAGAGCCTTGCGATGTTGAAAGCAACGGGAGCAGTGGACCTCTCCGGAAGAAGGATCAGCGTAGACTCCAACGAGAATTTAGAACCCGATGACTTTGCAGGACCTAGACATTTATTAGAATTCGCTGAACACCAGAAGAAAGTCGAAGCCTTACGATCTTTGAATATATCTACCTCACAATTCCAACAGTCATATATACAAAGCCTTCGCTTACCTAATTTAGGAAGACGAGAAAGAAATTTAGACACCACGCCAAATGAATGCAGAACTAAAAACTTTAGTACAAAAAGCCCCTTTGCTATTTCGCAACTGATAAAAACTGATTCACCAGCTCGTAGAAGGGAGTCGAATTCCGACGAAAGAGAATTCGAAGATGAAGATGAAGATAAAGACGACGGGCAAGGAAGTCCGAACCCTGACGGAAGCTGTGAAAGGATGACACCTGATGTTGCGTTGGTAGAAGGACACGAAGCAATGGACGTGGACGATTGCGTGGAAGAAGTCGAGATGCAGAATGGCGATGCTCCTAATAATAACAAAGTTTTGAGAGACTATGCTGTCAACACGATGAAGGAACTGTTAGGGATCTATGGACTTTCGTCTAATGAAGTGGCAGAAGCTCTCACAGGACAAGTACGGGCCATCGAAGCAATGCAAGCAGGTTAGTTTACAGTCATTAGCTGCTTATTTGTCAACACAGATTAGTCATACATATAAAATTATATTCACAAAAACTACAGTACATCGATTGAATTATAAAAATGATTTGTTTAACGATCATGCATATTGTAAAAGGGAGATAAATACTTCCTTTTTCACCTGACGTTTCAACTGTTGAGACGAGTGGTTGAAACGTGTTGATAACTGACAGTTATAATTGAAATATAACCTAATTTTCCTTACAGAATCCATAAGTTATCCCAACACTAACTATACAAAAATATGTTTTTAAATATTGAATGTAGATTTTAAGCTGTTAACTGTCGCTTCTTGATGGAAAGGCATGATATTTTAAATAATAAAAACACATTTCATAGTATTATTTCCACAATACATATTTTATGATCAGGACCGGTTTTGCTCATCGCCAGCATTATCAACTAATGAAACCGATCCTTATTATAAAATATATTGTGGAAATAATATTATAAAATGTACTAGAAACATTTTATCTCTTTTAAGTAAAAAACCATAAAACTACCGAAAACATTCAAATAAACATAATAAACAACGTCATTGTTAGAGTCATACACCCAGTTATAAAACAGAAATAGAGTAAGGGGTTAGGTAGTTATGATGACTTCTTGATTGTTTTTGATTGATCCAGGAAAACCGTATCCAGTATGGCTCCAACGTCGCTGGTCCCAGGGTCAAGGTATCGGCCAGTTAGGCCCGCTTGGTCCATTCGGTAATCAGCAGTATGCGGATGAATCTGATGCAAGATCTCCCATTGAAGGACATCACAGGTAATTGTAACCGTATTCTACCTAAATAAAAACAGGAAAGAGAATCCATATTTGATAATTAAAAGTTGAACGTGTTAATTTCAAGCCCCATTCAAAAATTTTCGCACCCTAGATGTGAGCCTGGCTAATTTCATCAATCTTTATAACTATTGACAATGTCAACACATTAATGTATATTTTTTACAAATATATTTGATCTTCTCTATCTAATTTATATTGGCGTTTAATTAATATAATATTTTACTAATATACAAGAGACAACCATAGAAAAATTAGTATAACTGAAAATATGTACACATATACAATTTGTCAACGCAACTGCGGGCAATTAATAATTTAATTTATCTCTTGATTATTTTCTATTAGCGACTCTTTCATCAGTTTTTATCTAATATGGCGATGATTTAAATGCCTCAAATTTTTAATTAATTATCTAAAAATAGGTATGACAAAACAATTGAATATTCTTCTATCACGTGATAACATTTTTTTTGCATAACGCCATCGTTCCTTTGCCGCGCAGTGTTTTTACTATAGCAAATAAAATAACGAATTGAATCATTGAATCTTTTATTGTTTCGGTTTAATTATTTTGAATCAGTCTTTAAATTCGATTCCTTTAAAGGGTCATTAAAATTCCGCCTGAGGAAGGGAACGCGCTAAATCACTGATCAATATTAATTTTCTTGTTTTTTTTTATCTCGCTGAAGATTACAGAAACTTAGTTAAATTAATTTTACGGATCAAATACCATAAACTTCTGTCCGTACTAAAATTTATAATTTTCTACGTCTAATTTATTGACGGTTATTTGCTTGGTGCTGGGGACACCATGGTCCACAAAGTGTGTTTCAAAACCCTTCAAATATCTGAAATTTTTTTGTATTGAGATGATTATTTAGCTAGATCCCAAATTACTTGTTATTGACATGATAACTGTCTTATCTTTGGATCATAGTTTCTCAACCTTTTTACATCCGCGGACCACGAAAAAATCCAAAAACGTTTTGCGGACAATCAACATCGCTGTAAAATACAAATACGAGCATATAAATGTATTGATTTAAATGAAGACGACTTAGTATAATTTCATATAATTAAGTAAAAGTAACCAATGTGATTATAAATGTATCGATTCCACAACAACGTCAGAAATTAATTAAATCTGTGGAAATACGTAAAAATTAATTCGTTGACTGAATTGTGACTGAATTGACATTTAATTCATTTTATAGTTTTGATGAAGACATAAGCCGAAATAATTATCAACTATACACCTGATATTTTTTTAGAACTGAGAAACATTTCTATATTTATCATTCAATGATTTATTTCAGATTCAATTCAAACCAAGACGATAGCCCAGCTTCTGGAGCAGACTCAGATGGAGATAGGACCTTAGATCTCAGTTTATCCAAAGATCAAGATGTTCAGGTAAAAACTAACGAAAAATATCCAATAATTAAAAAAGAAATCTTGATTTTACAAAAGTATTAGAACATCTTTACAATTTGCAATATTAAAATTATAAAAGTTTAGCAATCTGTCTACAAACGTCTCAACTGTTGTTGAGAAGGCCCGCTACAATGTATTTATAAATTGTAAAGTGTGAATACATAATATGTATTATTTATCACACATTGTAATGTAATATTTACGTAAATCTTTTAGGACCTTTCGACGGCATCTAGTGCTGGAAATAGTGTAGCAGAATTTGAACACCAGAGTCTTCTGATGAGAAGAAACATCGAAGAATTGGCAGGACTTCACGTACGTACCACCTTAATATATAATTGATCAATATGAATATCAGGATTTATTTTAACAAATTTCAAATTATTCACATGTTTACTTTACTAGAATTGACTGATGGTCAAGTTATACTCAATTTATTTATCAATTTCTTGATAGAATAGTTTATGTTGTTTTGATGCAATACATTAAAAATCATAATCTACGTTTAAAGGTTATCGAAATTAATACACAGAATTTGAATATTTTAAAATTAATATTGTATATTTTCGAAACTTGCATATATTGTAGTTCTTTTATCATTTACGTAAATGATACAATTGTTTAATTTGTCTTGTATAACGACCAAAGACACTATTCATTGATTTTTCTGTAAGATAGTTGGCTTAGATTATTTCGCGTGCCAAGATGAAATTTTAAAAAGTATGTTATAAAAAGATTACTAATTAATTTAGTGTATTGTGATTTTATGTAATATTATGTTTTTCTTTCAGGGTATATTCTCAAAACCTCAAGGATCCTTGGACCCGGATGACGTAAGCAACAATGAATTGAGAGCCAAACTGTCACCAGCAGGTTAGATTTTTACATTATTATTTTTTTTTACTTCCATAACATTTTGAAACAAATTTGAACCATTTTAAATGTAGCGTCATATCCCGTGGATATTTTTTTACCGAGGCTGTTCAGTATGGGTATCGCGGTATTGGGATGTGATTTTGCTACAACGTCAGTAAAAACATGTTTATAAAATAGTTTTTTTTAGAGTTTCATGTGCCCGAAATTTAGTTGTGTACACCTGTACAGAACATCAATCACTCGATGTAATTGTAATTTTCATTGTTTACATTTAAATCATCGTGACCGATCGTTCCAATATAAGGTTGAACCGACGCCACTTTTTGTATGAATTAAATGAAAATCACGTCATTCAGCATTCTATTTTAAAGCGCTACATTTACATGTCAACCTAATAACGACTCACTCTTCAGCACAATTGGATTCTCCGTAAGTCACTCATTTTCTCAATCAGTCTGCTGTTATCACGTAAGAAATCAAAAGATTCGCGACAATTCTAATATTGTTTAATAACTCATTTACTACAAATATTAGCTGCCTGGATTTGTTCATTTTTAAAAATTATTTTAGGGTTCTTGTATAAATTTATATCACATTTAAAATTAAATCCGTTTGGAGCGACCAGCGGCACAGATTATATAATATATTCGAAAAATCAAATTTAGTTGACGTTTAGTAGGTAAACGATATAAATAAACTTTCAAAAAAATATGAGTCATTCATAATGTCAACAAAACGGAATATAAAATAGAAAAGTTATGGAAAAATATTTCTACCTTAAAAGGATATTTTTGGCACATTTCGGATATTCGATACAAAACTTTGTACGCATAAACATTTTTTAACACACAAAGAAAATTATATTTCGTTTGACTCGAAAATACATTCATACTGTGGGTACATTTTTTTTAAGATATCTTCAGTTTTCAAAAGGCCCAAGAGATCTGACGAAATTTGAGGGAATCTAGACATTATTAACAAAATCAAGCATATTAATTTCTTACTACTTTCAACTAACCATGTTGCTGGTAGGTGTCTATATTTGCTGAAAAAATATTTTGATTAAATTATGTAGCTTTTACTTTCGTTATCAGGCTTAAAATAATTTCATCTAAAATGTCAGACATTGATATTTGTTATAAACAGTTTTATGGGTTCTAATATTTTCGTTCGTGTTACGGTTTACACGTCAAAGATTCAATTTTCAACGGTTTTTTTAATTGCTTAGAAATTAGCTTATGTAATATTAAAACATGTTAATTGAATTTTTAAGTACAATTCTAATTATAATATTATAACTCCAACCATTGAGAAACTGTATTTAAATTTACTCAATAAATATTTTCTTGATTTACACGGCTTAAAGGGTTAAATTACACAAAACTCATTAAACACTATGTTACTAAATTTAATTATAATACTTTTGTCCAATTAACTAAATGAAGGGTTGTAAGAAACTAGTTTTGCCACTTACATACTAGTTATAGTCAATAATATATTAAGTAAATTTGTTTTATTACCGTAATGAAGTTAGCACATAAAGCATCTAAAACATATTTGAAATTGGAATGCTTTATTTGAATTTGTAAGTCATTGTGCTTCTAACTCGGATTTGTGACATGCGTCAGTGTTACACTCTTCTATTCAAATATGCATTGAAAAGAAACACAAACCGAAATGAGCCTTATTTACAATACACATAGGAAGTGGATTCCTGTGCGACGCACTCGTTGGATTTGTGATTGATTCAATTTAAAGTATTTAACGATTTAAAGAAACCCTTTCATCTTTCATAACTCGTCAAATAACTTCACAATAAGCCGGCGTGAATGAGCTTTATTCGTATGTTTAATAAGTGCCGTTTTTGTATATCACACTGATAAAAAGATCATGCATTTGTGTTTTATTTCTGTCGAGTTTTGTATGGGAATTTAAAGTCTATTGATGTAGGTGCAACGTGGCTCGAAAACGATGCCACTATGCAAATTATTGTAAATAATTATTGTTAATAATTTAATGTTTCAAAATAAAATGATGAATTAATTCATTTGTAATCAAAGTGAAATAAGTGCAACGAATATTAATGATCATTTTTAAGGTGTTAACTGTCACTTCTGCGTGAAAGAAACATTCAAATAAATAAACATTCGTTATTACATCCGTCATGTTGCAACACTCGTGGTGAATAAATGAAATATCAGAAGATGCTGAAAGATGAAACTCGGGTCGTTAGTGACAAAACATGTAGATTCGTATAAAGTTTGAATAATTCAAATTTAAATAATAATTCTTATTAAAATGTCTATATTTTTATTATATATATATTTATCTGGTTTCAACGATATAGAAAAAGTACACAATATATCTTCTGTTTTGTTCTAACGTCCTAATTTTATATTGTAAGAACAGAATAGGAAATTTATTGTTTACCTTTCCAATGCCGATATATATATAAGAATATATGTACGTTTAAATAAAGATCTATTGAGGGTATAAGCCGAAATAGCTATCGACTATATATCTTAAAATTTTTATAGAACTTACATACAATGCTTTTTTCTATCGTCATATCACTTTTAAGGTTTTAACTGTCACTTCTTTATAGAAAGGCATGATATGTCAAATAACAAAAACACTTTTTTTTCACCATGTTATATTGGAGTTCTACCAAGTAAACGCCAATTGAATCGTTATATTTTAAGTACTTATTCCCACCATATATTTATGATCAGGACCGGTTTCGCTCATCGCGAGCATTATCAACTTATGAATGATTTTGAATGACTTATCACTAATGACGCGAGTTTCGCAGCTTTACAATATACCCGACGATGCCGAAAGACGAAACCCCGATCGTTTATAAAACAAAAACATACATAGGTTCGTACAAATTTTCAACGATTTAAACAAGATATTGTGACGTATGCGATTGTGATTGGCGAAGCAAAAATTGCAATATCGATGAAAATTCCGAACGAATTACAGTTCGTTGCTCCCGCTCTTTGATTGCTTGCCACACTGTACCGAATACAAAATAATAAATTGATATTCCGATGCATATTAAACTCGCTACGTGCGTAAATCGAGTGGAAGAGCCGAGCGGCACTTGGGCCGTTTTGCGTCTGGAACGCCCGCATCCCGTTCTTGATTGAACAATACCAGAGTGAAGTTCTACGCGTCCATGAATTCATAATGAGATAAATCACGTCTTAAGTAGGAATTCCGTGGAAATTGGTTTACATTAGGCATTCATTCGGGATCATGTTAAAATGACGTATAATACTTTGGATCTGTTTTGTTTTCGAACACTTGTGACGATATTTCTGTCTTTTGTGCGATCGTTTTCAACTGCATATGCAGTTAACCATTTGACTGCCGGCGTATCAACTGTCGAGGCAGCAGATGTCAGTATGTTGACGGCCAAAAAAGTCATAAAGTCAAAAACTTATATGCATGTCGATTGAATTGGCATTTACTTGATAAAGCTCCATCATAAAGCGATGGAAAATAAGCAACGTATTTTAGTTCTACAAAAATTTTAACGTATACATATAATATATGTTGATTGAATTAATATTTACTTGGTAGAGCTCCACTATAATAAGGTGAAAAAATAGCAATTTGTTTTAGTTCTACAAAATTTATAGCCTATACATGTCGATTGAATGGGCATTTACTTGATATAGCTCTATTATAACGCGGTGAAAAAAATAATAACGTATTTGAGTTATACAATATTTGTATATAGAAGTATATAGTTCTACAAAGTGAATGCCAATTCAATCAACATACAACACACAATCGGTTGATAATGATTACGATTAGCGAAACCGGTGTATTAAATGTTCTATTTTATTATCAATATATTTTCTCCATATGTTCGTTTATAGTTATTGAATTTATTTATTTAAATATTCCGCGAATAATTAGTAACACTATTATTGGGCATACATCTGCGCTCGTGCTTCTCAAATGGTTAATCTTCCCAACTAGTAAAAATCCAATTCTGAAGATCTGTCAAATCATTCAATATCCATTTTTTTAAAATAAGAACGTAAATATCAGATCCCACGACAATTGATTGGTGAAAAATGAAAGTAGTGAAAAAAACATCGCATATGTCATCTAAGGAACTGAATCGCATTGCAAAGATTTGAAACACTGCCGTCGTCGCTAGCTCACGATCATGGATTTCGTTTTAATGGAACCGTTTTTCCAAGAATTCTCCTCGGAAGTTTTGGAACTTATGAAACTATTGCTCGCAAGGTTTGGCAAAAAAAAAACAATGAGTTCTGAAATGTTAAATGATAATAATAATAATATGCTATAATACAGTTCTACCAAATAAATTCCAATTCAATTAATATTCTTTCAAACTTCCATTAAAACGATAGACAACTTGTTGATACAATCATTTAACGGTAATTTTTTACTACCCAGATTAATTTAAAAAAAAAATTCATATGAGAAAAGAAATCGACGTACACAGAAGTCACTTAATTTTTATCGTCTTGTAACTGAGTGAAAATCGTATAATCTTGAACAATGAAAATATAATATTAAAATCACCGAATAAATATGTTAAGTAGCGACATTCGATAATTATTATCAAACAAAAATTCTGAATCCATCAAAATGTTTCCCGTCACTATCTGGAGAGATTTTTTCTCGTAAATTAATCACATGCGCCCAAGTCTAGAGTGCACTTATCTCCGTGACGTCACCATATCTGATTTTTAATACGTTTTAAATCGGGAAGAACTCGATGGGACGCTTTTCGGTTTAATGCTCAGCTCAAATTATTCAAATCAGGATTTCCTAATCACTGCCAGTTTAAAAATTAAGTCCAGTACCATTATATTAAATTACGTACAATCGAGTATGCACAACAATTAGTTCACTTGTAACCGTTTTCTTTGGGGCACACTGTATTGTCAACAATTATCATTTAAATGATCACTTGGAATAGACAAAGTTAGACGTTTTGATTTTTGTCATTGAATACAAAAAAAACTTTTACTGTTTTTTTTTTATCTATAGGATCTATGAATGTAAATAAATAATATTTTTATTTAATAAATTTTTCGAAGTTTATTGTAATACAGTGAAACCTGGATTCTACATTTTTCAATGGACCCTAAAATACGAAAAATGCGTGGAACGAGGAATTCGAAAAAGCTTAAAATAAAAACGAAAAATTTATGATATCGACTGAAGGTGCTTGATGGAATTGAATTGTTACAACTTTGTACGATTCCACATGTTTTGACACTAACGTATTATACGAGAACGTTTGATCGTGGTTATACCGTGTATAATTTAAAATAAATTTGATTATTCAACGTATTGTGTTACTAATTGCGACACATGCTTCATTTATTTCAGAGACATCTATAGATTTGAAGTCTTAAGTCTGAAGATGCATCGGAAAGAAGCGAAACACGTGTCACAATTAATAACACAATACATGAAATAATCAAAGTTATTTAAAAATTTACATTATGTAAATGAAATTCAATACAGGGTATTATAATTTTGCCTAAGAAAAATTAAGAGAGCCAACTGAAATTTTCGAAAAAAATAAGTTTTTAAATACAATACAGTATTTTAAGAGAAATTTTAATATTTATTAAACGTATCTCTCAAATTTGTCGCTTGGAGCATTTTTTGAGAGCTCAATAGAAAATTAAATTACCAGATTAATTTTGCTGAATCCATTTTTGATGTCTTACATGTAAATTGTCCATTTTGTGTCCCCCCTGGAAGTAATGTAGAAATTGATCAAGAAGGCAAGCGGTGTGATAATATGTTAAATGTCCTCAAAACAGTAAATTGATTGGAATTTGAAGGAGATACGATTGTATTGTTTATGTAGTTGTGGATGATGATATATGTATGGCTGAAATGATATGATATTGCAAAATAAGCGAGAAACCGCCTCTGGTAGAACGAGCGCTTGTTGATTGGCGAGGGAATGTGGTAATTCATGCGTTGTTTGTTGACAAATTGTTACCAATAGCAACAGGCACGTATCTGGAATGAAAAAAGACATCGTTTTTTAATGAACTTTATTAAAAAAAAAAAATTTTTTTTTTGTATCTTAACATAAAAATATTTTTCACTCGATGTTACCATAACATCATAATTAAACTTTGAAGAATTTGTCGAAAAAACGATTAATGAACACGGTGAAAAAACAACAATTTATTTTAGTTCTACAAACTTTATAATGAATACAGTAGTTCTGATAATGAGAAATTTGGAAAAGCGACATATAATTATTAACGATATTGGTTGATGCTAGAGCTTGATGCAATATCTATGTTAAATTTGAATGGCTTTTATTAACGATGTAAACTGTTCACCGGCTGTTAGTTCTATTGCATCCATGTGATTAAATGCCTGGAAATATCAAATGGCGAAACCTACACCGTGAGTGACAAAACTTGCGGAGTTGTGGTATATGAATGCTAATACGGTATTTTGTTTGAAGTAAAAATATATTTCTACTGATGTTTCAGTGCAATTGCATCAAGCACATTTTTATCGTACAGGTCATAATGGATTGAAATATATATTTAAATATACCACAGTAAAAAAATAGCAATGTATTTTAGTTCTACAAAATTAATAAGGTATATAGTTGATAGAACGATTCAAATTCGATGTATATATTATATAAATAATAATACGGTATTTTTTAAAGTAAAAATACATTTCTACTAATGTTTCAGTGCAATCGTATCAAGCATATTTTTATCGTCAAGTTATCATGGATTGAAATGTATATTAAAATAACACTGTGAAAAAAATGGCAATGTATTTTAGTTCTACAAAATTAATACGGTATATAGTTAGTTGATAGCTATTTTCTCACCGTACTATAACGGAGTTCTTCCAAGTAAATGCCAAATCAATCAATACGTTCGATAGATTAATGCATCGGACTATAATCATTGTACAAAATTTAAAAAAATCAATACCGTTTAAGAAAATCTTCGAAATTAATTGTTTAAAATTTTTGATGAATATATCAGTAGTAATGTAATTTTAATTTTGATGTAAATTGTGCCCTCGCCCGTTGCGGCCCTGTCCAATAGGAATAATATTATTGAATACCCCTCGTCCTGGGTTTGAGCTCACTCAAATGTCCAACACGAATTGCCGTAATTGTTGTCAACGATTTTCGTATTAATAAAAACTGATTTGTTTAAATTGGTACAGCGAGAAGCGCTCTTTGGTGAGTTTATTTTCCCTCGTGCCCCCCTCCGTCGCCGCAATTCCCCGCTGCCACTGCGAGACTCACATGCTTATCTAAACACCAAATCAGTGGTTTTAAGTGGAAAATGTAACGTCTATAAAATAAAATATTTTTTTGTACTAATACATTTTTACTGTCGTTCTAGTGAAATTATAGCACAGTACAAAAACACTCCAATATTTAATAACATCATCATGATTTAAAATGTACTCTCACGCGTGGAAATATATTTTTATATATATTTTGCAGTGATATTACATTCATTTTGAATTCGCTGTCTAAATTGTTAAATTATACTTTCACATCGTTATCACTGTTTCACTGGTGAAACAATGATTACGATAAAACTATGTAAACTATTAAACATTTAAAAATCGAAAACTTAAAAAAAATATGTTTTTACTGGCGTTTCAATGAAATCACATTCCAGCATCATTAAATTCAAATATAAGCAAATACGATATTAATTTATGATATCGGTATCGGTGCTTGATGCAATTACATGAAGATGCCGAAAGGCGAAACCCCGCTTGAAAAGTACAACAATTCAAATTTGATATAATAATCGTTTCAGAACATTTATTGAAACCATAATAAACATTATAATGCTAATAGATAAAGTACATTTTCGTTGTCTTAACGAGTAAACTATACTATCACTAGTACATCAGTAACATACATTTTTACTGGAAATTTCAGGGCTTAAGAGTCGTTAAAAAAAACACGTCCTCCGACTTAAAGACAGTTTAATTTCGTCAGGTTTTTTTCCTGCCTTTTCTATTTTTGTGCATATTAATAAAGATTAACCAACCAATGCGTCGAATAGCCAATTTTATTGGGACTCAAATGGGGACCATTTATTTCTTCTTGTTCATCGAGATAACATATTTTTCAAAACTATCTCATCAAAAAAATAGTTATCAAAGTTAAATAGCAAAATTGTGGTAAATATATAATACTTCTGGAAATATAAAATATTATTCTTTCCAGATTAATAAAATCCATATGTATTTTTATTATTGATCGTAAACGTATTTCTTTGATCCATTTGACAAATCCATTTTTGGCGAGACGAAGATAAAAGGGTATCACGGTGAAAAAATAGCAACGTATTTTAGTTCTACAATTTTTTTTATAAGATATAGTTGTTAGCTATTTCGGCTCACGCAATCGTTAGAACTAGATAAGATAGTTCTGACGAGTTCTACCAAGTAAATGCCATTCCGATCAATAAAAAAAATATATTGAATTAAAATAAAATAAATAATGTTCATACACGTAACATAATAAATGCGAAATTTATGCTTTCATCCGAGACACACAATAGTTATTTGGTAATGTGGAAGTTGTTAGTTTTGATTTAGCAAACCGTGTTCCTGCCATTGGTCACGCTGGTGTAACGACAGTGTCTCACGTCAATTCGAAATGTATTATCCTCCATTATCATCAGCCGAGCCAAACAGCTTTGTGGCTTTCCGGTAAATGACGTTAAATTAGTTTGACAAGCGCTGGATTATTGCGCGCTATTTGATTGCATTAAAACACTATTACATTTACTTACCTTTAGAGTGTTGGTTGTCATTTTTTGATGGAAACTCGTTGACATTTTAAACAAGGCTATGGATTCGATAAAACACAAGACTCCGATATCGAAATTGATCAATAAAACGACTCCGTATTTCCTATTTATGTGCGTTAAATTAAAGATTGAACCAAAAAATCCGGAAAACTTTTCATTGAGATATTATTCAAATTTGAATTGTTAAAAATTTGTACGATTCCACGTGTTTTGTCACTAGTAACCCGGGCATCGCCTTTCGGCATCTTCAGGCGTTCTATCGCACGGATGATGCAACAGAACTGACGAAAGAGATATTATTCAAAATCGTCTAATCGAAAGAGTAGAGTTTTAAAAAACAGGTTTTTCCTACTTTTCTTATTTATGTGAATTAAATTAAAGATTACTCAACCAATCCGGCAAATTGTTCATTGAGATATATTGAGATATTTCATATTGGCCAAAAACTTGACTCCGACTATATTTTACTCTTTCCACAATTTTAAAATATAATTCTGTGATTCTATAAAACTGTAGAAATTTTACTAAAATTTAATTGAATTTATTTAAATACACTGCATTTCCACCAAGAAGCGACACTTAACACATTGATTAATATCATTCACATAAACGAAGTTAAATAGTGTAAAAAAAATCATTCAAAATCTTTAAAAAAAAAAATACATTTTTTCGGATTTTTGAATGACGGTTGAACTATAATATCATGCTAATTATTATCCACAGTAAAAATCCTATCTATCGTTTATTTTTAAAAAAATAATTTTCAATATCCTCTCAAACACCATTCTCCGATCTATCGTTTTCGTATAGATTTCATTAAGTTAAAATTTTCGAATGAATGTTTCCTACCGTATCGAAGACAATACATTTCAATATTAAATAAATAATTAACCTTTGGGCAGTTTTTAACGTTTGGTACCGATGAATCAGTGGCTTTCGGTGGGTAAGGTTATTGAACTGTCTGTTGCTCCATCGAGATAATCCTCAAATAACGAATTTAACATTTTTACTCCGAGAAAGGACCTTCCTCATTCTTATGACAACCTAATGTGAAACAAAACAATACGAAATTCAAAAAGGTCGACGGTCTCTCAAATTCTCTTTCGTACCGAGAAAATTTCCTTAATGGTTCGTACAGTTACAAAAATCAAATAAATAAATACATAATGTAACAGTCTTTTTTTCTCTACATTTTTTATGCGTGTTTTTTATAGCTATTTCGACTTCCGCCATCGTCAAAATTATACGATAACTATTAACAACTGTGAATTAAAATTGGTATATCCATTAATTAATCAATCTGTAAACATTCTATTAACTTTACTTTATCATACGTAAGTTCCACCAAATAAATTCCAATTTGATAAATCGATAATGCATAATTTACTATGCTTAACATATTAGAATTGAATTCCACCAAATTAATTACAGCTAAATAAATCTATGTTTAAATATCCTGTGATTTTTACCTTATACAATTTTATAATTCAAAAAATACATAATTTATTATGCTTAATTAATTTTAACAGAGTTCCACCAAATAAATTGTATTTAAATGGATTAAATTTGAATTGTTACATCTTCGTACGATTCCACATGTCTTGTCGCTAACGACCCGGGTTTCGCCTTTCGGCATCCTCAGACATTCTATCACACGGATGCAACAGAACTGATACGAAACCCGAGTCGTTAATGACAAAACACGTGGAATCGTACAGAGTTTTAACAATTCAAATTTGATATTGAAATTCCATCAAGCACATTCATTTGATATCATAAATTATAAACGGATTATGTCGGCAAGTAAATGCCTAAATAATCCAATTCAATGCGCTCATAAATATAATAATTTGCAAGTACATTACCTAATGAATGCCAATTGAATGAATCGATGTATAAAACTGAGAGATTTGTACATTATTAGAATGGAGTTCTACTAAGTAAATGTTAATGTATTTATATACTCTCTTATTTTTACGTTACAAAGTCCTAATCTTCGTTTACCGCATCAACAGTCCGTATGGAGGTCCGTGAGATTCGAATTCTAATCGAATGGAGACGTGGATGTTTACCCTTCGGCTACAGGCCTGAATAAATACTAAAGCGCGTTGAAAAATAAAAAATACCACGTATAAATCTTGCGCATTAAGAACACAGTAAGAGAGAGCGTGTAAGCCACTCGTGTCGTGGCCATACGAAATATATCAAAGATTTTGGTCGACACAGACAAAGGTGGAGATTTATTCGCACAAAAAAGCGCAAATGGACGCGCGGGGGTTTTTCGTTTTTTCCTGCATCCAACAGAGCACTTCGCACAATTTGCGATTTCTCGGAAACTCGGACATCGACTGTCTTTGTAAGCGACTTTAACCTTTCTCTGCTGATTGTGTGAACCCTGGCAATAAGCGCTTGATTGAATTCCTAAAACATCAGCAATAATAAAATAAGCACGCCGGAAATTTAAATCAATTTAAATTGAAAAAAAATCATTTCTTTTATTTAACAGGCCGAAGTCATCTGTGGACTTTAACGTCACCATTTTAGATGATGCTTTTATATTTTTTTTTATACGGTGAAAAAATAGTAACGTATTTTAATTCTTTTTTTTGTCGTTTTTGAGCGAAACCGGTCCTGATCAAAACATATATTGTGGAAATAAGTACTAAAAAATGTAAAATATGAATTGTTACAACGTGTTTGTACGATTCCACATGTTTTGTCACTAACGACCCGGGTTTCGCCTTTCGTCATCTTCAGACATTCTAACACACGGATGCAACAGAACTGAAGTTACTTTGTCAGTACTATGTTTAAACGTAAATTTAAATCTATATATAGCAGCGCAGAAAAGGTACGCAATGCATATTCTGTTCTGTTCTGTTCTTAAAATAGCTATCAACTATATATCTTATAAATTTTGTAGAACTGAAATACATTGCTATTTTTCATCGTGTTATAATTGAGTTCTACAAGTAAATGCTAATTCAAACAATCAGTTGTTTAACTTTCATCTATTCTATTACATGCTTTCGCTAAGTTTTTGATAATCGGATAGGTGGAAGATAGTTTTTAGACAAATAAGGGAAATTAGTAGGTAATATTGGCGTCATACGGAGAGCGAGTAGACTTAATCTCGTAGAAAGTTTTCGGTTACGTGTTATAGATTTTCTCCGCACTTAATTGCACGCCACTACGTATCGGATAGTTGCTCCGTAGACACCCACAATTGTTAAAAAAAAATAGTTACGCCACTGAATACGGTGGTAATTAATATATGGAAAAGCACGTTGAACGTTGGTTGTTTCGATCATTCACGATGAAATATTCCCTTTTGTTCTTCGTTCGTTTATAACTTTAGTATTAAGTTAATTAGCCAATAGTAATTGAAACAATGTTTTAAACTTCTTGTTAAAATGCAAACTTGTTAATTTTACGTTTGTTTACGCGAAACTGCAGTTTCCATTAGCGCTGATTATGGAAAATAATTAACACGAAGTCGTTTCAATTATTGTTAATGCCCATCTTTGAGCACAGTGTTACGTCGTTGTGTTAACGCGCGATCGAATTTTCAAATAAGCCATGCTTGAGAAAAATCAGTCTGACTTCACAATTATCATACATTTGAAAGTTACACATAAAAAATAGACCGATGTACTAAATGATATTTTTGCAATATGACAAAAAAATAGATAAAACTGTTTTTAGTTGTCGATATAACATAATGCCTAATTTTCTGTCGTTGATTTCGCGCGTAAAAGTAATACAACGCCATCTGTTGATTTAAAATTATTAATTAAAGTTTTTGATTCTATAATTAGATCAAGTGAAGGTTGAAAACTCCTTTAGATTGTAATAATATATTTATATTTTTAAATAAATGAGCGTATATTTTTTAAGAATGTGTCGAGACTATGGTGCAGTGGTTAATTTCGTTTAAGAAAGATTAAAGAAAAATTTAGTTTTTACACCATTTTGATACAAAATAAACTTTTGACTTTAATTGACAGATGTCATTATAGTATCATTTTTTATTTATTTTAATGAATATTTCTTTCTTTTTATTTACAGCTCTTCTCGCATCACTAAATCAACTTGACGGAAGACGACAAGCATCAGTACCTGCTTTGGACTATTCTAGATATGTTAAACGGTAAGTCAATAGTAAAATTTGCCCAATAAAAGACATAATAAAGAAATTGATCAGGATAGAATATTCGAATGGATTTTAATATTTTGAATCAATTTTGAAACTCCTCATATTTCATTAAAATATCAGATACTGTCTAATTTTGAGTAATGATTTTTTTATGCGCATAAAGCGTCAAATAGCTTAAGTCCAATTCCATAATACACTTAATCAATTTCTCTTGTCAATAAACCAAGAATTGCCAAATTTTAATAGTAATAATATTTTATCTTACAGCTTTGGTTCAGCCCTGGAATGCGGATCATCATACTGCAAGGATATGGGCTATCGAGAACACTTCCACTGCCTGGACTGCACAACCAGGGTCTTCTGCAAAAAAGAAGAGATGATAAGACATTTCAAGGTCAGTTGTTAATTATCTGTAGTAGTAATATTTTATATGTAAAATATTTTGTAAGAAGGATTGTTGTAACTTTACCTTTTTTTGTATTTACAGTGGCATAAGAAACGTGACGAGTCTCTGGTTCACGGTTTCATGCGTTATTCTCCACTAGATGACTGCAGCGAGCGTGGTGGAGGATGTCCTCACAATAGAAGTCAAACGCACTACCACTGTATCCAAGATGGCTGTGATAAGGTTAGTAAATTATTTTAATTCCAACTTTTAAACCCACAGACAGATGGCAGTTTACAGTGCCAATCTTTAAGCCACGGGTCCCTGTTTCAATATTTTGACATTGTTACAAAGTGTGAATGATATTTAGTAAACACTGTAATAATTTATGATATCGACTGAAGGTGATTGATGGAATTTTGATATCAAATTTGAATCGTTAAAACTTTGTACGATTCCACATGTTTTGTCACAACAACACATGCATCCGTTTGATCACAAAACCTGGGTCGTTAGTGACAAAACATGTGAAATCTTACAAAGTTTTAACAATTCAAATTCAACACTAATAATATAGAAGAATATGTCGAAAGCCGAATCCCGGGTTGTTAATGACAAAACATGTAAAATCGTACAATGTTTCAACAATTCAAATTTGATATTGAAATTCTATCAAGCGTCTTCCGTCAATATCATAAAAAATACTTTATAAATCTGTTGCATCCGTGTGATAGAATGCCTGAAGATGTCGAAAGGCGAAACCCAGGTTGTTAGTGATGAAGCATGTGGAGTCGTACAAAGTTGGAAAACTTCAAATTTAATATCGAAATTCCATCAAGCACCTTCAGTCGATATCATAAATGAAAAAAAAAGCTACTGAATTTATTTTTGAAATATTCAGGGTTAGAATATCATTAATGCATCACAGCACTGGATGGGTTAAGACAATGTATTAATATTATTGAATAATGATAAAATTTACGTTTATTTTAGGTTTACATATCAACATCTGATGTTCAGATGCACGCGAATTACCATCGGAAAGACTCTGCAATACTCCAAGAAGGTTTCCAACGATTCAGAGCAACTGAAAGATGTTCAGCCCCACACTGCGCTTTCAGGGGACAACGTACTACGCATTTTCACTGTCGGAGACCAGGATGTCGGTACACATTTAAGAATAAAGCTGATATGGGTGAGTGTTACGATAAAATAAATTTTTTAAGTTTATTTTCAAATATAACTCTGATAATTCTTGAAATATTTTCGTCGATGTATTGACGTCAACGGAAATGATATCAACATTTTTTGTAATGCAGTTGACTCTTTGTTTGCAGAGAAACACAAAACGTACCACATCAAGGACGAACAGTTGGCAAGAGACGGTTTCAAGAAGTACATGAAGAATGAACCATGTCCTTATAGAGAATGCAGGTAAAAAAAAGTTTTAAATAAAAATTTATTATTTATCATTTCTATCCAGTTTAAATGATTAGACTATTCCAACTGGCATAATTAACTATAACATATATAACTATACATAAATATGTGATAATTCTTCAATTATAGTGGACTGCAATATCAGAGATTCTCTGGAATTTTTTAAGGCAGTTGCATTCATTGAGCAATTATTGACGTCATTATTTTCCTCGTTTTCACAGGTTCAGCAGAATGTGCAATCACATCCACTGCATCAGACCTCGGTGCAATTATGTCCTCCATTCTTCCAGTCAGCTCTTCTCGCACAAGAGGAAGCATGAACGTAAAGACCAAGAGCTTAACTATAGGTAAATATCATTTCTATCCCAAGGTTATTTTAACTGCGTAGAAGAGAAAAGGTCATTATAAGAAACATATCTTTATATTTACAGCCATCCTTCATCATTATTCCAACCGTCTCCTTCCGAAGACTCCTCGTCTCTACACATGAAGATGAAATGCTCGCCTAAACCAATGGGAATGTGCGATCAAGGTGACGATGATTCAATGCCATACTCCATGCAGGTGACGTCACAACTTCCCCCTTTGATACCACTGCAATCAGCCATGGATCTCACATCAGCTGATGCCATGGGTATGGAACATCACCAAATGGCTTTGGTAAGTTATATCAACCTAAAAAAATATTCATCTTTTATTAACTCATAAATTTACAGGAAATCAATTTTTAATCACTACTTAAAATTTAAACAAACATGCCATTTCACATATTGTTTGCTGATATCTCAAATATTGAGACAGCTGATTACAGTGAGTTGATAATTGATACAAAAAAATATATGATATATTTTCATTGCTAAAATTTTAATAGACAAGTTAACACAAGACAATTAAATCCATGTTTACTCTCAATTTTGAGGATATGGTCTCAACTCAGTTGCTCAACTCCTCTCTTTTACAAAGAGAGTTGGGATAGGATACGTCTAATGGTTGGCTATCTACCCACTCTCGCCATGCCTTGTTCTTTAGGATAGGGTGGGTGGAAAACAATTTGTCTACATCACAAATACGTATGCCTTTGAACAAAATCGGTAAGCCCGCTGAAAAAAATTCTCTGACATGTGTATATTTATTGATTTATTTGGCATTTTCTTGGTAGAACTCCATCATAATACAGTGAAAAAATAGCAATCTATTTTAGTTCCGTATACTTAATACATTTTATAGAACTAAAATACGTTGTTATTTTTTCACTGTATTATGATGGAGTTCTACCAAGCAAATACCAATTCAATCGACATATATAATTTATGATATCGATGGAAGGTGCTTGATGGAATTTCAATATCAAATTTAATTTATTACAACTTAGTACGATTCCATATGTCTTGTCACTAATGACCTGGGTGTCGCCTTTCGGCATCATCAGGCATTGTATCACATGAATGCAACAAAACTGACTTGCCTAATTTTTCACCGCGTTATAAATTTTGTAGAACTAAAATACGTTGCTACTTTTTCGCTGTGTTACGTTTATATTTTTTGTTCAATTCAAACAAAAGGTAGACTCACTCGCTTTAATTCATAATAATTTCCTCCGTTTATTCCGATAGAATCATATGGTTGTTGAAGAGATATCCCGGAAGTACATTCACACATTCAGCGGTGGAACTGACGCAGAAGACAAGTGCGGAAAATGCAGTGCTTTCAACAAACATTACCACTGCATGGCCGAAGGCTGCAATATGGCACACAGGTTCGTCAACCAATCATTATACCACTTAGCAAATTTACTTTATCACATTGGTACGACAGCAGTGGTAAAATTACATGGTCAATTAATGATATTCTTTCTTTTCAGCTGTCAAAACACGATGGTGAAACACGCCCTCGAACACGAGCATCAGAACCAAGTGACCGAGGCTTACTTCCAGACTTCCACCAAGGAAGATTCCTGCGGTAGCCCTTCTTGTCACCATATTAGAGAAGTCACACATTATCATTGCACTTGGGTAAGTTGATCTTTTATTTTGTACGATTTCACATGTTTTGTCACTAATGACCCGGGTTTCGCCTTTCGAATAAGTGAATTTCGAATACTGACGTCAGTCATGATGATTGATGCAGTTCTGTTGCATCCGTGTGATAGAATGCGTGAAGATGCCGAAAGGTGAAACCCGGGTCGTTAGTGACAAAACATGTGGAATCATACAAAATTGTAACGATTCATATTTAATAAATATTCATATAATTGTTTTTTTTCCAAAACACCGTATGCTGATATAACAATATTTAAGTATATTAAACCAGACAATAACAAAAAACTATAATTTAAAAATCCATAAAATACAACATAAAATTTGATTGTTTATTGAAATAATATCACATCGCGGACCACTCAAAAGTCTTCGCGGACCACCAGTTGAGAAACTAGGCATTATATGATGGTAAAAAATTCTCTTTTTTTCCCATTCAATAAAGTCTATCCTTTCAATCTCTAATGTCTTTATAAAAGAGAGATTGAACAACTGACATTTATAACAATTGACGAATAAAACTCAGACAGGATCTAGGGTTATCTAGTAGCTCTTGCAACCCTCCTTTTTAAGAATCAAATTGGTTTGCAGGTTAAAAATTTATGAAACTCTCCGTAGTGTAATTCTAACCTATGTTTATGTAAAAAATAACTATGAAGAATTAAATTAATTCTTTTAAATCTAAAATACTAAATTGACCTTTTTTATTGCAGGAAAACTGTGGCTGCATTGTCTTACCATCGGATGACCAGCCCTTCCGCCGCTTAGAACATCACCGACAGCACACCTTGCTCTCGCCGATGTCTCCTCCGTTGAATCGCTTAGCTCACAGTCTGACGCCCAATGCCATCCAAGCGTTGACTCCAGCAGTTGCTCTTCAAGGCTTAAGTCCAGCTGCATTGCAGGCCTTAAACCCGGCAGCTCTACAGGCCTTGAACCAAGCGTCTGTTCCTCTACCGGTTCATCCAGGACCGGCTAATTCGTTGGATGAGATGTTCAGTAGAAAGAGAGGAAGGCCTCCTAAGAATAGAATTGTCGAAGTGTGGGCTGATCACGTAAGTCTATATTCAAAATCAACTTGTTTTATATGCCAAGTATTTGGTATTTCTGCTAATACCGTCAATGCCCTTGTAAAAAAATAAACTCAAGGTCAATTGAGATCAACTCTAGGATAAACAACATATAAAGTAATGTCCAAGGTCACCAATTTATAACGGAAATAAAAAATTGATGTTTTTGGTATTTGAACCCAGATCATCGATACAGCAAATCTCTTGCTATTAGACCATCTTTCAAAGCGGCAATTGTGCTAATCAAAATAATTTATTTTATATTATATAAAATGAAATTAAAGCTCAATGATTTTTTCACAGGCAACACCACAAGCTGTCTTCACATCATTCAAACTTCCAAAAAGCAGCCAATCTTCACTTTCTCAGTCACCGTGCAATGAAGAATTTTCTGTGAGTAATTATTTTAATCCATTCTTTAACACATTGTACATCGGACACTAATTCCGTACACTCTGCGAGCATGGTGTTTATTTAGAGACACGCTCGCTGTACACAATACGGAAATGTCTTAGAACAGTAATTATTCAATAGACATTTTTGTGCACCTGTTCATGAAACAATAGCGTATTTTAAATACACAAAACATTATTCATTAGGCCACATGTTGGACATAGCTTCTTTAAACTATCTTAACCTATTAACTGCCAGTGCAAAATATTTCATCTAGTTTATTGATTGAATTAGCATTTAGTTGGTAGAACTCATTATAATATGGTGAAAAAATAGCAATATATGTTAGTTCTACAAAATTTGTTATATGTTGTAGTTGATAGATATTTTGGCCTATGCCATTGTCAGGACTATTTCTGACGATGGCGTGAGCCGAAATAGCTATCAACTATGTCTTATAAAAATTTTTGTAGAACTAAAATACGTTGCTATTGACACGATGAAAAAATAGTAATGTATTTTAGTTCTACAAAAATTTTTATAAGATATAGTTGATAGCTATTTCGGCTCACACCATCTTCGGCACTATAGTTCTGAAGATGGCATGAGCTGAAATAGCTATCAACTATATCTTATAAAAAAATGTGTAGAACTAAAATACATTGCTATTTTTTCACTGTGTTATTTCAGCTAGCCCTCCACACCAGCAATTTATTATTTGAAAAGGTTAACCCCTAGGTTCCCAACCTGGGTGGGGGTCACAAATTTTTTTGTATGCTTTTGGATTGTATGGGGGGTTGCGGGTCACATGCATTTTATGAAAAGGGGTGGCTACCCGAAAAAGGTTGGGAGCCTATGGGCTAACCCTTTCAAAATTATTTGTAGAATTGTCGTTGTGTGAAGGGACCAATGTATAGTTAATAATTCCAAGAAACTGTTGTAATTTGTGAAACAAACGCAACACACTGGTGAGTCGCCGACGTGCTAGTGGTTAAATTCAATATTGTATTTATAATTTAGTTTAATTTTTTTCAGCGCACTCGCTTTCCAAACTTTGAATCGTTCACGGGAATAGATTCATGTGCACCTCACCATCCATCCTGCCGTCTACGTTCCTCACGCTCTCATCTTCACTGCGCTCGATGCAACCATTCATCGGACGATCACACAGCCATGGAACAGCACACCAGAGATGTTCATTCGACTCCTCGATTATTAGACGGTTTTGAGCACTGTACGGGGACAAGTGACGCATGCCCCGTACCTTCAAGTGTACGATCTGTTGGACTCAACGTACACTTTCACTGTGATGTCTGCGGGCAGGTTATTATTCAGTACGCGGCACTACCTGGACATAAGCATAACAAAGGGAATCAAGAGTCTGAAGCCGAGGTTAGGGATTATTCGATGAAGAAGGACTCCAGTTCAATGGACGGTTTTCATACGGCCAGTTTATGCATCGTCAAGAGTGAAAATCCCGATACTGATATGGGCAGTGTTTCAGGTTGGTTTGAAATGAATTATTAACAATTTATATTATTCAGTGATATAATTGTTTGTTAACATTTAAAAGAAAAGTTGAATAAAATATATTAATAATATTATATCTGAAATGTTTGATCACTATTAAAACTTGGTGGAAAGGCATTTTATTACAAAAATGACAATTTGAATTCTAATAATCGAACGTTATTTTTATACAACGATTATATCAAATTTTGCTCAATGTTAACACTTTCAATTGGTGATATTGAATTGTATTTCATTCAAAGAGAAATATTCAATGTTTATACTTAATTAACCACTTAAGACACTAGTAATGATTATGCCCATAAATGCCATTACGAGGATATTTTTGAATATATAATACATGGTTTTTTTTTAAATAAATTCAAAGCAGAGACATCTATAAAATGTCATCTGATTTCTTAAATATTCAAATACTGAACCGTTCTCATGTTATTTACTAATAAAATTTAGAATATATTTCACCAGAAATGTTACGCGATACCTTCGAAAGATACAAAATTCATTAATTCTGTTATATTTTTTCTTTTTGTGTGACAACTTTAAAAATATTAATTTAACTTAAAAGAACTAATAAAGAACCATGTATTAAATGATCTTCTGTATTAAAATTTTACATTACACTAATCTACACAAATTGTATTATATTATTTAATTTGTGAAAATAAAATATCTCTTTTCCCTACCAGCAGTGGTGAAAGCAGCTGGAACCTTCTACCCCTCGTCTCATGACAGATCTGCTGTATCACCGAGGCCAAACTCCGCTACATGTCAACACTGTTTGAGACCCCGGGAATCAGGACACCTTTGTCCGCAGATGCTAGCTGCCCATCATCACAACCAACAGCCTGCGGGATTCGATAGCCCTACTCCAGGATTGGCCGCTACTAAGGTAAGATAGCATAACATAACATACAATAACTCTCGAATCTTCCTATATTTTTTTTTAATATTATTATTGCATTTTTTAAAACTTTGATAATATTTCAGGAAACATTGGAAAGAGAGTACCCTGAAATTTCCATCTTACCTTCGACTGCATCTTCGACTCCATCTCCTTCAGCTCAGCGTCAGACTAATCAATCTTCGTCCCAGGGACAGACTCAAGGAAACCAGTCACAAGCACCTGGTCAGGCGGTCCATAGCCTTTTATTACAGCAATATCTTGCTCAAGCGACTACCGGGAAACCTCCTCAAGGACTCCAAGACCATCTCAAGTATCAGCAACTTGGAGTACCAGGTCTTTCGCCATCACAACTAGCACAAATGGCGTTTCTCAGTCACAGGTTTGTAGAGCAGCTATATATATATTATATAAACCAGAATTTATATTTAACTAGCGTGTGCCCGGCATGCGTTGCAATGCCATTGCATAATTGATTTCACAGTGAATGTTACGTTTTGAAATTCTCTTGTGAAAAATAAAAAAAATTGATTGATATAATACTATTATAGGAATTCTAAAATTAACTCTTTCTATATCACACACGATTTATACGTAATATTTATTTCAATTGACAGAACGTGTCATGCGACATAAAACTAAAACAAAAGAAGTCGGTAAAAATTCAAACATTGAAATACTTTATTTGAAAATCGAATTTTGTTTCAAAATATTCAGTACCTACTTAAATACCTACAGGCGAGTGCATGTGACAGCGTTGCTATGGATGCAATGTTCAATGAATGGCCGTTCTGTATTATTATACAATAGTCTTGTATGAAAACATGTTTTTCGTAAATATTCAATTAATTTTTGTAATCAAATCAATATCCTATCCTTTGCCCGGTAGTCTAAGCAATAATTCGACAAAGTTTTATCGCAATTGGATTAATGGTATAGGAGTTTATAAAGGACAGACAGACAGACATTCATTTTTATATATATAGATGATGATTTCCTATTTATATAAATATATATTATATTTTACAGATCTCCATTCCCGCTTTATCCCGGTATGATGTATCCACCCGAGCTATTAATGGATCAATCCGGTCTTCTTTCTTCATCGCCTGGAATCTCATCATCATCTATAGTCAAGAACGAAAAAGATGTTGACCTAGCAGGCAAAAGGTGGTTATAACCAAGTATTAATAAATGTGATATATTTTCATTTCTTTTGACTCGATGCAAGCTATACCATTTTGTAGACGAGAGCATATCTCTTGAAATCATAGTTATATTGTAAAATATTAATGGCTTTATATTTAATTTAAAAAGAGCTTTGTATGTCAAATGAAACATGAAACACTGCAGAAGCATTGTTGTGAAATACAATATACATATGATTCTATATATATACTTTTGATACTAATCTTGAATAAACAGATTATCTTCAATCTTCATAAGTTAAATTTAAATTGTTGAACTTCTATGTCTATGATTCTACATGTTTTCTACACTAATGACCCGGGTTTCGCCTTTCGACATCTTCAAGCATTCTATCACACAGATGTAACATAACTGACAATTTAGTCAAATCAGAAATATGCGAGAGTGTACAGAGTTAATCAATTCAAATTTGATATCGAAAAATTTAAGGCACCCTCAATTGATTTGTTAAAATAATTGAATGTTTACCTTAGAAATTATGATATCGACTGAAAGTGCTTGATGGAATTTCAATATCAAATTTGAATTGTTAAGTTCTGTTGCATCCGTGTGATAGAATATGTCTGTAGATACCGAAACACGAAACCCGTGTTATTAGTGACAAACAAGTGGAATCGTATATACAAAGTTTCAAACATTAAAACAAGAATTTGATTTTGAAACTCCATCAAGCACCTTCAGTCGATATCTTTAATTACTCCATAAGTCAATTGAAAACCACACTACTGAAATATTTGTTCATTCTAATTAATAAATTTATCCCATTACATTCTGAATGAAGATATATTCTTTCGAATACAATATTGAACAATCATGTAAACTTTAATAATATAAAGTATAAAAAATATTAACAATATATTTCAATTAACATAGTTACGTTTCTTTCTCCATAGAAGCCATGCAGCGCGAGGCGTTCCTAGTATGAGAATGCTAAAAGACGAACCAATTCCTGAGGGATATCTTCGATTCCGTTTCAACGAAGATTGCAAGTACCAGCACTGTGGATACAGGTAAATAAACAAAGTGTAAAAAACTTTAAATATGTAAAAAACTATTCAATTTATTTCAAGCATTCAAAACTTGAACGATTCAAAGACATAAACCATTCAAATAAATTAATTTTCTGTTATAGGGAACATCAGACTCATTTCCACTGCACCAGACGAGATTGTGGATACTCATTCTGTGATAAGACGAGATTTGTTCAACACACAGCTAGACACGAAAGGTATAATATATATTTCATAAAATGCCATTTTACACTAAATGTCACTTTGCAAAATGGCCGTATATTTTCTAGTAAATAAAATTAAATAACAACACTTTGAGTCGCTGAAACCATGTACAGTTCCACATGTTTTGTCAGTAACGACTCAGGCAATCTATCACACGGATGCAACAGAACCAACACACAATTAAACTGCTAGCATCGGTTATATACCAGAGGAGTTAACTACCACAAAAATACAGACCTTAAGGCTAGGATCCAAACAAACAACTGAAATAATTATCAACACTAAATACTGTTAATGAGTCTTTGATAATAATAATCAACTATCATTAAAATGCAATTATGTAGTTTTAGAGCTAGAAATACCTTCGTAATTAAAATTTCTGGATAAAGGTGGGAATTAAGCATCAGGTGACATAATATAAGAATTTAATTTACGTGATTATTGGATCATTAAACAAATCTCAATGGATTATAACAAGGGGGAATTGGGAAGACTAATTCCCTATAATTCAAATTTGATACTGTAATTTTGTTAGGTTAGGTTAGGTTAGGCACCTTCAGTCGATATCATAAATCACTTTCAAGTGATATTGTAGTAACATTAGATTCAAACAATAATGGTGGGCTGTGGGAATAAATAAACGATCATTCTTGTTGTTAACAAAATTCTTTATTATAATACTTATTTTTCATTTAAAGGCTGGACACACTGATGGGGGGAGATTTTCAACAGTATCGGGCAAACGTTTTCTGCGGCCGACAAGACTGTGCACATGCAACCAATTTCGGTAAGAAACACTTACAAAAAAAATCCGAGCCATACGTCAACGTAACAAAAAATGAATCAATATTTACACTTACATGAAAGTTATCTATGATACAAGTCATTCAATTTGTTTTTTCTCCTTTAGGCGCAACCCAGAACAAAGCGTCCCATTTCCACTGTCTGAAATGCGAATTTGTTTGCACCGACACTAACAAGGTGGTTGCTCACAGGCGGCAACACCAGAAGATGGATTCCATACAAGCTGCCGGTTTCGAAAAGTTTTCCAACAATAAAAGTTAGTAGGTATTATTACATTATTAAATAATTTTAAGTACATATTGATTATATTTTTTAAATTAATTTGAGATATTTCTCTCCAATAAATATCTCAATTTGTTTGCTTGATTTGTTCTGACAAACTCAATCATATTGCTTCAAAGCAAATATTATTCAATAAATTGAGATGGTCAATTAAAGTGTGTTCTGAGTTAATACTCGTAAATCTAAGAAGTTAACATACAAGCAAACTTTTATGTTGAAAAGTAACTCCTTTGTGTGTGATAATCTCCCTAAATTAGAAGGATATCAGGCCGGAATCAATTTTTGAAATAGTAGGGTTAACTCGTACCACGCAGCTGTTTTTCATACAAATAATTTTTTTCATTTCTTTCCATATAGAGTTATAAATAGAGCAATAAAAAATAATTGGGTTGACTTTTATGGAAGCCAGATGCATTAGAAATGTTTCGCAACATTAAAAAACACAAAGAAATGCCCTATGTTGTCACAATCACGTTAACAAATATATCCCTAATAAATAACTCACTCGTAAATCGCCATTACCGTGACATAATGAAGCCACTAATCAAACTTAAATGAACAAGCGCCATTACTGTCACGTGTCATGGAGTGTCCCTTTGCGATGCTGTGAGATTAGTGACATGGCGGAGATCGCGATAAATTTAAATGGTTCAAAAAATCAATGTTTTAAACATCTAAACCTAATACTTTTGACAAGTGTATGGAGGTGACTGTAGCATGACAAATTAGGTGATATTTTGAAACCAAATCAGTCCTACATGCAAAAGATTGCCTGTATTACCGACGTTTAAAAGCTCGCGTGTCATACTTTGAGACGTTCGCGAGGAAAGGTTTAGTAGCAATCAATGGAACGCATATAAATATATATTTTGTACACTGTAGTACTGCATTAGAATTGGTGGCCACTGAGCGTATTTTACGCTTGGCATTGAAGAGGTTAAGTTCTTACTAATGTTGATTTTAATTATTTACAGGTTGCGGATTCGATCCCCAGTGTCTTCATTGCAAGAAACAAACCCATTATCATTGCCTACAATGCGGCTTTGCCGTTCTCGGATTATCACAGATGACATCTCACAAATATCGGCACCAAGAAAATGCCCAGACGGGGGCTGGCACCAGCGGAACATCTCTAGGATCGTTCGCAGTGAAAACAGAAAACTGCAATACCAGCAGGTGAAAACTGTATGTGTTATAAACATAAAGCAATAATCGATATTGTTCCAAATGAAGACAATAAACAAATTAATTAAGTTATGTTCTAAAATGACAGTGATCGATTAAGTGATTTCACCTTATTTTATGTAAATTAATATGATTATAAAAATTAAAGCAATAAATGTCAATTATGTCATATTTGTAAAGTACAGAAGACTCTCTGATAACGTCAATTCCGACAGCATGTTTTAATTTGTGCCCAAATTTTGACTTCTCTCTGATAATATGATAAATTATTGAAGTAATAAAGTCATGTCAGTTCTGTTGCATCCGTGTGATAGAATGCCTGAAGATGCCGAAAGGTGAAACCCGGGTCGTTAGTGACAAAGCATGTAGAATCGTACAAAGTTGCAACAATTCAAATTTAATAAACTCATACTTTCACGCTAATGCTTCAATATTTCCATCTCTTTATCACCTGATCATATCAAAATAGTTTGGCATAGAGGGGGATAGATTTATTACATTCATAACTATAATAAAGTATTAGTGAAATTTTCAGAGTGTCCACGCACAACTGAAAGATTTGTATACTCTAAAGCGAGATAAAGTGAATTTGATATACTACTTTTCGATCATACGCACGTTTTTAAGGCACACATATCTGAAAAAGTATCGTTGAGAATAACTTGTCCCCTATCCACCGTATTATCAGCGAGTCTACTGTGAATATAATGACTGACATTGTTTTGAAAAATGTAATTGAAAAAATCATTGAGTGACGTATGAATTTTGCATTCAATATTTTGTTTGTTGATATTTCTGTTGACATTTACGAATGTCAACTGGATGAAAAGAAAAAAGTTTTAGATGCTAATTTTTTGTAATTTTGCCAAAGGGTGATTGTAAGGAAAATGATTTAGTGAATTTATTTTTAATTAATAATATAAAAAAAACCAACCAGACAAATCAATTTGTGCCAACGGAAATTGATATATATCAATTAATGGATTTTATACCTTCGAGTATAAATTAATGTAGTTTTGTACTAAATTATTTTAATATTGCGATGATGTGATCGAAGAACTGTTAATTTTATGAATGTCATGTATATTTTGAGTGACATTACAGGCAATACTTGACAACGTTCATTCAATTAAGACTACAAATTGATAATGACATTTCAGAATGACCTTACATGTATGTAAACTTTAAAGTTGGTCAGCTTTGGACAATTATTGTAACATAACCTAACATTAAAAAACAATGACATTGTTTGTGTTTTACGAACAAATGTTGTAAATATATCAAATAGTTTGGTTTTGACCTGAGTTTTGTAATATTTTATAAGTAAAAATGAATCAATTGATTGTCAACTTTAAAAATTGATCCAATTAGGAACTTTCTAGAACCAAGATCCTGTGAATTTGTCAAAAAAAGTTGTGTGATTTTATATAGTTATTTTTCGTTGCATTCTTTTTATCCCTAGTATTATTTTTATTCTAAACAACGCCATGTATATTACACTCCTAATTATCTGACTGCTAACGGCTCAAATGTTGAGACAACTGTTGATAACTTGATTGAGTCAAAAATAGAAGCGAGTCAAAACGATTGTATAATAGCTCATTTTTGTATTGAAATATAAAATATCCTGATAATAAACATAAGTTTTTTAAACACCAACATTACTGAATTATTTTTTTTAAATATTAATGGATAAAATATCCTTTACCTGGCTCCGCAGGGAACAGTTTAAATTTTTCATAATTAACAATACAATTTTTCTTTCGATATAGTTAATCAAAACACAAAAATTTTAAGATTTGTATAAAAAACTGTAAATAAATTTTCACTATAATTCACAATTAAATGTACATTATAAAAATATTATATTTGACATATCAATTTTTTGGTGTTTCGGTTAATATGTAAATAATTAACATTTAAATCTACAATAAAACAATTATTATGACGTATTGTTGTTGAATGAAAAATGTAGATATTTTTTTACGGTACAATGTGGTGATTTTTTTTTATCAAATTTTTCTTTAAAGTATTATTTTCAAACATCACTCAAAAGAAAAATAATTCATTGTCAAATCATTGTGCCATGCAATTAATTTACTCAAGTATTAATATTATGTAAATTAAAAAAAAAGTATACTAAACCACGATACTATAATCACTTTATTTAGTTTTAAGGAAAACTTATTTTTAAATTATTTATTTCTTGAATGAACCTACCTTATAAATTTACCTCTTCCATTCCTAATGTGCCAATAATTTTATTTATGCATGTTATCATTTGTTTTGTTTTTTTTCTCTTCAATATATCCACTAAGAGGCCATAATTTTTTACTCAATTATAAATAAGCTATTAGTAATATTGGTTTGTGGCATTGTAAATAAAGTGAAGTCATATTCTCAGACGTATAAATCTATAAAACAGAAAATGCATTAAAAAATTTGTATGTATTATAATATATTAATGCCATCTGTGTTCTTATAAACAAAATGCCATTTTGTTTTTATTTTATTCAATATAGCCATAAACCCTTAGTGTAATTAAAGATATCAAAATGGTATAGATTTCTTTTAAGATCATTATAGAAACATGTTTCTAATAACCTATTGCACTGAAATTTGGACATAACGGTGGCATTGTTTTTTCAGTTATAGCTTGAATGCCACTATTCCGAGTCATTAAAATGTCCAATCATTTATAATTGGACATTATTTTCTCTAACTTTTTGCATTCAATGGTAATGCTTATTAATTCTTCATTTATTATCAAAATACCAATCAAACTGTGTACAACTATTTTGTTTAAAATTAAATAACATTAAATAGAATATGACTTTACCAATCATTTATTACATTAATATTTCATTCTGGATATTTTTATTGTTACAAAAATTATCAGGCGTAAAATAAATTTACATTTTGTACAAAAATTAACATTAGAACTATATGTCACTTGAGACGTACTATATTTATTTAATTTTTGAGGCTGTTAATAAAAAAAAATTTGGTCTCTAAAAAAATTTAGAAAGTACCTTGTATTAAATATTGTGCCATTCGGTGACTAAACAAAAAATGTATATAAATATTAAATATTCGACAATAAAAATGATAAATTCCTTGGGGATTTTTTAAAAATATTTTTTCATTCGATTTCAGCAAAATTTAAAAAAAAACTTTAAAAATTTATGATTCATTTAACACATGCTGATTCGTGAAAAAAAGACACTACATGTTTCAAATTTAAATTTTATAACTGTGAATGATTTTTTTATTCACTAAACAATTTATTGTGGTACTCTTGTTTATTCATATATTTCAAGAATAGTACAAACAATTTTATTTTTAATAGATTTTATAAAAATCTTTCGATATAATTTAATATATTAATTATCATAGTTTATCGATCAATAAAAATTACTGTAAGGTTTCCATAAAACTTGGAGAAATATAAGTCTTTCAAAAGTGTGTTTCATTTTATTTGTAATATAATTTATTCTAGGTGGAATTTTAAAAAATAACATATACATTTCGATTAATGTAAATGTACACGTGTGAACTTGGGAACCATGACAGATGGGTTTTGTAAATATTTATATCATTTAAGATGGGAAAAAAATTGAGCACAAATTTGAATTATATTACGTAGAGATTTTATGAAGATTTAAATTTTCTGATTAGGTATTAAGATGGATGGGGTTTTAAAGTGCGATTCAAAAGAAATGATTTTTTTAGACGAGATTTTTGATAAGATTTTAAAATAATAATATATTGTATGTAATTGATGATGACGATTTAAAATAAGCCTTAAAATATACCGTGCCTAAAAAGAGATCGATAGAAATAGAAATAAAAAAAATATATTTATAAAAATCTATTTTTTTGCATGGAAAATGTTTGAATAAATGACAATGTGACACTTGTACTGATAATATTTTAGGTATTTTATTCAAATTAAAAAAAATCTTTTTTTTTTTTTTTAAACACAATTATTTTTAATTTTGTTTTCATTTAATAATAAAATACATTTTTGTAAATAAAATATTAATTTTACATATTCCTACAAAAAATGATTTCTTATCAGTATAATTTTCAATGGCCGCATTTTAAATCACAGATGATTATCTGATATACAAATATCATAATAAATGTATTTTATATTTAATATCACACAAATTCAATTGTAGTATATATTTGTTATGTAAAACAGTGTGTTGCACCTTATCCTCAAACCAATTAGCGTAAAAATGTCAAACCATCCAATATAGTCACATAGTATCCATCCACTTTGTCGCAAAGTGTCTCAGATTTTTTTGTACTGTAGTTAACATTCCATTTACCATACCGCCATCTTTGTTCTATGTCATGTACCAGTGTGTGGTTTTATCGAACACAATGCTGCCAACATGATTAATGAATTTACGAGTAATTCAAATATAAAATATTAAAAACATTGGTCAAATTCTAAGTTTTGATTTTGTGCACAATTATTTTAGTCACGTTGGCAACATTGTATGTAATTGTTCCATAGATAATTTAATTAATATTTAATAGTCTTTGATCACAAATAGATGAACCGTTTTTCACCCAATTGTGCCATATATATAAATGAACAATGTGTCATAACTTTAGTGTTTACAAAATAATAAATGCCACAAACAGACAATTAGTTTTTAACATTACGCTCAATTAATTGTATTGAAAACTATTTCAATATACCTGTTTTCCATCAGTAGAAATAATCTCAATCTCTCTTGTGTATTACTTTTGTGTTATTTTAGCCATTTTGAAATTCCTGTGAAATACAATATGTCGTTTGTAAAACTGATTTATTACTTTTGTATTTAATTCTTAAATATTTATATTTAACCCTTTGAGTGGTGAGTTATGAGTACTACGCTCTATAACAAAGTTTCTCAACCGGTGGTCTGCTGAGATTTTTGGGTGTTTCGTGAAGTTTTTTGGGTGAGCTGAAACGATCGAATTTTATGTTGTTTATTTTGAATAAAAAATCAACTACATAAATATTTATACTTTATTCCAATGTTAAGGGTCTGCAAAATATTTTTGGACCCTTTGGTGGTCCACGCATATCTAGATAAAATATTATTTATTGTTTACATTATTAAATAGTTTTTATAATTCTGAAAGGTATATGTAAAATATTAAATTATTTTCAAGAAACTATGAATTTCAATTCGGGCTAAGATCTTTATTGCATTTAGTGCCCGAGAAGGATTGTAAATGAACTAAAATACAATTATTTATTTAAAAACTAACTGTCAAAAATTATAAATATTTTAAGCATCTATATCTGTTTAAGTAATAATTAATTTACTTAAAAATATGATACTGTCAATTAAAAAAAACAGCACTCCTCAAAGGGTTACAAAATATGTATAATAAATGAGCTTGGGAATATTATATCTGTATTCAAGACATAATAATCGTTTCATATCTGTTTTTCAGATCTGTTCGTTTTTATCTGTCAATTTATGAATGATAAAATTTTAACTCCAAAATGTCACTGGTGATTGCCATTTTCGATCAAAAAACAACAATGCAACTTAAATAAAATCAAATTAGCAGTGTGCCAATTATCTCGTATTAAAAATTCATGTGTCATTAAAACTTTGTTTTTGAATATTTATATGTTGTACTAAGTGTCATATAGGCGATTATTTAGATATATATATTATATATATATATATATATATATACATAGTATTATATTATAAAAGTCATTTTATATGATATGACGTTATTTACAGAATTATATAGAAGCAGTATTATTTTAGAAAAAAATTGTTTTAATTATCAATACCCAAAACCTCATTCCTAAGCCCAAGAAACAAACTACCTTTTTACATTGCAACTATACATACCATAGTGATATATGAATCTCCCACCTGGGGATACGCGATGGTAAAAAACATTTTAAAACGTATTGTGAACAATCATAAATGTTCCATATGTTCGTAATGACAATCTCCAATGAGGATTCTATCTGGACCTTATCAATTAAATTATCAAATAAATTTTAAAATCCCATGGCGGAACACTATCATAAACATTTATTGGAAACCTCAACTCTTTCGGTGCCTAGATCGTAAAAATATTTCACTAACAATAAGCTGTGTTTGAATTGTTAATACTTTGTACGGTTCCACATATTTTATCACTAGCGACCTGGGTTTCGCTTTCGGCATCTTCAGACATCGAACGGATGCAAAAGAACTGACGTACAATAAACAGTTAGCATCGTCTATTTACCAAAAATATTTATTAAAGAAAAACATAGACTCCAAAGGCAAGAACTAAATGGTAGCTAAAGCAAATTTAATAATATTGATCTAATAATAACAGGTTGGCAACTAAGTAATTGCGGATTTTGACCAATAACCTTTTGCCATCTTTCAGGAAGCATCATAATCCCATGTTCATAAAACTTCTGGTTTTTATTAGCAAAAAACTGAATCAAGTTTGATGACGATTTGACATCATCATCATTATTGAACTTTTTACCATTCAAGGAGTTTTGTAAAGATCGAAACAAAAAGTAATCAGATGGTGCAAGGTCAGGACTATATGGTGGATGTGGCAAAACATCCCAACCAAGCTCTAATAATTTTTGCCGAGTGGCCTGAGATGTGGGTGGCCTTGCATTTTCATGATGGAATACAACACCTTTTCGATTTGTCAATTCGGGCCGCTTTTCTTCAACTGCATTGTTTAATTTCGTTAGTTGTTCAACGTAGACATTAGAATTGATCGTTCGGTTGGGTGGTAAGAGTTCAAAGTAGACAATTCCTTTATAATCCCAAAAAACTGATAACAAAACCTTCTTCTGATGAATATCAGCTCTTGATGTTGTTTGAGCTGGTTCACCTGGCCTGTTCCACGTTCTTTTCCGCATGATATTGTTGTAAACAATCCATTTTTGTCACCATAAACAGCACATAATTTCTTGTGAGCTTGCGATGCGTTTATCAAACGTCGCAAACCTAAAAATTCAACTGGAGCCATCTATTAAAATCCGCAATTACTTAGTTGCCGACCCAATAGTTAACACAATTTCCTGTGATAATTTTCATTAACGATTAAAATTGTTGACTAAGCATTCTTGAAAGTATTTCACAACAAATAGTAATCAACTATCATCAAAATATTATTGGGTTATTTTTTTCTTTAATAAATACCTACTTATTTCAATTTGGCAAGTAACAATTAAACATCTAAAGGCAAAACCCGGGTCGTCGGTAAAAACATGTGAAATCCTACAAAGTTGTAACAATTCAAATTTATTATTGAAATTCCATTAAGCATTTTCCGTTGATATCATAAATTTAAAAAAAATAGCTATGTATTATCAAAACATCCAAATTGCTATAAATATTATTAAAAACAAATAGCCTATTTCAATTTATTGAAATAGAGTCAAAATGGGACTAAATATTTTGTGAAAAAATGTCATGTGTTACACTGTTAAACATTTAAATTTTACTCACTTTTAATTCTCCATTTATACACTGTTATCACAAAATTTACACTATATGGTATGTGTAAGGAACTGGACTGGTCAAAGATTATGAACAAGTCCACAAACTTCATCAAACTGTACTGCTAATACTTTTAAAATGTTCCTGAATCCTTTTGTGACCACCTAGCACAACACATTGATTAAGACTAAATGTTAAGTAAACAAACCAGACTGATGAATAACCAAGCAATGAAACACCTACCTGTTTACACATTTGTGACAATATTTTATCACCCTGAAACCATGTCGGTAAAATCGGCATCTTTAAAATTGACATTCCAATGTTTGTAGAAATAGTCCATAGATGGCAATATACGTATTTTATAAGAGTTTAATTAATTTTCAAAAAAAGGCAAGAATTGCAACCAATATATGGAATCGAGAACTTCATTTTATGAAAAAATAAACATTATTGATTTTCTCAATCTGCCTAATTTATAGTTTGCTATACGTATTTAAATTTCCTACTGATATGTATGATTGTAAACAGCATTAATTATTTCATGTTTGAAAAAATACTGACTAAATTAACGAATGTGTTTTGCAGCCATGAGGAAAATAACAAAAATAAACATAAATATACAAACCAAAGATATATTCAGTAAACAATTTATTGAACACATTTCAAACAATAATATCCTTGACATACTGTCAAAATTAATTACATTTTTCACATTATTAATTAATTAAACGTCTCCCATTTAAGCATTATCAATTAAAATTATTATTAATATATTAAAATAAACTTAAATTCTACAATAAACAACTCACAGGTTAGTCTCTGAATAATTAATTTTAAAAAATTAGCACATCAAATAAATCATACAAACTTATGAATTCAGCGTTTATTCTTTTTTTTACATAATTCTTATTAATGTATTAATAATTATGTATCTATAATAATTTATTAACATTTTATCTTAATTTAGAGAATATATTACATAATAAATACGTATTTAATAATATTTTAATTAAAACACGTTATTTATATATGATAAACATGCCACAATTTATTATTAATATGGTAATTGCCAAACTGATTCTCAAAAATATCAAAGATTAGCAATGTCAAAACATTCAATTAAAAGCTATTTATTGTATAAAAAACAATATTCTCCATATGTTTGTTGAATGTTAACACTACTGTTGAAATATCGTTTATGTGGTTCAATGGAAGATGTCATTTTCAAATTTCAAATTGCAATACTCGATTACTATATAACATAATTTACGATATCCACTGAAGGTCCTTGATGGAATTGTAATATAAAATTTGTACAAATCCACATGTTTTGTGACTAATGATCCGGGTTTCACTTTTCAGCATAATCAGGCATTCTATCACACGGGCGCAACCAAAATGACGAACATGTGGAATTGTACAAAATTTCAACAATTCTAAAAATAAATTGTAAAATGTATGCCAATACTAATTTACATGATTTTTGTTACGTCATTCCATTAAGATTTAAACTATAAATTTATTTCAGTACTATTAGAATTCTGATAATAAATAATTAAAACACCCTTTTATCATAATGACACTAATTCAAATAAATAAAGCATTTATAATTTTAGAACTACTTCCACTTTTGGTTCCAAACATATAATATACGATACCTTTCTCACATATCTTTTAACCCATTTATCTAACACCATATTTTTTACATCTCCCAACTTACATATCAAACGGATTGATGTCAATAAAAAGACAACAATACAGACGCAGTGAACAAATGTCATGTGAGACTTTAAAATTGAAATATAGCAAAACATAATTCTACAATACCTTAAACAGTTATATATGTTAGATGGGTGCTTCATTGAAGAAAAGGATAGCAATGGAATTTAAAATAATGTTGCAGGATTCAAAAATCGGCACTTCGTATTTCCCACACAAAATACAACTGTCAAAAATCAACATACACCATAAATAAACTGAAGCATTATGTTTTTGAATACAATAATAGGTTTTCATAAACAATTTATTCAAAAGCAATATACCAAATAATCAATTAATGCAGGCAATAATTATAATTACAAAATATAATAATTTGGAAATAGTATTAGCGAAATCGTGTTTTATTTATTTAAATACGTCACCTTTTCACCATAAAGTGACAGTTAATATCTTAAAAATAAATAGTGACATCTATTAATTAAAAGTATTATTAATATAAATTAAAGTAAAAATACAGTAAATTGATAAAATCCATCTTAGCATTATGTTTCCCCAATATTACTGAGTAATCTAAATTGTTAACAAAAAAAATATTTTAATCAAGTTTTATTGTAAATTTATTTTTTAAGTGTCAATTCTGGCAGTTACATTTTTTTTTAAATTTAAAAATCACAACCTTAGCAGAAATAATATTTAGATAAGCACATTCATGATAATAGCCATAATTGAATACAAAAATGATTATTTAATATCTGGGGAGTAATGTTAAAAGTGCCTATATCAAATTTATCGACAGTTTATTTTTTATTGCTGAAAAAAAGGCGTCGACGTTTTATCATGTATCCAATATAGATAGCACAGATGACGGTGATATTTCCAATACTAATAAATCTCAAAATTTGAATCGATTATCTCTACATAGTTATTTCTTTGCGTAAAATATTATTTTGACATAGTCAACTGAAAAAAATTAACAAATAAATTTAAATTCTCTCTGGTATTTAAGTCAAAATGGCGAAAATCAGGTATAAGCACTTTTAGCACAAGTCCCCAGATATATTGCCTATATAACAATAATATACATTCCGCAATAAACACTTTTTTGAAGACTTTATTTACATTGTCTAATTTACTTAGAAAAATTGTTCTTTACTGATTCTTAGGAAAACTTTTTATTAGAAAAGCTTTTAAAAATCACATCATCAATGTTATTTACAGATCAATCATAAACAATTATGTATAAATACATTATATACAAATAATACTTACTTTATTTTGATGGGAAGACTCTGATTGTTATATAATTATACCTGTCAGATTCTGTTGTAAATTTTATTGAAAGTTTTTATGACTGGCAACATTGAAGTCATATTTAAGACAATATATCTTCTGTATAATTTTTAATTTGTATTTACAGACATGTAATACGTATATAAAATGATAAAAAACAAAAAATATATTTAATTATAAAATAATTGAATTTTTAACGAGACAAGAAATATAAAGGTAAATTGTACTGTATATTTCTTGTCCCTAGATATAAACTGTCATTATAACAGATTGATCATTTAATGAAATAATCTTATATATAAAATAAATAGAGATTCTTGGGTAATTTGACTAGCACATAAATATTATACAGGGGATAAAAGCAAAAAATGTGGAAGATTTAAATATTATTTTAATTAAAAATATTAATCATTGTCCAATTATACAGTTGTATATAAATGATATCGCTCAAATGCAAAAATAATGTATTTATATTTTTTAAATGGTTTTAATTTCCATGTGTACAATTAAATACAAGTTAATGTTTTTTGACGTGGAAATAAAATTAACATAAATATACTTGTTTATCTCAATTTGAAACTGCCTTTTATAACTATCTTTGGTTTATAAAGAAAAGTTAATTTCTTTCGATTGATTATTCAGTATTGAATTACCGAGAAACGTCCAAATCTGCTTTTGAGTGATATTTATTTATTATTTTAACAGAAGTATTAAGTATAATATAAAATGAATTAATATAGTACAGTAGTTGAGAATATATAATATAAAAATTGAAACATAAGTTAGTGTATGCTAATGTATTAAGTCTAGACTTTGGCAAGCCAAAATATAGTAACACTCAAAGAAAAATTTGATTAAAAATCAGAAAATGGCACAACGTTACGAGTGCCAATGTCGTCGAATGTGACAGGCCTGTAATAGTCCTTGACTTCACCCCAACCGCGAGCAGCAGTATTGTAGTTCTTTCCGCCCCATAAATTCTGTCTCTGGGAGTCGTTCAGCGGGCTGTATGATTCGTTCAGTTTGGTCTGCGGCAGAGGAGAGAGAAGGAGTGTGTGTTGGGTGTCGATGGGGGATACGGACGGGAACGGCTCCATTTTCGGTAACGTGTTAGTGGGGCGTAGGGGTGGTACGCTGGGGCCTGCTCCTCTCGGCATAGTGGTGTACTTTGTCGGGGGGTAGTTCTTTTTGGGAGCTGTTGAGTTGGGCGGGCGGTAGAGGGTGTCGTGGTTACTGCTCGGTGTTGGGGTTACGCATGTGTTTGACGTGTTACGGCCTGCAATCAAGAAAGATTTTTTGAGTTGGCAATCACAGTTATTTTGATCCTAACAAGTTGGTTTCCCCACCTCTACCCGTTATGTGTACCACAATGCAATACTGATAAAAAGAATCGATTTTACACTTCATATTCTTGGCCTGATACAAAGTTACACGGACCAATCGTTAAGCCCTGCACTATTGTGCTTAAAAGAAAAGAGATACTAAATCATAATTAATTGTATTAAATATTGATAAGGTAATCACAATTCTTTTGATCCTAACAAGTTGGTTGTTCCACCTCCACCCATTGTGTATATGCAGCCGTTGTTACAGAGCTGCCTTCCATAACACAATACTGATAAAAAAAATAGATTTTACACTTCATATTCTTGGCCTGATACAGAACTGCACGGACCGATCGTTAAGCCATGCACTATTGTGCTTGAAAGAAAAGATATCCTAAATCATACCTAGCTGTATTAGATATTGATAAAGGATATCAATCAGCATTTAGCTCACTGATTGTAAACGTCTCAACTGTTGAGACAGCTGATTTATGTTTTTTTTAAGATTTTACTTTTATTATTGTTTTTAGCTTTCCCTTATTCTTCGTTTCCCGAAGCTTTCGTATAGTTTTTAGGATCCCTTGAAAAACATGGAATCGAGGTTTCACTGTATTGGAATATTCTTTATACAGCTCAGTAAGGATCCATGTAAACAGTAAATTAACCATAATTAACTTACATGTAAAGTATTGAAGATTTAATATTCAATTAAAACACAAACCTTTTCCTTCGTGAACCCACTTTACTGATCGCTTCTTTCTATTGACATACATAGATTGCCCCTTGCTCATATGGTTGGCAGGTTCGCTCAAACTGGTGCTAATCTTTTTGGCTAGCGCGATCTGATCCTTGACTGTTGGATGAAGACCTGTGGCATAGAATGCTGATGATGCGAATGCACAATCTGGAAAAGGAAATCAAAATTTTCACTGACAACATTCAATACATTAACTATGATATACAATATTCATTTGAAATCTATTACTAGTGGATAAACAGAAAACAACGATAAACAATGCTCAACTTAAACAAATAGTTACAACTATGCACGATTTCACATGCTTTGTCGCTAGCGACTCGGGTTTCACCTTTCGGCATCTTATTGTCTATCTATTGCAAATCTGATAAAACATGTGGAATCGTACAAAGTTGTAACAATTCAAATTTGATATTGAAATTCCACTAAGCACCTTCAGTTGATATCATAAATGATAAATAATGCATTTTAAAATTGTGGTAAATCTAAGGTACTTGTGCTAAGTAGGTTATTCATTTTCATATAACGTTATCAAATATGCCTTGTAGACCATGATGTCCCCAGCACCTAGCAAACAACCGCAAATACTTAAAGACTTACATTTCGAATACATATTTTATTACATAAAACAATATTTAACCCTTGGCTAAATTATGTTAACTTTCAATTATGATATGTAACCCATTATGGAGTATAGACACACCACCACGTCTAAATGTATTTTTGTCTTTTATTAATTACTACTCCCAACTTTTATTTCCTCAGATATGAATACAGTAAAACCTCCATTTACACTAAAGCTAACTTTAAAAAAACAATACAAAAACTGTTTAAGTCACAAAAGCATTCTTGTATTTTGAATGTATTCTCGTACATAACATAAAATTATCAAAAATTGAGTTATACTCTTAAGACCACCTACCATTGAATTTATAAAGGGAGTATCTTGGATACCAAAAATGTGATTTAATTTGGATAAATATTAAACATTCTCCTTTGTAGCAATTAAATTATATTTAAAGTAAATGGTAGTCTTTTTGTTGACTCAATTTAAAATGACCAAATATGTTATACTTCTACGTCCATCCTTCGTAGATTTATTGTTTTAATTTTCGAGTATGTTCAAATTTTGCGATATATTCAGAAACTGCAGAGGAAACAAAGGTGTGACACGACAACAGTTTAGGATCACTTGTACTGGGACTTAACAATGATAATAATATCAAAAAAAGTGACTTAATTTATCTCATTAATTGAATTGGCATTTACTTGGTAGAACTCCATTATAATACAGTGAAAATGTAGCAATGCATTTTGGTTCTACAAAAAATATAAGGTATATAGTTGAAAGCTATTTCGGCTTACGCCCTCGTCAGTACTGACATTGCAGTTCTGATGACCAAAATAGCTATCAACCATATACCTTAAAATTTTTATATAACTAAAATGCATTGCCATTTTTTTACTGCGTTTTAATGAAGTTCTACCAAGTAAATGCCAATTCAATCAATGACATAAGTAGATTTGTAAAACTTTTAACGTTAATGAAATGTCATAACATTTGAATATTAAAACATAATATTCAGTACTATTTACACAATCAGGACCTGTTTCGCTCATCGTAAACATAATCAACTAATAGAATAAAAATAAGAACAAAGTTTTCTATACAAAATTTTGAGTTAATAATTACCAGATATACACAACCAACAGTTCAAGAATGAATACATTATTTACAGGTTATCATACGAAATATATCTATTGATATTAGAGCGTTGTTTTAATATGTATTGTATCAATTGATAATGGAGTAATAATAGCAAAACCGGTCCTGGTTTTAATGAAATAAAATTGTGACAATTGTACTAAGTATTGTGTAATATTGTTAAAATATGTTTGTTAAGGGTAAATTCAAATTGCTCACTATTTTTCTTAATGATATGTTCGTCAGCATCCGGTGCCGGTGTGAAAATTTTGTTCAGGTCAATCTCTCTGTCGCCCACGGTGATTGGAGATCTAGTATCTCCGAATTCTTCCTGTAAATAGAACGATATTAGAATATTGTTTGCACAATATGTATAAACAATGTTGTTTGAATTGTGGAAAATAAATGAAGAATAACAAATGAAATATAATATAAGAATCAACGATTGTTTTGACAGATAAGTACATATTTTAATGCAGTGTTCCGCAACCGGTGTGCCACCAGACGATGCTAGGTGTGCCGAGGCCAATTTTTACAACTCTTACAGGGAAATAGAAATAATTATAATATTTCTGCGTTGGAATAATTTGCCAAATATAACACGTGGATCAATAAGTCCCGGGACTGACACATAGATGGCGTTGCCAACAAAAGTTCCGTATGATTTTTCATACCAAACAAAAAAGTACCAACCTTCAAAAGATACCTGTCAAAATTTCATGACATTCTGATGTTCATTGAGTTACAGTGATTTAAGTGACGCTCGTCTTGATATTCTCAGAATAATGGATTCGAAACAATTTCGTGTGTTGATTTATCATTGTTTTTTGATGAAAAAAAACACAGTGCAAGCTCAGCAATGGCTTGAAAAGTGCTACAGGGAATCTGCTCCATCAAAAACAACCATTTGTCGGTGGTATGCTGAGTTTAAACGTGGTCGTACAGACACTGAAGATGCTGAACGCTCTGGCCGGCCAAATGAGGCAATTACCCCGGAAATCATCAAAAAAGTCCACCAAATCGTTTTCGAAAACCGTAAATTAAAATTGCGTGAGATAGCTGACACCTTAAAGATATCATACGGCAGTGTGTACACTATTTTGCATGAACATTTGTCTATGAGGAAGCTGTTGTCAAAGTGGGTGCCGCGTTTGCTCACAGTGGATCAAAAACAACAACGTGTCGTTGATTCTGAGCGCTGTTTGAAGCTGTTTCGCCGAAACAAACCGGATTTTTTGCGTCGGTATGTGACAATGGACGAAACCTGGATCCTTCACTACACTCCAGAGTCAAAGCGGTCGTCAGCCGAGTCGACTGCAGTCGGTGAGAAGCGTCCAAAGCGGCCAAAAACGCAAATGTGGACCGGTAAGGTTATGGCCTCAGTATTTTGGGATGCTCATGGAGTTTTGTTCATCGACTACCTTGAAAAAGGTAAGACCATCAATAGCGAACGTTACATTGTCCAATTGATGCGTTTGAAGAACGAAATCGGTGAGAAACGGCTCCAAATGAAAAAGAAGAAAGTGCTCTTTCACCAAGACAATGCGCCGTGTCACAAGTCGCTCGCTACAATGGCGAAATTGCATGAATTGGGCTTCGAATTGCTTCCACACCCACCATATTCACCGGATCTGGCCCCCAGCGACTACTACCTGTTTGCAGACCTCAAAAAAATGCTCCAAGGAAAGAGATTCTACTCCAACGAGGAAGTCATCGCCGAAACGAACGCTTATTTCGAGGCCAAAGATAAATCGTTCTACAAGAAAGGTATTGAAATGTTAGAGAAGCGCTGGACTGATTGTGTTGCTCTTGAAGGAGACTATGTTGATGAATAAAGTCGAATTTTGCCAAAAAAACGTGTTTTTCTTAGTTAGTCCCGGGACTTATCGATCCAAGTGTTACATATATATTTTACAAATATAATCTATAATAATATATGTATAATGTGAATTTATAAAGAAAAAAATATAAATGACGTAAACAATACAGAAAGAATGCGTCATAATATAAATACTAACGTGTGGTGTGCCGTGGAATATAAAAGGTTGCGGAGCACTGTTTTCAAGAATTCATTCCAATATCATTGATTATTTATTTAAATGAATATAAAATCGGCATTAAAATTATTTACCAACTTTAATATTTAAAAAAATGGGATGTATAAAAAATAAGTCTGTAGTTATAAGGTAAAAATGCTTAAGTCATATTTTGTTGAAATTAAACATATGCGTTACTGTATCGTATACAATTAGTACTGTTGGTGGTTAAAATTTCTTGCTTTATTGAATGATTTAAAAACAAAATTGGTGGTCAAATGGATGGTAACTATATGACCTTAACGTTATGACTTATGATATAGAGCATTCTGTTCAATTTGCTTTTTAGATACTGACACATGTTTTTTTTCATTTATGGCTTAAGTATTTTTATGCAATATCCACATGTATTAAATATTTGACATATTGTTGTACAAGAATTAGTTAAAAAAAAAACAGTAGAATTCAGTAACAAAGTGAACAAATTCAAATTTTATTTACAAAAATAATCTTCCACAAAATGACGTATGCATTCGACAAAAATATTTAAGTTAAGTTATTTTGTTTTCAATTATATTCAAATTTTTTTGTGATATTCAGGGCTTTAGATTTGAAGTCGGATTCGGAGTCGTGAAAATTTTGAGATAAAAAAAAAAAAGATTTTGAAAAATATCTCAATGAACAATTTGTCGGATTGGTTGGTTGATCTATTTAATGTACATAAATAGGAATGGTAGGAAAAAACGTGATAAAGTTAGCTTTCTTTAGTTGGAATCGTGTTGTTGGTCATTGTCGAAGTTGTATTTTATTTCAACGACTTTACAGCCCTGTTAAATTAGTTAACGAACAGTTCGGAATGAGAACAAATCGGACAACGAACCCATACTCCGATAACAAATTAAAATTGCCTTTACAATCCACTTATTATATCTGTAAACCTCGATGATCAGTTAACGAGTAATTTGGATAGCGAACATAATCATGGAACAGATTATATTCGTTAACCAATCACTCACTATATAATAAATAGTTTCATATTATGGTAACGCCACTGGCTGCAATTTTACTAGCTTGATCTTAACAATTTGGCAATGTTACGAGTAATAAAATAGAAAATGGTTTTAATTACAGTTCATAGATGCAATAAGCATTGTTTTACTGTAAATAACCTCAATTCTTGTATAACAAAATGTCAAAAAATTGCGCTAAAATAACAGTACAATATCATAAATTTTATTCACAGTCCTGTAGATTTAAGAAAAATATAAAATATTTACAAATGATTAAAATATAAAACTATGTCGTCGTGTTGTGGTAAAGTATGTGTTTTGATGTTTTATCGTGTTGTAATTACTATAATATGAAATTGACGATAACTGAAAAATTAGAACATGTGCAGAACAGGACATGTCAAATCAGAACATTGATATTTCAACGCAGCAGAAATAATGAATATATTATTTTTGTCGTATTTTTTAAAGAATCAAATAAATAAATTATATTTAATTAAAGACAATGTTTGGTAGTATTATCACGGTTTTATATTTTTAATATCAGAACCGGTATCACTAATCGCAAACATTATCGACTGAAGAATAATTGTTTTTTTATTTGAGGGCGTTAAACGTGTTTTACGATGAAACGATCACTTGATAACTCTCGCGACGAGGGAAACTAGTTCTTACCATAAAATAAATTGTGAAAATAGTATTTAAAATGTGTTTTGTTTCTATTACTTAAAATGTTTTGTTTTTGTTATTTAAACACTGTTTTGACTTCTTGTCGACTGTCACTTTTTGTCTTTCCACCAAGAGAGGCAGTTAACACTTTCAAAGTGACATAATTTATATGTTTATAAACTATATGTATATAATATACCAAAATTAACAGTTTCGTTTTTGTTTCATGTATATTATTGTATTATTATGTTACCATCATTGTGATATTTTGAATAATTTTTCTCGAATTTGTAATATGTTCCTAATCAATGTACAATTTCTTTATATTATATAATATATTGGTAAGGTATGTAATGAATTTTATTGACTATATATTTTATTTATAAATGGTATTCGTGATGTTTTTTCCCTGAGTTGAATTGACGCTGTTCTGAGTTCGGATGTGTTGATTTGTCACTGTTCTGATTTTTCACCTGACCAATATTAATTAAACATTAAAACAATAAAACTATGACACTGTATGACAATTGAAAGCTAGTGTTTTGGCTAAGATCAACGCTTCTCAAAATTAGACTTTGAAACGGAAAATGAGAGTTGCGATATTTCCGGTAACTATTGGTTCCCAAAAAAGTGTTGCCAACTTACTGATATTTTCGACTCTCACAAGAATATTTATTAGAACTTTTTTTAAATAATTGATAATTTTATATGTGGTGTTTATTTTTTATTTACACTGAAATAATTTGACATATTAACTAAACTCAAATGAACATTGAATGAAAAAAAACTTATCTCTACTGTAACATAAAGATCAATAGTTCACGAATTCATCAAAATTTAAAAAAAACATTTAAATATTTAACAAATAATTAAAATTTTAAAACATTTTACTGTATTGTACGTTTATTTTTAATGTTGTATAAACTTTTTGGTAGAACTTCGTGGTTTGAAGACCCCCTTTGCAAATATTTTATTTCTCAAAATAATACCACTGTATGTGCATATATGCAAATTTTACAATGAGTAGTCTTATGAGTATAAGCATAAAAAGTATTTTTTTCCCTAGATGGAAGTATAATTTGTGAGTATTTTTTCAGGTAAAAGACATAAATACTCTAAATAAATATATATCATTTGAACTCTTCTTGTCGACAGTAAAGTAAGTACACTTATACTCATGTACAAATCCAAATATTTTCTGTATTCAATCGTACAAAGCAGTGTTTCCCAATCTATTTCACACCACGTCCCTCTCAATATTAAAAATAATCCACAGCCCCCTTTAACTAATAAGCATGTTAAAATTGAAAAAAAAATGCAGCTCACAGTTTGGGAACCACTGCTCTAAAAGACTTGTGCAATTAGTCCCACTGCAGCATAGTTGTATTTTGAATATTTTTCGAATTTAGTGTTACCCATTACAATTTTAAATTTTGAGTAGAATTTTTTAAAAGATTGAATTAATGCAATTGAATTCTTTGTAGCGCTCAAATAATAAATAATCTTAATCAATTTGTTATAGATGTCTCACAAAACCGTCGTCAATCCCAATTTGGATTACCGAGAAAGATCCGGTCAACTCGAAATAAATCACTCAATAGATACAAGTGACACATTGCCCTTTCAGAGGAATCTATTTTGATCTCAGTTAGCGGACTTATAATTTTAAAATAGACGTTTTGACCAGTAGGTATTAAATTTAATCAAAAGGCAATGTGAGATTTCCAACGCCGCTTGTGATATATACAAAGTTCAAAGTTATTTTTAGTATAAATTATTGCTATTATATTGAATATTGTAGTTGATTTGAGAGTATATGATTTGTCAGTATGTTCAATGTAAAAACTTAGATATCCGAATGTTTATTCACATAAATAAATGAATGAAGAAAAAAAAACACACTATGATCTAATCTGAAATGCAACTACAATAAAAAAATGATTCTTTAAAAAACACAAAAAACAAAATTGTATTTAATTGATACATGGTTTTGTACAAAATGAGCATTCAATGATAACGAAAGAATAAATGAATTGATTACATTAACACTGTATTTATTTTTGTAACGGAATAATACGTTTTGTTAAGCTTTGTAGTGTAACATGTTTTATTGGTTTAACGCTACTTTTTGGTGGAAAAGTATATTTTTTTAGTACTCTTCATAAAATTTTAGCGTTGAAGAGCGAAACCTATCCTGAGCATTAAATAATAGCATGAGTCGGCAGAACTACTAGGTTTTTTTTATTTATTATTTTTATTAAAAAATGATAATATGTATCATTTAAATTATTTTTGAATATGTGCATGTTTTATTGTATTATTATCTCAATGAACATATATATTCTTTTTATATGTTAAAAATATATTGAGCACCTAATTTGATCTTTTCATGTATTAGATATAATTCGTGGATTACGGTGGGAATAGAAACATTTTAAAAAGTAGGTTTCTTTCAATTTTAAATTACCTAATCGCATTTTGATGTTACTTGATTATTATAATTGTAAAATCCTTTCATCGAAAACTAATTAACAGTATGTATTGTTTATTTAACCTATCATATAAAAATTCAGTGTCATTATAATCAAATCAAAAGTTATGAAGTTATTTAATATTTTTGGAACTTAGCCTTACGGTATCTGTTTTTCGTTAGCAGTTATTTCCTCTTGTGTATGACCAGTGTAAACTATTTATTGTGTTTCAGTTATATTGGATTCGTGTGAATGTTCATTAGTGACAAAACATGTGGAATTGTACAAAATTTCAACAATTCAAATTTGACCAACAAAAATTTTTTTTTTCTGTTCGATGTTTTTATATTTACATCTCTATGATTCTTACATTGTTCGTAAAATTATGCTAATTTTCTTATAAAACGATAGAAGAACATCTTACCTTTAAGTATTTCTAATAGGAGCCTTACGGCACCTTTCAACTTCTAGAACGAACTCAACCAACTAACTTCATCAGTATAGAGATTCATAACGTTGATTAGAAATTCCGGCGAGATTTAAAAATACTTTCGCTAATGATCTATCTATTTTATTATATAACAAACACTATTCAATGTGACACATAATTATTACAAAAACAATATTGTGAAGAATTAGATTGTCTATACGTCCAACATGACAGATTGTTATTTGGCAGCCTTCCTGAATCTCACACATATACAAGAAGGTAAAAACAACATATATATCTTTTATGTGTATAATATATGAAGCTTTCGTTGGTATATGATTCACTGAATGTTTTTATCTATTATTATAATATTGAATTTCTTTATGTGTAAAGTACATGAATTTTAATATGCCAACTGTCAGTTCTTTGTAGAAAGACATTGGATTTAAATAAGAAAGACTCAAGCTTAGCATTTTTTTTATTATAGTATATGTTTTGGATGTAACAGACAAACTTTCAACAGCTCAAATTTGATATTGAAATTCCATCGAGCACTTTCAGTCGATATCATAAATTAATTCAGTAAAGCTGGTACAAAACAAGCATATGATGATTGTTAGAAAAATTAGGTTATATTTCAATACAACAGTTAGTCACTTTTAACTGTCACTTCTTGACGGAAAGGCATGATATTTTAAGCAATAAAAATACAATTTTGATAATATTTTCACAATATATTTTATGATCTTGACCGGGTTCACTGATCGCGAGCATTAGTAACTGATGCAATACGAATTAAAACAAAGACATTTATACAAAATTTTGTGTCAAAAAATACCAGGTAAATAAAAACAAAGGTTCAAGAACAGAAAAAATATTTTACAGTTTATCATACAATGAAGAACAATAGTTTACAAATAAAATGTTAAAGACCTCTCAGTTCTAATTCGTAAACAATATAAAATCTTTTTTAAAATGAAACTATTTGATTTCTTCTGATTGACTCTGTATTTTTTTTTTTGGTTTCTTAATAGAATTAAAATTTGATTTTATTATAAATAAGTACTAAGAAGTGTTTTACATTGTATTTGTAAACTATTTTACTTTATTTAGTTATATATTGAATGGTAGATTATAAAATATTATTTCAGTTCTTGAACCATAAGTTTTGTGTACCTGATAATTTTTGACTCAAATTTTTGAATAAATGACACTGATTAATTTTTTTTGTATCAGTAAATTTAATTTATATTAATTTCATAGAGTATAAGTGCAATGTATAGTTTCTGTTTTATTTAGTGATAGTGTCGATATGTATCTCATAGATGATAGACACAAATGGACACTCGGTGACAAATTATAGTAATAAAATAAATCTTATGATACATATCAAAAACAATTGCCAGTGTCTGTACTCTTTTAATTACGTACATACGAAGATTGTGTCTGAAGCTCCATACATTGTCGTGTTGTTCAATTAATATTATATGTAGGTTATTAATTAGAAACAAAGTCTAGAATGTTCCGAAACAATTACATGATCATTTGAGTTCATTTAATCATAAAAAATAAAATGTGACTTGACAATTCGGACATTATGACTACGGAATCGATAAGGCATTAAATATTGATTTTGTCAAACAGTATTCAATATGTTGATATGTTTTATGCCATCCAAAAAATTAGTTTCTAAATTATGTCTGGGGTATGCCAAGTCCATAATCTATGACTGGTTGCTGTGTTACATTCGGATTCATCGTGAATCAATTTCTTTCTCATTCTTCGTCTTATTGAGAAAACAGTGTCAGAGTAAGAAAACAAGAGATTTATTAATGAATTTTAACACATATTTTAATAGAAAATGAGCAGTGACTCTAGAAGGGTAAATCGTTTGGGTTTGAAATGTTTGGTTGTGAGAGATGCATGTCTAGTGTGTACAATTGAGACAAATTTGAATAGACAACATAAAAACATATGTTGTTTACCAACAACACTACCAATTTAAATAAAAAATATTCCATATTTGAATATCCTTATATGTAAAGTGCGTTTTTGTGATTATTAACAAGAAATAAATTGTGTATTTTTGGTACAAGTCGGCTATTCGTTGAGAAAAATAACTTTTAAACATTGATGAACATGAACATGGTGTAAGTTGTCATGTTTGGTTGGGATATTATATTTACATAATGTATGATGTAAAATGTTATACGAATTTTTTTATACATTTGGCATGAAGTCTCAAAAGTAAATTTGTAGTCAGGATAACATTTGTATTACGGTGGGTTATCGGTTAACGAACACTATCACGAAAGATTTTTGTATTCCTACAACGAGCTCATATTCAGATAACGAACCAAAACGATCTTTCTAATCCAGTTGTTCTACCTGTAAAATTCGGTTGTTTGGTTAACTAATAATTCGGACTGCGAACAAATCGGACAACGAATAATAACACAAAAGATTTTTGTGTTCGGACAAAGCACACATATTCGGATAACGAACTAAAACGATCTTTCTAATTCATTTATTATATCTTTAAAATGGTTTGATTATTCGGTTAACGAGAAAAGTCTTACCGATTATATTCGTCAACCCATCACCCAATGTCTATGTAAAACGTTTTCAAAAAGCACACTCCTGATTTATCAATTGTCCAACATTAGAAAATCATATTGTATTAAAAAATTTGAATATTTCATAATATACCATTTTTCAAGTATATCAGATGTCATTATGGGATAACATTATTTTAGTATTCTAGTACTATCCAAAAGGAAATTTTAAAAAAATACCTAATAAACCAAAATTTAAATGAATTTTTAAACTAATATTCGATAATTGAAAAAAAGAGATTTTTCAATATTATGATTCATTAAAATTATTTAAAATACGGATGAGCATCAAGCAATTGCTGGTGTGCACCGTGTAGTAGAATGCTGTAAGATGCCGAAAGCCAAAATTCATGTCATGAGTAACAAAACATGTGGCATTTTACGTCGACGTACAATAACATTTTTATAACGTTGAAGGAAAAAGTGTTTTTGTTATCTCTAGATTTTAGACAATTTTCGATTCAAATACTTTACGACAAGTTAATCTTTTTCTTTTAGAAAAAATACTAAATAATCCCAATAACAATGCAGTTCTAGAGAAAGTTCTATATCAAATATTGTATAACCATATTAAAATCTACTGTTTGGTTTGTTTTAATATTCAATTATTAGATACACAAAAGCGATTTTTCGTATATATATTCGAACTTACCAAAAATTATCAATTCCCCTGATTTCAATAAAAAATAGTTTAGGATATCTATATTTCCTAATACATTATCTATATATTAACAGCATTTTTTTGACGGCAATTTTTGGTAAAAACAATATGGCATGACGTAAAGAATATTCACCAAACAAACTCACTTTTGAGACAATTATGAATCTTTCACTAAAAACTCGACAAAAAATAATAATATTGTATGTTAAACCATCCGCATTGCCAGCAAAGATGTATGATTTGAACTTGATTAAGCGATGATATGTTAAGCATAAAGAAAAAGAAAAAAGGAAATGGTAAGCCCCGTAGAATTATTTTGTAAATTTTGTCACATTTTTTTATAGGTGGGTAATTCTAGAACCTTAAACGATACATGCTTAATTCAAGAATATATAATATTCTCGTTAACACATATAAAGAGAGAGTAAAATTTACGCATAAAAAAATAATTGTGGCGAAATGGATGTGTCATATTTTATTCAAACATACAATCGCTACAGTTTTTTGCAATGAACAAAATTAAACTAAAATATTTAGTTATAATTTTAAATATCGATTGAAGTCGCTTGGTGGAATTTGAACCATTATCTCAACGCTACGAAACATCTGCGACATGCCAATTTCCAACAGAAATGTTAAATAAAAAAATATATTTACTTTCAATTGATAAATATTATGATTTTAATTGTTGGAACTTTTTACATTTTCACATGTTTTGTCACTCATGACCTAAGCTAAGTATTTTCGGCATCCTCAAGGCTTTCTATCACACGGATGCAATAGAACTTACCGCTGACTTTGCAGAAAAGCGAAACCTGGGTCATTAGTGACAAAACATGTGGATGTTTAACACATACAGTTTCAACAATTCAAAATTGATATTGGAATTCTATTCATCAAGCAACAACCTTAGTCGATATCATACATTTTGATAAATATTTAATTATTAGCGTCAACGTAAATGTAGAGGTCCACAGGTTGGCATTTGCTCAACGCATCTCTGAATTTAAATCGTTATATTTATGTTTATCCCATTTGTATTAGCTTGGTATATATTTATATGGTCGAAACAAAAAAATAAAAAGATGGCAACTTTTGTACCATGCACTTAAGGAAACTGGAAATGTTCAATTGACACCTTTTTTATAAGTAGCAATTAACACATTTTGAGAATCTGTATTTAATCTTTAAACACCCTTGTAGTTAATCGTCTAGTAAATGCTTGAGAATTATTTTTTTTTTGCTTAATTTTTGAGCGATCAAATTCTGTCATAAAAATAACTATATCTAAAAAACTTTTCAATTAATTGATATAAAATAAAAAGTATTGTATAATTTAATGTATGTATAAGACTTACAATGACTTTATAAAATAATATGTTCTTGTTTATTCAATTTTTTTATTCACAATGAAAATTTCAAATCATTTGTATTATATTATATATATATACCCATTTCTTGGAAACATAAATAAATTCCTCTTATTTCAACACTCATTTTTCAATGGTGTCGTAAAAAAAACTGTTTTTTTATGGTAAATGCCCCAAAAATATAAAAAATCTAATTCCTTATCATAAATTCATTATTACTGTTAATTTTAACAATATTGTTTATTATAAATCTGAACAATCCAACTATAGAATTTTCCATAATTAGAAGCAGCCGGGCGTTTAAAGGTTAAATTGGTATTAGACTTTTGTATGTTTGAGAATAATTGATATAGCATAATAGTTTGGTAACAAATTAACGTATATCTTTTTAGAATGATTTGAATGGTTCAGAATTATCCCACTCTATGTAAGCTCGAGTTTGAGACAAAAATTACAGCGATAAGCATGATTGTTTTTGCCGCCTTGGCACCCGCACTTTCGCGATTCTTCCGACTGACCATTTGCTTTCTGCCAACCTCTGAATAACCTTCGTCCGTGAACTCCGACATGAAGTTGGTCGGCGATTGATCCCTATCCTTAGGATGGTCATTCTGCCGACATATTGGGGACAAAAAACGTATCATTTTAATGTCTGGATTCATCTACAAACCACTACCAGTTCCTAGTACTATCATAACAAATATTTTAGATAGAAACCGTAAGTTAGTACTTTATTGACAAGTTTACAAACAAAACAAATATAATATCTAATAAAATACATTTAAAATAATATTATTGACTAACGACATCTATTGTGTGTTAATTAAATTATGTTTTTTAATCACAAACTACATCTATATTATAAAAATGAAACTAAACATTATTTTTTCTTATATTATTATTCCATTACAATTTGATGTACAATGTATAATAATATCATTTAATTTTAAATTATTTTAATTAAAAAAGAAAGTTCGTTTACAAATTTAATCTAGATGATTTTCGATATTTCATCCCTCATAACAATTGTCACATTTCTTCCAAAAATTCCAAAACCATTTTTATTGTTTTTAATCTCCAATTTCCGCTTCTAATGGGTAGCATATGGGTTCCAACAGAGGTATATTATCGAAGATTTTTGTATAAGAATTGCTACTGCTCTTACTTAAATGATCAATCTCTCTTTTATGAAGAGGGTAAGGAAAGAATGAATTGACTGTTTTTGATATCACAAACACGCAAGTGTTTGATCAGAATCGATATCTAGATCTAAATTAACTTTGTTTACACTAGGATTCAATCACGTGACATCAACCACGAAAGTCAAAGACGTCGATGACTACGCTATGATCCTAACAATTTACATCACATTAAATCAGATAAAAAGAATTCATGTTTACTTATGCTACATTTTGTACAACCCAATGTCCCATTTGTCACAAATGGTCTCAATATAATAATACACTATTTAAGATGTGACATTAAATATGGATAGTTTTACATTTATCGAACAAAATGGATAAAACAGTAAAAAAATTAACAAACATGAAACGTGTTTTACGACATGGATAAAATTGTGCTTTAAAAATCTAAAATCTTATAATTAAGACACGACAAAATATAAATCCCTGCTCCACACATCAGAAACATAGATACACTAGCTAATAATATGAAGGTGGCATCCATTTTTCATACACTAAAATATTGTCAATCACTTTACAACAATCAGAAATTGTTTAATTTGAAATGTTGAAACTTTGTCAGAAATGCGAAACCCAGGCCGTCAGTGACAAAACATGAGGAATCAATCGTACAAAGTTTCAACAATTCAAATTCCATCAAACACCTTACTTGATATCATAAATCAACACTTTTAATAAAAAAATTAAATTAATAATTACCAGGTATACACATCAAATGGTTCAAGAACTAAGAAATTAGTTTACACGATAACAAAATAAATGTAAAACACCTCTCAGTACAAATTTGTAATTAAAATAAAATAGAATCAAATTAAAAATTATTTGACGTAATTTAGGTATACCTGTAAATTAGTTTCTCGGATCATCAACCATTGTTTTTTTTTATATCTGGTAAATATCAACTCAAAATTTTCTGTATATAGCCTTTAGTCACTTGATAATTCTCGTAACGAGCAAAACAAGTCCCGGTCTTTATAATATATAATTATAAAAAAAGTGCTAAGCATTATGTAAATTTATTTAAATATAACGCGTTTCCACCAAGAGACATATTAAAAATGAACATATTGTCTATTAAAAAAATACTGCATTATTTACCAGTATGTTCGCTAGACGACTTACTTATAGACAATTTTGTAAAAAATTAATTGACCTCAATAACAAAAAAAAAAAAATTTGAATGAATTCGATTACAATAATATATTACGTTGATAGAAGTTTAAAAATATTTAGCAGGTTTTCTCTCAAAGCGAGGTATCGTTGATATATCTTTCGGTTCAGGCAATTTGCCAAAAACCTGTTCCAAACATATAACAATAGTGTTGTTTTTTCACGTTGCAACATTCCGGCACTTTTTTGAGAGCGTGTTGAATAACATTTCATAACTGTCAAAAAAAATTTAATATCCGTATGTCTCTTCGCTTATAAGATGCACGTTTGTACATATTATGGAATCTTTAATCACATAATTCGTTTTACAATCGATGTTGTCTTAAAATTTAGGTCAATAATGTGAAACAAAATATGTTCATCATTAGTTATTATTATACTGAGAAAAATTAGATGAAGTTTCAGATCGGCGATAGAAAAATCGTTTATCCTAAATTTAAATGGTTTATTTTGTCACTAAATGACTTCTTTTCAGAGCTATGGAATTGGAGCCGCAGTCTCGGTGTTATAGCCAAAGCTAGAGTCGTGAAAAACGAGCAACTTCGACTACTTTTTCGATTAGACGATTTCGAAGAATATCTCAATGAACAATTTGCCGTATTGGTTGGTTCATTTTTAATTTAATGCACATAAATAGGAGAGGCAGGAAACGACCTGAACATATAAACCTTTTTTAGATGGAGTAGTATTCCTGGATCTTTTGTAAAAGCAACGTGTTTTTTTTGCTTTTTTATTGATATATTCATCCCCCGAGCGGTTTGTTTGCGCGTTTTCGTTTTAGCGCAGTTAAGAAAAGTGCGCTTTTCAATTGAATCAATTTTACGTGTACCTGTAAGAATTTTGAAATATTTTTAAATTAGCGTATTATGGATCTTTTTTACGCGATTTTTTCGGAACGTATCTTCAAATTGAATATGACATCACTGTTTTCGTTTCACTAGTTTTTTATATGATACAATATATTTTTTTTTATTTTGTGCGAGTTCCTTGTCTTTTAACGCAATCTTTATTTACGCGGGTCTCTGAAGGAAGAATCTAAATCCTATTTAAATCGAGGGATAAACTTTTATTTGATGACCCAAGTCAAAGAAATACCGTTTATAAAAAGTGTTTATTATAAAGCGGAAAAAAATCAATACTCTCAGTCAGTTATGCTTATAAAATGATCATTGTGAACAATAATTCAACTGGGTATATGTATGATAAATTTTTATGTTTTATAGCTTTAAGATTAGTGACGAATTATCGTTTTTCTAAGAACTGCAATCTAAGTCTTATTGCTATAAAAGTATACGTTCTAAAAAAGGAACTTACGTGTTAAGAGTAACAATTTTGTACGAGGAAAGCGAATAGACGAAATAAAGATTCATATTTCGAAATTTGAAATTTGAAATCGAATCGTTATCCAAAATGGCCACGCTGCCGATGTTTATCTCGATGCGTACCGAAAAATGCAAATAATGCGTTCGTTATGAAATAATATGTAATTTTTGGCAGTGGAAACGGGTGGCTTGGCTACCGGCCACCACCCGTTCTGTCATTTCTCATTCTTTCTTCTCGTTTTGCATGCCGCCGCTGCTGTGACCACACCGTGATGTCATAAATTAATATGTTCGCTCACAAATACAATATTACAAAAGAGTTACTTGTTAGATAAGCTGTCATAAAAAAGGGTTATCCGAATGCCGCGATCAATTTATCTCACAATATTTACTCATCAAATCAATATTGTACAACCGGTTGAAAAAAACACAATTAAAATTTTATTTCAATAAAGATTAGACTAATTTTACATTTGATTCCAAAGCTTATGTTTATTTTACATTTTTTCTTAATCAAATTTATAACTGTACAATTTTTGAAAAAACACCTTCGCATAAATGAATATTTTTTTTTAAAAATGGTAAAAATTATATTTAAATAATAATACATAATGTGAAGTACTTTCCCACATTTTTATGATAGAAAGGCCGGAAAAAGTTTCTCTTATCGTGAGCATTTAAAAAATCCATTAAAAACGTTAATAATTTTTAAATTTTCAAATGTAACTCAACAGGAGACGAGTTAACACTTCATTTCCTTTATATTTTATTGTAATTTTTTTTCAATATTAAAAACACTTTTTTCAGTACTTATTTCCACAACATATTTTATCATCACCGGACCGGTTTTCCTTATCAGTTACTTCTTTTAAAGGTTGCCGACCACTGCATTATATAAGTATTTCAATTAATTTTTTTTAGCTTTGGTGAGCTTCAGTTTACAAAAAAAATCACCTTGACGTTATCTCCGCCTGAAAACTTTCTCTAAACTTTTGATTGAACGTTGACGAGGCGAAGCACGTATTTATTATTAGCAAGAATATTGTGAGACCTTCGAATAGCGCACGAATTAGTCGCGGATAACTACTAGAGCATGCTCTTAATTTACTCTAAAATTACTCAGAAAATAATATTCCTAGGACCAAATGGAAAATTCGTGACACTTTCATGTACTCGCCAGCGTTTAATTGCAACCCACATACGTTGAACAATTTGCTATCGTCACTGCAGTTGCATTGTATACAAAATTGCTTAACATAAAATAAAGTTCGAAGTTGTCAAATTAAATGTTGCCAGTTGTTGAAAATAAAAAAAATTGTCATCAACTCTAATCTTACATTTTACGGCGTAAACTGTCACTTTTTGGTTGAAAGGCAAGATATTTTAAATAATAAAAATACGTTTTTTAGTACTACTTGCACAATATATTTTACGATCAGGACCAGTTTTACGTATAGCGAGGGTTGTCAACTGATACAATACAAATAAAAACGAGGTTTTCTCTACACAATGTTGAGTTAATAATTACCAGGTATACACAATTAATTGTTCAAGAGACGGTTCTAATCACGAAATGTATTGTGGAAATAATACTAAAAAATGTGTTTATATTATTTTAATAAAGAGAGTATCTTAATTACGTCATCATATAAAAGTTCTATGTCTGTTTAGACAGTGGCATATTTACCTATGAAAATATTTGATATAAGAGACAGCGAGAAATTGAAAGAAATCATTTTTAAAATATCGAATCAAATCTGTTTTTATTTCGCATAAAACATGTGAGTTTGAATTGTTGAAACTTTGTACGATTCGACATGTTTTGTTACTAACGAACTGGGTTTCGCCATTCGTAATCTACAGGCATTCTGTCACATCCGTGTGATATAACAATGCCTGATGATGCCGAAAGGCGCAACCCGGACTGTTATTGAGAAAGCATGTGGAATTTTACAAAGTTTCAACAATTCAAATTTGTTATTAAAATTCCATATAACCCCTTCAGACGATTATAAATTATATGCGAGTTTAATAATATATTTGTTCGCATCTGAGTTATTTGTTTTACTCAAAGATAAAGATGTTAAATAGCAAATTTTTGATACCAATAAACGAAGTAACATTTTTTGATAGCATTATTATAGAAATGTTATTGGTATAGTCAAGGCCAAAAATCACGACTAACACTTCTATAAATTCTTTGATTCAATAACATCGATTCGTATGCATTGCCAAAATCAACAGTGAGCTTCCTTTGTTTTAAAACAATTGGCGCTCATGCGCAGATTTTCTGCGCAGTTAAAATTAGTTAAGCGTCAACATCAACCAACATATCGCAGTTGTTAAATCATACAGCAACGCCATATTATTTATATTAAAATATAAATTTATTTATTTGGTATATTTACTCGATGATAAAATTGTCAAATCACATAAAATTCGTAGAGAGAAACAAGTCTTTTTATAATTATTTGATAAAGCTAGATAATTTTACTAAAAATGAACGTTTGGAAATGTCAATACAAGACTCATTGCAAGTCAATCGCTCAATCTCTCTTTTGAGAGAGATTAACTTACAGATGAAATGTACTCGGTTATAGCTTCTCATGCGTTTTTTTTTTATCAGATATAACATCAAAGTCACCTGTGAATTCAGATTAGCGATACACAACCTTTTTTCTTTATCGGACCGCGATGACATACGTGTTATGTTGTGCAAGCCAAAATTGAAATGATATTCACTTTATAGGTGTTAACTGTCACTTCTTGGTGGAAAGGCATACTATAAACATGTTTTTATTGCTCATTTCTATCATATATTTTATGATCAGAACCGGTTTCGTTAATCGAGTATTAATCAACCGATGAAATTATATTCGTATTTCGTACCATTTATTAGTTTCCTTGATTCTAATGCGTAGTTGATTATCAATTTATAGTCCATAAATATATTTACTGTGCAATGGCAGTATTTTTAGAAATGTTATGCAAATTTTCGGGGAGAAAAATCCTTTGTCTATAATTCTAACTTCGACAGTCAACAAGAAAAATATTACACATTTTTGTTTCAAAATTTAAATATTTACTCAAATTTAGTCCAATATTGTCATTATAAAAATACAATTTTTTTTCTATCAGCGATTTTAATAGGAAAAGTTTGGATGATAGGGAAAGTTGCGGCACTTAAAATTATGCTTACTAAAATTGGTATTCTTTTTTTATATATATTTTCTTACTGTGTTAAATTCCCAAAGAACAATTTTTTTAATGCTTGATTCGTAATATGTGATTTTTGCTAATCTAAATGAGCACCACGGGACAGTTAATCGGCCGATACTTATGGGTCCATTTTACGAGTTCCGCCAGTTCTGTTTGCATTGTATTTTGTACGTTTTTTCGTGTACGGGATTAGATCTTTGGCTTTCGGCCAGACACTGGCGTGATGTTGCCACTCACCCACAGCGTCTGATGGAAAACAAACTCAAATGTGTATAAAAAAAAACTTTTTCCTGAATACATTCTCAATATAAACGATACAATTGTTATTAATTAATTTGTTATTCTATTATCACTAATTTACTACTAACTTTGATCTAGTCGATTCCAGAATCGACTAGATCATAGTTTCTCAACCTTTTCCGGGTGGCGACCCCTTTTCATAAAATCCATCTGACCCGCGACTCCCATACAATCCAAAAGCATATTTTTTAGTTGACCGTATAAGATGGCGACCCCCCGAAAAACCCTTCGTGGCCCCCAGGTTGAGAACCTAGGGACTAGATGAATATAAATTTGAGAATTTGTCAGTTAAATATTCAAAAATTTTGGCATGGATTTTTATGATGTTTTTTCCTCGAGTTGTTGTCGATCGATTTTAAGACTTCTAATTCAGTTGATCTCATGAAGCATATATATTTTTTTTAATTTATGAAATCGACTGAAGGTGCTTGATGGAATTTCAATATCAAATTTGAATTGTTATTTGTAACAATATAATTTTAAATATATATCTGGTACCTTGACAGTATTTCATAAAATTATACGTGAAAAATATAGTAATTATCGTGATGATTAGTTAAAATGTCAATATATCGCGATAAATAGCTATTTCGGTTTCTGCCATCTTCAGAACTATATATATATCAACAATTATTTATGTCACTTTGTAGAACTAAATACTTTGATATTTTCAAATATTATGACGGAGTTTTACTAAGTAAATGCAAATTCGATTTGTAAAAAATAGCGCTGTTGGTATTCTGAATGTTACCATCAATACAATAGTAAAATTTCCACGTAGAATTGTTCCAAAATTGTTACAATTTTGGCAGTCACTCTACATCAGGATCTGTCATAAAATGACTTTCTCCCCACGTTCAACACGTATGAAGTACTGTGCCACAATAGAAATTGCAATCTGTCATCGCTTGTCTAGAACTAGTAAGCCATTTCTAAACATAGCCACAATGGTATAAATAAACATCTATATAGAGAAAAATAACATAAAAAAATTGATTTGTCAAAACAAGCCTATCAAAATATCATTCCAATATGGTGGCAATACATCAGCTGTTACGTCAAACAAATATTCGGTTGATTGTCAAATCTCGAGAATTATCATTTGAATTTCGAATTATTAAGTTCAGTGGACTAGGCGATCGCTATTAATCTGTCAGCGACCTCTTTCAACAGCGGCCCGCGTTCATTTTCTGTCGCCCAATAAAACTAAACGCAGAACTGATTCGACCCAATTATTATAATTCGTAGACTTTTCTATTTTACACGATGTTATTTTATTGCCAGAGAAAAAGGAATTCGAACATGGTTGCGCTTTCATAATGAATTTGATACCAAATAGAAGGTCGATGGATTTATTTTAAAAGTTACACAAATAGAATGGTATGAAATAGTGCTCTTCCGGGTTTATAGGTATGTCTCGAAAATATATTAAGACTGAATATGAATGATCATATTATAAAGTAAGCATGGATCATTCACATTATTTGAAATTCAAAAATATGTGACATTTGTGCCTCCCCACTAAAATTCAATAAGATAACACTTTTATCGCTTTTTGCACTACATTCGATATTTTAACAACAAAAAAACTCATTTCTTAAATAACAGAAGAAATGAATTCCCTAAATAAAATTACTCTTAATTACAGTATAATATACATTGATTCTAATCGTTTTTTTTTTTAAATTAAAGTTGAACGTCATTTCATTGATTGAATCGACATTTACTTGGTATAACTCCATTATAACACGGTGAAAAATAGCAATGTCTTTTATTTCTACAAAATTTATAATATAAGATATATTTTTGATAGCTGTTTCGTTTTACATTTACTTATAGTTCTAATGAGGATGTAAGCCGAAATAACTATCAACTATAATATGTATCTTATAAATTTTGTAGACCTAAATTACAATCACACAAAAGTGATAAAACTTTCATCTAAAAGATAATGTCTGAATTTAAATTTAGCCCATTTTGTATTAATTTGTACCAACATTAGTGTATTAATTTTTGAAATATTCAGTATTAGATTAATATTTGAGCGGTTCAGCAGGTGACGAAAATCCTTTAATAACGATTATCCAATCAGCACTGTGAATCATACTTTATCGTAAATTCTACTGCAATCAAAAACGTCGATCAAATTTATGTGTTTTTCTCAAATAACAAAAACTATTTTTTTGTATAATTTCAACAATAAATAAATAAAACAATAAATAATAATTTGGGGAAATGTTACTAAAAAAATGTATTTTTACCAAAGAGTGGCAGTTAACACATTAAAGGTGGCGTGTTTTTTCATATCTAATGCAGATTTACCATGTTATATAGTGGAAATCAATTAAATAATTGTTAAAAGTTGTTCTCATAAAATCGATTCGGGCATCTTAAGCATCGCTTAAATTCTCATGTACTCCAAATTATTGTTTTTTTAAGCCATTACTCACTTTGGGTACAAAATAAAACTGATAAAAAAAATACTAATGATCTATGAAAGCTGCAAATATCAACAGGTGTGCGTTGTGTCGGCGGGGGAAGGAAGCGTGTAGTCAAATTAATTTGTATTTATTTTTATTCCACTCGCGACACACTCACCCACAAATGGTCGTTTATTTGGAGTATACAAAATGACTGTGACAAAAGACGTGTGATAGATCCACATCTGTACTGTGACTGTCGTTTTATATTCGTTTATTCTTCCATGTGGAAAGCTATAATCACTTTATGTAAGATGTTTTTTGGGGTTAAGCTAATATGCAAAAGAAGAAATAATCATATCGTAAATTTCAACTGCTGAATGAATTATTTTCAAACTTTTTTTGTACCGTCAACTGCAGTAACTTTGCCTATCATCCTAAGTTTGCCTAGATAAAATGGTCAACTGAAAAAAATCACAGTATTTTTAAAAGTATAACTGTATTGGAAAAAAAATACTTGTATGTTGTGCTTTTAAAAAAACGTGAAACGTTTTCTGTTGGCTACTTATATAAGAAATGTTAGGATGATAGAAAAGGTCGAGGCAGTTGACAGTATGGTAAACCTTTCGTTTATATTAAAAAACAAAATGAAAATAATAGATACTTTCAATTGAATCGCTAAAACTATACATCATTAACAATGTATGCGTTTTATATATACAACTAAGCTTTTTTGCTTTATATAATTTTAGTATAATCATTATTCTGACGATGGTATAACCGAAATATCTATCAATAGCCATATGTATATAAATAAATATGTGCAACTATTTAATTTGTTTTCACGTTATTATAATGGACCTCTACCAAGTTAAGTCCAATTTAATAAATGAACTCATAAATTAGATACCGTGGGAAATTTGCCCCCCTCCTGAATTTGAATAAGCACTTATTTCGGATTTTTTTCAATAGATGTAGTAACACATGTTTTATAATACGGTGAAAAAATATCAATGTATCTTAGTCAAACAATTTTTTAATAAGATATAGTTGATATCGCCGCTCCTCAGACCATTACGAGGGGCTAATGCTTTTCCGTAATAAACCATTTCCGTCCAGTACTTTAAATTTAGTTTTTTTTTAGTTTTATTGCTAGCAAGAAAAAAGCTAGGTTGTTAAAACAGAAGAAAAGATGTATAGTGTACCTTTTCTATAGTGCTATATATAGATAAGCAAATGTACGTTTAAACATAGTTCCGACGATGGCGTGAGCCGAAAAAGCTATCAACTATATCTTATATAAAAAAAAAATGTAGGACTCAAATACATTGTTATTTTTCACCGTGTTTTAATGGAGTTCTACCAAGTAAATGTCAATTCAATCAACACATATATTATATCTTTTTACGTTGTCTTGAAAAATACGTTATATTTTCGTATATTAATTTTTATGAAGGTTTTGATGCCTTATTTTGTACGCTTAAAGATATCGAAATTTTGATAAAAAAAAAAAGATAATTTTCGGTATATTTTTGGAGTGGCATGTCTATGCTCGCATACAGGCGGCTACGTTACTAAGTGCGATCCTGCCTTGCATTTAGTCATTCTTTTACGTTGTTATTGATAATGCAGTTGAAAATGATTCTCTAGTTAAGCATTCGGAAGTATGCTGTCATGATAATCGAATTAGAAAAGAATTAGGTCACCAGGCAAACGCTCGAAGAATAGAGGATTAAGCACGTATAGAATTCGTAAGATTAGACTCACGAAGAAATTTTGATGTGTTTCGATGGATTTAGACAACAACACAATTCTAGAATGTTCTTATTTGCCCTGCTCTATTCACCATTGCGTTCCCAAATTTATTTATAATTAATTAATACAACAATATCAAATGACGTAAGAAACGTTTAAAGTATATGTAATAGTTTTTTTTATCCTCTATATTTGAGAGTGTCTTCAGAGTTACTAGCCAAAACGTAGTGGTGTGCAAGAAGTGTGCAACAATTAATGCCATTGAAAAACGAAGTCATCGTGGCCGATCGGTCCAATGGAAGGTTGAACCGACTTACACAGCTTACAGCGTGCTTTAAGTCGGCTTATTCGAAACGTTGTCATGCAATGGCCCAATAAACTTGATAAAAAATATTTTGGGAAGCACTTCATTAAATGACACCACATTTTCATGTCGGTATATGTAACAATCAGTTGGTATTACTTGCGATTAACGAAACCAGTACTGATCAAAAAATATTAAATTGTTGATATTATATAAAAGATTTTGTTATTAATATTTAAAATATATTGTCATTATTGTAAGCACGATAATTTATGATATCGACTGAAGGTGCTCGATGAAGTTTCAATATAAATTTTGAATTGTTAAAACTTTGTACGTTTCCACATGTTTTGTCACCAACGACCCGGGACTCTTTCACATTCTATCGTATTTATATGATAGAATGCGTGAAGATGCCGAAAGGCGAAACCCGGGTCGTTAGTGACAAAACATGTGGAGTCGTACAAAGTTTTTACAATTTAAAAAATTAGTAAGCACACTAAATAATATACATATATATATTACTTTTTATTGTTTCTAATTTTTTAAGCCGTATTTAAGGAATAAAAACAACGGTGAAAAGATCATCGCTTTATTCGTGGACCGCGTTATTTGAAAACTGTGCAAAAAGCGAAGTGTGTATTTATAAGCATGAATACGGTACGACTAATCCCGTCAGTGTTCACGAACGATTTGTGCGTATGAATATCCTGTTTTCGAAATTTGAAATTTGGTACCGGAAATGGATTTTTTTAAATGCAATGGTTTGATTTACAATTTGTAATGGTGTACAGAAAATCAACTGGAAATAATATTTTTCATTAACTGAATTAATATAAACCGTTTTTGATGGTTACCAAGCGATATTTCTTCCGGTTGTTATTATGTTTTTTTTTATATATAATCCCGAGTGAAGATATTCGTGAAAGCCAAACGAAAAACGTTCACAGCTGCCGAGATCATTTTGATAAACATCTTGATATAATTATTTCTTCTCATTCAAATACGAGAAGAAGGAATGTCAGAAACAGCTGTTTTATAAACATTGGTAATTTTCTCGCCAAATAAAATAATAAATTTTCAAACGCAAAGTGTCTGAAAACACCTCAGTGAATGATATTAAAAATTAATTAAATTAAATAAGAAATATATCAAAAAAATATTACAAAATAAAATAATGATTTTATGTATGTTTAAGCGAAGAAATATTGTACAGATATATATTTTAATCTGAAAACGTACCCTTTCTGTGTTTACCATGGTTAATATTATGATAAGACATGGGTTGCAACCTTTTTGAGGTATTAAGCTATTTTAAATTTGAATTTTTATGGCGATTAACTTCATATCAGACTGGTTTAAGTTATTGATGTGTTTTTTTTTTAAATTTTTCAAAAAATATACTTTAAAAATAAAACAAAGATTTTTTTTAGAAATTAATTATGGTACATAAAGACTCTCAAACTTTTTAACGGTGATTGACTTTTTAATTACGATTTTTAGTGAAATTTCCATTTGTAGGATTTTCAATGTTATAGATAGCGTCTATGATAATATCGTGATTTGTTTTTCTCAAAATAATGGATGATATTTTTGTGAAATATTTTTTTGAGCAAATTGATCAAATAAGAGTTTTACATTTGAGTTAATCAATAATTGAGAAATAAAATTTAAATCTCAACGTTATCTATGGAGTATACAAAATGGATAGTTTATGACAATGTGAAATAATTAAAAAAAAATGGTGAATTGCTATAAAGGCTCTTTTAAATACTTCGACGCCCGATCACTGCAACATGATAAATCTGTTTTTGGCGTAATTATTTTTTAATCATTCTTTACTATACCACACGAAGGGCATTCCAAACTTACGGAAAATTTCAGGACAATCCAAGCTATATTTCGAGACAAAAATTAGCTCGTACACGAAAGTTTTTAGATTGTTAACTCTTTTATATGTTTACGTGTCAACTACTGACACACTGCAATCAGTCGTCTCAACAGTTGAGGCATTAACATGGTTAAAAAAATCTGAGAAGTGATCAAATAGTTATAGCAGAATATAATACGAATAGAGACAACTGATGAAATTAAGATTAGAAACGATAACGTTAGGACGCAGAAGAACGGTTCATTTATTTTCTGACAAAAAAATACCATGGTCAAATGTTTTTATCGATTCGTATGTTTTAACAGTGGTTGGATAATGCAATTGCTTATTTAACATGTACAAAGTTAATACATTTTTCAAATATTACTTGAAACATAAAAAAGTTTAGTAAAGAAAAAAGGATTTTTTTATTGTTTGTACTTAAATTATTTTTCCTGCATATTTTGATAAAACTGATATTTTTTCATTGTGTTTTGTATCTTTGGAAAAATTCTTAGATTTAATTTATATAGATTATTTTATTTTGGAATAATTAACGTCAAAGGCATTCCATGGATACGGCAATCGACAAATCGACTAATGAATGCAACCGTTTAATGTATGTTTATACAGTATCGTAAATATTTATAGCACGAACGTTGTTCGTACAAATTAATTATAAATAGCTATAAATTTCAACTGTGGGCCGCGTCTGGGACTAACTGTACCATAATGAAAATAGTCATCAATCTTTAAAACTTATAGAATAAGACACAAACGACAAAACAAATATTTTTACAAATGAAAAATTAAATTTCAAAAAATATTTACACTCACAATAAAGTTAATAAAAGAATTTCATTTTTTCGCTCTCTTATGACTGTGTTTTGTTTTTTCGATTTCCTTGTATATGTTACAGCGAAATTGTATTTTAAATGAACATATATTTTCACAAGTGAAAAGAAAAAAGCCCCATAATGACGCGAAGATATTCGGTTGATCCGGTTCGTAAGGCTTTGAATATGACTTATAACCGATAAAGTGAAAATTCATGATTACTCTCTAAGCGACATCAATTATAATATAATCACTATGGAGAACTAAATTGATTGATCATTGATCCATCACATAATCCATTTTATTATATCAATAGCTTATGGAAAACTTACAAATACAATTTAACGCATATAATAATGTAAGATAGTGGACATCCATTAATCATGTCAACAAATCAATATGAATGGCCTTGAAAAAGTTTTACAATTGTTGACAAGTGGTATTTTAGGATAAATTGACTTAAAAAGCGTTATTGTACATAAAAAAATGAATGAATCAATAAACAGGAAACTAATTCGTGCGTTATTCGTTATTCTGGAAAATTTTCTTCAATTCATCTGAAGACATTTTAACCCAGTGACTGCTAATGTGTCAACAATTGAAACGATAAACGAGTGTCAATAGTTGATACTACACAATACAAGACTCTTAACGGTTCTGAAGCTTTCATTAATACACTCTTTTTATCAAAATATTATTTATTACTATCTGTCTCAATATTATCATAAGCTTATTCAATATTGGTATTAGTTCATTTTTGAAGAACACATTTTTCAAATATCCTTTACAGCGCACAGCCAGGAATGGGTTAGTTTCGATAATTATTATCGTCAGTTCTGTTGCATCCTAGTGATACAATTCACGAAGATGCTGAATGGCGAAACCCAGGTCGTCAGTGACATGTGGAATCGTACAAAGTTTCAACAATTCAAAATTTTCCATAATTCTATTTTCAACATATACGAGTCACCGAAAGTATGTTGCTGTTGACAAGACAGGCTAAAAAAATTGTCTCAAAATTGTTGACACGGTCAATGAACATCCCATACCAAATGATAGTATTAATTCATTTCTTATTCTAAAACTTCTAAGTTGCGATTGTTTTTAAGAAAATAATTATTTTCCTACAGTAAATAAAATCCATAGTTTTAAAAATTTTGCTCAGAGCATATTTAAAAAACTTAAAACTATCACACTAGCATTAATTAATTAATTTTGAATTATTTTTTTGTTGACATATTAATACATAAGTAGTTTTTGAATAAAGCATTTCATTCCAATTGTAAATACTTAAAATTAAGAAACAATTATTTAATTAAATTTAAGCACATTGCACTACTGTCTACGAATACATCAATGGGTTATAATGAAAATATTGGTTATAATAGAAAAATGGATATCCTAATATTACAGAAGATTACATACATTAGAGATACATATTAATTACTGTTTTTATATAAGTCTACACAATAGCTTTGTTACTAATTAACATTTTAAATAGTTAATCAATATTACAAAGACAATTTTTTCTCTGTTTTTAACTAGAAATAAATGATGGAATTTAAAAAAAAATATCGTCAATAAGCTAAAAAAGTTGCAAAACACAAAGGGCATAAGTGACATGTTGAAACATTCGTATTCGTAACGTATTCACGATATTGAGACGATTAATTCTCAAACTGTAAACATGGAAAATACAGGTTAACCGTTAGAATGCTACGCGGCGCAAAAATCGTTTGTATCGTTAGAATGCTACGCGGCGCAAAATCTGTCGAAAATAAGCTAACAACACTGTAGATAATTCTCGAGCAAAAAAGTGGACGCCGACAACAATATACGAAATGAAAGCCTTTATTGCTGTCATACTCGAAATGGGAATAACGAGAAGGCCAACAGTAGTTGCGGCAAAACATAATTGTTGAGCGATTTTTTATTTTCTAAAAGAAATAAAATACAATAATATTGATATCACTTTATGTTTAATAAACATTAATAAACAATAAACATTTTATCTTTATAATGCAAAAATAATTAATAAAATTGATTGATATTTGTCTAAGTTAGAGTGATTAATTTTCTCATTAAAATTGCTTAGCACTAAAACGGTTAAAGAAGATAAACGTTTAGAATTTGTTTTTTGTATTTTGAAATTGAGATTTTTGATATACGTAAGAAAGTCAATCTTTTTTTCATTATTATAGAATTAATATATACATTTCTGCATCTAAAAAAGAGTGTGGGATAATTTCAATAATAATTATCGGAAAAATATGTCGTCTCCCTCATTAAAACACGATTGAAATAGTATACTTATTAATTTCGTAGAAAATATTTTTTTTTTGCTGCGTTCAATATTGACAAATGTACAATACATTAAACCCTTTTGGACCTTTTAACTAAGTTAATATTTATGTATTTATTTATTAAAATTTTCTTTAAACAAATACTTTCATTTGATAAAAATACGAATTATTTAAATACATATAAGTGATTACTAAAAGATTTTTTTTTAAAAAGAAAATATTTTAGAATATGTATGTATAATAATTTAAAAACTTTTTATAATGTTTATATTGATCCAAAATAAAGTCAATATTATCAATTAAATTTCATCATTTATTATAAATAAGTTAATACATCAACGATAGAAAATTAAATTAAAAATAATAGTAATATAACGGGGGCCTAGAGACACAGGGGCGTAACTACAAAAGTGCTGTTTTGAGTTTAACACACCATTTTTATGCTCAAATGCCAATTCTTGGTGGAAAAGCATTATATTTCAATAAATAAACACAGTTTTTAGTACTATTTTAGCAGTTTCATAGTATTATATAAAGATCGGGAAGGTGACGTTTATTATAAGCATATGATCAGTTGATAAGATTCCGATCTTATTATGATAAAATTGTTGCAATATTACTAAATTTTGTATTTAACGTTATCGATTGAAGATAGATCCTTGATGAAATTTCAATATCAAATTTTAATTGTTGAAACTTTGTACATTTCTTATGTTTCATCAGTCACGATCCGGATTTCGCCTTTCGACATGATAGAATGGCTGAAGATACCCGGATCGTGAGTGACGAAAAATGTGGAATTGTACAATATTTCAACAATTCAAATCTGATATTAAAATTCCATCAAGCACCCTCTGTCGATATTGTTAATTACAACATTTATTACTATTGTCACAATTGATGAGCGAAACCTTTCCTGATCTTCTATAATATACATTATTACATATAAAAAAATGTATGATGCACACGTATGTTTGCCCTTTTTGCATTACTACACTATTCATCCTACCGATATTAAACATTAAAATTTTCTTGAATACACTCCCGCAAATGTTTCTAGCATACCACTCAAATAACAAATAAATATATATAAATCGACACTATTAATAATTAAATTGTTTGTTATCATAACGAGTTTTCTTGAATTTCCTTACTCTACGATCGCAGCAACGCACGACGGGCTAACTAATGTAGTTATATTATAAAACTGTTTAAATTATTTTATTTATTCAACTTTTCTTTAAATATAAAATAAACTTTTGAGGTAATAAGAACTGTTTTGTAATTTTTCTAAGTTCGAAGTTTTTGTAGTTAGACCCCTGTGTCACTAAACCCCTGTTTATGGCATGCACCAAATCGTAGCAGAAGAAGTTCATTGCAGAGTTGTCAGAAGATGGTGCTAGTTGTCTGTTGATTATGTTGTTTTGATTAAGATAATTGCAGATGTCATCCATGGCCGGTTAATCTAGAAAAAAATCATTATCTTACCCAACGTACCGGGAATAGCTTATAGCTGAGATTTGTCAGGAACTCTTTTTTCTGTGGGTCGAACATGTCCGAAGGCTTGAAACCGCGCTTGGTGATCAGGGCGCTGTTGGTCGACGAAGATTGCTGGACATCATTGAAGCTATCCTTGTGGATGACTTTGTCGTTGAGGGTGTGGATCGTCGACATTTTGTTTGACGAATAATTACTCTCGCTAATCGTCATCATTTTGACGTTTCAGTTAGGTCAGTTTAACCAAATGTATCAAATTTTACAATTATATTCACTGTTTTATCAATGTTCGTTGGTTATTTTATACAGTATATGCGGTATTTTGGCCCTGGAAATAATCGAAAAACAACTTGGCACTGTTTGCAGTATTATAAATTACCAATTAAAATATGAAAGCGATTTATTTTATGCGTGTATGTGATGATGTTATAATTTTTTAGGTTAAGTCTTTTAAATTTAAAATATTTATAGCATACAGTTTACATTTTACGTACGAAAAATAATATTTTTATATTTTATATTTGGAACATAGTTTTGATTCAGTTGGCAACTCTGCTGAAAAGTTTTTTTTTATAATTTAATCGATTGATCGCTTTGATCGAGTTGGTTGATTGCAATGTTGATATTAAAACGTTTACGTTTGATTTATTTATTGTATTAAAATAAAGCCAAATTTTTACCGATACTCTCTATATGCTTGTTTTATAACTACATTACTAAACTCATTTTTTTAAATATTTACTAAATGTTTGAATATTTTTTGCGCGAATAATCAGAGGAACGGTTAGATAAAACTATTATTTATACAAATATCACATAATTTGTTTACGTTGTCAACAGAAGATCAGTTCAAAATGTACATCTTTCGACTTATATGAGGCCAAAATGAGAATTCTGTCATCCTTAATAATATTAAATTGTATGTCCAGTAAATGTATCTAGTATGTAAACCAGTCTGCGAATGACAAGAGCATTAAAAATTTTCAACAATATTGCTTCAGATGTCGAAATATTCCATGTGAACGAAAGTGGGCTTAGGGGAATACTATTTTATAATATATTAATGTAGATTTTACACGAGCTTGACTTCCTTACAATTCTTATTGTTTTTTCTTCTCTTCCTTTAATTTTTAAATATTATTGACGACGTTGCAAAAGCAATAAATATAAGATTTTTTAATATAAATAATTAAATAAATACTGCCACTCTAAGCGAAACCGGTTCTGATTATGGATGACATTTCACGTTTGTTAATTCATTTTTGATGATTGCCATGAAGGCAAATTTAGATTTTTGTTTTGTCTGATTTGTGCAAGTCGTTGCAAAAACGGATAACGGTACGTTTTCAAAAACTCTGATTGGGGGAAATAAAAATAAATTGGACCCCCAAATGACGTCCTTGATACTAATAGTTCTAAACGAATATTGTTTTTGCGTCAGTTAGCACATTTACGGTGACAAAATGACTACCGTGAACTTTCAGTCGTTTGACGACGTTATACCACTAACCATAAACACTATAGCTTCATTTCAAACCGGTTGAATCTTTACTTCACATTAATCTTGGCATTCTCCGCTAAAAAATAAAATATAGCGTGAATATTTACTCTAAAAATAGCCGATGCCAGTATTTGATACGCCCCATCAAGTGAGATTAATGGCTACCAACATTATGCGAAGACATCGGTCATTTTGTAAATAAAATCTCTAATTAATTCTACACGTAACGGAATCAAAAAAATAAATAAGGTAACCGACTGAAAATTCATCGCACCGGTCTCTGTGCAAAGAGAATTCAATCAAAAGGCGGCCATTTTCAATCGCCTTTTATCCCATTGACTCTTCCGCGCACCGGTGATAAAATCATTTATTTGGCAGCACTGCAAGAAAAAGGGCGGGAAATGGAATGTTTGTTGACACGTTACATTAGTAATATTGCCATCGTTTTCGTTCGAGGAAATCGAAAAAAAAGAAATCTTTTTGTATTAATCGGCGATGATGATTCAAAATTTTATTTCTGGTCGACATTGTGGTAGGATTATTTTTGGCAGGCGGCAACACAATTTATTAAGCAACAAATTTTTGGTAGCGTGATTTTTGCGTTCGAAAAGAGAATCTTTAAATCTCATGTATTGACTGAGATCAACATCAACGTATTGAGTAGTTAAGAAAATATTATATATATAATTTAAATGATACGACGTTATTTTTATATTACAGTATAATACCGATTTTACGTTCCCGTATTAATCGTTTTCCCGTATGTATTATTTATACACACAGAACAATATTAAATAATGCCGCATTATTGATTTTCTCGGTCTATCGTCTTAATATTTTGGTTCCGCCATATTTTAAATTTCGTCATTTACAGATGCGTTATTGGCGTTAAATCTGCTGTAGAACGGCAAGATAGTTTGAGTGTTCTTTGTTTAAATTTAAAGAACAATTAAATGTTTAGTACTATTTGTAGAATTTTATAGCTTAAAGATCAGGACCGGTTTCACTCTTTGTAAGTATTATCAACTAAAAAAATGTATTTTATTTGTTCAAATATAATACGTTTCCATCGAAAAATGTAAATTTACAAATAAAATAATTTAGTATTAAGGACTTTAAAAAAACGAATTTCATAAACATTATTTAAATATTTCCCGCATTATTCGTTTTGTTCCTTGAAAAACGTAGAATCGGGGTTTAACTGTATACAATATGTGCTGAAAATATACTGCCTAAATAATATATAATTATGAAAAAGCGAGTATAAAATATATCAACAAATTTATTAAAAAAAATTTTAACCTTTGTTTAAAAAAGGTGAAAATTAAATTTTATTAGTCAAACTTATCATTAAACTTATTTATTTTATTAATTTTATAATTTTAAACAAACTTTAAACTATTTTATCAACCGAGAATCGCATATATTTTATTATAAAATGCTGACAAAAATTCGGTATATTATTTTGTTGTTAATTATTATTGGTGTCATTTTATGTTTTTAAATTTGAATTAATTATTTATATATACATTTGAAAGAATTTTCAAAAAGTGAAAAAGTAAACTTTTAATTCTTGCTACGCCACAATGGATAAATCCGCCATTAAATTTCACTTAATCAGTACTTATTTTAAAACCTCGTATTAATTTTACTCATATCACGAAATCTCGAGAACATACTTGCTTTATGTGTTAACTATCGTTTAATAATTGAATTTAAGCGTCAAAAGGTTTATATTATTGGACGTAAGCGAGATTATTTGATGTAAAATACGTGAAAATAATATTATATCGTACCGAAATATGAAATTAATCATTGAGAGAATATAGGTAATATTCAAAATTTTCACAAAGATGCCTTCCTCGAGCACATTCTAATTTTAAATTTACCAGTTTCGTAATAGTTGCCAACTTAAAAAAGACGCACAGATAAAATAATAAGAGAAAAGTTTTTATTTTAAGTTTGTTCAGCGGTATTCGAATTTCAAACGAGGATGGAATTAAACGTCAGAAATGACAATCGCGGTTTGTATATGGAAAAAGCGATCTGGGATGAAAATAAACGGATATTTTACCAAAATGCGAGACAACACGCGTCAAATGCATACACCGCGGTACTAAATTTAACACTAGAAGCCCGCCGTGCAGTTTTCTTCGTGTATTTTCATCCCGGCGGATCTCGCTGGATAGGCTGACGTCATGGGAACAAACAGCGCATGTCTGCCAACGGCTTCTAAATGTCAGAAACTTTTCCTAATAGAAAGCCCACACGATACACGATTGAAATATAATTTCTCCGTCATCTTCTTCGCTGCCATATAATGAATAGTTTTTAGTATTATTTATCAGTATCGTTCTTTGAATTGTTATGACTTTGTACGATTCCACATGTATTGTCGCTAACGACTCAGGTTTCGCCTTTCGGCATCTTCAGGCATCACACGGATGCAACGTAACTGACACCTGATATTTGAAGATACCGAAAGGTTAATCCCGGATCGTTAGTCACAAAGCTTGGGAATCGTACAAAGTTGTAACAATTCCACATGTTTTGTTGCTATCGACCCGGGTTTCGCCTTTCGGCATCTTTAGACATTCTATCACACGGCTGCAACAGACCTGACAGACACCTGGTGCCAATTTTGATATTGAAATTTCATCAAGCACCTTCAGTCGATATCATAAAATATACTCATAACGCTGAAAACGTTTTCACGATAGGTTATATGTAGGTTTAGAATGATTCGCACAGCTCTTTTCCTTTTCAAATGCCAACTGTTTTGAATACCTGTGGACTTGTATTTTCCAATGTATTATATTATACAATACGTCCGTTCATATATTTGAAAGCGAAAATTATAACGCCCGCCAAATGTGTCGATGGGCAAATGTCAAAGTTTGGCCCACCCTTGATGCGGACCTGTATAAAAGTTGATATGAAGATTAACTAAATGTCAAAAAAATATTTTTTCGAAAGGATATATATGTTGACAAATGCTTCAAAATCTGGCATCGTGTGTACTACTCATAACAAACATTGGCGAATTTTAAGATCAAACTACGATTAAAATTTAATAATCTTCATTAATCGTAGATGAAAGGCTTTCTTTCATTGACTTACTAAATGGATTCATTTATCATTTATTTAGCCTTACATAAGCCGTTTTGTATAATATCAAATTCTCATTTATTTTAATTATTATGTTTACAACATTTTCATGATGGATTCCATTTTTATAGATGGCGTCTCATTGAGACTAAATATCTGTTAAGTCCCAAAAAACCTAAAAACTTCTAAACCTACATAGAACTAATCGTGGAAACATTTTCAGCGTTCAAGTATATTTTATGATATCGACTGAAGTTGCTTGGTGAAATTTCAATACCGATTTTAATCGATTACAATATGATTACATATGTATGATGGAAATGTGATTTCACATACATATAATAAATATGAATATTTTTACTTGAAACCCTTTATTGCTGTAGCATTATAACATTATTTATGTGTACACTATCAAAATTATTTTGATTAATTTATTCCGATATAATGACATTATTGTCCACCATTAAGTAAGTATTGGCAGAAAACTCATGAAAAATGAATACAGATTAAAAATTTCACTGCAGAAGCAATATGAAATCTTTTATATGCGAGATAAATTTTAAAATGAGCTAAATCACCTCGGATTTGAAATTTACATAAAAATACGTTATAAAAATTAAATCACACATACCGGATGACTGCCTGAGACGAGATATCTCGTCTATGTCTTTGAACGCATTTTCCTTCAAAAATATTCCTTATATTAAAATGATTCTTTGACACTACACACACTGATATTTATAAGAAACGTTTAAAAACATTTTACAATAACTGTGAAGGATTTCTACACGGATTTTTCGCGATTTCTTCGAGTGTTCGAACTGTCACTTGACAGATGTCAATAGTTGCAGGGTTACTAAAATCAATTTTCTTCAAAATTTTTCAAGACAACCTGCTTTTTACAATACAACAATAAACAATTGGTGAGTTTATCAGTTATTTCTGCATGTGAAATTAAAATAAAACATCGGAAATTCCCTTTTTGTTACAAATTATATATGGCGTGCTGGGTAGATGTGTATTTTTTCCTGGCAGCAATATGATTAAAAGCTACCTTGAATGACTATTGTTTAGTATCAAGATATGATTGATCGATATGATTTTTGATGTAGAATTTTTGTAGCAAAAGGTTTGTAAAAATCGCCTTGAATAATGCATATTAAAACATTGAGATGTGCGCCAAAAATAATCGTTGATTATTGTCAATGCCATCGAAAGGTCACCCAACTATCTTATTTACTAATTTATTTATTCGGTACATACACATAACAAAAAATACTTGTAATGTTGAAAAACATAGAAATTAACAAGGATAGCAAGCAAGCTCATGTAAACTATACTTCGATACATTAAAATTAACATTATTGATTGAATTGGTAGAACTCCCATTATAACACGGTGAAAAAAATAGCAATGTATTTCAGCTCTACAATTTTTTTTTTTTAAATATATGGTTGATAGCTGTTTCGGCTCACGCCATCGCCAGAACTATGCTTAGCGTCAGTTCTGTTGCAACCGTGTGATAGAATGTCTGAAGATGCTGAAAGGCGAAACCCGAGTCGTTGGCATTTTCGGGCATTCTATCACACGGATATAACAGAACAGACGTCATCAGTTCTGTTTTAACAAATTTACCGTTGATGTTTATATCATGAAGTTTTCAATGAAACAATATGTAAGTTTTTCAATCATTTTTATTGACAATATTTTAATGATAAAATTAACTTTTCTAATTATGATTTATGCTTACACAGAACAATTTTACTGTTTGAAAGCATCAAATAATAAAATATTGATTTTAAATAATAATTGAAAAGAACAAAAGCAACAAACAATATCTATTGATATAATATATATTTTTAATCAGTATGTAAATTCGTTAAGAAATACAAATATACAATAAAACAAAGACAGTTTGTGACAATGCGTTACGCAAATGCGTTTTTTTTTTATAGTAATAATAAATACATAAATTTATTAATTTATCTATTCAACCGATGATATGACCTGCATTCCTTTAGTGAACAATGGTCATCATTTGAAGCCCTCGCTGATATTTTTTTGTTTAATTTTAATAATTTGTATTTAAAAAATTAAATAAAATTGTTTCCTTAAATCTCTCATCTTGGTTCCAATCTTCTGCGCCTGCCAATGGTAACGTATTGATAAACATTACGTCAATCTATTAAAATATTTTGTAAAATATTCAACAAAAAAATAAACCATTTTATAAGTATATTTTATTCAATAACCGTTAAAAATATATTTTCATACTCCAGTTACTAAAATACTAAAGTGTCACAAGTAAAAAAAGAACAGTTTTGAAATAAATATATTAAACACCAATACAGTAATTCCAATCTGTAACAAATGGTAATCTGTAGTTATTTATTATTCTTATTATATATTAACAGTTCTATAGTGTAACAATTATAATTAATACGCTATAGAACGGATATGTCAAAAGACTTTTTACTGAAAAATTAGATGTATAATAGAATATTAAACCTGTCTGTCCATCTTATTTTCCAATTATATCAAAACTGTGCTTTTTTGAGTTGTTACACTTTAGAAATGAAGTATAGATTTTATTTCTTCCGATGGTGGATAAAAAATGTTTAAATTTGATTATAAAAAAAATACTTTTTAAGCTACGTAATAAACACAAATTCAAACATTTCTGTCGGGAAATCGACGATTATCTCAATAAATTAATATAGAAACTATATTTAAAAATACACCACATTGATATTAGATTTTAAGTTTCTTTTTTTATTCATATCACACTTTAACTAGAGAACTACGGATAAAATAAAAATATATACCATTATATTCTCAATTCAATATTATCCTTTCTCTTTTTGCCAATTATAATTTTAACTCAAAATGAAATAAACCAACTGGGTGATAAGTATTCAGAAATAAACGATCATTTACGCTCACTACGAACAAACAAAATACCAGATAGTAAATCTTTAACATCATATCGTTTCCTTGTGTATATTCTATGTGTTTTTATAGCACTAGATGCGTTAATAGTGTCATTTGCAGACATATTTGAAGTTCTAAACATGAAATCCAAATATATCACCCAGCAACTAGCACCGATTAACGTAAACATACAATATTCACCGTTTTTATCAATTAAATTGTCATAGAACATAGTATTATATTTGCACAACAAATAATTCTAGAACAATGTTTAAAAACCAATACACATATCGCTGATCCAAAATAGTCACAAATAAACAACGATACACATCAATTCTCAACTCACGGTTTTTCCGTTGAGAAATTAATACTTGCAACTAATATAAGACCAACGTTATCTAGATACATCTCTGGTTGTATATAGTTAGTTCGGTTTTTCCTTTATTATTTTGCTAATAGACAATTAATCCTTTATAATTGCAATCATACACCTCGCGTACATTCACCTACCATTTATAAACGACACAATTATAAAACCGTCCATTTAATTTGATTCCAATACGCAATCGTAGAATACTCACAAAGACCAATAAACCCGTCGCATATTTTCATTCATTACGACGGAGATTCAGTAGTATCAGAACATAGAATATTTTTATAGTGTAGTTATTATATCATTAGAATATATTTACATTATGACATCTTACATCGTAAATGTAATATATTTTTACACAATATGCTCAAAATCAATTTTTTTTTTGACAGTAAATAAATAATTAAATCAGTGAATTTTTGCATAAAAGATTCCATTGTTTTATTCCTATGTATATTATAAAATAGGCAGTAATAAAAATCATGCAATAAATGCTCATTTCCTTCAAGATAAGTGGTATTTTTATCATATTTTCTGTACACTATTTTTATGTTGGTAGTTCTTTATTTCTATTAGAGTATTTATTTTGATTACGTATAACATACAAACTAATACAAAGGTCTTCAAATTATCACCCACGAGTCATTCACCAACACTTATCTAACATACCATAGATTATTAATATTGCATTCAATTCAAAACTACAGTACAAAGGTGTGAAAAGCTGGTAAGGTCATGGCTCTAGGAATTCACTGGAAGAGTCAGTGAGATCCTTGAGCTAAAATATTTGGAGATCCTTGCTTTAATATGTGTATATACGGTAATAAGACGTAAAAAAGTTGAAAGAATAATCATATACCTAATACGATTGAAGTTGATAGATCATCTAGCAACGGTGAACATAGTCACAATTTTAATAAAGAACTATCATCAGAAAAAATAATGTAGATCAAATATAACAAATGTACCACTCCGTCTGAATGATTGGAGCATTTAATGCTTGGATTCTATTAGTGTCAAGCCACTAATAATCATAGAAATAACAACAATATGATTATCTTTTACCTGCAACAGCGCAATTAATTCAACTGGTAAAAATACATTGATGGGAAATATCTAGACATCATACAAAATGGTTTGATACAGGATTAATGTGTTAATAATTCTTAAAATTATTAACAGCCAGGCCGAAAGTGTTGACAAATTAAAAGAATGAATACGACACCAGAAGTTTTGAGCTTTTGTAAACATGACACGGTTTGGATTCAGTGATATAATGTAGAAGTTAGAAAACATAATTAACCTGCCAACTGCTGACATCTGTTGAGACAGCAGATATCTGTATGTTGATATTCACATATTTAAATACTTCAAAGATTATCCAACCCTGCATGTTGAAAAATATTTACAGGCAGTATTCGACATTTATATTGAATAGGTTTTTGAAAATATGAACTTGTGTTGACTTTACAAAAGTTGAACTATAAAAATAACCATATGTAAAATATAATTAGGAAGGCATATTTTCAATTGGAAATAGATTATTCCATACACAAATACATTTGAAACAATCGTAATGAAGGTTCACTTGTAACCATAGTGTCTTTTCCAGAATTGTTGTAGTTTCACCATTGTGTCTCTAAACTTCCAAAACAATACTGTCGATTGAGTCATGTCTGTAATAGAGTTATATGGAATATTTGTGTAAGGTAGAATCGTTGAACTGATTCAATAACATTACGAACCTTCCATTGTTTTTGATGGTCATAAAAAGTAATCTATGCTTATTGATTGCCCTAAGATCACATGGTCTTATCTTGATATATCATTCTTTCATGATGATCAAAAACATTTTTATGTTTTGAACCAAATTGTTTATTAATGCTCTCACCGATATCACCTCAATTATTGAGAATGCTGACATCCTTCTATTGATAGTTTAATCTCAAAATTATGAGAATATACTATACACATTCGTATTCAAGTTAATCATTGTATTAAAATATAACCTCATTAGTACAAATTCGTAATAAGTTTGTTTAACAACATTACTGAACTATTTTCTTTCAATTTTTAGCGTTTGTATATGCTTTATGTGTATCAGTAAGGAACTGGTCTATAGCCAGATTCATGTATTGGACACTAAGAGCAATAAACGTACATAAAATTTCTGCAATACCATTCGTTATCAACAAAAAAAAATGTATTAACAAATTGTTTGAGTAGTGTCTGTATGTCAAAAACTGCCTGTACGTATTCAAGATAAAAAAATTCTGGTTGAAGTTTTATAAGAATGTATTGAATAGATATTTTACGGTAAAAAGAAGATTGTACAACAGACTCCATTAAATTAAGTTTTGACATTTTTTTAAACACAGAAAGCCAGCATTAACCTTTCAGTTATATATATATATATTTATATATATTAATTTTATATTCGTACACACCCTAATATTTTGTAATAAACAGTATAAAACATGATATTAAATTTAATTAAATACATATGTATATATATATATATAGCCATATACGCACATACATACACACTTTATGGGATACATTATAAAATTATACGATGTGCCGGAAAACATAAATTTTTTTTAGTCAAGTAGAAATTTGTTGAATTTACGACATTAAAACAAATATTATGGAAATATGAAGAATAGATAAGATATATTTCCAATTGAAGTTGGAACATTTGCATGCTTTAAAAATAACATCATAATTGAGGGTATAGAAAATATTTTTTTTTCTCAAATAATTTCGTAAAATATTTCTGATGGTGTCAATTTCACTTCAAATTCAATACAGTTGAAAAAACTTTAATATATTTGAAAGTATGCGTGAATAATGTTTTATTTTTATAATATTGTGGTTCAACACGTTGACAGCTGAAAAAATGCCTACTTATTTTGTAAACACATTTTATTATGATATGATACATTTATATAAGATGGCTTGTAACAATCACTTTGTAATATTTGACATCATACAAACAAAGAGTAACGCTTCATGAGATAGCCACTAGATCAGCGTTTCTTCAACATATTGGATTACGCACTAGGCACGTTTTCAGCATTTAACGTGTTAATGACCAGAAAGAATTAAGTGTTTTGCAGATAAATAGATTTTGCACTAAATAATATTACATAAAAAATGCTTTTTTTATGGAAAACTAATGAAATTAACAAAAATGTCTTACCGAAGAAGTGAGTTGGTGTCACTTATATATTTCAGCAAGAAGTTATTTGTTCCAAACATATTAAATGGTTTTATATTGATGATTTAATCCAGCGGATATTCTCTGTAGAAAAATGAATAAATTTTTCATGCTAGATTATAATTTATGTATATTACTTTAAAATTTCACAGTAATGATTAAAATATTTCTTGATAAATATTGTAGCTTTTAAACTTCCAAGTATAAATCTACACCATGTATTCCAATTGGTTCGGTTGGCTAGCATAGTAACACAGTGAGGAAAACCCGATAAATAAACACTATGGAATAGATGTACTATACATAGACAGAGAAGTCTATGGTCTGATATTTGTGTAGCTTTGTTCTATTACACAATATTGGATGAATAATTTGAATATAAATAATTTATTATTTTAAAGTATTAGTATATATTAAAAATAATTATTTCGGTATGACAGTTGGCAGTTGTTCACCTGTGGCAGGTGGGATATATATTTAAAAAAAAAATATGTTCTTTTAGAAAATTAAAATAATTTTAATAAAACTTGGCGGTCAGCATAGAACTGTGACCGACAACCATTTTCTTTAATAATAAATTTACATTTCTATGGTCAATCAATACAAATGATTTCATTCTAAACAGAGGTTAAGAAATTTAATTGTTTATACATTCAGAAGAAAAGCGTATATTGTGTTTTTTCAGCGAAAGTGTAAGGGTAGCCGAGAATTTACTTATACTAAAAAATATTGTGATAAATCTTACGGAAGAAATATAAAATATGTTTTTTAGCAGATTGGTCCAACGGTAAGGAAGTCAAATGAAGGATATAATAAATGGATGAAAATTTAGTTTATAATAATATTTGTACGAGATTTGAAGAAGTGAAGATAATCGTTTCAATGCGTGAATTACAAAATAAGTATAAAATTAGTCTTATTTTATTTGTTGCTTTGCATCGGCCCATCACTGTGTTCGCAAAACGTATTCCTTAAATTATGACTTAACGAGACAAACTGACACCCCAAATTCACACCAAACACACCATGACCAAATTTATATCCCATACTGTTATATTGATTTGAATTTAGAACCCTTTCACACATACATTCTAAACAGACCCAGTTACTACGCTGACTTCCAATAATAAATAATTGAGAATAGAATAATATAATCGATAAAAATAAATAATATATTTTTTACCAGTGGGGTTAAACTTTTATATCGGTATTGTGATGTTATTTAAGACCTCGTCTTTACTCATTTTTATTCTATACATCATAATCAGCAAACATGTTTTCAAATATATACAAACTAAGACGATTTTAATCTCTCACATAAGACATAAGAGACGATATTCTTAAGAGTTATGTTAGCATAGCTTTCATGGTACACATGTTAACCCTTTAACAATCCACGAGGAAACATGTTTGCCATATGCATTCGATATCCAGACACCATTGATGGAATTTTTCAAGCCTTTCAGTCAACAAAATGCTTTTTGGCTTCTGCCATATTAGAAAGAACATCGAGCAATGTCTCTTAAGACTTCAGTGCATCATTTTCAAGAGAATTTTGTTCTTGGTTGGATATGACTTAAAAATGAAATATCTTATGATATCAACTGAAGGTGCTTAATGAAATTTCAATATCAAATTTGAATTGACAAAACTTTATACGATTCCACATGTTTTGCCACTAACGACCTGGGTCTCGCCTTTTGGCATCTTCAGACATTCTATCACATGTATGCGACAGAACTGAGTCAATTCAGTTGCATCCGTGTGATAGAATGTGATAAAACATGTTGAATCATGCAAAGTTTCAACAATTCAAATCTTGCTATTTCCAAAAGTCTTATATAGAAAAACTCCAAGATTTTAATGGATATTTAACATTTATAAAGAAAATATATTAAACAATACAGTTTCTAAACAAAAAAATTTAATATTTTTTATTATGGGTTTTATAACATGATATTAATGCTTTATTATCTGGTTTTGCAATGACTCAAATGGACTCGCATAATCTGTAAACGCGATGTTTTGAACATGGATGTTGAGCGAAAGAAAAAAGTATTGGTGGTTCGTAAACAAAATAAAACAAAAAAAAATAATACAATAATAATTGTTTTATTTCGACAATAATTGTTTTGTATAAGATTTAACCAAACGGTCACTATTTAGTTTTGGCAATAAATCAAAAAATAATATAACAAATTATACAATAATTACTACAAGATATCCAAACATCGAAAACAGTCAGCATAGAAATGACATATAAAAGCTGAGGGACATTCTGTTTCAAGACATTTAAAGCTGAATCAATAATGCCAACTGTTCTTTGACGATACTTAGATACCAATATAAATAAGGTGACAATTGAATTTTTAACACTACAAAATGATAAATGAAATAATTTAAAACATAGATGAACTTTTCATAATAATTATTGATAAATGCAAAATATATATTATATAACGGGTTGTTTGTTTTTTTTTTTTTTTTAATTATTATTCTTTACTTTCATTCGATACACATTATCATAATCACCTATGTATAATCATTTAAAACTATGATGCCACCCATCATACAATAAAAATAAAATTATATAATAATTATTATATTTTTACAGTGTTATTAAATGTCTGCCTGCTAAGCCAACAATAAAAAAGAACAATAAACCTGTATAGTGAAAAAAAAAAAAAATATTGTGTGCGATAATTTTGTGTTATTTTGAAACCGTGTTCCAAAAATTTTTTGTGAATATTAACAGTTAATATAGCACAATATAAATAGCCAATTTGAATTTTTGAAAAAATGTGATTTCTTAGCAAAAAAAGCTTATTATTAAATGCACAAATAGAATATAAACAAACATGTCCAAATCAGTTTCCTTTGATAATAAACTAATCCCATGCTCAATAAATGTTTTAAATAGTCCCAAAGGCACGAAACATTTTTTCCAAATGGCGGCAATGCTTTCCATAGACAACTTTGATGGCAAATCATCAAGACAATATTTACTCGAAGAGTGTGACAGTGGAAGGCCCACGAGCGAAATAATTACACTCAAAACTCAACTGTGGACATATCCGATACATCTCGAATGTTAAATATACATATAAGACGGAAATAAATAAATTAACAATAATGACAGTGATAATATACTTAAACAATACAAAAAAAAAAAAAAAACATTGTGTTTATAAAATATCGATAAACTTGGAAAAAGTAATCACTGGCCGAAACAAAATAATTTTTTACCAGTTACTCAAGGCGTGTTTTATCAATTCATCCATAGATGGTGGAATTCAACTCTAAAGAGAACTTTATCGGGCTGAATTTGAGTATGAAAGCCTTATATGACATCCATCAGTGTACAGGTGCACGGGTTTTCTGCTTTTCTGAGTGCAAAGAAAATGAACACAAGACAAAAAAAAATCTTTACAGGCGATGATTGTGAAAGAAGTTACATGCATCAGTTTAAGACTGCGTTAAATATTTAAAAAACAAAAATAGACCTAAAAATATTTTACACGAAAGAGACTAGGTTAAAAAAAATATGTATAGAAAATAAATTATATTATAATGTTTCCAGACATACCTCCGTCGCTACTGAGTTTGTGTGATTGAACATATTATTTAAGAAAGTTGATCCAAGAAAAATAAACAAATTCATTTTTATAAGATATTAAATCTTCAATATAATCAATCAGTGTAACGATCCAAAGACCACCAGACTTCCGAGTTGAGATATAGCCGGTGCTATTACATAGTTTTAGGCTTGTATATCAGTTTTTTCCGGAAAAATAAGAGCTACGCTCCAATTTAAGAAATTATGATAGAGTAAAATGAACCTTAATTTCATTACACATTATACCTACTTCTTTCAAAACAAGAATATTATTATGGCCACTGAAAAGGTTACATCAGTTATATTTGGATTTTGACTATCGTTTCACATAATTTAGCTAATCATTATTAATTTAGTTAAATACAAACCAATTCCAACCAAGCACACCGTTTAGCATCTTTATACTTTATTATTACAATATAATAATTTTATTTGAAACCACGTAGAGAAAGACAAAAAAAAAATGTACACATTCTCTGTCAATAAGCCATGCAAAAGTATTAGAATGCTCGTAATAATAGGCTATAGGAAGACGGCACTAACGACCGGTTAAAAGATAACCTTAACCATCTGCGGAAGCGAGAAGAGTGTAGACAAATAATATTCTACTGTCGTTCAGTGCACTGAGAAACTTTTCAGGATATAGTGAGAGAGAAAGAAATACGTGGTAAAACTGACAATTCGGCATAATGATTTTACTGTTTTGCGGCCAATTTATAAGATTCAATAAATTAGATCAAGAGTTATATACCAAGCAGAAATATTTTTCATAGCACTACCTAATAAGGACGTTGCGTGAAAACCACTTTTCCTTACATAAGTATTAAATTTTTAATTCATAAAATACAGTAAATTATATAAATATACATATCATCAAGCTTTGGTATCATACAAAAAAAAAAAAATCAATCCCGAACAAACAACTGCCCAACATAATTTTATAAGAAGATATTCTCGAATGTTACTATTGCCGATAAAGATTCTACAGCTGTCTCGAAAAAATTATAAAAATCACTTTGCATTCAGGTATATTAACTTTACGCGGTATATGTTGAAATTTGCTTCTTAGATGTAATTGATATGGTAGAGAATGTATTTTACGCAGTGCGTATGACAAATGTAAGCAAAACGTTTGCAAGAGTGAAGAATCAACAACAATAGCAGCATTCTCGAATGAATAAAATTAATATACGTCAACGGACTGTGGCAACACAAGATTCCATCTTCAATAGTTCAAACGCAAGACAAATCAATCTCTTATCATTCACACGGACATTCATAGTCATCTCGCAATCACGCTGGTGTGTCTGTGTTTCACATCAACACAACAACAAACGGAAACATCTAAATTTATAACAAATACAGAACATATAATATATGTATAAACTTTAGGAAAGAGTTTTACGTACAATCTACGACACATCGTCATCAGCTTAAACGACCAACATAACCGCACTGTGTTAAAAGACCTGCGAACGGCCCTCACGGCCATTTAGGTTTCTTTGAAAAGTAGAAACAAAAACATTGATCATTAAGTTTACACCTTCAATTCAAAGATCAATTGAGACCTTAGATCGTTAAAAAAAACATTGAACATCTGACAGTAGGTCTACTTTGATGTGTTACCGGATTACCATACAGTTTCCATTATAAAATTAGTAAACTGAACGATCGCTCTTTTTCGATAACAAGTCAATCACAATGACATTAATAAAAATGCAGAATCGTCGCAAAAAGATCTGACATATAGTTGATTCGAACCGCAGACTGTGACCGGAGATTATCGGTTACAGCGGTGAATCGAACACATCACGAGACTTGTACAAGCGGTAGGCTGACACCGATCGGGAGATATTCTCCCATTCTGCAGCGACATAACGATCCAAATACCATATGACAACATAGCCATAAAGGTTTTTTTTTTAAAAAACACTTTGAAATGTTCATTTAATATTCATAATCTCTCTTATCAATAAACCGCTAGTCTAAACCGCCATGAAATGACTATCAACCCACTGTTTATCCCCCGTTTACAGTAAACATGGATTAAATATAATATTTCAGTGTCTAAAATTACGCAGTCTCTCTGCACGTTGGTTAAATATTCGGACAATAAGTCTTAAATAGAAGCGTTCGGGTGAACCAAATTTTGCACGTTCATCGTAGTTATGCATTAATGACAGTCTTATCTTCTAAATACAGTTAATGTTGGAGACATTGTAAATTATTTACAAAATAAACTCAAAAATAAATTCATCCATCGATGGAGAGACTAACGGGAGACAGAAAACTGATAACAAAGAAGTAGATATTTTGAATAAATTAACATTGTTAATTTCAACAATTCGAGGCCTCGTATAAAATTAAAGAGCAACATCCATATAGAATTATTAACGTCTAGGTAAAATTTTAGCAAAAATCAAACATGAAACAGGAAAGCTCTTTGAAGAAAATTCTGTTAATCCAAGGTATCAGTTTCGAGCGGAGAACTGCCGATATTTAAACGATTCTGACATAAATATGACGAACCGACACACATCTCAGTCGCCAATTATTTAAACAAGACTATCAAAGGAGGGGTATTTGGAATCCATCAACGGCTCATACTGGGGGAGGGATCCTATCGCCATTTCGAAGAGGTTTTTAGTCGGTTTGCGTCTGATCGTGTTAGTGTTACTATCTCTCGGGGCTTTGCTTATTTTTCTTGATTTTCCCCTTGAAAATAGAGGGAACTCCTAGTTCCAGATGCGAAGGAAGGAGTCCCACGAGCCCGTCGCTACAGCCATTCCGTTTTCGGTTACGCCCAAACATGATACGCGATTATCGTGGCCGGCTAAGATACCTGAAAACGGTGAAGAGACATTGTGAATTACTTAGCTAAGATTGTTTACACGATTAACTAATACATGAATGGCTGTAAAATTAATTCTGAAGAAATTTTACAAAAGCATTCCATGGTCAAAAAGGCTTTAATTTATGGTCTATGGGATATTTTGATTTGTCTACTGTAAAAGCAAAGTGGGGTTCAAGCATAATTATGTCAGTGATAATGGGTAAAATAAATATAAAGCAGTCAACCCATATAAAAAAATAAGTATAATGAAATCGGTTCTATTGAAAATAAGTTTACATCACTGTGATAGTAATCAAAGGCAATAATGAAAGTAATGTATGCTCACCGGCCCTTTCGGTCTTCATTGAATCCCAAACGTTGCAATTGAAATCGTCATAGCCAGCGAGGAGCAGTCTCCCACTTCGGGAGAAGGCAACCGATGTTATGCCGCAAATAATGTTGTCATGAGAGTACATCGCTAGTTCCTACAATCATAACAATTATATTATCTTTATGGATTCAAACAATAGTTGGTATTCATTATTCAGGGGATGACTTTGATATACATCCAATCTTGCACTAAAATCTTGGTATTTTGGTATAGTATTTTAACCTTTTGTGTAACATCAAGTAATACAGCAAACTTCAATACCTCTCACTATGATAAAAAAGAAATTCTCTTTTGCAATAGTTTATTGCTAATGATCATATCAATCACCTGATCGGATCTGATGTCAAAGACTCGGCACGTGGCATCATCGGAGCCTGTCGCAAACGCATATCCCGATGGAAAGAACTGAAAAAGAAAATTCGTACACTCAGTAAAAAGAAACAGTTCAAATTGTAGCAATACCTGGTTTTGATTTGATATATTGAATAGGTGTATAAAGTAAATTTAATTTATTTTAATATATCTTCATTAATTATGGGAAAAATAAAGACTGTTAAATTCTATAAATTTTTATATAATTTAAAGTAAACCTATATTCTCTACTAAATAAACTTTTTTAAGAAAATATTCAAGTTGTGTAAATGGTGTTAAAATTAAAAAGAGCCATACGGTGACAGCGTTGATGTCACTCTCGTGTCCCGGGAAAGTCTGTCGACACATTCCATCACGGACATCCCACAGCTTAGCGGAGGCGTCGCAGGCGCCCGAGACAAAAGTACGCATGTCAGGTGCCAGTGATAGAGACATCACGTCTCCCGTGTGACCGACAAAAGAGCCGCACTGCTGCCCAGTCTCTATGTCCCATAGAGCGCTGCAAAACATGTTTTTAGTTTAGTTCACAAAAAAAATTAAGTAGATAAATCGTAAACTTGCTTTGATAACATATTCATACAGATATCAATTTTACAACTAATAGGAGGCACCAAAGTTGAAATACTTAATTAACCATAAATCTAAATGTAGCCATTTTTAACATTAAAAAATATCAGTATCACATCCGATAAAATAAAGATGACAATAATATTTTGTTTGTAAATGAGAAGGATGTATTATAGTTTCGAAAAGTGACTCAATCATTTAAGTCATGTAATAGCCATCCAATGATACACTACATGATATATTGAAACGATAGTCAAGTGGATTTTCAAATACAATTTGATTGAGTGAGTTATTTCCACTAAATACTATTGTTTAATGTGTTAGTAGATTTTGCCTTACTGACTAATAATTAGATTTTTGAATTGTTACAACTTTGTATGATTCCATATGTTTTGTCACTAACAACCTGTGTTTCGCCTTTCGGCATTCGATCAAGCAGATGCAACAGAACTGAAGTCACTTTGTCAGTTCTGTTGCATCCGTGAGATAGTATGCCTGAAATGCCGGAAGGCTAAACCCGATTCATTAGTGACAAAACATGTGGAATCGTACAAAGTTGTGACAATTCAAATTTGATATTGAAATTCCATCAAGCACCTTCAGTCAATATCATAAAATGATAAATAGATATTGCAACAATTGTGATATATTTTTTAGGTTTTTAAGAATAATATTGCATTGAAAAAAAAAAAAGTAAGTGTAAAATGAAAGTAATCAGCGATTCAAATCTCACCATGACATATCGCCGGAGCTGGTGAGTATTTGGTTATCATCCAAGAATCTGCAACAGGAGAGGTATCCGGTGTGTCCCGGCAGCTCACGGCTCACCCTCACGTTTCCTTCTCGTGTCTTCAAACTGCAAACAAAAAACATATTGCTCAAATTTGGTTTATATAAAAATTGATTACAGGTTTAGAATAACAAACACTCATCACAATTTCATTCAATTTCCACACCGATGATTGCTTAAAACAACCGTTTAGTGGTTGAGAAAAAATAAAGGGATGACAAATTTGAATTTTTAAGCATGCTGGTATTACTATGTAGCAGGCTTAACATCATTATATGGATTCTCCTATAAGCTAACAGAAGGGTAAAATTCCCACTTTAATTTACTATTCAAATCCTGTAATATAATATTACACGAAATAATCTGTGGAATTATTAGTCTAAATACTATAAGCAGCAGACAGGCTTTAGAAGGTGGAAATTTGATATTACAAATGATGACAGTATATTGACAGTTCATATTATTAACCCGTTCCTTGCTGAGCTATATAAAGAACATTCAGCAATAAATATTTTAAAAAAATCTGTGCTAACAAAACCTGTCACACGATGAAGAAATAACAATATATTTTAGGTCTATGAAATTTATAAGATTTATCGTTGATAGCTATTTTGAGTTACGCCCTCATCAAAACTTTAGTTCTAACAAGTAAATGCCAATTCTATCACTAAAACCTATGTAGATTTCAGAATAAATCAGGATATATTTCAATAAAGAAATTAGCTACCACATAAATATTTTAACTTTAACTTTCTTCTATAGTTAATTGACAACTAACAAATATTGCAATCGGCTGTTTGTTACAACAGTAAAGATATTAGCAGTCAGAAGGTTTTCTTTTTAAATAATAAAAACACATTTTTTAGTACTTATTTCTACAATATATTGGTATTGATCAGGACCAATTTCGCATATTGCGTGCATTGTCAACTGATAGAATACAAAAGTAGAAAAGTAGAAGTACTAAAAAATGTGTTTTTATTATTTAAAATATCATGCCTTTCCATCAAAAAGTGACAGTTAACACCTTTAAAGTCAGAGGGTTAACAGTGTTTCACGGTTTTATTTTCATGTGGAAATGAGATGTAGCCTGAAATTTTCTGATAAAGTTTTTTTTAACTCCAGCACTTCTAAATTAATTTTTGAAAAATTTCTTGTTGAATTATCTTTTATTATCAGCAGTGAACGGTTTAATTCATTTGTAATTTAAGTTGATGATTTTTAATAGCTCTTGCAAAATGCAATGATTTTTTCGTTGTCTTCATTCCGCACACCTTTTTTCATGTTTCATAATACTATCATTCTTCAATGCAACACTATGACCGATTTGACTTTAGTGTCTGTATAGCGTAGATAAAAAGTGATGACATTGTTACCTGTAAATAGAGCATATGTTATCCAATCCTCCGCATGCGACGTAGGACCCGGAAGGGGCGTAGGCACAGGTCATGACCCACGACGAGCGAAGCGGGATGGCGTGCACTTTGTTGGTCGTGTGACTGTCCCATACGATCAGCTTGCCATCCTGCGATGCAGAAACCAAATTCCTGCAAAGACAAAGAAATATCTGTTAAACATCTCGATTCATGAATTGGATTATAAAATGAAAACGGCACAAGATATTTGATTGGCTAACAACAAAATAATAACACGGTGAAAAAAATAGCAATGTATTTTAGTTCTACAAAATTATTTAAAAAAAAATATAGTTAATAGCTATTTCGGCTCACGCCATCGCCAGAACTATGATTTTTAAAAATAATTTTGTAGAACTAAAATACATAGCTATTTTTTTCACCGTGTTATAATGGAGTTCTACCAAGTGAATACCAATTCAATCAACAAAACAATAAATTCAAAGATTTATTTTATTCGCATATTTTATCAGATAAAATGAACCGATAAATAAATTTTTATTTCATAACAATAAAAGGAAATTTAACAAGTCTCGAAATTCAAATATCTATTACAAAACAAAGGGTTTTAATACATTTATTGCTGAAAACACACTTATCTATATCATATGTCGCAGCACATATCACACAAAGCAGTTTTTATCTTGCCTTTTGCAATATCAGTGATTTTTCAATATTTTAAATATAATATGTAGGAATGTTAACCTGGAGTCGCTGCCCCAGTGCATGGCGTATATCTTAGCGAGATGTCCTCTCAGGGTTCGCCTGGTCCGCATTTGAATGCGGCCAATTGGCTCCAGCGTCACTGTCGCTTGCACCAGAGATGTATCGCATGCTGATTTGCGTGCGTCCTGAAAATTACAGTTTATGATTAATCACAATATTCATAGCAAATATCAATTTTTTCTTCAATGGGGCAAGTATTACATCAAACAAAAAAAACACACTTATATAACTGAAAAATCAATACCATGGATGAACCTCCAGAAAATATTAGAATCCAGTATAAATTTAGATATATTTTGTAGTCAATTGAAAAGGAAGTAAGCCTATAATTTTATTAACTACATTCAAAATGCAGGAGTTTTGTACTCCTTGAAACAATAAATAATATTATGTTGAGAATGATATTATTGCTGTAGAGAAATGAATCAATAATAAGATAGAATTTTGATGGTCTAATGATTTTGGAATCTACAATGTAGCCAGAACTGCAATACCATTTTACAGAATTAATAATAATTAATAACGTGAAATGAAAAACCCATAGAGTGCGGAATACGCGCCTAATGTGTTAACACCTATACTTGAGAGACGATGATTATGTGCCTGGCATGTCAGGGGTCACTCTGAGCTTGTAAGCATTTGCTACATTACATGTGTTAACAAAATATGTGTGCGCTGGATTTCCATTCCCCAGTCATCATGTAAAACATAGTATATGCAAAAATCCCCAATATTTTTTGCCAAAAAAGCAAGTCATTATATTTTTTATTTTATCAATACTTCATTCCAAAGCACGATTTCTTTGTGATGTGCTTAGCCATTTGGATCCCAAGCAGACAAGAGAGTTCAGAACATATGCACGACAACAAAATCTCGGTATTCCAATGGAATAAATTGCAATATTTTGATGAAGACATATAGCTCTATCTATGAGTCAAAATGGTTTTTTAAAATATCGGAATAGAACATACATTAGGAAAAAAGGCACTCGATAAGAGTTGCTCCAAATACAGATTATCACTTTGATTTTCAACTACTTATCCCAAATTCATCATTTATTTCATGCCGATTCGAAAGATGTTTAACTTAAAAAATCAATACATGATTTATGATGTAAGAAATTTATGGAAAGATTAATTTTTGATTGCGTAACGAAATTGGATAATTAAATGAAAAAAAAAATATATGTATATATTTGTGGCAACCCAAACTTTTTTTACAAAATGGCACAATTTTCAATTAAAAATTGGAAAAATATTTAATATTAAAATTGATTACAATTGATAATTAACCTCTTATGATTATTTCGTGGCCCTCAAAAACACGTACTATCTGGGAAGTATCTATCATTTATTTGTGTTGTAATCAAACAGTTAATAATGATGATGTCAAAGCAGGGTAAAAATTTTTCAAATAATTACGTTTAAGACAGTTTTCGTCTATACCTGTGGACTAAAAGAGTTGGTCACTTTAAAATACTTCACTCAAAGCATTATTTCAGAAAGATTACTGCAGCATTGCTTTTCAAGGCTTTACCTTGATACAGGTAAAGCCTTGAAAAGCAATGCTAGCAATGCAATTGCAAGTGAAAGAAAACATACAGATTTAAATGTTATGTTAGTAAAAATATTATTCTCACTCTGATTGCATTCTTCAGCGTCTCCGCCTCCTGTCTGAGGCTGTCCAGTTCGTTCATCTTGAAGCTTTTTTATTCACTACTTTTAAAATCACTCACTGCCGTCCGAACCCTTCAACGTTCCCACTTTGTCTACAATCTAAATCCCCCGCGCGGGCACCCAACCACCACTATACGACGAATGCCGAGGTTGTCCTATGCAGCGTCACAGTATCCGAAGAGGCGGAGTCTAAGACGCCGCTGACCGCTGTCTTTGTCCTTCGTTCTCGATTCGGCTAAGTCTCTTAATAAATGGCTTTTCGGCTGTCAACACGTCAAATATCTGTAACAAAAACAAAATTCGTCAAAATATATGCAACTAATAAATGTTGATTCAAATTATCTGCCAACGGGTTTGGCTTATCAACTGATAATACTTAATTTATCTTGTGATATGATATTAGAAGTTGTAGAGATTTAAAAACAGAATGTGTATTCTTGTTTCGGCAACACAAATTGTAATTAACCTACTCCTTGCTGACCTGCATACAGAATATTTTAGTTCAATTTTATTTTAAAACTTTTACACGCACAGTTATTAAATTTTATCCATATTAATCATAAACAGTCACTTCCTGACATACTAGAATTATAGCTGAACGCAATTGTTCAATTGACTGAATCAAACCATCTGAAATATACCCAACTGAAGATAATCATTAGCCGATAGTACCAAATACACACTAATTAGTACATTCAAAGGATATTGTGATATGTAGGGAACAATTACCACACACACAAAGTTAGTAAGAATGATGACGGATATGCGACTTATCAACATTCACATCTTTCCTGTGTGACAACACTTGCAATCGCGTTGTTGTCCTGCCTAACAAAATATTATAAATGTGGTGTTTTGAATAACAGACATGAGAACTGAATGACATTATGCGTTGTTTGTGGCTAAAAGATATCGCATTCACAAACATGTGGCAATAAATTCCTCAACATTGTTTTCCTTGCATTATTGAAGAATAGAAATGAATTGATAATATATGACAATACCGGGTTTAGTTTATATACCAATTGAGTAAAAAAAATTTGAGCATTGATTATCATTTACAAGAAATATGAAGGACGTACAGTTATATTTCAGTGTTTATTCGCAGCTAGATATTAATAGAACCCAGGCGGTTAATACTCTTAGACTGTGATATTATTATATTTCTTTATTGCCTATTATCATTTTTACATTGGAAGTTATTTTAATGAATAAATTTTTATTGCAGCTACATTCAGCTGTATGTTTTAGGTTAAACAATTTTTGATAATTTAAGTAATTATTTTGAATATATGATTTTTCTTTGAAGATTTTATAACTGTTTTGATTAGCCTTTCAATTGAAGGGCGTCGATTATGTGTCATGTAATTTTAAATTGAATGGAAACATTTCACATGGATGTAGAACCCGTTTTAACATACATAACCATAAGACAGTATAAAACTATGTTGTGTTTGTATTTTGTGCGAAGAAACAATTTTGATTAACTGAAAAACGCCTCATAATTAAAGGGTTAGTCCTGTCCAATCAAATATTTATTCGAAAGTGTTAAGTTTAAAGTAATACTTCATGTGTGTGTGATTGAAAACGCGAAACATTATAGCAATCACAGTTTAACCGATTGTCAATAATCAGCAGCAAATATAGACACAATAAAAAACCACATCCAAATAAAAGACTGCCAACATAAAAAAGATAAAAGAGCCACATTGCTCAGCCTAAGAATATTGTGCATATAATGCCTGAATTTTTCCATTAGACTGAATTGTCAATTTAACATTTAGGATTCTGCCAAAGTAGAGAATGCATTATAACAACATTTTATCTCCAAAGTAACACATGCATAGACATGATTACTAAATTTTAAAAGGAAAGAAAATAAGCTTAAAAGCAGGCAATATCTATATATAATTTATTTGTTTTGTATTAGTTTCTATTTCAGATCACATTGATTTAAAAGGGGGGGGGGGGTATTATAATGAAATTTTCAGACTCCTATTCAAAATAAAAAAAAACTTTATAATATAAATAATAATAATATTTTTTTATAATGCTTCAAATATAAAAACAATAAAACAAGAATTAAAATATTTTTCGTCATTGCTACTTAAATGCATAGCAACTAACAAGTAATCAATTGCTCCTGAGACAATCCGAAAGTATTGAATGCTGCTATGTTCCAGAATAAAACCTATATAAGAGATGGAATGTAATATTGTAAGTAAAATACCAGATTTTTTGAGTATATAGTTCATACTTTTAAACGCATAATTAAAACACAAAAGATTACAGAATGATATACCGAATATCCTGGAATTTAAATAGTTGGAAATAATTGAATTTATAAACCAACAGCTTTTAATCCACTGTTGTGACAGAAAAAATGTAGGCGGGACTATAAAACACTTTGCCAATCGCAGTTAATAGTACCGAGTAATTTTAAAGACAATTAAATCAAATCTATGATGAAACTGATACAAGCGATGTTATGTTCGGTGGTTATCGAATAATTCTAGGCGAGAAGGGTGCCAAAAAAGCTCAACATCACTATGATCAACAGGTACACATTAAACCACAATTTTCACAGTTCAAGACATATAACAAGCATATGTGTAATGATAAATTTATACTAAAATTAAATTTGATTATCAAACAAATAAACACATACACACTAATACAGTTTACCAGTGTACAGTGTGTTTATTAATCAATTTATTCAAAAAGAATATCTACATATCATGGCATATTTTTATTACAAATGACACATCTCAAAAATACACGATAAAAGTGTATTTACAAACACTGGCCAACATATCAAACAAGATTCCCACGTCTTTGCTCTATATCTTCAATATAAATAGACGTCTATAAATAATAAATACCATTAGAATCTAAAAAAAAAAAAGTTGTTTTGAGCAAGGGGAATAATTTCTGGCCAAGTATACTATGTCAAATAAATAATTTCAGTAAGATATTTATTATAAAAGAGGGTGGGAATCTGAAGAAATCAGTCAGTCATTAGAGAGACAGCTGTATTTAATGTAGATCCAACTATATCGTTTGGATGGAAAATTACAAGACACTTTTGAATGCCTCCCAAATACACAATTTTGTTGACTACCCATATCACAATTGGAATTGAAGGAAAAACCAATGATTTTCACATATTTATATACATTTAATTTAACAGCACTGTAGTGTGAAATATTTATGATACTGGCATTTGAAAAGCATTTTACGGAGATGGGATATATAATGTCTTCTTCTAACTTCTCTACTATCACGTAAAATAAGAAGAAAAATAATAAACGGTCAATTATGGATACACCTCGCGATGGTGAAAAATAATAACGGATGGAAGTAGACAAGGCTCGGACTATAATACATAAATTAATTGCCATGTAATAAAATTTATTAAAAACCGATATCAAACAATTGAATGGCTTCACATCAAGAACAGACATAGATGAAAAATGCTGTGATCTATTAACACTGAACATTTGCCTTGTGCTAAGCAGTTTTGATCACTATTACTATTATCAATATGGGGCGGAGTCATAGATTTTTTTTATAGAAATTATATTCTTTTCAGTACAGCAATATTAATTGCAAGTTAGAAGTAGACCACATAAAAATAACAACCTGTTGAATTGTAAAGATAACATGTTGTGCATTAATTTTTATTTTTCAAATGATATATCTCACAATTAAAATGTATCCAAAGCAGCATAGATTATCACGAATTTTCGCATACATTTATTAGATGTTAAGTAACATTCTGCCTTTTGTGAAAAGGTCTCTGAAGAACACCGGTTTACACTGGAACAAGTGTTTGCATTCGCACTGTACATACACCAATACACAGGCACGCAATAAATATGTTGAGTCTAATCAAAAGATCCAATAGTGAAAATGGTAATCTAATAGCTGTTGAAAATTCACTGATCATTTGAACAAACAGCAGATTTGAATTACAAAATGCCCCTCAGCCGGCGAGGAGTTGGCAGAATGAATCGGATTACACCTACCAACCAAAACATGTTCAAAACTCTCGAGCGCCGGGACTAGAATGTGCGAGTATCACATTCATGCTACTTGTACATTGGATAGTTAAAATAATTGCATCGTTAATAATAAATTGGTTCAACTTGATGAGACATTGATGAAATGACATGTCTATCAAGTATCGGATGATTTCACAATAATTTTGTCCACATGCAAACTGTTAATTCTCTTCCAACATTTTTTAGGTATATGGAACCCCAATATAGTTAGTATATATAAAGTAAATATTCAACAAGAGCTTGGAAGACTTTCCAGAAAAGGTTAGGTTGAAAGTTAATCAAAATATCTATCTATGTGCCGTGCCCGTAGTGCAGTGTTTAATATCTGTGATAGATCTCATTGGATCAAATCCCAATTCAAACAGTGTTGCTTTCACGTAATGTTTAAAAAATCCCACCTATCAAATCTTCAAAAGAGGAGCGCAGCGAAAGGAATTAACTAGCCACTAATCCTACTCTCTTTGTGAGAGAGGTTGAGGAACTGAATAACAACCAGTTTTTGTAAAAAAAAACTTCAGTTTAAATACCTCCCTTAAAAGGACACATTCCACATAGAGTATGGGACATGAATTTTAATTCACATCGAATCGGAAATAAGTTGGAATTTCTCCTCACACAAAATCAATAAAAATAATTTGCTTTTCTATCATTTGGAGTACAGATTACGAGTCATTTTTTTTTATATTGGCACCCATAATTCCAGAATTGTAATAAACTCAATAATAATTTAGCCGGTCTAAACAATATTAATTTACAAACTATAAAACATCAGACAATTTTTATCAGTACATAAATTATATAGAAATCAAGTATATTTACGAAGTCAATATTATATAAACTTTTTTTTATAGGTAAGTGAAACTACATAAGAAAAAAAAATGGCATTATATAAACAGAGAAAGGAACGTCAACCATGATAACAAGAATTTACGGCACCTTGGGGAAATAATTACTCGGCATGAAAGCCACTTAGCGGATGGATAACATGAGGGTATACAATCATTTTCCAATATTCATAACGCTGTATTTACAATGAAAGCAACTGTGTTGAAAAAATAATTTTTCTATAAAACATCAATGCATTTAAAATTTTATTTAATACACAAGTTTAATAACATTACTTTTCTATCAATATGTAAATCTATAAGGTCCGCCAAATAACTTTTTTTTTGAAAATGCTATAAAAAAAAAACTACTAATATTTTCTCAAATTTCTTTTTTATTTGAAAGTACAATCCTTCCGGTTAATAATGAAAAATAACTTCATTCAAATGGCTGCCTCGGCTGGCCATGCAGTAGCCTACACGATCGGTCCAATTTTTAAGCACATTATCGATTGTGTGCAGCTGTATTTCACCAATGGCTTCACGAATATTGTCCTTTAAAGCGTCAATTGTCTCTGGCTTGTCGGCGTAACACTTATCTTTGAGGGCACCCCACAAATAATAGTCCAACGGTGTCAAATCGCAGCTCCGAGGTGGCTAAACGACATCAGCTCTGCGGCTGATAATGCGATCTTCAAAAACAGGGCGCAAAACATCGAGTGTAGCTTCGGCTGTGTGGCACGTAGCGCCGTCCTGTTGAAACCAAATGTTGCCAATATCCTCCTCTTCAATTTTTGTGAACAAAAATTCGTTCAGCATGGTCCGATAACGATCGCCATTGACTGTAACGGCCACTCCTTGCTCATTTTCGAAGAAAAATGGCCCAATTATGCCTCTGGACCAAAATCCGCACCAAACAGTGACTCGTTTTGGGTGTACCGGCTTTTCAATGTATGCGTGCGGGTTTTCTGTGCCCCAAATGCGACAATTTTGCTTGTTTACATACCCGCCAAGATCAAAATGAGCTTCATCCGAAAAGATGATTTTTTTGGCAAAATCGGCATCTTCTGTAAGTCGATCGCAGGCCCACTCAGCGAAGCGAAAACGCATTGGATGGTCAGTTGGCTTCAACTCCTGAACCAATTGGACTTTGTATGGCGTCATACCAAGGTCTTTATGCAAAATTCGTCTCAATGATGTCTCCGAAATGTTCAATTGTTGAGAACGACGGTGAATTGATGTTGATGGCGCTTCACGCACACTTTCTGCCACAGCATCAATATTCTCGGGTGTACGCACTGTTTTTGGCTTTTCACGCTTTGGTTTATCGATGAGGATGCCAGATTCTTTCACTTTTTTCACAAGATAACAAACATACGGAGCTGACGGTGCTTCTCTTCTTCCAAAATCCGTACGCAATTTTCGCACACATTCTGCAACATTACCATGATTTTCAAAGTAATGTCGCAATATTTCCCAGCGTTGTTCAAGCGTATACATAACCATATTCGTTCAGCGGAAGGATAAAACTAATTATCTGTCAAATCAGACATGAGCTAAGTGTTACCATTCACGAAATAAGCACTAGTTGAAAAAAAAAACTTTAGATGGCGGACCCTATATTTATATTTAACCCTTTGAATGCTACCGTCTTGACAGTTAGGATGGTGGATTACAGTATGTTGATAATAGCCACTCAAAAATATTAGAGTTCAAACTTTCATATACGAGTTAATTTTTGTATTAAAATATAATCTAATTTGACCAGGTAATCATCGCAAATTTGTTGAACACCAACACTACGGAATAAATTTTTGAAATATTCTCAATAACGGAAAATGGGTTAATACAGTTTTACCTTGAATGATACGGCTGCCACTATGTTAGCAGAAGACGAAAACTGTCAGAATGAAGGTCAAGAGCATGCTTGTGTGATTGCGTGAAAAGTGAGAAGATTTACGATTATTATATTATACTTGCAGATGATCATTATAATAATAACAAATGCATAATCTGCAAGTCGGTAAGAGCCAATGTAAATTCGCAATGATTATCATTATCCCCACTAATTCAATACTGAGAATAAGTTTAGCATTGGTAAGTTATACACAGTGGAGACAAAATAACAACGCCAAGACAGAGCCATCGCAGTAATTGATATATGAAGCGGCAGTTATTGATTTTAATGAGCTTCTATTGACTGTTGCTTGCGGTATGAAAAATAAAAGAAAACGATTAGATACACTCCGAGGCTGAGTTTGAATAAGTAAATTTTCAAAAATACATTGCAACTGTTGAACGAAAAGCGGTGGGCAAAACCAATGTGTTTTATTACTCCTTTAAATTTTTTAAATTGCTACACACAAATATATATAACAATTTTCGTGTGTTATGGGTCAATCCAAGAAAGATATAACATATTATTTAACAAGTACCAATATATATGTATATATTTTTTTTTTATTTATAACAATTATCCAAAAATTTCAATTTTGATTCAGCACTAAACTTACTCTGTACATATCCCTTGTTGTACGGTGGTTTTCTATTGAAATTGATTCCATAAAAGGAGTCAAATCTAAATATATTTTTTTACATTTAATAATATACAATTAGATCATTTTAAAATATTCTTGTTTATTTCAATAACACAGATAATACAAATAATAAAAATATGGTGACGAGTAGTATCCACATTTAAATGAATAATAAATCGACAAAATATACGTGAATGGCGATAAATAACAGATGACACAAAACAGACTATCCCAAAAATAAACTCTACAATTATTTTTAAAGATGGTTTTAATAAAACCTATCCTAAAAATAAGACCTAGCGAAAAAGCATCGCACTAGCATTGCAAAATAGTCTAGTGCAGTTTCAGGTGAAAAATTATTACAAGACCCAGTCTTATTTTCAGAGAAACATGGTAAATTTTCCCTATACTTCCTCAAAGGGAAAATTAAAACATTATTGCATCAAATATATTTCTCAAGAAAAACAAGAAGACACTTGTAGACTTTCAATCACCATGTCATTAATTATCACACTTTAGTAGTAAAAAAAGGTTTGTTAATAACTGTACATATGAATTTATAAAGATAAATACAGTGCATTAATATAAAATTTAATCTTAATATTCTTTTTAGATAAATATTGTTGCTCATATGAATTTATTTTAGCAACAATTGATACTGCTGTTATTTTAGATTAGATTTTATAAAATGTGATGAATAATAAAAAAAAAATCTTTTATGAATACTTTATTCAATTACAGTGACAAAATTGTAAAGTAAAATAAATATTGATTATTCCACTAGGTATTATTAAATGAGACACGCTTTCCGTCTCTTTTTGAAAAGCATATCACGATGTGCCATATTTAGTAACAAACCAAATGGAATAGCAGTGTTATCAATTCAAAGGAAATAATAATTGGAAATTTTAAAAACTTGTCATTTTATAGTGTGGTTTTTGAAATATCAAATTTAAAAATGGACATCAATTGTTTCAGCTATAACGTCAAGCCATAGTCAAACTTTGGCTTCTATTGTAGCAGGACAAAGGAGACACAAACCTTAGCATGATATAAGTGTTAATATTAAACATAACCAATTCATGATATAGAATCTGTATATTTTATAATTAGCATAGAATGAACTCTAATAAAAACAGAAATATGTTGTGGAGTAGTTCTGATTTTCAAGATTGATTACAAAATTATTCATATCAGTGTACATTTTTAAAACCTCTGACTGCTAACGTCTCAACTGTTGAGACAGCTTATAGATGTGGTGATAATTGATACTAAAGAATATAAGACAGCTGACACTGTTAAAACTTTTAAATAAAAGTAAATTTTTTGTGTTAATTTTTAGCCTGATTTATCTTGATAATCTACATGAGTTTGTCTAATGCCTTCCCCACTGAATAATCTTGGTTGGAATATTTTTAAAAGGGCTCTGCAAGGGACAGGTTAACCAGTCTACTGCCTCACACACGGATGAACAGATTGCAAAATGTGGAGCAACATTGAAGTGTAAAATGGTGCAACATGTAAAAACATTTTATAAACGTTTAATCCCATCTTGACTCTATTTGAATATATTCAAATAATCTATTTTTTTTTTTTTTAATAATATTTATGGCATTATCGATGTTTTGAAAACACACCGCTTATTGCTAGTCAAATATTTTTACGATTTAAGCACTGAAAGAATTAAAACACTGGAATAACTCCATACTTTATATCGACTGAAGGGGCTTGATGCAATTTCAATATCAAATTTGAATTGTTACAACGTTATACAAAAACTTTTAAACTCATCAGTTCTGTTGCATCCGTGTGATAGACTGCCTGAAGATGCCGAAAGGCGAAACCCAGGTCGTTAGCGACAAAGCATGTGGTATCGTACAAAGTTGTGACAATTCAAATAACTATATACAATTGGTATCAATTCTCAAAATTGAATTTCGGTTAAGAATTGCACATACTATAACATTTTCCTAATAAAAATAAAAAATAATTTGTCTCAAAGAAATGCAAGTTATAACTTTACAGAAATATTTTCTTTTTCTTTCTTGATTAACTGTATTGGTTAATGAATTAAAGTTGAAATTCAAGTTGACCACTCAGTGGCCTACTTATAAATAACACCTGCCTAGCAATCACCTGTTGCAGGTTCAGTATTCGGTTGTATTGCAAACATTTTGTTTAATTTTATCCAATACATGGCTGCTAGTGTAGCATATTAATTAACAATATTTCCCGTCAAGCTCATTTAATCCCCTGAACGACAAAATTGGTTGAGACAGCAAATAATTCTCATTTGATAGTCATAGCATTATAAGAATACATTAAAATATTCCACAATTCGCATAAAAGCATTCCCTACTGAATCTTATAACAAATTTTTAACCATATAATTAAAAAATGAATATAGCAGTATTGGTGTTCAACAAACTTCTAAAAGTAATCAGGACAAATCAGGCTATATTTTAACACAAAAATTAGTTAAAACATGCTACTATTCTTCTACTAGAAAAACGATTTCATTCTATGAAATTTAATTTCAGATTTAATTATCTGAAATTAGTAATACCTGGTCATATACCATCATCAAGGAAATCAATAAATTTTTCGCAATACTTGCTGTTACATTTTAAAATTTGGATTTTTAATTAACCCATTATCTGTTCAGTTATATAAAGGATATTTCAACACCAAAAATTTAAAAAATGATTTCTATGTTAGTCAAACTTGTGCAGTAATATAAGTTCAGGCGAATACTATTTTTTAATGTATTAAAGTAGATTTCACACGAGCTTGCTTGGTTAACTTTCTTGATATTCTTTTTTTTTTGTTTTGTAGTTCATTTCTTAGATTTCCAACGTAAAATTATTAAATATTTTGTCATTGCAAAAGCAATAAACTTATAATTTGTAAATTTTTTGTAATGTGTGTTTGACAAATAAATAAATATAATATATATATATATATGTATAAAAAACGCATTAGGCTATTTTCAATAAAAAAATTCACAAAACCTTTGGCGCTGTTAATTTACTAAAATCAGCGATCTCAACAGTTGAGACAATTTTTAAATTTCTTATAGAAGTGCATCAATTAAGAGTAACATATTCTATAGCAAATTTATTGTTCTTTCTTTATATAAAAAAAAAATAAAATCAAGATAAGATGGCAGTCAATCATTTCGAGATAGTAGATATGCTAATAATCTTTCTTGTTTGCTTGATAACAGTTTCTAAATTTTCACATATACTGTATCAGTTGAACAATAAAAAATAATTTATATAATTTTATTATCAATAATAAGAAATCAATTCTTTCAAAAAACTTGTGATTATGAACAATATCGAATAATGACTGTGCAAAGCACAATCTTATCAATGTGAATTTTAAAAAAGAATAATCTGACATTATTCCGGTAACGATAAAAAATGTTAATAATAAAACATGACAAGATTTTAAATTATAATTTTTCCAGTCGTTTCATAAATATAATACTTAAGATATGTCGCAAAATAAAAAGCAATAATAATAAATTAAACAAATACAGTAATATTCCTAGGGAACCGCGATAAAAATGACAGCAATGGTTGACGGTGTTCCTGTAGCAAAAACATATTTGCCTGTATGTGCATAATATGCGATCCCCGTTACATGTTACACTCGAATTGTGCACCATAAGTAATTTGTACATTCTGAACACCGCTTATATCATTAATTAAGGATATAACACCAGTCTAGAGCGATTTGAAAACGGATATCGAAGCACGAATTTGAAGTGATGACGGGAAGTAGGTACTGACATCCATGTACGAGGAAAAAACACATTCGGAAATCAATTATGTCAGTACTTCAATCAAATAAACATACGCATAGTCGTATATGCGATATAAGAAAGCTATATTGCACTTAATTGGCAATAAATACGGTCAGGAAGAACTCATTTTGTAACCAGTCTAATGTCGGTACTAAAAGCCGATGGCTAACTAAATTAACACAAATTAAGGCGCGACTGGGCCCGCAGACCTTTAGTAAATACTAACAAACAACACACATTTGGCAAAAATAGATCATAGAACACATAATTGCGAATATATCGTCTAATATCGAAAATTTAAGCCCGCAAAACTGTCTGTCAAAGGGGTTATCGAGAAATGCTGTCGGTACTTTACCCTTCTGTCAGCGAAAAAACGTATTCCACACCACTCCCAGTCACCTGGTCGGATATTTCACAGTCACAGTCAAATAGACTTCATTTTCACTGATTCGTACATTCTCTAATGTTGTAGAAAAAACCACCGATGCGATATCAATTTTACGCCTACGATTTCAGAAGGACTCGGCCACCATCAACTTGTCCCTACGCCTTCTACCGGGCTCGTCTTTTTTCACGGCCATTTGCAACAATGTCGAAAATAAAGCGCTGCGATTGGCTACGATTCGAGGCGTATATGTGTGATATACGTTAAACCAAATTCAAAACGGCTTATACAGACCTATTGAATCAGTCAAAAATAGGCGTTGTCTACAGAAGCAATAAAGATTTTCTCGAGCTACGTGCTATCGTTGTATTACTTTTTAGCTATAGTTCTAGGATACATCGGAAATGTAAAACGAACAATCCATAGGATAGGGTGCGGTGGTTTCCTGCGAGGACCCCGTACAATTTGTGACGTCAAACAGGGCGTACCACACTAAAGAGCGCCATATTTGAATTAAAATTTTATCAACGATTTCATCAGAGAAAGAGAAGTTTATTGACGGCAATAACATACCGGCTTACTACTGAATTAACTATACACATGAAAACCATCGAAATGGGATTACCTTAGAGATTTTTGAATCTTTCTATTCAGCAATATCTTTCGAAGTGTGTACAGATTATAAATACTAAAATTATTAATTTGCGAAGGTACAATTTCGTACTAATTTATTCTCACGCTAAAAAGTAATGTTACTACTGTTTAACAGTAGGAGTATTGATTTGTTTTTAAAATATTATACGAAATTGGACGTGCTGTTTTAGTAAAATACTTTGTTTTTACTCAACCTTTTAAAGTCTTCTCATAGAGAATTCATAATTTACAATACGTAATGCCCTTGTTACTAAATAATGTTGCTTATTCAACTATGTTTTATTACTTCTTTTTTTTTTAAATAATAAAAACACATTTTTTAGTACTTATTTCCACAATATATTTTTTGATCAGGACCGGTTTCGCTCATCGCGAGCATTATCAACTGATAGAATACAATTTACAAAAAGTCTATTTATACAAAACAAAAAAATTAATTTGAGTTAATGGTAGCAGGTGTACAAAACCATGGGTACAAGAACTAGGAAACGATTTACATAAAATCATACAATATTGATACAAATAAAGTAAATTAGTATAAAAATTAAATGTTCACAATCACTTATTGAATTATTAATATGTCTGCCACAGTCATATGAAAAAAATAATTGAAAGTGAATATTAATTATTAAAATGAGTTGCTTCCGCTTCTTAATTATTATTCAAATTATCCTATGTGTGTTTGGTTTGTCAATGAGGCTTAAAAATATTCAAAAGAGTATTTTTTGGTATCTACTTGCCATAATTTTAATTTAGGAATTGTTTACTATAGAAAATATGATTTTCTAAGTAATGCTTCTCAAGTCCGTTGTGCAGTGGTCAATGTCATTAGCTTCTGTGACAGATCTCACGGACTTGAGTCCTGTTACGAACAGTTTTTTTTTTTAAATCGAATCATCGATTCTGTTCGAAGGCATGGGTGTTCATGATGTCTGAAAATTACCTACCGACCACCTCCAATCTTAACAGCTGTGCTTAGAGAGAGTGATTAACTAATCACTAATCCTATCCTAGGCATCTTCTTCTATTTCTAATCTTTATAAAAGTTGAGCACCTGAATAATAATCAGTTCTCTTAATAAAATATACTAAGATACTTCTATTAGTAGGTCACACATCCACATTCGGAGTGGATATATAAAATTGTTTTTATATATTCTCTCAATGGGGTTTATATATATTGGAGTATTTCAACGGGAATTAATTTTATAAACTATTTATAACTCCGTCATGCAGCTTTTGTCTTCAAAGTAGGGGTAGAAAAATAAAGAAAGAACCACATTGTGCCCGTGGGCGCAATAATTAAAGATTAAAGAAAATGCTATTGGGTGAATCCACTAAAAATCAAATCATATAAACTTCTTCTCAATTAAGGTTTTCAACTATTAGAAAGTGTTGCAAGATGAATATGCATATGGCGGAATATGTTTTTTGGATTAAGCTATGTGTTCTGGTTTATTAAAACTTGATATGGGCAAAATATCGAGTAGCCTAACGTTAGCTTATTGCTCTGTCAATGACATGTAAAGGCATCAATAGAGTGGGTTAAAAGGGATAAAAATATTACAAATATATTATGCAAATCAGAGCTCTAACATGTCTGGAACGACGCACCCGTTCGTGGAATTCGCAGCGTTACTTATACGATTTCTTACAGTCAATAATTTTTGCCCCTTAAATAATAAATTATAAAGAGTTTTGGATCATAAAATTTTCAATTTTTAACCGTGTTATGTAAATATACATTCATTTGGGCTGAAAACATTTTTAATGTACATAAAATCACAAACAGATTCACAAAAAAATTTAACACACCCAACTAAATTCAGGCTTGAACTCGTTTTCAGTTGAAAAGCTGATGAATATATATATATATCCACCTGGATAAATTTTGTTTCGATCTACGTTCGATATCTAGGGTTAGGAACAATGTTCCCTCTAATATTTCGAAGATTATGTGCACAAAGGACTATTGTCTTATGTCTTATTGACTTATGTCTAAAAGAAATAAAAAAATGCTCCACGTAACGGAATTTGGAGAACGGTTAATTTTTAATAATAACTAATAATTAGTGACACTTTATTATCTAAATTAATTTATTCATTCAAAAAGTCAATTATATTTTATACAATACATGTATATAAGTGTAACTAAGTGCTTTCATTGTACTCTTCCTAACGCCTTTATATCTGAAGGCTGGTGTTTATTTTGCGCGGTCTGTTGTAATATATGTGCGCGCGCTCGGCGAGTTGTGTGCGCGCGCATATGCGCACAGTTTACATGGAACACTGGTTGTAAGTACTGAAAATTAAGAAAAAAAAAATTATGCGCTAAAAAAAGAACTATTAAAAAATATGGGTACGTATTATAAACAATTCTGATAAATATTAGTATGTGTTTGTGCAGCTTTTTTAAATGTTCCTTGCTGAATCACATAAAACATACACTGAATATTTTAATAGTGTCGATGCATACTAATTAAGTACTTAGCTTTCTCGCAAAAGCTTGACTCTTATTATTTTTAAATTTGGACAATCAACACACTGCGATTAGCCGTCTTAACAGTTGACACATTAGAAGTTAAGAATTAATAAGTTAATGGCATAATAAAAATGATTTATAATTTACGATTTATGAACACACTGCAACAGGTGTATATTCTTATTGTAATATATTATTTATATAAGTATGCTTCGTCCTAATGAACGTTTATAGGACGTACCAGATATTAAATAGAGCATAAAATAAAATATGTCCGTATGCAATTGAAGTATAATAATATTAGCAATGGTAGGTGGGACCTTAGTGTCGCAAGTAATGAGTGCTTGGCAGGGACGGTATTTGGTGATTCACTGGTGGGGGTGATATTTGCCCCTCCCAGATTTTAAAGAAACCAAAATTTATACCTTTTTACACTGGCTCTATTATATAGACATAGACGAAACAGAAACAATTCCCCCCTTCCCTTCTCTGAAAAATATAAACAAAACTAAAACGACGTCCTTGGTGCTGAGGATCTCATAAATGATATGCCAACAAATATGTTGTAAATATTTTAATAACGCATTTTTTTATTTTTTTTCCATTGAATTGTAACAATAAAATAATTAATTAATTCCATGGTTCATAATTTTGCACTTGATAATCTACCTCTATTTTTATTGAAACATTTTATAAGGGATTAATATTATTAAATATAGAGTCTTGATTTTATAACAATTCGCGAAAGCAAATTAAGGTTGGATGTCCCAAAATTTTCCAAATAACCCAGCCGTTATAATAATGTGACAAGATTTTTTCCTATTGTATTAAAAAATATTTCCTAAAAAAAGACGATAGAAAATACTATAATTTCACTTACATGAAATTTAAAAAATGATCAAAAAATAAAGTAATCTGGCAATATTTCAGACGTCATTTTGAAGTGTGTTGGGATTATACATGATTATTTTTAAAATGTAACAATTTGTCTATAATTCACGCATTTTGTACAATTTAAACAAATTATAAATATCCAAAAATGTTTGAGACTATGATTATATGGTTTATAAAGTCATAGGGATCAAAATGAAAACAATAAACACCTAAGGTTATCATCACTTACGTTTTTTGCTGATTCAGTATCAGCTGATAATGTAATTGGTTTTTACCTCTATTGTTCTGTGGTAAATAACTTTAATTAAAATGGCAAAATCAGTGAGCTGTGAGCACTTGGACAGACTTCTAAATGTCACAATTAAAGATCAATGGCACGGCCAGGACGTAAGTTTGTTTTATTATATTTCACATAACCTCAATTTTTTGACAGATTATGTTTCTTTACACAACGAATTTTGAAATTAGTGTTGAACAACTCGAAATACCAAGCAGCATCCTGTTCAACAATTGACTTTTGATGACATAATATTAATGTATATTTGTTAACGATGTATGTATCGATTATATATTTCTACAGTCATCAAAACTTGAAAGACAGTCTATTGTTGTTATATTATCAATCAAAAGAATTTTAAACAATAAATAAAGTTAAACAAACATGACCTTTATTAACAACTAGAGTGAATTTCATTTTGCTTGTGTGTTTTTAAGATTCTCAAATCTTAATACTACTGTTTATTATACTGTGTGTATGTATTTGCAATACATCAAAATATGTTTTTAGAAAATGAAAATGTTCCAAATTCAAACTCAAATGATTGTGATGCTCTTATAATCCTATGCCATCTATACTAATGTCAGTTAATGACAGAGTCTATTCTTAATTGTCAAACTATGATAAATAAAATGCTTTTTTTTTATTCATGACTGCTCCCAATGTTGATCATATAGCTTCTAAATACCGGTATCTTAACAGAAATGTATTTTTCTTTGATACTCATTTTAATTCAGTTACTTAACCTCTCTGTTTTTACGAAGATAGTAGATGTAGAATGGAAAGACTAAGGACAGGGCGAGTGGTTAGCTGGTAAGTGTTCGTTTGCTTTCGCTGCCCCTGAAAAAATCACACATGCCCTGGAACAGAATGAATAATAGATTGAATAAAATGCTATTCATACTAGAACTTGAACATGTAAAATTGATTACGGAAGCAAATGACATTGACCACTGCACCACTGAAATATTTTTTACCTTACTAAATTAAAGTTTTATGCCAAAATTACCGCAAATTACTTATTTAGTCATATTAAAGATTTTAATGCGGTTATTTTTATTTCAAATTTATTATAAAACTGTTTCCATGACTGGTTTCAGCCTCTTTCATGTGTGGACTGCGGGTGCGAAGGTCCAAATTTATGGATTTGTTTACAAGGAAACTGTTTGCACGTTGGCTGCTCAGAAAATAGAAACGATCATAGCACCATTCATTATCAGGTACAAAAAAAAAATCTTATTGATAATATTAGCACATTGGTGTATTAATAAACATTGAACATTTCAGACATGTCTATAAATAATAATTATTTATTGGGTAAAACACACTCACATTGAAGTTGCACTTACCTTTATTGAAAAATCACTTAATGGTTCTTGATAATTATGTGAAAATGATGCATTGATTTAACCACTATTCTTGGAGAATAAAAAGTCTTGCAACAAAGAGAGTCTGAAGATGTTTCTCACAGACACGAAACGCGTGTCACATTTGATAACATACCAAGTAGAATAACAAACTTTTTAATTTTAATTTTATATCATTAATGAACTTCCACAAAGTTACTACTCAACCAATCAATGGTTAAATAGCAGTTTTAAAAGAAAAGAGCTGTTGTTGTTGAATAATATATAATTGATAACACATGTAAATGCTCCCTAATGAAACATGTCCCTAAGAAATGTGATTATTGCTGGATACGATACCTATTCGTCAGTGTGTGTGGTGAATTTATCTTTTTCCCCCTGCTGACTTCAGAGCAACATGGGGTAGTAGATTCATCTCATCCCTTCAATATGTATCATTGTTTTCATTTTTAAGGTGTTAACTGTCACTTCTTGATGGAAAGGCATTATATTTTAACCGTTAGAATGCTACGCGGCGCAAAAGCGCTGCGATCGTTTGTATCGAAAATTGCGGCGCAGCGCAAAAGCGCTGCGAGTTTCAGTGTGTTTTCGGTGCTCCGCGGGAGTGCACGTACGCTAACCTCGCGCATAATTTGTAATGAGAGTGCATTCTTATACATTTAAAAATAACTTTTATCGTTTTTTATATTATTTTAAAATATCACTGCTCGAAACCATCGTAAGGGAAACAAATCGATATGCTGCACAGTTTTTGGCCTCGCACACTGTATCGGATAATTCTCGAGCAAAAAAGTGGACGCCGACAACAATATACGAAATGAAAGCCTTTATTGCTGTCATACTCGAAATGGGAATAACGAGAAGGCCAACAATTAGTAGTTATTAGTAGCTATTTGTGCGGCAAAACATAATTGTTGAGCTATTTTTTTTTGATTTTTTATTTTCTAAAAGAAATAAAATACAATAATATTGATATCACTTTATGTTTAATAAACATTAATAAACAATAAACATTTTATCTTTATAATGCAAAAATAATTAATAAAATTGATTGATATTTGTCTAAGTTAGAGTGTTTTATTTGACACCATTATTTTTTCCTCTAAATTAATCAATATGTGTATAGCAATTTTCATTTATTTTTGCCAAAATTGCTTAGCACTAAAAGTGGACGCCGACAACAATATACGAAATGAAAGCCTTTATTGCTGTCATACTCGAAATGGGAATAACGAGAAGGCCAACAATTAGTAGTTATTAGTAGCTATTTGTGCGGCAAAACATAATTGTTGAGCTATTTTTTTTTGATTTTTTATTTTCTAAAAGAAATAAAATACAATAATATTGATATCACTTTATGTTTAATAAACATTAATAAACAATAAACATTTTATCTTTATAATGCAAAAATAATTAATAAAATTGATTGATATTTGTCTAAGTTAGAGTGTTTTATTTGACACCATTATTTTTTCCTCTAAATTAATCAATATGTGTATAGCAATTTTCATTCATTTTTGCCAAAATTGCTTAGCACTAAAACGGTTAAATAATAAAAACACATTTTTTTAGTACTTATTTCCACAATATATTTTTTGATCAGGACCGGTTTCGCTCATCCCGAGCATCAGTTGATAATGCTCGCGATAAACCGTCTGATAAAAAAATGTTGGAAATAAGTACTAAAAAAATGTGTTTTTATTATTTAAAAAAAAAAAAAAAAACATTGTTGTGTGAAATTTTCAATGCATGTGCTCAATTGACTCCAATTCAACATTTTTCAAGCGACACTAATAAAACCAAAAAAAAAAATGCAAGAACTGATAAATGTAGGAAAGCTATGAATATTTTTTTTATCTTTTTATTGATTGAATTGGCATTTACTTGGTAGAACTCCATTATAACATGGTAAAAAAAACAGCAATGTATTTTAGTTTTAGCTATTTCGGCTCACGCCATCATCAGAACTATAGTTCTCCGTTCAGAATAGTTCTGACGATGGCGTGAGCCATTTCGGCAGCTATCAACTATATCTTATAAAAATTTTGTAGAACTAAAATATATTGCTATTTTTTTATCACTTGATAACATTAACATAAACAATAATATATATTTTAAATAATAAAAACAAATTTTTTTTAGTACTTATTTCCACGATATATTTTTCAATCAGGACCGGTTTCGCTCATCGCGAGCATTATCATTTGATAATAAGTACCAAAAAATGTGTTTTTATTATTTAAAATATCATGCCTTTCCATCAAGAAGTGACAGTTGACACCTTAAAAGTGATAATAAATATGGCGAGATCAAAATATTTAGATGGTAGATTGAGAAAATTGTGTACAATAAACATGGGATTATTTAACAACGGGTAATCTAATGGTTACATAGTCAGGATTATATAAATTGGACGAGCTATGCAGGAACTTAATCAGGTTTTACTTTATTAATTATTTTAAGTAATGATATTCGAAAAAAATATAGTTTCGTTTTTCGCATATGAAATGAATACAACTTATATGGCCACGCTAATAGTATGCCACTGCCTACTGTGTTATCTAAGAGTCTATTATCTTTTTCAAATAATATTACATAATTATGTTTTGTCTTTTTATTACAGAATAATCTGCAGCATTGCGTGCACATGAATTTGGTAACGGAACGTATTTGGTGCTATGAATGCAAAAAAGAAGTTTTCTTTCCTCCCATATTTAATATGCCTTATGATACTTCGAGTATAACTCAGGTAAGACATAAATTGCTTTTGGTATTTTACCTTTAAACAATAAAACACTATTCCCATAAAATCTACTTCAAACTATGAAAAATTCAATAGGCTTTGTCACTCATACTCTAGGTTTCACCTTTCAGCATCGTCAGGCAATCCTATCACATAAGTATTTTTAATTTTTGTATACTGTAAATCATTGATAGTGTTTCTCTACAGATGTGCTTGCTCTATATAGTATGGACACATATTAAAACAGTTATTATTAAACGTGCCTGTGGCAGAAACAAAAGTCAATGATGTTGATTACTGTACCTCAGATCCAACAAAACACACACGATATACTGAGAAAGAATCTAAATGTATTTCAAAAGTTATAAATTAACGTCTTACCAACTACGTAAACTGCGTTTGTTGAATGTTTTGTTAATTTATTTACATATTCCAGTGCTTTTTAGATACCAAATATCAGCATACCAAAAATGTAGATAAGTGTAGAGGTATATAAAATATTGTTTTAATGATGACACTTTGATTTATGATATCGACTGAAGGTGCTTGATGACACTTTAATTCTTCTTTACCCTAATGGCATTAAATCACATATAAACATTCATGAAGTAAGCTATAAAAGAGTTTGACAAACCAATTTCTTCAAGTGCTATTGATTACAAAAACTTCATGTTATATAACCTAATTTAAATTGAGAATTTATATCACAGTATATATTTATTCAATGCGTAATAAATTTGAAGAATTATAAATCAATTTTCAATATGACAAACACAAAATACATCAAATCTCAATGAAGTGACCATAGAAAAAAATATAATCAAATTTCTTTTCATTTATGAACACAAGTAGTCTTATTTCCATATTTATCTATGGCCAAACACAAATGGAACCCAGGTAGTAAATAATCAATTCACTGTCCACTTTTCTTTTGTGTTGGTAGCTGTTCATTTAAATTGCAGTATTTACATTGGCTTTGCTCCCTGCTGTTGGACAATCTATCAATGAATACATGATATATTATAACAATTATTGCAGTACATATAATGAGTGCACAGGATTCATCAGACATAGAAACAATTCAAATTCAAAGAATAATCATATTATTATACCATGGTGAAAAAATAATAATGTAATTTAGTTCTACAAAATTTTACTTAAATATCATTGATTATCAACTGGCATTTGAAGAAATTTGACATTTCTATATATACATATATTAAAAAAAACTACCCACATAAAAAAGACACAACAACCATACTGCTTAACTTCAAATAATCAAGTATTTACTGTTTGAGTTCTATTCGTACAATTTTATTTTCTGAGTGATGTAAAAAAAACCTTCAAGAAGTTTACATTATTGTTTACGATCAAATCATTACCCTTGTTGTATAATTTAATGAATAAAAATTCTATTGCATGCATTTATAAGCAATTGCAGCTAGATATTTTTATTTTATTCAATATATTATATATCAGAAAGAGCAGCGGTCGGTAACTGGTGGTCCGCGAGGAAATTTTGGTGGTCAGCAAAGAAATCTGACATTATTTCAATTTTTAATCCTATCACCGGAAAAAAAAATCAACTGAATCTCGTAACATATACATACTTTTCTTGAAGCATTGCACGTTCTGTCTCACTTCTCACTTTGTTTTATATTCTTCTCGGACTCTTTCCACAACATACGAGATGTTTACATGATGTCACACTTCAGTTGTCGCGAAAACTCCACAACATATTTATGCGAAAAGGCGTTTTCATCTGTCACAGCAATCAAAACACAGTATCGATCTCGACTTGAAATCCATTCAGTTCGTCGTTTTGTAGTTACATCATTGGAGCCAAATATAAATTTTATTATTTCAAATGTCCAAGAACAACCATCATATTGAAAATTAATAAAATTTTACAATTCAGTTATAATTAATTGTTTTATTTTACGAACTAGCTGCACTTTTTAAAGCTTTATATTTTGTTTTATTCACTTTTATTTAAATATTTAATATTTAACACAAATTTTGGTGGTCCGCCGGATCAAAATTTTGACATTTTAATCCATCTAGTGGTCCATGAGTCTAAAAAGGTTGCCGACCACTGAGAAAGAGTAATCAAAGCAATCCATAGACAATAAAAGTCGATAATTATTAATGAGTGAATTTGATTTTTCAGAGTGCCTCGATGACATCATCACTAGGCAGCAGTTTGAAAAGTCCCAGAGAAAGAAGGCGCCGCAATATGTTCATCGGGCTAGATGCGGATCCCGATGTGTCCCCTGTAGGAGATTCGCCGGATTCTAGTGACGTTGATGATGACGTCCTCGATACTGCGCTCGATGGGAAACCTCGGGGTTTGTCTTTATTTTCATCACAAGATAACATAGCTCATCTATCATCCCAGATTTTTTGATTGAGTAGTTATAAATAATGTACATTAAATATATTCACTGTTACTGTGCAGGATTTTAATTATCGCACATTTTCAATGCATTTAAAATGTATAAAAAAATTATATTCTGTTCTTTATGATTATTATTTTATATAATCTCTACATAGCAGTGATTCAGGCATATATCTTTATTGATTTAATCTATGGTATTTGTCATACTATTGACATTCTTTCTAGCAAATCGTAAAAGAAATTGTTATGTTCAATATTGCTGGGCTACGGATATTTTTCATAAGCATATATCTATTTTTTTGATGGTTTAGAACGGTCAATTAATTTTATAGGGCTACTAAAAACCACTTTATATATTTATTGTTTGTATATGTAAAGATTATACCAGATATTGCAACACTTAATCGTAACGTAGCGACAATTCTACTTGATTCTGTGTTCACTAGTCAGCCAATATTGATATACTAATTTTTTTTATAGCTGGCAACACTGAAAATTATGAAATAAAGGCATTTGAGAAATGTTATATTGTATGGCTTATCCAAAACATTGAATGACTAAAAAACACATCAAAATGATATGAAAATCATTGAAGCACTCGTGCCGCAATATTTGCTATAACTTAATTTTCATAAAGTGATAACAAAAAACCAAAATTACATTTAAACATGATTAAACCTCAAGTAATGATTAAAAAAAAATATTCCCTATTTTTTTTAACAATAGTATAAATAATTTAACCGATTTACTACAAATATTTCTGAATAGATTAAAAAACTATGATTTATGTAATTGTATCAATTTTGCGGGTCTGTATGCACTTTGGGCCTAATTGATTTTAATTTTGTGAGCAATGATTAATTATATTAGAAAATAATCGAAGTATTACTTATTTTTATGCATTACATAGTCATGAATGAAAAAAAATTGACTAGTGTAATCAATCTCTCTACAGGCCTTGTAGGACTTCAAAACATTGGCAACACTTGTTACATGAATTCGGCGATTCAAGCATTGAGTAACACTCCACCGTTGACCCAATATTTTCTTGATTGTGCAGCATCCGTTGACTTTCTAACTGACACCAAAAAACCTGGACTTAGTAGGTAGGATTAAACATAAAGTAAATACCATTGTTATTTACAGAATCACAAAAATTATATCTAGGAAATAAAATATAGCAATAGATAATATGTGCGTCTCCTATAATTCAGTTAGGCATTTAGTACAACCACAGCCATACAACAATTTAAAAAAAAACCAAAGTATTGCCAGTAATATAGTCAAATATTCCAGAAAAAAATCATGTCATTATTATTTTTAATGAGGTATATTAACATGGTGAAAAAATAGCAATGTATTTTAATTCTACAAAATTATTTTTAACAAATATAGTTGATAGCTATTTCGGCTCACGCCATCGTCAGAACTATACATAAAATACATTGCTATTTTTTCACTGTGTTATAATGGAGGTCTACCAAGTGAATGCCAATTCAATCAATATATAGAGGTATATTAATTGAATATTGCTTTGTAACTTTTGATCCTTGGCCCTATATCAATTTTGAGGAGTAGTTCAAATGTTTTTACATAACCTACATTTTAAAGTATGCATTTAACAGTGTGTTTCAAAATTCATTTATCAGGTTTTGAGCAGATACCACGTGTTTATTTGTCTGTTTTCTAGAGACTATTTATGATAATGTAGGTTTTAAATGTATTGAAATTTAACATTACTTTCTTCGAGGCTTTAAAGGATTTGAATTAAAACATATTTTGATATGTATGATTTCAGATCTTACCAAAAATTAGTGAAAGAAATATGGAATAAACGAACACGGGGATTTGTTGTACCAACAGGGATATTATATGGAATTAGAAATGTAAGTGGACTAAAAAAGACATCACTCACTTCATGTTTGTTGCGTATTTTATCTTTCCGAGATTTATATATATAAAAATTAGATGCTCATCCAAATTAATTAGTGTATTACCATACGATTCAGAGAATAAGTGTCGACTGGTGACACAATAAATACGTTTGGCCAATTCAACTTTTTTACAGGCTATATATTATATGTACTTACTATTGATAAAATGATGTGTTCAAAACTTAAAAGTTTTTCAATGAAGGTAAATATTGAAAAATGACTATGTTCTGTTATAGACATAGTAAAAATTTTATTTCCAAATAAATTGAACACAGTGTTTGCAGGTTATATAAAATACCGTTTTTGCAATTCAATATCACTCAAGATCACAGATTATTTTCCTAAATTAATGGAACGTGCCCACAAATATTGTGTTAAAAACAATAAATTAATAGCAAAAAAACATCAAAAATTAAAACTAATAAAGGAGACAATCGTACTGATATATTTACAAAAAAAAAAAATCAAATATCATTAGGATTAGACTATATTTATAAAGTTTAATATAAGCAGCTTAAATAAACATGAAAAGTTCTGGAATTAAATAAAAATCGTACTTGTAAAGATCTTCGTTAGATGTCTCTGTCGTGACTAAATTACTTAAATAATTTTTGTCTCTTATCTCTTCTCACATCTAAAGAAAAGAAAATAATCACATCACACAAATTCATTTTTTACATTAGTAATACAGTTAGTCTGAAGATGCTTATGAAGCAAAGCATTGGAATAACAAATGCATTTATGGCTCATTGATCAACTCATCTAGAATATTATATTTGATAAGTTTTAAAAACAATACATATATTTTACGATTGTTTCAAGATCTCTTATATTTTTCTTCAGGTTAATCCAATATTTAGAGGCTATCAACAACACGACACCCAGGAATTTTTGCGCTGTTTCATGGACCAGCTTCATGAGGAATTGAAAGAACCAGTCAGAGGGAACAGGTCAACGACTAGTGTTCAATCGGATCCTGGATATATTACCAGACAACCAGGATCATCTGGTCAAGTGCTGAAACATTGTTCATCTGTTGACGGAAACAACCCGCAGGGAGGTGAGTCTATTTCATTAGGTCAATGCATTTTAATTATCTTAACTCACAGAATGAAATAGATGGAGATATGACGGAACTGAACCACCTAGAGTTTTAATGTATCATGTAAAAGAAAAACATTTTAAGATTAAATATTGTTAATAAAACCAATGCAAAGAGTTTATTGTGTTAACAGTTGTTAAACCTCAGTCATTAATGACAAAACATGTGAAAGAGTATAAAAGTTTCAACAATGCAAATTTAAATGAAAAGTTAAGGTTCAATGAATCGACAATCTCATTAAAAATATTCTTATATTTCATCATGAGATGTTTTATCATTACTTGCCAGATTGAAATAAGTAGGTATTTCTTAAAAAAAAAACCCAATAAAATTTTAATGATTGTTGATTATTATTTGTTGTAAGTAAGACCTTTGGTATATAGACGATGCTAACTGTTTATTGTGCATCAGTTCTGTTGCATCCGTGTGATAGAATGCCTGAAGGTGCCTAAAGGCAAAACCCGGGTCGTTGGTAACAAAACATGTGGAATCATACAAAATTGTAACAATTCAAATTTGATATAGAAATTTCAGCAAGCACCTTCAGTCAAAATCAAAAAAAAAAATAGGTTTATATTTTGATGTTTCGTTTGAGAGAATAAAATTATGTCAGCGGAACTATTGTAGATTCGGAAACATCCATCTAAGATAAAAGGCTTGAAAAAGTAAGTTAAGTACTGAAGAGAGGTAAGGATTTTTTGTAACTTTTTTTTTGTTTTAGATGGAATCAGAAGAGTATCGGAAAACTGCGAAGAAAGTCGGCGGCTTTATCGATCGCAGAGGTCGCCTGCGAGGTCTTCAGACAATATTGCATCAGCGACAAGCAAAGGATATTACAGGTATACAGAATATCTTAAGAGTTTAATCATTTAGTATGGAAACTAATATTCATTCAATTAGTAATTAGTGAATTTTCTTCAGTTTATTAAAATTAAACCTTTGTTTGGTGGTTATATTTTGTCATGGGTCGGCACGAATCAAAATGGCTGAGTGAAAAAACATGTGGAATTTTACATTGACACAATTCGATTTCCCTTTTTCGAAACGAATGGCGTTGGTGACTTATTCTAGCATAAGAGTGTGTCTGCAATATTTATGTGGTCATAGGAGCCGTGTTGGACACACTGAACGTATTAAATAATTCATTATAACTTTCAAAACATTATTGAAAATTTTTTACATCTGATTGAGCCTTAGGTCTTTGATTTGTTTGCTTGTCAACATGTGATTTTTTATTGACAATGATATTCTAGAAAAGAAGTATAAGCCAAAATGATTATTTGCTTTTATTCCAAAAAGTGATACTTATCATGACTGATGAACATTGTGTTTTGTTATTTAAATATAATGCATTTCCACCTAGAAGTGACGGTTAACACCTTAAAAGTGAATTTTATTTTCAATTTCTATCGATTTATTTCCAAATATTAATGTTTTTACAAAACTGTTTTTCCTTGTAAAGCAAATGATAAAAATAAAGTGACTGTCAAAGATCACTAATTTATATGTGTAGTATTCAAATTTCAATATAAGTAATTGAACAAATTGCAATGTAAGTCAAAATCCATCTAATATGTCATAAACCATGTATATTTTGTTTCTAGAATGCATTCGGCATCAGAAAGTAGCGGAAACGGCAGTGATTCCCTTATGGATAGAAGACGCTCTGCAAGCTTTTCGGACACTCGAGGCTATGCACCGCTTCCCCGTGATTTCAACAGAGGTATACAAATTCATCATGACTTAAACTAAATTTCCAAGAATACATATGAATAAAAAATGTAAATGTTGCGCGTTAATCAGTAAAAATTTGAATAGCAAAATTGGACAACACAAATAAAAATGAATTTTTATTACGGTTTCTCGACATCTGGTGTTTGTTGATCAACATGCAATCTATCTCTAATAAGTAATTCCTAAATATCAACTTTTAGCAGCTACTTTATACTATTATAATTAACTAGGCAAAGCCCCCCTACTCAATTAGCCATGCTGTATGTTCTGATAACAATGTTTTTTCTGTCTCGAGGGGTCTATTATTTACTCTTACCTGTTATTTTAAGTCAATTAAACTAAATATAATCGTAATGAAAAATATGTTCACAACAAAGATTACTGATATAGTCATATAACACAAAAATAAAGAATAGACCTTTTTAATTTGAAAATACACTGTTAATTATGAAGTGCTCAGCTCATAAAATAATATTTTGTTAAATTGTATTATTATGCAAAATTTCAGATGGGTTAAATTCTAATGGCAACAATAATATGAATACCATCACAGGCCAAAGTCGTGATTTACAAAATGACGAAAAAGAAATCGAAGAAGATGATGAAGAAGAAGCTTACGAGAGTTGCTATTCCGGTGTCAGTGATACTTCTTCGCTCAGCGAGGAAGAGTCGCCGTCTAATGAAGGATTCATAAGAGAGTAAGAAGTTATTTTAACACATTCCTCAATTTCTGTAAAGCAATAGGATTAAAACACTCTCTAACCCGTTCCTCGTGGCTGTTTTGCATACAAAATAAATTTGTCCTTTCTTTCCAAATAGAGTTATAAATAGAGCAATAAAAATAATTGGTTTGGCTTTTATGGAAGCCAGATGCATTAGGAATGTTTCACAGCATTAAAAAACACATTGAAATGTCCTATGTTGTCACAATCAATTTTAATAAACATATCCCTAACAAATAACTCATTCGTAAATCGCCATTACCGTGACGTATCGAAGCCACCAATCAAACGCAAATCAACAAGCGCCATTACTGCCATGTGTCATGGAGTGTCACATTGCAATGCCACAAGATTGGTGCGAAGTTTGGCGCATAGTTTCAAACTGATTTGTGACCTGGCGGAGATTGTGATAAATTTAAAGGGTTCGAAAAATCAATGTTTTAAACATTTAAGTAGAAAAGTCTATGTAGGTGGCAGTAGCACCACAAATTAGGCAATATTTTCAAACCAAAATCAGTCCTATATGCAAAAGATTGCCTGTATTACCGACGTTTGATAACTCGCATCTCATACCTTGAGACGTTAGTGTGGAAAGGATTAATTGCTCAGTTGAATATATAATCAGCTCAGGATACTGTGTTTGCACTTTATACTTAAAAGAAAATCAATTAATTTGAAGCTCATACATGATTCAAGTCGATTTACATTGTGTTACTTATTCAATTTTCCAGAAACGATTCCAAATGTCCGGAAAGCCGTGTGAAAAATCTAACAGAGAGAGATATGAACGGAGGTGGTGATAGAGCTCACTCAGATCCGCCAACCTTTAGAAGTGTCATTTCGGATGTCTTCGATGGACGGCTGCTCTCGTCTGTACAGTGTTTAACATGCGATCGGGTAGCTAAATCATCAGTTATTAACTTACAATAAAACACTAAAATTCTCCACAGAACAAATAGACTTCAATGCATCTGAAAAATATTTTCAATGGATTCGTTGGTAACTTTATGGAAGATCAGTTTTAACATTAAATTAAAATTGATAACTTTGTTATTCCTCTTGGTGTATTACTAAACGTGTTTCAGTTATTTGAGAAGCATCTTTTGACTAACTCTATCATAAGGTTATTCATTACCAATGGATGAACCAAAAATTACCAAAAAATTAAGAATGGGGTTATTCCTTTTTTATTGAATGTGAGGAGAAAGTGGAAGTCAAACTATAATAATCATCATGACTTTTCTAATATCACATTAATTTAATATAGGGTCTTTCAATAGGGGCGTTTGATATTTGTTAAATTGTAAATAAAACAAATTGTGTGTGAGATATCCACTCAATTTTTTTAATTTAATAGTATATTTTATGATTTTAAATGTGGAATACAATATCATGCAAATGCCCGCAGCGGCTTTGCTTAGTGGCACTCATTTGGGAGGTCCAATTTTCAATGACTTTATCGCATGAATCTGGCTGAATCTGTTGGATAGCATTTGTTATGTTAACTTTGAGAGTGTTGTGTGTTAGTGGTTTATTCGCAAAGACTTTCGATTTAAAATAGCCCCAAAGGAAGAAGTCTAAACACGTTAAATATCATGATCTCAATGGCCAGTTCCATGCCCTCAAATCACTCACCAGAAATTCCATCCAAAATTGATGATTAGCACATGTTGTTCAACGCTTTAACTTTCCTTATTGATTTGCCATAGTCAACAAATTTGACAGATGTCACTTTAACAACATGGTTGCCATAACCTAACAAATTTCAATCATCCCTATTGAAAGATCCTATACTTAGAGAAATAATTTTAAATGACTCACATGTTCTATTCAAAATATTAATTGTTAGTAATTGATCACTGTCAATATTATAGTTTTGTTGATTTCTAATAATTGAAAGATATTCATTTTGATTCCTCTATTGTAAACTATTTATACTTGAAAAAGTAACAGATAACAGACTTAATAGCTGATCTTTTATATCAGATATTCCAATTCGTAAAATATCATAAAAGATTTACAATATATTTTAATTCACCCTGAATATATTTTTAGATATCCACTCGTGTTGAGACATTCCAAGATCTATCTCTACCGATTCCGTCTCGTGATCACATGGCTGTGCTGTATGGCGGAGGAGGCAGCAGTGGTGGACCTCAATCCCAAGGGAATACGAACAGCGGGAGAATAGCTGCGTGTTCAGCGGCTGTTACTCAAGAAGGATGGGTGAGATAGAGACTCACTTTTATTTATTTATTTTGACTATTTTTACTATCACACACAAATATAATATATATTTATTTTTGTTTTGTGTCAATGTGGGAAGAATATGCTTTTTAAACATATGTCATTAATTTTCTGGCAGCTACAATATATCCGCTTTGGGCCTATATCTTTATTGCGCTCAGTCTCCATATGGTTTTATATTGATACTGATTCCGGGAAGGTGGGTGACTGAATCAAAATAGAATTTTACAATCCATTTTATATTTATATGCCTTAAGTTTTTTATTTATTTTTTCAAATATAAACATTTTACAAAACTTTACCCTAATATCTCAGCTGTTGAGACGGCTGATTCCAGTGTGTTGATAGGTAGGTGATACTCTAAAGCATAGGCTCCCAACCTTTTTCGGGTGGCGACCCCCCCCCCCCACAATCCAAAATCATACAAAAAAAACTTTTTTTAGTTGACCGTATAAGTTGGCGACCCCCCAGGTTGGGAACCTATACTCTAAAGCATAGTTTCTCAACCTTTTTACATCCGCGGACCACCAAAAAATCCAAAAATGTTTTGTGGACCATCAACATTGGAATAAAATAGTAAATATTTATTTAATTGATTTTTTATTCAAAGCAATCAATTTTTCAAGGCAGTATGCTTGTATAATAATATTTAACAGCTTAGCGACCGCATGTTTTCTATCGAATTTCGCTTGTTGGCCTGCGATTTTGCAAAAAAATAGATACTTTGCCCCATAAATCAATGCCATTTGAGCAGTGGTTCTACACCTGTGGGTTGTGTACTCATGTGGTATAGTGAAAAAAACTTAAATTTACTACAATTCTTTTTTTTTTAATATGTAAAATTTACTTTTTCACTTTGTTTTTTTTTGATTTTATGTTCATATATATTAGAACTCATTAGATAAACTCTATATGTCTCTCTCTCTATACTCAATATATTGTATAAGTATTTATATTAAAAAAAAACGTTCATGGATAAAAATTAATTTTGTATAAATACCTTTCATTATGAGTTGATGGGAAATATACAATTTCAATTCGTGTTTACCCCATCGATAAATTTATATCGAATCTGAAGATGGCGAAAGGTGAAAGCCGGATTATTAGATTGATATGAACCATGGAAAAGTAAGTACAATGTTCTCAAGAATTCAGCTGTAAGTAAATTATTTTACTTGAATCCATATTGTTTTGCTGACGAAGTGAAAAAAACAAGGTTTTCTTGCCCATACTGTAACTTTTGTATGTATAAAAATTAATATATACAAATAATTCATATCGATCCTCATTGTTATATTGCCTGCCCTTATATACCCACAATAATATCTAAGTAAAATATAAGAACGAAGATAAAATCATGCTACATATATTCAAGATAATATTATAAATACCCGCAGTTTAAAGAGCCCTGCTTCTCATGTCATCCCAGTTGCAGATGTTGTCACTCCCATTAGTTTGTTTTGTATTTTTTTTACAGCCATTCTGAGAAATCAGGGTAGTGTGTTGCAAGTGTTTCTCAATATATAAGTAAATTGTATTCTGTCTTCTCTGAACTATCGGTGAAAATGTCGCAAAATTTGCTTTTCTCTTGCTAATCATTTATGATTATAATTTTTATATTTTTGTTTTTAATCACCTCAAAATTTAAGGAAGAGATAAAACATATTTAGAAAATTTTGAGGATGCATTGTCGGAGGTTCCCAGTGATTGTGAACAAGATGACGTGGACGATAGTGGTTCTGATTCGAGTGTACATACATTCTGTAATGAGCGAGTTGAATCCATATATGAACAAGTGGCACAGGATTTATGCATATAATTTTTATAACAGTGTATCGCTCGCTAAAGATTTATTTTTACGTAAAACGGGACTTTGCGGGACAATTCGGAAAAATGGAGGTTTACTGGAATCTTTAAAAAATATATAATGAAAGCCTCAAGAAACCAAGCATTCCAGAAAAGGTGACACACTCGTCCAAGTGTGGAAAACAAATAAGAAAAGGAACGTCAGAATGATATCCACTATTCACTATAATAATGTAACATAAAAGAATATATTTCAGAAAAATATGTTTTTATTTAATTCGTCAACATAAGTTGAGAACCCCTGCCACTGAGTTTGAATAGGTCATAATTAAATCAAATTAGCATTAAAAATGTCAAAAATGTTTTCCATTAAATATTTCATAACCATCATAAAAATTCCATGTGGCTCAGTCGATAAATCAAAGGTAATGTGTAACACCAATACTATGATCTGTAAAGGGCCCCGAAATGTTTCTTGGCATGCTTATTAGTGTACACTGGACTGATGAATATCCTTGCTAAGTAGAGAAACAAACCAGACTCGATTTAAAAATAAAATCTTTAACCAGAATGTAAAATTGTGTTATGAAAGATCACATAAAAAAAATATAGATGAATTTTTTAGGGGTATTTTTACGAAATTGTTTAGGAAAATAATAATTTAATCTTTGTTAAATAATGCGTTAATGTGTATACTACCACACCCCATTAATATTTGAAATCAAACCCGATTCCAATCAGATGATTTTTCAATGGAATGGAATGGATGACGTAGGACGCATATATGAGTCCACGGCCCGCAACGGAAGTTCTTCAAGGACTCGAATACGAGTCCCCGGTCAGTATATTGAAATAGTAACAAAAAATGCAATGACACGAAATGAAAACTTGAAATTCAACATGAAATGTGAACATGAAATTCAGTTGTTTCGGTTCATCCAAAAATCTTCACGGACCACCAGTTGAGAAACTATGCTCTAAAGTATAAAAGTGTGAACGGTCTCAAAAATTTTGTGTACAAGCTAATATTTGTGTTGAAATAGAGCCTGATTTGTTCTGGCAATCTCCATAAGTCCACGGATGTCATATTGGTGTCATTTTTGAGACAAAAGTTACAATCTGGGAACGCACAATGTGGCGTCTTCGGATATGCGCAGCCATACTACCAAAAATTAATGTGCATTTTAATTCTTACTTTCAAAATTTATCAATAGATAGATGAAGAATATACACAAGGTCTAAAATCAAAATAGGGAAAAAGTATTTTGGTGTAGTTATTTAGCGAAAATATGCGGACCGTAATTGACTGCCAAAAATCATAGATTAATCATGTTAGAATAACAATTGATAATAGACAACACAAAATGTATGTGGGAATAATCTTTCAAAGGGTTCGAATTTGGTTCTATTCATGTCCCTTATGTTGAATTTTACTGTACTGCATACAACTAAAAGAACTTGAGACTTTTTTTCAATTTGTTTTTTCTTTCCGATGCAGGTGTGGTGGTTATTGGGATGGCTTCGATCATGGATGTATGGGCCAGCCGTGACATTACACAATTGCTTGGCGGCATTCTTTAGCGCCGATGAATTGAAAGGAGATAATATGTACAGGTTCGCAATGTTGCTACTTATCAACAATACCATTAACATACTGACTGGCAATCTCTCAAATGTTGAGACAACTGTTTACAATGTGTTGATTCTCAAAAATATTGGTGTTAAAAATTTTGTGTTAAAATATAGTCTAATTCAGTGTTCTTAACTTTTTAAATGAGGTGCACCCCTTTAAATCTGAAAATAGGCCTCCACACCCCATTGAAAAATGTGTTTTCAATTTAGAAAAACACCTTATTGATTGAATTGGCATTTACTTGGTAGAACTCCATTATAACACGGTGAAAAAATAGCAATGTATTTTAGCTCTATAAATTGTTTTTATAAGATATAGTTGATAGCTCAACATCCGAAGCAATACTGTTGAACATTGTTAATGCTCTTACCAGCTCCTATCAGAGAAAGACTAAATATATTTAAATATGGCCATTGTTTACTGAATATGTTTTTTTCTCATATTTTTTTCAGCTGCGAAAAATGCAATAAACTACGCAATGGTGTGAAATTCTCAAAGGTGCTTGGGCTGCCGGAAGTATTGTGTGCTCACTTAAAGAGGTTTCGGCATGAGTTGATGTTTAGTACAAAAATTGGTGCCAAGGTCACTTTTCCTCTCTCAGGTCTTGACATGAGACCCTACCTGCATAAAGGTATTTAATAAATATATATTATTAATTATATCTTAGAAAAAATTAGATCAGATTCAAAATATTAAAAAATGTGAATCGTTCAAACTCTGCACATTTCCACTTCCATGTTTTGCTACTCATGACCCGGGTTTCAACAATTGGCTGGCTTGTTTAGGTATTCTATTACACTGATGCGCTCAAAGTGATATTCAGTAAATACCTTATAAATTTGGACTTTTGAAACTTTGTACGATTTCACATTTTTTTTTCATTAACAGCTCAAATGTCGCCTTTCGACATTTTCCAGTGTTCTAACACAATGTCAGTTCTGTTTAATAGAATATCTGTGTAATAGAATGCTGGAAGATGCTGAAAGGTGAAAACCGCATCATAAGTTACAAAACATGTGGAATCGTACAAAGTTTCAACAATTCAAATTTGATATTGAAGTTCCGTCAGGCATCTTCAGTCGATATCATTAATTATACCTTTCAAATTATGAGAAATCTAGACTTGATTGATATATATACGATTTGAATTGTTCAAACTATGTACAATCTCACAAGTTTCAAGTTTTGCCTTTCGGCATATTTAAGCATTATATCACACGGATGCAATAGAACTAACAGCCAGGAAACAATTTGCATCACTTATAAACAAGAAGATTTGTCTTGGGGTTTGTGTTTTCCTTCAATTAATACCTTTGGTATATAGACGATGCTGACTGTTTATTGTGCGTCAATTCTGTTACATTTGTGTGGTAGAATGCCTGAAGATGCCGAAAGGTGCAACCCGAGTCGTTAGTGACAAAGCATATGGAGTAGTGCAAAGCTTTAACAATTCAAATATGATATTGAAATTCCATCAAGCACCTTCAGTCGATATCGTAAATTATTTCTGAAATAATTATTTATAACATCTGCTGTTTGCATTATAATGACATCCACATTTGGAAGATACACCTAATGCAGACTTTGTAATGAGAATTTGATATTGAAATTCCATTGAACATCCTTTATTGATAATATAAGTGATATTTTCAAAAAGAGTGTTAGGATCCATTCATATGACTAGTCCTATATCATCATAAATCCCTGCAGCTACTAATCAAAACAATAAAGCTAATGTTGATATGTGACGGTTTCATCTCTCTCTAGACTGCACATCCACTGTATCCACCTATGACTTAATAGCGGTGATCTGCCATGCTGGAACGGCAGGTGGCGGCCATTATACGTGTGTGGCACGAAACAGACAAGCGGCCCAGTGGTTTCAATTCGATGACCAGTATGTGAGTGCTGTTACACCGCAGCAGGTGGCTGCCTGTGAAGCCTATGTTCTATTTTACAAGTAAGAATTGTCAAAACCTAATAGAAACATTATTTATTATTTAATTTTTTTAGTAACGGTTTGTCGTTTTTATTTAATCCTTTCCATGCGAACGTCTCAAGGTATGAGACGCAAGCTTTCAAACGTCGATAATACAGACAATCTTTTGCATATAGGACTGATTTTGGTTTCAAATTATCGCCTAATTTGTCCTGCTACAGCCACCTCCATACACTTGTCAAAAGTATTAGGTTTAAAACATCGATTTTTCGATCGATTTGCCATAATGCTGTGTGATTGTTATTGTTTTAATATTTAAATAGGCCCCGATTAAATATAGTTGATTACTTTTTTAATTATAGGAAAACGAATCCTCGAATGACTGCACTGCGGCAGAGAGCGCTGGAACTGTTAGAATCCTTCAATGAGCTTGACGATATCAAATTTTACATTTCAAAACAATGGGTTAACAGGTGAGTTTGCCGTAGGAAATTTTTGATTAGTATTGATTAATTATAACAGTATTATAATATTCTGCTAGGTCAAACCGAGTCATCACTGCTGCGATCTTCAAATTTGATATTGAAATTTTATCAAGCACCTTTAGTCGATATTACAAGTTATAATCGTCAGTTGCAGTGGTCAGGGGGTTTGAATTTTTGTGCCGACACTTCATAACTTGATTTATAGATTTGTGTTAGAAAGCATCAATGACGATGATACCTTAAATTTCATCCCTCCCATCTGGTCCCAAAGACAAGAGCAAGTAACTAATTATTAATCCTAACCTCAATTAAAATAACAAATACCTGTTGTTCTTGCTTGTGACTACTTCATAATTATTTCTTGAACCTTCAATTTAGTTTTACTTTTGATTACAAATTAATGGATTTTTAATGATTGAAACTAGTCCTGATCTGAACAATATAAAATAAAACATTCAGTTCTCTTAGAACAACGTTTGCTCTAAACCTCTGTCGTGAAAAACAAGTGATTCTTGACTACTTTTTTGATTAGGCTATTTTGAAGAATATGTCAATGAACAATTTGCCGGATTGGTTGGTTGATGCTTAATTTAATGCATATAAATAGGAAAGGTAGGAAAAAATCCTGACAAAAATAAACTATGTTTGTCGGAGTCATGTAGTAAAGCTCTGTTAACAAATTATAACAAGTGTTTTGTTCGCTTCCAAATTTCATACACTATGTAAAAACATTTTATTTTTTATTTTAATAGGTTCAATACGTTTGCAGAGCCTGGACCCATAGACAACTGTGATTTTCTCTGTTCACATGGAGGCGTTTCGCCAGATCGATTGCCACTCATAGAGAAACTTACAACAGTCGTCTCGCAGGCCCTTTGGGAATTCTTTTATGACAAGTAATTTATATTCATAAATCATCTTATTGAATACCACGGTCGTAACTTAAGCATTTTATATTATTTTGTATACCATACCGTAGTGAACTGTTGTCAATTAGTGAAAAAATTCTTGACCCCATGCCTTGTGATACTCGTAGTTTCAACGGAATTCAAAATTACCCTAAGTATCAAAGATGGTGCCACATCCCCGCCTTGAAGGAACATTAATTGTATTAAACATGTTCAAGTCATATGTCAAAACTCAACAATTTCAGTTTTAGACTTGAATATACCAAATGTTCTTTTGAATGTAATTTTGATGAGATAATTTGAATTCAGCTTTGGCGGTGGTCCTGCTTGCAATCATCTTCACTCCTGTTCCTTGTGCTGTGTTGCTGCCGAACAATTGAAGAAAAGACAGCAGGGCGAACTCTTGAACTTCACTATTATGCATCAACGATTTGGAGTGGGTCTTACTTCACTATAGAGAGATAAAAATAACTTTTATGTTACCTGTTCATTTGCCATTACTAATCGCAGCGAAACTGGAAAGTGTCGCCTCTACAATTGAACATTTAATATTTATAAACATTTTTCCAACGCGCTAGTCTATTTCAACCCAAAAGTTTACTAAATGCTGCTGGAAAGCTTGCAATTTTCTAGAAAATTCAATTGCTAATAGTATATGTAAGATGTACCGGAAAAGATTGTCGTTTTTTTAATGAAACTATTTGGACCGATTAAAATATTTATTTATCAAAATTTAGCCTGATATATATTTTTTAAATTTGAATTGTTGCAATTTTGTACGATTCCACATGTTTCGCCCTTCGGCATCTTCAGGCACTCCATCACACGGATGCAACAGAACTAACAATTTGATATTGAAATTCTATCAAGCACCTTCAGTCGATATCATAAATTATATATTTTTTACCATTTTTGATGACTATTTTCCACTTATGTGGCGATTTTTGAATCCCTTTTCTGTAAAATTCAATTGTTTTCGAATCAAAATACTCAGATAGGCCCGTTTTCACTTCTTCGTAAAAAGTATATTTTTTGCAATCCAAATGATATTGCATCGACCGAAAAAAATGATATTCTGATGGAGCAATGTCTGATGAATATGATCGGTTTGTTGTCGTCATCCGTTCCAGGTCCTTTTTTGTATTTCCTGTAGTATGTGGCCGTGCATTGACCCGCTGTAAAAACGCTTGTCCTGCGATTAGCAAGGGCAGGTCGCCTTTTTGATAACCATTGTTTTTTTATGTGTCTTAACCCTCCAGAGACGAGCGTGACCATACGGCAACAGTAAACACTATGGTCTATTTGTCCCTATTGCGGTCCCTTTTCTACCTGAACATCGCATCTATCACTCAGTTTCGGTCAACGATTTTCGATTTAAAAAAAAATATGTGGAATATTGACATCATGAAAAATGAATATTCACAACATGCATCTAAGCAATACACTTGTATACAAAGTCCCTGTAAGGACGAGCTTGACCATACGGCAACATCTCTCAAATCAGCTTTTCTACAAGAAACCATTGTTTATCTCATTTTTGCTAGACGTATTAGACAACAAGTTAATAAAATAAAGCTTAAAATTTTATTTTTTAGCAAAAAAAATCCTCGTCTCTGGAGAGTTAACCTAGAATACAACACCACTTTTTATCTCCCATTATAAGATATTGCAAATATATCGCTTTTGAGTTTAATTCCAACAGCTCGTGCTCTTGTACACTCGACCGTGAAAATCTGAGTTTGCCTGTGAGTTCATGAATAGTTAATTGTGGATTTTGCTCTATAAGCATAGCTAAAACATCGTCATCCACTTGGGCTGGTCTTCCACTTCTAGGGTGGATTTTTAAATTGAAACTTCAGGTCGAAACTATTTGAACAACCTCTGACATTAACGAACATCTAAAACATTCCTCAATGTAACATAAATACTTTCTGTAGCATTTGTTCGGTCTATCTCTTCAAAAAATGGTATTTCGAATAGTTCTTTGTTCCTGTAACAGCTATTCATTGTAAATATAGTTGTTATTATTTTTATTTAAAAATCACAACACGCTTCAGATATGTATAGTCAACAATAAAACACAAACACATTTTGTTAAGGATCAGCTGGAAAAGCAAGACTAACAATTCAAAAGTGAGAACAAAAAAACGACATTCTTTTCCGGTACACCTATTATTAAAAGAACTAAACATTGGAATTAAATATTTACATGAACTTCAAAACATTCAAACAAAAACTCGTTCAATATTTCAATCTTGTTATATGTTGACTTCTGATTGGTATTAGTTTTAGTGAACACAATTGTTGATTTCCAGTCTGGATGTACCACATTGTAGGATCATTTCATAGATTGTTTGCAAACAAACCATTTGGCATATTATTATGACAATGTTTCCACAGAGTTACTAAGTTCGTATTTCATGAAAATAATCAATTTTCCTGATAGATGTATGTATAATTGTTATACATACAGTGGTTATAAATGGCATTTTGTAAATTTTCAGCATAAAAAGTCTATCATCGTCACTTTATTTTGTTATTAATCCTTTCCACGTGCACATCTTAAGGTATGAGGCACGAGCTTTCAAACGTCGGTAATATAGACAATCTTTTGCATATAGGACTGATTTTGGTTTCAAAAAATCACCTAATTTGTCCTGCTACTGCCGATTCCATAAACTTGTCTATTATTATGTTTAAATGTTTAAAACATCGATTTTTCTAAATTTATCGCGATCTCCGCTAGAGTAACAAATCAGTTTGAAACTACGCTCCAAAATTCGCACCGAACTTCGCATTAAACTTTTCATCAATCTCGTAGCATTGCAATGTAACACTCCATGACACGTGATAGTAATGGCACTTATTCATTTGCATTTGATTGATGGCTTTGATACGTCACGGTAATGGCAATTTACGAGTGAGTTATTTGTTAGGGATATATTTGTTCAAGTGATTGTGACAACATAGGACATTTCTTTGTGTTTTTTAATGTTGTAAAACATTCCAAATGCATCTGGCTTCCATAAAATCCAACCCAATTATTTTTTATTGCTCTATTTATAACCCTATATGGAAAGAAAGGATAAATTTAATTTGTATGAAAAACAGCCGCGTGGAATGTGTTAACTGGTATAAGTAACTAACAAATATATGTAAACATTGTGCAATATTATTTACAGGAGCAGGAAACAGTTTCACCGATGTATGCAATCAGCATGAACTGGTTCAGATGTTGGCAGGCGTTTGCCCACAATAAAACGCAACAGCCTCCTCCGCCTATAGATAACACCACTATCATCATGCCCACACCAAAGGTACAATTTTACTAATCTCTACTTAAGATAAATTTAGTCACTCCATAGACAATTAATTTGTTTTTTTTTTTATTAAAACGGCCCTTTACTTAAACTCAACTAAATGCTGGGTAAGTCAGGTTTATTCAATCAATTTTAAAACAAAAATAACTTTACAAATTCATTTGTAAAAACACATTTTTTTAAAATGTCAATATTTACTATAAACTGTTGGTGGCCACACATGAGAACCACTGGTCTAAACAGTTGATACGTTAACAGTGAAAGGGTTTATATTTATTCCGTGTGAAATTTGAGAAAAATATCAAAAGTATAATCATGTTTTTCTCATTCTTCGCAGGACACTGGTGCCTCCAACAAAATGTCATCGTCATCAGTGCAACCGCAAATAAAACCGAGCGCAGATCTCGCTCAGTTCAATGAGGAACTGTGGCAGTTTTTCCATGGAATATACGGAGGGGGGCCAGAGGTTAAACTCAAATGTGCGCCAAACTATTCCCAACCGTCCAGCAGTCAAAAGTATGCCAGTAATTCAAGTTCGCATTTCTCCGATACGGGCTACAATAGCTACGAGCTATCGTCCCAAGCAACATCTGATTTGAGTCAGTATCGCCAGTCGAGAAATTCAGAGAGGAATTATAAAGAATCAAGAAAAAATAACGACGACCACACTGTTCACGCAGATGTCGTTAGGCAACCCGAATACACTGACAATATGAATGATATCGTCGACAACGAGAATGCTAAATCTCTATCTCATATTGAATTGTATAACTCTGAACAGAATAACGGAAACTCTGTTAATACGAACAGTGTTAAGTGCACGCAATCGTTACAAGATGTCTCTGTACACAATCATTCCAGAAGTCATAAACAAACGATAAATAGCGGTAAATTGAGCAATTCGCAAGTAGCTTCAAATACTGAAACTGAAAAGCAAAGTGTGCTTGTTGAAACTGGAGACGGATCTATTGAATATACAACAAATAAAATTCACAACGGAACGAGTGGAAATTTCAATAATAATTCTTCGAATTCTACTAACGATTGTAACATTTCTGTGGATTATATAAGTAATAATAAAGTTAAACACAAGCCGGCAAAAGCTATATCTACCGGAAAGAAGATAAATTATTATACCAAGTTTCCGGTTGAGAATGTAAAAGATGAAAACTGCGACGAGTCTGTAAGTTATACCTTAGGAAATTCCACGACTAGTGATGGTCAACGTTACGAGTCTGAAAAAGACGATCATGTTGATGATAACCTTGAAAATATTGAAACACAGAGTTTAGTCAACAGTCATTTTGACGGCGGTAACGATTATGATAGTATCAATACGCAATTTGTTGACGAAAATTCAATGTCGAGTAAAACGCGTAAAGGAAGTTATAATACGATACCGGACACGCATGTTTTGTATTCGCATGCCGCATCGTCCGCAGCTGATTTACCGAGCATTGAGAATATATCGTTGAAATCTAAAATCGATTCATCACAGCCGGGAGTACATTCCACCAACGGTACAAATTCAATCGCCAGTAATAGTCAAATTAATAATGTCAACAATAATAAAACAAATAAAAAGAAAGGTGCCAGTCGTAAATCCAAACGTCAGCAGAACTCCTCCGCTAACATTAAAAAGGTAAACAACGGTCAAAATTCTACACAGCAAAATAATACAGCGTCAGTTTCAAACAGCGGAGACAAATTCTCCAAATGATTTATCATAGCCATGAGGTTTTTGCACCGTCTCACCAAGGTTGGCAGCAATGTTGTCGTCGATATTGAAAGTGTTACCAGAAAAAAATAATTCATATAATCATTATCACCATCGAGCAAAAAAGATTTGTACAATTGTCAATAATTCAAATGCAGGTATTTATTGTGATCGTCTTCAATTTATTTGTACAATTTATACGTAAATATTTCTTTGTTAATTAATTTTCATTCGCCATACTTTATAATAAAATAGTTTTACATTTTTAATTACAATGTTGTCCTTAACCCTTTGAGGAGTGGGCTATTAAAAATAATAATATGAAATTTAAATTTTACTATTACTTCTTATAAAAGTTTTAAGACCTTTTTTTCTGTTAAATATAATTTCTTTTCAATAATTTTCTAGAATCTTTAATTTCTGTTTCGAGTCTGGATCTTTTTTTACATCGGCAACACATAGGTTTCACTCTACTGACTTTCAAAGAAATAACAATAATTCAATAGACAAAATGGGAATGGCAATTGGTAATAGACAACATAATTCTCAGACGCACTCTTGTGGCCTTACTCCTCAAGGAGTTAACGTGATTCAATATTTGTCCTCCTGAATATTCATAATATTATACCAGAGTGTTTAACCATGAAAAATTGTATCTTAAAACTATCACCATGCCCGTTATTATGTGTTATATAATTATGTTCTCTTTAGTTAGGCTGTCTTCAATTCATGTGTTATTAAAGTTTTAATTAAAATTATAAATTGGCAAAAAAAATGCTTGGTATTAGGTTTTATGTTGTTGTTGTCTGATAATTTGTGTTTTTTTTTAATATTTAGATAATATTGTTCGGAAGTCTTGTTAGTTTGAAACTACAATTTTCCTTATTTGGCTCATATTAAATATTTGTAATTATGTCATACAGAAGTCTTTTGTTTAGTAAATAAACAAATCTTTTGACCTATTTCTGTGATACAACACGGTATTCCATTCCATGTAAAACTCACAAAAATATCAAAACACATTTTATGTTACGATCGTTTGATCTTTTGTTACCTGATTTTTTTTTTTTAATTTTATTAATCACCTACTAATGTTTATTCAACTTCGATGTAGTTGTTAAATTACTACATCAAAACATGGGTGATTATAAACCAGGAATTCCCAACCTTGTTGTACTCTGAAGTGCATTCTAAAATATCGGTAGGGTGACGGGCACCAATTATTTTTCTAAGGATAATTGTAATTGGACATGAGTAACAAATAAAGAAAGATTCATACATACAAATGAATATAATAAAATTTAAATAATAAAAACCTGATCAAAAAAATTATTTAAAATATCATACCTTTCCATCAAGAAGTGACAGTTAACACCTTAAAAGTGAAGAATATAATAAACATAGGTACTCAAAAAGAAAATTAAAACCCTAACAAATAAATAAAAATAATTTACCAGTATTTAATTCAATTAATTAGATCAAAAAATTCTGTGACGGTCGAATAGTGGCAGGCACACAAATTGTTCGGAGTTGGGAATCCCTGTCATAGACTATTTTAGAAAAAGGAAATTAGGAAATTTAAAAAAAAAACAGAGTTCATTTGAGTTCATTACCTATATTTAATGAACAGTTTAACCTATCTACTTTACCCTTGTTATATCCCATACGTGAGATTGGTTCAATTAGTCAATAATCTTAAAAAATTAATCATAACAACAATAGATCACCTATTTGTCTTTCTCGTAAATACATACTTTTCTATTCAATTAATATCGCTAAAAAGCTACGACTAGAAATCAATATAAGTTAGTTCATAATGTTTCCGGCAATGACTCACTTATTGAGCATCTATGCATGTATATGCGCATTGCTTAGTTGCCAGGTTAGTCTGACAATTGTTAGATTGTGAATCGATTATTCTGACTTGCAACTAAAATGGCGCCCGTAAAGAACACCTGTGAGACGAAAGAGAAAATAACTACAGACTTTCCTACATACGTCATTTATTTTTGAGTTCCCCGCAAACCAAAAATCACAGTTCCACGTTAGGACCAAAGATCAAATGATTAATTCATAATGTGTGTTCCTGAAATACAACAAAGCAATTTGTATTTATTGTTATTTTAGTTTAATAATATTATATTAGAGTTCATGCATCCAGTTACGCAAGTTACCAATTATGATTGAAGTTTGAAAGCAATTCTTAGTTATTTTTTATGTGCCTTGAGTTATTATAAAATACATGTTTGTGTTGTATATTGGTTTATGTTATAATTTATTTGCTTTTTAAGTTGTGCTAAATACTTCTGCTGGTGGGGATTTTGCAATATGTTAAATATTCATTAAGATTTCTTTTTGTACTTATGTATATTTTTATGTGTCTCAGGAGTGTGTCCATTTAAGTGGTGCTTCCGGTTCGCTGGGAGTATCTGCTGTAATAATAATCGATAATTGCTCTTCATTGATTTTAATGGAAAGATAAAATATTCAGTGAACTTGGTGCTACAATCTGCGATACACTCCACTGTATTTCACTATTGCAAATAATTCTCTGGCAATTTCTACATTCCATGTACACACAGTCTCATCTGAAACATATTTTTACACCTTAACCCTTTGGTTGCCGAGCCTTTTGGAAAAATAATGCGCAAAAAAATGTTGCGCTCCTGACACAAAAAGTGTAAATATAACATTTTTTTTGTAAACATTTATGATATCGACTGAAGGTGCTTGATGGAATTTCAATATGAAATTTGAATTGTTACAATTTTGTACAATTCCATATGTTTTGTCCAAAAACCCAATTATATTATAATGATAGTTGATTATTATTTGTTGTAAAACTTTTGGTATATAGACGATGCTAACTGTTTATTGTACATCAGTTCTGTTACATCCGTGTGATAGAATGCCTAAAGATGCTGAAAGCCGAAACCCTGGTGACAAAACGTGTGGAATCGTACAAATTTGTAACAATTCAAATTTATGTCATTATTTATGATATATTGTTTCAATGCGAGGTATTATTTATGTGACGATACAAAGTTGCTGAGGGGCTGATATATTGGCTTTTGGCAACCAAAGGATTAAATAAAAATTATCTCGATTCTGTATGGCCATTTTGTCAAAAGAAACTAGACTAGATTGTACGCATTATAAGTGTAACCTGTAATGAATTTTGTTGTTTTTTTTGTAATGATAACTCAAACTTGATCAAGTTTTTGTCGCAAAGATTTCATACAAAATAATTTTCTGTGCTCTTCAACAATAATCTTCTGCCAACAATGCATTTTACTGCATTATCTTAACTGTTTTTTTCATCAAATAAAATCATGCTTATACAACTGAATGCTTTGGCAGTTCGATGAAGAAAGGTCCAGTAAATATTCAAAAAAAATGGTCCTTTTTTGCATTGTCAAATCAGCAATGTGTGAGCAAATTCTCTGCGTGTTTTTGCTGGTATATAAATTGTGTGGGATCTAAACTCCTTATTGGATTTCGTTAATTGTTTTCAAATACCTTAGAATAAGTATTGCACCGGAATATGTTGATGCCTTTTTATTATTCACTGGATGTTGTCAGATTTGCTTAGATATCAGCTTCGTACAATAGGCTATGTAGCTCATATATACAAACATATTTTGGATCATTTTTTTCTGATTTAAACTTTTTAAATCATTGATGGCATTTTTCAATACATAATATTTTTGCATCAGTTTGCAGCTTTGTGAATAATATTTAGAAGGACAAGTCTTTCCCATTCTTTGCCTGATCAGAGAAAATGAGTTTAGTTTGTTGCAAAAATGTTAAAAAAATATTTAAACGTATCTTTTCTGAACGATAAAACAAACAACTTGTTAAAAATACACCATTCATTTCAGATCAAATTAATACTGGTTTGGATTTGAATCTGTGTCTAAAATGCTGTTGTGTAGAAAGAAGACAAGACAAATGAGGAATTATAATTCTGTAAGACGAGTTAAAAAAATAACTATGAATAATCTGTCAATTCACATCGAAATTAAGCAATATTAAATCTATTTACAGCCAGTTTAGATTTTAGACTTTCTATATTTTTTTTTATATTACATTTCCACTAATTATAAAAAAAAACAAAAAATGGGCGTTGTCAAACTCTCACAGAAACTCTCCCTTCTATTGACTTATATGTATTTTTTCAATGGTTGCTGCACGATTTCTTAATAGTATTTAATAATATCATCTGGAAAGAGTTGTATAAACATCCATTTGTATCACTTTTATTCTTTTTGTCGCATCTTACATTCTGTTTTTTATATTGGCTATCCATAAAATCTTATCATAACACTGTGAAAAAAATGGCAAACATAAATGCCAATTCATCAATAAACCTTATCGTTGTTTCTTTTTAAATACTATATTACAAAAACAATCAACTCTTTAGGCACGTATACCTGAAATGGATTTTTGATTGGAGGAATGGATAAGTTTTTATACAGATAGCAGTCAACTTGATAATATTGTTAGAAGATATGTTTAGTAGCAAAACTTTATGATAGAATATTGTTCCCACGTACCTTGCACGCTTTCATCCCTTCTGGGCTTGAAGGGTTAAGGAATTGTTCACGGTGCTGGTTGTACAACAAAGTATGTAGGGTTTCAGGTTTTTTTTAATTCAAGGGAATTCATAATGTCATGTCGATTAAATTTTATTTTTTTTAAGTCTTGCAACACTGGAATTACCGTAACAGTTGTCATTGATATGATGAAATATATTGTATATAAAGAAGCATTATTCCCTGTACAAATAAACTAATTTAAGAACAGATTCTAGATGCTAGTTACACTAACTGATTTCTTGAATATTCACTGAAGTTTTCTTTTTCTTTATTAAATAAATACACAGTTTTATAATCTGCACAATATCAAACATACTTATATATATATATATATATATATATCGTTAAACACGACGAGACTTGTATATGTATCCATGGTGAATTCAAAAACCCATTTATGCAAAATTTCCTTTTACTACCGTTTTGAGATATTAACCTACCGACTGCCAAAATGTCAACTGTTGAGACAGCTGATAGTGTGTTTAATGTACAGTGGAACCCCGATCAACCGTTCTCGCATAATACGTTTTCCCGTATGATTCGTTCATTTTTTACAGTCCCGTCCAACACCCATAAGAACAATGTTAAATAATCCCGCATTAACCGTTCTCAATTTATCAATTTCCTCGATTTATCATCTAAACATAATGGTGCTGTATCAAATATTATTCCGTTTGATGGGTTTTGGTAGATAAATCTTTCTTTTCAATGCAATTTGTGTTTGAGCACATTAAATCTTATATATTAACCAAAGAAATTAATGTTCGCCCAAATATCTTGAGATTTTCTCTACTAAAGAATTTCACAAGAAGAAGTTTAAAACACTATTCGATTATTTCAATAAATAAGATTTAGTTAATATAACTTTCACAAAACCCTCTCATATTTACCAATTTTTGTATAACCCATCATTAAAAATTAAAGGAGGGCGGGACATTTTTTAAATTTTACTTTTTAAATAAATATTTTAATCTTTCCCGCATTCCTCGTTTTCCGCATTTTTCGTTTATTTTTTAGGGTCCCATGAAAAACGTAGAATCAAGGTTTCACTGTAAATAATTTCCATATATGTGTAAATAATGGATTTATTTTTGAAATAATCGGTGATGGAATATCTTTATGTGATTCAGCATGGAATGGGTTTGTTATATAATGAAATCAGTTTCAGTGAAACAAATATTTAAATTTTTCACATAATTTAATGGAACCTGTTTTGCTTACTGTCAAACTGCCAAAAATTCCTAGTGTCATTTTGATTTTCCAGTATGATCATGAATTTTTTCAAAGTGAAAGTAACAAAAGTTTCTTATATAATTATAAGTTACTATTTCAGCGTCGCAATGACATCAGAAGTAAAATTATGATTAGTTTAATTGTAGTTATGATGATGGCGCTCATACACATAGCTATCGACAACTGTATACAAAATATCTTTTATATAACTCAGCAGGAAACCGTTTAATATTAGAATTTATCTAAAAATGGCAGTTTTGAATTGTGTTACATTTTTTGCAGGTGTGTGCAACTCGGCACATTTTATTTGCAATACATCATTTTCAATATAATTTTTCTTCATCAAGTTCGCTGCAATGTTGAGCATGAACACGAATTTCAATTCAATGTCCTGTGTTTGTTTAATAGGATATCTATATTGTGCAGATTGTCAAAGTATGCCATAAAAAGGATATGCAATATGTTTTCACTTATTTACAATGAATTTTAACCCTTCGCACTTCAATGCTGTCATAGAAGCAGCATAGATTTTTCTCATAAGGCTCGAATGCCACTATATTGGTGCCAAGTCATGGAAATGTATTTTTCTTCAATATCAATTATAATTGTTTTTTTTGACCCTTTGCATTTGAGAATGACACTTCTTAATATCAAATTTGAATTGCTACAACTTTGTACGATTCCACATGTTTTGTCACTAATGGCCCCCAGGTTTCGCCTTTCGGCATCTTCAGGCTGTAATTTATACTTTTAGTATATAGACAGTGCTAACTCACGGATGCTTTCACACGGATGCAACAGAACTGAATTTCAAATTTGATATTGAAATTCTATCAAGGACCTTCACTCGATATCATAAATTACTTCTTAATATATTATCGAAGTGACAACTTAAAATACGTGCCATCTTTTATCGAGTGCATAGGGTTAATTTCTATCAATGTAACATTAGTTAAAAATAAAATATGTGAATGTGAAATTTAAACAAAATGAATTAATTGTAAAACCAATAATATCGACACCATGACAATAGTATACAAGCATGTAAAATGGCTTTGATAACAAAACGCTTTCAACTGAAATATCGAATAACTGTTAATATGTAAATTGCATTTGACTAATATATTTAATAATAAATGGACACAGTGACATTTGCACCTAGGTTAATTATTGTTATTGGATAGTGTGTCAACTTTTTACAATACAAAAGTCAATGTTTAACGCCATCTATTTTCGATAAAATGTTTCAAATACTTAGCAATAATCTTTAAAAAAATTGGTAGAACCAATCCAGTAATGTTGTAATTCCAAATAATATTGTAAACAGTACGTTTGTGATGTAAATATAATATTACATTCTCTATCAAGTCATTAATAATAAATTATTTAAGTAATTTATGATAAATCGTTAAGTGAGCCTTCAAATATTATTATCATCAATTTTCTTATACATTCGTGTTATTTTTTGTGCTCAATAAATATGATAATTAAGTATTCAAAATTTTGTTTTATTGACGAATTACTCATCTAATATTAAGTGATAACTTTGAACATAGAGAATAAGAGTGTTATTTTTACTACTACAGGTTGATCGCTGGGAAGGTTTACAATTTTTCGTTAAATGACTCAACTCAGAAAAACTGTTTAATATTGATGGTCTAATGAATATTATGAGTTAATCATAGAAGTAAATGTCCGCCTCTGTTTAAGCCTCATAAATGTGACCTCTTTTAATAACATTATTAACCAGATGGCTGTCTGAGACGAGATATCTCGTCAATATCTCTAAACATATTTTCCTCCAAAAATATTTATTTTATTAAAATGATTCTTTGACAGGACACACACTGATATCTATAAGAAAGGTTTAAAAACATTTTACCGTAACTGTAAAGGATTTCTACATCGATTTTTCATGATTTCTTCGAGTGTTCGAACCATCACTTGACAGATGTCAATAGTTTCAGGGTCACCAAAATCAATTTTATTCAGAATTATTCAAGAAAACCTGTTCTTTTTTTTTGATGTAACAATAAACAATTGGTAATTTTATTAGTTATTTCTGTATATGACATTAAAAAAAACATTGTAAATTCACTTTTTTTGTTACAAATTATAGCTGGCAGGCGTATATTTTTTTCTGGCAACCAAAGGATTAAGTATGTAAAATATTTATTTCTCCTTTGGCCCAATATCTTTATTGCGTTCATATGTTCACATGATAAAATATGCTACCAAATAGTTTGATAAATGGGATATTGAAAGGATATCTATCTAACTACTGAGCATTTTTGAAACCTAACCTAAAATTGCACAACAATTTTTGAATTTTAGCATATTCAAAAAGAGAACTTGAATTGATGAACTGGATAAATATGAGTTCTCCTAAAACGACATCTGTTGAGGTAATCTTTAATAACTTTATATACAACAGGATTAGAAGCAATGTTCTCAATATTACAAGCAGATTCACTGAAAGATATACACAAAAAGGCATTCTTGGAAAGGAATAAACAAAACACATTTGAATTTTTTAAATGTTGCTATTTTATTAGAAGTGTATTACTTTATAATATAGGACATTATAACTTTTTAAATTAATGTTCAGATATTGCAATAAAGTAATTATTATAGTTAATTATAATTAGATTTAAACCATTTTGCCCGCTCTATGTATTCACAAAGAATGTTTGTAATAATATTTTGGCATAAATTTTAAAAACATATTCCAATTTTTGTGTGAGCATTACAATGTAACATCCAAAATATCCATCTGGGAGATTCTTTGCATCTTTGCATCATGGGAATGAAATTTAACAATGATGCTCTATGACATACACAATTCAATTTGATATATTTGAATCATTAAAATTATTTTTTAAATAATAAAAACACATTTTTTAGTACTTATTTCCACAATATATTTTTTGATCAGGACCGGTTTCGCTCATCGCGAGCATTATCAACTGATAGAATACAATTTACAAACAAGTCTATTTATACAAAACAAAAAATTTATTTGAGTTAAAGGTAGCAGGTGTACAAAAACATGTGTTCAAGAACTAGGAAACAATTTGCATAAAATCATACAATATTGATACAAATAAAGTAAATTAGTATAAAAATTGAATGTTCACAATCACTTATTAAAAATTACAATTACAATTATGGTAAATCAATAATCCATTAGGAGCTCTAAACAATCAATAAGGAAGTAAGGAAATTTTTAATGACGAAAATAACCCACAATCACTACTTAATGGAACAAAATAAATTAATACATGAGAAGTCGATTAAAGATGAATCGATGAGATGGGAAGATATGGTCAGTCAGGGGCGTTCCAATATTTTCTGTAAAAAATTTAAGTAAAGGTAGGCAATATCATTTTTCAAAAAAAAAAAAAAATATTTATTTGAAATATATATTTATTAATCTAATTTAATGAGTATAACAATGGTGACGACGCAAAAGTAGTTTGTTCATTTATAAGGTTAGAATTAGGCAAAAATTTATATCGGTTAATTTCAAGGATTTCTTGTTTATCTAATTTCAGTGATTTGTTATTGAAATGCAGGATTTTGTAGTTTATAGTAAAATCACATGAATGTTTATTTTGAAACAAATGGTTTCCAAAAGTAGAAATCTCATCGCCTTTTTGGCACAAGCTAAATGTTCCTTAAATCTAGTATGAAAGGATCTTCCAGTTTGACCAATATACCTAGCCTCACAGGAATCACATTTTAGAAGATAAATACCACTTTGGCTTAAAATATTAATTTTGTCTTTCGTGTTAACTAACATTCGACTAAGATTATGATTGTTATAAAAAGTTACATTAAAAAGTTTTTTGTCTAACTTCTTGGATATGTTTTCAGAAACTCGGCCTAAATATCTTAGTTTTACCCAACGTTTTTCAACGGAGGGAACATCAATCATCAAGCTCGAGGTTACATTTAATAAAGCTAATTTTTTAGTTTTTTTAAAGACAAGTCGATCAATCAACTTTGCATCGTATCCATTGTTAAGTGCGATCTGTTTAATGGTGTTTAATTCTAAATTGAAATTTGATTCTGTCATAGGGATTGTCAACAAGCGATGAATAAAGGAATGAAAAGTTGACAACTTATGTGAAATGTGGTGTCTAGACGAGCTACTTATGATATTGTCACTAAAAGTCTCTTTTCTGTAAATACTGAAACTATGACGATTATTAATTATTTCAACGGTTAAATCTAAAAAGTTTATTTTATGCATACCCAATTCCATTGTGAATTGAATTGAACTATGAATCTTATTCATATTATTCAAAGAAAGTATGCAGTTGCCTTTCGGTACCTCCCCAAAGTACTAAAATATCATCTACATATCTATACCAATAGATGATATTTTTAAAAAGATCTAATTTTGAAATTTTTGATTCAATCAAATTCATGAAAAAATCAGCTAAAATTGGTGACAATGGACTACCCATTGCCAAACCATCCAACTGTTTATAAAATTTATCTTTAAATTTAAAATAATTTTGATCTATGCAACAGTTAATGATTGATTTTACATCTGTAGCCAACCGGGGATTAAGATTTTTCATATCTATGAAATCAACAATCGCTGACTTTAGGTCAGATATGGGCACACTAGTAAATAGGCTCACTACATCAAATGAAACTAGCTTCGCGTTCAAAGGTACTGATAAATCTTTAATTTTTTCTACTAATTGAATTGAGTTTTTAATCCCGAATTTGGGGGTGAATCCCAACTTATGTTTGAACAAGGAATTAGCAATCCCTGCTAATTTATACGACGGTGCAGCATTAAAGGAAACTACTGGCCTTAAGGGCATACTTTGTTTATGAATTTTTGGTAACCCATACAGTCTAGGGCACTGTGGGTTCATTTGTTTGTGCCTTTTTTTTAAAAGGCTCTGTAGGAAAACACGTATTTGCTTCATCGATAACTGTTTTTACGGATTCAGAACTAGATGCAGTTGGATCACGTTTTAATTGAATAAACGCTGGACCCGACAAGACATCCTCCATTTTTTCATCGTAAACACCTCTATCCATGATAACAGTAGTGTTACCTTTATCAGCTTTTGAAATTATTAAGTTATTAGAATTTAATTTTGTTTTGATAGACTTTACGATACGCGTTTCAAATTTACTAGCATTTACAATATTTCGAGATTCCTTTTTTAGAATAGTTGAGCATTCATATTTAATGGCCATATTCGATCGTATAGCCAGATCAGCATCGATCGCAAGATTTTCTAAATCTTTTGAAGTTATTTTAACATTAGGGCAATATTTCAAACCTTTATTTAAAAGGCTCATTTCATTAGGATCAAAATTGACTGAAGTTGTATTAACAACCCGTTCCGCAAAAGATATTTTCTTCTCTACTATGGTATTTACAGAATATTCTTACTTTTTAGTTTCAGACAAATGATTTAACTTTTTCTTTTGGTTCAGAAAGGTTTTATGGATAAAATTTTGGACCTCAAATCTAATTTTTTCATCTAAGATGTCAAACTCGACTGAGTGAAGTTTGCTAGTCAACAAAGAATGGATATAAAATAAATATACACTCACCGCATCCCTGACACAGTACCATCTCTTCATTTCAGCTTTTATCCATGTAAGCTGCGCCAATTTTAGAGCTTTTAGAGCAATCGGTGAATTGGACTTCGTTTTGATGTTCACGTAGTTCGGTATAATGTTGAGACGAAGACATTCTCTATTATACCAAATATGTTGAGATGCTAAAGACTGTTTTAATTTGTATTTCTTAAATAAGAAAGTAAGTTTAGCCGTACACGCTTCATTAATCACTTTTAAGGTGTTAACTGTCACTTCTTGATGGAAAGGCATTATATTTTAAATAATAAAAACACATTTTTTAGTACTTATTTCCACAATATATTTTTTGATCAGGACCGGTTTCTATCCAAGGTTTCTATCTATTCTATTCCAAAAAATATATTGTGGAAATAAGTACTAAAAAATGTGTTTTTATTATTTAAAATATAATGCCTTTCCATCAAGAAGTGACAGTTAATACCTTAAAAGTGATTAATGAAGCGTGTACGGCTAAACTTACTGTCTTATTTAAGAAATACAAATTAAAACAGTCTTTAGCATCTCAACATATTTGGTATAATAGAGAATGTCTTCGTCTCAACATTATACCGAACTACGTGAACATCAAAACGAAGTCCAATTCACCGATTGCTCTAAAAGCTCTAAAATTGGCGCAGCTTACATGGATAAAAGCTGAAATGAAGAGATGGTACTGTGTCAGGGATGCGGTGAGTGTATATTTATTTTATATCCATTCTTTGTTGACTAGCAAACTTCACTCAGTCGAGTTTGACATCTTAGATGAAAAAATTAGATTTGAGGTCCAAAATTTTATCCATAAAACCTTTCTGAACCAAAAGAAAAAGTTAAATCATTTGTCTGAAACTAAAAAGTAAGAATATTCTGTAAATACCATAGTAGAGAAGAAAATATCTTTTGCGGAACGGGTTGTTAATACAACTTCAGTCAATTTTGATCCTAATGAAATGAGCCTTTTAAATAAAGGTTTGAAATATTGCCCTAATGTTAAAATAACTTCAAAAGATTTAGAAAATCTTGCGATCGATGCTGATCTGGCTATACGATCGAATATGGCCATTAAATATGAATGCTCAACTATTCTAAAAAAGGAATCTCGAAATATTGTAAATGCTAGTAAATTTGAAACGCGTATCGTAAAGTCTATCAAAACAAAATTAAATTCTAATAACTTAATAATTTCAAAAGCTGATAAAGGTAACACTACTGTTATCATGGATAGAGGTGTTTACGATGAAAAAATGGAGGATGTCTTGTCGGGTCCAGCGTTTATTCAATTAAAACGTGATCCAACTGCATCTAGTTCTGAATCCGTAAAAACAGTTATCGATGAAGCAAATACGTGTTTTCCTACAGAGCCTTTTAAAAAAAGGCAAAAACAAATGAACCCACAGTGCCCTAGACTGTATGGGTTACCAAAAATCCATAAACAAAGTATGCCCTTAAGGCCAGTAGTTTCCTTTAATGCTGCACCGTCGTATAAATTAGCAGGGATTGCTAATTCCTTGTTCAAACATAAGTTGGGATTCACCCCCAAATTCGGGATTAAAAATTCAATTCAATTAGTAGAAAAAAATTAAAGATTTATCAGTACCTTTGAACGCGAAGCTAGTTTCATTTGATGTAGTGAGCCTATTTACTAGTGTGCCCATATCTGACCTAAAGTCAGCGATTGTTGATTTCATAGATATGAAAAATCTTAATCCCCGGTTGGCTACAGATGTAAAATCAATCATTAACTGTTGCATAGATCAAAATTATTTTAAATTTAAAGATAAATTTTATAAACAGTTGGATGGTTTGGCAATGGGTAGTCCATTGTCACCAATTTTAGCTGATTTTTTCATGAATTTGATTGAATCAAAAATTACAAAATTAGATCTTTTTAAAAATATCATCTATTGGTATAGATATGTAGATGATATTTTAGTACTTTGGGGAGGTACCGAAAGGCAACTGCATACTTTTTTGAATAATATGAATAAGATTCATAGTTCAATTCAATTCACAATGGAATTGGGTATGCATAAAATAAACTTTTTAGATTTAACCGTTGAAATAATTAATAATCGTCATAGTTTCAGTATTTACAGAAAAGAGACTTTTAGTGACAATATCATAAGTAGCTCGTCTAGACACCACATTTCACATAAGTTGTCAACTTTTCATTCCTTTATTCATCGCTTGTTGACAATCCCTATGACAGAATCAAATTTCAATTTAGAATTAAACACCATTAAACAGATCGCACTTAACAATGGATACGATGCAAAGTTGATTGATCGACTTGTCTTTAAAAAAACTAAAAAATTAGCTTTATTAAATGTAACCTCGAGCTTGATGATTGATGTTCCCTCCGTTGAAAAACGTTGGGTAAAACTAAGTTATTTAGGCCGAGTTTCTGAAAACATATCCAAGAAGTTAGACAAAAAACTTTTTAATGTAACTTTTTATAACAATCATAATCTTAGTCGAATGTTAGTTAACACGAAAGACAAAATTAATATTTTAAGCCAAAGTGGTATTTATCTTCTAAAATGTGATTCCTGTGAGGCTAGGTATATTGGTCAAACAGGAAGATCCTTTCATACTAGATTTAAGGAACATTTAGCTTGTGCCAAAAAGGCGATGAGATTTCTACTTTTGGAAACCATTTGTTTCAAAATAAACATTCATGTGATTTTACTATAAACTACAAAATCCTGCATTTCAATAACAAATCACTGAAATTAGATAAACAAGAAATCCTTGAAATTAATCGATATAAATTTTTGCCTAATTCTAACCTTATAAATGAACAAACTACTTTTGCGTCGTCACCATTGTTATACTCATTAAATTAGATTAATAAATATATATTTCAAATAAATATTTTTTTTTTTTTTTGAAAAATGATATTGCCTACCTTTACTTAAATTTTTTACAGAAAATATTGGAACGCCCCTGACTGACCATATCTTCCCATCTCATCGATTCATCTTTAATCGACTTCTCATGTATTAATTTATTTTGTTCCATTAAGTAGTGATTGTGGGTTATTTTCGTCATTAAAAATTTCCCACTCCTTACTTCCTTATTGATTGTTTAGAGCTCCTAATGGATTATTGATTTACCATAATTGTAATTGTAATTCTTAATAAGTGATTGTGAACATTTAATTTTTATACTAATTTACTTTATTTGTATCAATATTGTATGATTTTATGTAAATCGTTTCCTAGTTCTTGTACCCATGGTTTTGTACACCTGCTACCATTAACTCAAATTATTTTTTGTTTTGTATAAATAGACTTGTTTGTAAATTGTATTCTATCAGTTGATAATGCTCGCGATGAGCGAAACCGGTCCTGATCAAAAAATATATTGTGGAAATAAGTACTAAAAAATGTGTTTTTATTATTTAAAATATAATGCCTTTCCATCAAGAAGTGACAGTTAACACCTTAAAAGTCATTAAAATTATGTACAATTCTACAAGTTTTGTCACCCGGGTTTTCACCTTTCGGGTAGTCGTAAGAAAAACTGATACAAGACCGTACAACATGGCTTGAAAAGTATATATGGCCGAGTTTCTTTAAATAGATTTCAATTTATCAGTTTTGATGAAATCATTTATAATTTGCGATATTGACTGAGGGAGAATACTTGATGAAATTTCAATATTAATGTAGTAATAAGTTTTGGCAGTCACCGCAATCTATTGATCAATATTCAAGATTCTATCAGAAACATAGGCATTTAGAAAAAGGGTCACTAAGTATTAAATTTCCCAATTACATTTTAATGGTAGTTGATTATCAGGAAATCTATCATTACAGTCATAAGATATATATAGGTGTTATAATATAATAATATTTACAAACTTGAATGACATAATCAAATCAATAGTTATTAAAATTATTTTTGGTATTTATTTAGCTCCTAACATTATTGTTTATATTTTATGTAATTCCTTATGTATACAAAGTGATCTGAACTGATTACTGTGAATCAGTTTGCTAGGATTCCTGAACACGTCGAAACACAAACAAGTGTGTAATAAAAAATGTACAATCGCACAATGTTTTAACAATTTAAATTTGGTATTGAAATTCTTTCAAGCATTTCATGAGTCGATAATGTAAATTTATTTTTTTGGCAACATAGTAAAAGAGATGGCTATGCTGATTAATTTTTTATAAATAAAAAATTATTTGTCATTGATAATGATCACTTTCGATAATAACTGATAGTGTGCTTCCGCTGATAATGTCGGATAATCATTCATTCAATTTTTGTTATTTCTCCTTCGTCTACTACAGGTAAAGCCCTCGGTTTGATTACTTTAACTTGTTTTATGGGACTAGTTCCTGATGGAAGTACATACGTTGGTAAAGTGTCTGTTGTAGGCTGTTTCACTAAAACGATAGGGGCCTGTGGTTTCAGGGCTCTCTTGAGAGAACGATTCTCCATTCGTAGCGCAGCATTCCTTGATTTCAAAGCAGACAGCTGGCATTGGTATTTGACGATTTTCTTGGACATCACATTTGCGTGGACCTCCAGATCTCGTAGTTTATCTGCAAGCTTCTTGTTTGTCGAGGACAGTTCTAAGATGCCATGAAGTTCAGATGAATATTGTTCTTTGATTAAAACTTTGGGAAATTTTTCTTGTGTCTGGATTAAGTCTTCAAGTTCAGACAATTTTTCATCTTCGTTGTTGAGACTCAGCGTTTTTTCTTGTTTTTGAACATCTGTGAACAATAATAAAAATCATATTTAGATTCGTACGGTGAGAAACCACTATGATAAGTTTTGATATTTCTAGACAATTCCAGTGGTCATAAAATTGTTTACATACATAGTCACTTTAATTAGACGTAATATAATAGATATTCTGTTCAACATAATGTCTATTAAAAAAAGATTTTTAACAAACCTGTTGGCCACTTCTTCTTACCATTAAGGTACTGGTGTTACAGACTACTGTCGGGTACAATCCACATGTACTTGGCAACAAAGTTCATGGGACGAATCAAAGGTGGGGGATAGAGAATCGTGGAGAAGCCTAATGGCAACCACATGGTGGTAGAAATAGGAAGCAATATTGACTTATGGCCGAAAAAATTGAATGGTCGAACTAAACATTAGCCAAGACATTGTGAGCAAAGTCTTTTTTGATGTACCAGAGCACAAATAAAGACCTCTATTGTTACACTATAGATACTGAATGCTTGCTCAATTAAATGCAACCAAAGATATATGAGCAGTTGGTAGTATGTTAATTTACCGTTAGAAATGTAATTGTTGGGTGACGTGAATGTATTTAATTCCACAACGATACTGTGATTTAGTCGACACTAAAAATTCTGAATATCATAATATGATCTAAAAAGAAGTCAAAGCCAATTCATAACAGTTGAAACTTATGGATAATATCAGCAATTTTATTTATCTTAGATCAGAAAACTGAAATTTTAAATAAATACACACTCCATAGGTCATTCTGTCACCCCTGAGAAACATAACAGTAACTCAGTTTTGGCCAATTTGTCAGTAAATTTTATTTTATTTGTTGTCAATCGATTTCTACTGAAGGGTATATAAGTCACATTTATTTTTGATTATTAAATCAAGCATTTTGCTCTTTGACAAAATGACAAAAAATGCTTTGGGGGTATGAACAGAGCATCAGTTTTTTTAACATTTAAAATTCTGCCTGACTTTGCTGAAAACATAATCATTGACCAATTAGCTGATTCATGAATAATTGTAAAGAATATATTCAAGATCGGACTTACTTGCATGTTCAGAATCTTCATCATCAGCAGTATGTGAAGGTTCTGCAAGGTCTTGATCAAGCAGTGGGGATGATGACCCTAATATGACATATAATGATCATATAAATGGCATTTAACATAGAATTAAATTTAAAAATAATCTTTGATGTTCCTTTTCTTTAAAATAATATCAATTTTGCATTTTTTGTAATATTGATAGTGGGAATAAAGATAATATTTGACTTTATTGATTGAATTGGCATTCACTTGGTAGAACTCCATTATAACACAGTGTAAAATAGCAATGTATTTTAGTTCTACAAAATTATTTTTAACAAATATAGTTGATAGCTATTTCGGCTCATGCCATCGTCAGAACTATCTACTAACTAGTTCTGACGATGGCGTGAGCCGAAATAGCTATCAACTATATTTGTTAAAAATAATTTTGTAGAACTAAAATACATTGCTATTTTTTCACCGTGTTATAATATTTGACGTTTCGGCTAGTGATTGTCAATATTTGTTGAATTTGAGAGATATTTGGATTTTTTTATTTTCTAATGAGTTAAATTCAATTCAAATAAATGGTCTTTACGGAGCTACTGCCACAGTGATTTCGCAGGCAGCCAATATGCCTCTCGACCAAAGTTACAATTAGACTATATTTCGTACACCCCTTTCTCCCAACAGGGCACGGATTTTTTTTATGAATTTAGCATGACAGTAGGCTAATGCAGCGTAACATGAAATTGAATTGAGGTATACAAAACCATGGGTTCAAGAACTAAGAAACAATTTACAGGAAATCATACAATATTAATAAAAATAATGTAAATTAGTTCAAAAGTAAATTGTTAGCAATCACTTATTGATAATTATTAAACAAAGTTAAGATAAATTAATAATCCATTAAGAGCTCTGAACAATCATAAAGATCTCATTAGGAGAAGGAGGAAATTTTAATAAACAAAATAACCTGCAATTAAATTTATGAAACATAATAATACATTTAACTCAAAAATGTTGTATAAATAGACTTGCTACTAAACAGTTGTGACAGTTGACATCTTAAAGTGAACTATTTCTAACCTATATTCCATATGAAAAATTAAAGGGTTATTTAAATTCACACGATATTACCTGAATTATTCTCCTGTAAGATTATATTGTCGTCTTCCTGTCGCTTAGTAGGGGTACATGATTCTTCGTGTTCATTTACAATTTTCTCATCTAATTTCAGTGAAGGAACCACTTCACGAAATAAGCCTTGACTCTTCATTCGAGGATTTCTAAAATCTTCATTTTTGAAATGATCAGAGCAAATTCTGTATGTTTTATTGCAATACGCTGGACCAAGAGACTTGAATTTTTCTAAAAATTCTGGCCGATTTAATACTTTGAGCCATTCCAGACATCTGTGAACAAAGACCATAGACAATTCAACACTAATGATTATGCAATTCAGTCAAATTAAACTCACATCTCTTTAAAAATGTAAACTTTTAATTGATGTTGCAGTATTGTTCGTTTTTCTTTAAAAATCGTTACAATTATATTTTTAATGTAAAAATTAAATTAATAATACCCTTACCAAGTATTATAAATTATTTATGAGAGAAAGCCTGATAGAAACGAAGGAGGAAATCAGCCGTCTTAATAAAATATTATTGATCTAGAGATCAATGCTAACATTTATGTCTTAGTGTCAAATAACACTATCTACAAAAATATAACTTTTTGTAACAAAGAGTCATATTTTTTTAAAATTTTCTTGTGATTTAGTTGTACAATCAGAAGCAATAACATTCAATATTGTTAAGCCTCTTCCCAGTGGCATCCCCATTGGCAGGGTGATTCTACATTTACAAAAAACAAACTCATGTCTACAACTTCTTGAAATATTACAACGTGACATTATCGGGAATAGCAAAATTCTGATTTCGGCCTCATATAAACTGAAAGAATGATGTGGTACATTTTTCTTCAGGCTTACGGATAATTTACATGAGCATGTCTAACAGAAAGTCAGTTTGATAAAGCGATGGGTAGTTTCTTTACGCATTCAAGTAGAACAGTCTCAAGAACTTTTTCTTCCGAATCTCCTCTATATAAGAATACATTATTTCAAATTGTCAATTGGTGGTTAAATTATTATTCAAAATGCAATACAAATTTAAAAACAGAACCAAAAGTACATTTTTATATTAGAATAAGAATTATTACCTTTTTGAATCTTTTGGTATTCGATAATATGAAGGAGCGTTTTGCTGGCAGATATAATTGTCACAACTGTAGACAACGCACTTTGCTCCATACTTTCCATATCGGTCTATTGAAAATATAAAAAAAAAGTGCTTTAACTCCTGTACCAACTTGTGTTCACCCTTTGACAAGTGTAAATAAAATTAGACTGAATTTAATGCTACTACTTATGTTATATTTTTCATTGCATATTAATTTGGATTATATCTCTTTTTATATTCATCTTGCCACAACAAATTGCCTTGGCAATTAGCATTGCTGAAGTAAATAGATTTAATTTAACGTAAGTAATATTTCATGGTGAAAAAAATAGCTATGTATTTTAGCTCTACAAAATTTATTAGATATATAGTTGATAGCTATTTCGGCTCACGCCTTCATCAGAACTATGTTTAAACGTACATTTACTTATCTATATATAGCTGTATGGCACTTTGGAATTTATTAGCACAATACGAAGCTATGGTGTTAAAACAAAAGAGAAGACATATTGTATACCTTTTCTACACAGCTATATATAGATAAGTAAATGTACGTTTAAACATAGTTCTGACGAAGGTGTGAGCCAAAATAGCTATTAACTATATATATCTTATAAATTTTGTAGAACTAAAATACATCACTTTTTTTTTCACCGTGTTATAATGGAGTTTTACCAAGTAAATGGCAATTCAATCAATGAATATTGTTTGTTAAATAATAAAAACATATTTTTAGTAGTTCTTCTACGATATGTTTTACGATCAGGACCAGTATCGCTCATAACATATGTTGTGGAAATAAGTACTAAAAGACGTGTTTTTATTGATTAAAATAATATCATTCGTTTCCACAAAGTGACAGATTAACATATTTGAGTGATAGATATTATTTGTTGAAAACTATTTACCAATCCACATTTAAGTTAATTTATGACTATAGTACATGAATAAAGAAATCTTTAGTTCCATAAAATTTAAAAACCAAATTAAAAAAAAATGATTATTATAATCCAACTTTCTTTTGAAATAACTGTGAAACTGTGTACTTACTGGAAAAATATGTATCAACTTCAACTACTTTGGGTGGAATGGATGTTGGACCTACTGAATGAGATAATTTTACTTTGTTTGAAGTTGTCGAATCAGATAAATTTCCTTTTGATAGATTATCTGTAAAAATATAAAACAGTGTTGCAATATTTAGATCAAATTATTTGATTTCAATCTAATTCTTGAGCATCACTGCCCGAGTGCTAGCAACACATAATATAATCTATCAATTACTTAGTAATGACTAACAACAGACAGATGGCATCTTAATTTTTGAATTTAAAGCAATGGAACTTTTCTCTTTTTTTTTTTTTTTTGTAAAACAAGATATTTTAATTTTGTTCTTTGTAATCTGATAATTTATGATTTCAACTGAAGGTGCTTGATGGGATTCCAATATCAATTTTGAATTTTTACCACTTTATACGATTCCACATGTTTTGTCACTAACAACCTGGGTTTTACCTTCGGCATCTTCAAACATCCGAGAGATATAATGCCTGAAGATGCCGAAAGACAAAACTCGGGTCGTTAGTGACAAAACATGGAATCTTACAAAATTGTAACAAATAATATTCCCAGATTGACCTATAGCCTATAACAAAAAAAGTCGAATCTTCTGATTGACCCCATTAAAGTGTTTTAATTTGAAGTAAAAATATTCAAAATATAACTTGGTCCTTGAAGGATTAAAGTTAATTTTAGCAATACTAACTACACTATCAGAATTCTATATACCTAATTTGAATTGTTACAATTTTGTACTATTCCACATGTTTTGTCACTAACGACCCGGGTTTCGCCTTTCGACATCTTCAGGCATTCCATTACACGGATGCAACAGAACTGACTCGGTCAGTCAGTAACAATTCAAATTTGATATTAAAATTCTATCAAGCACCTTCAGTCGATATCGTAAATTCTATATACCTGATTGTTTATCAGTGTCCTTTACTTTGTCATCCTGACGCCGTCTCTTTCTTTTGTTGACTATTTCTCCTGGCTCTGTGGCTATTGGGTCTAAATTGATAGACGGCACGGCATAATCGTTGAGGCCACGACTTAAATTTTTAGAGTCTTTATAATCGGAATGTTTAAAATGATCAGAGCAAATAAAGTGATGATCATTTAGTTGAGATGGTCCAAATCGGTCCAATATACCTTGAAGGTCTTCACGTTGGCATTTAGCAACCCAATCTGAGCATCTGTTGACAAATTAATATAGTTAAGATGGAAACAAATGATAACACCGTGATAGTTACTTATGACAATAAGGTGGAGAGTCAATCCGTGTTTTTTTTCGGAGAAACCTTTTATATTATAAACCAATAAGACCAGTGGTGTGGACATATGGCATTAGTAATTAAAATTAGTTTTTTTTTACACCGAATATTATCATTATTATAAAATTATGGCATTTAAGGCACTGAAGAGAAGAAGTACTATCCAACTTTTGAAATTGTATTAGGTTAGTTTATTGTTTTTTTTTTTGGTTTTGACTATTGACCGACCGCTATAACAGAGCGCCCGAAAATGCAGCGGATGATCAAACTAAATTTGAAACCCCTGAGTAAAGCGAATGAATGTACTACAAGAATGACAAGTAAGAAGCCACATTATTACCAACTTCTAAAAAAATTGTTGATAAATATTTTTATGTAAAATGTATTTATGGAATAAGAGGGAATTTAAAATTTTCAAACTGCGCTACATTTCCACTCGCATGAGTAACATGGTCAATCTATACGTATTTAATGTAACATTTTAACATTATCTACCCGTGGACAATAAAATACGAACAAAAAGCGATTGTGTTTCACAGTCAAATATTATTCTATTTTCAAAGCAAATATTCTTTCTCCATCACTTTTAAGGTGTTAACTGTCACTTCTTGATGTTCGCGATGAGCGAAACCGGTCCTGACCAAAAAAAAATTGTAGAAATAATTACTGAATGTATTTTTACTCTTTCTCCATGTTTTTTTCTTATATTGTCTTTAAATATATGCAACCATTATCTTTCTTCTGAAGAAAAATTTCTTTACTGCATTTGTTAAAATTATATCTCTTCCACTACCAGTGAATGTAACTTGTGTCGGTGTTGAACAAAGATATTGAGATAATCAGGATAAATTAACCTAATTTATAACTATAAAAATTAGCCTTTATCCATAAATTTTCATTGTTAACATTCTTATATTTTCAATCATCAACACACTGCAATCTGTAGTATCCACAATGGGGCCATTAGGAGTCAGTGGGTTAATTTTTCAATCTGTATCTTTATGTTAAACAATTTTACAGGAAAGATAAAAAAAAAACTCTTGGAGATATAATATTTTCAAAGACAATTATGTGATGTATCTGTTTATTCATTATGACTGCAATAGAAACAATTATAATAGATTAATTACCTATTTTTATCTTTGGGAAATCTCCAAAATGAAGTTCCTAATTTATGACAGGAAAAGTTAACGGTATAATTTTTGCACCATTTTACAGAGCAAACAACTCTGATTGTAGTGGTTTCGTTCACCATATCTGCAATTGTAAAAAATTATCTTCAATATGTATTCATCATAACTTGGCCAGTAGCCGAATGGTCAACACCGTTTAGCTACAAACCAAGCACGGATTTTTTAATTGATTTATGAATTTACTATCCCAAAGCATGAATAACCTGTAATGTCTAACGTACCTAAAACCTTATTCAATCCTAAAAATGGGATGTAGTGATGGCGATAAGCTGCTAGCGTTATCTATTGCAATAGCGAATGCGGCAGGAATGCTAGAGTACTTCCACCAGGGTTCACCAAACCTAAAAGTCTTAAATTAAAATCACAGAATGAATCAATTTGATTCTGATCACAAATGTTTCACTGCCAAGCTTTTGAGTAAGTGGACAGTCCATCATGTTTATTGTTGCTACGAACAGGACATCAAACGCGTCTTGTGGTAGTGTCACTTAATAGAAGAGCTGCTCTAGTGGCAAATAAGGTAAATTATCAAACCTTGCCAAAATTTGTGGTGTCATATGGAGAGCGAGTAGACCTCAAAAGTCAGAGGCTTTTTGTCTATCTAGAAGGATCGATTCCATATTCTTCACAATGGAAACAGACATAGTACATGAGCAGACAGTGGTTTATTGTGCCAACAGTACAGTTATGAACAATGTTTTCCTTTTAATATTTCATTTTATCATGTGTTTGTGTAATTTTATGTATTAAAAAGCAGGGTTCTCAAGAGTGGCCACCAATAACTATATTGCCCACCCAATGCAAAAAACCACAGCTGTGAACTTGAATCTATAAAATATACACAGATTTAATCCTTTGCACTTGACAAATGATTGTACACAATTAAAGTTGTTGTCTCTTCGATAATGTAGAAAGAATTAAGTGTCGCCCAATGCAAAGGGTTATGAAATTAACGTACAACTATAATTGATACTGAAAAAAAAATAGAATATAAATTATATTTCAATAACAAAATCAATTCCGCATCTATGACGGTATTCAAGTGCAATGTGAGTAACAAATACTTACGTCGTTAATGCATTGAATTATGTAAATATAAAAACAAAATGCATTATAAACAGAATATCACGATTTCATCACTTACAAATGATATTATTGGATACATAATATATAATAAATAAAATTTCTTTTTAAATGAACGTTTTTCTCAATGGCTACTTTATTTATAAAATTGTAATTATATTATAAATTTGATAGAATACATCTGAATTAATCAAAAATATATATTATGAATATGTTGTCACTATACTGGCAGAAGACAGTATGTCGTAAATAGGATGTTTTTGCTATAAAGTAGACAGTCTCCCCTATCTAAAGACAAACTCAATAAATTTTTCATTCAATATTTTTGTGATCAAAAGAAGTAATTTGAATTAAGTCAATTTTTGATATTAACAAAAAGACAATAAGGTGACTTAATATATTTCAGCTGTAAAAATTAGCCACAGATCATTTATTCAGTTCACTTATTGCCTATGAACAACAGCACTCTGGAAGAGTTGATAATAACAAAACTTGGTTTCTTTAATATAACATCTTCTGCCAGTATGCTGACAATATGTGCGAAAGTAAAGAAGGATTTAGTTTTTAATTAGCATTTATTAATTGAATATGCTAATGTTTTAGCATTTTTTCCGCAGTCACCGTGTTAAAAATATTTTTAATTTTATGAAATAAAATTGTACTATTAGACTTTTCCAATTTCACATATCCACAATCCTCACGATAGTTGAGAGTATGCTGTAGTTTTTTTTGAACAATGCATGTAATATGTCGCTACAATTTTGATACAACTGATTTCCAGTTCACATTCAACACAATGGAAAAAGAATAATAACAAATGAATTATTAGATGACAGTATTTTTAAATCATGTTGAAAATTTATTCAGCGACATATTACTGTTTATGGGCAGTATTATATTATGCTCTAAACAGAGGGCGGTCAGGCGTTCTGCATTCAAGCGATCATTGACCGGTAGTGTTCAAGAAGTGTTTTGACAGAATACGGCGGTCAACAAACATCTCGTCCGTTTTTATACAAACGTTGGATTTGTAATATATTATTTGTTAGCTCATCTTCTGAAGAAGAAGCATTGCTTTTTTCGACCCAACGCTTTGATATGCTAGCATTATTTGTATCGTGTTGGAATTCGAACCGGGCAAACAAAGTTGCAATTTGCAGCTTCAACATAATTTGCGTTCTTTGAGGAAATTTTTTAAAGGTCTTAGCATAGCTTAAAAAGAAGAGATCTACGTCGTCCATTTTTTGTTTCTGATCATTTATCATTCTAAAATCATTTGGTAGTTTATCGGTCGGTTCTGCAGTCTTTATCTTTTTTCTTTTTCTAATTTGGGGATTAGTATCACTCGGTAGAACCTCGTGGACGGAAATTTCCGGTGCATAAAAAGACTCTGCATTGTTATCAAAATTCTCCGCAATTGATGGACGCAGAGATTGAGAATTGCCTCGATTCGAAATATTAATGTCAGTTGCTCTCTTATTATGAAAGCCGTTTAAAAAACTCATGCGTTCAGCCCACGGCCAATTTTTGTACTTTTTATAAGCTTGGGCTGAGGAAGTTTCGGTAGTTTTTTTAAATTTATTAAAATTGTCCTTCAGGCTCTTCCACTTGGATCTCCATTCGTTACCTGTAAAAAATATATTTGTTTCAGATACCTTGCTACGGCGGATAACGATAAAACAATACGGCGTACACATTGAAATGGATTAACGACTGTAAAGTTGAATTGAGTGAAAGCAATTCAATCAATTTGGAGAGTATTGCAATCAATATAAATGCTCAATGGGGGTAGGACTGGCGTGAAGGTTAGTAGTGTCAGTTTTTTAAATTATGTAGAGGCTTTCAAAAAAAATTTAATTCTTTGTTCTCATCTATCATTTACTTAAACTAGGCAACCCTCAACCTTTCTATGTTGAAAGAAACTAGCCACTTAGTTTTGAATCGTTACAACTTTGTACGATAACACATGTTTTGTCACTAACGACGCAGATTTCGCCTTTCGGCATCTTCAGGCTGTAATCAATACCTTTGGTATATAGACGATGCTAATTGTGCGTCAGTTCTGTTGCATCCGTGTGATAGAATGCCTGAAGATGCCGAAAGGCGAAACCCGGGTTGTTAGTGACAAAACTTGTGGAGTCGTACAAAGTTGTAACAATTCATATTTGATATAGAAATTCCATCAAGCACCTTCAGCTGATATCATAAATTATAACTGCTTAGTATTTAAGTAGCGTTTTCGCAAAATATAATAAGAATAAATTCAGAATTTTACTTTATTACGATAGACACAGTTGAAGAGATACTTTGTTAGCTGCAATTAATATTTTTGGAAAATATACCTGGACTCTTGTCCGTAGGTTAGAAATGGAAGGTTATGCCCCATTACAGAAAGCGAAGATTATTTATATTGTGAGTCTTTTACACTCTTTACACTCCGGACCGGTCTAGTGTCGGCCCTTGATGATAGTTTTCAAATTGTGTTGGAAAAATTTACAAAAAGCATATGGACATAAAATGTTCATTGAACAATGATTTTCTGCATTTTTATTATAAAGAAATAATAATAATGCTGCTTATTGTGACAAACTCAGTGATCGATGTCAGTTGATAGCAACGGAACAGTTTTTCAAAATTCGTTTTTTAATCACAACCCTGTTGACAATCAATTGAAAAATTATTGCCATGTGGAACACTTTTATTAGAAATGGAGGTTTGAATTTGGAAACACTTTTGGATGAGATATATTTTTAGTATTGTGATAAGAGTAAAAAACTATTGTCACAGACTTGGTACTGTACAACCTATGCTGAAAATACATTTTGAGTGTTGGTTTAAAAATAGAGGGTATTATTAAAACCGCGGTTGATTGATTTAAAACAATGTAACTATCATAAAGTAAAATAACAATTTCATAGAAATGAACAAAATTATGGTATTGATTTATATCATACATAGGCTTCACATATATCCAACTAGCAACAGGAGCAATTTGTGACACAGATTTCAAAAGGCCTTTGAAGGTTTTACTTCTCTAGTTCCCTTGATCACAATCCTACCCCCGCTAACATAACTGAGCATCCTTCATCAAGATGGAAGACAAACCATTATCGCCATAGCGTCTAACTTGTATATGCTCAGTAACAAATTATTATAATACGTGAATTATTTTAACACGGTGAAAAAATACCAATTTATATTAATTCTACAAAACTATTTTTTTTACGGTAAGGTACACAATACATCTTCTCTCCTGTTTTAACGACCTAGCTTGTTTCCTGTTCGCAATAAAACTAACAATTGTCAGTGAAACTAAAAAGGCGGCTATATCAATAAGTTTACATATGGCACGGAAATGGTCCATTACAGAAACAAAGAGACACCAGTCACAGGATTCAATAACGGTGACCGATATATATTAGTTTGTTCGTTAAGAAACCTTTGTGATAGTTGATATCTATTGATCTCCAGCTGTTCCAGCTGCGACTATTACTACAAAGATGCAAACACTAAGGCGCTGAGTTTGAATTCAAAATTCGAACAGGAAACAAGCTAGGTCGTTAAAAAAGGAGAGAAGATGTATTGTGTACCTTTTCTACACAGCAATATATAGATAAGCAAATGTTAATTTAAGCATAGTTCTGACGATGGCGTGAGCCGAAATAGCTATCAATTATATTTAAAAAAATAATTTTGTAGAACTAAATTACATTGCCGTTTTTTTCACCGTGTTATAATGGAGTTCTACCAAGTGAATGCCAATTCAATCAAGTGAATTATTTTGTTGTACAATAATAAAAAAAAACTAAATATATTTACTCACCATTTCCAGTGCCCATTTCCTTTGCAATCTCGTGCCATACTTCTTCCTTAGCTTGGCGATTTTTATAATCAGTGTCACTCAAATCGTACAACAATCTTCTTTCCCGCACTAACTCGATCAATTTTTCTGTGCCCGACATCTCTGACATTACAAACGTACGAGATATGGAGTTCTTTGTAGTGGCGAAAATAGAACTCTAGAACGCATGCGTTCTCATAGACCGCCACGGTCAGACGACAATGGACTCAGAACACAACGAATATATAGACAGAAGGCCTGACCGCCTTCCTTTTTTTGGTATTTTATTACCTGTACTGATAATACTGTATCTGCGATCACAACTTATTTGTTGACAATTTTGAGGCAAAAAATTGCGGGCATTTCCTAAAATGTTGCCAACAGATGTAATGAATTGGGAAAGGGCTTCGTTCCAACATTCAATCTGTAATTGCATAGCCCTCGAATTGCCCATACTTATTTAATATACAAATAAACAGTTTCGGTCAATTATAACGGCACAACTTTAATATGTATCAAATAAAGCAACGGTAGCCAAAAGTATTTAAAAAAATTAACATTAAACGAATAATTTTTTTGGAAAATCATCGAAATCAAATCTTAAGATACAACATCACAGTCAAATACCATAACAGGCTTACTACGTAAATTGCTGTAGTAAAGATCTCATTCATGAATTTAATTAATTAAAATTTCATTATATGCTTGGTAGAAGTAAAACTGTTATTTCTTCATCACATATACCAAATGTATATATTTCATGAATTATCTCTTCGCCCGAGACCAGGAAAATTCAATTTTTCCAATAATTAGTGATAAAATCAATCAATAGAAATATGTACTAAATGTGTATTTTTATTATTTAAAATATCATGCCTTTCCATCAAAAAGTGACAGTCAACATTTTATAAGTGATCAATAGCAAATACTTAGCAGCTCTGCATTAGACTCAAAACTTGGAGATAAATTCTTTTATGTTTGATACATTATATGTGTGATAATTTACACACTTCATTCAAGCACTGAACAAACGTTAAAGACTTAATTCAGTTACCATATTTTCTTTATGATTATAGTTAATACATTCAATGATAATAAGTTGAATCAGATTACTGTGATCATAGAATATGTGTATATTTCCTACTGCGCATGTCTGTTATTCCGTGACGATATTAGCTATGAATAATATGAAAAAGTCGAACGAGCCTTCATAGACTAATATACTCGAGCCATAATTGACAACGCCCATTCTGACAACACTGTCAACGGTAATTTGTTTTTAATTAAGAATTTCACTAATTTCTAATTATTTAAATACCTTTTCTCAATGTGGGGTGATATCTATAGTGCCACAACCAGTATTCAGTTATTAATTATTTACAAAGCTACGCTAGTTAACCGACTGCGCTCGCCGTACATACTTTATTACAGTGGATACATTTATTACTAAGTGATTCACCTGTACGGATTTATTTACACGAAATAATCAACTTCTTACAAACAGCTCTAGTTGTAGTTGATCAGCACCGTATATCTATCTCATATCGCCAATGATCCATTTTGGTACGTGATTATCGTTTATTTTGATTATGACAAATGTGTTGTTTTGGCGGTTGAACTTCTATATGTAAAGCGTTGCATTTCGTTCTTTTTATAAACGCAAACATACTTCAACTTGTCTAATGTAAGATGCAAGATTCATAATAAAGTTTCGATTTGTTTATTTATCAGTTTTATGTTTAGTTTCATATATTTTATGCACGTTTGTTTATACTGCTGTATTGTTTTGGTGGCCTATATTATGTTGACGTCATCGACTCAAATTTAATGTAAATAAGTACGTCCATTTAAAAATACATTTATTTATCGTTTTATATCTTATGTACGAGATTATGAACTTTAATTAAGATCCGTATGCATTCATATTTTTGAGGGTGTGGCATGGGTGTAAATATATTTGGGTCAACAACAAAATCGTTTATAATTTCATAACTCATAGTAATATAAAAATCAAAATACTTTTTACTTGATTCACTATCTTTTCATCTAATTTTTATTGATATATGTGCTGATTATGAACATGATTTTAAAATAACCTAAAAATTAGTCCGTGACTTATCTGTACACTAAGTAACATGTAAACATACAACATTTACACATTATTGTAAATTTTAGATTATGATTTACAAATAATTCAGGTAGTTCGAAATCGCAAAAGAGATTGCAACTTTTTAGACTATTGAACTAATAAATTTATTTTTTAGATAAAATTAATTTTGTTGTCAACTTTTCCAGTTTATGCCAAATTAGCGGCTTCTAAACTGGGAGGCGCCGAAAACTTTCTATGAATATCTCATACGTGTTCGTATTTGGTTCGGTTTTGCTAAAACATGCAAAACCTTTTTATTGTTGTATGTAATTATATTAGGTAGTTCGGAAAGAAATGACCATTTTTTTTTTAATTCGCCTCTGATTGTTGACCAAAACCGATCGTTTTTTGAGCAATTGCTCTTAAACGTTCTAATTGGGCACAGTAAACCTCTGCAGTAACGGTTTCACCAGGTTTTAATAATAGTGAATTATTCCTTTAACATCCCACCAAAAACAAAGGAGAACCTTTTTTAGGGTCAATGTTGGCCGAGCAGTAGGTAAAGGTACCTGCTTTGCCGATAACCATTGTTTTTTTCTTTTCGAATTACTGTACATGACCCACTTCCCATCCCCTGTAATAATTCTTCTGAGAAATGGACCATTTCATGTCTGGACAATAGAGAAGCACAAATGGTGACTCGTTGATCCAAGGCCGTTGGGAGAAAGTTGTCGCGGCACCCAAATTCCCTGCCTGTTTTTTTTCTGAGCCTTTTCAAATGATCGTATACCGTTGTCTTCGGGAATCCAAGCTCATGTGACAATTCCAATTCAATTGTTTTGTGCGGATCGGATTCTACCAACGAATTCAGGGTGACATCATCCAATTTTTTTATGTCTTCCATTTTTTGGTTCGTCCGTTGACTTCCCATCACCACTTTTAAATTTTTTAAACCATCTAGAGCATTTTCGAAGCTTCAAAATGTCTCCACAAACATCACAAATGCTCTGCGTGGCTTCTTTGGATTTCAATCCCTTATCAAACAAAAACAGCATGATATGGCGCAAATGAGTTTCTTCGATATCAGGCTTCTGCATTTTCATACATCGGCAAAAAAAAAAAAAAAGCGTCAAAATAGAAAGAGTACTAATTTAGCTTTAAAATGATACTAGCCACGACGTGCTAACTCAACGGCGCCGTTGACAAAATGACGCAAAAAAAGTCATTTCTTTCGGAACTATCTAATATCAAATTTTTTTTTGGAAAAAAAAAATACATGATTTTTCTCAGAAGCTTGGAATAAATCAGGGAAAAATATTTGTTAACATTTTAATTATAAATTTTTTTCAATATGTAAATCTTACTTTTTTTTTAATCCTGTTCTTAACTGCATGGCTAAATATCTATTGACGCCAATTAAAAATAACCCAAGGAGAGTGATTGAACAAAATTGATCTTGGAATCTTGCCTCCCATACTATAATATGGTTCTTTATTTTTTTTTAAATGTTCATAAAATAAGATATTTAAAAATATGACAAAGACAATTTGTAGCCATATTACTCAGAGGATTAAGAACAATTTATTGATTGAATTGGCATTCACTTGGTAGAACTCCATGGAAATATATTGCTATTTTTTCACCGTATTAAGAACAATGTTTGTTTTTTCTAAAATGAATAATGTTAATAAATAAAATGTTTTTGATTTGTCATATATACGAAAGAGAAAGAAGGCATGATATGTTTGTTTTTTTTTCCAGAGTGGTGTAGTTATCTGCAATGTCTATAATTGAAGAAAGAGGGGACTATAAGAAAAATCCCTTTTTCACTGGCCACCAATACAGCGACTTCTCGCCCTTCTACATAGCTATCGCCATCTGCACAATTTTCGGTGCATTCTTATTTATTTTGAACGTCGTTTGCTGCTGCTGCTCTAAACATAAGGCCTACTGGAGGGATAGGCATACAGGTATGAAACCAAAATTTTTGATGTGTTAAATTACTAGAATTGTGGAGTCAGAGACGTGTTTTTAGTCAATGTTGGAGTTGGTTGGTTGGTTGGTTTTTTTTTTTTTTTCAACGACACCACAACCCTGTTAACTACTAAGTCCACTCAAAATATAAACCGATAAACTTTTAGTGGTTTTGATAATGTTACAATATTTGCACTCAAATGCAAATACCTCCACAGAAACGGCGTTGATTTTTATCTTAAAATTTGAATGTTGCCAAGTGATTGAAATGTTATTTATGATATATTTTTCTTTTCAATGTGTAACATAATAGGATTTTAATTTTTAACTTTTGCTTTCGTGGATTTCTTTATTTATTTATATATACACGTTACAAAAATTATAAATTATAATTTCATTGCTTTTACAATGTAAAAATATTTTAACATTTAATTTTGGCAATTCAAGAAATAAACAGCAAAACAAAAAATAAGGATAGCAAGAAAGTCAACCAAGCAAGTTCATGAAAAATCTACTTAAAACACATCAAAAGATAGTATTCACCTGAACTCACTTTCGTCCGCATGGAATATGTCAACATCCTAAGAAATACTGTTAAAAATTGTTAATGCTTTTACCATTAAAAAATGATCTACACTAAACAAGCAATTCATGTCCACGATTTCTAAAAAAATTATCCGGAACACACAATTTGATATTATTAAAGATGGCAGAATTCTCATTTTGGCCTCGAATGAGTTGAAAAAAATATGTGGCTAGATATATTTCTCTTCGAATTTTCAAACTATTGAAAGTGAGCATACTTAAAAGAAAGTCAGTTGGATGCATTTTTAATTCTTCATCATTGTGTATTAGGTCAAAGTATCGAAATCTACTAAATTTTATATAGCTAAGTTCTTTTAAACTAATGCTGTATATAGGCGAAGTGAGAATATTTTTATAATACAATATTATTTTTGTCTTCGGGAGTGTAAAGTTTCCATAGTGCTAAATAAAATTTGTTTTACTGTTATTTGAAATTATGCTTGGATTATACTTCGCCGTAGTTACCTTCAATTTGATTGTTTGGTAATTTACATAATTTTGATCATTTTTTATGTATTTCGATATCCTTGAAATTAATTAACTTCAGTGTGGTAAATTTTTAGTGCTTTCTAATATTTGCATACAAAAACTTGCGAATGGAAAATTATTTTATTGATCTTATTACCATTATAGGTAACAGGTGGTTAGTTTCTTTGTGGTCTGCAACTCCACACAAACAACCGCCCCTAGACTATACTGAGCTAGAAGAGGGACAAAAGAAGGCTCCTCTGCCCAACATCCGCACCTCACAGGAATACCTCGAGCTGCACAAGCGAGAAAGTGATATATAAGCGGCTATCGGAAGCGATTTCAAGATGGTTCTGCTGATACTGTACCCAGCTATTGCCATGCTGGCCCTGTTCATTGTGGGAATCATCATAGTGATGTTTAAGTTCGGCCCGAGGATCTGCGGTCTGCGACACACCACTCTGACCAACAACTACGACTGGGATGATCAGGTGTACGAACAAAAGGTTTCGTACGCATAGTATTTTTTTATCATAACCATATCGACACAATGTAAGCCGCGTAACGTTGGAAGTGTTAATTTAGAATGCTAATACTGGGCGTGGCTGTCTGAGATTATACCTACCATTTCTTGTTACATTTAAGCCGTGGATTATTCAAATAGTGATAATATAATACCACAATATCTTACATTCAAATAAGATCCATGTATCCATATTTGTAGCATTTTTCAATAAATATTATATGAATTCCTCATTTTATAGATAGAACTATAAAACGATATGAATAGTTGATATTGTGTTTCAAATAAGTGGTTATTTCAAACAGCTCAAATTTTATTTCTTGTCAGTCATTTTGTGTCCAGTATTAGTGTGTTTTAGAATCTTGCTATATTCAATTGACATGGCACTCGTAGATAGAATTGTTGGTTTTTTTTTTTTTATTAATATAGAAGGTTTTGCAGAGCACAATAACTTTTTAATTAACGTTGAACAGCCATTAGTTTTTAATTCTATACTCAAATAAAAACACATTGTGCCTTAGCTGTATGTATGATAAAAACACTATTCTGCCCAAATATGGACGTACATATCTATTGAAAGAATCTCATTTATTTGCATTCTGGCCATATGTTTTGTCACTTAGTGTACACATTAAATATTTAATTATATTTATTTTCTATACAATATTTTACAAAATTTACTCACGTTATAATATAGTTTATTTACAGTTTTGACTGATTTGTTTTGTATGTCTGTAAAATTTGTTCAACCGCATAATAGTTTGATTGTTTATCAAGATTGTCAGAATTAATGAATGTTGCCTTAAATGAAATTTAAATTAGGTATATTTCTTCTGTGCCTTCCAATACTTAGAATAATTATCTATCTATTAACAGTGGCGTTACTAGTGAGAATTTTTGTATCATAAGATGATAATAACCAAAATATCTGAAATGACCCATCAAAAAACTTACAGTAACGCCACTGCCTTAATGTTGACTGAATATTAAAGTGTATGTATGATATATTGGCTATACAAGTGACATATGTTAGAAAAGAGTTTTACATGTAAAACATACCAACTCGAATCATATCGATTATAATAATTATTGTTCAAAAGTAATGTTTTTTTATAAACATATCAATGCTTAAATTTTTTACTAGGCTAAGTACAATAATATGTTCAATTATCTGTTTTTATTCTTGTTTTATTGAAAATGAATTCCGTCCATTTTTTCATTGAAACTTACAATCTGTACTAATTTCTTTTTATAAATTTTTTCTACAAACTTGAAAATGTTTTTTTATTTCGTGTATCCACGACCCTAAACCTCAACGTTGATAGATTATAAAAACAGTCTCCTGTATTGTCTGTCATAAGTCATGCAATGTTGTAACAGTTAATCCACTGACCGCTAATGTTTTAACTGTTGAGATGACCGATTGTAGTGTGTTAATAGTAAACACTAGATTATAAGCGTTTCAGAACATCTATCCAGCAAGAGATTATATTTATATTGAACTGTACCCTGGTTTGTAGTGATAAACACCACCAACACTACTAACTTAAATCAATTCTTCTATTAACTCATTTCTTGTTGAGTCATGAAAGATATTCCAATGCCAAGTATTCAAAAAATTTAATCAATATTGTTAATTAAATTTATCAAGACAATCAGGTTTATATTCCAACACAAAAATTATCTCTTGCTCAACATATTTGATACTGTAAGCCAAGGGTGGCCTACCCACAGCCCGAAGTGTCTACTTGTGACCCACGGAGCAAATGGGCACGTTTATTTCTTTTAGTATATATTGTATAAAACCACCAAAACAATCAATACACATGCTTCGTTGATATCTGACTAGAACATAGAATTCGAAAAACGATTTCAAGATTTTAAAAAGCATCATGGGCTTTTTGGTGCATTTACAACGCCATTTTCCGTAGACACGAGTTTATCACCAGGAATATTAAAAATGGAACATTGTGAAATGTGTTGTGATGCACAGTTAAAGGAGAGATTCAATCAGGTTGGTTGGGAAGAGTTTTACAAAACATATTTGAACAAGAAGAAATACCCTGCATTTGATAAACATGCTCTATCGACGATTTCGCTATTGGAAATACTTACATGTATGAACAGCTTTTAGTCTAATGAAGCATATTAAATCTCAAATGAAAACACGAATTATAATAAGCATTTAGAGAACTGTTTGCGTGTAGCAACAACATCAATCGTTATAAACATTGATGCACTTAGTTCTGACAAACAAAATCAGACGTCTCACCAAATTTATTATTTTTTGTATTCCCTAACTTTAATTTATGAATTTGTTTGGTTCTCATTTTTGTTTGTATATTTCTTTCTTGCTTTGAATAATAAAAGAAATTTTGTCGTGCGGCCTGGTAGGAAATCTCATTTCTAAAATCTGGCCCGGCTGCTGAAAAGGTTGACTATCCATGCTGTAAGCTCTTATATTTCTTATTGTTGCCTTTTAGTTTTCTTGACAGTTGAAATGATAACAATAAGGGGTTATGTGATTGAGATGATTATATTCACGCCCATGTTGATACTATATATATATATATATATATAAACTACTGTCCCATCAGTACAATATTTCCTTTCAAATATACTACAAGTAAGAGAATGGGGTTATGAAAATTTCCTAGTTTTTTTTCCAATTAAGGGTATGTGTATATTAGGATAATAAAATTTACTGTTTTAAATGATGTGTATTTTATTGAATCACAATTCAATGTAAAATATTATATACATATTTAACATACAATACAAAAACCACAACCTTTTGTGACACCATAAAGGAAAAAATTATATTCCCAGAAATTCAAAATAATTAAGATATTTTGTAATTTTATTAATTTCACTCTTCAAAAAAAACTAGTACTTTTAACAGAATATGTGCAATTATCAAACATATACAATTGCATTTATGTCATGATAAATAAAATTGCAACTATTAGAATTGGTTGATCACAGTTGAGTTGTATTCTATACAACACTACATTTCAAAATTACTATTGTCATCAATATAGCAGTTTGTGTAGAATATGAACAAATAAATTATCTTCAAACGAAATGGAATGTTGCTGTACAGACTAATATATTAACAATATTTAAGAACTGGTAAAATCTAATATCACCGTGCTTAAGCATACCTCCATGCCGCACATCGCAATTAATATTTTGCGAGAGATAAATTGTATTAAAAGTTTGACGGTCATTTTTAACTGGAGCCTTTTCTGTATTTCATTATATTCAAATAATAGAACACAACGTTTAGTACTATTTCTGCAACTTTTTATCATCAAAATCCGCACTGGTTTCATTCAGCGTGAGTATTATCAACTGACAATACAAATTTAAAATGTTTACAACTATGTACGATTTCACATATTTTGTCACTTACAACCCGGGTTTTGCCTTTCGGCATCTTCAGGCATTCTATCATGCAACAGAACTGACATACAATAAACAGTTAGCATCGTCTATATACCAAAAGTATTAATTGCAGGAAAACACCATTTACTACACCTTTGGTATGTACACAATGCTAACTGTTTATTATAAATCAGTCCTGTTCCGTGTGATAGAATCCAAAACAACACAGGTTTCGCCTTTCGGCATCTTCAGGCATTATTCCATCACACGGATGCAATAAAACTGACGTGTAATAAACAGTCGGCATTGTCTATATACCAAAAGTATTAATTGCAGGAAAACACCATTTATACCTTTGGTATATAGACGGTGCTAATTGTTTATTGTACGTCAGTTCTGTTGCATCCGTGTGATATAATGACTGAAGATGCCGAAAGGCGAAAACCGGATCGTTAATGACAAAACTTGTCATACAAAATTGTAACAATTCAAATTTGATATTAAAATTCCATCAAGCGGCTTCAGTCGATATCATAAAAATGATACAACATATATTACAAATGGGCTATTTATACAAAATAAACTGATCAAGAACTCAAATGATTTCAGTTGATAATATTCGCGGCAAACGACCTAATCTTGATAATATAAAATAGTGGATATAGTAATAAACATTGTGTTTTTTTATTTAGAGATAAATACATTCTAGGGAATCTGCATCTCACTGAAGTTGCAAATGGAATGCTCGACATGATTCTTGATAATATCCTGTATGGCGACCATCTGAAGGGGAAGCTGTCGTCAAACGGATGCCGATGTGGCCAGGCAAGTTTTTTGGTGCATGGAAAGCAAACCTTTCGCTACGAAGCCTTTGTTGCATATTTGACATGTATACGGACGGGCACCGGAATGATATCTGAAAAATAATATCAAACATAATTACTGCTATTGATTGATTTTCCAGGTCATAGACAATATGGGAGACAATGAAATAATTCTGGTTTGGTTTGAAACAATTGAACGATAATTAGTATAGAGAACGCTTTTAGTATTACGGTATGTTTTAATTTTACATTTGGTAATACTTTCTACGCTAACATCTTAGACCCTGAGAAGCGGACTTTCAATCATCGGTAATACAGGAAATCTTTTGCATATAGGACTGGTTTTGGTTTCAAAATATCGCCTAATTTGTCCTGCTACTGCCACCTTCATACACTTGTCTTTTTTCTAAAACATTGATTTTTCGAATCCTTCAAATTTATCGCGATCTCCGTCAGTCACAAATCAGTTTCATACTTTGCGCTAAACTTCCACCAATCTTGCGGCATCCCAATATGACACTCCATGACACGTGACAGTAACAGCGCTTGTTCACTTGGGTTTGATTGGTGGCTTCGATTCATCACGGTAAATGGCGATTATGATTGAGTTATTGTTAAGCATATATTTGTTTAAGTGATTGTGACAACATAGGACATTTCTTTGTGTTTTTTAGTGGTGTGAATCACTCTTAATGGATCTGGCTTCCATAAAAGTCAACTCAATTATTTTTTATTGCTATATTTATAATTCTATAAGGAATGAAAATATTTTGAAAAATATCAACGTGGACAGAATTAATTTGTATGAAAAACAGTCGCTTGCATCGGGTTAGTACACAGATTGTTATATGGTTTAATTATGATGACAGAAGTCATTATCAATCAAAACAAAATATAATCTACCTTTCATGTATGACTAGAGTTGACCTCTGGGAGAATGCTTTTCCGCAATGTGAACAAACATGAGGTCGTTCTCCACTATGAACTCTTTCGTGGAGCGTTAAATTACATTTCTTCACAAATCCTTTGTGACAAATTCTGGAATAAAATAACATATGATGTATTATTCTAAGAACTAAACTATCCAGATTATCGGTTGAAAGATATAACAATGGAGAATTAGGAAAGATCAACTGTTCATTCAGTATTGGCCAAGAGTTTAGTTGTGTGTGTTTATTTAAAAAAAAATCTAATTGTTGATGCAATATTTTAACAGTCATTCATGTTGAAAGAGTACTCATTCTAATTGTAAGTAGCCGGCAGATGTCGATGTATCTTTTACCTAAAAGTGGCCAAGTGTTTCGATAAATTATTATAAATTAATACAACATTAACTAAACTCAATAAAAGAATATTTTAACTTCAAAAATCTCGATAGAAATCAGTTTAAATAGTAATTAATGGAAGTACACTGGAATGGCTAAACAGGTTATTCAAGCATCATTAACCTTTTGTCTGCGTCAAAAAATATAAAGAGCAAGCCTTGTACGCGGCAACTTTTTTGTGGATTAATTAATCCCGTTTTGGATTATAAATAAAGATATCAAATAATCAAATGTTAATTGGCACCTATATGATTTTTTTAATAGTGAAATACAATATGTTTCTTGTGTTTTCTGTTTAATTTAACAATAATCATTCTTCATGTCATGTACAGAGTTAAATATTTTTATGCTGACGATTAATGCAGGGTTGTGGAGCCATTAAAAAAAACATGACTCTAACTCCAACATCAACCAAAAATACGACTCTGACTCTGAAATTGACCAACTATGACTCTAACTAAAATAACTTTATTATTGTCAGGTTTTTTCTTACCTTTCCTATTTATGTGCATTGAATATAAGATCAACCTACCAATCGACAACCATTATTCATTGAAATATTCTTCAAAATCGTTTAATTGAAAAAGTAGTCAATCACTCATTTTTCACAACTCCTCGACTCATCCCTCCCCATCACGTATTAATAATCTATAGAAATTGTTTACCTGCACACATGAGGTTTTTCTCCTGTGTGTATTCTCCTATGGAACTTGAGATGTTCTCTACTGCTGAGGCCTTTGCCGCAAATGTCGCAGAGCACGCGTCCACCATGAGGTGCATTGTGAACTCGCGCAGCGTGAGTCCGTAACTGTTTCCGATGAGGAAACTCCATCGGACAGTCCGGACATCGGTGAAGAAGTTTACGGGTACTTGTTTCAGGGTGAACACTTTTTCGGTGTGATGCAAGATATCTATATAATAATCAAACAAAAATGATGGTATTTATTAGTTCTCTGCTAAGCCATGAAAATGATATTTTGTTTATATATTGCTTAAGTTAAAACAAAATATATTTTTGATTATAAGCTATCAACACACTGGAATCTGTTGAGACATTTATTGTCTGTAGATTAAGAATGAAAGCAATGATAATATGCCAAAGTTGAGACAAAATTTTATATGACTATTCACCTAGTTTATTATCGCATGTGAAGTAAGTGTTTAGCCTAAAGAAAATTCAATTATATATACAATATAATTGATAACTTTGTAATTTATTTGGTACTACAAAATATGATTTCCCTTCTTTGATTAGTATTTTTAGACTAACTGTGTTGAAAAGTTACTCATTACAAGATAAACAATGATTATAATTCTTAGTTTAAAAAGTGTAGTGGAAAAATTCCCTTTTTACTAAACATGAGTAGGTTAGAATCAAACAAAATTAGTACTAATTATCATAACACTTCTAACTTCAAATTCATTACTAGTGCTTGCAGGTGAAAATTCGACGGGAATAAATTTAAATTTGAATTGTAACAACTTTGTACGATTCCACATGTTTTGTCACTGACACGGGTTTCACCTTTCGGCATCTTCAGGCATCCTATCACATGGATGCAACAGAACTGACTATGATGAACTGAATGGGAATAAATTTGATAGTGGTAAGCCACCTGTTATATTAAAAATATTATTTACAAACAAATGACTAATTTTAATTTATATAAAAAAATTCTTTGTATATTTTTACCACCAAGCCATCAAAAAATTTTATAATTCAATTCATTTACTTGAGAACCTTTTATACTTCAAACTGTAAAGATGAAAAAAAATAACATAATGCGTTTAATTATTTACCTCGAATAGATAAAACTCTTGCTACAGATGTCACAGACAAATGGTTTCTCACCAGTATGTAGATTTTTATGTTCCGTAAACCACGTCAGTACATCAAATCCTTTATTGCATACATCACAGGTGTACTGAAACAAGAATTAAAAATTGGCTTATTACCGATATAGCAATCCATATCTAAAGACAAAATAATACCACAATGAAAAACTGAGAATGGCAATACATAAAAGATGACATAATACGTCACCGTTAAAATACAGTATAATTGAAGGTTTAACAATATCTTCATTTATAAACTAAGTGTTGTCTTGGTGTTTGTCGTTTTCTCTCATAATTTCAACAAGTAATAAAAACTGTGTCAACAGGGAGTTACTTTTTTTCCCTTACCTTAAAATTAGGTTCATGTCGCTTATGATGTGAAAGGAGAGCCCCTCGGTAAACAGTACTATAATTACATTGCTCGTATCGACAAAACAGAGTCTTGACTCCGCTATGAGCTCTACCGTGGAGTAAAATTTCATAAGCTCTCTTGTAGGTGCGTCCTGTAAATCATTGAAAAATTTATATGAATCTCTGATTAATATACCAATAAGATTATTAAAATGTTGTAAAATAAATCGCTAGGTAAATATATATTTAGAACGTAAACTCTTTTTGTGTTAAGTGAAATTTCATCTCATATTAAATAAAAACATATGTATGAAATTACAATACATAAGATTTGTGAGGATGATGGTATTATTTTTTTCGACTGTATGTAAAAAGGAACTTTAGGAAACTCACCACATATATTACACGGAAATGGTCTTGAATCATCATGACACACCAAATGTCTCATCACAGATTTCTTATTAATGAATATTTTACAGCATTTGAGGCACTGGAAGGCTGAAAAATAATATAAAACATTGAAGCAACAGTTTTTAGTACAGACGACATATTCACAACTTGCATTATTGGTATGTGACTTTTAATTAATATTTACATAATATTTTTACCGAATCATCTGTTTTTAATTATTAACCCTTTGAGTAGTAAGTATTTTTTTTACGAAATAGGTTTTTTGGTTTATTTAAAAAAAAATTTTTTACATTTCATATAAAATTTTGTGTTTTTTTGTGGTTCAATCTAGAAAAAATATATATATAAGAACTTGCAATTGATAAATACTGTACTCCTCAACGGGTTAACAATCACTTCTGAGCACATATTATGTGTGAAAGGGTAAAAAGAGATAAAACAAAAAAACAAACAAAAATGGCATTATTTAGATTATTTGCACAATTGCCATTTCCATTACTTCCACATTTTTTGTCACCACAACCTGGATATAACATTTTAGCATCTTCAGACATTTTGGTAAATGGATACACTCAAACTGAGTGAACAGTATACAGTTCCGAGTGTATCAGTGAACTAGAATGCTTGAAGATGCTATAAGGCAAAATGTGGAACGTCAGTGGCAAAATACTACTTCATTCAATATTTTTGAAATGTTATTTACATTATTTGTAACTTTGTGGAAATTAATTAGTTATGAACTGTGAGCTAGTGTGACAATTTCAACCAAATGTGTTAAATGATCCTATGATTGAAAATAAGATATATACATCCAACAAAGAATAATATTCATATTAAGCAAGATACAAAATACACAAACGCAGTCTCTCCCACTTTTTGAGAGTAATGGAGAAGATTAACATTTTTTTTTCGCATGCAATGTATCAATGCTATTACTAAAAATTGATCAAAATGAAGGAAACACATAAAAGTGATTAATCAAAAATTTACTAACCAGGAGCATGACCGAATTGGGGTGCTTTAACAATTATGTAATCACGTGAATTAGCTTCGACACCGATATCACCTTTTCCATCTTCAGGCTCATCTTTTATTAAAACAGTTTCTTCGCATTTAATACTATTATGGTCCAGCTGGAATTTTGTTGGATTATCCACCTATAAAATAATAAAAAATATTAGGTGTTAGACCATTAATTATTAGGGGATTTTCTTGAACGACATAATTAACACTGTAGCAGTTCTATGAATAAATACGCATTTTGGAAACTACTTACATGATCTTTATAATGTTGAAGTAGATCGGTCCTCGACGTTTTGAACGCAAAACACGTTAGACATTGCCATTTCTTATCATCTTCTGCTGTACCTTTTGGATAAAACCACTTATCACCGTCATCTCTTTCATTTCCATCTTTCTCCAGTACATCAATACCTTCAACTTTGATATCCAGTTTAATCCCACACTCATCATAAATGCTTTTTCTAGAATGTTTCTTTGCTTTAACCTTCTCTTTATCTTTGGTGTCTATTTTTTTATTAAGTGAACCCTTCGGACGGCCTCTCGATCGTTTGGCAATTATTTCAGGTGTTTTCAATTCTTTCTTTTGCTTTTTAGATTTTTTATGTTTAACTTTCGAACAGGTAGGGTGAGTTTTGTTCAGTTTAACTTTGATTGGAGGGACTACTTTGATGATTTTATTTAATGTTACATCATCATCAGAGCTGTATTGATTGTTGTCAACGCTTTCAAAATTAAAATCGTTTTCTACAGGACTTTCTTCAAAGAATATTTCTTCTTCTTTGATAACTTTATCAGTATCTATACAAAGCTCTTTGCTCTGTGTTGAAATACCATCATTGATTAAATCTGACAGGCATAACTCCGTTTGAGTACATTTTGTTGAATAACTATGTAACCTTGATACTACATTAGAAGATAGTTTATTCAAAGCTGGATCTTTATTGCTTTCGCTATTTACATGTTCAACATCATAAGAATCCCAGGGTTCCACCTTAATGCAACGATTGATAACAGAAATAGTATACTCTGGTAAAATAGGTGGCCTATGTTTTTTGACACTCCAGTTGGAAGTGTCATTTTGAGGCGTAGTGGGTTGACTGAAAGAAATTGGATAATAAGAAATCTTACTTTCAACTGTGATTAACACTACAATGTTGACAAATGAGCCATTGAACATATAGAAGACTTATAAAGTAATCACACTTCGTCATATATTCATTAATTATATTGAGCAATGCAGAAATATTATAAATTTATTACTGCCTAAAAATTTCTACATTCTACACGGGTATAATTTACAGTTTACTGGAAATCAATGAATGTATGTCTTCTTCTTATTGTCTAGATTTGTTTAAGTAATACAATGTATATGAATGAGAGATTATATCTAAAGAAAAAGGTTTAAGCAATTTTCAACAGGAAATAATTTACTGATTCTGATTAATGAACACAGTGAATTTTTTTCTATCTAACTGAAAGATTGCCGTAAGCGTGTTAATTGCATTCCAAAGTCCCATGTTCACAAGGCTCAACATATAAATTTGAAGATTTAACGCTTCACGCTTGAATTCTCAACATCTAACCTATATCGATAGATAGTTTTAAATTATGTAACATTTTGTACACAACGTGATATTTGATGGAATCAAGGATGAGTAAATTGTGATGTTTTATTGACTTTACATTGATTTCAAAGGGAACCTTAATTAGAACTGAAACGCATCACTTTGCTGAATTGGCTCGCGTTTTCACTTGCGCTCTGATATATTCTGAGTTTTAATTTTCTTCTGTATTAGTGGTATCAGATTTTATTTTCATTAGTTGTGGCTGCAATATTTCAAATTTTCAATGATAAACTATATGCCAACCCTGTGAGAATTCGAATTTTGTTTTTTTGGATAAACTGTGGTACGAACAACTCACTGTGTATTGCGAAGTCTTTATATACAAATATCACGCTAAATATATTTCAAAAAATAGGTAATTAAGTTTTGTCTGTTCAAAGAAATTCTGGCATGATAGGTACTACCCATATGCATATCTCCCCACAGTTAAAACATTAATATTGATAAGTTTGATGACTAAACCTCAAAATATTACACACAATTTTAGTAGAACATATCAGTTGGCTTACCTTTGTGTTTTCGCATTAAGCGAGGATGATAAAAATAATGCTTTATCGTCACAGTTAATTATTTTAGAGTTTTTATTTTGAAATTCACTTAACATCAAATGATTCTCTGCGTTGACTACATTTGTGCAATATTCATGTATATCGTTGATTTTTAATGTACATTTATCACAAATTTTTTTGGGTAAATTATCGGATTCAGATATCTGTAAATAAATAAAAATATAATAAGTATTTATTATTAACATTAAGGCCAAATAATCAGTGTTTATTTTGAGTTGCAGCACAAAAAATAATTATATATATTTAACACATATATGGAATTCAAAATATTTCCTGTACACCAAAAGTGGAGGAAAAATAAGAAGCATGAAAATTCTGACAATGTCTATGATAGTTTGCATAATTTTCAAGGACACAATAATGTGTATTTCTTCAGCTATTGGTAACAATGTTTTTTTATGAAAATCAACACTATGGTTGGAAAATCTGTTTCTTGAAAGAAATTGACACTGAAGTAATTATCAGATTTATGATGATGCCTTTAAATTATAATCTAAAATGTGCTAAAACATATAATTCTGTGGCAAATATAATTTGATTGAATTGGCATTCACTTGGTAGAACTCCATTATAACACGGTGAAAAAATAGCAATAGGTGGCAAATATAAATGTTAAATAAATAAATGGAACCAAATGTTCAAAGAAATGTAAGTGTTGGTGATGCAAAAAGCGGATGGTCGCCATCATAACTTTCAAAAGATTGAATAAACTTTAATAATATTTTTCAGTTCATTATAAAAAATACTAATTTATTTACATTCATTTAATTTATGATATCGACTGAAAGTACATGATTGAGTTTCAATATAAAATCTGAATTGTTGAAAATTTTGTACGATTCCACATGTTTTGTCACTAACGACTCGGGTTTAGCCTTTCGGTTTCTATTTTATCTCACGGATACAACAGAACTCAGAGTTAAACAATTCAAATTTTATTAACATTCAACTGAAAATATGTCAAATTACTTAAATGAGAAAATAATACATTTACGTTAAGTGTTGTCAACTATGGATTAGTTGCACATTAGTTAGACGTTTTATAAACGTGTAGGTTAAAATTATGTGCGTGATTGAACAACTTCTAACCTTTTAATAGCTAGACATAAGTAAAATAGTAGGAAAGCAACACACTGGTGGGTCATTAGCTTTAAACAGTGCAGGGGCAGCAGTCAACGAATGGTCAAGTCCAAAACATACTCCGAAAAATATTTATATTTGACTAAAAGATGTTTCGTTAAATATCTTTTATTAAATATAAATACAAAATCTTTTAAAAATTTTACAATGTAATACATAATGAGGAAAAATTTTTATCAATAATTTAGTAAAATTCATTTTCATAAATTTTAACCATTATACAGTTAACGAGGTCAAATAATTATTATATTAGTTCAATTATTTTCTTCTATTTCGGAATTTAAAATGCTAACACCTTTCCTGCATTCAAGTTATTCCGAACTCGCAACAGTTTTCAAATCTATTGATACTAAAAACTGAAGCATACAGGGGACAACATATTCTCTGGATACCAAAAAATATTTATTTATTTTGCAACTTACGTTGAGCGGTAAACAAGCGTCGATTTTAAAAAATAAGCTGTTTTCATTGCCAAATATTGGATGGTTCACGAAGTTCTTACTTAAGCATAGCCTGCATATTTCAGTCATTCTTGCATTCGACAAGAAACAAATGATTTATTTTTGACAGCCTACAGGCGCCGAACTTACGATACTCTAATAAAGCCATTTCTGTCCTTGAGTTAGTGCTGCCACTGTATAGTAAAAATAATATTTGTCAGAATATAATACAATGGTTCTCACGTAATTAGGAATTCAAAAATATCATATTATGCCATCACGGGAAAGATTTTAAATAAAAATAGTATTCTTCAGCAATCAATTGGTATTTTCAAATAATTGTGGCAGAGACGTATGTAGCCATGGATATTGTAATAATTATCTCATATGAATTATTTACCGTTTGTCTGAGCAAGGCCTTACAGTTATAGTTTAGGGATCTCTTAGCTACAGTTCACGAATCTTAATAATGAATAATTCAATTAATAATAATGTTTTCAGAAATTATTGAGCAAGTAATGAAGGATTATGCAAGTTAGTTTATATAGATTAGGCATAGTTTTGAAATTTGAAATAAAAAAAAATATTCAAACTTTCAGAGATGTTAATTTACTCAACTCTTGTAATATACATTTTAAAGATATTATTTATAGCAGCATTGAATTTGCGGTGGCACCATAAATCATCTTAAAATTTAACTTTAGCAACATTATGCTTAGCTGTCAAAAATAATTATCATACAAATAGTCGTAAGATTTCCATATTAGTTTCTTTTGAATGCATAGTGTAACTTATAAAAGATTGCTCATTGTAGGTACGATTGGATTCACACCGGGACTTAAGAAAATTATTCCCGTGTAAGTAGTTTTCAATTATTCTTATCCGACTCTTTAAAGTGCAGGTTATGTTTGTGAATAATAAAATCAATATTTTTTCGTAATAACATACCGATAAGTTTTTTCAACATATACACATCTGCAATAAATTTGTCACTGTGATATTCGTGAACATCGTAAACACCGATTGCGAGTCATAGCCATACGATGATGATTGATCATACCTGTTGAAATCTGCATCGTGCATTAGTGTAATTGTGCACTTCGAGGATTGACGTGTTGTCAAAATAAGCTATTCGTTATAAATTACTATTATTTTGTTTTATTTTTATATCAAAGAATAATAAATGTTCCTGCGTTTTTTAAAAACTATAAATATCTGGCCAAGTAAGATATTTTTTTATTATTGTGGTTTGTGTACGGGTACATATGTGATGTGTATTAAAGAAATGTTCTTATTTTGAATCTTATAATCATTCAGGCTTAGATGTAAAAATATACACGAGGATTGTTACTGTTTTAGTAAAATGTGATGTACTTTGATAAAAAATTTATGATCACTATAACAATGTTCATTATTATAGTGATTATGTGTGATTTAATAACACATGTTGACATTGAAAAATAAAAAAATAAATATTTATTAAATTATCCTAGCAGTCAAAATAAATGTCAGTTTGCTATCAATAGAAAAGTATGTGAAAAAAATTGTTTTTTGAATTCACCATACTGTAATGATTAAAATTTATTTTAAATATATATTTTTGAATATATTGTAAAGATAATAAAACAAGTCATTTGTTCCTCGTTTATGAGGAGAAATGTTCTTATTTCTGTATGAAGTTTGTCTCAAAATTTTTTCAGGTTTGACATTTTTTTTCACAAGCATTACAACAATAATCCGTTTCATTGATTGTGAAGAATATCATAGAATGAAAGGAATACACTTTTTTTCCTTCATTACTACTTTAATTTGTATCTGATTGCTCCAAATTATTCAGACTTAAAACATATTTCTATGCTCCTACTATACATTCTTGATAATTTTTGAAAATCAAGTGAATTGTTTTATTTCATATTTCTAGGCTATTTATATAAAACTCTTCGAATGTTTCCTTAAACTTATGGGAAACATAAACTTAATACCTCTGTTTAATAAACGATCAATAAACATTTGTTATAAGGAGTTGCAGATATTAAAAATATGTGAATTCTTGTAATATTAAATGAGTGTTTCAAATAATATCAAAATATAATAAAGTCGAAGTTCTGTTGTGAGTATTTACTGCTGTAATATTTTCTTTCAACATTATGTCTTATAGTTTACGACTGTCAATTTCAAGGGCGAGAAATTTGCAAGTGTCGGTGACCGGTTTCATCCGTAACAAGATGTCGGCCACGTCTACCTCTCCTTTAGCGGCGTCCCTTGTACTTGATCCGGCAATTCCAAGCGCAAATGGTATTCCTTCACAAAAGTTTTCGCAATCGGCATGCAAAAAAAATATGGCTGATGAAATCTTGAAGCGTTACGATAATATTGTAAAATCGAGTGGCGACAAAAGGGAGTACAGGTATGTTACAAAATTATTTCATCATCACTATTTTATTATTATAATAATAGGATAATTTAAAATGGTGTGATTATTCAAAATAACAGTAAATTTCAGGCTGTTGCATAAAAATGCCGCATGGGTAACTGTTAAATAAAAAAATTCCTTTTTTTATCCTTCCAATCCTCTTCCAAAAATGTAGCTCTAACAATTACAAATAGAGAAAATTCTGAGCTGGAATGTTGTTTTGATATTAACGATGAAAAAAATGTTCAATCTCATTTAACATAGGATCCACTGGAACGAAATCGATTGAGGTTGAACACTTGCCTGTCGGGTGCCTCGAACATAAGACTAATCTGTCTTATTCCTGCAATTTTACAATTATGAAATCTTATGATGTAAATATGCGAGAAACATATGTCGCCTTTTTTAAAATAATCAATATGAACATTTAGTGCATAATAACTTATGAGTTATTTGCTTCTTGTCAATAAAGGATCCTGTGCTGTTGCTATTTCACGCAAACAAATAAATCAGTGATATGTCGTATCCCGCAAACAACCGACTGTCTGTGAAAAACTGCATTTGTCAGGTCCCACTTTCTGAATAAACGACTTTTTTGTTTTATATTATAGCAAACACCACTTGAGGCTGCAGTGAGAAACTTATTTAGTTCACATAGAACATAGCATAGTATGTGTATTAAAATACTTCTATCAATCTGTGTGATCCGCATGTTTAAAGATTTAAAGTTAGCTGAAACGCTATTTATATGTTTTCAGAGGGCTAGAGTTGAAAAATAAACTAAAAGTTCTTCTGGTAAGCGATCCTACTACGGATAAATCAGCCGCTGCTGTAAATGTTAATGTTGGTAAGTCTCTACATTTTTATGGGTTTAAATAAGTAACTCTTTTTTTACCATTCTATTCATGTCTTATATTCTGAACCCTTTATTTATGTATTAACATTTTTTTTTTGCAACAATTCCATTACTTGTTTATTGCTGAATCATGTAAAGGATATTTTAAAAAATACACAAATGTTAGGTTAGGTGTATGATGAGGTAAATACGACAGCGCAGCATATTAAAAATGTCATATTGGATGGAGAAATACAGCTTGAACATCGTAAACATTCATCTGATCTGCGCTGGCATAGATTCTTGCATGTCATGTACAAGTTTCAATATATTCTTTTTGATTCATGTTTATTCTGTGTCATTCAGCTGTCACTTCCACAACCATCATATGCCAGTACAGCACACAGCACACTGACTGTCATTAGAGTTGATAATATAAAACAGTTTGTTGTTCACACTGGCATCTTCCTCACCATTCACATATAAATTTGTGTGAGAGCAACAGGGATAAGTAAATTTTCTGACTGTCACTTCTTACAATCTCATTATAATCTACGTTAAAAACTACTCTTTTCTAGAAACTATCCATTAAAGTTAGGATCGAGTTATGCACTACTTTTTGTTTGTATGTAGACATTGTTCATTTATTGAATCAAATTAAAAGAAATGCTTGCATCGCCAAACAGCTGTAAATTGAAGTTCTACTGTATGTGAATAAATAATGGTATAATATGTAAATATAAAAGAACGGGTAAGTTTTATGGATAGCGCAAATCTTTGATGCAACTGTGCTGTAACACTGATGAACATTTATGCACTATATATTAATTTATGTAATATTAAAATGAATTAATTACAGGTTTAATGAGCGATCCAGATGAAGTTCCAGGAATAGCTCACTTCTGTGAACACATGCTGTTTGTTGGGACAGAGAAATATCCTGAGGTAACGTCATTTATATTATGCACCTAAATTTGTTAACAGTCTTTGAGCGCAAGTGTCGCAAGCCCTGCGACGCAGACTTTCAATTGTCGGTAATGCAGGAAATCTTTTGCATATAGGACTAATTTTAGTTTCAAAATATCGCCTAATTTGTCCTGTTACTCCCATCTCCATATACCAATATCCCATCATAATATTCCCATCGCAATAATGACACTCTTGCGCTTTTGTGAAAGAGTATCATTTGGGAAATACTATTTGTGGATTCATATATAAATAATCGTATGAACGTTAAACTTTTCACAATTTTAATTTTACAGATTTTTAAGTAATATTTAAGAGTAAAATATTGCTTTTTTAAGTCCATGCTATAAAATTTACCACTCATTAAATGTTTGAATTAAAATTTCATAAGCGATGTGATAAATGTCTAGATACAAATAATCAATATATAAAATTTATAAAATATATTTGTAAAATATGTATCCTAACCGCCCAAATATATATATATATTTACCCTGTTTCGAAATGGTTATTTGTTTTTTATGCAGTGGTTTGTATGTGAATTTCCTAAATATAGTAACAAATTTTAAAGTGCTTAAGAATTTATGTCTTAAAGTAATAAAGTGAGTGATTAATGGTGAAACTACACTAATCTAACACGGTGAAAAAATAGCAATGTATTTTAGTTCTACAAACATAACAAACTTTTTTTAATATAGTATATTTTATATATATAAATATTTAATTATATTATTTATTTATATATATAAATATTTAATTATATTATTTATTTATATATATAAATATTTTATATTATAATATATTTTATATGTATAAATTTTGTAGAACTAAAATACATTGTTATTTTTTCACCGTGTTATAATGGAGTTCTACCAAGTGAATGCCAATTCAATCAATACACTAATCTACTTGCTAAACCGCTAATGAGTTTCTCCCCAAGGTGCAGAGGTCTTATTAACATTGCCATATTTATAATTCTACATGGAAAGAAAGCATTTCGAAAAATAGCACACCGACAGATTTAATTTGTATGAAAAACCGCTGTGTGGATCGGGTTAAATAAGTTTTTGTGATTCTGTATAAAATATGTGTCGTTTAATGAAAAGACTTGGATCAATTTTTTCATGTTTCCATTAGAATATGAAATTTTAAAGGTAAATTGAAAAAATTTGTTTAGTTTTGAATGTCTGGATCTTTTAACCTTTTAACAACGAGGCCTCGATTTTTTTTATACTCTTGCTTTCTGCGAAAAAGATGTTGTGTTATTTTTAATGCAACAGTCATACTTCTCGTCAATGAAGCACCCATTTATAATGTATTACTGTCTGAAGATATAAGGTATCATAGATATTATGTTAAAGTATTGTAAAAAGGCCCCGTAATCAAATTAATGTTGATATTTCTTTTCAGGAAAATGCTTACAGTAAGTTTTTATCAGAAAATGGAGGATCATCAAACGCTTGCACGTATGTGGACAACACAAGTTTTTACTTTGATGTTATTCCCGAGAAGCTGTATCCTGCCCTTGAAATGTGAGTATTATTGTCAGTCTTGATTAATTATTTTGTTTAGTGAATTATTTTATTTACAATTATAAATATGCATATTAAAATCTATAAATAAGAGGTCTTTCAAAAGGGGTGTTCGAAAATTGTTAAAATGTGAATAAAACAAGTTGTGTGTGAGATATCCACAAAATTTTGTTTTTATTTCAAAGTGTATTTTATGATGTTAAATGTGGAATACAATGTCATGTAAATGACCGCAGCGGCTTTGCTTAGTGGCACTTCTCTGGCTGGATTTGGCTGAATCTGTTGGATAGCGTTTGTTATGTTCACTTTGAGGGTGTTAAGTATTAGTGGTTTATTCGCAAAGTCTTCCAATTTAAAATAGCCCCAAAGGTACCAGTCTAAAGGTATTAAATCTCATGATCTCAATGGCCAATTCAATGCCCTTAAATCATTTGTGCAAAATGTCCATCCAAAATTGATTTTGTTATGTTCACTTTGAGGGTGTTAAGTGTTAGTGGTTTTATTCGCAAAGACTTACGATTTAAAATAGCCTCAAAAGAAGATGTCTTAATTTGTTAAGTCTCACGATTTCATTGGCTAGTTCCATGCCCTCAAATCAATCGTGTAGAATGTCCATCCAAAATTAATGATTTGCACATGTTGTTCAACGTTTTAACTTTCCATAGTGATTTGCCGTAGTCTATTGTGCAATCGACAACAAATTTGACATTCGTTTTGAATTTCAATAATAAATGCCATTGTTAACATTTCCTTTTATCTTTGACAGTTTCTCTCAGTTCTTCATTGCCCCGCTGTTTACCAGCAGCATGACAGACAGAGAACTGAACGCGGTTGATTCCGAGCACAGCAAGAATGTACTGAGCGATGCGTGGAGGTTGGATCAACTGAATAAATCCAACGCCGACCCTAAACATCCATACAGCAAGTTTGGAACCGGTAAACATAACATTTAAATCAATTTCTATAGTATGATTGTATATTGTAGTTTAAAATGCAGTCCGTTAACCCTTTCTTTGACCATGCTTAATACGGATTATGTTTTCACACTAAATTTTAAGATTTATCTTGGTAGTTATAGCAAAGGTAATTTTACATTGTTAACATATAATACATTTGTATATTCATTTATATTCTGTGGGTTTGTGGGTCAAACTCTTTTTTGATGTATTTTGTATATGTACAGGTTTTGTGGCCAACAGGTGAAAAGAATCGTCTTAGGAAAAATAATGTGTAATACAGTGAAACCCCCAATTACACTATTACGAATTACGCGCTGATTTGAAATATTTGCTGCAAATCTCCCAAATGCATGATTGCTTGGTTGCACACACAGCTAGACAGCCATCTGTGCGGTGCATGCAGTCAAATGTTGGCAAGTGCATGTGTATTTAATATGTGCCACGCTATGCACACGCAGTCGGGTGACTGTGTGGTGGATTTTGCGAGCGCTATGCATTTTATCATCTAGTAACTAAATATTTCATCCATATGTTTTTTTTTTTGCAATACTGAGAATAATCTTAGTTTTGTGTTTTTTTCGGAAAAAAACAATCCTTAATTTTGTATGAGATTCACTGCCCCCAATTACACTTCTCCAAATTAAACTGATGATAACAAATGAGCTGTGTAAAAGATATTCTAACATTGAATATTAAGAAATTAATATAATAGATTTGGTGTTAAATTTATGAAAATTATCAGGGGAAATCGGGATATATTTTGTACAATAATAAACTTGTATAGTATTTTTTTAACCCTTATTAAACTACAATATATGTGATGGCCTTACTGTGAGTATCTTAAGTTAGTCAATGTATGTTTGTTTATAGGTAATAAAGAAACATTGGAAACTATACCCAAGCAGAAGGGAATTGATGTACGTGAAGAACTTTTGAAATTCCACAAGCAGTGGTACTCATCGAACATCATGTCACTGTCTATATTAGGAAAAGGTTTGTAACAAAACACCCCAAATATATCCACCAATATAACGAGAAACATAATTATCACTCCCAATAATGCCCCAACTTGTAGATTTTTTATATGAGATGAACATAGCTCGTTTTGAACATCTATATACATAAAAATCAATGTATGTGTGTCTGTTTGTCCTTTATGCGTTACTACACCATTCATTTGATCGATATGAAACTTTACTTTATTTCTTGAATACACTTCCGCGAAGGTTTCTGACATACCACCGCCTCAAAAAAACAATCGATGTATAATCTAGTCTTCTTTTATATTATCTATCTATATTTATAAAAATCAATTTATGTATATATGTTTGTCCTTTATGCATTACTACACCATTCAATTTAATTTTTGAATGCAATGAATTCGCCAGGCATGCCTCTTCATTCTTCTCCGAAACATCAATCCTCCACGACTTTCCAACGATACAAGACTTGCAATGGAAAAGCCAAAGGAGAAGATGTACTTTTACCACGTTTTCTAATGATCCCAACGGACATGCCGTTTGAATTCAAACGTCTACAGTTTCTGCTGCGACTCCCTTTTGGAATGACCTAAACAAAGCACACAAGACAGTTGCTGCAAGTGTGTGGACTAGATTTCGATAACCCGTGCTTTTCTCATGGACAACTCTATATGGCCAGTTCACGCGTCGGATAACCTTCTGATTTATTTGTGTACGCACCAAACGCAAAAACAAAACATATCGTGTTTCCACAAGCGCTCAAATAATAAATACTATTAAAACGACACTATTAACGATTAAATTGTTTGTTATCATAATGAGTTTCCTTGAATTTCTATACTCCGAGATCGCAACAATGCGCCACAGGTCAGCAAGAAAACCATTATAGTTTATCTATTTAAATATAATACCATTCCTTCAAGAAGTAACATTTAACACATGAAAAGTGAGCTAATAATTATCAACCTTGATTAAGATAAATTTTCCACAGCAAAAATCACTTGAACAATATTTTTTTTTCTCCTTAGAATCTTTGGATGAATTGGAAAAAATGGCAGTGGAGTTGTTTTCATCCATTGAAAACAGAAACGTCACGTGTCCAACATGGCCTGATCACCCAGTTCCCGAGCATCTTCAAGGCACGAGAGCCTATGTTGTACCCATCAAAGATAGCAGAAACCTTCATATCAGTTTTCCTATACCTGACCAGAGAGAACTTTACAAGAGTTTGGTAATTGATGGCAACTTTTTTCTCATTTACCACTTAAATCCTAACCATATGATAGTCCAATATTATTTTTGTTGTATTATGGTGAATATGCATTGTGACATCTACATGGAGTGAGTATAAATTAAAAAAAAAATAACATTCAAGTGTATATTAACCCTTTCCACACAAACATCTCAAGGTATGAGATGCGTGCTTTCAAACATCGATAATACAGGCAATCTCTTGCATATAGGGCTGGTTTTGGTTTCGAAATATCGCTTTATTTGTCCTGCGACGACCACCTCCATACACTTGTCCAAAGTATTAGGTTTAAAAGTTTAAAACATCGATTTTTCGAACCCTTAAATTTATCGCGATCCCCCCCATGTAACAAATCAGTTTGAAACTACATGCTAAATTTCATGCCTAACTTTGTACGAAACTTTGCACCAATCTCGCGGCATTGCAATGTGATACTCTATGACACGTGACAGTAATGGCGCTTGTTAATTTGAGTTTGATTGGTGGCTTCGGTAATGTTGTTTTACGAGTGAGTTATTTGTTAACGTGATTGTGACAACATAGGACATTTCTTTGTGTTTTTTAATGTTGTGAAACATTCCTAATGCATCTGGCTTCCATAAAAGCCAACGATGACGTCATTTCTTTTGCATCCGTGTGATAGAATGTCTGAAGATGCCTGAAATGCCCAATGCATGTGGAATCGTTCAAAGTTTTAACAATTCCAATTTACTACTGAATTAATTTTAGGTATTTCTTCATGTCTATCAGCAGGAAATGGTTTAAGTGAGAAATGTTATAGAAATAAAACAATTGCTATTTTTTCATTGTGTTTTATGTATGTTCTTTTTTAAATTGTTTTCAGCCAGGAAATTATCTCTCCCATTTGTTGGGACACGAAGGTCCCGGAAGTCTCTTGTCCGCGTTGAAGAAGCGGGGTTGGTGTAATCAGTGAGTTGAATTTTATTTTACCTCATTAATTTTCCAGTGATAATGTTACTAACTGTCTAGCTGAGTGACCAACAACAATTTCAGTGCCTAGATTGTAAAAATATTTCATTAACAATATGCTGTGTGTTTTCAAAACATCAAAAATGCCATAAATATTATTTGCAAAAAAATTAGATTGTTTCAATTTATTGAAAGGTGGGACTAAACGCATTTTATTTTATTCATTTCCCAGATTGATGGGTGGATTGCAGAAAGGCGGAAGAGGTTTCGCATTCTTCGGTGTTCAGGTTGACTTAACTGAAGACGGAATCGAGCATGTTGATGACGTTATCAGACTAGCCTTCCAGGTAAATGGAAAATAATTTTACTAATTGCGTGATGACAGATAAAGGTTACGAAACCTTCTGTAATCATCAATGTTGTAATGTCCACAGACAGATTATGTGTTAATAATTTAAAGTTTTTTATTATTATTTACCTTCAGTTAACAAACGCATCAAAAAAAGGTCAAATTGCAATTTCTTCAGTTTTCAAGATGAATATTGAAAGTCAGTGTAATGCTCTTTTGTTTCCCCTGTCTTTAAAGTATTTTGATTAAATATTGAAAGTATCTATCATAGAAATATTTGTGTTGTCGGCTTAGTAAAATGCAAAATAAACAATATGATCAAATTGATCATAATATACATAGAATCTTTAGTCTGTACGCACATTAGAAATAAAAATCAGGAAACTTAGACCTCACCTTGTATCAATAATTAAATGAGAAGGAAGCAGCAAAAAAGCTAATGGGAAAAAGAGAATTTTGGAGGAACTGCTTGATTTGATAACTTAAAAAACTGTTAGAATGGTCTAAATATTTTTTTTTTCAGTACATCAATATGTTACGTAAATCGGGACCAGTGAAATCGATAAACGACGAGCAGGTGAAAATCTACGCCATGAATTTCCAATTCAAAGACAAAGAAGAGCCTAGGAACTTTGTATCGTATTACGTGCATGGTGTACAGGTACGAATGACATTCAATCAATTTTTTTTTAATTAGGTATTTGGTTGGTGGGATGTTCAAAATCTTCATTTACAGTGGAACCTCGATTATCCTGATTGGTCAAGATTAAAAAAAATATTACGAATTTGCTGATATGCACGTGGCGAATTGCGTCCACTATTTAACATTCCACATTTTGATCATAACTGATATCGAAGTAGATAATGATATATTGGAGACATTGCAGAAGCAATTAGACAAATTTTAATATGTGCTGAATACAATGATGAATATTTAGCTGAATGGTTAAATTGCGATGCAAACGATCCTGGATTCCAAATTTTGGATTATGAGGAATTAATTAAAGAAATATCTCCTTTAGAGAAACAAGGTAAAGAAGACGAAGAAGAGATTTGTGAGGGGGGAGATATTGGTCCTAAACATTTTGAGGCTTTTCAGTGTTTGAATGTCGCCATGAAGTGGTTTAAGAGTCAAGAATAATGCAATTCAAGACAACATGTATGTCTTAAAAGTATTTGCGATTTGACAGCATCGTAAAGAAAAGCTAGTTTAAGTAGACAGACATCGCTAATTGATTTTTGCAATAAAAATTAATTTGATATTAAGGTTATTAATTCAGCGAAATAAATAAAAATAATTCATTATGAATATAATTGTCTTTTCGTGTCAATTATGATTTTTTTCGATTATCCGGATTTGTCCTTTTCCGGACTATTTTCATCCCCAATTAGTCCGGATAATCAAGGTTCTACTGTATTTGTTTTGGATTTCCAGGAATACCCGATGGAAGATGTGCTAACCAATCATTATCTGATCACGGAATGGCGACCGGACTTAATTGAGGAATTATTAGACTTATTGAGGCCTGAACGAATGAGGATAGCTATTCTTGGCAAGAAGTTTGAACCTATCTGCACACAGGCCGAGAAATGGTACGGTACCAAATATCTTCTTGAGAAAATTCCTGAAGATGTGTTAAAGGTGGGTGAATATGTTTTTAAATATTTTTAATTTACGTCAAATCGTCATGCGTTTATTGATAATTAAAGTCGTTGTGTTAATTTGAGTATTTAATAATTTATGATATCAACTGAAGGTGCTCGATGGAATTTCAATATCAAAAAAAGGTATTAATTACAGGAAAACACAGACCGCCAGGCAAGCACTAAAACAAATTTAATAATATTGATCTAATAATAATATCTTTAGTATATGTAATTAATACCTTTATGATGCTAACTGTTTATTGTGCATCAGTTCTGTTGCATCCGTGTGATATAATGCCTGAAGATGCTGAAAGGCGAAACCCAGGTCGCTAGTGACAAAACCTGTGGAATTGTACAAAGTTGTAACAAATCAAATTATTTAATAATTATTTTTATTTATCATTGCAGGATTGGCAAAACTCTGGCTTCTGTGAGGATCTATTCTTGCCAGCACCGAATGACTTTGTGCCCGACTGTTTCGATCTGAAAGCTCCTGATGCGGATTCCAAAGAGTTTCCAACCATCATCAGAGACACGCCTTTCATAAGGGTGTGGTATAAACAAGACGATGAATTCTTGTTGCCAAAGTTGAACATGTTCGTTGAAATTGACAGGTATGTAATATTAAAAATTATTTTCATGCAAATTTGTTTGTAACGTTCAGTAATAGATTAATCTAAAGATGTTACTTATTCTTTTAGTCCGGTCACGTATGCCGACCCTCTGAGCTGTTCGTTGGCAACTTTACTGATGATGCTGTTCAGAGATGCCCTCAACGAGTACTCTTATTCTGCGGAACTTGCCGGAATCGATTGGAGTATTTCAAATACAAAATTAAGTCTTTCTGTAAGTCATTTTTATCTTAAGCTATTTTGTATGAATGCATAACTAGGTTAACTGTCATTTGGTAAATTGTGCAGGAGAAACATTTAAAGATTTAATTTTTCTACATTTCCCTATTAAGAATACTTTGGTTCAATAGTGAAAATTCCTGGAATATTAAAATTGCAATAAAACCCTTTCAAGAAGATATGGTTAATTGCCACCTAATCTTTAAATCTCTCTACGCTAACGTCACAGGGCGTGCGATGGCAAGGCGCGAGATTTCAATCATCGGTAATGCAGGCAATCTTTTTTATATAGGACTGATTTTGGTTTCAAAATATAGCCCAATTCGTCCTGCTACTGCCACCTCCATACACTTGTCAAAAGTATTAGGCTTAAATGTTTAAAACATCGATTTTTCGAACCCTTTAAATTTATCGCGATCTCCGCCAGAGTCACAAATCAGTTTTAAACTTCGTGCGGAACTTCGCACCAATCTCGTGGCTTTGTAATGTGACACTCCATGACACGTGACAATAATGGCGTTTGTTCATCTGAGTTTGATTAGTGGCTTCGATTTGTCATGGTAATGGCGATTACGAGTGAGTTATTTGTTAGGGATATATTTGTCAAAGTGATTGTGACAACATGGGACATTTCTTTGTGTTTTTTAATGTTTGAAACATTACATTCTTAATGCATCTGACTTCCATAACAGCCAACCCAACTATTTTGTATCACTCACTATAAAAGTTCTATATTCAAGTTTTGCTATATATTAATTTAGAGGCTATTTTGGGTAATAGTTGTATAATTAACACCCAAATTCTCTAAAGAAAGGACTCTATTTACGCACTGGTACGTATGAGGCACTGGACTGGTTAAGTCACTATCAATTCTATTCTAGGTTCGGTTGGGAGGATTCGACTCAAAGCAGCATGTTCTACTCGGCAAGATCATGGACAAGCTTGTCACTTTCAAAGTGGATCCTAAAAGATTTGATGTGATGAAGGAAATCAACATGAGGGAAATAAAAAATTTTGCTGCCGAGCAACCTTACCAACACGGCATGTATTATTTGGCCGTGCTGTTATCTGAGTGCTCGTGGGTGAAGGAAGAATTGTTGCAAGCGCTGAAAGGTATTATAATTTATTACATTTCAACGATATAAGAAAAAAAATAAAAAGATTTCTTTATTCCAAAGATATAATAATCTGTTGTTAGAATAGAAGGCAAGTGTGAGGGTTTGTTGTTTGAGAGCATTATCGACTTACAATAAATGTTTTTTTATTTATTTAATTATAATACCTTTCCATCAAGAAGTGGCAGTTAACATCTTAACTCTTTCTATGCTAATGTCACATGGGCTGCGAAAAGGTAGACTTTCAATCGTCGATAATGCAGGCAATCTTTTACATATAGGACTGATTTTGGTATCAAAATATACCTACTACTGCCACCTCCATACACTTGTCAAAAGTTTAAATGACATTATGCATGACGGTAATGGTGCTTGTTCATTTGAGTTTGATTGGTGGCTTCGATTCGTCACGGTAATGGCGATTGCGAGTGAGGTATTTGGTAGGGATATATTTGGTAAAGTGATTGTGACAACATAGGAAATTTCTTTGTGTTTTTTAATTCTATGAAACATTCCTAATGCAATTTTACCATTTTATACTGGAATTATTTTATGACCATAGGGATTTATTTATAAACGACATATCAAACCCAACAAATAGAGTATTTGTATGTGTGAATGCCTGGTGTAACGCAAAGTGTAATCCCATGCATGTCTGAGGCTCCATCCGACTCCAAGTTCGAGAATCCCGCACGGATGATTGACCACGGCTCAGCTGGGAATAAGCTAAACATTTTCATCTGAATAATTCCCGTTATGCTCATTGAAGTAATAGAGAAGTTTTAAAATTGATTTCTTCATTTACTTTATACCTGTTTGTAAATATATCTTATAATAATTTGGCGGTAAAAAATCACATCATTCAGATCAAAATGAAAAGAATCTATATTAATTGTTTTGTTTCCTCAGGAACTACTGCTGAGATGGTCCAAGATTACATTCCGCGTCTTTTATCGAGTGTGCACGTTGAGTGTCTCATACACGGAAACTGCACCAAAGATCGAGCCCTGGAGCTTTCTGAACTGATTTCGGATAAGTGAGCTAAATTTATCTTTTTTTTGAGTTAGTAGTCATTTGGCAGAACGCCATTATATGAAGAAAAAATTAAAATTTAATTCACAAATCATCTTCATACTGGAACACACAACATATCTTCGGATATGCTTCCGGTGTGTCAACATTGTTGTAATAAAGGCCTCAGGCTTAATGCTCTCAAACAATAAGAAATTAATACTTTCAATAAGGAAAAGATCTTTTTGACTGAATGAACATTAACTCATCACTGTTCAATTTCAATCCATTTATTTTAACATTTTATCAATCTTTTATCAAAATTATTTATTTGGGCTTATTTTTTTTTAATTGTATGTTAATGCTATGATACTAAAATAAGTGAGACAATATATTGTCCATCTCTTAAGCAGTGTTCCCAACCTTTTTATGACTGTGGCCAGTAAAAAAAGGAAAAATGTTTTTCAGACCATTAATACTGAAATAAAAACGGTTTTTGATGTTATATTTTTATATTGTGACAGATGGACATAACTGATACAATTAAAATTTAACAGAAACAATAGGTTTTAACTTATGCGAAACCTGCTGTTGCATCTTTGTAAATATATATTGAATATTGTGTTGGCGGCACTGTTGTCTGAGAGTTATTATTAAGTTACTTGGTGTTGTATCATCCTACCAATCATTATTATTTTACAATAATTAAAAGTAAACGTGTAGGTGAAAAAAATCCTATATGAAATGTTTGTATGGTGAATTTCTTGAATTTTGGTATTGTTTGCAGCACGGCGGAAAGTCTCTGCGGACCACTGGTTGGGGAACTCTCGTATATTAAGTTATAATCTATATTTAATTTAAAAATAATTCTGATGAAATCTAAAATAGATATCAAAAGCTATATATTAATTATCTTACAGATATTCCCCCCCTTTCCCATCTTTTTATCATAAAAGGTGCTACTGGATAACATACGATTCTTGTTAGAGCAACTTTTGTACTTTGGGAATCCAAAAATGCTTTTATTGATTTGAAAACCTTTTTTTTTTAATACTAGATTACCATTGAAGAATGCTGTCCCACTGCATCCGCAACAACTTTTATTGAAGAGAGAAATTCAACTCGAAAAAGGTTGGTTACGTATATTTTATATGATCTAAGAAGTAAATTAGGCAGACCAACTTCATTCATTCACAAACTAATCTGAGCGTATTTATTTATACATCATAAAGCGGCAAGATTTATATTTGAAAATAAACTTTCATAATCGTAACAAAAATGTTTGCTAACTTCAAAATTACTGAATTAATTTTTTGTGTTGGAATATACTTCACATGGCTCACTAAGGAATGGGTTAATATATTTTAAAATATAACCAGATGATATACAAGGTCTACTGGAAAGTTCTCTCCGTTTCTATGATACAATTTTCAACAAGCAAGGACATGTTCATTTGGCACATGCCCATAAAGCAAATCAACTGAAAACAAGTTCATTTACATTATTCTTAAGTGTGAAGTGGTAGTGTACCCATGTCTACTGACAAAGTTTATTTATGTCATTGTATTCCAAACGAATTTCAGCAAGAAAGAAATGCTACAGAAGCATGCAGAAATTTATTGAAAGTGTTTGGTGAAGGTACAGGACATGCAGAAGATGATTCGAAAAATTTGAATCAGGTGATTTCGACATTTCCGATAAGCCACATTCTGGGCATCTTTGATCGACGACAATATTGTTAAGACCATGTTAGAAAATTTTATATTCATTGAGATATTCACAATTCGGGAATTATTTTCATCTATCAAATAAAGTATAGAGTAAGATCTTTTTCCGACATCGGAAATCGCAGAAGGAATTAATTCATCTCAGCAAACTATTTCGGATTATATTTGGAAGATAAAAGAATAAACATGTAGAACTTTCAGTAGACCTATTATAATGTCTACAAATTTCTTTGTTTAGCTTTCATGTTATTTTGATTTTTTCAGGAAGTCACTACCGGTATGAAGTCAATCACACAGTTCACAGCAGTTCTTGTATACTTGTTTATTATCAATGCGGAATGCAGTCCACTCAATCGAATGTGTTATTGGAGTTGTTGCTTCAGATTCTCTCCGAACCTTGCTTTGATATTCTTAGAACTAAGGTATGTATTTAAAAAAGATTTTTTTAAGATGTTAACTGTCACTTCTATGGCATGATATTTTAAATAATAAGGTTCAGAAGAAATTTTTGAGACTTCTTTACTCTGTATGGATACTATACGTGGCTTAATCCAGCTGACTTTCTTTTATGTATAATCACTTTTAATAGTTTAAAAACTCGAAGAGAAATGTATTTAGCCACATATTTCTTTCGACTCATTGGAGACCAAAATGAGAATTCTGCCATCCTTAACACTCAAGCAACCGGTCCCGCGTTTGCACAGAAATTGTCGCAATCGGTTAACGACCGGTCCCGCGTTCGCGCGGATTTCGTCTGCTGGTCGAATACATGACACATGTGGATATATTTTTTTTAATATACGACTTACAACTGTTTTGTTTATTGTTCTACGTGTCTTTCATTCTATTTCTCCGAAATTTATAGCTCCATATCGTCCTTGAAGTAAACAATATTTGCCAGTTTCAAAAGTTTCCTATAATTACTCTTGGACTGTAACGAATCAAGTTTTTTTGTTTATCACAGCTCAGTAATAAACTTTCATTGTTTACTAATCATACAAAAAAGCATTATTGATAAAATTTAAGTGATTATAATTAGTAATAGAATATTATTACTCATGATTAGGCATTAGTAATAATATTCTATTACTACTGATTTATTATTATTATTAGGCAGTCAGAACATTTACATGTTTATAAAAATGAATAATAAATGTTTCAACATGTCTTTTTAGTAACCAAAATATTTCATATCGCATTGTGCCTCCTGGTATAGACCCCAATTCTCGGAAGTGTAACAACTCTCGATAAATATTTTTTGTCAATGACTGTTTCGTATTTTATTATTTGAATATATTATCATTGAATAAGACGTAATCCCTAAAAATATCTTCACAAATCATGATAGTAAAGGTACAGGGACCTATAGTATATGATTGATTATCAACATATCGATAGCCAATAACCATTCTGTTTTGAGTGACTTATGTTGAATGGTTTTTAGTTAGTCAACCCGACAGAGACCATTTTTGACCAGCAATAAAACTCTTGAGTTATTAGACAGAATGGTTTCATTCATTACGTAAAAAAAGATGTGAAACATGTTTCTCGAATATTTACAACTTGAGATCCAGTGATTGTGAAACTGTAGGAATATCGAGTATATATTGTTATTTATTATATAATTAAAACTAAACTATATCATGAACCCGCAATATCTTAAATATTTCAAATTAAAAATATGTTTAGTGCCATTTACCTAATTGACAAAATTAAAAAACATGTTTATATTCGGCTTAGAAATATGCTGAAATTATGATATAATCAGGTCATTTTTTTTATTTAGTCGATGATGACCAAATATCACACACAATTTGTTTGAAAATTTCAAAAATTATATTGTTTGGCTCTCAAGTTGTGCCGAAAAACGCCCGCTTTCGGCTAGAGTCTATTTTTCGAGACTCCCGACAACCGAGTGATATGAGAATATAACAGAAACAAATAAACATATCCACAGTTTGAGAAACTCCACATATAATAAACACACAACAATATGTAACATGGTGTAGGATTTCTAAAGAATTTGACATTCCTTTGTGGGTTTATATGAGTGTTAAAAGATTTTATTTTTTGATTTTTATGAAAAAAATATAATTGAATCATGGATTTGTAGTTTGATAATTTTATATTTAAGCCAATTGTTTTTAAATTACATATATTGTACTATACTCTACACAATACTTCTTATTTTATTAAATTCACTCAACTGAGTAAAAAGTTATAAGCATAATTCCTAATGTCGCGAAAAATAGCAATGTATCGAAAAATGTGCGGTGATAGGCGTTTTTTCTGCGCAAAATGTGCGGTTGCTTGAGTGTTAATAATATCAAATTGTATGTTCGGAATGAATTTTCAAGAAATTGTGGACATGAATTGTTTGTTCTTGCAAAGTTTAGAACCAGTCTTGCCAATGGTAAGAGCATTAACAATGTTTGACAGTATTGCTTCGGAGGTCGACATATCCCATGTGCACGAGAGTGATTTCAGGCGAATACTATTTTTAATGTGTCAAAGTAGATTTTTCGTGCATTCAGCTTGCTTGGTTGACTTTCTTGCTATCCTTATTTTTTGTTTTCTTGCTAATTTCCGACATTAAATGTTTAAATATTTGACATCGCAAAAGTGATGAATTTGCGATATGTAATTTTTGTAACATGTATATATAAATAAATAAAAACATTGATAATGCTTGCTGTGAGCGAAACCGGTCCTGATCATAACATATATTGTGGAAATAAGTACTGATTTGTAAATTAGGTTGTAATTATTTTTACCAACCAATCGTCAATAAACTGTAATTGTCAATAACAGGAACAACTCGGTTACATGGTGTTCAGCGGACTGAGGAAAGGAAACGGCACACACGGCCTTCGAATAATAGTTCAATCAGATAAACACCCGAGCTATGTGGAAACGAGGGTAGAAGCGTTCCTCTATCACATGAAGGTAAAAAAAATCACATTCGATTAACATCTAACTTTTACTGTTCGCTATACAATCTCATTTCCATTACACTAGTGGCTTCCAACTCAGATCACGTTCCCACATGGGTCGTCACTAACCATCAGGTTTCGCCTTTCAGCATTTTGTATTGTTTAAACAGTGTATTATTTAACTATAGTTTATGAGCTGATCATATATATCAGCTGAAGGTTTTTCAATTTCAAGGAATTTCAATTGTTGCAACTTTTTACGATTCCACATGTTTTTTCACAACCCGAGTTTTGCCTTTCGGCATGTTTGGGCATTCTATCACATGGATGCAACAGAACTGACACACAATAAGTAGTTAGCATAGTTTATATACCAAAGGAGTTGATTAAAGGAAAAACACAGACCCAAGGCAAGAACTAAAAAGGACAACCAAAATAACCCACCGCACTTACCTGCCTTGTTAGCAGGAGCAATCGGTGGAACTATTTATTTCTTGTTTTATGTACAATGTTCAAAACACTCTTTTAGTATAAGTTTCAAAACCCGCCACAGGACAAAACGGTATATAACATTGTTTGCAAAAATACTTTGTCTCCTTTTTTATATTCTTGTTCTTTTTATTGTTTATGTGCAAACATGGCATCTCTTTTTTACATTTTTTCAAGTGGTTTGTTTAGTGGTGCATCTATCAATCGAGCGATTTTTACGATAATAAAGTTCCAGCTATAGTGACATTTTTAACTCAATTTAACAAATAAAACAAAAGCGGTTCAACATATAGATATTTATTCTAACAATTACGTTGCCTTCAAAATGATTTTTATATGTTTCTTGTTGTTTTGATGGTAACGGGACCAACTGTCCACCTCACAGTCCGAAAGAGTCCCTCACGAGGCGGCAGGAGATTTCCTTCGCCCCGTGGAGGCTGCCCCGTCCAACCGACTACAACTAAGTGAGTTCGGCGGGACTGTGGAGGAACCGATTGTTCCCAAAGCAGACCCGGCCAGGATACTGAAGATGAGCGCCATCGATCGATGTGGCACATCGGAATAGGCCAGCCTCCGTTATTGTGATACACAGGAAAAGTATGCGGTGACGCCGATGTTTACCGAGGTTCACTAGAGGTGAACGATGAGCTCTGTCAATATGACCAAGAGCTCTAACACTGAGAGGACACCTTGCATGATGGCCTGCAATTTGTTATTGACTGAGCGGCCAAAAGGACAGTTTCTCCTACACCGACAGAGCCGTTTCAGACGATCCAGGGACAGCTTGGAGGTGACTCTTCCCACCAGCTAATTTTGGAAGAGATCGATTACTGGTGTCCCAGTGGGAATTTCCACTCAGGAATTTCTGTTCTGCGAGATATATCAACAAAGAAGGAGGCACACGGTCACTAGACCTCCATATAATAACGCAGGAGATACAAACATCGTCGACAAATACAACATCTGACTAACCCAAGGATTTACAACGACAGGACTGACTGTCTATCTCACAGAACACATGTTCCCGAGTGGCACATTCTCCGTACAGTAACGGCGCTGATCTTCAACCAATGTGACACACCAGAAATTGACCTCTTCGCATCAAAAGAGTCGCGAGTAGTTCCCAGGTATGTATCTCACGACTACTCCGATATCATGAGTGTATTCAGCCGCTTGAGGGACTATGTATGAACTGTCGTGGGTCTTTCCCCCTCTGAACATGATTCCGCAAGTATTGGCCCACCTGAACACAGCAAGAGGTGAGAACACAACCCGCCACACACGATAATTAACCAATGTGGCATTGATGCTAGTAGACATATCAAACCGGCAGACCACCTCCAAGGACACGAGATCTGTCGCTCCATCTGTGGAGTATTTCAGATGGAAGAGTCTGACACACGAGTAGAGTCCCAAAGAAAAAGTGTTGCTATCATCAGGATGGTGTCAGTCCACACTGAACACGTGTACCAATTGGCGTGGGCTAGATGGACCACTTGGTGCAATCTTAGATTAGCAGTCACAAATCAGCCCCATCTGGAACAAGTTACCATATATTAAACTAACTAGATACCTAAGCTCACCTCACCTCACCTCCAAAGCGGCTTGGTGTACTCCACAAGTCAGCCAAGATCCATTCGAGATGATGCGTCCCTGTTTTCACGCCGAGGTATTGGCAACACTTTCTTCTGCACCTCTCCCACTCCCTGCCCATTCCGCGCCATCCGGGTGACTCTGTTATGTTGTCATTATTACTCAAGTGCACCAGGTAAGGGTTACCTGGATCTTGGACGTTGCTTCCAGAAGGCACAAAATAGGAGTATGCACAGCACAGATGGCTGCTTGGCTGTGTGTGTGATCGTATCAGTCAGCATGTAATTCGGAGTAGTGTAATTGGGGGTTCCACTGTACTCTTATTACTTGAATTATATCCAATTGTTTTCTTTTTTCGGTCATTAATAGTTACTTACCACCCTGCAAAAAAAATACCTGAATGAAAATCATTTTGCGTTGTTTAATTGTTATGAATCAATTTTATCTGCAGGAATACATTGAAAAATTATCAGACGAAGAGTTCGAGAGGCACAGATCGGCACTTGCGGCCCGGCGTTTGAAGAAACCGAAGATGATGCTCGGAAGATCAGCCATCTTTTGGTCAGAGATCGTATCCCAGTGCTACCATTTCGACAGGACCAAAGTTGAAGTTCAAGCATTGATGCAAGTCACAAGAGAACAATTGCTGGAATTTTACGAGGTACAAAATTTTATACATGCTCTTCGAATGATAAAAATAAAACACTGCCTTAACCTTCTGATTGTGAATGAGTGTTAACAGTGTCGAAAATTTTATGAATAGCCTTTTTTCTGAAAATAATATCCATAAATAAGTTTGCATAATAGGTAACATTAGTGAAATCACTTTTAAATATTTTATGTTGCAATATCCTGGAGAGAACGTGTATGTTCATTATGCATATTATTCTGTTTTTCCCTTTGTGATGTTGATGGTATCTCTTTTACAGAATATCATATTCATCGCATCAGAGGATCGACAAAAACTTGGCATCCATGTAATTTCCACCGCTGAGGGAGGCGCCGGCCATCCGGATGCTGTTGCATCCAAAAACCCCTTGAACGAGACCAAGGAAGGGCTTTTATCTGTTCCTGAAGATCCGTCAAAGGTATTTATTTCACATGCATATGACATTGACATCGACAGACCCCAAGGCAAGAGCTAAATGGCAGCTAAAACAAATTTAATAATATTAATAACTGTTTATTGTATGTCCTCAGTTTTATCATCTGTGGAAAAAGTAATTTTATTTTATTCAATCATATTTTTTATTTTTTCAGGCTGTGAAAATTGAGGACGTCCTCACATTCAAGAGCGGCCGTTCTCTGTGTCCTCAAGGTGCTCAATATACGAACATACCTAGAAAAGGCACGCATTGTAAACTATAAGAAGCCCAATAATTTGACTTTAGGCAATTAATTAGGTAGATCAAAAGATACAAACACATCCAGTATTTTGTTGTACTTTGGCGGCAGGCGTCTGAAAAAATGTGCATCAAATAAATAAACGGATTCGCCTGTAAAATATATTCTCAAAGTTGTTTTTGTTTTATGTTATTCTTTTATTGTTTGTTCAAAAATTATAGTTTATTTTGCATTTCAAAAGGGATAAAAAAAAATACTGTTATGGAATGGTTTGTGGCCGCTATTTTATTTGAATTTCATTGTTTGAGTTAAATAAATAATTTATGTAAATTTGTATAATTTGAGGTATATTTTAATAATAAATAACAACTTTTTTTAAATTTGTTTTTTTTATTATCATATTAACCCTTTCCACTCGTATGTCCCCTCTGGGGAACCAAACAAGAAAATATTTAAAAAAAATATTTTCTATGTACCACATTTTATTGATTTTTATTGCTGTTTATCATATTATATGTATCGTGCAGATAATATTTTCTCTATCATATGATTAAAATTCATATGATAGAGAAAATCGCAATCTTCTTGCATCGACATAAAAAAATCGCTAGAATTTTTATCATTTTCAGCAGAAAATTTCTCTTTTTTTATTAAAAATCATCTAAATATAATTTAAAACATAACTATGTTAACGGTGATAACACACTAATAAATAATTTTTCAAAAACTCTTTATCTATAATGTTTTTAAAGCTTTTAAAAATATCATGTTTAAAATTCATATACTCGGATTAAAACTTTCGTAAAATAGAAATTGAAATTTTTTTTACGATTGTATTTTTATAAAAATACTAAAAAACAGTCTTATGCATGCTGTGCAAGTTTTTTGTTGAACAAAAATCCGTTGAAAATATGATTTATTTTCATTTTAAGTTTTGATTATGAATCCTGGAAAATGCGTGAAATTAAGTTAGAGTTGAGGCTACCCTCACTCAAAAAAAATTACGAGTGCAAAGGGTTAAAATTTCATCGGATAACTTTTAATCCTTTGGCAGCCAGAAAAAAAATACATCAGCTTCTAGCTATAATCTGCAACAAAAAAAGTGAATAAATCGCAAAACATCGGTGTAGAAATCCTTTACAGTTATGGTAAAATGTTTGTAAGCCTTTCTCATAGATATGAGTGTGTCCTGCGAAAGAATCATGTTAATAGAAGGAATATTTTTAGAGGAAAATATGTTTAAAGTTATTGACGAGATATCTCAGGCAGCCATCCGGTTAAAGTGTTAATTGTCAATTGTTGGTGGAAAGGCATGATATTTTAATTAATAGAAACACTTACCACTTACCAATACTCTTATTGTGTTTTCAATTTGTCCAAATCCGAAATTAGTGAGACTTCTTCTTTTTCCAAGCCGCGCGCGTCTTAATCCTATACTTTCTACTGCCCGCTTTCCATGTCCATGCCCACGCCGCGTGATCCGGTTGAAATTTTGAGTAGCTCACTAACACTCACGTACACCAGATAGTGAATGTTTGTTATCACCTGGTGTCACCTGGGAACATTGTCATCAATGTGAAATCTCAACCAGTCTTCAGTCGATGGTCAAGACAAGTTCTTGCAGCCATCCAGATTGGTTGGAACAGTTCAGTAATGTGACCTTCTGAAAGGATCTGTCCACTTTTACCTGACATTACCTCTGGTCTATAATATCTTAAAGTAAAATAAGAAAGGTTGATTCATTGTGTCGGCTACCTCTCTAGAATCTCCATTATTCGGATTAGTCAAAACAAAAATAAAAAATATTACGAGTTTGCTGATATGCATGTTGCGAATTGTGTCCACTATTTACAAACGTGATGGAATGCAATCTTAACGTTTTGATTGTTGCATTTGTTTTTTATGCAGTTGTTCCTACAAGACCCGTGTAAAATTTGATAAAATTGATCACAATTTAAATATTTATTCAAATGATCCTGGATTATAAATTTTGAATGATGAGGAAATAATTAAAGAAATATCTGCCTCAGATGAACAAGAATCAATTGGCAGTCAGTGTATCGGGTATACATTTCATGTCTCCATTCCAAATTGCTGATGACTAGCTTGATCTGTCTCAGAACTGGACACAAGCCATAATGTTAAATGGTCTGTTCATCTTTAAGCTGTACATTGGTCAGCGGAGTGCTTTCTCTCAGATTACAGACCACTTTCTGACATTGTGACTACCTGTTTCATCCGAGAGTTAACGCTAAAATTTTCTCTGTCCACTTATTTACAAAAGATTACTATTTATATATACTGATTTGTATACCAGAATCATGGGGTATGCTTAAATCTCCTTATAGTAGACGTGAGGTCGGTATCTGGTATCTTGTTCCCAATGGGGCTGATTTGCAATCACTGATCGAAATTTCCCTTGTCGATTGGAATATGCTAATCCATCCTGAAGATAGAGATGAGTTTGGTATCTGGCAACTTGTCCAGGTTGGGGCTGATCTGTAACCATTGGTCAAAGATTGCACCAGGTAGACCACCTAACCCAGGGATTCCCAACCTTTTTGTACTAGAGCGCATTCTAAAATATCGGTAGGGTGGCGGGCACCACCTATTCTTTTCTATGGATATTTATAATTAGACGTGAGTAATAAATAAAAAAAGAAGATTTCTATGTTTATTGTCACTATATAATAAACCTATTACTCAAAAAAAATTAGGGTCAAAAAGTCAGGGATGGGGAATCCCTGACCTACACCATACAAATTGGTATATGTTCAATGCGGATTGACACTATCCCAATGATAAAACCAGTCTTTCTTCTAGACTCCACTCGCATATCAGACTCTCCCACCCAAAATCTTCCACCGTTTGCGACAGATCTTGTGTCCATGAAGGTGGTCGCCCAGTTGATATTCCCACTAGTACTGATGCTAGGTTAGCTATCATGTGATAAGCCTATTGTTCTTCTCTGAAGGTCTTTTTTCCATAGGGGTCTCGTCCAATCTGGTACGACGAGGAGATTTGTCCCTCTCTCTGTGTTCAGATGGCCAGCACTTGGGAATTCATTTTCAGCAAAACATGCTAGAGTTGTAGCCTCACCACCAGCTGAATGCATCATGATGCAAAGCACAATAGTTGACGTAGTCAGGTCAAGAGGCCGATTTCTGGTGCACCCCATTGGCTGAAGAACTTCGCTATTGCTGTACTGAGGAAGTGCCACTTGGGAACATGTGTTCCGCGAGATAGAAGGTCTATATCGGTTTATGATCGGTCTTACGGTATTTTTTTGATAGTATAGGAAGTCATATATATGACTGTACAAAAGGCGAAAATACTTATTTTTATGCTATTGAGAATCTTTTTCAAGGTCATTCTCATCCCTTCTTTTTCTCGCCCTTCCTTTACGCAGCAAAAATTACTCAAAACACTTACCTGTGTCTGCACCTTGTTTGTCAAAGGATTCTGGAATTCATAGCTGCTGAGGTTCTAGGGGTGGTTTTAGCATGATAGTATACGCACTTCCCCAACTTTATAAAGACACCGGTACCCTTTCTGTCTGCCACACTTCCAACAAAGTACTGAGGACAGCCCTTCCTGAAACACTTGCATATTCACTGGATGTTGACATATTCCATGTTGACGAAAATGAGTTCAGGCAAATACTATTTTTTAATGTGTTGAAGTAAATGTTTCATGAGCTTACTTGGTTGACTTTTTTGCATTCCTTGTTGATTGTTTTGCTATGTATTTGTTAAATTTCCAACACAATATGTTCAAATATGTTAACATTGCAAAAGCAATGAATTTATAATTTGTAAATTTTGTAATGTATAAAAATAAAATAAATCATGGAGCGGCGCCTTCTTAGATGGTTCATTTCTATAAGCGTGCCTTCATTTTCACCTCTTTGTAGAAGGTCGAACACCGTTGGCTGCCATTAGCACGGACGTCGAAATCCGCTCTCTCGAAAGGTCGACCCGCCAGACCAAGAGGGTCCAGGTTTCGCCGGGAGCTTCTTATACTCACGTGTCTTGCAGTTCACATTTTGGCGCGCGCTTTTAACTGCGTCCTTCATTTAGGAGTTGAGTGGACACCGGCTTTGACTTATATTCTCGCGAAATTCAACGCGACTTCCAGCTCATTCAGCAGGGCCAACAGATGGGTCCCACAGATCAGAGTGACCGAGTCTGCCTTAGAAACAATCGGTGTCTTTATAGTCCTGTCAAAATCCTTCAGTTGTAGTCGGGTGGTCGGAACAGCCTCTGCGGGAGGACGAAAGAATCCTTCACAATTGATAATCCCGATCGGTCTTCGTTTCGACGTCCCCGACATCGAAACGTCAACCGTCACCAACGATTTTCTGTCACACATGTTTATTAGTAACAATAATTCTGTTAATAACTGTGTTATACGTATAAAGGTTAATAACTTCACTGTGTTATAAAATTTGCGCTAGTTGTTAAGAGTACGTTTCTAGTTTTCTAACTTGTTTTTATGATCACACATGATTTAGATATAATTTCGAATCTATTTGTGTTACTACAAGAATCCAGTATACAATTGTTAAGATATTTTCACAAAATATAAACAACACGCATCGATGTTTACGGATCGTTTCCGACGATCAATCCAGACTGAAGTTAGTAACTGTATGAGCCGCGCGAAATGTCACTCGAATGACCCACCGTGGGTAGGAACATGGAGAGGGGGCAGTAGAAAGTGTTGCCAACGTAGGATTTAGATTCGTAGTTTAAAAAAATAAGAAGTGCCATTAATTTTCGATCTTGGATATTACTGTGGACACACAATATATTATAAACATTAGTTGAGGGCATAAATGGCAAAATTACGGTTGAATGTCTGATTCAGGAGATACAGCTGGCCCCTACTTCATCATACTGACAACACTGTAAATGTGAAACAATCTGATAAAAATAAAACTCTTTGTTATATTTCGAGTATTGGTTTATTCCTCAATAATAAATACAATATTATATAAAGCTCATGACATGCTTAGTGAGTGTAAATGACTGCCCTTTTGACGGAATGACGAAAATAATAATTCTCTTCCTTACTTAATCATAGAAAAAGTTTCAATACACCGGTCTCATAAATTACTCCATTTAAATTCATTACAAACAATAAACAGATAACATTCCATAATGTTCACTATTTATACCAATAAAAAAACTATATTTAGTTGATAACACATCCAAAAGTTCAGATTTATTTTATATTAGTTTTGATAGATGTTGTTGTACTCAATAACAATCTTATCTTAAAACAATCAAGTAAATGATTTATAAGCAATTGAGACTTGGTTGTTTCTCTTTCATCTGTCAAAAATAACAAACATAAATCTGAAAGAGTATTTATTACACATACAAGAAAGTATTTTCTTTTTTTTAGAATCATTCCATTTCTCAGAGTAAAACATATTATAAAGTATCGGTAACGTATTGTACAAATATCTTCTTCTTCATGGGATGGTTAAGCGACACCTTATCTTTAACTTTCACTTTTACTAAGCTACAATATTATCGATAACTGTTTCTAAGACATGTTGCAAATTAACTTATAGATTTACAGAAGTTTTTAATATTAATTTTTCAAATGTATTTGACAAATACACACTGAATAATATCAATATATAGGAACGAAATTTTGAATAATTGGCTATTTTATCATAGCCAATGCATTTTTTTTTTGTAAATTAGCGCCCAAATTAAAAATCATACCAATCCAAAACATTGATGAGTAAAAATCTTCAAACAGTATACTATGTTTTTGTAACATTATTTGTTATAAGTTTAATGTAACACTTAATAATTTTCTTTTGACATAAGATTTTAGAGTCAATTTACGTTATTTGAGTAATAATTTAAAAACTTCTTTGTGTTCCAAAGTAGTTTTAAGTTATTTTATTTATGCATCAGTAAAATTATGTAACTAATAAAAACGTTAACACAGCAAAGAATATTTATTTCATATTGACTATATTGCCAAATCTATCTTTCAATGAGAATTTTATTACAACGTTACAGAAATGTGTATAAAACATTTCATAGAATCGAATACTGAGTATCAAAAAATAGTTTGGACGAAGAAAATTTTGTGTTAGTATTTATAAATAAAATATTAGTTAAGAATCTAATTTGATTCTAGACGGAGCAGTGTTAAGCTTAATATAAAATATATTGGTTCAATTTTTAAAAGGAAAACGAAGCTATGATAAAAAATATATGTTTTTGTTAGTTATTTTGAAAGCTAATCCCAAAAAATGGTTATTTGTTTGCTAACCTGTTCACTGCTGACTCAAAATACAGCCTCTGAATATTTCAAAAACTAATTCAGAAATGTCAGTGATAAACTAATTTATGGAGATTGTCAGGACAAATCAGGCTTCAATTTTACATAAATATAAGATCATGAAGCAGAATTTTTAGCTCTGTAAGTAATCTCATATATTTTTGTATTGACTATCGATACACTGCCATTTATCATCTAAACCATGGTTTCTCAACCTTTTACATCCGCGAACCGCCAAAAACTCCAAAAATGTTTAACGGACCATCAACATTGGAATAAAATAATAAATATTTATTATTTGAATTTTTATTCCAAACAATTAATTTTGCCACACTGTATGCTGATATAACCATATTTAAGAATTATATATTAAAAAGACAGTAACAAAAAAGTATTATTTAAAAATCCATAAAATACAACATACAATTCAATTGTTTATCAAAATAATATCACATCATGGACAACCCAAAAATCTCCGCGGACCATCAGTTGGGAAACCAGGATCTAAACAGTTGAGACAAGAGCAGTCAATGGGCTAACAAAAAAAGAGATAAACTGAGCAGAATAACTTATGTGTATTCTGTCAAATGAATTTAAGGTTCATTATGAACTTTTGCCTTAAAACATACCTTTATTAAAAAAAACGAATATATTGTGGGCTAATATCTTATAACTTCACGCTGATAGTGTTTTTTTAATGATATTAACTGTCAAAACACTGCCAGTATAGTACAAGACGATAATATCAAAATTAAGTAGGGAGACACACATACATTATGATGCTTCAATTGAATAATTGAAATGCAATTTGCTAATAACAATATTATAAAAAAAATTGCCCAAAAATTAAATTAACTTCCTATTTTTATAGGCATTATAATAAAAAGCATACTCGATCATTTAGTTATATGTAATCGAAAATAATGGAATGTGTGCACCCTGTGTGGAAATATTCTCTTTATTACTTTTACCAATCAGCTATTAATGCGTGTTATATCATAATAGTTGTTCCAAGAATAGATCCCTTTGATCAAATATTTACTTAAAATAATTCCAAATAACATTATCGAAATGTAGATGGCATTACTTTCCCAATTCTATAAAAAATGGCATGGCATATTTTACTTTGCAATTGTATTAATTAATTAATTAATTTAAGCTTACTCTGGCATTAATTTGCGATTATGTTAAATCTTAGAGCGCAATTCATTGAAAATAGTCATTTAAAATACACAACTACGCTTTAGTTTTATTTTTGATCTGGATGGTATATGGCGGGACATAATTTAATGACGTAGTTATCGTGACAAATGCTGAGTGTATAAGCAATAATGAAATAAAATGTACGACAATTATCTCGCTGACGCGTTAATTTACGAATATTCATTACTGCCATCTCTGAATCAAGGTACTTAAGGAATTTCATTTCTAAGGCAACACCACGCATGAATGATTGATTACTATTTTATTTTAATTTATGCCTCGGGTGGGATAGTATTTTATTTATATTTAACTTTAACAATATCTTGTGGTATAATAATATTATGATATAGCCATTTCAATTTAATTAATTACCTACTCACGGTTTGTTTATATTTTTAAGTCATTACAAATTTAATTCCAATAACAGCCATTTATAATTAGTATCTTAAAAACACAATTTTTACGCTTCGCTATCTAAATTTAATATGAAAAGTGTAAAATGACGAATAGTATGTTTAGTGGCGAATGGATATTGAAATATTTACGCTAATAAAAAAATATGAAACCTTGCTAAGCACATTGTTTTTTTTTATTTAAGATATCTACGCATAAGGCTCTGACATTTTATTTTTGTTTATTAATAATTTATCGTTAATGGTTTTTATTCTTATTTTAATTAACAAACAAAAACATTTTAAAACACATAACTATTGGTAATAGTTGGAACTCAATAACAATAAAAGTCATTTTCTGACTTGGCAATATTACTCATATTACAAAAGATGCCATATATAATAAACACTAAAAAGTGTACATAATTGCAATTAATATTTAAAATTTAAATAAAACTATTTATAATTCATGAAATAGTTTGAAAATTTTAATTGTTTATTTTTTACAATTTTGTCAATGAATTCATCAGTAAATATGTGGATATCTACTCGTAACATATAGTAACATAAAATTAATATCTTTTGTATTCCACTGGTTAAACAACAAAGTTAACACAACTGGTGGAATACAAAAGTTATCAAAATGTTATCTGCGTTTTATTTGACAGTAAAAAGCAACGAACCATTGAAGGGAGGTTCGTTTTAAATATTGGAAATTATTTTAGGAACAATCGAAAGAAAGAAGGTCAAGCGTACAAACACAGTTTAAATAAATTTTGCTTAATGTCTAACAATTTGAATTATTTTAAATGTGTTAATAGTTTCTATTTTAAAAACAATAATATTCGTAATATAGGTACGACAAATTGTGCGTTGTCAGAGTATGGAATGCATTTTGTGTGTGATGTAATGTATATACTATACACTCGAATGGATTTAATAGATATTCTATTATAAAACATTGAATAAGATAAAATATGTAATAAACATTGATATAAAACCGATAGGAACTCTTTTAAAACATGGAAATGAGTATTTGTATACAAATTTTCAACAGAAATTAATATATTAAAAAATAACACGATATCATGGATTGTTACAGCAGTGCACGGAATTTTTAAGGGTTTACGTAAGTATTTGTAGAAGAACGCGTTTCATGAATGAATAAATTATGAAAATTGTTTTTACTGTGTATATAACTATTTTGAATTTATCATGGTTTGCTTAGAACCATATTTGTTTTAATGTTACCATCTTTAATTTTATCTAAAATGGTATATGAGCAGGTTAGCGGGAAGCATTCAAGAATTTAAGTAAATTAAAATATGATATACGGGTTAAAGGTTTTCGCTAATAATATTGACACGATAGTTATCACAAGCTTGACATTTAACTAAAAGCTTACAGACTTTTTCTCTAAGACTCAAAAATATTTCCCATGAGTATTTGAGAAGCCTAGGTAGGATATAGACTTAATGATCTTTTCAAAAACAAATAAAGTGTGTCTGATAAATATATAACTATTAATATACTCAGAATTGTATAACAATATCCTTCGGATAAGCAATGTAATTTTTGTATTTCTCTGTTCATCTTTATTGTATTGGTGGTGTTTAATTCAAATGCCGCTTACATGGTAAGGCATAATCATCGATAATAAACCTCAATATAAAATATCGTCACATTTACTCCGATACATAAGAGTGGACAATTTTATTCACATGTAAAAATATTCCAAGAATTATCAAGGTAAAACTGTTGATTATCAACTTTACTGAATTTTAACTGTCTATTATCATCTGTAGTTAAATAAAGCACCAACACATTAAAGGATTATGAAGAGAGAAATAAAAACTTACACATACACACTCTTTTAGTATCAATAAACAGGGGAATAGGACTAAAAATCATTGCATTTAATTCATTTACCATATATGTTAATTTATCCAAAAGTCATTGTTTGTTTTAATTTGAATGTATTAACACTGCTGATATTTAAATGACATCTTTTGAATTCGAAATTTGTTATAGATGGATAAAATAAAGTGACCAGGCCTAAGCTCCTCATTTTGAATACATCAATCTTCGTCGTAAGCACGCTTCATTACCCCAATATAAAATATCATATGGTCTACGTGTACCGATACGATCTTAACGTGAAATAATATTAAAACCTTTATTTTATCATTTCTTTTCATACGTCGTCACTATTACTTATAGAACCAATCCGATTTAAGCCACTTATTTTCTATACACCATTAGTACATTAAACGTACTAATAGAATAACATACAAGAAAGCTTTTTGGTCAAAATCTCAACCGCAAGATTCTCAGGAATGCAGGTTTCACAGTTATGATGTTAATTGGACATAAGCCGGTGAAATATTCAACTCAGCGAAGAACATGCTTTTATCAAATCTGTGGTAAATAGGTGAGTGACACAGATTTTTTATTCACTTACTGTTTTGACTGGCAAGTTACCACCGGTTTATTTGCTCTTTTAAATTATTTTCAGTTGTTTAGATGCATTTTAGTTATGTGATTGTCAATATCTTTGATGTAAGATGTTGCAATCGAATGCAAAACTTTCAATTATCTGTGAAATAAGCATTATAAAAGTGATAAATGAAGCAAAATATATTATACCAATAAGAAATATTAACCCTTTTCTTGCTGAGACATGTAAAGGATATTTTGACATCAAATACTTAAAAACATTGTTGAATAGTGTCGGTTTTAACCGGATGGCTGCATGAGACATCTCGTCAATATCTTTAAGCGTACTTTCCTCCAAAAATATTCCTTCTATTAAAATGATTCTTTGACAGGACATACACTGATTTCTATAAGAAAATTTTAAAAACATTTTACCATAACTGTAAAGGATTTGTACATTGATTTTTCGCGATTTCTTCGAGTGTTTGAACTGTCACTTGACAGTTCAATTTTCATCAATCAATTTAATCAATTTTATTCAAAAATCTTCAAGAAAACCTGCTTTTTTATGATATATCGATAAACAATTGGTGAGTTTATTAATTATTTCTGTACATGAAATCAAAAAAAATCTGAAATTCACTTTTTTTTGTTACAAATTATAGTTGGCGTGCTGGGTACAGACGTATATTTTTTCTGACAGCCAAAGGATTAAATAAACCTCAGGTGATTATCAGTTTCAAAACACACAAAAGTTTTGAGTGTTAATTATCGATACACCGTAATCAGCTGTCTCAACAAGTGAAATGTTAGCAGTCAGTGGGTATATATCGCTTATTTATATGTCAAATATTGAATTGTTTGCAAAACATTTTATTATAATTTGCATCGGGAGTCAAATATAACATAATATACAGTTCAATTATCACTTTTATGGGCAAATACCTGCGGCACTTTATGTAACATAACTTACTTATCCTTACTCCATTTCATCAACACTCGACTTAATAAAACGTCAAACGATATGAATCATTTTCAATTCCAAAAAGATAACGTCGACAGTAACGATAAAAAAGTGGGTGGTGAGTGGCATAAGCGTTTTTTTTTCTTTTGAAAAAAAAATAGCTTACATTTTTTTATAATATAGAGTGAAAGCTTAAAAATACTGAGCTAGTGATCATTTCAGCTCTCAACTTATATGATGAGATATCAAAACCATTGTGAACCGGTGTTTCTTACCGCTAGCATAATTTCACATCATTCGATATCCATGTTCCATTAATCTGCTTCAAATAATATGAGAAATATATCTATTAAATTAACACACTGATAGCTTACAGATACAGGCAATCGTGGCTTATGGCAGACACGTATTTTTCTTTTACATTCACATCTAGCCAGTTACTAGTGAAACATAATTATTTTGAAAATAAAGTAAAACACATCATGCACTATACTAAGGGTGGCTCACGACTAACTTTAATCAGCTTTTTTAAAACATAAAAAGCTATAGATACTATTGCCATCTATTTTAATCAAGACTTAATCATTAATCAGTAAATAATAAATATGAAATTAGCATTTTAACTTGTAAATTTATATTTAAATTATTGATTTTTAATCATAGATTAATCTGTTTCCTGCTGAGCCTCACTTTGATATTTTTCTGTAATACAGATGTGAAGCAAACTTATTGAGACTATCAACACAAATAAAACTTTATTTTTAATTAAAAAATTGTTTATATGCAAACTTTTATCAATTAAGTTTTTGAAAAGCAATTATCAACAAACTCCGATCTGCCATCTTAACAGATGTAAACATTGGAGAATATTATTTCAATAAACTTTTGACTTTTGACAGACATTTTGAATAAGAAATGGAGATGAGATGTGCCATAAGATTTTTAAAATTAATTTTAAGCCAAAATTATTAAATAATATTTTATATCCCGTAATCAGTGTATATACCAATAAATATTTGAATGTTTACATTGTTACCCCTATTGAAGGATTAGATTACTAAGCGCACCCTTAGTCTATTAGTGAATATACGACTTCCTCTATATTTTAGACATGAATTAAAATGTTATTATGAGTTATTCCGTTGTCTAAATGAATGAAACATTTTAGAAAAAGGTTCATTTCTTTAACAAAATACAATTATCGAAACATCAAATAACAAAAACATGTGTAATAAATTAGCATTGATGACCGATGAAAAAAGAATCCGAATTGGCTGCCTTCTCTCTTTGTAATTCCAAATTTAAAATTTTGATTTTTATTCTATGCTCAAGGATGCTCTATCAACCATTTTGTCTGATCGGCCATTTTGTATTTTAGTTTGATGACACTTAAGATTTTATTCAAATGGTAACAAATTGCTAATTGTTTGTATTTGTAAAATGATGCTGATAAAAAAAATAAAACACTTCTTTTGGATCAATTATCCATGTTCAATTATTCACTTTCCAGATATGCAGAATTATATTCATTATTGTATAAAATATAGAACATTTAAAGCAACATCAAAATAGATACAATATAGTGCAGGAAATAATTATATTTGATTCATGAAAAAGGTATCAAATTTAGTATTTACATAGTGATAAGTTAACAATGAATGCACCTTAAGGTGTAAGATTAACCATTTTTACGTAAGTGGATGGTTTGCCTGACAGTTTATCATTTCATTGAATCAAACATAATCATTCCTTGTAAAGGTTGCTCTAACAATCGAGTGTTGGAAAAAGCTATTATTGAACCTGAATTTAGTTTTGAAACATTATATACAACAGGAAGTGTATAATTTGAAAGAAAAACAAATTTCAAACATTAAAGACTTATTATATACACAATAAATGTGAAGATTTATATTGTTTGAATAAAATCTCCTTTATCGATTCAACAGAAATGTATGTGTCAAATTTCATTAGAGATTTATGGAACACGTATACAGATATTGTTGTTAGTCACAAACCACACATAATTTATAGATGAATATTAAAAATTTACCTTAATAAATCTGCTCTATCTTACGTAATATCTAACAGGCATCATTTAGTTATGTTTCTGCACAAAATACAGTTGACTGTGGACAAACAATGGACTCTATAAATAAAATTTTTGTTGGTTATTTTATTCCAATAGACTGAATATAAATAATTCATTGGAATTAATATGAAAATTCAAATCGTTCTTCAGTTGTTATCAAAACTTGCAATAACGATTAGGACACAATAATTTTAATTGATTTGAAAATTTCCTCGTGTTTCTGGGAAGTTTTCTTGAACTGTGTTCGATAAATGTATCCAATCTGTAGTTAGATGGAATGTTTGGCCAGAATTAACTGCAAATGTGCAGTATATATATAAATTTTATTAATTTATATTAATAATTTAAAATAAACAATATGATTCTAAGAAAGCGCAATTGTCAAAAATGCGCCATCCTAAACACTATCGTTCCCCCCTTCCTTTTTACCCCAGAAGTTGTCGAATCTTGTTCGCGCCTTTTCTAAAACCTCCGCTGCGACAGAAGCCGGATTGCCCTGCGACACGACAGACGTGTCGACGCCTCCGTGGCTCTTTTGCGTCGCCTCTAATGGTTTGAAATTGTCAGGGGATTTAGCCATAAGGTTAGCCATCTCGAACGATGGATCTTCAAGGCGCGTCTGATCTCCGGGCACCCTCGCTTCGGTGGTCACCGGCGAAGGGTGGGTGTCCGAGCTGGAGGACGTCCCCCCGTTCACGATAGGCTTCGAAACGTCCAGCACTTTCATTTCGTCAATCGGAGTTAAGTTAGGGGGGCTAGTGGGAGTTTTGGCGTATTTTAGATTCGTCACGCAGGGCTTCTGCGATATCTCAACCGTTTTTGGGGCGTCTTGCTTTGGCGGATGGTAATTGGACGGGCCCTGGTGCACAGGCGCTAGTTCTGAAAATGTATCGTGTTCAATGTAACTTTACTGGCCAGATGAGAGATTCAGATTCAACTCACTGCTCGGTTGAGAAATAAAAGAAACAAAACTTTTAACATTGGATCAAATCATAAAAGGGGATACTCAAACAAAATAAACGATAGACAGAGACGGTCCATGCGCACTATCTTAGTTAGGCTATTTAGAGATATTAATTTACATCGATAAAATAACACCCTATAAGAGGGAAGGGACTTTTGTACTAAGGGGTCTCATTAAATTGTAGCACGAAAACGCTGCATGTTTATAGATGATACATAAAGCAACCCAAAGATTTACGGTCGATTAAAAAAATGAATCACATTTATGTTTGCAAGATATTTGGCATTTGAGGAGAAATAAGCCTCGAAAAATTAATGACAAATTATTTAATAAAATAGCTCATTTGAGATCATCAAACATAACTACTTTATTTAATAAATTGTATTAATTTCAAATGATATGTTGATAATCACAATGAACATTGTGAATAAATATTGTCATTGTTTCTTTCAATGAAGATGGATAGTATATTTTGTAGAGAATGAATTTGGAAAATGGCACCCAAAAAAACCAGTGTTGACAGAAAAGAAAAACTATAAACTGCAATCCATAAGCACTGCCAAAGCAATATAATATAATCTAACACATATATATATATATATTATGTAAGTATGAAACCTATGTCACTTTAATAAATAATTTTTCATCTATAAGCATTCAATAAATGCGTCGATATGAGCCAAATTATTGTCTGACTCGTATAAAACACATTTATATGTAGCATGCAAAAAGGGCCTTAATGTAAAACTCAATGGGTTGAACAAAAGAAATTTTTCCAAAGACTGCCTATTTTAAGCCAGTTTGCTAATATAGGATACAGATGTCACACTTTATGTTGTTGATATTGTCATTATATTTCGTCTCTTCTGTGAATCATTGAATTGCAATAGTAATATATTCCTTTCAACACAGATGTGACAAAAAAAAGATTTATAAATAATTTTTAATGTTTTGTTGGTTAAATTAGAAATGTTTAGGAAATTTGAATTGTATTTAATTCAGGGTTGTGAAATCATTAAAAGAAAACACAATTCCGACTCTGAAATTGACCAACAACACGATTCTGACTTAAAAAAGTTTAATTTTGTCAGGTTTTTCCTACCTTTCCTATTTGTTTGCATTGAATTTAAGATTAACCAACCAATCCGGCAAATTATTCATAGAGATATTGTTTAAAATTGTCTAATCGAAAAAGTAGTCAGAGTTGCTCGTTCTTAACGAATCCGACTCTAACATTGATCAAAAACATGACTCTGACTTGAATTCCGGTCAAAACACCGTGACTTTACAATTCCAACTTCGACTCCACAGCCCTGAATTAATTTCTATGAGACATCAATGAACCAAAAGTAGGCAAAGCACATTGCAACACTAGAGTTATTTTGATCGGGTATTGATGATGTTTTGTCAGCCACTGTGGTCAAGTGGTAAAAGAATTATCCATAAAATTAGTCTAGATTTGCCTTGGCAATGTCAAAATCAAATAAAATTTTAGATCTTGGATGTCGGCCTTTATGATGCCAATCAACCAAAAAATTTTCGCCGAGCTTAACTCGTATGATTAAAGATTTTAAAATACACAAAGTATTGACAATTATATGCTGTTTTTTGTGATTTCTTTCTGTGTATAAAAAAAGATAATAAAGTGTGTGCCCCTTTTACATGCAATGTGTAAATAAAAATGTGCAATTCTTAAATTTTATTTTACCATGAATATTTAGAACACATTTATCATTGATATATTATCCAATGCTAGTTATTTTGCTAATATAAATTTATTTAAAAATTAAATTTGATTATCTAAGAAAATATAGCGTTTATGTAATATAATATATAAAAGCTGTTGCTTCGTTTCCTGTTCTTGAAACACAACGTTAAGCGAATTCTATTATGCGATTTCTAAGGCACCACAAGCAAAATCATACAGTTACAAAAACAGCAATGCTAATCTGCCATCGTTAAACTGAAACGTATGATTTACATATAAAATTTATTGTTTGTCATTTACAAAAACAATATCGAATAGACACAATCATAGTTAGTTTAACGATGGCAGTTAAAAATAAAATCAAAGACTAAACAACACATCTACTAGCCCGTGAATGTTATAAAGGTATAAAAAAAGAAATTAAAACTATTTTAAAATACAAATAATGGTAAAAGGAAACAAATGAGAAAGTAAAAAGATTCCGCATTTAATTTTGTGGCGCCAAAACGGTGTAAGTGTACGATAGCATGAAAAAAATCCCCGCATAACAAATAAAAGGCTGCCCGGCTGCTTATTTTGGTTCTTTTTCACATTGCAATAATCCAAGCTCCCGTCCTTCTCAGTACGCATTCTCCGTTATCGCTGAGTGACGATGACGCCGTATGATTTCTATGCGGTGCTCGCGCTCGCATTGTTAACTGCGGCCATTTCAGCGGATGGCATACCTTGGTGGGGCGACGGCTTTGTGACAGAGATAGAATCTCCATGGTCGAGGGTCGCCGAGATGGATGCCGAATGGTCGTCTCCTCCCCATGCGCCCTTGAAGTCAGACCCTGGGCGCTTAATCAAATCATCTGGAATGTTTCGATGACGAATTTTTTTCACACTTATTTTTTATCACTGGATTTAATTGAAAAATTTATTAAAAGATCATTATATTAGGGAAACAGATACAGTTGTCAACCACTCAACATTAAAACACAATAAATTAGTTATTTAAAATTGTAAATCTTGAATTTGAATTGTTACAACTTTGTACGATTCCACATGTTTTGTCACTAACTACCTGGGTTTCGCCTTTCGGCATCTTCAAGTATTCTATCACACGGATGCAACAGAACTGACCTGACTTTAAACATGTGGAATCGTACAAAGTTGTAATAATTCAAATTTGATATTGAAATTCCATCAAGCTTCAGTCGATATCATAAATTATTTGTAAATTTTGGCTATTTATTTCTACACACCACCAGCAAGATCATTTACATCAATTCTAGCAAATTATAGATTGAATTGGCATTTACTCGGTAGAACTCCATTATAACACGGTGAAAAAATAGTAATGTATATTAGCTCTACAAAATTTATAAGATATATAGTTAATAGCTATTCCGGCTCACAACTTCGTCAGAACTATGTTTAAACGTACATTTACTTATCTATATATAGCTTTTTCGAAAAAGTATGCAATACATCTTCTCTTCTGTTTGAACACCATATTTTGTAATAAATCATCTCCGCACAGTATTCACGCTTACTCCCCAAAAAAAAAAAATGTCAAGAATTACATAGAATCAAAGTGTCGCATTTTAGGAATTTATTATCACAATATGAAGCTATGGTGTTAAAACAGAAGAGAAAATGTATTGTGTACCTTTTCTACACAGTGAATAAATGTACGTTTGAACATAATTTTTACGAAGACGTGAGCCGAAATAGCTATCAACTACATACCTTATAAATGTTGTAGAACTAAAATACAATGCTATTTTTTCACCGTGTATAGCAAATTAGTTGCTGTATTTGTGACAGCATTGATCCAAACTCCCTTGAATCCACCTTTTGTTACTATAGTCTTTTAATTAATCTCAACGGTTAGGTCAGGGAATATATTTGTTGATTATATACAGTGCACTCTCGATTATCCGGGCTAATGCTGGGGAGGATGGTCACGGATAATTGAAAAACACGGATAATCCGAATCATCAATTTTTTGTTTTATTTTCAAATATAATATCATATACACATTACAATTTTTTAACACGTTATTTATATATTTATTATTTATCAAGAAAACACAAAAAAATACGTAAAAATATAATATTTTATCATAATAACAAACGTAGTCCCGAAAGCTGACAAATATAGGCAATAAATATCCAAAATAACAAATTTACTGCGTGTACTCGCGCCGGTTTATGCACTTCACTGGAAATGTAAACGGAAACGCACGTGGAGTACAAAGGATCTCCATTCTTGACTCATTCTAGTCCTAATAGTCTAACACATCGCTAAATTCATCCTTTTTTTCAAACAACGTGCATATTCAAGATTGCAATTCATTAATGCGTCTCATAATCGTTATAGAAAAAAAATCAATCAGATTATATTTGAAATAAAAAATATTTATTTTCAGGCACGAATAATCCGCAAACCGGATAATCCATACACGGATAATCGAGAGTACACTGTATATAGTAAAATTAAGCACTTTGATTTGGTATTAAAAAAATTAGCTCTTGTTGTTTAATTTGTGAAAAAAAAGACAAATGGCAGACCACTGCCATCATTTTTTTATGAAAAATTTCCTTTATTTTTTTATAATTATTATGTACAACAAATGATATATATGTTAAATATGAAAAAAGATAATTTCAATAAAATACTGATAAACTTATGCTGACCTAACACTGTTGAATCTTTTGAAAAGTTTTTAAAATATATTTTTTATAGACAATATTAATGTTGTAGTTTATGTTTTTCTAATATTTACACTGTTAATTAACAAAATATTATATAGTTATTCATTATCGGTCTCATAACATCATTTGTTTCTTGCACTTGTTTGCGAAGATGATAAAATGTAATGAACCTGAAATTGTTTGTAAAATGTTTTGATGGTTAAAAAAAAAATACGCAAAATTTTGTATGATTCAAAAAAGTGCCATTATGATTTATTTATAATAAAAATAGTGTTTCATTGATTTAGAAAAATGGTGTAGTTTGAATGGTAAAGCTCACCCTTTGTCAAAAACACACAACATACTAGGTGTTTAATATTAATTATGAAAATGTGCATATTTGGCTCTTTGATTGCGAGATCTTTTTACAATACTTCGACATAAGTTCTATACATGGAATATATAACAACATAGATCTATACTACCTTCTAGCCGTTTTGTACATCTTAAGAGGTACTCTGTTGACGAGAAATGTAACGGTGGAATTAAACACAATATTGATGACGTGGGATTGACATATCGACATCCTATCTTTTTGCAGAAATCAATACTGTCGAAATATCAATGATCGGTAATCAAAGCGTCAGATAGTTTTGTTTAAATCGTAATTTTGCAGAAGTGCGTTCATATTTTTGAAAGTAATAAATGTTATCTCTCAACTTACCGCTTTTCACATTTTGAGTGACCGTAAAAGTTTTCCCGGTGTCCAGCGGCACAGTCCAGTTGACAGGATCCGGCGACCGCATGTTCATTTGCTCCGGTGATTTGACTCGTGTCGGTTCCGGTGGAGATTTAACCACCGGCGTATCGTCTAACAACCGATGCTCCCGGAATGCTGACCCGGAGCGCAACGGTATCGCGTCGTCATCTGCAGAAGGATTTAATTAACAGATGAAAAGCTGTCATAAAACAGTTTTGTTTGATTGACTCAGTACACGTGATATTTTTAATCGTGCAGTGTCGCTGGAGAATATCTACAACAAATTTCAAATTAAAAGCAACATAGTTTTTATTTAAATGATTAAAAACTGATATATTGTTTCATGTTCTGTCATTGTAATTATTATACAGGTTCAAATGATTCAAAAAAAAATTTTGTATGTACTTTGAATATCCTTTTAACTGAAAATACCAATTGGAAAACCTTGGGAAATATAATCAATAACCGTTTCATTATAATCTTCGAAGAGCTCTTATGCTAAAGTTACTATAGTTTCTATGCTCTATCCATTTTAAGCTCAATGGCCGTTTTAATATATGTGGCTTGGAATGTATTACTTCAATTTTAATATATTACTATCAAAGTAATTGATTATTAAACAAAACTTTTACATTTGTAATTACACTTATCACAATCCTATATCAAATTATGTGACTTTAACAGATTGAGAGTGTTGTGTATTTTTTGTTGTGTTTTCATGATATTACAATTTAGTATCAAAAAATCTTGTAAAAATTTGCTTTGTCCTAAACTCTTTCCGTCTCTTAATTTGGCTTGAGAAAGTAAATTAAGTAGCAAGAGACATTGAATCTTGTAAACATTATTTACTGGCCATTTGTTATCATAAAAAACTTTATCTGAGCCATTTGACAGATATTTTGTCCTCCTAGATAAACAACATTTTTCAATATGAACCGTATTTATAAAGTTAAGGCACGCTGATCCACTTTCATGATAACTTTAAATGTTAACAAAAATAATTGTTTGTAATTATCATGACTTTTGTAAGAATTAAATCACCATAAATGAGAACAAATGAAAGAAACAGCAATATTTTTTCGCTTTTTCTTTTCGGTTACATCTCATTACAAAAACAAAGATTTTTCTAAGAAACTCTGATTTTCAAAATACCTTCAAATATATAAAAATTCAAAGTTAATTCTCCTGGCAGAGTTCACTTTATATTGACGTTTCATTTATTTAACTTAAATTTAATTAAAATTAAAAATTAGTCAGTAATTTTTAACTAAATTAGATTTTTTTGAATATTTTCATTATTGCAAACCACAAAAAATCTAACCTTTTTTTGTTATGAGTTAATCTAGAATGAATTTTATTTATTAATTCATACATAAGTATACAGTGATTTTTTAAAAATGTTAAACGCCGGTATAAAAATGTAAATTAAATAATTAGTCAGTTCAATATTCGTCAGTTCTGTTGCATCCATGTAATGCGAAACCCGGGTCGTTAGTAACAAAACATGTGGAATCGTACAAAGTTGCAACAATTCAAATAAGCTTTCACTTCCAATTTGGTGTGGTGTTTTTTTTTTTAATTTTGTATCCGAGTTGCCATATGGTTCTCTATTGATGATGATTCAAGGAAATGAGTTCAAATGGAGTATTTTTAGCGCTCAATTTCTATGGCCATCCATTAATTTCAAAGTATCAACTTTGTAACGAAACTATTTAGTTTGTTAAACAAAAATTATATATAATGTGATCATCAAAAATTTTAATGTGAAGAATTCATTTGACATTTAAAAATAAAGACATTAGATAACACAATATGTTATTATACATGTATGCATGTCATTCTCCGCAAAGTGTTCAATATATTGTAAAGTTTATTTCTGTGTTATAAAAATGATTGTATGTTATGTTAGCATAGAATGTTATGTTAACTCAATAATCAAAAATATTTTTTTTTGAATTAAATACAATTGATCAAAATCTATGAAATCTTTTCATAATGAGCATATGAAGTAAGGTATGCTTAAAATATTCTTTTTTGTTGATCATAAGGGGAAAAATAATATATGTATATTACTATTAAATATTTAGCACAAAATTAACATAATTGTTAAAAATATTTATCAATTAATGCAGCAGTCGATCATAGCTTATTTAAATAAATTATAAATTTTTAGTCTTTTTATGTTACAGTTACATATTCTCGTAGAACTATTTTTCTTACCTTTTACAACAGATTCTCACAAATGAATGAAATCTTTTGAACAAATTATCTTCTGTGAAATGATTGTATTTGCAGCCGTCGTATGAAATATTCTAAATGTGTACGTAGTCCAGAGAAAAATGTAAAATTTCGTAAAAATAAGAAATTTGAAACATAAGAATATGTGCGAATCTATTGTACAAATTCATTGATACAACATTATAAACATCTACAATGAAGTGATATTTTAATATTCCACAATTAATATGATAAATGGTAATTTAAATAATATTATCGGTAAATTGACAGAGCACATTTAGTCAAAAAAATGGTTTGGGATTATCGACGTCTCCAGAAATTATACGCAAGTGTGTTGCTGAAGCATGGCCGTAGACAATAAGCAAAATGAATAAACGACACGTGACTATAAAATTTATAGCTAAAATACATTATTTTAAATAATAAAAACACATTTACTACTTATTTCCGCGATATATTTTATGATCAGAACTGGTTTTGCTCACTGCGAGGATTATCAACTTCAGTTAGTCATTATCAATTATCAGTTGATAATGCTCACGATGAGCGAAACCGGTCATGATCATAAAATATATTGTGAAAATAAGTAGTAAATAAATGTGTTTTTATTATTTAAAATACCACGCCTTTCCATCAAGAAGTGACAGTTAACACATTAAAAGTAAAAAACGTTAAGTCATCTTTTTTTGTACACAGATTATATTCATTAGTTAACTAACACGGCTTTATAGTTCTGATGAAGGTTAAGCCGAAATATCTATCAACTGTAAATCTTGCATATTTCGTAGAACTAAAATACATTGCTATTTTTTCATCGTTATAATGGAGTTCTACCAAGTAAATGCCAATTCAATCAATCACTAATCAACATATTTCAAATTATTTCTTTTAATTGCGGATATAATAGAATATCAATGATTGACTTTGTTTATCGAGACTTGTCGATCTAAATTCATAACTCAAAACATTTTAACTTCTTTTAACGTTTTTTGCCAGTAAACCGACGATAAAGTGTGTGCTTATTGGAAGTAATAATTTTACATCATTCTTTGGATTACATTCCTTCCCAATGGAAATGATACAAATGTTTGATATATTATATTATGTTTAAAGATTTCTATGCTGACGAAGTAAAGGTAAACGTGATGTGTCAATAATTACTATGCAGTGAGTTTGATATCAAGCAAAATGTGTTAACTTACCTTATTGTTTCTGTACAATTGTTAGAAGACATCTTGATCTTGGCCTCGTAGTTATATTCTAGATTCGATCGATGACACAAAGAATATAGACAAACAATTGTTTTAATATAAAAATGATCATGAACATGTCACAGTTTTTTTTAACACATAAACTTCTTTTAGACACAATTTGATCAAATAATTTAAATGTTTATATTCTTTGTTTGGACTATCGCCTGTTTTTCCGCAATTTATGAAAATGGATTTTACTGTCTAATTGTAATATTTACTACATAATATTCTAATCCATTGTAAGGTTATGTCTAATATTCATGTTTTAAGTTGTACTAAAAAAATGTGTGTATGTGCTGAAGAGTGCAAGAATAGATTTGTCACTTATCGCCAAGGTTTTAATGTCCTAAATAAATTAAGATTAATATATTTATAATTAATTTAGACTGAATTCAATTTCAATCAATTAATATGAAAATCAAAACAAAATACTAATTTTGTATTCAAATTAAAGTCGATCTCAAACTTGAAACTATTACCGGAAGAGGTGCCAAAATTTTTTGGTAAAAAAATATGTTCTAGCTATAATATCTCCAAATAAATATTTTTTTTTTGATTAAATACAAAAATAAATATAGATGTATGTATATGTATAAATTTTAACAAAAAAAAAACTGTTTATAAGCGTTTTTTTTTTTTTTGTAAAATAGTTTCATTATGTAAAATATGTTATTTTAAATAATGAAAATACATTTTTAGTACTTATTTCAACAATATTTTTTTGATCAGGACTTATTCAGTTGATGATCATCGTGATGAGCGAAACCAGTCAGGATCAAATTATATATATTGCAGAGGTAAAAATAGTTAGGCTCGAATTTGTTTTTTGGGGAGCTGTACAAGCATAAAGGTTAGGAACCACCGGTCTGGTGGTTGAATCTTTAATGATTATTTTCCGTCTTCCAAATGGAGTTCTAACTTTATTCCTATTCTCTATTTTAATGACAACTTATTGTTTACGATGCAAAATACAAGTCAAAAATAAGTACTGAATCACTCCATTTTTCTACTTTAATATACAATATTTTTATTATTCTAAGAAATAATGATTGGATTTATTGATTTTTATATCAATTTTGCAGTAATAAGTCAAAAATCCATTTACAATCTCAAGAATTTTTGTTCAATAATTGATAAATAACATTTTTCCCAATTCTTGAACATTAACGATTTCCTGGCATACAAACCTTGCATTGATATATATTATTTAATTCGATTGATACAGATAAACAATTTTTACGACCAAAGTGACAAATCCGATATTGCAGTTAATGATTTTGTAACAGGAGAGTTAAAAACTAAATGTATTTTGTGTTATCTATATTATCAAATTGCGTTTATTAATCAATTATATGTGATATGTGCTGATTAATGTGCCAATATAATAAATCAAATGTCACCCAGTGAGTTTTTTTTGGTAAAATTTTAATACTTGCAGTATTAATATGCTTTTTAAATTTAAAAATTCAATACATACTATCTTCTGTCGGCAAAAAGAATGAAAATAAACAGACATTAAAATATATTAATACAACCCTAAACAAAATGTTGACTAGCATTCAAAAAGCTATTAATTTATCTACTGTAAAATATTAATATTATTTTTTTTAAGCTGGCAATAATTAACTCTACTCTGATGAGAATTAGGAATTCTAATTTCAAAATATCAATTCTAAAGTGAGTTTAGGAATATGTGATAATATGTATCCATTTATCATCATGTGGCCAACAATTATTAATACCTTTCACAAACAATACAAGTACAAGTTAAAATTTACATTATCTTTCTGTCATTCAAATTCATTCAGGCATGCTACCCCTACATTATATTAAAATTTTGAAATACTAATACATCTTTATTCCATTCTTCTGTATACCTTCCATAATATTCACTGACAGTAGCTAAGTATTGCTGTGAATTATTCAACAATCAAATCGATCGATACAAAATGACTTTTTCATAATAGTACATAGATGTTCATTTCCAGATAGAACTAAAAAATATACATGTTTCATTGAGAATTATTAGAATTTTCATATTGACGTTTTGAATTTATAAATGAATGTTTTTATCCACATAATAATCTGCTAAGCCCCATAAAAGATATTCAAACATTCAATACTTCAAAAATGAATTGAGTACTTTTCGTACTTTCAATGGATTCAGCAATAACTTTGTGAAAGTAAATTTTAATGTATTGATTGAATTGGCATTCACTTGGTAGAACTCCATTACAACATGGTGAAAAAAATAGCAATGTATTTTAGTTACATAAAATCACATTAATTTTAATACACAATTTAAAATAACAGATTATTCCACTGTTGCGACACGTTTTTACAAACGTTTGTGTGTACAAACATCTTCTGACATACTGTACAAGTTTTAAGTCTGTCTTAGACATATTGGATTGGCAAAAATGCAATACAAATTAATGCAAACATTATTTTGCACATACAACTTAAATATTCTTAATTTTTTATCAAATATCAGCACACTGTAACAGTTGAATTGTTGTGTTAAATATTTGCTAAAATAAATTGAGTTAAGATTAAAAAATATTAAAATAACAAAATCACCCTTCCGTGATCTTTTTACTGAAATCTTATATCAAATATCATTATCACTAGTCAACCAGAATGGTATATGTGATGAAAATTATTATTTTTAAGTGTATTTTTGAAATCTATTTCCTTATATTTACCGGATTATGTTCCTTTTCAGATGTAAATTCTTAAATCTCTACAAATGTGAGTTGTTCTTCAAAATCATTCTTCGAAAATTCACACTGCATTTAAACATACATATTTCATTCATTGTTAAAATGGCCGTTCACTACACTCTGCACGTCATGTCTGGCAACAATTCTACGAACCTATTGTGATGCCAACTTTTGGTTTAACATGTTTCCTTTTGGGCGATGCAGACAAAGCTGAATGGAATGACCTTCTTGTCGTAGACGACGTGTACTGTGTCGCTTCAGTGGGCGAGTACTTAACATTAGTGTTGAGCGCCAGCCCTGCTTTTGTAACAGACCAAAGTGTGGAAGATGGCAAATGATATTTAATATACAAGCGAGATAGAAGAGACCAAAGAAAGTAAAATTAAACATTTCAGTAAACTCGTTGACGTACAGTAATGATCAGTAAGAAGTCTTATAAAGGATTTTCAAATGAAATGTGTAAATGCGTAAATGATATAAAATAAAATGTGTTAAATTGTCCATACCGGTTTGTTTAATAATTAGTATGTCAACGAGTTTTATCTAATAGAAACAGCAAAAGCTAGAAAGATTATAAAGAGAAATGTCTACAGGCAATATTTAATACAAGGGATAATGGATTTATAAAATATTGTAGGTCAAGAGAGTTAAAAATGCAGTTATTTATGAATGAGATTAAATTAATCAGATTTGGTATAGAATTAAATTTTACTATGTAACAGATAAATGAAATGGATCTTATGAGCTTAAAACCTTTTTTTATTTTATATAAAATTTTAATATATAGAGATGATAAATTAAATGAATACATGTAAACATAAACAAAAAAAAAAAAAGATTATTTTCGTAAATTTATAATGCCATCTAGTGATGGAAATGTAAGTTGCTATATCAAATAGCACAAAATTATAAAATTTTTACGTACTTGAAAAGTGTAACAATAGCTTCAAAACTTTGTCTAAAATAATCATTTTGTAAGATATTTTTTTGTCTTTAGGAACCCAAAAATAAATTCAATCTAGAAATATTTTTTAAAACTTAAATGTTACTAATTTATCTTTTTGATTTATATCACAATATTGTTTTATTTATCATTTTAAATGATGTTCAATAAAGATTTAAGTGATAGCAAAAAGGGGTGAATATTTAAAATAATGCAATCTTAACAATGTTTGTTACATGTAATGTAATATTATTTTTAAGTGTGTCATATTTGAACGCTATAAATTCATTAAAAAAATAACACAGCAATAGCTCTTGTGAATGTGTGATAGCATTTAAGCACAAGCAATAAAATTAATCACCCAGGAAACTCCAGAAAACTCAATTGCACATTATCATATTATATTATTAAGAATGTTATAGCAATGGTTTATTGCACAATTCATTAAGTCTGTATTTTCGCTTTCGCAAATAACCTCATACTATCAATTGAATGTATATAATTCCCATTGTCTTATAATTTTTGATAACATTGTGAAGACATAACATACGTAATACCATGTTAAAAAATACGACGTTATGTACATTGCCTTTGTACAAATTAGGCTTTAAATTGGGTTCATTGTTTGAGACCCAAGGAATTTGAAATATACGTCTATGAAGGTTCAGAAGAATTTTTTGAGATTTCTTTATTTGAAGTCGTATAAGTAAAACTTATAACTTTCTATAAGGTATGCTCATTTTTTTAACAATTTCAAAGCACGATGAGAAATGTATTTGTCTGCATATTTCTTTCGACTAATACAATGTCAAAATGAGAATTCTTTTCTACTTGAAAATGTCAAATTATAAGTTAATGATAATTTTTTGAGAATTCGAGGACGTGGATTTCATGTCCTTTTAGAATGTAGAAGATGTCTGAAAACGGAGATTCAAATGGCAACTGCATCAAAAATGCTCAACAGTATCGCTTTGGATGTCGATATATACCACAAGGACGAGAGTGAGTTCAGACGAATACCATTATCAATGTATTGAAGTAGATTTTCCTTTAGATTACTCGCCTGACTTCATTGTCAATTTTCAATGTTTATCATATATAAATCATTTTTATTTTGCTAAAGCAATAAATTTTTGTATATAATTAAGCCAACATTGAGTGTGTGTATTGCGAAAGCGAAAAAATGGCTAAGAGTTCCTCGAGGACAATTATGGCACATTTGAGAAGATTGCATATTGACAGAACGAAAGGATGAAGGAAAATAAATGATTGATGAAATGATAAATATTGTTCAATTTTGAATATCTTTTTATTTCCCTGCAACACCCTTAGTGCTGCTAAATATGCCAATTCATTATATTTAATATGTTACAAAAAGCCAATCCATTTCGTATAATACATTAAAGTTAAATTTTTTTCTACAACTTTACCCAAAAGCAGGATTTAAGCATCAACATGGTACAATGTAACTTTACTAATGTTTATAAATATTTAAAAACTTCATTTAAACCCTTCAACAGGCTTTTTTTAATATATTAGTAGTTAGAGAAGAATATAATAAGTTAATGTTAGTAAAAGATTAACAAGCCCAAAGTCTGAATACAAAAATAAGCGTTTTTAATATTGTAAAATAAAGATTAGATTACCTTGCGATCTCAAATCTGAACGTTTTGAGATATTTTAATATTAAACACCTCTCCAAACGTAACTATTAATAAGCACACAAGAAGAATAACTTGCGTCAGCTGCTTATATAACCTACATTTATTATAATGCTGAATATTATGGCGCTTATTTTATAATATCATTAAAATGTTTAAATATTTGATTGACAATCTACGGACTGTTAAAAAAAGCTACATTTTTAACAGAAATCGATTGGAATAAGAGTACATTTTTTTATTTATATGTTAATATGCTATTCTTTAAAGTTTTCCAGTTTATATCTTTACAGCCAGCGAGGACGTGCCGCATCAGCTACGTGTTTGTTTTTGATGGCGCGCTGCATCGCAGATGACTTTCGCGGTGTAAGAGGGCCTATAGTAATGATGATAGTAGTGAATGTTAAATTTACATGCTGATTAACACATATAAGTATCTAGCTCGTAATTAGACATATGAATTGTTAATGAAACATGAAAAAAGATACTGTCACATAAAATGTATGAAAATTGAATTTGCGTTATGTATATTAATCTAGTGAAGTTTTATAACAACTTGATGTTCTCGAATCCAACCATTCCTTTCTATGATCAAGAGACAAAATCCTTACCTTCCTTTTTACCTGTAAATATATATTTATCCACTATTGCAACTATCTTACATTTAGATACTAAAAGTTGGTAAAGTTAGGTTAACCCATTGTCTGCTGTACTATAACAAACAATTCAGTAGTGTGGGACAAATCAGGCTACATTTTAACACACAAAGTAGCCTTTATAAAAAAGTTTTATCAATGTTAATACAAAAAAAAAATTGCCATCTCAATAGCTGATATGTCAACAGCCAGTAGTTAAATTTTGACAAATTAGCTAAACATTCTTATAGATTAGTGTAGGGTTAATATTTATCTAGGATTACCAACTTTTAGTTTCATATAATAATGTTAAATAATTCCGATAGTGCATCATAATTAGTTTACTAAACATGTTGTAGATTAATAAACCATTGTAATCGTATTATTATCGTCGTAAAACGTTTGTGGATATTCAAATGATTTCTCTTTCAATGGTTAATACTGCTCTCGTTGAACGTACAATTTTTTTTAATATATCCTGGAGGGGGTCATTCTCCCGGATACTCCATCAAATTGTTGAAGCGGATTAATTACTATTCTATCGTTTGCACTGACCGCTTGGCTTGCTGGGCCTCCGCTTATCTTCGAGTGGACCATTTCCCATCGGCTGATGCGGCTTGGGGTCTGCGGATCTGGGACGGCGCTTGGGAGACCTATATTCAGTCCTGGGTCCGAAATCACCGCTAGCAGGCTCCACAGAAGAACCGCGACCACCTATAACAAGATTCAATTGCTTTCGTGGACTCGTTCGGGCACTAGAGCGGCCAGCGCTCGCGCTCCCTTTACCTGAAATGTAAATGTATAGAATTGTTAGTTTTTTGTTATGTCATTGTGAAATAGTGTCTGTATATAATAAATGAATCCAAAAACTATTCATGATTAATGTAATTGAAGGGGTAAATAAAGATGAAGTTCTTGGCATTAATAATTATACTTCCAAAAATGCCAAAAGTTATGTATAATATTTGAGATGAGATGATAAATTTTTCTATTGTAATAGAAAAGATGATTTCACTATTATTTTGGGAGTTTTTAAACAGAAGATGGCTTATTTTATCTCTAGCTATACCTTGGTGCTACATGAGTAATGAATAGCTTTGTTATTCTTTAAAATGGGATGAATATCTAAAATGAGCTAATGAAAAAGATTCGATAGGTAAATAAATTAACTATTCTTTGAGGGTAATCTTTTTTAATTCTTACCGACTGTGTTGATTATCTCGGTGACTTCATTATATCTAATTTAATTTAGAGTGAAATAAGTTTTACAGTTCTATAGTTTTAATGCGTCAGTACCACGGTGTAGTGGTCAATGCCTGTTAGCTTCCATGATGGATCTCACAGATTTAAGTCCCAGTGAAAACATAATTTTTCAATTCTATTCGAAGGTATGGTTGTTTGAGTTGTCTAAAAAGTACCTTCTACTCTCTAAAGTGCATAGTAAAAACACTTAACTACCCATTAGTCCTGTCCTAATCCTAACCCTACTCTCTTTGTAAAAAGAGAGGTTAAGTAAATGAGTAATGAACAGTTTTTGAAGAAAAAAAACTGCTGTTATCATATCTGAATTTATTCTATATTGAGACCAAACATAGATATAAAATGTATAATAAAATTAATTAATTTACTTTTAATCTATCCTATATATTATTGTACATATAGCAACCTTATGTAACTGGTAAAATATTAGAATCGAGAACTATTATTTTCCTTATAGAATTAACAATAAAAAATAAATATAAAAGTGATACATAATCACTTTTTAAACATGTAAATTAATACAAACAGAAGATTCATTCAAACACTAATCACAAAAGACAGAACATGAACACAATTATATACTTACACAAACACAAAGGCATAAGCTGTAAGACCATAGTACTTAACAAAGACATAAATAGAATTTTCCATGCAGCTTGTCAAGATTATCCGTCTGTGGAAAACTTAACAAACACATTATAAACACAAATTAAACAGAGTAATTATAAGACAGTAGGAAGTATCTAGGGAAGATCACAAAACAACAACGACAAAATCATAATTGAAAACAGTGCTTCCCAAAAAAACAGCACACTTACAATATGTCACATACACCTGCAAGTTTATTTATTAAAAGTATTTCAATATTTATGTTCAACATGTTGAACATAATAATTGAATCTACAAATAAACACATGTGATAATGTTCAAAAAATAGTAGCTGGATCTTGGTAAGTGCGTATAAAATTACCATTCATGTTTACTTTAAAGAAAAAATTTATAGGTGAAACTGTACGTTCAGAAATTTTGTATTTTTCTACACTGTCCAATATAATGGAACCTACATTTACTGAATCTATTTTGATGGGTGTCATCTGTGTTGCAAGACAGTTGAATGTATTATTACAATTGAATCTGTTGCACTTGAATGCTACCATAGACGGCATTGATTTTTCTGTAATAACTTGAATGCCACTACTCTGGTGTAAATTCATCAAAATGTAATTTACGATGTTTTTTTTCAATATCAAAGTGACAAATTTGACTGTTTCCATCGTTTGTCAAGTGCAAAAAGAGTTAAGAAATATACCGAGGGTGGACAACGGGGTTAAATATCAATTATTAATCACCCGTTTGTACACTTCCACCTGTTTGGTCACTTCCTCAAGTTTTGTCACTCACAACTCGAATGGTTCTAATTCAACCGTTTACTGTTTTAATTGAGACGATTGACATCAAATTTGGTTGAATTCAAAATTATCAAGTTACACTGGGAATTTATTCATCCTAAACAATTTTCAATGCCAAAGTATTCAATGAAATAATTTTTAAATTCAAATGAAATCTAAACAAGGTGTATTAAAAAAAACCATGATTGTATAAAAACATTTGAATATTCATTAAAGCGCTATCAAATTTCGTCAAATCCTTTTAGCAAGAATGCTAGAAAAATGTCACACGACAGAAGCATAATTGCCTTTATCGTATAAGGAAAATTGTTCTGATGAGGGCATAAGCCAAAATAACTATCAACTATATACCTTATAAATTTTGTAGAACTAATAAAAATACTTTTTTTTCATCGTGTTATAAAGAAAATAAACACTAGCAAACAGTAAATAATTCTATAAATGAGATACCAATTTAGATACAAATCGTCTTAATTCACAAATATGCTAAAATGGTTATTATACAGAATGAAATTCACAACAATATTTAGTACTATTTCAACAGTTTTATATTATAAAGGTCAGAACTGGTTTTGTTCTTTGCAAGCATTATCCATTAGTTATAATGATTGCATTTATTTATCAATTGGTAATGCTCGTGATGAGCAAAAACAGTAATGATCTCTACTACATAAAGTTGTGGAAATAGCATTAAGCATTATGTTTCATTTTTATTTTAAACATAATGTCTTCCCACCAAAATGTGACAGTTGATATATTGAAAGAGATAATTAGCTTTTTTTTCTACTAAGGCAATAATTTAACAGAAGGTACATGTACTCAAGTGACTTTGTGGGAAACATTGCTTTCAAAATAATATATTGATTTTTTATCAACATATTTTCCAATCATACAACATTACAAAATCATTTTTAAAACATGCCGGTAATGTGTTAACTTATGGTTGTTGTATTTTGATAATATGAATACATAATATTTGATAGGTTAAATATATTATAATGGTCTGTGTTTTTGTGCTTCGTAGCTTGTATTTCATAATATCGCTTTAATAGTGTCATAACTGAAATAAATTCTGTATCGTAAACTTTAAACGTTGTGAAACTCTAAGCATAATGTAAAAATAGGTGAATAGAAACCAACTGAGTTGATGCTATAAATTATGATTGTAGTGCATTACTAACAATTTCAAATATCACAGTGAAAGATTTTTCTAACAAGTACTGACATCTATGTTGCAATCTTTGATACCAGAGTTTTTTAATCTCACCAGAAGATGTCAGCAGTAGGTTTCCAGTCTTCAACCAGAATTCTCTAATCTTTTCTTAAATATTCTTTAATTGATTGTTTTAAACAGTAATAAGGAACAAAAAATGAAAAAAACGTTAAAACTCAATCTGAGTTCACTCAGGTTTGCTACTTTGTCGATTTTCAATGTTTTTATAGTTTTTATGTTGCAAAACTAACAAACCAATAATTATTAGAGTCTATATTGTATATCATCATCATCAATCATCATCAGCCGGGGTCGATCCACTGCTGGATGAAGGCCTCCCCCTGCTTTTTTTTCAGGGGGGTTGTTTGGACATAGCAACACCACGCTGCCCAGGCGGGTTGGTGTTCGGTTTTCTGTCTGGGTTTTCCTTCCTATATTGTATATATATTGAATAAATAAAATTGTATGTTAAAATTTTAGGGTGTATTTTTCTAGCGTTTTGTATAACATTTATCAAAGCATCTATTCAAAAACTTACCATTTTATAACTGATGATATAATACAAACGTTTATTTTATACATTAATACCTCAGTTCAAAAGAGTATCAAGTCAAAAAAAATACGGATTTGAAACAGGAATGATTAATTATTTACCTTTTTTGATGTAAGTAATTCTTCTATAGGATTATTTGCTTTTTTTTTTTGCCAATTCCGTCTTATAACAATTCTAAATACAATATGACACTCTGAAATTGATGTTTAACGTAAAAGACAAAAGAAGAGAAATGATATAAAAATTAGAAGAATAAGCCAGGTTAAAACTTTATTTCAAAACTATGCTTTTTGAGTTGTTATATTTTACAACTGAGGTATCAATATAATAAATAAAATGAAGATATTAGAATATTCATATGATTGTTTATTCATTCTCCGAAAGCAATAAAAGAAAGTTCAATATCATTTCTATTCACCCAATTCTACGCCTAACACATTCACAAGACTGCAGTAAGCAATAATTATTTCACACATTGCAAGGATTTTCAAAGAGCCTGGGGAACTGTAGAGATATATAGATTAATATAAATCAGAAACAAAAAGTAGCTTGTGTAACATTCAATATAGACAAAATCAAAATGTTTTGTTACAACAAGTGTCACACAAAATCGTGATGACATATTAGAACTGAGAGTAAAATTACCTGAACTGCTTAGCTTAGAAATAAGTTTGAATTTAATTAAAGTAAATTCATTTAAACAACGTAGAATTTTTTTAAATAATTAATTTCACATTATATTATGTAATGATCAGGACCAGTAACTGAAAATATTTTCAGTCCCATTTTATCTTTGTAATGTTTAGTGTTAATATTAATTAACTAACTCGTGAATTGTAATAAAAAAAATGTTTACTAACAATTTGAGTGTAAAACTTTCCTGTTTGTTATTTTTTAACCTGATCGGCGTGACAGTTTTTCATACAAACAAAATCTGTCCCCGTTGCTATTTTTCAAAATGTTCTCTTTTCACATATAGCTATAAATACAGCAATAAAAAATAATTGGGTTGGCTTTTATGGAAGCTAGATGCATTAGGAATCTTTCACAGCATTAAAAAACACAAAGAAATGTCCTATGTTGTCACAATCACCTTAGCGGTTTCACCACGGTGAAAAAAATAGCGATGTATTTTAGTTCTACATAATTATTTTTAAAAAATATAGTTGATAGCTATTTCGGCTCACGCCATTGTCAGAACTAGCCTTAACAAATAACTACCTCATAAATCGCCATTACCGTGACATAACGAAGCCACCAATCAAACTCAAATGAACAAGCGCCATTAGTGTCACGTGTCATGAAGTGTCACATTGCAATGCCGCGAGATTGATACAAAGTTCAGTGCGAAGTTAGACGCGAGTTTAGCACGCAGTTTCAAACTGAAATGTTACTTTGGCGGGGTCGGAATAAATTTGAAGGGTTCGGAAAATCGATGTTTTACACATTCAAACCTTTTACTTTTGACAAACATAAATGATTGTACGCGGGGGACCATAAATTGTTTTATCAGGAGATTTTAGAAATTAATAGAGGCCAGTTATTAAATTCAAACTTCATTCTTAACGATCAACTCAATCTTCCCAACTCCCCCTTGTTGTACCCTTTACGTGAGATCGGTTCAATGAATCGACAATCTCATGACGATAATTCTTATGTGTCTCATCACTAGATGTTTGATATTAGGTATTCTTTAAATAAAAGAAGACACATTTATAGTTTAATGTTACTTGATTTAAATTTGTTGAAAACCCCATTTCAATAACGACTACTCATTAGCAAGATCGTTAATGAAAGTTGTCATAGCTAATTATTGTTGGATTAATATTGCTACATTCTTTTCAGCTGCAATGTTTTTTTTTTGCTTGTCTATTGGTAAGTAGATTCCTGTTAATAATGATTTTAATATATTATATATACAATGCTAACTGTTTATTTTACGTCAGTTCTGTTGCATTCGTGCGATGGAATACCTGAAGATGCCGAAGGGCGAAACCCGGGTCGTTTGTGATAAGACATATGGAATCGTACAAAGTTGCAACAATTCAAATTTTATAAACAATTAGATTTTCTAAAGTGTATTGGTATGATTACCTGCAAATTCTTGTCTTATTTATGAAACCATTTGTTTTGTACACCTGGTAATATTAACTCAAAATATATATTCTTATTACAGTTTGTAAATGATTGTGATGAGAGAAACCAGTACTGATCATTACATTATAAAATGTGGAAATAGTATGAAAAAATGTGATTTATTTATTTGAATTTAAATGCCAGCTAACACCTCAAAAGTGATATAGATTTAGATGTTGGTAAAAATTTTGACATACCAATAATCATATTAAATTTATATGTAGTACCACAATGCTGAACATTTGACAGACATTTTTGCACATATTGAAACAAAACTATCGTAGAAGATAGAGTTATGTAAACTTTGTTTTGACAAAAATGTGTCAGAATAAATGATGAATATAATTGTAACCTTACTTTTCCTTTGCTATCGAACAATTGTGACCCTTTATAATAACCAAAACACAATTGATGTATAATAAATAGCTTTATGTAATATAATATTATTAGCGAACATAAATGGCAACAAACAAAGACCAAAGCTTTTTCGAATAGCAACGAACGTGACTGACCTTCGGATACGGAGTTGTTATCAAAACTGTGGCCTTGTAGCTTCTTCCGTTGATTCCTTTGAGCCGGAGTTTCCTGCTGACGGGTCTCCTGAAGTTTCGCGTGGATGGATTGGTGAGGGGCTGACCTGAATGATTTCGGTTTCTTGGGTGATGTCCTATTTTTGTTTTCATTTTCTTTGTCTTTCTCTTCCTTGCTAATGGCCCTGGAAATTCAATATAGTCTCAGAAAACTTGTAACAATTTGAAAATTAAGATATAATGATTCTAAAATTTACTCCGTATTAGATTTTTATTAATGATTCTCTACCTGAAGTCAATTTTATTGAATCATATTAAAAAAAAATCATTCTCAACTAAAATTTACTTTACCCTAAATATTCCTACTAAATGAAGGTATCGTCACCCCAAAAGCAAAAATTCACTTGTGTCATTTTGGCAGCTTATGATATGAATGCAGTTTCTTTATTTATTATTTTCTCTATATGATACATAATAAAATAAACTTTACATTTGAAGAAAATATTAAAATTATGTGAAATTTTACCATCAATGTTACTAGCCCCTAAACCTTATCAACTGCTAGTCTTAACTGTTGAGACAGCAGATTGCTGTGTGTTCACAGTTGATAATCAAAAATATGTGTTTATTTGTGATCAAAATATTGATTTCTATTATGTTTATTTCGTGTTAGGATATCCTTTTTGTGGTTCAGCAGGGAACAGGTTAAAATAACAATATTGTAATATTAAGAGAAAAATAGATATGGAAATGAAATTTTCAAGTAAAAAATCACCTATTGCTTAATTTTCATTTCAAAATACTAAGAAATAACTTAGACATGATTTTTTCATTCGAGAAACATTTAAAGTTTTCACTTTTTGCCCATGTGCCTTTTTGCTTTTTGGGTGATAATAGTAAATAGAATCATTCACTTAAATTTTTCATGTCACAGAATTTTGCGACATAAAAGCAAAACCTTTATTACTTCTGCTAAATTTGATCCAGGAATTGTTAAGTAAAATATACTGTATTATGTTCAAAAGTTTGATAAATAGAAACTCTAGACTATTCAAACAACAGAAAAAAGATAAAGTGTCAATCCACTAATAGTTTTGTAAACACATCGGGTCACTTAGTATTCTGCCTTTCGTTTTATTACATGCACACTTTTTCATTAACACATATTATTTCGTTATAAATATGATTTTATAATTAAAAATCTTGTAACAAATTCGTTCATCCAACACATATAATAATAAAATCATGTAATGAACATTAACACATTTAAAATGCTTGCAATACATTCGAATATTTTTGACACGGACACACTATTTATCAATAAAAACATCAATTTGTAACAAGCTAATAAACTACCAAACATCTATCGGAGGAAATCGATGCTAATGAAATCAACATATTTTTAAGCATGCAGACTAAAATTTTGTTTCCTAATGTAGATATAAAAATTTAATCTAAAGAAAACCTAAATATATGTCTATTTTGTTGGGAATTATTTTAGCACATATGATTATCAGACAAAATTCTAAGAAATCTTGTAAAGAATTTAGCTACGAAGATTTTTAAATAGAAAATAAATTTGAATTACTTCTTTAATTCAACGTTTATTTTCTTTATATCAATGTAAAAATTAATAATTTTTATTTATGATATCGACTGATGGAATTTAAATATCAAATTTGAATTGTTACAACTTTGTACGATTCCACATGCTTTGTCACTAACGACTCGGGTTTCGCCTTACGGCATATTCAGGCATCAGGTGTCAGTTCTGTTGCATCCGTGTGATATAATGCCTGAAGATGCCGAAAGGTGAAACCCAGGTCGTTAGTGATAAAATGTGTGAATCATACAAAGTTGTAACAAATCAAATTCGATGATTTTTAATTCATGAATTACTTACATTTTGTATTACAAAATAAATTTGCCATATTGGATGGATGGGTGGACTTATAAGTTTAAGTATGAAAACAATGTTTTTAATATTTAATTGGAAATACAATACATGTCACAGACGAAAAATATAATAAATTTATAAATCTGTCAGATTAACTTATTCCTGAAAAAATATGTGTCCATAAGTATGTGTACTTATGCTTATAGTGTTGGTATGCATAAGAATGGTAAAATTGATCAACTAATGTAGAGTATACATTTTTACTGAAAAAAATACTTTTAACATTTTGCTCTCCTGAGCAACTGTCTTTTTACACTTTACTTTACAAGTATGTCCATCATATGTATTATATATTTTGTGTTACAAAAGTAGTAAACAAATGAAACAAATGGTTTTTTTGACTTCTGATTTTATAATTGCATTTTTAATATTGTATTTATGCACTAAAGCAATGTGTGGATCAAAATAAAACGACTACAATTCTGAGTACTCAACTAAGTGTGAAAACTTTGTCTAATTTTCTAGGTGTTTAACGCTTTATCATATACTTTTGTAAAATTATACCTGCACGCTTTGTTATCAATGACAGGTATGATAAAATTTCATGTCTCTTTCCCTCACCTGTGATTTGTGGACGCCAACGATAAGGCGGAGAGAGACGACCTTCTCGATACCTGGTACCACAGGTCCATCTGTTTGTTGTAGATCTCGGTGAGGTGGTCTGGCGCTAATTCTGTTCCCCAACCGCGATACTAGACAAAGCAGAAAAGCTACGATTGGTGCAGGCAACGCGAGGTCTTTCATTCATACGTCTTCTCATATACAAGCAAGTCAATTTCGATAGTCAATGAGAATAATCAAACAACTATATTTTATACATTTATGAATTTTTTAATGCATTTTAATTTCGTGTTAAAATACTGGTTACTACAATAGAATTTACCGCTAAGAAGATTACTACAATTTTTGAATTGCAATGATTTAAACAAAGTTATACCTAAATATTATTGATGATAATCAATTTTGGGAATGTGAAACAGGGAAAAATTTGATACTAAAATCAAAAAATATTTTTGATAGGTTTATACTCAATTTTTCTAGTTTGGTTATGATTATAATAATTAATATAATGTTTTGTGTAATATGTGAATTGAAGTAACATGCCGGAAAGCTTTTACTAGTCAAAATCTAAATCATTGTTCTTCAACCTTTTTACATCCGCAGACTGGTGAAAGCTGAAAAATATTTCACAGACTGGCATCAATATGATGCAGATATCTAAATATAGTCAGTTCTCGATTTAATACAGAGCATTTATTAGTAAAAAATATGTTGTGTCCAGTTTCTGTCAAATATTTTATAATTAAATGTTTGGTGACCGGGAAAATGTCAAAAATATAGGAGTTTTACCTACTAATAAAAATCTTATTGTGTGTTCTGGCAGCAATGTCTAAGATCCCCTGAGATGATGCGTCTCTGTTTTCGAGCCACGCGTCCAAACCCTACGTTGGCAACACCTTTTCTTCTCCCCTCTCTTCCCTACCCAAGCCACGCCATCCGGGTGACGCCTTTTTGTATGTCATTGTCACTCAAGTTGCACCAGGTAGGGGTTACCTGGATCTTGGACATTGCTGGAAACACAATAAGAGTTTTATTGGTAGGTAAAACTCCTATATTGTGTGTTCTGGCAGCAATGTCCAAGATCCTCTGAGTGAATGTTTGTTATCACGTGGTGCTCGTGGGGGAAGAGTTATGTCATCAATGTGAGATCTTAACCAGTCTTCAGCTGATGGTCCGGGTACGATCTTGTGGCCATCTAGACTGGTTGGAAAGGGTTAGTGATAAGGCCTTCCGTCGGATTTGATCACTCTTGCCAGTTATTACCTCTCGTCTATGGCTGTCCTGGAGGCTGGCTTATCGGGCCCCATAGCTGTAAAAAATAGTTTTTGGAGGTCTCCGCCTTTCTTTCGATTTCCTTCCGAGGCTTTAACCAGTTGGCGAAGCCAATATATTGGGGCTATATTTTGCGTGTCTCCTTTCCTAATGTGCCAACCCGATTGCTGATGGGTAGTTGACCCGAGTGTGATGCGAGTTGACGCAGGCCATAGAGTTATCTGATCCCGTTCCTCTCTAAGCCCACTGTCTGAATATCTGAGCAATGTCTTGAACTTAATGAACTTGTCTTACCGACGCCAGTAGCAGCAATGTTGCCGTCCTACAAGACACTTCATATAGGCTGGATGTAGGTGGAGTGGTTGCCTTCAAGTGACGGACTTCCTCCTGACATCCCATATAGAGGCTTTTGGGGTCTTTACTCTGGCTAGGGATATGGCTCGGAGTACACGCCTCACCCACTGGTTTGCAGAAGGTTGTTATGGCTGACTTGTGCACCCCAATTGTGGAGTACGCCAAGCCTTCTCGGAGGTAGAGGTGAGCTAAGTACCTGGCAACTTGTTCCGGATGGGGTGATTTGTGACCACTGATAAGGATAAGGGGATCCATCTAACCCAAGCCAATTGGTACGTGATTTGTGCACCCCAATTATGGAGTACGCCAAGCCTCCTCTAAGGTAGAGGTGAGCTAGGTACCTGGGAGGTATGCCTGATGCAGGTCTATCTTTATCATTCAGTTGTTCCTCTGCAGGGACTGCGGAACTCAGCCATGGTTGAACAGCTTGAAAGATCTGGGATCCAAAAAGAAAACCATTCAACATCTTCAAGTAGAACATTGGTCGTTCTCCGCCATCCGTTTCCCGACTAAAAATAACTTTGAGAGGTAGCTGGGCATTCCGTCTGCCGCTCCCAAGATTTACAGTTCCTTTAACACAGTTACTTGGGCCTGCATCTTGCCCGTTACCTGCGTCTGGAACTTCCGCAGTAGCTGTGGTGTCTGAGGGAGAAGGGCGACTTCAGGGTGAATGGAATGTGCCCCCCCCCTAACATCCTCAGATGGGGTAAGGGGGCTCCTTATGCCTTCCAAACTTCCACAAGGTGTCGCAGGCAGTCCCTTTTGAAGGGTTTTGCGTCATCTGGGGCGGCGCCCCCCTCGAAGATTCTTTCTTTTGTACAATTCCCTGTTATTTTTTTTTTGTAGGGGGGCCTTCGATTGTAACTTGCTGAAGGTCTACCACTGCTGGCCCTCCTAACACTGGGTGTTGGGAATTGCTCCCGAAAGGGCAACCTATCATTCTCAGGCAAGGGTCTCGGTCTCGCCAGCCTTTCCTGCAACCTGGGGTGGGATTTTCGCCAGTCTGTCCCTGACGTGTTCCTCTTTCACCTTGGCCCGGATGGTTTCGGCGGTGCTCGATCTGTTCGGCCCTCTTCCCACACACTATTTGCATAATGTCTTCGGTTATAAGTTGGTGGGAAGAGTCTCTTCCGAACTTTCCTTCAATTGACTGAAACAGCCCCGCGGGTGTAAGAGGTACCGTCTTATTTCCCTCCCCCACTCAATAACGAACTGCCGGCCCTCGAGTAAGGCGTCCTCCCCGTCAGCTGAGCTGTAAGAGCTCCTTGGTCGTAGCCACGGGACTCATCGTTCACTTCCAGCTCGGTGAACAACGGCGTCGCGGCATATTTTTTCTGCGTTTCACAGTAACAGAGCCCGGCCCAATCTGATGTGCCACATCGCTGGATGCCAATCATCGTCGATATCCTGGCCGGGTCCGCATTGGGTACGATCGGCTCCTTCACAGTCCCGACCAACGCTGTCAGTTGTTGCTTATTGGATGGGGCGGCCTCCTTTGGGAGGCGAAAGGAATCTCCTATCGACTCGAGGGGGGTTCTTTCGGGCCGTGAGGTGGACGATTGATCTTGTTTTAATCGAAACAACTTACTATCTGGCTCTCCAGTCTGTCCAAACGATCACCCGCCACGCTTGGCGTCTGGCCGGCGTTCGTTTCGGCTTCGGACGCGGAGTCTTCATGCGAAGCCAACGATACATCACGCATGATTACGATATGTATATATATATATAATATATATTAAAAGTCACGTCACTTTGGAAGCACCACAATGGTTTACACACGGATGCTAATTTAGTGACTTTAAAAATAGTCAACACGTGTCGATGTTTACAGATTTGTTTTTGTAGCGACAATCGAGTAACACTTCAGGCGCGTCCAAAAACAACGTCATCAATGACATACATAACGGCGTCACCCAGATGGCGTGGCTTGGGTAGGGAAGAGAGGGGAGAAGAAAAGTTGTTGCCAACGTAGGGTTTGGACGCGTGGCTCGAAAAACAGAGACGCATCATTTCAGAGGATCTTGGACATTGCTGCCAGAACACACAATAAATACATTTATTTTTAATGCCATTTATTGGATTTTTTTAAAAGCTTTAGAAATAAAGTAATTTGTATAAAAACATTGGAATTTAAAAAGTTTATGTTTAAATGTAAAACAGTATATGCTTGTTTAGGATAGTAAATTCAAAAAGTTTTGTTGGTTTGTACGGTACCGAGAGAATGAAAACTAGTAGGCGCTGAGCAAAATTCACATTTTTTACAAAACTTACTATAAATCAAGGAGATATTCTAAGTTTTCGCAGACTGGCAATTAACTACTGCGGACCGGTGTCAGTCTGTGGACCACATTTTGAAGAACACTGATCTAAAGTGTTTTAAAAAAAAAGTATTATACTTTCACGAATACTGAAAGTTTTGTAATATTGCTAATGTTATTTGAACAGAACTTGTATGAGGTATTTTTTATTTTTATGTTAAATTTGTATAAAACATACAAGGTTTTGGTCTTGATAAGAAAATGTCATGAATTAAGCATTCATTTTCATGCGAATATCTCAAATGATAATGATTGACAGACCGTCAGATGAAATTGATGTTATGAATTTAAGGAAATGTTTTTTGTATCGTTTCTGACAGTTAATATAAATGTCAAAAATAAAGTACCTAATTGGTTGCAGTAGTGTTATAATCCCATGACATATTCATTGTAAGGATACCAGCCCTCAAATTCACAACCACTCATTCTGTTAACAGGGATATATTACTCACTTGCACTACAATAAGAAAGAAATGAATTTACACGTAACACCTAACCTAAGGTCATTTTCCACAGTTGTGAATCCATTTAAAAATTTTAAACTCTTAATTATTCCAAACACTCTGAATACAGGTGATAGTGGAGCATATTTATATATCATTTGTATGTATTGGTTGTTGATGAAATATTAACTAAAATGTAGAGTATTACAAAGTGGTTTTTAAATTTTACACCACAATGACATCTGTTGACTATATTTTTCAAATAAAATGATTATGTATTGATTGAATTGGCATTTACTTGGTAGAACTCCATTATAACATGGTGAAAAAATAGCAATGTATTTTAGTTCAACGAAAAATTTTATAAGATATAATTAATAGCTATTTCGGCTCACGCATCGTCAGAAGTATGTTTAAACGTACATTTGTTTATCTATATCTAGCTGTGTAGAAAAGGTACACATTACATCTTCTCTTCTGTTTTAACGACCTAGTTTATTTCCTGCTAAAATACATTGCTATTTTTTCACAGTGTTAAAATGATTATGGTGATTTCGGCCATTCCTGATATTTTAAAAGAAATAAATTAGTTTGTATGCAAGTAAAATTTTTGTGTAGCTGGATGACAAATGCCTACCAATTCAAAACTATATCAGTGTGCAGATGATTGTTTGAATGCTTTTTTTGATGTTGAATAATGACTTGTAAATTTGTGTTTGGTTTTCTAGTGAGTATTGCCCCATCCAGAACATTCGCAGCCGATTCAAGCGTGAAAATTCTAACACCACATTTTAACACACCTTGTATTCTCCGGCCAGTTTGCGCAAGTCCAGTACTTCCCTGTACCAGGAATCGCCGCCGTCTTTGCTGGCTACCGTGTTGTCAGCGGGCTGAGGTTGGGGCCCCTTCCCGCTGTTATCGGCGACAGCCTGAGGGGCCCCAACTTTAGCAACGCTCTGCGCCTTGGGCAGCATTTTCTCCTTAACGGACGGGTCGGGCTCCCTGCATTTGGTAAACGTGCCTTTACTGGCCTCGTACAAGTAATGTGAGAAAGGTCTAAATTTCTTTTTGTATTCGCTCTTGTAGGACACGGGCGGCCGGCTTTTGCAGCTGTCCTGCTTATCGTCGGTGCGTGTGGCTCGCCTCAACGAAGCCACTGCGCTACGCAATCTCGCGGTCTTTCTGGAAAATTTCATTCAGTCACGCTTAGTCAGGTGTCCATTTCTGAGCCTACCGAAGGAGTGACCGCGTTGCTTTTATCGTATTCTATTCTAATTTAAATTTAATCTCTGCTTCTTTCTGGATTAGGAATATTCATTTTTATTTTATTTAAATGAGATATCTGACTTTTAGTTTATTTAATTCAACTTCCGAACCAAGTCCAAAAAAAAAAAAACAAACATAACACATTGATTTCTAAAAACACATTTTAATTTTACGAATTACATTTATAATTTATTTATTATTAAAGTTTTATTTCACTATTATTATATAATACGTTGAAAAACTTCTGGCGTATTAAAATTGGTCTAAAAAATAAAAATTTTCAGTCTCCAAATATTTTGAGACAAATTGGGAGAAATTTTCCATTTTAGTGCTAATTACAGTGTATTTGGTGGAGTAAATATGAAACAAGGGTGACTATAATACACCGACATATTGAAACTACTTTTTTGTTATACTTTGACAGAATTAATCTGTCAAAGATTTGTTAATAGTAAATATAAAGTAAAATTCCAGAACTTTTGTGGACACTTAAAAATCGGAAGCAAAATTATGAAAGACAAGAATCACATCAAAATGCCAACTTATGGAAGCAATATTCAAAAAAGAACACGTTAAAACTTAACACCGATTTAAAGAAAGTTATTGATACCAATGATAGATGGTGTCGAGAGAAACTTTTCAATATTTATTGCAAAGTAGGAACAAAGAAGGTTGAATAAATATTTTATTCAACTAAGAAAAGAATTATTGTGTAGTAAATATGGATTATCAAGACAAAACATTTTAATGAATTTTTGAAGTAGACTCCATTGAAAGTAGCCAAGAAAATTCTTATAATGGAAGAAAAAACAAACAAATTTTACCCCAATGTGTTAATTTATCACCAGATGATTTTTTTGTATGATAATGTTAATGTATTTTATTGTGTTACAGTTATTTACAATTTTTTAAAATTATTTATTTAAAATATTTTAAAGTTACGAATAGCACTAAATATTAAAATTTGAATACTGGTTATTGATGTAAGTAAGCGTGTTTTTTTATTGTTAGACATTCTCAAATTTTTAAATGAAGCGTTATCTGTATTTCATGCTTAGAAGCCAATCAGCCGAGTCGCGTTTCGCCAGTCCAGAAAAGAACATTTGTGTAGACTTTCGCTTTTCATTTTCACTATCGGCAACACTGAGTTTTGTGTCTGTTTAAAAATTAAGGGAGTGAGAAATTTTGAGATAAAAATTGAAAGATATTCTTAAATCTATTTAAGATTAAAATAATTATCAAATAAAGGTAAGATAAATCTATCTATGCTTAAGAGTTAATTAATTAAAATTAATTATGTATAAAAAATCACGACTGTACACATAAGTGCGATAACAAACATCGATAAAAAATGGATCCAAACATCATTCATGAATCTAGTTTAGCGCTACCTGGCCTATATTTCAATCAGCGGAACGTACTACAATGTTTTGACTTTTTGATTATTGACTTTTACTATTATTTTTGACATAACTAACAATATCTCTGAAATTTCATTTAATTTTCTTGAGGTGTACCTCTGCTGTTTTTATTTCAACGTTTTTTTATCAAAACATTAATTATTTTGCACACTGATGACAAGTGCCATCTATATTATTGATTTTGTAACTGACAAACAATTTATTTGACTGGAATTGAATGCTGCAAAAATATGTTTTATCTTAATACTATATCATTAAGTAGAATTATTGTATTAATAATAAATCACATTTGAAATTTAAACAGTTAACAAATAAAAATCGCATAAGAAATTGTTAAAAATGTTTATAGAAGAACTGACAAAATTTTTCAATACTATTTATTGGTTTCAAAAAATTCATTGGATCGATCAATTTTTCCAATTGCCATAAGAGAAATAATGTTTTGGAAATATCCAATAGTAGTATCCAGTATATGCTTTTTTATATATAAAGAGATGACTTTTTTTCATTAAATCAACTTGAAATTTTCAAATATATTTTTATAAATATCTTGTTTTTGCAAAAATTGTATAATGATTTTAAGATTTTAGTCTTTACACTGCATTTATGTTTCTCTTGAATCATACATTTTTATTTACTAATGAAATCCATTTTATTAAAAATCTCTCATTGAAATATTATATTTTCTATGTCATAAATTATTTATTGAATATTTTGATTAAAAAGTCAAGATATTATTTCACCTGTTTCCTGCTTAACCACATAAAGGGTAAATAATTCAGTAATTGATGTCAACCAAATTTATGAAGATTATCAGGAAAAATCAAGTTATATTCCAGTATAAAAAGAATCTCTTACATGAAAGTTTTGACACTGTATTATTTTTAATTTCAAATATTAACATACTGCAATCAGTTGTTTCAACAGTTGAGACGTTAGCAGTCAGATGGATAAATCTATCGAAACCAATAAAATGTATGTACCAAAAATTGCCAATTTCTGATTGTATTTCATAAATTATTTTTCATAAATGGTCGACTGTATTGAGCTGAAATCATTTTCCATCTGATTGCAATGATTTTGACCACTTGGATTAGACATAAGGGCTGATTTTTCCAATTTATAAACGCGGTATCGAGCAAATATCAAAAAGAACTTTAGACTTTCTCTTCTCTTATATTTCCTGTAAACCAGCGATGTCAAGAAGAAAAAAAATAAATAGAAACAATAGAAAAAGACAAAAGCTGGTTGAAAATACACGTGAAGTGTAAATGAACAATTATTACATGAGAATGATTAACACATTAGAAAATTAATGTCATTTAGCATGCCTTTCATAAGAGTTAACAACTGTAACCAATTGCTTCTAAAAATCTTTATATATTTTAAATACAAAAAAACTTTCAGTTCAAAACTATAAAGCATACGGAGTGGCTTCCGTAATAAATAAAAAATAAATAAACAAGAAGACCTCAATATATTGTTTATGCATATTATTTATGAAACAACATTTCTTGAAAATGGTAACCATAAATCAAATGTTGTCTGTCAATTTAATGTCCATATCGAATACACCAAATGATTTTATAGCTGGTTTCAATTTGCTTGACTCTTATATGTGTAAATCATTAAATACGTTGAAATTAAACAATTTGAAAATGAAAACAAACCATTAAACACGTATTGAATTAACGATACTGATGTTATGATAAAATGATATAGTGACAGATTGTTGAATAATTCAAACGTTGTCAGTCTTATGAAAGGGCACAAAAAATGATAATCATGTACCATGCACAAAAAGTCTAGTAACTATAATGCCATATTTACAGCGGAAAAGCAAATGTCATATCACCCGTTGGCATCAAGCACCACAATTCATCTAAAGAAACGCAAAGCATCAGATAACTTGGCATCCAGTCTCAGGTGTGTTGGCGCCAAGAGAAAGTAAAACTGGCAACATTATTAAGCGTATTGCGTAAATTTCTTTAGAATTTAGAAATTTGCTTAGACATGCAGCTTTTGAGTTAATAGTATTCGACTATTTATACTAATTTTTAACTAACCGTCCCGATTTGAATCCATTATTTGAAGCGTGTGACAACATTTAAAGCCAAGAGTTACAAAAGCAAGAAGTACTAAGTGCAATATAAAAAGAATACATTATTATTAATTAGGATACGCATTAGGTATAATACAGATTCTACGCGATCATAATGATACATTCAATCTTCATTTATTATTATTTTGTCACTCGGCATTCTTCACATAAACTTTATAATGGTTTTTTATGAAGGTTTTATAAAGATGACTCTAAACACAATGATGGTATATTAAAAGATAATTAAAGGTATCTCACACATTAATTCTAAAGTTTAAAGGAATATTTATATGATTCTGTAAATATTCCTGTATTGTTTTGTCTAAGTATAGTGTCTAACTATATTTAAAGTAAATAATAAGTAAGAAATACTAGTTTTTATAATGATGGGCTCTAAGACAGTTAATTATATATATTATGTAAATTACTAAGGCTACAAACACACTTGTTATTATTAATTTTACGATTTCTATTTTATATATAAAATATTGTTTTAGTAAAGCTGTCACTTAAAAAAATTAGAAACAAATTCTAAATTGCCATAATTTATATACATGTATATGTTTACAACAATAATATAAAGTCAATTTCAGTAATCTTTGATTTTTATGACTCAAACATGTATAATATAATATATGTCACTACGTAATATATATATATCATATAAATTAGATTATATTATAATAGTTTAACTTGAGTGATTATAGAAATCATTTTTTTTTTCAATAATATTGTATTATTCATATTTTTATACTCAAATAGTGTATTTTAAATGTTATTTGTATATTATTATATTTTTTATAAGCTTATGAATAATAATGTTGGTAGATATACTACAAACAGCGTAAATAAAAAATAATGACAATCACAGAAATATTTTTGTTGTGCAAGAGTAAATCATTAATTTAAAATTAGCTACAGTATATTAAAAACTACTGCAAATTAAAGTTTTTTTAAATATTCCCTGTGCTTGAACCTTATGTCATAATTAACAGGTAGTTATCGACATCCATGAACATTCATTTATAATATTATTTAAACTGTTTCTAACTTGTGGTATTGATTCTAGAATATCTCATACTGTATATCAGAGTTAAAGGACTAGTTCAAAGAATAAAGTCATGATTATTAAGCTTTAATCATTAACAAACGACGTCTCAGATCTAAAGTGAATCTTCTCAAAAAGTAAAGATTTTGTAAAAGTTCAACCTTGTACAATATATTTAATTTTTCACAACAGTTTTTTGATATGTAAAAAAAAAATTAATATCCGTTTAAAGTATGACATTTAGAATTGCAATCAAATGAAACTTGTAAATATTAAAAAAAGAAAGTAAAGTCCTAAAACATTTCGGAATTGATAGATGTCAGTGAAACGGTTTTTTACAAAAAAAAATTAATAAAATCAAAACTGATTTTTTTTTAATTGTTGCACTTTGGAACTAAGATATCAATTTATGTACAACATAAATTAGAATGGAAACTTAAGACTCACTGGGAATTAATTTCAAATTGCTGTTTATTTATAACAAGATTCTCAAATGTGATAGTGTTGAATATGTATTGTTGTTTTTTTTTTGCGTTGGATTATAAATAGTCGTATGTTTGAAAATTTATGGTATTTGAAGTATGTTTGAAAAATCTATAAACCTATTTTAAGGTTAGTGACTCAACTTCTAACCTTATCAGGGATGTCATTTGTCAGTGACTGTTAGCAACACCGTTTAGAATCTTAGATAATATTTTCGACAGTTGTGTCAAAAATATTTTACATGTAGACATAGGTTCAAATTTTCCATAATTTTATGCTAAATGTATATTTAAAAATATATTCTCTAAATAGAAATCATAACTATATAATATTTTATAATATAATACCAATAATTTCACTCTTGTACAACAAAAATGCAAATACTACACTACGCATTGATAATAATGTATAATTCAAAGAGAAGAAAAGAAGTTAATGAAGCAAAACAAACCTTTGTGTCCCATCGCCAGGTTTTTGATAGTCTTCGATGAATTTCTTGCCATCACAATCATCATCGGTGTGATTCATGAGAGGCTCCAGCTCTGTTGCACCACCTGTACCATTTTTATTTTAATAATTCATAAAATGACAATGAAAAAATTTGGAAAACCAACTGAGTAATAAATAGCACCAACGTCTTTCATTAATTCAATGATATAATACATAAAATGTCTTTAAACATTCCTTAGTAAAAGTTATCTCTCGTTTATATACACAACTAGACTTGTATAGTTATTTCATTGTAACATTATAATAGATTCTTTCTATTACAAGTTATTGATTTTTTTATTAATCTAAGATATTGACGGATGGTATTTCATAGAATTTTAAAGTTAATTTGAATCTTTCACACTCTTTACACTTCGCGGATTTCATCTTTCGGTATCTTAAGGCAATTTAGAGCATCGATGCGCTCAAACAAGAAGGTAGAAAAAAATACGTCATATATAAATGACGAAAAAATAGACACTAAGTTTTAATTCGCCGTGAGACAGCGGCTGCATATCCATTACGGATGGTGGTGGGACAACGAACTTGTATATTCTAGACCATAGATTCTCAACCTTTTTACACCTGCCGACCACCAAAAAATCCAAAAATGTTTTGTGGACCATCAACATTGGAATAAAATAGCAAATATTTATATAATTGATTTTATATTCGAAATAATTAATTTTGCAACAACGTATGCTGATATAACAATATTTAAGTATATTAAAACAGACAGTAACAAAAAAATATAATTAAAAAATCCATAAAATTCGTTTTTTTCGGCTCAACCAAAAATCTCCACAGACCACCGGTTGAGTAACTATGAACTAGAGTATAATGTTGCTAACTGTATATGTACTTGATGTGAATTCATTGTTTTAATATTAAAAATGAAATATGAGCGAGTCAAAGGTGATATTGATTAACAATTTACTTCTATGTATATAAGATTTTATTTCAATTTGATTAAATTATTGTCTATTATTTTCAATATTTGCCACCATTTAATTAAATGATAAAGTGAGACGATATAGTCTAGATCAGTGGTTCTCATGTGCGGCCACCAGAGGATTTCGCTGTGGCCACCAACAGTTTTATAGTAAATATAATATTATTATTTAAGATAAAATGTGTTTTTACAAATGAATTTGTAAAATAATTATTATTTTAAAATTGATTGAATGCACCGGACGTATCCAGCATTAAGTCGAGTTTAAGTAAAGGGTCGTTTTAATAATAAAACTGTTCAAAAATTTCAGTCGAAGTTACACGTTGACCATGAATCAAGTCAATATAAAGAATCAACAACAATTGCTTAATTAATTTTGTTGATTTTACCTACAACTGTATATTGTAAAAGATCGTTCAGTGTAATGCACTTTATAAAAAATGAATATTGAAACTATTTTTATCACATTTGGTGCGGCCACGAGACATTTCCATAGGACAATTGATGTTTATAATGCGGCCACAGTGAAATTTCCCGTGAGAACCACTGGTCTACATGTTACCTTCCGCAATACGTCGCTTGGCTCCCCCTGGTTGCGCTGCCTTAAGAGTGCCCATGGAAACACTTTTCCGGGGCGCAGTCTCACCTCCAGAGCCCGCTCCGGAAGTTGCCCCAGCGCCCGCCGTGGCAGTGTCTTCGCGAGGCCACGCGAATTGGTTCCTGTATTCGCTGCCACTTCGTTTCTTCTCAGCTATCGACGGAGAAGTTGCCTGAGACAAAAATATCACAATAAGTCTAACATTCATATTACAAATAAAGTGTGTAATTGGTTAACACATTCACTGCGTCAAAATATATCATATTATTTCTCTCTATTGAGAGAAATTGAAAATTTGCGGTTTTCAATCATTTTAGGAGATTGTATTACTCAAAAAAATGAAATCCATCATGAAATTAACTACCTAAGACTTTTAAGGTGTTAACTGTCACTTCTTGATGGAAAGGCATGATATTTTAAATAATAAAAACACATTTTTTAGTACTTATTTCCACAATATATTTTTTGATCAGGACCGGTTTCGCTCATCGCGAGCATTATCAATTGATAGAATACAATTTACAAACAAGTCTATTTATACAAAACAAAAAAACAATTTGAGTTAAACGTAGCAGGTGTACAAAACCATGGATTCAAGAACTAGGAAACAATTTACATAAAATCATACAATATTGATACAAATAAAGTAAATTAGTATACAAATTAAATGTTCACAATCACTTTTTAAGAATTACAAATACAATTATGGTAAATCAATAATCCATTAGGAGCTCTGAACAATCAATAAGCAAGTAAGAAGTGGGAAATTTTAATGACGAAAATAACCCAAATGTATTTTAGTTTTACAATTTTTTTTATAAGATATAGTTGATAACTATAGTTCTGACGATGGCGTGAGCCTACTAGCAATAAAACTAAAAAAAAAAAAATGAAACTAAACAGGCAGCAATTTCAATATAGTTAAATATTGGACGGATATGGTTTGTTACGGGAAAGCATTGGCCACTCGCAATGGTTTGAGGAGCGGCGAAAGGTTTATATTTGTTGGAAATAGCTATCAATTATATCTTATAAAAAATTTTGTATAACTATAATACATTATTATAAAAACGCTATTTTTGCACCGTGTTATTATGGAGTTCTACCAAGTAAATGCCAATTCAAAAAACATCATGATCTGTCCGCTATCCGAATTGTTCGTTAACCGATCAACCGAGTATTAAAGATAGAATAAGCAGTTTAAAAAGATTGTTTTAGTTTGTTATCTCATTGTCTCATTGTATGCTTATTGTTTGAACATAAAAACCTTTCATGATAGTGTTCATTGTTCTACTTATTCGTAATCCAAACCGTTCGTTAATCGATCATCCACTTTATCTTCCAAATTAAATAATTTCCAATATCAACGTAGAATGCTTGATAAAATTTCAATATTAATTTTGAATTGTTAAAGCATTGTAAAACTCCTTATGTTTTGTCACGCATAACCCAGGTGTCGTCTTTGTTGATCTTAAGACATTCTCAACAGAGTTCAGTTTAATTCAATGTTTATTTTAAACTATCAGCCTAACCTTCCGAATTCTACATTGCTGTATCATTTACGTGAGTTAAGTTCAATGAATCGCGAATCTCAAAAATTTATGTCGTATATTACGTCATCGGGTATTTAATAAATTATTTTAAATGTCAGAAGACAGCCAACCGATCGATACCAGAATAAAAAAATACTAAAACGCAATTATGTTCAATCTATGTATATTTGCTTAGACAACTATACATGAGTGTTAAATGTACAAGGTTAAAATGGCTTTTTATATAAAGGTATGTTACACCAAACAGAAAACAAGCGTTGGGTCGGCAGATTGATTGATACATTCACGGTAATCTGACACAAAACGTAGTTTGTTAAAAAGGATTAATTTGACGAGAAATGCCGTGCCTAGTTTAACTAAAGTTTAATTTGGAGAAGTGAGTTGGAAAATCCTACCTCTTTTTCCAACAAGAATAAAATTTGTCGTGTCTGAATTGTTTTTTTATAGCAACATTTTTTAAAGGCAGAAAACATTAGGTACCGTCGTTATTCCATTTGAATTCAAAATTGGAATGTGTTCGAATTATTACTGTAAAGGCGTACATTTTCTAGGAACAAACAAAATGGCGGCATTAGTTTTATTATTGCAAAATATAAGTATTCTTTTGTAGTGTGTCAAATATGAATTTTGTCTGATTTAAACGAAATATTTTAGAAGTGTCATTTAGTTATGTCAAGAAGGGTGTTTCAATTTGACAGTCAATTAGTTCGATCAGTCAAACTGATATGAAAGCAAATAAATTATTGAGCGAATTGATTTCAACTTATTGAAACTATGCCGTTATACTTAAATGAACTTACAGTTAATACTTAAATGGAATATTTGGCTGATAACTGAAAAGACGACTTGGATTTCGCCTTTCGGCATCTTCAGTCATTATATCAGATGGATGAAACAGAACTGAAAATCAATAAACAGTTTGCATAGTTTGTAAACAACAACTATAGATAACTGATTGAATTGGCATTTACTTGGTAGAACTACACTATAACACGGTGAAAAAATAGCAATGTGTTTTGGTTGTACAAAATTTATAAGGTATGTAGTTGATAGCTATTTCGGCTTACGCCCTCATCTTAATATTCACTCCTTTACTTATCTTTATATAGCGGTGTGGAAAAAGTATAGAATATATAATCTCCTCGTTTCTAATATTCTAGTCTTATATTGTAATAATAAATTCTTAAATGTGGCAGATTGATTTTGTGTATTATTATTGATTATTAACTATATAGTTCTGATGAGGGCGTAAGCCAAAATAGCTATCAATTATATATCTTATTAATTTTGTAGAACTAAAATACATTACTATTTTTTCACTGTGTAACAAATATAGACCCAAAGATTGAATATACAATTTTGATTCAACTACTAATTTGACGTTAGAATTTTGAAATGATAATCAGCCTAATGACTTTTTGATGACCGGCTTAACAATTCAAATAAAGGAAGATTTATTTTCTGGAATAGAGAGGAAAAATTCAAGAACGACGGTTGCTGATCGAAAATTATTTTTACGATAGATTTTATATCAAGAAAAGTATAACAAATAATATCTCTCGGCAGAAAAACTCCATAGCCGCAGGATGTGCTATAATTTGGACATATGGGCATCAAAATCCCTAAGGCGGTGATAAAAAGACTGATATCCCAAAAAACATATTGCCAGCGAAGTTTATTGTTCTACGAAAACATTTGGCGCGTAAAAAGAGATTCGTGAGGGAAAAAATTATCACAGAAGTGTCACTGCCAAATAGGATTGCAAACAAAATAAATATTTGCTCACTGAATTAAATTGGCTGAAGTACAATACGATTTTTGATTACATTCGCGAAATCAAAACGAATTTTTGGCTCAAGCATTAAATAAATCAAACAGTTAATATATTTCGAGCTTATTGTATTAAAAATTTTACGATGCTAAAGTATTGACGTATTACATACACCTAGGCCTCATATAAGACGGTTTTATAAAACACGGTTTAAGGGAAAAAATAAATTAATATGAAATGTTGAATGAACCTATCACAATTAATGACTCGGGAATCAGTTGCAGTGAAGTAGCTACATGTTTCACATTGAAAACAATAAATGACGGCTTGGAATTGGCTAATAAATTAGATTTTTTTTTATTGATAATGATCCTATAATGAACAGGGGTTAGAAATTCAAGAGGGAAGTACAAAATATTTTGGAACCTTATAAGGAAATACCTAAAGATTTATACGCTAAGAGCAGACAATCGCTTATTAACGAACTTTTTAAGGCTAAAACCAAAAATAATTCAAAGTCCTCCGATGATGAAAACTCACAACCGACCTCGAAACTGAATAAAAAATACAGAATTCTAAGTGATAGCGATGATGAATGAATGTACATTATGTTATTTAAGTTTTTTTCAATTAATATGTAAATGTATATTTGTTCAATAAATTTATGATATCCACTGAAGGTGCTTGCTGGATTTTCAGTATCAAATTTGAATTGTTACAATTTTATACGATTCCACATGTTTTGTCACTAGCGGCTCAGATTTCGCCTTTCGGCATCTTCAGGCATTCTATCACACGGATGCAACAGAACTGATGTACAATAAACAGCATCGTCTATATACCAAAGTTATTAATTACAGGAAAACACACACCCCAAGGCAAGCAGTAAATGGCAGCTAAAACAAAATATTATATATATATTTATTTATTTAAAAAATAAAGTACGTATTTATATAAATTGTCGTCAATTTTTTATTTTTTTGAAACACAAATCTTAATTTTGTATAACACGGATTCGTTGTACGCGAAGATTTTGTGGAACCATATGACCGTGTTATACGAGACCCAGGTGTATTTCTTTATCACAACTGTTGGGAGTAAAATATATGTTTAGAGATATATATGTATATATATTATATAAAGGCGTACAGATTATCGTGTATGCGTACAGGGCGGCCATTTTAGAGCCCTTGGGGCAACAAGCACGAGTGGGTTATTTACATGAAAGTTTGAAAAGATACGGCGATGTTAAGGTTTGAAATTTGAAAAACATCCACAGGCATTTTATTATTTTAGTAGGCACTCAGGCTATCGCCAAAGTTTACTCAGTAGTCATAAATAAACCGGTGACGTGGTGTACCAACGGTGTGAAATCTTGCGGAATAGAATATCCAAAATAGAATAATATTAGACCACCAAAAAAATTAAGCCGGAATATTCCATTCACATTAAAAAAATAAGTCCACCAATTTAACTTAATAAAAAAAACAAAATAATGCTGCAAATTTACATTACACACAGTTACGCTTAGAGGTATATCAATTTTATCTTTGAATCATACAGAGCATGGTTTCTCAACATTTTTACATTTGCGGACCACCAAAAAATCCAAAAAAAAAATTGCGTACCATCAAAATTGGTATAAAATAATAAATATTTATGTACTTGATTTTTTATTCAAAACAATTAATTTTATTTTTTTAATTATTTATTTATTACAACTATACGGTACAAAACTTACAAATTATAAATTCACTGCTTTTGCACCGTAACATATTAACATATTTAAATATAAGAATATAAAAATTCAACAAATATACTATAAAACAATCAATAAGGATTTCAAAAAAAGAAAGTCAACCAAGTAAGCTCATGAAATGTCTACTTTAACTGAAAAAATAGCATTCGCCTGAGCTCACTTTCGTCCACATGAATGCAACACCGTATGTTAATATAACAATATTTAAGTATATTAAAACAGACAGTAACAAAAAATATAATTAAAAAAACCATAAAATATAAAATTAAATTCGATTGTTTAAAGCAGAGGATATATTATTTCTTTATAGATTGTAAGAGTTTATAAAATAAAATTAATATGTATAGGATCTTTCAACTAAGACGTTTTAAATTTGTAAAGTTCTAGCAGCCATGTTGATAAAGTGATATTTGTCAAATTGTTTGTAAATTATTAATCAAAGTAAAGCAAATTTATTAAAGAAAGTAATAACGTTGAACAACAGGCGCAAATTATCAAAATTAAAAATCATCTTTAGGTCATGATTATCTCGCGCGGCGGTTACGTTAACTGGCTACTGCTATCGTACAATTTAACGCCGTTAGAATTCTTTTTTAGAGCTATCTTAACTCGGTCAACTCTTTACAAATAAATTGAAAATAATTGACGTCTTCAAAGCCAACATAACTAACGCCATTTAACAAATTTGGTCAAAGTTGTGTGGCAGTAATTGAAAATCGGATCTCCCGAATACGTCTCACTAACCATAGCCGTGGAAGACATTTGATGAATTTTATATTCCACACTTAATGCCATAAAATATACTTTGAAATAAAAAAAAATCAGTGAATATCTCACATGATACTTGTTTTATTTACATTAACACAAATTTCGAGCGTCCTTATTGAAAGACTTTTTTTTATATATATTAACGTTATATAAAAATAAGGATGCCTCGTATAGTCGATTGCATCTCTAAATTGAGAAAACGTTATACTGTGAGCTTGGCTATTAAAATCCACAAATAAAGTAATTAATCAATTTGAATAATAAAATTAATCAATGGAGTAATTATACGTTTTCATATTTATTAAAATTATGATAGTTTTAAAAGAGAAGACATCTCATATAATATATTTTTATTGATGATAAGGCATGTCTATTCTTGGATTTGCCTGTATCAATATTGAGAAAAATGTCATTAAATTGATGATGAGATGATGATAGACTTACCTTTTCTTCTACAGTGTCAGTCCAGGTTCGGGGCCCATTAGCTTGTTGGGCGTTTCGCGGCCCCTCTGACTTACTGCGCCTCTCGCCACGGCTTGCCAAGTATTTTGTTCTTTCCATTGACTGCAAAAACAGAAAACAGAAGAAGAAAATTAGACACATATAATGACTTTGGTTAAAAAATTATTCATGTTGTCAACGCGAGGCGCTGACGAGTTTCAATCTCTCTACGAAGTTGGAGCATGAAAACGAAAGGTTTTGAAGAACTTACAACCATTTTAAAACAAATGCATTTATGCTAACACACTGATTATTCAAGGTTGCTAAAAACATTTTATCTATAGAAATAAAATGTTTATGAAATTAAGAATTAAACATTAATAATAATTGTTTCCTGATTACATATTTTGGACAAAACCCACGCAGTCTATTTTTACAGTCAACTGATGGTGGTTAGTTTTATGTCTTGGTTTCACTATAAAGCTCTTCATTTTGTATGAACTTTTGCAATCTTACATAGTAAATTGTTCTTCAGTATTTTCAGCTCAAACCTGTCGACGAAATCCGCTACAGTCACATGAAGTGTTGACAACTGACGTATGACAATTTTTATAACAGATGCAAAAGTTTATACATTAAGAAGAGCTTTATGGTGATTAACCTTTCCAGGAGTATGAACGTACTAGTGCGTCGGCGCGAATTTTCGTAAAAGAGCATGGACGTATTCGGACGTTTCGTAAAAGAGTGTGGACGTATATGTCAACAATTATTGTGATAATACATTCAAGTGCTGTGTCAATGGTTTGTGATTCCTGGATTATGCAACTGGTTTTATTACGATAAAACCCTAAAAACTTGAGTTGTATTTTTTTCACAATGATTTGATTAAAAAAAACATTCCTCACAGCACGGTTAAAATAAATTTACTTATTTACTTAGTTACTCCTGGAAAGGTTAAAAACTAACCTTCTTTGACAGCAAAAAAAATGGACTGCGTGGGTTTTGTCCAAAATATGTAGTAAGGAGACAATAAATATTATTTTTGAATTCATAATTTCATAAATATTTTACTTCTATTGAAGTGAGTATTTTATATAACCTTCCATGTATTATATGACTAGGGAAAAGTTTTTCAAACATAATGTTGACATTAGATTTGATGGATCGAAATAGGCATTTTTTACAAACCGCTATAAGTCATCAAGCAACCGACACTTAGTCATGACGGAATGTCGTTTGAAAAAGAACAAGTGAATTCATTTATTATAGGCTTGACGTAAGAAAATATTACGTAAAAAAAATGAAAGAATTTTCCTCAAAATATTATAAAACTCAGATTTATGAGTATGTCATGAGTTAAAATAATGTTTTAAGTATGTAAAGGTTGATGTGTTAATATTCGTTTGATCATTAAAAATCAGAAAGTACAATCAATTATTAGTAAAAATTAAAAAAATTGAGAACATTTATCAAGTAAACGAAGACATTAAGAAACATTTGGTATCTTTTATAATATCGACTGAAGGTGCTTGATGAATTCAAACTTCATTCTCAATGATCAACTCAATCTTCCCAACCCCCCCTTGCTGTGTTCTTTACGTGAGATCAGTTCAATGAATCGACAACCTCATGAAGAAAATTCTTATATATCATTACTAGATGGTTGATTTGAAATAAGTAGGCATTTCTAAAAAAACTCATTTATATTTTAATGATAGTTAATTATTATTTGTTGTAAAACCCTATTAAAAAAGACTCATTAATAAGATTAATAATTAATAAAAATTATCACAATCAATTGTGTTAATAAATATTATTTTTTTTTTAGCTGCCATTTACTGCTTGCCTTGGGGTTTGTGTTTTTCTGTAATTAATACATTTGGTATAAAGACGATGCTTACTGTTTATTGTACGTCAGTTCTGTTGCATCCGTGTGATAGAATGCCTGAAGATGCCAAAACGCGAAACCTGGGTCGTTAGTGACAAAACATGTGGAATCGTACAAAGTTGTAACAATTCTAATTTTGGTGTCTATTAAGACATGTTGTTGTTTGAACGTTATCTCTGCTGTTAGGGACTTTCTTTATCACACAATACTCTAAAAAACAAACAGTGTTTTGAAACATTGAAAAAAATAAACGTTGAGATGAAATACAGTTGATTTTTTATTCAAAAAACTTTTTCTGATGTGCTTCTTTTTCTTTATCTTTGGACCGGAAATGGTTGAAGAATTTAACCTTTCCAGAAGTAACTAATTGATTATAACCGTACTGTGAGGAGTGATTTGTTTTCACATGAATTTTTTTTAATCAAATCTTTGTAAAAAAAATACAACTCACGTTTTTAGGGTTTTATCGCAATAAAACCAGTTGCATAATCCAGGGATCACAAACCTAGTACTTGAATATATTATCACAATAATTGTTGACATACACGACAGTACGTATAAGAACGTCCATACTCATTTAAAAAAAAATTACACCGACGTACCAGTACGCCCATACTCCTGGAAAGGTTAAATCGTTGGCTTCATGATAGTTTATAAATATAAAAACTCTCACCCTTGCTCTGTCCAAAGTGTAAGATCCTCCATTGTCCCTGACCATTGAAGAAGGCAGTCCAGCTGCAGCGGCTTCGAAGATTTCGTTGGTCTTGTACGCCAGGCCAGGATATTTCTTACGACGCGGCATTGCCGGTTCGATACTAGGAGCTGCAAAAAAAATAACAGTATAAAATAAACACATTATTTAAAAGTACGATGAAAAAATAGCAATGTATTTTACTTCTACAAATTCTTTTATAAGACATAGTTGACAACTATTTCGACTCTCGCCATCGTCAGAACTATGTTTAAACGTACATTTGCTTATCTATTTATAGCTGTGTAGAAAACGTACTCAATACATCTTCTCTTTTGTTTTAACAACCTAGCTTATTTCCTGCTAGCAATAAAACTAAAAATTTTTTTTTTAAATGAAACTTAAGGGGCGGCAATTTCAATAAGCTTTAATATTTGACGGATTATTAATAGTTTACTACGGAAAAGCATTGGCCCCTCGCAATGGTCTGAGGAGCGGCGAAAGATGTATATTTGTTCGAAAAAGCTATCAACTATATCTTATGAAAAAAATTGTACAACTAAAATAAATTGCTATTTTTTCATCGTGTTATAATGGAGTTCTGCCAAGTAAATGCCAATTCAATCAATATATTATTTATAGTACTAATTTACATCAAGCGGCAATGGCACGTGTCAATATTACCTCAACATCCTCACAAACACACACACACACTCTTTGTGTGCTAAGTTACTAACAGAAAGATAGATAGCTCAAGACAAAAGTATATCCAACAATGTGATATAATATTTAAAATATTTTCTTTTTTTATTTAATATTTTTGGTGGAATTTTGTGTCTAGTCTATGTATATATTACTGTGGAAGTAATCCCGGCAGCAAAAATGCTCTAAGCCTATCGAAAATAGTTTTACAATGTAGTTTATGGATTCAAAAAATGTTCTGAAACAAATGTTTTATAACTGAAAAGTATTTTTTTTAATATACATTTACGCACTGAAGTATATTTCAAATGATGATTATATGATTGGATATGGTGATAATATGCTGAAATATGATTTCACTGAAGCATCAGTGAAATACACTATCACTGTAATATATGCATAAAACTGAACATACTCATAAATTTAATAATTTCTTATGATAATTTAAACGTGTGAGGCTGTCAATTTTCGATGGAAAATCATCAGCGGTTCTAGCCGCATATTTTTAAATATAACTAGACATCAATATAGCACAGGAAATAGTACACAATACTTTTGCGCTTAGCGTTATGATTTTGTATTTTCCTGTACATCTGTTTTAATTGGTAGTTCTTTAATTAAACACGCCAACAATTGCTGAATTGTGGCTATGTTCACTGCAGTTATTCAGCGATATATCGAACTTCAGTGCATGATAAAGATGATTTAATAATTAGCCCATATAAAGAAATGATAATAATAAGAAGTATTTGATTCCTCTTACAATATCTTGATATAGGGCATTATTTTGACACTAAATGCCCCGTTTTTTCTACTATATTGTAATAGTGTTCAATTCAATTGTTGTCTCTGGGAAAATTTTCGTTGAATGTCTGCTGTAAATTGCTGAATTAAAATTTCAAAGGTTTCATGTTGAGGCGGACATGATAAAATCAATAAAATATTATTTTTCGCCGAGTTCCAAAGTGCTGCGAAAGAATAAAAGGTCACACGAATATTTAGCAATTTAGCATTTAGATTTCATTGTTTTTCTCAGCCAAATAGAATCGAAATCGACTTGAGTTGATTTTTTAAACGTCAGATGACAAATATTAATGCTATATTCTACAACTGCGGTTTCTAGAACAATCATAAATGAAGTACGATCTATGATGAACATGAACAAAAATTGAAAATTGCTTAACAATCTTTAATAATTTGTTCAGACATTTATATTTTAAGAGAGAGCCTAACATTTCAGTAACATGTGAATTACAGGTGAACCTTTTTACACGTGCGTGACAGATGTGGTCAAAAGTGTTTTTTTTTTTTTTATATTAATAATCATAATCGATAAGATAAAACGATGGACAAATTTACTCTTTCAAACAATTTTTAACCCGTTTCTTGCGGAGCTATACAAAGTATATTCTATTGTAGTATCAAATACAGTGGGTGATCCGTTAACGAACATAATCTGTTCTTAAATTAACTTGAATTGTTCAAAAACTGATTATCGAGGTTTTACAGATATAATAAGTTTGGTTAGAAAGATCGTTTTAACGCGTTATCCGAATAAGTATTCGTTGTTCGAACACAAAAATCTTTCGTGATAGTGTTCGTTATCCAATCTGCTCGTTTGATCGAGCGATCGTATTTTAACCGGAATATAATTTTTGTACATAAAACTTATACAGAAAATTTGTGACACGTTTGTAAAGATCAACTGTCAACATCGCGAGCATTTTTAACTGAACTTCATCGGTTGATAATGCTTGTGGTGAGCGAAACCCGGTCCTGATCATAAAATATATTGTGGAAATAAGTACTATAAAAATGTTTTTTTATTATTTAAAAAAAAGTTATGTACTAGCTAAATTTCTGCATGAGCAATTTCTGGCACGCATTCCCTAGGCTTACCATCTCACGTCTAGGTAATAAAATTTTGATAAATTTTCTTTGACAGGACAGTGAATTCCATGAAAATACCGTTGCCATGCACACCAAGGACAGTGGTCATTCTTTTAGTTTCGTGTTCGAAATACAAACAAAGTATTTTCCCGAGGAAAGTGAAAGAGGCTGTCGAAATTCATAGAAATTCACAAATAAGTGATAACGGCCTTCGTTTTACTACACGGACCCTTCCATTTTTTGTACAATTGTACACTCAAGTAAAATTGGTTTCGTGAGACGAAAATATCTCGAGATCTAAAAGTTTCGAGACTTTTTTCAAAGAGCAACGTTAAGCTGAATACTTCCTTATAATTTTCTCATAAATTCTTCCGGATATCATTTTGGAGTATCAGAAATAACGTTTAATATCAAGATGAAATTTCTTAGATAACACTCAACAATTCGAATTAATTGTAGATTAAAATCAAAACAATATTTTTTGATACTGGCTTTAGTCATAATGTGAACTGTTAATGGATATTTTAACAGATTTTGTTTTTAAAATAACTGATTGTAATGTTAATGAATGAGAATGAAGAAAAATGTAATCGAGAAATTAATGATGTTTTGCACTTCCATCAAAATAGTCACAAATTAAAATTTTGATCTTTTAGTAGCTAAAAAAATAATTTAACAATAGTAAAATCACTTTTAATGTGGTAACTGTCACTTCTTTTAATGAAAAAGCACGATATTTTAAATAATTAAGAACATGTACAATATATTTTGATAGTAAAATCGTTTCCTTTTCAAATTTTCTTCCTTGTTACTCAAAAAATCTATGCTCACATGAAATTTATATATATAAATATTTATATATTTACAGAATATAGCGTGAATATTATACAGTGAAGCGAAAAAAATATGAAAGGAAAACGGTGAAAACTTATGGTTAAATTTATTAAAAGTCGCCAATTTCTAAATTCAAGTGATGTAAGATTTATTCTAACGATTTTGTGGGCTTAGACTCTAGACCAGGTACGGTAAAATAAAATTTTAGACCTTTGTCAGCAATATGTTTTCTCCTCGAGTTGATTTGAATGAGATTAACATAAAGTCTTATATTAATTGATCTATTTGACTGTGAGTTATAATATAATGTCAAATATTATACAATTTATGATATCGACTGAAGGTGCTTGATGGCATTTCAATATCAAATTTGATTTTTTACAACTTTGTAAGTTTCCACATGTGTTGTCACTAATCACACAGGCTTCGCCTTTCTCTTCTTCAGTCAGTTCTGTTGCATCCGTGTGATCGAATGCCTGAAGATGCCGAAAGGCGAATCCCGGGTATTTGGTGACTAAACATGTGGAATCATACAAAGTTGTAACAATTCAAAAGTCGGATATTATTTTTAGGTTTAATATTGTGAAATAAAGATAAAATATTGCATTTGAATTATTTCCGAGCAATATATTATAGTAACGTTAAAATTATGGTGTTTCTAATTACTTCCAAATATTATTTTTGAGTTAAGTTACTATTAGATCAGAGGAGCGATAATATGAACGAGTTATATAGGAAAAAAAGATTGAATTGAACATTTATTTACTCCATACTGCGAGAACTGAATGTTTCAAAAATTAGGTACAGCATGGCATTACTGTTGATTATGAAAGACATTACTTGTCGAAATATTATAATGGCCGCTATTATCTGCGAATTGTTAAATTGCTCATAACAGTCGAAATTACCTCGAGGTCCCACCCCGTTCTGCGACGGCAGTGGCGCCCTCCTGACGACATTATTGGGCAGTGGCGGCGCAGCGGCATTATTATTAGTGGGGGCCGGCGCCGAAGAAGTGTGATCGTCTCCCCCCAGTGCCGCCCCGGCGCCTGCTCCGGATCTGTACTCATGCCATCTGTATGTGCTGCGGTACTCCGAATGCAGCTGAAAAAAGACAATTTTTGAGTGAACAAGTAAACAAGTTGAGTCAATACAAGCATACATGCCAAGAATAATATGACGGCAAGTAAAATAGTACAATTCGAGATGCTTGATAGAATTCCAATATCAAATTTGAATCGTTATAACTTCTTACACACTTAAAAGGTGTTAATTTAAAAAAACCCGAGAGATTTCAGGGTGGGTGTTCGATATTTCAAAATAACTGCCATCTATCGTTGAATACGAGAGTATAAATAGAGGAATAGACGCCATTTTGTATTAAATAAAAATGCAAACATACTCAACTGTCAAAATGTCAGAATTTTTTTACGGTCTCGATTTAATAAAACATTATTTTAAGTTGACAAAACAAACTGTTCAGTTCTTTTTGAATTGTTGCAACTCCGTACGATTCCTACTTATTTTATCATTGGCGGGTTTCACCTTTCGGCATCTTTAGGCATTCTATCACACGGATGCAACATAACTGACTAGTGACAAAATATGTGGAATCGTACAAAGTTATAACAATACTAATTTAAAATAGTACAAATGAACTGTGAATCGAAAGACGAGCATATCGGTGATCTATATTATAGTTTGCACTAATATATCATATCAACGGCAGATGGTTTTGTGTTGATAGTTGTTAATTAAAAATATAAAATTATCAGCGATGTCCAAATTTTTGTGTTTAAGTTAATTTTCGTGCTATTGTTTAAAACCAACGTTAACTGTGTTCACAGTATTCTGTCAATATTTTTTTTGGAATTCAATGTAACCCCGATCAACCGTTCTCGCATAATGCGTTTTCTTGGATGGATCGTTCATTTTTTATAGTCCTGTCAAACGCCCATAAGAACAATGTTAAGCAATCCCGCGTTTACCGTTTTCCGATTTATCGATTTCCTCGATCTATCGTCTCAAATATTATTCCAATTGACCGGTTTTGGTAGGTTAATATTTCTATCGAATACAATTCGTGAGTTTAAGCATATTAAATCTAATATATTAACAAAAGAAATCAATGATGGCATATACAGTTCGCTCAAATGTCTTGAGATTTTCTTTAATAAAAAAATTCACGAGAGGAAATTTAAAACACTATTCGATTATTTCAATAAACATGATTTAGTTAATACAAAATTTACAAAACCTTCTCGTATAATATTTACTAATTTTTGTAAAACCTTACATTCTTATTTTAAACTTTCCCACATTCCACATTCCTCATTCCTCTTTACTTTCCCCGAAGAAATTAGGAATATCGAATTAATGTCACCACAATCAAGAGATTATCTTTACTCATTCATTCAAATCTACGGAATCGCGTTATTTAATTTTTGTATATTTTGCGAAACACAAATACACATAAGATGAAAGGGATATGAGGGCAATACACCATTGGCCCCCCATTATTGTGAATAAGTATGATATAAGTGAAAAATATATACAATAGAACACGGTGAAAAAATAGCAATGTATTTTAGTTCTACAATTTTTTTAAAGATATAGTTGATAGCTATATCGGCTCACGCCATCGTCAGAACTATGCTTAAACGAAAATTTGCTTATCTATATATAGCTGTGTATAAAAAGTACACGGTACATCTTCTCTCCTGTTTTAACGACCTGGATTGTTTCTTGCTCGCAATAAAACTAAAAATGGTAAATGAAACTAAAAAGGCGGCTATATCAATAAGTTTACATATGGCACGGATATGGTCTATTACGGAGAGAAACGGCCCCCCGTAGAGGGTTAAGCAATGGTGATCGACATATATTGGTTTTTTCGTTTAGAATATTAGTCAGATAGAATTTCATAAAAATGTTTTCTATAAAGATCTTGGAGTAGTCGAAATGGATGAGGAACTGAAGAAATTGGCAATATCTGACGACTTAAAACAAGCTGATTGTTTATTTGTTGTTATTGGCAGTCACTGAATAGAGAGCAACGGTGAAAGTTATATCAAAGGGTCCGATGGAGGTCTGCTTAGCACAAAAGCGATACTCAATATATTTGATAGTAAGAATTGTCCAATTCTACATACCATTCCAAAAAAAAAAATGTTTTTCAAGAACTAATTTCTTTGAACTGACGTTCCTTTGTGATATATATCTATTGATTTCCAGCCGTCATCTTGCGACATTTATTACAAAGATGCAAACACTCAGGCGCTGAGTTTGAATACAATAGATATTCCGACTTCAATATAAAGCAAGACTTTCACCTTTTAAAAACAAATTGTCGTTTATAATTGTTCGTTATATCATTGTTTTATTTTAAAGTCGATTTTTAACTCGGGGCCACCCTGCTTTAAGGAAGATTTTCGCCACGTATGGATGACAGCATTTGCTTCAGAGTCGACCGGGCAGCCGTGGGTCAACTGCTGGGTCAGCCACCATTGCGATAATGGCCTTTATACGATTAACGGCCATTACCGTGGGTGAATTTTACACCCACGATACGGGTTGAAATTCAACTCGTAATAAATTGATTAGAGCAATTTGCATGATTAATTTTTCAAACCGAAGCATATTTAGGAGAAACATTTATTTTATAATAGCAACATAAAGTAAACGTTTCTGTGATCTACCAATAATAAAATTTCAATCAAATTTATGCCAAAACAAACTAATAGAGTAGATTATGATATCCACTAAAGGTGTTTGATGCGATTTCAGTATCAAATTTAGCTGTTAAACACGGTAAAAAAAATTATTAATGTATTATAGTTCTACAATTTTTTATAAGATATAGTTGATAACTATTTCGGCTTTCTGTAAAAACTAGCAATGTGTTCATTTGACACCTATTTCAGCTTTCGCCCTCGTCAGAATTGCTAATAGTTTTAATGGCGAGTAAGCCAAAATAGTTATCAACTATATACCTTAAAAATTTTGTAGAACTAAAATACATTGATATTTTTTTCACATTGTTATAATGGAGTTCTACCAAGTAAATGCCAATTCAATTAATTGATTGTTGAAACTTTGTACGATTTCACATGTTTTGTTTTCACAGCGACACGGGATTCGCCCTTCGATATCTTCAGGCATTTTATCACAAAGATGCAATAGACCTGACATAATTTTTTATACATCTAGGCCTCGCCCAACACAGTCTTATATAACACAGCTTTACACAACGCGGATGAATAAATTGTGTCATTTTTATACAACACGCTTTATATAACTCACGTACTGTGAATGGAAATAGCGTAATTCTCGCATAGCATGCCAATGAGTAACAACCATCTGAGCTGAACGCGAGATCCAGATCATTTATTTCAACTTTCAACAGTTCACTGTACCGTGGATAATTGTTAAATTTTCTTGTCGTAAAATTGTTATTTTTTGTTCGTTTTATATTATAATTACAACATCAAATAAAAACGAATTAAATGTGTTAATCACTGATTTTGTTTGAAGTATGTCGCCGTCTTTCTCGCAACGTTGCAATGTTTTTACAATTTCATAAAATTAATGTTCCGTTTTTGTATAATTTAAGATATCGACAGAGAGAGCTTGTTGGGTTTTCAATATCAAATTTGGGTCATTAAAAATTTGTACAACTCCACATGTTTTGTCACTCACGACCCAGGTTTAACATTTAGGCATCATCAGGCACTCTCAGAATCAATTCGGTACAATAAAATTGACTACCTTAATAGTTAGTCATAGTTGTGACTGCCATGTGATCCGAATGAAATCCGTGTCGTGAGTGACAAAGCACAGTAATTTTACAAGGTTTCAACTGTTCAAATTTGGGTTTGAACTGACAAAAGTCTGAACTGTCAGTTCTGTTGCATCCGTGTTATAGAATGCCTGAAGACGTCGAAGGGTGAAACCCGGATCGTTAGTGACAAACGTGTGGAATCATACAAAGTTGTAACAATTCAAAAAAAAAGAACTAAACAGCTTATTTTGTTAACTTAAAAATAATGTTATTTTAAATCGACAATATGTAAAAAAATATGTATTTTATGAGCGTAAAAATGTCTCAACATTTTGACAGTTAAGTATGTTTGAATTTTTATTTAATACAAAATGGCGTCTATTCCGTTATTTATACTCGAATATTCAACGATAGATGGCAGTTATTTTGAAATATTGAACACCCACCCTGAAATCTCTCTGGTTTTTTAAATTCACACCAATAGCCATACAAGTTGAACACTAACGGATTCTCGAGTATGGCAATACAGTCGATGCATGTAATAATAATAATAGATTTGGTACGACACAGTGCTTGAAGTGGGTCGGCACACAATGGGTTGTCATCCTATCTCATGTTATGAATACGAGTTGTATAAAGATATAATTTATTACAGTTTTCATATAAAGATAGTAAAATTAAAATGCTTAAAAGCATACTGAAAATGTTTTTATTATTTTGTCAATTGTATCATAAAATTCATTGCCTTAATATATTTTATATTTGGTTTTATTTTCGTTTGATGAAAGAAATTTGGAATATTTTGTAAAGAAGCATTATTGGCATTTTATATATATTTTAAGGTGAATGAAAAAAAATATGTGGAACTGTACAAAGATTCAACGATTCAAATTTGATATTGAAATTCCATCAACCACAGTTCGTCGATATGTTATGACTTTAAAAGCGTTAACTGTCACCTCTTGATGTAAAGGCATGACATTTAAAATAATAAAATCACATTTTTAAGTACTATTTATACAATATAAATTGTGATCAGGACCGGTTTCGCTCATCGCGAGTATTAGCAATTGATCGGGGAACCGGTAAAATAGTATTAAAAATATCACTTTTAAGGTGATAACTGTCACTTATTGATGGAAAGGCATGACATTTTAAACAATAATAATAATAATAAAAAAACCCTTTTTTAATACTATTTTCACAGTATTTTTATGATGAGGACTGGTTTATCTCATCGCGAGCATTATCAATTGATCAAGGTAAGTTTAATTGTCAATATGTTTTATTGTAAGTGGTGCTTCAATATAAGTGTTCACGTCATAAAACATGTTTTGATTAATGTATATTGTGAAATAAAATATTTACTTTATATTGTGTCAACGTTTTCTTTACTGCAGCCTTATGTTGAATCGAATAAGTGAATGTGGCCTTTTGAAATGAAAAGGTTCCCCACCCCTTTTCTAACCCGTGAAACATATATCTGAAGGACCTCTGTATCATGAAATCGAACATAATTTACGACAAAAAATATTACTACATGTCTACACATAATGTTTGCTATAGGTCGAATAACGTCTGAGGAGATATTAAAACGAAATATGCAATTCAGAAAATAAATATTAAACTATTACATTTTTGTTGTCTTCATTATGGAACTGTGATTGATAAACTTTATCCCGCCGCTGTGTCCTCAGTGATTCCCATTTCGAGCACTGTACACAGGTATCCCTGTAGCAATAATAAATGTATTGAACCTTCAGATTAGTGTCAGTCGGTTGAGTTGGGTTTTATAAGAGCATTAAAAATATCGACCGCGTTTCATTCCGGGTGACTTAAAAAAAGATTTTCTTTCAAAAGTTCAACCCACCTAGCGATTTTCTTCCGTTTCCGTCGTTGACCTTATTGACTTTTTAAGATTTTGGAGTGTGAATTATGAAGGTTTATTTTATCGTCAGGAAATGTGACACGGAAATTAGTTTTTCTTGTAACAATATTGTTTATAATTCAGAAGTTTATTTGTATCGCCAATTGTATATACATCGAAATAGCACTTATATAACTGTAATGTTTTTAAAACAAAATCCAAGCAGATATTGTATGATATTTCTTGGATCAATAAACGACTACCATAATGATATTTGCTTCAATCAGAATATTTCATTCCATAGACAAGATGTTATTAATGTAAGATATTTTCAAAGATTTTGCGAGACGTTAAAAAAAACGACTCCGATTAAAATTTGTTATTAGTTATTTGCGGTATTTGGCAGGAGTCGGAGTCGTGGATTCGTGGCCATAAGGCCGGAATCGGAGTCTTGAAAAACGAGCGACTCCGAATACTTTTTCGATTGGACGATTTTTAAAAATATCTCAATGAACAATTTGCCAGATTAATTGGTTGATCTTTAATTCAATGCACATAAATAGAAAAGGTAGTAAAAAAAACCTGACAAATTAAACTTTTTTCGTCGAAGTCGTGTGTTTTTTAATGACTTCACAGTACTGAAAATAATCCGTTCATTAATATATATATATATATATACTATTGAAATAAAATGTTTGTAATTTTGTAAAACTATTATTATCTATTAAGCTATTAATCCGGGTCTACAATAATAAATAGTTATAAACCCTACGAACACGTCACAATGTATTTCGAACAAAAGGAAATGTTTCATTCTAGTTTAATTCTTAATGTTCACGGCTTTGCACACTGATATAATGTTATGTGCGATTTACATAAAGGTAGAAAGAGTTCGGGCAAGGTCACCTCGCCTCCCAACAGCTGCAAAGCTAACGACCCCAGCGGGCAACGAACCCAGAAAATCGAAATCACACTTGCATTTCCACTTCTTGAATTCCCACTGCACGAAACGAGGCAATTAAGAAAAGCCTTAACTTTCGAGTCCAGTTAATAGATGTCGCAAGAGTGACCAAAAGTCCTTGGAAAATTCCCGCCGAAAGATTATTTTGACAGTTCATTTCGATGGCATCAGAGAAAAACGTTCGTAACATCAGACTGAAGTTAGCGCTATATGACGTCAAACAATGAAAACGCTACAATTAAAAACCGTTTTATAAATGCTTTGTAATATTATAAATAATAGAAGGAAACAAAATATCGTACTGAAATCTGATAATTAACATATAAAGATATTAGAATATAATTTCTAAATTCTAACATATAAAGATATTAGAATATAATTTCTAAATTCAAATAAAGTGTTCCTCTTGTCAAAAACTATTCATAAAGGTATTAACATGTTTATGTTTCAGATGTCAGTCAGAATATATTTAACGGAACTGAAAGATCTTAGCATGTCACGAGAGGAAGCAAAGCAAATGGCGGATGACAGAGAATCTTGAATCGTGGCATCAAAGGGGATACATGAGGGTTATGCTCCTTAAATAGAATTTATTTTCCATTTAAAATAATGGAACATCAATTTTTAAATGATTTTTATTACCAAATAGGTATTTTTAAAATTTATCATGTTCAATAGATTACATGCTTAATTATGCATTGACTATTTTTATCTAAATATTACATTATTTATTTATAAATTGAATGACCATTCCTTTGGACGATATTTGTTACCGTCACCGCGTTGTTTTATGAACACATGCAGCACAAATAATAATTTTTGAGAAAAAAATGATTATAACACAATTATTCTACAATAATACAAAAAAATGAAGACCGGATTTTAGCCAGAAAGCTAACATTTTTTCGTATTTGATCGGTGGGTTTTGATGAAATATAATATAAGATAGAATATTTTTATAACCGTGGCTGTATAGTCATTAAAAAAAACTCCAACTCTGAAATTGACCAGCGACACGAATCCGACTATAAAAAATTAATTTTGGTTAGGTTTTTTGCTATTTATGAGTATTAAATTAAGGGTTAACCAACGAAAATGACAATTGTACATTGAGATGTTCTTCAAAATCGTCTAATCGAAAAATTACTTAGAGTCGCTCGGTTTTCACGACTCTGACTCCGACTTTGACCAAAAACACATAAATTATTCGGATTGTTGACTGATTGAATCAATCTAAGCGATATGAAATTTGAATTTTTGTAACTTTGTACGATTTCACATGTTTTCACCCGGGTCACTAACAACCCGTGATTCGCCTTTCGGCATATTAAGGCATTCTATCACACGGATGCAACAGAACTGACGCACAACAAACAGTTAGCATCGTCTATATATATACCAAAGGTATTAATTACAGGAAAACACAGAACCCCAAGGCAAGCACTAAATGACAGCTAAATCAAATTTAATAATATTAATAACTGTACGTCAGTTCTGTTGCATCCATGTCATAGAATGCCTGAAGATACCGAAAGGCGAAACCAGGGTCGTTAGCGACAAAACATGTGGAATCGTACAAAGTTGTAACACTTTAAATTTTATATTTTATTACTCAAACATAATGCCTTTCTACTAAGAAGGGACAGTCAACAGAAACAGTTAGCAAAAGTAAGTATTAAATTTGTAAAAATTCAAATTTGATATTGAAATTACGTCAAGCACCTTCAGTCGATATCATTAATTAAGCGATATGAAATATTTGGAGGATTGATTGTGCATTCAAAATCGGTTGAGAATTTAGTTGTGTTCTATTTATTTACCTAAAATTTCTTGATAAAATTGTTAATTATCCCCTATATTCTGACGCAATATGTCAACACCTTCATTTGCATCCTTTAAGTAATTTTCCGATAAAACATACTTGACAAATGCCGATCAACATTCAGCTGTTTTTTGGTTGAATATGAATATGTTGTTATGTGATATACAATGGTATTTATGTAATTCTACATTGTTTACAAAATGCCTAATCTGGTTATGCGCCGTGTATCACATTAAACAAAGTGTTTTGTGGACCCTGCCTGTTTCGGGGATCTAAGAAAGATCTTCCTTTGTTATTTTATGTTGAACAATATCTATGTAACTCCATTTCTGATGATTATTCAAATGCGTCACAAGAGAGGAAGGAAGCTTAATGTGCTGTAGAGCAAAGTTTCTCAACCGGTGGTCCGCGAAGACTTTTCGATGAGCCGTAACAATTGAATTTCATTTTGTATTTTTAATTTATGATATCGACTGAAGGTGCTTGATGGAATTTCAATATCAAACTTGAATTGTTACAACTTTGTACGATTCCACATGTTTTGTGGCAAACGACCCGGGTTTCGCCTTTCGGCATCTTCAGGCATTCTATCACACGGATGCAATAGAACTGACAAGTTTTAACAATGCAGAATTGTATTTTTTGGTTATTGACTATTTTAATATACTTAAATATAATTTTATCAGCATCCAGTCTTAGAAACTATCATCAGACATACATCCAGAAACTATGCTCTAGAGCATAGTTTCTCAACCGGTGATCCGCGAAGTTTTTTGGGTGAGCCGAAACAATCGAATTTTACGTTGTAATTCATGGATTTTCAAATATTTTTTGGTTACTGTTTGTTTTAATATACTAAAATATTATTACATCAGCATACGTCGTTGCAAAATGAAATATTTAGAATAAAAAATTAATTACAAAAATATTTATATTTTATTCCAATGTAGATGATCCGCAAGACATTTATGAATTTTTTGGTAGTCCGCGGAAGTAAAAAGGTTGAGAAACTGTGCTCTAGACAATACAATTACAATTTAACAATACAACATGAAATTCAATTGTTGCGGCTCTTCCAAAAATCTTCGCGAACCACCCAAACTCTCCACGTACCACCGGTTGAGAAACTATGGTCTAGAGAGTGAGTAAGTAATAATAAACTGTACCCCAAACGTTGAAACTCTCACCTACGGTAGAAAAATAAATGTTATTTTTACGAAAATACTTTCCGAGAACACCTTTTTTTATAGGCACTCTAAATAAATATTTATTGCTTATTTTCGTTTATTATAAAGTGTATGTAACATTATACCAGGTTCCCCTTTTTACTTAGTATTCTAAGAGAGACTGAATTAGATTTTTTTATATCAGATCTCTCTTTTTATTTTATAGGGTACTTTGTCAAATTAAAACGTTCTACGCATGTGTTTGGAGCCTTTTAAATATTTAAACGTGGTTTTTGTTATCTCCAGACTTATCGTTTTATTACTTTCATTAAATTAAAAAATATTTACATAAGTATATCTAATCTTAATTTCTTGAATACGGTCTTATTGGATTACGTATAGGACTGTGAAATCGTGTTTTTTAACGACTTGGACCAACAATTCGTCTCCGACTAAGATTTTATTTTTCTCAATTTCTCTATTTTGGTGCATATAGATAAAGATCGACCGACCAATACGGCAAATAGCCAAATTTTACTTTATTGGGTCAAACTAGGATGATTTATTTTTTCTTCTTTATTGAGATATTTTTCAAAATACTCTAATACAGGCGTGGGGAACCTGCGGCCTTTTGCCTATTCTAGTGAAGCCTTTTGACTAATGCCAATTTTAATGATTCCTTTAAATATAGGCATATGTATGGCATTTTTTTAACAATATACAATATGATAAATTAGATTTGTAAATGTGTATTTTTTATTAATGTGTGTTTTAATTAATTTATATATTTTGTTTATAGAGGGGGGGGTGGTTTCAATATTTTCTTTACTCCGGCCTTATGTTGAATCAGATAAGTGAATGTGGCCTTTTGAAATGAAAAGGTTCCCCACCCTTGTTATAGTCGAAAAAGTGGTCGGATTCGCTCGTATTTTACGATTCCGACTTCAACTTTACCCTGATTTCAAATAAATGAATGAGACCATCTAAAACATGGGCTCCCAATCTGGGGGTCGCGAAGGGTTTTTTGGGGGGTCGCCAACTTATACGGTCAACTAAAAAATATTAACATGGATTTTATGAAAAGGGGTCGCCAACCGAAAAAGGTTGGGAGCCTATGATCTTAAATGAAAAAGTTGCCATAGTTAGATATTGCATTTGCTTTAGTCTTATCAACCTGAAATATACACAAAGACTGACCATAATTTGATTAACCATTTTATCAAATTTATTGCAATCGTTTTGGATAAAAATCAACAAAGGGATTTGGCCCACTGTCGCTCTGAGCAGTCAAGGGCTCTCAAGGCGACTGAAAATTTTACCAATTTTGGCCGTCAATTGACTGACAAGAGGCTTATTTATCCCATTACGCTTCGAGCCACATAAAAGACATTCAAACATCGAATATTTCGAAAATTAATTCAATTTATCAATCCACCCGAGACAATCAAAACAAATCAGGATATATTTCGAAACCAACAAAAGTTTTGATGCTTTTTAAATAAATTCATCATAAATTTTGAATTGTCAACTATCAACACACTACAACTAACCATCGTAACAGTTTATTTGCCATGTTTCAGAGATGGGGATAATTTTCATCGCAATAATAAAACATAGAATAACATCTGGAAGAAATATATGTCATATCCAGGATTTTTATACTAAATAAAATTGTAATGAAATATAAAATATCTTTTACTATGCCACGAAGCGCAAGTATTAGGATAATAACAAAATGAAATAATCTTAGCATTCGAGTTAGGTGAAGGCAAAAAACCTCTTTTTTTGATTGAATTTCTTTGTAATAAATACTAAAAATATATCGATTGAATCGGCATTAACTTGGTAGATCTCCATTGTAACACGGTAAAAAAAAATAGCAATGTATATTACTTCAATAAATAAAACGGCTTAGAGGATTCACTTGAATACATTTTGCAACTCGCCGTTTTTGATACAATTATTTACATAACAATCAACCCTTTTCACTCGCCAGACAGAAGTAAATGAAAAGGTTTTGCGGAATTTCGAGAGGCTTAAATTGTGATATTTTTGCTGTCGTTTTGTTCTGTCGGCTTCCCTCTTTTTCTGTGTTGACACGAGAAACGTCTCAAGTGGACGGGCGAGAACAATGTTGTAAGTGAGTGATAAATATTATCCTATATTCTTACAATATTCTTTAGGCAGCCGTTAGTGGATACGTGTTGTATAGCCCTTAGTAAGCAATCGTGTAATAACAAACATCACGGAATTAGGTATTTTGTTTATATCTTATACGCGGTTAGAAAAAATACAAATAATAAAATTTCGCAAATTTTGTCGTTCACGTAACGGGTTTTACCTTTCGGCGTCATCAGGCATTCTATTTCACATATGCAATACAGTGAAACCTCGATTTCACGTTTTTAAAGGGATGACACAAAACGAAAAATGCGGGAAATGAGGAATGCGGAGAAAGTTGAAAAAAATAACAAAAAAATATAATGTTAAAAAACATAAATTCCCCCCGTTAAATTTCCAAAAATGGGGCTTTTTCGTATAAAGTTTTAACAGTTCAAGTATGAAATATTGACATTCCATCAAGCATCTACAGTCGATATCAACTTTTCTTCGAGAAGTGACAGTCAACACTTTAAAAGCAATTATGAACATTAGTTTTTTTGCGGACTGCTAGCATTATCGATCGACGATAAAACAGTGAGCTTAACCGTGAAATTTTCATATTGTACTCTAAATTCATATTGTGCTTATTAATTATAAAATATGGCTCATTTCTAGGCATTGCGTTCTTATTACTTAAGTATAATACCTTTCCACCAAAAAGCGACAGATAATACCTTAAAAGTGATATGTATTTGAAATAATACATTAGTAAATACGAAGCTTATACTTGTGGCTTAAATAACGGTTATCCGTAAACACATATAGAAGAAAGAGGGTTAATAATTTAAACGAATTCAAATTTGTAAGTCAGTGACACCACACAACCCAAAACGAAGCCATCGATAAGAAATCGTTGAATGTTAACCCGAAAACAGGTCAAGCCTGATAATGTATATATGTGAAATAATACCTTGGTATGGATAAAACGAAGCTTTTGGATTGTAATTGTGGCTTAAGTAAACGGTTATCTGTAAATAGATACGTATCGTAAGATAGTTTGTTTTTAGAACAATGTATCATGTCAACGGATATTTCTTAGATTGTATTTTCATTTTTAGTTTGCTAATTTACAATTACAAGGAGTGAGATTGCCAGTGATAATTATCATTAACGATCTTTTAATTGTCATAATTAATAATAGATTAATAATATTAAAATTTGTTTCAGCTGCAATTTACTGCTTGCCTTGGGATAAGCGTTTTCCTGTAATTAATAACTTTGGTATATATACGATGCTAACTATTTATTTGACGTCAGTTCTGTTGCATCCGTGTGATAGAATGCCAGATGATGTCGAAAGACGAAACCAGGGTTGTCGATGAAAAAACATGTGGAATCATACAAAATTTAGGGCTGTGGAGTCACGGTATTTTGGCCGGAGTCGGAATCGTGTTTTTGGTCAATGTTGGAATCAAAGACGTGAAGCCTGGAATGCCAGGCATGCCTGAAGAGGCCAAAAGGCGAACCCCGGGTCGTTAGTGACAAAATACGTGGTGTCGTAGAAAGTTGTGACAATTCAGTCGATATTATAAATAAGATAAGAAACAGATGTTTTTTGAAACGATTTTCACTGATTAATTGCGGCGATGAATTGAACACTAATCCGTTTTTGAGATATCGCTGAGATCAATTATTCATTTTACTTGAGTATAGAACTAATTTGTTAATGGAACTTCTACTGGTAAAAACTCAACAACTTTCAAAAGTGTTGACATATTTCACCTAGATACGACTGTCGTTTGATCGTACGGTCTATTAAATATGATGACATCACGTTATAGTATCGAAGAGAAATGTATCTAGCCACGTATTTCTTTCGACTAATTCGAGGCCAAAAGAGAATACTGCCATCCTTAATAATGTCAATTTGTATGTTCCGCATTGTTTTTGAAGAAATTGTACATAATTTGTTTGTTTTCCCAAAGTGTAGAACCAGTCTGCCAATGGGGATGCCAATGGTAAGAGCATTAGCAATGTTAGCGTTGAGCAAAACAGTATTGCTTCGGATGTTGACGTATTTCATGTGGGCGAAAGTGAGTTCAGACGAATGCTATTTTTTCAGTTAAAGTAGATATTTCATGAGCTTACTTGGTTGACTTTTTTTGCAATCGTTGTTGATTGTTTTACTGTGTATTTGTTGAATTTCCAATACTTTATTGAATGAATGAAATGAATCATGAAATGATAATTTGTAAGTTTTGTACCGAGTAGTTAGAAATAAATAAATAAATAGTGATAAATTAAACCTAGCATGAAATCATATCAATGTTATTTTAACCTAATACGTAAATGCCAAGTTAATTAACACAATTTTCATATTTTCATAACTTCGGACGCTGTTTTTCTGCTAGTATCGCTTTTGATTGGAAAATAGGTGAATAAAGAGAGGGACGTAATAGGTCTTTTGGCTCGCAGCCTATCCAGTGCCGCAGTGCGGTGGCCTCCACGCTTATGTATTGCCCCGAAGAGATTGCCAACCTTTTCCGAATAGATTTTCTAAATGTCCAATCACTTCTGAAATCATTAATTCAATGCAACAATATTATAATATTATACGGAGACAGTAGTCTCTGCGACGCTATCTATTGAATGAAAAATTCAACCATATTGACAACAAACACGTTGATTTAGAAAGACAACTATTGGTTTGAATGAAAAGCACGAATATGTTCAAAGGGCGATGTATATTTATTAAATTTAATTTCTATTCCAAAACGTAAATAAACGTAAAAAAACATTTACGATATCGACTTAAGGTGATTGATAGAATTTCAATATTAAATTTGAATTCAATTTTAATGTGTTAACTGTCACTTCTCGATGGAAAGGCATGATAGTTTAAATAATAAAAATCCATTTTTTGGTACTTATTTCCACAATATATTTTTTGATCAGGACCGGTTTCGCCCATTATCGTCCATTATCAACTGATGACCAATGCTCGCGACGAGCGAAATCGGTCCTGATCAAAAAATATATTGTGGAAATAGGTACTGAAAATGTGTTTTTGTTATGTAAAATAAATTTGAATTGTTACAACTTTGTACGATTCCAGATGTTTTGCCACTAACGGACCTGGTTTCGCCTTTCGTCATTTCTGTTGCATCAGAGTGATAATGAATGCCTGAAGATGCCAAAAGATAAAACCCGGATCGTTAGTGACACGCCATGTGGAATCGTACAAAGTTGTAACATTTCTAATTTGTTAAAAAAACACTTACATAACAGGATAAAAATCAACATTCAATCATGTAATTTTTGTTTATTTTATGAAGTCCCGGTTCAATGATATAGTCAAGAATTTATTGTTCCATAATTTATAGATTTTACATCATTTTGGTTCCACCATAATTATTCGTTGAATATTTCCTGTTTATTCATTTACAAAAGCACTATTGGACTTCGAATGAATAAACACAATAAACAAAAAAAAAAGATTATTTTATTGTGTCAAGATGTCAATTAATCTGTTATTAAAATAGTTATTAATTTTACGATTTTAGTAATAAATTAAATTTAAGATAGAATGAAGTGCTTCTAGAAAAAAATTAAGCACTTGTTACACCTTGTAACACACCAAATGGAATAAAAGAGGTATTACTTTTATTATAACATTATAAAATTTGAATTGTTAGAAATTTGAACGACCCGGGTTTCGCCTTTCAGCATCTTCAGGAATTCTATCACATGGATACAACAGAACTGACTCATCAGTAAGTAACAATTGAAATTTGATATTATAATTCCATCAAGCGCCTCCAGTAAATATCATAAATTATTACACTATAACTATGCGGAAACCTACAAATTACTTGATGTTTTTATTCCCGAGGGAAAACAGTGACTACACAGGTCACAACAGTCGGTGATTGGCATAGTTAGGAAGTAATTAATTATTGAGATTACAGGACCAGAATTTTTTTTTGGGAAATATAATACTTTAAAGGCTTAGAATCTTTAATGATATATAATATTTTCGATTCTATTCCGCAAGATATATTTATCATCTTCTTTTTTTTAATCAAATATGTCTGTGACTCGATTCGCATGCCGCAGGTTTCTCACAGCCCGCACCGTCATTTCCGTCTGCCTGATTTATTCGAGGCTTTTGCGAAATCAGGTGTTTTTAGAAATATAATACTAGACGGCTAGCCAAAGTATTATTTCCAAGAAATTGAATTATACGGGAATTAATTAACGTCATAGATTTATTTTTTGTTTATACAACCAAGGTAAAACCTGCAAACAACTGAATTCATTAGAGATTCGTTTCGATAAAGCCATCATTGTTTACGGATTTATTATGTAAAACACTGTATGTAAATAAAAACGCGAGTATCTAATGCTAAACAAACAATACATCAAATAATTATGGTGTTTCTTATTCGGAAATAATCCAGATGTTTTCTTTCGCTGCTTTTAGGCGCTGTAAACGTTAAACAAGACCAATGATTTAATTTTAATGTTTATTTTTCCTATTTCTAAATGTTGATTATTGTTTGTTGTAGAATCCTTTCATAAAAGACTCGTTAACAGGATTTAGTATTAATAAAAATTATCACAGACAATTGAGTGCCGTTATTATTAAATCAATATTATAGAAAGTTATTTCAGTTATTTATTTGGATCGCAGCCTTAGGTAATGTGTTTTTCATTTGTGATAAACTCCCTTGGTATATAACTGTTTATGATGTGTCAGTTATGTTGTATCCGTGTGATAGAATGCCCGAAGATATCAAATGATGACGGTAAGCCGAAATAGCTGTCAACTATATATCACAGGTTACCAAACTTTTTAGGTTTCCGGCGCCCTTAATATATCAGAGTTTTTTGCGGCGCCCCGAGTCAAAACATTGATTATCTCTTGGCAAACCTTACATTTTATAAAGTTATAATATTAATAAAGACAAATTTTCACGGCGCCCCAATAGAACAGCCACTGTCACCTGAGGCACTGCGGTGCACAGTTTGGGTAACTCTGGTATATCATATAAATTTTGTAGAACTAAAATACAGTGCTATTTTTTCACCGTGTTAATTTATTGGCAATCATACAAAATACATCTTAATGGACTAAACTATTTTATAAATAAAATTTGTAATCAAAAATATATCCAAATTATAATTCAATTGAGAGTAAAGATATAATGTATTAGTTGAAAATGGTCGTGACAAACGAAACCGGTATTGATTATGTTAATATAAAATACTGTAAATAGTTCTAAGCAGTGTTTTACTATTTAAATATACAGTAAACCCCCCAATAATGAAGAGTTAGGGGGATCATTACTGAGGGGCTCATTATTGGGGGGTTCAGATTTTCAATTGATTTTTTTTATTTGAAATAGTAGCGGAATTACATATTATTTTTTAATTAATTAATTGATCATAAATATGTATATTACTTAAGCATATACGTGTTCAAAATTATTTAAGTCGTGCACATTATCAAGACATGTGAATTTAGAGACACGACACAATGCGCAACAGTATTTTAAATACAGATTTGTATGAACTATTTTTATGAAAGCCTAATTAGGAGCTTTATTTTTTTCATTATTCGGGGGATTTAACTCATTATTGGAAAACCCGCCACCAATGTTATTGGGGGGTTTATTAGCGGGGAGCTCATTATTGGGGGGTTTACTGTAATGCTTTCCCACCAAGAAATGACAGTTAACATATTAAAAGTAAAATTAATATCTTTGATTTGTTGATTGAATTGGCCTTTTGGTAGAATTCCATTATAACACGGTGAAAAAATAACCAAATGTTCGTTTAAGCATAGTTTTAGCATAGTTTTAGGCTATTTTCTGTGAAAATATGTGAAGTCGCTAGTCAACGCCGATAAGCCCGAAACCATTGACCACTTGGAGGACAACATTCGCCGCGTTATTGCTGATATCCGGCCACAAGTGTTGGAAAAAGTCATCGAAAATCGGACCTCCAGATTAGACTACGTACGAGCTAGCCGTGGCGATCATTTGCCAGAAGTCATATTAAATCATAACGCCAAAAGATAATCTGTCGAATAAAGTAAATTTCATGTCTATTTAAAAAATCATCATTGTTTTCTTCTATTTCAAAGTTCTATACCTCTAAAAAAACACCCATTACAACTGTAATTATCAATGGATTTTTTCAGTTGAACTAATGTTATTTTTTCACGATCCTGCCCAGAAGCCTCTGAAAGTATCGAAGAGGTTTTCTCGAGCATTTTCCGTTTTTCGTCACTTCAATTTCTTACACGTGGAGAGGCTTACGTCTGAGTGGATGTCGGTAAATTAAGCTCGCTTTCCGGTCATGTCAACCTTATATCAAAGGCGTATGAGTGTGGTACACTACAAAATATTATATTACAACAACACAGTGGCGTACGTAAAGCGTCAAAATATTTTTCTATAAAAATAAATTTGCTATTATTGAGATCGCAATTGAATGATGATTGCTATAGTGACATTGTACTCTTTTTACATCCGCATATTGGATTAAAATTATAAACATCTATATAATTGATTTTTTTACTCAAAATAATTAGTTTTACAGCACCGTTTGTTGATATAACAATATTTAAGTATTTTAAAACAGAAAAATATAATTTTAAAATCCATAAAGAACAACATGAAACTCGATTTTTTCGGCTTACCCAAAAATCTTAGCGGAACACCGATTGAGAAATTATGCCCTATAGCACACGGTACGACTTCGTATTCTTCTTACTCATTTACTGCTTACGTTAAAACTTTTGAAATTTCATATGTTTTGTTACTAACGACCCGGATTTCGCTTTTCGGCATCTTCAGGCATTCTATCACACGGACGCAACAAAACTGATGCACAATAAACAGTTAGGATCGTCTATATACCAAAAGTATTAATTACAGGAAAACATAGATCTCAAGGCAACAGCTAAATGACAACGAAATCAAAAAAAAAAAAAATAATATTGATCTATTAATAATTAACACAATTGCTTGTGATAATTTTCATTAACGATTAATATTTTGAATGGGTCATTCTTGAGAGGGTTTTACAGCAAAAAATAATCAATTATTTAGTTTAAACATAGACATTATAATTACGTTTTAATTTACATCATTAACCATTTTTTTTTTACTTTGAGATCTAAACACTTTGTTAGTTTAACCCTTATATTGCAAAAGAAACATATTTTTTTTTTAATCGACTTCTTGTTTACCTACGCTAATGAAGTAGGTTCGTGTCTAAGTAGAACTGTATGCTTGTATCTGTGAGCGTGTGTATGTATATACTTTATAAAAGTTCTACGAAAATTCTCGAGTAATTTGATGTTTCGCCCATAAATCTTTGTCTGCGTACACTGAACTAAGCATACTAAATTTACTTTGGCTGTACGCTATTTTCGCGAACTACACTTCTGGTGCAGTTAGTGCAAATTGCTGGCAAGCGTGCCAGAGTTGGGAATTGCCAAATTTATTAAACGGCTCGTGCTTATATAATCCGTTCATCGGATCATTCTTGGGTAGCCTTATTGAGAACAACGTTCACGTGAGACCCGAAGAATGGAGTGAGCCAAGTGACACTTTAAGGCCTTAATTTAATTATCTTCAGACATGAATATTTAAGCTCAGCTTATATTTATATTTTAAGAATAAATAGCTTTTTCATCTTTTGACTGCCAGAAAAAATCGTCTGTAACCAGCAAAGTCAGCTATAATTTGCAACAAAAAAAGTGAATGAAAAAATATCAGTTGGCCCAATTCAATTCTCATTGGTTCATATTTCATATCTAACGTACAAATTCTAGATGTAAATTTTAATGTTTTTTTTTTATTGGAGAATTAATTCATAAATAATTAATCAAAGGAAATTATATAAACAATCATTAACAGAAAAAAAAACAAATGTTTGCGATGAGCAAAAACCGTTTTGATCTACAATATTTAATAAAAAAAAATTTAATAGTAGAAAAAGTTGTGTTTTATTATTTAAATAAAGTGCCTTCTACTAAGAGGCGGCTGTTAACTTTTCAAAAGTGAGATTTAGATTGATTAATGAAATGGGTAAAACAATTGTTGAAAAGAAAAAAATATTTGATCAGTTAATAAAAAAATATTCTGAAAGAATTCGTCAGTAAAAATTGCTAAAATGACTTGAAAACCTAATTTTTGAAACAATAAAAATTCGATGGTAAAATTTTTATCATCTCTCTTGTAATCAGTTTTTTCTAATCGTAGATACTGATTGATTAATATGTTTCCAGCTGAACCAAATAAATTGTAGTTTTTCACCGAATAATTCAAAAATTAATTTAGTAGTGATGGAGAAAATTTGTGGATATTATCAGGACAAATTAAGGAATATTTCACAACGATAATAAGCCAGTACACGACAGATTTGATCGTATTTTTCAGTATCATATCGTCTCAACAAGCCAAAAAGGAGTTAGTGACAAATCGCTAATATTCGGGAGAGCAAAAAGTGTAAAAAACATTGTATGATCAATCTAGTCATGCATAGTCAATATAGTCATGCATAAAACACGGTGAAAAAATAGCTATGTATTTTGTAGAACTAAAAAGCTGTTTTTTCACCGTGTTATAATGGTGTTCTACCAAGTGAATGCCAATTCAATCAATAGAATGGATAAAGATGCCAAAAGGTGTTGACCCGTTTCGTTAGTGACAAAACATTTGTAAAAAGTATCAACAATTCAAATTTGATATTGAAATTCTGTCAAATACCTTCAGTCGACATCATAAATTAAATGAATAATGTCTTTACAATTACCACTTCTCTCCATGTATTAGAATGTATATACAAGACAATTGTCACTAATACCATTTTGGCTAGAAAGATGAAAGATCATTATAACCCTTATATTTTTCGTCTATCAACACATTACTCATTTCATTACGTATTGTATATGCATATGTATATCTGTGTTCGGTTTGTATGCATATGTATACGTGTGGTGTCCGCATGAACCGAATTCACTGTGAATTGATGAATTGCTCAGCTCTGTAGCGGCGTACGTCTATCAATAACGACACAAAATAAAATTACAATAAGTCTATATATAAGAGATGAAGAAGATCTCAAGAGCTTTGAAGTTGGACGCGTCATAGATCTTAACGGTCCATCAATTGGATATATAATATATAATAAAAATCAACACATTTTAATCAGCCGGGAATAGTTCAGAGACAAACTGTCAGATAACTTATGCTATCGATTGAAGGTTATTGATGGATTTTCAATATAAAATTGTAATAATTCAAATTTAAGTCAGATAACTGTTAAATAAAAATAATTATACAGTCTCATAAATTATATTAAACCATCTCTTTCATTCTTTAATATATCCCGAAAATTCTCGTCAAAAACACTTTGTAATACTCGATTAACAATTCTTATACTCAACAACAAAAACGGACACGATAAAAAAAACAGTTGCCTTTAACTGAATAAAGAATTGTTAAGTACAAACTACATACCAAAAACGCTTGTTTCTTTGGGCATAAATATACGTTTATAGTGATTAAATAAAAGCCTTGGAAAATATGACAGTGTTAACCCCTTATCTGAACGTATAATTTCGCCGAAACGACTAAGGGAATAAGGAGGGCATTCAAAAAATAAACCTTATTTTTTACGGCGCGGTCTTAACGAGCATTGTGTACATACTTAAGGAGGTTTTTAATCCGACAATATGGAGTAGCCGATTGTGTGGCTTTAAATTAAGTTTCAGGAGATTAAATAAGCCAACGTGACTGACTTTTTTTAGGAATAATCTCTTCTTTGTCGCTTTCAGCGTGATGCGAACTTCGTGAGCTCTATACGTTTCGCCAAAAATACACAAAAAAAACCGTCTGCCGCAAAATGCCAATATCAGATAACTTATAACGTAAATGCACTGGAATTTCTTTCCACAAATTTATCTTTAAACGTATATTCCTTCTATTAAAATGATATTTTGACAGGACACACAGTGACATCTATAAAAAAAGCTTAAAAACATTTTACTATAGTTGTAAAGGATTTTTACATAGATTTTTTCGAGTGATTAAACTATCACTTAACAGATGTCGACAGTTTCAAGGTTACCAAAATCAATTTTCTTCGAAATTATTCAAGAAAACCTGCTTTTTATAATATAACAATAAACAATTGATGAATTTATTACTAATTTCTGTTTATAAAACCATCGTGAGCTTATAATTTCGCCAAAAAAAAATAACCGTCTGTCGCGAAATGCCAATATCGGAAAACTTGTAACGTAAAATACACTCGAATTTCTTTTTAAAAATGTTGTCTTTAAACGCATATTCCTTCTATTAAAATGGTCCTCGGTAAGGAGACACGCTGACATTTACAAAAGGCTTAAAACATTTTACTATAATTATAAAGGATTTCTACATCGATTTCTTCGAGTGATTGAACTATCACTTCACAGATGTCAATAGTTTCAGGGTTACCAAACTTAATTATCGTAATATAAAAATTGTCTACCGCTAAATGCCGATATCGGAAAACTTATAACATAAAAATTAACGTAAAATACACTCGAATTTCTTTTTACAACTTTATCTTTAAACGTATATTCTTGCTATTAAAATGATTCTTTAACAGGATACACAGTGACATCTATAAGAAAGGCTTAAAAACATTTTACTATAGTTGTAAAGGATTTTTACATTGATTTCTTCGATTGATTAAACTATCACTTCAAAGATGTCAGCAGTTTTTTTGTTACCAAAATCAATTTTCTTTTTGCTTTTTTATGATATAACAATAAATAATTGGTCATTTTATTAATTATTACTGCATATGAAATTAAAAAAAATAAACATCGCGTGCTCAAGTTTCACCAAAAATACACAAAAAAACCGTATGTCGTGAAATGCCAACATCGGAAAACTTATGACGTAAAATACACTCGAATTTCCTTATACAACTTTATCTTTAAACGTATATTCTTTCTATTAAAATGATACTTATACAGGAAACGCAGTGACATCTATAAGAAAGGCTTAGAAACATTTTACTCTAGTTGTAAAGGATTTTTACATCGATTTCTTCGATTGATTAAACTATCACTTCAAAGATGTCAGGAGTTTTAGGGTTACCAAAATCAATTTTCTTGCTTTTTTATGATATAACAATAAATAATTGGTGAGTTTATTAATTATCTCTGTATATGAAATTTAAAAAAAAACATGATGAGCTCAAGTTTCGCCAAAAACACACTAAAAAAGACCGTCTGCCGAGAAATGCCAATATCGGAAAACTTATAACATAAAAAGTAAAATACAATCGAATCTATCTTCACAATGCACAAAAAAAAATTACGATGTCGACTGAAGGTGCTTGATGGAATTCCAATACCAAATTTGAATTGCTACAACTTTGTACAATTCCACATATTTTGTCATTAACGACTTGGGTATCGCCTTTCGGCATCTTCGGGTATTCTGTCACACGGATACAACAGAACGGACGCACATAAACAGTTAGCATCGTTTATATACTAAAGGTGTGCGTCAGTTCTGTTGCATCCGTGTGATAGAATGCATTTATAATACCTTTAGTCGATATCATTAATTAAAATGAAAAATTATATAATCTTTCTAAACTATAAAATATTTTGTGGAGATGCAATAGCAAATAATTATTTCTTCGTTAGAATAATATGTGATAAGTAAAAATATATTAGGAACACAATCTAAAATGTAATTCAATAAGAAACAAAATTTATGTAAATAAAGTAAAGAATAATGCGAAAGATAGTGAATATTCCACCCTGTATTGTGCCGCGAAATTTTGGAAAAAAAATCGTTGGTGCGCCGTGGAAGACAAAAGGTTTCGAAGCACTGATCTAGGGCATTGATCGTTTGACTGCCTATCGAGGGTAAAAAATAAAAAAAATAATGGGAAAAAATATATATTGACGACACAACATGACAGCCGTATCATTAATGAATAATATGAAAAAAACTCACAGCTTGAATTTAATACACCAACGATCAATTTCACCACCATCAAGAGAGCTCTACGCACCACATACCCCAAGAAAATCCATCCACACACAACAAAAAAATCAAATAAAAATAAAGTGTACAATCAGGCCACCGCATAAAAATGGATTATACACCAAGCAAAGAAGTTCACTAAACTTTCGTAATCATTATTATATATTAAGGTTATAACACTGTTGAACTGAAATTAATTATTATGATATAATCGTGCTGCGATCCTTCCGTAAAGGTCCATCAATTCCTTAGCGTACCTTTTTATTATTTAATTAACACACAAAGGCGTAGAAGGGCATGGAATAGACGGATAAAGTTCAACCTAGTCACTGAATAATAAATCTAGATGAACGGACGTCCTAGCAAACATAAATTGATTAGAATAACCGTATATCCTAGGGAAACGAGCCTTATCGTGACGATGAAATGGCAATGAATATGATATATTATACATGAGACGTTGGTGCTTATCAGAGTATATAATTTATCATCGTTTTGTTTCTCTGATGGATTCCTTTCTTGTACGTGGTTCCGGGAAAATTAAAATAAAAGCGTTGAAAATAGAACATATCTGGAACGGTAACTCTATGTATACAATGGTTCGACTAGCGACGATTTGTACTTACGACAAAAAAGAAAGAACTTTTTTAAAAATATGTTAATTAAACGCTTGCGGCAGAGAAAAATACAGTTTAATAAAAGAAACGTAAGATAAAATTTATGGAAAAATCGTCGTGAATTTAGTGAATATATTTTCGAGAAAATAAGCTGTTGCAAGTGGACTCTGAATGTAAATTTCAATTCTTCAAATATATTTAAACGTAGGTTTTCACGGATAAATCTTAGTTCCACCCCAATAAGATCTCCGTTGAAGATTGAGATAATTTTAGCACTTTTTTCGTGACACTTGTTGGTGACTTTACGGTCTTTTAAAGAAAGTTGGTCTATCGTTGTCGAAAAGACGATAATTTGTTACAAATAACTAACAGTAACAAAACGAATCGAGTAAATTTTTCCGATAAGAATTAAACAAAACTTTTGGATTTAAGTACATTTAAAATTTATACCAAACTTAATAATACAAACGAAACACTATGACTTCTGCTATTTCCACAGTTTTGTATTGTTAAAATTAGGACTAGTTTCGCTCATCGTGAGAATTATTATCTGATCCAATACAAATTAAACGAAGCTTGTATTAACTATCAATCTTATCAGCTGTTGAAATGTTAGTAGTTAGAGGCTTAAAAGTAAAAATATTATACGAAAATAATGACAATTTACTCTAATCATGTATTGATGATGTTTAAATGTTTGATTTTGTTTCATATCTTTATGTGACGATTACATTTCATGCTCATTTTTTTAAATATCAAATTGTTGAAGCTTAAAAATCTATAACGGATTAGCATCAGAACATTTCAAGTCTCCGTCATGTCTTACGAGTTGTGTTATTTTTCAGTTGTTGTCGGGAAAAGTTAGTCACTGCAGAGCTGAGCAAACAATAGTGTATACTATAATTACGAATACATACAAACGCACAGAAAAATATACATATGCTCATAAGGAAGTGAATTAATGAAAGTTATTTTCAGATGCCGAGGTTTTGTGTTGTGGATTATTAAAATTTGTAACAAAAAAATATTCATAATGAGCCAAAATTTCCTAATTTTTTCAAAAAAAAATTGTTGAAATAGTTCTAAGCATTATGTTTAATTCATTTATACATGTAATTACTTTATTTGTATCAATATTGTATGATTTTATGTAAATTGTTTCCTAGTTCTTGAACCCATGGTTTTGTACACCTGCTACCTTTAACTCAAATCAATTTTTTGTTTTGCATAAATAGACTTGTTTGTAAATTGTATTCTATCAGTTGATAATGCTCGTGATGTGCGAAACCGGTCCTGATCAAAAAATATATTGTGGAAATAAGTACTAAAAAAAAAAAAGTGTTTTTATTATTTTAAATATAACACTTTTGTTGAAAAAGGTGTCAGTCAAAACCTTTAAATTTATATATCAAATATTATTTATTTAACCGGATGTCTGCCTGAGACGAAATATCTCGCCAATATCTTTAAACGTATACTCCTTCTATTAAAATGATTCATTTTTACAGGACACACAAAGACATCTATACAATAGGTTTAAAAACATTTTACTATAACTGTAAAGGATTTCTAAATCGATTTCTTCGAGTGTTTAACTGTCATTTCACAGACGTCAATAGTTTCAGGGTTACCAAAATTAATTTTCTTAAAACTTCTTCAAGAAAACCTGCTTTTTTATGATATAACAATAAACAATTGGGGAGTTTACTAATTATTTCTGTATATGAAATTTAAAAAAAATATATCGGAACCTATTTTTTTTTTATTACAAATTAATAGGGGTTCTGGGAGAAAAATATGCGTCTGACGCATATTTTTCTGTGGCAGTCAATGGATTAAGTGTATCTTAATATACGTTCTTATGCGTTTCATTTTCAAAAACGTAACACGCCTAATGTAGGATATAGGTTTCGTTAGAATAACAAAACGATTTTATTTTTTTTGATAAAAAATATGTTACTCACAAATCATTTTATTTTGACAGCATCCCAACAAAATTCAATAAATTCGTTCTATTTTTACATTTTTCCATTTTTCTCACATACATCAAGTTCACTTAGTTTTGGCTTAGTCGAATGTTTGTACGTATCGAAATTCATAAATTTAATATCGAATTTTCCACCTTGGCAATCTTTCATTTCGGTAAATCCTCTCGGGGATTTCCCTCGCCGAGCAATATCGCTCGACCGCAAAAAGGGGCATCACGATTTATACCGAAATCGAAAACGTAATCTTATTCGACTTTCGCTACATTTATTTATAACGTCTAAACGATTGCAGCGTATCGGTTTCCTAACAAATTTAAAAATGTTTTTTATTTAAGCTATATTACATCATCTTCTGGCTTCTAACTTGTGACCGTTAACATTTACAAATACATGAGAGTTAACATAACAAAACTTTCGTGCTACAGGTAATTTTTATATTGAAAAATTGCCTGATTTGTGTTGGTGTCATAAAATAACATCTCATTGGGTTTCATTAACAACATATTCCCTGCTGTTATCATTTTATAGGATATTCCAACACCTAGACAATATTATTGGGTTTGTCAGATCAAATCAAGCAATGCATTAGCTCAAAAATTAGCAAACACAAGAAGGTTTCATATATCATATTCATATATTTTTGGGTACCAACTATCAACACAGAAAAATCAGCCGTCTCAACAGTTGAGAGGTTAACAGTCTGAGGTTTAAGACATTACTTTGTAACACGGTGAAAAAATAGCAGAAATAGTTCTGATGAAGGCGTGAGCCGAAATAGCTATCAACTATGTATCTTATAAATTTTGTAGTACCAAAATATAATACATTGGTATTACTTATTTATTACTACTACTACTACTACTTATATTATTGGTACGTCTTAGCTGTTGAAATGCCTGATTGTAGTGTGTTGAGAATTGACAAGAAGTAAAATATAGTCTATCTTGTCTTGATAATCTATTTAAATTTGATGAAATTTTTTTTTGAAACATACTGTGTTAGAATATCTTTTATGTGATTCAGGAGGGAACAGGTTAAGTCGACATCGTTTCGAAACAGCTCTGTATTAACGAAAATAATTTAAAAAAATTATAATAATTAAATAACATGGCAATATTGATCCCATGTATCATAAAAAGGCACTGCTTTGAGTGTCAATTAACACTTAATGACGTATCGGTTATGAAAGTAAATATTGATTTTATCGGACTTTTGAATGTCATTAACAAGCTCCTGCTGAGCTACGTAAAGAATATTTCAACATAACATGTATATTTATAAAATATATTTGTGTTATGTCGGTATTGAATAAACTAAGGAAGATTATCGGAACGAATTGGGCTATATTTCAATGCAAATTAGCATTAAACTAAAGTCTCAAGATTGTTAAGAGAATTATGTCTCAATACTGGAATAATTGAGACGTTAGCAGAGAGTAATTTAATGCTATAAACATGTTTTTCGGTACGCTTTTGTTAGGTTTTATATATTATTTACAATGTTATATTGAGGAGGAACCCAACGACCATACCACGTTGAAAGCACCGGCTCTCGTGCGATCACCGAAGTTAAGCAACATTGAGCGCGGATAGTGCTTGGATGGGTGACCGCTCGGGAACACCGAGTGCCGTGTTCTCTTGGCTATGGGAAGGAAAACCCAGACAGAAAACCGAACACCAACCCGCCTGGGCAGCGTGGTGTTGCTATGTCCAAACCCCCCCCCCTGAAGAAAAAAAAAACAGGGAGAGGCCTTCATCCAGCAGTGGATCGACCCCCGGCTGGCGATGATGATGATTGATGAAAAAATATATAAGTATATTGTCGTATTTTGTTCAAATATACCTAAGAGTTAATTAAATTGTTTTTATATGTCACAATACTGTAAAAATAACATTGTGTGACTGCGGGTGACATTTTAGTTGACATGAAAAACTTCTCTCGCATACTAATTGTATAATCAACTTCTTGCTCTGAAAAGTCTTTCAATTTTGTTTCCGGTTTTATGTCGGTAGATTAAAGGCTGAAATTGGCATCTTAACTCTATTAGGAGTCGGCAAACTTTTTTTTTAAGGGCCAGATCGTAAGAAAAATTACCAACGGGCAGTGTTGTGCGCGACATTTATCCGACTGACTTTCTTTTATGAATGCTCAATTTTAATAATTTGAAAACTCGAAGACAAATAAATGTCCCTCGCTACATAGCTAAATGAGATTATCAAAATGCTTATTCTTGATATAAAGGCATTTTAATTTAAATAATAAAAACACATATTTTAGTCACTTTTAAGGTGTTAACTGTCATTTCTTGATGAAAAGACATGATATTTTAAATAACAAAGACAGATTTTTTTAGTACTTATTTCCACAATAAAAAATTATGCCTTAATTAATTAAAATATCATGCCTTTCCATCAAGAAGTGACAGTTAACACCTTAAAAGTGAGTAATGAAGCAAGTACGACTGAACTTACTGTCTTACTTAAAAAGTACAAATTAAAACAGTCTTTAACATCTCAACATACTTGGTATAATAGAGAACTGACTAAAAAATATATTGCGGAAATACGTACTAAAAAATGTGTTTTTATTATTTAAAACATATTTTACTCTTTGATATTTTATATAACAGTGGCGGTCAATGTATTATATGTTGCCCAGACGGCCAAATTCCTAGATGCGACCCTGGTGGTGTTCATAATTAGATTCGGTTCGCCAAATACGCCAAAGTAGCTGAAACAATAAGTAGTGGCTAATCTATGTAACAAGATGATGTAATACTGTCTGGCTTTTAAAACTGTTTGCTTTTTGTATTAACTTCAGTATATTGCGAAATTGATGATATAACAGACGATAATAACACTTCGATGTGGCTAGTTACACCAAGAATATTGAATTAAGGTTATTGCGTATGGAGATATTAATACAGTGGAAACCCGGCATTACATTACCTTCCCGTATGTCTCGTTCATTTTATATAATACAACCCCGGCCGTGAACCCAAAAAGAGCAATGTAATCCCGCATCAATGTTACCAGATTTATCGATTTTCTTGATGTTAAATCCAAACATTTTAATCCCGCAATTATCGGGTTTAGGGTTGTGGAGCCAGATTCGTGAAAAACGAACGACTTCGATTACTTTTTCAACTAGACAATATTGGACAATATCTCAATGAACAATCCGCTGGGTTTTTTTTATTGTAGTTAATCTTTCATTTAATGCACATAAATTGAAAAGATAGGAAAAAAACTTGACAAATTTAAACATCAATAATTTTACACGGTGAAAAAATAGCAATGTATTTTATTTATACAATATTTATTAGATATATAGTTGATTGATATTTCGGCTTACGCCTTCATCATAACTATTCCAGTTCTAGTTATTTAGTTCTGTTCTGATGAAAACTTATGCCGAAAAAGCTGTCAATTATATATCTGATAAATTTTGTAGAACTGTAATACATTGCCATTTTTTCACCGCCTTATAATGGAGTTCTATCAAGTAAATGTCAATTCAATCAATATATTTAGTTATTTAGTAATTTAATTGATTACACTTTTGAAGTCGGAGTTGTGTTGTTGGACAAATTTCGGAGTCGTGATTTTTTTAACGACGCCACAGTTCTAATTTTTTGTGTTGTTAAATATTATTTCAAAATTCACGTACAAATTAATCGCGAAAACGTTCTTTGGTCGCGGAAAAAAGCAGTTTAACACGAAAAGGAGGTATGTAACAAAAATAAACACAAAAAATACAAGATTTTACATTCGCTAAGCCGTTGTTGTCAGAAAATTTATTACCCTACTTTTCATTCGAGTAGATGAGAGGGAAAATTCTTTTTTTCACTTACACACTTTGAGAACATTTTACTTACGTATTGTCTTGATATTATAATAAATTTTTTTTTTAATATGGCAAACACAAAATTGTAAGTTCTTTGACATTGAATAATTTCGTGGAAACGGAGGCGCGAATTAAAAACACGATATGCACTTTTTCCTGTTGTAAAAAATTGATAATCATCTGCAATTTCATTCCGGCAAGAATTTACAGTAAACAATTTCAAACCAAACACAATTTTACGCCCGAAAAACATAAATTTAATAACTTTAAATGCTCTATAATTTGTCTATGGATAATTTACAACATATTATTACATAACAAAAATGAGCTGAATACGTGTTTTCGTGTTTTGATGAATGTAAAGGTTTATTTTTATACATTATAAGTGTTGTGAGAACGGTTGTAATAATTTAAATGCGTATGTAAGTTTATTGATTGAATTGGCTCTTCAAACATTCGTATGTGGTTTTAGATAGTTATTTAGACTTCCGATTTCGTTGGAAATTTGGTTAAACTAAATTTAAACTTGAAGTTTTTGTTTTTTTTTAACTTTCTCAGTTTTCTACTGAGTCATATTAAGGATATTACCAAACTGAGAAATATTTCAATTATACGTTAAGTAGTAATATATGATATCAGCTGAAGGTGTTTGATTGAGTTTCAATATCAAATTTGAAATTTTGTACAACTCAAATTTAAAATTCGTTTTATTGTTGTTATAAAAAAAACTCGTGAAGATTACCGGGGCATATGAACCGGTCGTGATCATAAAATAGATGGTAGAAACAGTACTTACTGTTTCTACCATCTATTTTACAATATGAATTTATTTTTTAAAATATCATGACTTTCCATTAAGAAGTGACAGTTAACACACTAAAAGAGGTTTATTTCAACTGGTATTTTTTAATAATAAAAACACAATGTTAAGTATTATACTATTTCCACGATTTTATTTTTTAATGATTAGGGCCAGTTTTAACAACTGATGATAACCGATAAGTATTTTTAAATGAGTGGAATCTTTAAAAAAATTGTATTAACCGCTGGGCATAATGCCTTTTACCAAAAAGTTACAGTTAACACTTTTTATTTTAAATGATAAAAACATTTTTTTCGTATTATTTCCACAATATATATTTTGTGATCGTGAACCGATTCGTTCATCGCGAGTATTATAAACTGATTTCCATCGAGTAGTTACAGTTAATACCTTAGAAGTGATTACAGTTAACACATTAAAAGTGATATATTTTAAAACAATCAGCTTATAAACGAAAATTATCCAATCTCATATATTTTTAAGTGTTAACGATGAACATTCTGCAACCATCAGTTGGTTAAAGGCTCTGTTAAATTTAAATTTATTTGAATTATGGTTCTAAAGAATTATGACCACTGTGTGCCAAAAAATGTTTGTGAATCACAACACAAACGTTATGTATTGAGACATTTTTTATATGTTATACATAGTATGTTATTTGACGTAGATGTTTTTTTTCAGAGACGATTTAAAAATAAATGAATTTGTTTATTTTACTAGACGAGATAGTTTGGAAAAATAAAACATGTTGATAGACGCTACAGTTGTGCTACGACAAAAAAACGACTGTCTACGATACTGCGTAGTCGACAAACAAAGCAATAAGCTCGATTGTAGAGGATATAACTTCAGTTATCGGTTTACAATTGTCTATTATCGACTGAAATTATTTTTCGAAATAGTTTTATTCTTCCCGCTTTTTGTTCAAGTTTCATATTTATATTTTTAATTATTATATTTATAAATCGTACATTTAGATTCATTCACAACTGTTCAGTTTCAAGTGTTCTTCATATGAAAGGATTTTTTGGCGAAATCAATATTATTTTATTTCATTTTTTAATGATATCGACTGAGAGTGCTTGATAGAATTTCAAAGTCAGATTTGAATTGTTAGATCTTTGTACGATTCCACATATTTTGTCAGTAACGACCCGGCTTTCGCCTTTCGGAATCTTCAAACACTCTATCACACGAATGCAACAGAACTATCGTCAGAAGCACATATAGTCGATTTCATATATTAAAGTAACATTTATTATTATTTAAATATAATGCATTTCCACCAAGAAGTGACAGTTGAGTTTTAATGAATTTTAACCTAATTATTTATTGAAATATTAAGTGTTTGAATAACTGTTATGATATTTTAAATAATAAAAACACCCTTTTTAGTACTTATGTCCACAATATATTTTTTGACCAGGACTGGTTTCCCTCATCGAGTCCGTTATCAACTGATAGAATACAATTTACAAGCCAGTTTATTAATACAAAAAATTTGTTAAAGGTAGTTACTTAAAATATCATGCCTTTCCATCAAGAAGAGACAGTTAACACCTTTAAAGTGATATCTGTTATGTGGTAAATGTTTGATTGTATATTAAGTTTGTAACTTTAACCACTGCACCACAAACTCAAAAATATTAAGTTTTACTAAGCACTATATAAATAAGAAAAGAAACGATAAAAATTCATAATAATTATATTCATATTATGCTATCCTTATAAATATTCCACTCAACGAGGGAACACGAGGGCGAACACGTTTAATTTTATCTTACGAGACTGTGGATTGAGTTTGTGGAAATAATGTCTGACCTCAAATGCTTGCAAGCACTCACGCAAGGGTCTGGGAACTCTGTTATAATAATACCTCGGATAGTTAATGTCTGGGGTTGAATTTTGTTGTACTGCCGTTTGGGTAGGCACTCCGAAACGCATAAAATGTATGTGACATACCGAAGTTAAGAGGTTAATCCAAACTTTATAATTGTTTTTAATCGTCGGGGACTGTTGGCACTTTGTAGTGGAGCAAATATATTATCATAATTAGATATTTAATACCCCGTGCAGCGTTTAACTTCAAGTACGACCAAGAATACTTGTTCATTCTCATCATCAAGAATAGGTTCTATTTTAACGCAAGGTACCAAATATTAATGTGTCAATAATTTTAAAAGGATAAAAATAGCTAATTTTTTAGCTCTTTAAAAGCTTTATATAATTATAGATAGCTTTTGTTGGGTTGAGTTATCGTCAGAACTATAATAGAACTATTTTGATGAGGTAAACTTTTTTTGATTATTAAGCTAAATATTTTTTTAGTTTATTTCATACTTTTATAATTGGGGCAAGTTTTGTTCATAGAGCGATCAAAATTTTAGCAGTATTCATTTAAAGTGATCAAATATATAAACTAATTTATTGGAATAATTGCGTTATTTTTCCAAATTAAAATCAAATAGTTAGTAAATTTGATGTGTTACAACTTTGTACGAAACCCTGGACGTTAGTGACAAACATATGGAATCGTACATTATAGTTAAAATTCAAATTTGATATTGAAATTTCATTAAGCAACTTCAGTCGATATAATAAGTCGATATCATAGTTAGTAATTAAATATGCTGTCAGCTTTCCGAGCATCTCGATCGTGAACTTTTTCAATCCAGCAGAGCCCATAACATGTTTTGGTGTATTATTTAAGCTTGGTCGTAAACACTCACGAGCGCGACCCAAGGGCATTGAGTAGCAACACGAGTGCGACATCTGTATACCGTACAATAAACTAAGCACTTCGAGGTGAATGCAAATTTAAACTGGCCAATCTTCAGACTTTCTATTTTCAAATTTGTGACTAAAGTTTCGGTTTGATTCTGGTGCATTCACGCGCGATCGGTAGGTTTGTATGCTTTTATACAAAACCTTTATTTTTTTATGTGAGTAAAAATGTATTAATTGGGATGGGATAAGATTACTGTCTAGACATATCATGGTATCCACAACTTTGAAAAATTGAAGAATTATCCATGCTAACAATCTTTGTATTGCGGTTTTGACCATTTGACTACAGGTGTGGTATGATGCACATACATCGACATTGGTAGAAAGGCAGGAGAAAAAACCAAGGATTGAAGTGAACCAAGCAAGCTAATGTAAAATCTACTTCAATACAATAAAAAATCGTATTCGCCTACATTATGTATGTATATACTATTTATGAGCATTAAATTAAAAATCAACCAACCAATTCAGCAAATTGTTCATCGAGATATTTTTCGAAATCATCTAATCGAAAAAGTAGTTGAAGTCACTCATTTTTCACGAATTCAACTTCGACTCCAAGGCCTTGAATTAAGCACTAAAATTTCGTATAAATATTTTTGTTGTAAGGGTCACAGGATGTCGGCTTTGGAACAGCTGGAAATCATTAGATATAAACTATCACAAAAGATTCTTAACGAACAAACTAATATATGTCGGTCACCATTATTGAATCCTCTGGGAGGGGTGTTTCTTTGTTTCTGTAATGGACCATTTCCGTGTTATATGTGAACTTATTGATATACCCACCTTTTGGTTTCATGTACAATTGTTATTTTATTGCGAGCAGGAAACAAGCTAGGTCGTTAAAACAGGAGAGAAGATGTATTGTGTACCTTTTCTACACAGCTATATATAGATAAGCAAATGTTAGTTTAAGCATAGTTATGACGATGGCGGGAGCCGAAATAGCTATCAACTATAATTTAAAAAATAATTTTGTAGAACTAAAATACATTGCTATTTTTTTCACCGTGTTATAATGGAGTTCTATCAAGTGAATGCCAATTCAATGAATGTATTGTATCAGTTGGTATTATCCGCTATATGAACAAAAACAGTAACGATCGCAAAAATACAAATAATTATGTTTTATTATTTAAATACCAATAAGTGCTAACATTATATGTTGTGATTTATGTATTTTAATATAACGCCCCTCGAACTTTTGTTGGTTCAGAAATTTGCAATTTCAAAATGGAAAATTCTTTACGTATTTAATTATCCTCACAACGCATGTAATAATATACATACAGCGTTAAAATTATTTGACAGAAGGCGCCTATGTCGTATCGATTTTCGCTAAAGTCTTTTGTTGGCTCAACTCTAGGGGATAATAAAATATGTAAAAGTAAGCGCAGAGTTTCTCAACGGTCAACAAACATTTATTTTAGTCGCAAAAACATTATGAAAGGTTTGTTATTTTACATTTTGTCTTGACCGATGGGCCTCGGATGTTTTTTTATTGGAGACACAAGAGCAAGTAATGGGTTTTAGTGTACGTGAATCGACAAATTAAAGCTAACGGAGCAATTTTCTTTGTATTGCCTATCCACGATATAGTAATAGTTGTCTAGTATTGTGAGATATGAAATTACTTCCTGAAGCTATTCTGTTAATCATTGACAATGGATGTATAACCTTTGGAGATGAACATGTAAAACATGGTCATATAATTAGATTTGAATTGTTACAAATTTGCACGATTCCACATGTTTTCTCACTAACGAACAGGGTTTTGCCTTTCGGCGTCTTGAGGCGTTCTATCACATGGATGCAACAGAACTGACTGATAATAAACAGTTAGAATCGTCTAGATACCAACGGTACATTACATAAAACCCAGACCCTAAAGTAAAAACTAAATGTCAGCTAAAATAAATATAATAATATTGATCTAGTAATACCTAACTCCCCCTTGTTGTATCCTTTATGTGAGATCGGTTCAATGAATCGACAATCCCATGAAGAAAATTCTTCTTTCATCAATAGATGTCTAATCGTTACTTGCCAGATTGAAATAAGTAGGTATTTTGTAAAAACAAAACCCAATTATACTTTAACGATAGTTGACTATTATTTGTTTTGAAACCCTTTCAAAAATGACTCATTAACAATACTAATCGATAAAGAAAATTATCACAGACAATTGTGTTAATTATTATTAGATCAATATTACCGAAATTTACTTTAGCTGTCATTTAATTCTTGCCTTGGGGTCTGTGTTTTCCTTTAATTAATCTCTATGGTATACAGACGATGCTAACTGTTTATTTTCCGTCAGTTTTGTTGCATCCATGTGAGAGAATGCCTGAAGATTGCGAAAGGCGAAACCCGGATCGTTAGTGAGATAACATGTGGAATCATACATAGTTGCTACAATTCAAATAGGATGCATAAACTTTTGAGATGAGCCTGGAAAACATTGACAGATAATTGGATGTTGATTCATTTGAGAGAAACCATCATAAACATCGTTTGTAATGCGCATGTCCTAAATTTATAAATTGTGACATCTGTGGTGTGTACATAATAACTCAAAATATGTTTAAGTCACTTACACATGCAACCAATATTATTACTATTTTATACATAAAACCGAACACAGATACAATCTAAAAAAACAACGTCACGCCATGTATACCACTAAATACTCTTTACTGCCTTAATAAACAGTAGATGTCGTTGAGTGTTAAGTGCTTATTAGTAATATAATTGAATAAAATGTGTAAATTGAACATGTCGCCTTTCGTGAGCTGTGCAGTGTTATGGTTTTAGAATGCTTGTACGAGTTTTGTTTTTCTTTTTTTTTATGAATAAAATAATAGCAGCGAATACGAAAATAATTGAATTGAGAATTAATTAAATACGGCGTCTTGTTAAAAGAGAAGAGAACAATAAAAATGTCGTCACGTACCAAGCGATTGTTTCGATAATTATTTTCGCCGCTTTTTAAAATCAATGACCATTTGACAAATGTAACAATAATTAATGACACTTATTGTATACAATACTAAACGTTAATTGTGACTAATATATATTGACGTATATTTTTGGAGACTCGTTGGTTATATAAAGCTAATTGGCTATTTCAATATAAAATAGTCACAATTATACTATTTCATATCACATCAAAGATTTTGGCAAATTAATTTTAGGTGAAAATGTGTAAAAGCGATGGGAAACTTTTTAAAATCTGAATCCCAACGTATTTTTTGGTGATCCAATTATCTACAATAGAATTAAGATCTGAGTGCCACTTGCCAAAAGTATAAATAATATATCAAGAGATACATAATTCATTTAAATATATCCTAATAGAAGGTAAATAACAGAGAATGAGATCCAAAATTGGGTAAAATGTGTTATTAAGATAGAGTTTTTATATTTTTGAACATTTTTTTCTGTTATTTAATGATTTTTATTCTTAAAAAAAATCATCACGATTTTTCTTGCTCTAAATGAGCGTAATGAAAACAGAGGAATGTTAAAAGATTTAGCCATATCTTGCTTCGTGTATTTCGAAGATGACTTTATTTTTATTAAATTTTAGTAATTATTATATATTCTACAATAATTTAGTTATAATATATTTAATATATATAAACTTAGTATTTTTTAATTTAAATTCCGTCCAGACGATTTGATTAAAATTTTCACCATAAATCGTACGTTATGTTACATTTTTATATCAAATATACTTTTTCTCCAAATCAATGAACATTTTACGAAATTACTCCGTTATCAAAAATAGCATATAATCAAATAGTTGGTCTTATCACTTTTAAGGTGTTAACTGTCACTTCTTGATGGAAAGGCATGATACTTTAAAAAGTAAGAACACATTTTTTCGTACTTATTTCCGCAATATAATTTTTGATCAGGATCGGTTTCGCTCACCAGGAGCATTATCAACTTATAATGCGGATGATGAGCAAAACCTCATCACAAATAAGTACGAATAAGTGGAAATAAGTACGAAAATTTTTTTTTCATACTTAAATAGTCAAAGTTTTTGAGAAAAAGGTCAAAAGTCAAAAATTAAGTTTCATTAAAAAATGACAGTAATAAAAACTTATTTTTTGAAAATGAATAAAACAGTTATATATACCATCTCTTAGATACGTAAAAGTAAAAATATGTACTTTGTATAAACGATTCAATTGTGTTACTATTCTATAATTATTATAGACAGCTGAAGTAGTACAGATTTGCTCAATGCCACTGAAAGTAATTTTTATGCTCAATTACTGTCGAAAACGTTTGACAAAATATCTCAATTAAATGCCTCTAATTTATCGTCGCCGTTTCCCTTAACGGCATTCAATAAAATTGTATCGCAATAAAAATAATTTACTCTGAAAGCCACTGTCATTTGAGATAGAAATAGAAACTATGTCAATATAAAAATAAAGGAATGAAAAAAAATATATTCAAAGATAAATATGTACAGCTACGTCTTTGCTTTCCAGTAGCGGCACGTTTTGAATTATTTTTTAGAACGAAAGGAATAATATCTTTGACAGTGTTTGTACTTTACGAGTGCAAAGAAATATAATAAACGAACTTTCCTCGATTTATTTAAAATTAAGATGTAAACTTGTTATTTATTGCGCCCGTAAATAAAATTATCAAATTTTGCATTTTACGCCCGCGACTATTTCGCAGCAATTTGTTTTCGTTAAGATTACTTCTGTTTATGATAATCAGTTTCTTGGCTGAATAAAAATATATTTTTTGAAAATTTTTGGGAAACGGAACATTTTGTTATTTTTTGTCAATGATATTTTTATTGGTTCAGTGAACCGTGAAATGTAGGGTCTTTCAATAGGATGATTGAAATTTGTTAGGATATAGAAGCCGTGTTGTTGAAGTGACATCTGTCCAATTTGTTGTCAATTGCTTAATAGGCTATGGCAAATCACTATGGAAAGTTAAAGCGTTAAACAACATGTGCAAATAATCACTTTTGGATGAACACTGCACGAGTGATTTGATGGCATGGAACTGCCCATTGAGATCGTGAGATTTAATGCCATTAGACTTCTTTCTTTAAGACGACTTTAAATCGCAAGTCTTTGCGAATAAACAACTAACACTTGACAACCTCGATGTTAACATATTATATCAAACGCTATTCAACAGATTCAGCCAGATTCTTGCTATAAAGTCATTGAAAATTAGACCTCCCAAATAAATGCCACTTAGCGAAGCCGCTGTGGGTAATTTCATGACAGGGTATTCCACATCTAACATTATAAAATATACTTTCAAATAATAAACAAATTAAGTGCATATCTCACACATAATCTGTTGTATATACATTTTAACAAATTTCGAACACCCCTATTGAAAGACCTCATCTTATATTATACATTATCTTGGGTGAATGATATCTCAACTATAGTTAGTATTTTTTTCATGAATCGTTGCTTTAGGTTTGTTATAAAATTTTCAACAACATAGAACGACAATCGTGCTTAATATGTCCGAAAAGATATGCATAATTTATCTAACAGATTAACTCATAAACGCAAGCAATTTCCAAATCTTAAACGCCTCAAAAATAAGTAATACAATATCTCGCACGTATTTTAAATTCTGAATAAAATATTCAATTCTAATATCAAGACAGTATTGCATTGCCTTTTTTAACTAAACATATAAAACTTTCTTCGGAATATCTTCGAAACTAATAACCAATTATCTGTGATTAAAAGAAATTTAATATACAAATATCGTATTTACTTTTGTATGATATAAATTTTTTACATCAATTTTGGAAAGTTAAAGTGAAAAGTCTCATTGGTGAATAATCTCCCACTGATTGGCCTTTAAAATTATAAGTCAAACTCAATGAATTTTAAGAAATGTTGTTAGCATAAAAATATTTATTTTATAATGGAAAATACCGTGGAATATTTTCAAAAACAAAATTAATTTTATATTTTCGTATTTCTTTGAAAACATGTAGGTTTATTTATTTATATTAAATATATTTAAACACTATGTAAAAAATAATAAATGAGATATTTGACGTTGTGTATCTGGCATAGATCTTAGTTTCTCAACCGGTGGTCTGTGATGTGATATTATTTCTATATTATTACAATCGAATTTTATGTTGTATATTATGTATTTTTAAATTATACTTTTCCGTTACGTGTTTCAGCATACGGTGGTGCAAAATTAATTATTTAAAAAAAAATCAAGATATATACATACATATTTATAATTTTATTCCAATGTTGATGGCCGCAAAACATTTTTGGATTTTTTAGTGGAACGGGGATGTAAAAAGGTTAAGAAACGATGGCATAATTAATCTTCAAATAATAATTTCAGCACATAATTCATCTTCGAAACATGCTCAATATTTTTTTCTATGCGATAAATATCATAGTAATGAAAATATGTACCTGCTTCTACAATAAACCAAATATTTAAAAAAAATCCATTTGTCATACGATTGGGAAAATATTTTTTAATCCTGGCAATACACTTTACGTATGGTAATATTTTGTTCATAATTAATAATCGTAAATAGAACCCATAATAATGGACTTCGAAATCAATCGGATGGAATCGTTCCAAATTTTTTGAATTTAATAATTCATTTAAATTGGAAACTAAATTCAAATTTCGAAAGAACTTAAAAGAGTTCATTTTTTTATTTCGATAACGAAATTCACATGTGTTTTTGTTTATGGTTATTTAACGCTTTATAAATAGATTGTATGTAAGAGATGTATGTAAACTCAATTCATTATCAATGCTTCAGTATTTTCCAGAATGTTATTTATCCTTGAATCTATTTCTTGTATATGCAAAGTTAAATAAGTGAATTTTTTGTTTGCTTAACAAAAAGTACATCCGTAAAAACAAAATATTTTCGTTCACAAGGTAGACGCTAGAGAAACAGTGCTCTAATGTATATTTGATTGCCTTTTTAATTAAATATGCATCTAATGTGTTTTGTAAAGGCACAAAAACAAAAGGATTGGTTTTTTAAATCTGTGGAAAAACTATGTCACGAATTTTTTTACGCAATGTTTATTATCAAATAATTGGAAATAATTACAGTGAGTTGTTTGTCATGTACGTTGACATTTTTTGAAATTTGTATAAATATTATTGGACTGATACGTTTTTCCGAGAATTTTTAAAGCGTAACTAATCCAGTGAATTTTTATAAAATAAAATGATTTTATAAGAATATCTTATAAATAAATAAAAAGAAATGCAAAATATTCTTATTAACAATTTTAAATTGTATATTACTAAATCTTTTGCTACTCACGATCCGGGTTTCGCCTATCGGAATCTATAGATATTTTATTTCTGGTATGAAACAAATGATAGTTCTATCAGCACTTATTTTAATTTCACGAATACACACGTTTTGTCACTAACTATCCTGGTTTCACCTTTCAGCATCTTCAGGCATTCTGTCTGTTGCATACGTGTGTTAAAATGCCTGAAGATGCCGAAAGGCGAAACTCGTGTCGTAAGTGGCAAAATATGTTGAATCGTATTATGTTTCAACAATTCAAATTTGATATTTAAATTTCATCAAGCACCTTCGACATCATAAAAAATGCCTGAAGATTCCGAAAGGCGAAACCAGGTTTGTTAGTGACAAAATATGTGGAATCGTATAAAGTTTCAACAATTCAAATTTGATATTTAAATTCTATCAAGCACCTTCGGCATAATAAAAAAATGTATTAGTTCTTTCGCAATTTTATTGCGTTGCGGTGAATACTTGAAGTTGCGAAAGGCAAAACCCGGGTCATGAGTGACAAGGCATGTAGAAATGTACAAAGAACACAACATGCTTGTGATGGACGAAATCGGTCCTTATCTTTATTAATTAAGCATTCCCAGTGGCATCTTTAATTAATACATATGTATTGTATATACATATTATATACCAACATTTATATGTGTCCATATCAGTTTTTCGCTCTAATTCGCCTCATAATTATGTTGCATAACAAGTTGACAAACGTTGTATCGCTTGCAAACGACGTCACAATTACGCACGTTAAAAAAAACAATCGAAAACCTACCCTTTTTTCAAATGAGGACATCATCTTCTCGGATTTCAAAGACAAAATCTTCGTTCGGACGAACTTCGCACTGGTTACTCTTCCTTAACACAAAGCCACTCTCACACAACAAAAACAATCTGTTTTAATTCAATATCGATCGCATCACTCGCTATACATAGCGGTGTTATGTCATTTACAATACATAATTCACTATTCAAATGACTAGAGAACTGTCGATTTACCTACACGGTACACAATATCACTATTTTAGGAACACAATACCATCGTCACGTAGACTTGCGGAATGAGAAAAATAATAAGAGAAGTGTTATTTCTACCTCACGGAAAACTGCGCTAGGATTATGTGGGTTGGGAATTGTAAATGAACTCTTCAGTGTTTCCCAAATATATTTCGTTACGAAACCCTTTTATATACTGTACAACAAGGTTGCGCAACCGAGTGATTGCGAATTAATATTTAATCGATCCCAATTTTAAACATGTAACTAAAGTTAACTAATACAAATATATCATTTTAGTAATATTAAACAATATTTTGAACTTTATGTTAGATTTGAATTGTTACAATTTTTTACGATTCTAAATGTTTTGTCACAAACGACTCGGGTTTCGCCTTTCGGTATCTACAGGCATTCATCACACGGATGCAACAGAACTGACGAACATGTGGAATCGTACAACGTTGTAACAATTCAAATTTGATATTGAAATTCCATCAAGCACCTTCAGTCGATATCAAAAATTTAAATTAGATATTTTTTATTTTCAAAACGCTAAAAAAAGTATAAACAAAATATCTTCTTTGATCTGATTAAAAGTCGACCGCGATTAACATTCAAACTTAAAGCAGATCCTAACCTCAAAACGTTTGCGAACCCCTGCTGTACAACATGTCAAACGCTATAAATAGTTATAGCTTAACATGATTTTTTTTAATTGAATTTTTAAGACATAATATATAAAAAAATCATCGTCATTTTTTGTGACAAATTCACACTATATATTCTGTCTTCAAATAGAGATAAACGGACCTACAATATTCTTAGCATTAATTAACGTGTTCCATGTTGAGCAATATAAAAGATTTTTCCACACAAAATAATTCAGACGTATTGGTGTTATTCAAACTCTTAAAGATTATCTAGACAAATCAAGCTATATTTCAATATAACTATTAGCTCTCACGTGAAAGCTTTGCAACTGTTTTATTTATTTATATTAACAGCCGTTAAGGCAGTCAGAAACGAATTTGGTAGAGGTAGGGGAAGCATTTCTCACCCTCGTTGAATTCGATCAGATGTAAATTAATCTCATTTTGCACTAGCTTGTACAAATGTTCGACATCGAAAATTAACAATCTGGCAACATTAAAAACACCATCTACCATCCTTAAAAAGAGCCGAAGTGAGATTGATACCAATTATCTATAATTCCTATAATTGAGAGGAGCAAGATTAGATACTTTTGTTATTGTTAACTATCAACCCACTGCAATCAGTCATCGTCTCAATAGTATGAGACGTAAGCACCTTAATTTAATATTTAATCATTTGACAGCCCTTGACGAGACACTTTTATATTGTCTGTTGGACATCAACATTGGAGAACGCTGTTGACAGTCATTTCCGGTTCAATCAATCAAACATTTTTTTCTTTAGTCATATTTGGAGTCTGATAGGATAATTTTGAAAACAGAAAAAAACCATTTATTTTAAACGGATATAAATTAATCTGTCATGATGGCTTATTGGATGGTTCAATATATTCCAGTGAGCTGAAATGTTCAATGTTGCTCAATTTATTCAAGGTTTAATTTTGGAATGGTTCAAATATTCAATACGAATGTAGCTCAACACGAAATTGTATAACATATTATACGGAACGAAATTATTTTGATACTTACATCACTGATACAAATTAAATATTTGAAACAATTAGTCATTTTATAAACATTGTAAATAACGAAGAAAGCATCAAGGCGTAGATAAGACGTGATTCAAACAATTGAGAAAGTCAAAAACAAACCTCTCAGCATTTCGAACGAGATAAATAATCAAATGACGTGACTGTGATATATTTTATATTCATCAAATCGTTGAATGTTTCTAATGTTAATCAAATACTTTGGAGTTGAATGTATATACAGTATATCCTCTTTCTATCTTCGCAACATTGGTCATTTTTTAAGGGCAAATAATAATGATAAATCAGGAATCCGATAGACATGAACAATGCATATAATTTGTACGTGAACAGTCATGAGAAGCATGCTAGTGAAGTAAAAATTATGAAAAGCCTTTTGGAATTTGGGATCAAATAAATTGAAAATATTGAAATGCCAACATCATCCCCAAAAGCAAAAAGGCACTGGTGAAATTTTAAGAGTTTTGAACTACAATACAAATGCAAAGTTTTATTTTTTTCTCTACAAAGTCCAATATTTAAACATTGTACAAAATATTAAAAAGAAAAGAAAAACATTATAATTTTTAAGAAATAAGCCACGTAAGGTCCTGTGTTTATTTTACGTTATGTGTTATTTAAAAAAATATAAATGTTAAACTTATTGATTGAATTGGTTGAACTCTTTTATAACACGATGAAAAAATAACAAGGTATTTTATTTCTATAAAAAATAATAAAGTATTTATTGTAGTTGACAGCTGTTTCGGTTTACGACCTCATCAAAATTACGAGTTCTTACTAACGAACTACCTAGTTGTGACGATGACGTAAACCGAAATACCTTGTATTTTTTGTAGAACTAAAATACGTTGTTATTATTTCACCATGTTAAATTTTAAACGTTGAAGGAAAAATCCGGTCACCCAAAGGTTCTATTAGCAAATATTGTATCAACTGAAATAATATTTGATGCCACAAAAATTATCAAGTTCATGTTTTATCAGATTTTAATATTAACCTCTATCCGAAATGACTCACATTTAAAACAAAAATAATAATTTTTATTTTTCATTGAATATAAACGCTTCTGTAACACTACATAAAATTAAATAGCACCATTCATTTATTAGTTAAGTAGTAATAAAAATTGAAAAGCCTCATTTTTAAGTAAATTTACCGTTTATTGTAGAAAATTTCCCCACAAAATACTTCAAAAGAAAAATAATTTCAAATTGTTTATTGCTTTCATCTGGTGGCGATAGGTAAAAAAGTGTGGTGAATAGCCATAAAAATTCTTAAAAAAAAACGCCCTGAATATGTAGGTGAAATGGCAACGTTCTATTTTTAAATGCGTTATCTAAAACACGCAAATTGACCGAGACTCTAATGAAATGAAACTTCAGTCTTGAAGTGCTTTCACTTCTTGACCGCCGCTCCAGTCTACGGATTTTTTTTCTAGAAAGTTCTACACCAGATTTATCTATATTTTCATATTTAATTAGATTTAACTAATACAGAAAACATAGCTTTTAGATCCATTAAAAGAATAATAAACGCTGGCTTTAGAACAAACTTACTGATGTTTTTTAATAACGTTATGGCTGAGAGTTTACAGAATCTTACTTTTATCGATCTGTCAAAGTAGCCAAGTTTTTTTTTAGCTAGTTGCAGAAAAGATTTTTTTTATTTTGAATAACCATAATGTTAAGAATAAATCATTATATATGCTTTTATCATATGTAATAATTTAAGGTAATTGGCATCAATCTCATTTCGACTCTTTTTAATGATGATTGAACGGTGTTGCAAATGTTGCCAGAATGTTAATTTTCGGGGTCGAATATGTCAGTGCAAATGAGATTAATTTATGTCTCTTCAAATTCAAGGAGGGTGGGAAATGCTTCCCCTGCCTCTCTTAAAGTCGTCTCTGACTGTCTATATGCTGTTAATATAAATGTCTCAGCGCTTGTGCCAAATCGATAGCAAAATAAGACACTGCTCGCTTCGAATCTTATTGAAATAATTTTTGCAAAACTAATTGAATAAACGGCGTAAATATTATAAAATGTCAAAAAAAGGACATTTCAAAAACTTTAAATAATCACATGACATCAAGTTAATAAAATAATTTTAGCCATTCGAAAAAAAGAAGCAACACAAACGTTCTTGTCAATTACAATTTTTTGAATTGAAAAAAATCCAAATTTGATTAAAACGTTCTCGAGACTTGAACTCAGGTCTGCGTGATTACTATGGTAAATGTCCTACCACTAGACCATAAAGACCGACGTTTATTGATTATGTGACACGAAATTTTGTTTTAAAAATATATGCTTGTATAATTTTAAGAAAGAATTTTACCAAGCAGATGTTAATTTAACAAATAATTTCTGGATAATTTTGGGTAAAAATTTAAAACATGTATGTTATGCTTGGCAATTCATCATGCAAAAAGAGTGTGAATCTGTAGCAGGCGGTAGTGGGTCCAACGTTAAGTTCCCTAAGACCTAGTTTCTCAGCCGGTTGTCCGCGATGTGATATTATTTCGATAAACAATTGAATTTTATGTTGTATTTTATGGATTTTAAAATAATATATTTTTGTTACTGTCTGTTATAATATACTTAAATATTTTTGTCAGAATACGGTGTTGCAAAATTAATTGTTTGAATAAAAAAATCAATCATATTATATATTTATTATTTTATTCCAATGTTGACGCTACGCAAAACATTTTTGGATTTTTGGTGGTCCGCGGATGTTAAAAGGTTGAGAAATTCAGCCATAAGGAATAATATAGTTTTTACGCAGTGTTTTCAGAAAATACTCAATCCATCAGCGGAAATTACTTTAAATATATAAAACTAAGAATAATGCATAGTGCATCCTTCATTATGCGCTATATAATCATTATTAGCTGCACTTAGTCATTTTAATGAATACTTTATCTAATGGCATGGCCATGCAGACGGTATAGCAACACAGAAATACATTCCCCTTTTGCATAAATGTTTCTATTCCGAATGAATAATAATTATTTGTGGTATAGCTGGCGTGCTTGAATAATAATCACAGGAACCGGGGAAATATCAAAGGGGAAACAACTTGACCAGTAAACTTGAAGCGGTAAAATAAGGCAGTCTACGAGACTGCCAGTCCAGTTGGAATTTTCTAAAAACAACGTCCATGGTCGATCGAACACCGCCTGCACGCGACGAATGAAATAAATAGTGTGGTTACTATCCAAAAAGAAAACAGCAAGAAATTTTTAATTTTTAATAATGCCTCTCCGTCGTTCATTGTCACATAAATATTGCACGAAAGTTTTAATTTGAAATTCGAATAATTATTGGAACCGTATTTCCGAATATACAACTAATGCAATGCGTACATTACATGGTATTATACAATATTCCATATTTGAAAAATTTACATGCAACAAATTAAAGGTAAAATAAAAAATATTTTCATCATAATACTTGATACCAAAAAATGTATCACATATTATTTTTTCATAATATTTATTAGTAATTCAACTTATGAAATCGTGATATTTTGTAATAAAAATGAACACCTGTCCCAACGGTATCGACCATTTTCCATTTATTTTATAAATCACTGCCAAAGAAAAATGCTGACGTCATCGTGTTATTAACAGTGATGAAATTATATCACTTAAATTAGGTAATATTCCGTACGCCCAGAATATTTAATGCGGAGATTTTTCCGTGAGTTGGAAGTTTTTCAGAGCCCTTAGTGACAAGGGTAGAACGCACCCTAAACTGGGATCGTGGCTTAGTGATAGACTTTAAAGCACTCCTATGTATAATTATCGATGTATAGAGCGCACTATATGGATTAATGGAAATTGAATATTCTACTATAATATTCTAATAATATAATTGAAGCATTCTACTATTGTTCTAATATAATGCTGGTAAAATAATAGTTCCGAAAATCGTACAGTATTGCGTTAATATTAGAAACAGTATATTAAAAAATATTTTAAATTTACATAAATAATATGATTACTTTATTATATAAAGTATAATATCACATTATTTTAGACAGTATATCTCGTGATTATTATATAAAAAAAAGAAAACACACATTAAGAAAACTGAATCTGATACACACGAATTAACTGAAAATTCATTTGTTTGAAAGTACGTGCAATAGAAAACCTTTTTTTATATCATCATTCAACAATGTTTTATTATATGCACCACATTGCACGTTTTCACAATATTTTTATTCAAACAAAATATGTTAATAAACTACACACGGCTGGACATACGAATCACAACAGCCATTAGCAATGAAAGATTTAAAAACACTCATAATGTTCGAATTTTAAACGCCAAAGCTAGCTAATGAAAATGTATCGCGGCCCGCCCGTTTTGTTATGGAAACGTCACTGGGAAACCTAACCTTAAAAATGGATTGAACGGGGTGAGAGCAGGGCCATATTGACGTCGAACGTCTGGCTAGCTTTCTAGTGGCTAGCTAGTTTCCACATATTCGTATGTTATACAGAACTTGGTAGAACGCATATATAGTTTCACGAGATAAATTATAACTATTATACAATAATAATATTTATTTATGAAATAAATCACGAATACTAACGAAACTAACAAACAGCGTAAAATTCTTTAAGCCTACATGTTTGAAGATATCATTTTATTGATGAGACGAAGTATTTGATTTTCATAACAAAATAAAATTTTGGAAATCATAATTTGATTATACATTACAATATTTTAAATAATAAAAACACATTTTTAGTGCTTTTTTCTTCAATGTATTTTTTGATTAGGACTACCATTATTAGGATTATCAACCGATGCTCGTGATGAGCGAAATCGGTCGTGATCAAAAAATATATTATGAAAATCAGTACTAAAAATGTGTTTTTATTTTTAAAATATCATGCCTTTCCATCAAGAAGTGACAGTCAACACCTTAAAAGTAATACATTACAATGTTTATGATTTAGGTATTTTAAGAATACAAAATGAAATACGCTTTTCTCATTGTAGTTTATTATTGTTCTAGCCTAGCAGTTGCAGAATAATAGTTAATTAACATTTGAAATGTGTTAACTATTATAAGTTATTACTTCATCTTATATTTTTCGATATGAAATCTTGTTTGAAATAGGCATTCTGGTGTTATCGAAACACTATGTGCGGTCCTGCGCGGAATGTGCGTAACGAATTTTCTTTTCAACGTAACGGTGTTTCTGCGCAACCTTATTACAAGCACCAACTCTCATTGGTCTAAAATTGTATCGCAAGAGATATCTGAATTTCGTAATAGTACTCTCGGGCGTCTCTTTCTAGCCGCTCCCGATAAAAAGAGACAACGTCATTGACCTGACGTAAGTCTTGTACTGGGAAATCCAGTGAAGACTCCGAAGAAAAAATACAATTTTCTTAAGTGAAATCAGGGATGACAACATCAAAATTATTTGCATGAAAAAAAACAAGTATAAATTATTCTTGTATAGGTATTCGCTATTGCTAATGCAAAGTATTTATGGTCATTGACCCGGTATAAGCGCAGTATTTTACTTTCTTGCATGCAACACAGTCACCATATTAACCGCCATCTTTTATTCAACTCTCAATTACTGTATTCGAGTAACATAAGAAAATATCCAAGGCCAATTATATTTTTCTATGGCAGCGAGTTAAAATTATATTTAGTATGTATATTAATTTGAATAATTATATCATACCAAAAAGCAAACACTAATATAAAGTAATCAGATAATTTTTTAGTACATTATTTGGAAAAAATATTTATCGTTATGACACAAATGTTTGAAATCCCATTTATTTCAATATCTTCTACCATAATAACTTCAGAAAACGGGGTTAAATGTCATTTTATAACAGCAAGTCCTACTTTTATTTCATGTAATATTTGAAAAATCTGGGAAAATTAAAAAAAATGTATGATTGAAACACAAACAATATTCGTAAGGGGGTTTTCTTGGCTGTTACTGTCAGTCAAAAAATTATGGATTGATAAGATTATAGCTTTTATTATTTCACTAGGTCCTTAGTACTTCGAGTACTAAGGACCGAGATAATGGAGGATTCAGGGGCAGGCCTTCATCCAGCAGTGGATTGACTCCGGCTGATGATGATGATGATTATTTCACTGGTTGGGTTATTAATTGTGACTAGTGTTACATTCTGTTGGGAAACATCTTCAGACTAACCTTATTTTAAGGCTTTATTTACATTAATTATAGTATCGTTAATCGCTAGATTTAAAATTGAAACCCATTAAAATGCCATAATAATCAAAACGGCATAACCAGACATATATAAATTAGTAGTGCATTATCAAAGTATAACTTTTTTTAAATCAAATCTAAACGTTAGTTTAAACGTAATTTTAATCAAAACAATGCCTTGAGCCGAACTTAGAAACTTTTTTAACAGATGGCTCTGTTATTTGACAATGTATTCTTATAAATAATTATATTTGAACGTAAATTATCGAACAAATTTTGACCTTGGCAAGTGTAACCCCATTACTTCCAGTACAAGCAGCACTTTTTTCAATCACTTCATAAATTCTGTTCGAATACGTGAATTTTTGTAACGCCATCAAATTCCCTCACACCAATCCGATATTAAAAAAACACAGCCTAGAGTGAGCGGTTAGCTGTAACCATCAGTTACGTCCTGTTTCTATTCATTCTACTACGACTGAATTTGTAAAGGAGAGGTTGAGCATCTGAATAGCAGCTGATAATGCTCGCGATGAGCAAAACCGGTCCTGATCATAAATCAAAATATAATGAAATAAATATCAATAAAATGTGTTTTTATTGATTAAAATATCATGGCTTTCCATCAACAAATATTTTTAGTATAAAAACTTTTGTTAATATTTCCTTATCAGTATGCAATATTACTTTTAAAGTGTTAACTGTCACTTCTTGGTGGAAAGGCATGATATTTTAAAAAGCACATTTTCTTAGTACTTATTTTCACAATATATTTTTTATCAGTACCGGTTTTGCTTAACGCGAGCATTATCAGTTGATGATAATGAAAATATGTTGTGGAAATAAGTACTAAAAAATTTGTTTTACTATTTTAAAAAAGCTTAAAACAAAATTCGAAAGCTATTTCCGTGTTGTTTAATTATTTCTGACGATGGCGTGATGTTTATAATAATTTTATCGATAATAAAAAATCTTTTAGATGCAACGATTGGACAAACAGAATTTTATTCGTGCACCAAGAGAATGCACCACGTTGCACTCTACATGGATGGATGCATCACCGCTCGAAGGCTTAATTTAGAAAATCCATTAAAGCAGGTCAACGAATAATAATCTTTTTGGGTTAATTGGATGATTGATCTATGAAATAAGCATGAGAATAAACATCGCAATATAGACGACTCCAATTCAATTTGTTGTTTATGATATGACGTCATCCGGAAGTTCACAATCCCTATATGCTTTCAGTCGCTGGTTTAGATAGATAGACAGATATTAACGAACAGAGCTAACGACCGCTTCGATAGCCTCATTAAACCATAGACTACGATTTCGTTACGGCATAAATTTTTATCCACTGCTGAGATAAAGTCCTTAAGTCATATTCTTTTCAAATTTAATTTACATATTACGGCAGAGATGTTTTCATAATTTATTCGTTTTTTGTCTTTTATCTGTTTCAAATTTTACAAATCGAGTATTTGCAATTTTTTTCTAGACATTTTTGCTTGCGAATGATTCGCGACGCACGACTCGAAGGTGCCGAAATGTATAGAAATTTACAGAGTTTGAACGATTCGAATTTGATATTGAAATAACATCGAGCACCTTCAATCGATATCTTACATAAATTATTAGATCAACATTGTATTATTATTATCGAGCGTGTCATTAAAAATGCCCAGTTTTGATGAAAAGTAAATGAAATTTAAATATATGTTTATTTTACTAATTATTTTTTGACAGGTGTCTTTAACCTTTCCAGGAGTAAGGACGTACTAGTACGTCGGAGCGACTTTTTTGTAAAGGAGTATGAACGTACTTGTCGTGTATGTCAACAATTATTGTGAAAATATATTCAAGTGCTATGTGTCAATGGTTTGTTATCCCTGGATTATGCAACTGGTTTTATTACAATAATATCCTAAAATCGTGATTTGGATTTTTTTTTACAAAGATATGATTAAAAAAAAGATGTAAAAAAACTCACTCCTCACAGCAAGGTTAAAATTAATTAGTTACACCTGGAATGGTTAAAACAAATGAAAGTTAAATTATGTTCTTTATTTGAATAAATAAAAGAGTTGCAACAAAAGAAATATTTAGAATGTAGCGACATTTCTCAGAATTACTACGGTATGATAGTTAACATAATAGCAAATGCATCGTCATCGCTACAAAAGGAAACGGACCGATAATTGATTGAATCAAATAATTACAATTTTACAAAACATATAAAAATTAGCAATTGAAAATAGTAATTCTGATGAAGGCGTGAGCCGAATTATCAATCAACTATATATCTTATAAATTATATGGAACTAAAATACATTGCTAGCGTGTAGTTGTGTTTATTGCGTTTTTTTTATTTAAATGTAACGTCTTTCTACTAATGAGTGACAGTTAACACCTTAAAAAAAGCAATAAAATATCCGTAGCTGTGTTGAAATGTTAATATATAAATAAAACAACAAATCCGCGTTTGATAACTCATAGACAGATTTTTTTGAATAAAAGCACGTTTATTTTTAAGTACTCATTTTCACAAAAAATTTAATGTCATGAGCAATTAATAACGCTCGCAATCAGTGAAACCGGCCGTGATCATAAAACATATTGAGGAAATCAGTATTAAAAAATGTGTTTTTATCATTAAAAATATATTGTCATTCCATCGAGAATTGACAGCTAACAACTTAAAAGTGAAAAGAATAGAGTTTCTCATTTTTATTTGATGATATTTGCATTTGTTTTTATCATAAGACCTATTCAGTTTTGCTTAATACGTTTAAAGGAATTTGATAAATGATACAAGAAGACTTACAAGCTCTTAACAAGATGGTTTGTCGATTACCGCACGAGCTAATTTTTGACATGCTCACAAAATTATACTCGAGCAATCCACTTTTTGACTGCAATCATAATATATAATAACTTCAATGATATTACCAGATTAAATTTATTCTGAAAATCATTTTTGGCTAATACTTTTATAATTATCAAAAATTTGTAAAGCTGTCATAGATAACTGTTAAAACACTTAATTTCCAAGTGACATTACGACTTCCGATTTCCAAAATTATCATAAATAGGTATGTAGTTATTCTGTTGTATTTTCCATCGTCACTAAACAACGTCATAACGACTGTTTTCATTGCAGAAAAATGTTCCACTAAAAAACAGTCTTTTATAGAGATATATAAAAACGTTTTGAGTAATAAAACTCCATATATTTACTCCCACATGTTAGTTACATCCATAAAACGTACTAAACGCGAAACGGATACATAAATGATTATTATGCGAATGAAGACAGGTTTTACGCTTTTATATTATTTGAGGGTTACAACAAAACATAACATGGAAATTAATCTACCATTATGATGAAAAATAACAGGGAAAAAATAAAACTTCAACTATAGACAATAATGATCTTTAGACGTTACATTTACACCATCAACTCCTTATTCCATTATTCGTTTTTTTGCTATTTTTTAGGTAAATATCAATAACAAATTTGAATTTTTGAAAGTTTGTACGAATCAACATGTTTTGTCACTAATGACGCGAGTCGAGGGAATGTGGAATTGTTCAAATTTGTTTTTGAGATTCCATCAAGCCCCTTCAGTTGATATCATAAATTATTCAATAACGCAAACAATTTAGTGACATTGAAAACCCTAAGATTTACAAAATAATTGTCTATGATTATTTTCACAATACATTTTATAGTTTATGAGGACCGATTTCGCTAATCGCGAGCTCAGTTGATAACACTTGTAATGCGCTGAGCCGGTCCTGATCATAAAATATATTATGTAAATTAGTAAGAAAAAATATTGTTATTATTTAAAATTTTGTTCCAACATTATGCATTATGAAGTAACAGTTAATACCAGAAAAACAATCAATTTTTCCTTATCAATTAAAAACATTATTTATCACGAAAAAAACATTGTGGCTTTTTAAATTTTACTATTTTTTATATGGATATATTATATTTGAATTTGGCAACACCGGTTTTCGTTCTGTCACTCAAATTCTATTTTCAAATACGGTTATTGATAATGATACAAATATCTTATAACAGAAGTTATAAAAATACAACGAACAGAAGTTAATTTTAAATTAAAAACTGGAAATATTATTTGTTACCATTACACATTTTAATTTCAGTGACAATGCCAACACTATTTCAAATAATAACGTATAAAATAACACATTTCCATAAAAGAATCGAGATGGATACAAATTATCTAGCCTGAACACATTTTTATTTAATATTTTCTCATTTTCATAATCAGTATTAATATTATTTAAATTTAATCACTCTTAATTTAATTCTTCACTGTTTACACTTTTAGCAGCCGTCGCGGTCCCGCTTTTATTTAATTGTATTCGGATTGTAAAAATGCGAATTTTTCATCGCAGTCTTCATAAATTTACGAACTGAGATAATACCGTGGTGATATTATGGCGGCCGGTCGTGATCGACAACGGCGCGGTCGTTAGTTGCAATTTAAAAACTAACTAGAAATAATTTCGACTCTGCACTGGAACGACAGCCCCACCGTTTCACTTGGCTATGATTATAATTCGCTAGTGTTAATGCAGTGCCGGAGATAGTAAAGTGAAACAATATAACATGTAGACATGAGGACGAATTCATATAACAAAATCATACCGGTTACCTAATATATATTCGATTGTTTAGAAGCGTCTAATATCAAACACGACCAAGTCATTTCTTTGACCACTGTTCATATTTTTTTTCCTATTTAGTTTAAATTTCATAAGCACAACACAAATATCTCAAAATGATAATTAAAAACTGAAATTCATAGAAAGAAGTCTAGATTCTCCTTAAAAGGATTTTTTAAACGATTCATTTATTGTGATAAACGTTTTAAAATAGCATTTCTTTTTGAATTTTAGCAGAAAAATGCCATAATTCATTAACTACCTAAAAAATAATCATGACTAAATAGGGGTTATATAATTACATTTAAGTTGTTAACTGATACTTTTTAGTGGAAAGGCAATTTATTTAAATGATATAAAATATTGATTAGTAATATTTTCATAATTTCATATTTTTCACGTCAAGGCCGGTTTTGCTCATCATGAGCATTGAATCAGCTATTAATGCGCCCTAAAAACGAAACCGGTCTATAATATTCACAAATTTAATAGAGGGTTTTCTCAAAAAAAAGTTAGTAGTAAATATATTTATTCTTTTCCTTGACATATTTGAAAAACATTTAACTATTTTAAATAATAAAAACATATTTTTTAGTATTTATTTCCGCAATATATTTCAGGATCACTTTCGTTTGTCGTGAGAATTATCAACTGATGATATTAAATATATAAAGCTGATTCATCAGTTGATAATGCTCGCAATGAGCGAAACCGGCCCTGATAATTAAATATATTATGTAAATAAATACCATAAAAATGTATTGTTATTACTTAAAATATCATGCCTTTATATCAAGAAGTGACAGTTGACAACACCTTAATATTTTATTAGTTAAATATTCGGAATATTTTAATACTTATTATTGTAATACACTCATCGGTAATTAGGCCTCACAATATTCTCTTGTATTGATCTGCACGTGATAATTATTGTTGATCTATTTCCATAATATTCAATGATATATTTTTTAAAGAGCAATATGAGCGTGCTTAAAGATCACTGAATGAATGCGAGTCACGGTTTACTGATCCCTAATATTGGAGCATGTTAATTAATAGCTACACGTCTGCCAGATAGCTTCATTGCTATTTCTTCAATATTGCAATCTAAATTAAATTTTAATTGTTAAAACTTTGTATATTTCCACACGTTTTATCACTCAAGACTCAGGTTTCTACCACACGGATGCAATATAACTGACACACGATAAATAGCTTGCATCGGTTCTAAGCAAAATTAATTACAAAAAAAATATAAAGACCCTAAGGCTAAGAGTTAAATATACGTCTGATATAATTCTAATAACTATTGGTATGACTGTAACACATTCCATATTACACACAATAGAGCTAATGATTTTATGATTCAAAGTGTTTACAAAAATCAATTGTCATTTAAATGCAATTGGTTAATTTGATAGTTAGAAATATCTACATATTTAAAATTGATGTGTTATTGTGGGATATGTATCATGTATCGACTCACTGAACATGTGAAATGAACAATGTTTCAATGAATTCAAATTTTATTGAAATTCTATCAAGTCAGTCGATTTCGTATATTAAATTAAATGGATTTATTTATATTTACAAAACAGAATCGTGGATATTAATAAGCGTTTTGACAAATGTAAGCAATCATTTTTTAAATCTACACGAAACCCCAATTGTTTTTTTAATATCTCAAAAATATTCTAGTCATTAAATACTTCCACATCTATTCTTTTAAGCGAGAATTTTGTGTATTTTCATCATTTAACCTTTTGGTTGCCAAAATACAAAATAAAAAATTTTACTACTCTAGCGAGAATTGCCGAACAGTCGGATTTGGCATTCTTTTATTTATTAACTTTTGTCTATGCTCATGTAATTATTACATTTTTGTTAATACTTATTTATGTTAGAATTAAGGCACTTTTTTGTATTCCGAAAAGGTTCGGCAATTATAGGATCAAACATAAAAAAAACATATAATCAATAAGTAAAATATAAAACATGAAGTGTTGTTGTATTTATTTTTTATTATTTCATTATCGTAAAAGTTTATCTCACAACTGATTCACAGTTAATAATCTTAATTTTATTACGTTTGCTTATTTCAGTGTTCAAAACAACGCCATTGGTGACTGTTTGAACGAAAAATAACAGCGTTTATTGTAGATTCTGTGAACAAACGGCGCTACTGCCCTTCGTTAAGTTTTAACACGCGTAAATTTATTCGACGCAATCAACGTCCGTGACAATGAGCAGTTGCTCAAGCAAAAAGCACTTTTCGTTTTTTTTACGACTCTTTGCATTTATTTTTCCAGAACAATTTTGTACATTATTCACCGGCGATCATGTCTCTGTGCGCCGCGCCTCGGCGGTAAACATGTCGCCCGCGACGGATCAATATATTCAATAAAGAAATAAGCTCACGGTGCGATCTGTAGTTCATATTCTCACGAGAGTCGTAATCGGATTAATTTAAAGAAAACATACCTGGAGTCAGAGCTCTAAATTGGATTTTACAGTAAACCTCAACACTACACAAATACGCTCTAAAAAGTATTAAATTTTTTCTTTGCAATTATTAAAAGGTACTATTTAAGTTGGCAACACAATAATTAATCCAGGCTGTAAAATTGATAATAAGAAAAAAAACGAAAGAAGAAGCTCACACAAGTTACTTGTCGGTTTTCTACTGTTATTCAAATTGGCCGTAAGATCACACGTTTTCATCACTTTAAATGTGTTAATTGCCACTTGTTATTTTATATTCAAACAATAAAAACTCTAGTTCTGATGAAGACGTGAATCGGAATAGCTATCAAATATATATATATATATTTTAAATTTTGTGGAACTAAAATACATCGCTATTTTTTCACTGGTCTATAATGGAGTCTACCAAGCAAATACCAAATTCAATAAATAAATAAAAACTCTATTTTAAAATAATATATCTACAGTTTTATGATTAGGGAAGGTTTCGCTTATCGCAGGTATTACCTAATCTACAATTCAAAACATAAACAAGACTATTTTTGCAAAAAAATATAGCTAAATTTTACCACGTATAAACAAAACTAATGGTTTAAGAACTTAGGAAATAGTTCATAAGTAATCATAAAATATAAATCATAATCAAGGAAAATAGTTCAAAAATAAAATGTTACTGACCACTAAGTAATAATTTGCACTCAAATTGTAAGTAAGATTAATGAGCTTTTAACTTAACATAGTACAGTAAAACCCCCATTTACACTAATGTCGGGACCGTGTAATTTGGAGTAGTGTAATTGGGGGAGTGAATATAATACAAAATTAGGGATTTTGTTTCTTTCCATGAAAAATGCAAAACTAAGATGATTATTAATTTTACATTAAGCTAGCCAACATTTGACAGTACATGCATTACACAAACGGCCATCTGTCTGTGTGTGCAGCCAAGCGATCGTTCAATTCGGGGATTTTTTTAAGCTAGCGCGGAATTCATAGTAGTGTAAATGGGGCTTCCACCATATCTATAAAAAATACAATTTTTAAAAAAAATTATCTATCCATATATGTCATTTAATCACTAAACATTTAGAGTCGTAAGACACGTACAAATAATCAATACCAATGTATAATATAATTAAAAATATCGCAGAATATCGTTGATAATATTTTTGCCGAGGAACGCCGTTCGAAAATTAGTTTTTGCATCTTAACAACTATTCCGGTTGTATTTAGTACATTTCGTGCACTGAAACCGGCACTTTCATTAATTTGTCACCATCAATTCTGGAACGATCGATTGGAGAACGGAATTTCCTGAGAAATAGCTAAAGGGAGATAGAATTTCCACATTAGTCATTGTCTGAGCTGACTTGAGGGGATAAGATTGAATCTTTTTGTATGTATTCAATATTCCAAAGAAATAATTAAAATTTACCAAAGTACAAAATACACGAAAAATATAGGGAGCAGTTTTACTCAGTGAGAGTAATATAAATTTGATGCGTCATTTTTTATGTGTTAACTGTCATATCTTGATGGAAAGGCATGATATTTTGAATAATAAAAACATAGTTCTGTTGAATCCGTGTGATAAAATGTTTTAAGATTCCGAAAGGCGAAACCCGGGTCGTTAATGACAAAACATGTGGAATTGTACAAAGTTTCAAAAATTGACTGGAATGTGATATGTCTTGCAGTAAAAATGACTTCCTTGAATTTTTTGCAATTTTCGTTCAACTGGTTTGAATGTTTTAAATGCTGGCATTTTTAAATCAATACTTTCCATTATTTTATCGCTTAGAATACTAATAAAATCACTTTTATCACTAAAAAAGACCACCACAAATTAAAAAAAAACACAATTTTTATAGCGAATTAACTAAACCAATCCTCGTTAGACCAACTGGAAAATATTTAATGATTCCATTTAGTATGCATTCATCGATAGCAATAGCACTAGCGATAGTAGCAAAAAAAATTGATAAAAAAATGTAAATTTGATATTCGTTTTTCGAGATCAGATTCGAGGCAGAAATGATCATTCTCCTGATCGCTTACGTCTCAATTGTTGAGACTGCTGATTATAATGTGTTGGTAGCTATTTTTTCCTATTTTAACACAATTTATATGGTCTGATTTTTATTGATAACTTCTCGTTTAATTTCAGTGATAACCATAATGGAACTATTTTTTGAGGTATTAAAAATTGTATTATTTATTACGTGACACAGCAGGCAAAAGGTAAACGAGCCACAATCACTTAAAATTTATGTTTAATTGATAAAAAAATTATAACAATGACTAATTTGATATATAAAATTCTTTTTTTGATCTGAAATTTCAATCAATTTTCAAAATGAAATATGGTCGAGCATTTTATACCACTAAACTGAAAATTCATTTGAGGGAAATTGCTGATAAAAGATCAACGCTTGTAAACAAAAATTGATTTATGCTGGACTTTTTTCTGGTATCTTTCAGATCTGAGCGATTTCAATTTCGGTTTTATTTTGCCTTACCATAAATTCCGATTCCAATGCGAACCGAAATCAAAAATCAACGAAAATATTTCTGTATTTTATTTGTATGGAGATAATATGGGTAATGCATCTCTACATTTAAATAAATGTCTCTTCTAGGAAAGAGTATTTAAATTTTAAATATAATTTGTTATAATATTGTAATGTAATATTGTCCCAAAACAGTTCATTAAATACTTTAAAAAACGAGAAGTTGAAATGTATCTGATTGCTTAAAAGTTTCATAAAACACTTAAGCCATCTTCAGAAATTGTAATCTTCCCAAAAGGCCCTTTTTGTATCCTTTATGTGAGATCGGTTCAATGAATGGACAATCTCATGAAGTAAAAGTATTCTTATATTTCATCACTAGATGTTCAATCGTTACTTGCCAAATTGAAATAAGTAGGTATTAAAAAAACAAAAATACAAATTGTATTATATTTTAATGATAGTTGATTATTATTTGTTGTAAAACCCTTTTAAAAATGATTCATTAACAAGATTATTCGCTAATGAAACATTTCATAGGCTAATGGTTAATTATTATTAGATAAATATTATTAAATTTGTTTTAGCTGCCATTTAGTTCTTGCCTTGGGGTCTATGTTTTCCTTTAATTAATACCCTTGGTATATATGATGCTGTATATATGAACTGTTTATTATGCGTCGGCTCTGTTGCATACGTGTGATAGAATTGCCTGAAGATGCCAAAAGGCGAAACCCGGGTCGCTAGTGATAAAACATGTGGAATCGTACAACATTTATAAAATTCAAATTTGTATCTAAAATCTGTAAAAAGTATTGACTAAAATGAGAATATATTGATTCGTTTGAGCTCTTTTGAGCCCATCCCTATTGAAACAATAAAGGTATGTTCAAGTGCCAATTACATAGTACCATATAAGATACTAATTTATATCCGTACCTATTCATGTACGCGTAAGTTACTTCCTATTCATACCAAAACAATATTAACTCCGGTATATAATTAGATGTGTCTTTTAAAAGCAAACTTTTATTCAACATGGAGGAATGAATTTATGATATCGACTGAAGGTGCTTGATGGAACTTCAATATTAAATTTGAATTGTTACAACTTTGTACGATTCCATATGTCTTATCACAAACGACCCGGGTTTCGCCCTTCGGCATCTTCAGGTATTCCATCGAACGGATGCAACAGAACTGACGTAAAACAAACAGTTAGCATCGTATATATAATATATTTAAATTATTTTTAACAGGAATCTACTTACCAATAGGTAAGCAAAAGATTGCAGCTGAAAAGGATGTTACAATATTAATCCAATAATAATTAGCTATGACAACTTTCATTAACGATATTGCTAATGAGTAGTCGTTATTGAAATGGGGTTTTCAACAAATTTAAATCAAGTAATCAAATTATAAATGTGTCTTCTTTTATTTAAAGGATACCTAATATCAAACATCTAGTGATGAGACATAAGAATTATCGTCATGAGATTGTCGATTCATTGAACCGATCTCACGTAAAGGGTACAACAAGGGGGAGTTGGTAAGATTGAGTTGATCGTTAAGAATGAATTGATTGAATTGGCATTCAATTGGTAGAACTCCATTATAACACGGTGAAAAATAGCAATGTATTTTAGTTCTACAAAATTATTTTTAACAAATATAGTTGATAGCTATTTCGGCTCACGCCATCGTCAGAACTATCTACTAACTAGTTCTGACGATGGCGTGAGCCGAAATAGCTATCAACTATATTTGTTAAAAATAATTTTGTAGAACTAAAATACATTGCTATTTTTTCACCGTGTTAAGAATGAAGTTTGAATTTAATAACTGGCCTCTATTAATTTCTAAAATCTCCTGATAAAACAATTTATGGTCTCCCGTGTTATGATGTAACAATTGAACTCCCTCATCCGGGTCAAACGAATGTCCCTCCGACAACAAATGATTTGCAAACGTAGAAGTATCCTTCTTCAATCTATAAGCAGCTAAATGTTCTGAAACTCGTTAAAGTTTATGGCGCGCATGGTTTTACCTACATAAAAGTGTTGGCAATCCAAACTATATAGCATAAACTTAATGATTAAGCAACTAAAAATAAATCATATTAATTTTAAAATCGACATGATTTTTGGCTCTTACTTCAAAATATCAATCGATAATAATTTATTACACTGTAGCAATAGTTCCATATATGAAAATTTTGCACATCTCTAAAATCAATGACACGATTGTTTTTTAAATCAAACGAACGGCGATAAATGAAAAAAACAAACTCAGCCAGTTATATTCGTTAAAAAATAATTGGAATCAAATATATTTTTTTCTGCTATTTACATATTATAAATCGTAGATTTTAAAAAATAGCCAGGTTGTTTTTTACCAAGAAGATCGTCCCAGTTCGGTTTAAAAAAAATTGAAAAATCGATTGTTCCAAACCATTACAAATGCCTTTTATCACCTTTTGAATTCATCTCTGAAAATGGAATAATTTCTTGCCGACGGCGCGAAGTTAAGACGCCATTTTATATTTTTGTATTTAGAACTGTTAGCTCGATCATTAAATAGTGACACCTAGTGACAAGTTTAATAACACTAGGCCAATGTTTTCAAATATTATAGGGGCCGTCAACCATCCGAATATGAGACTCTTTTTTGAATTGTTACAACTTTGTACGATTTCACATATTTTGTCACTAGCGACCCGGGATTCGCCTTTCGGCATCTTCATGCATTCTATTACACGGATGCAACAGAACTGACGTACAATAAACAGAAAGTATCGTCTAAATAACAACGGTATTAATTACAGGAAAAAACAAACCCATGGGCAAGCAGTAAATGGCAGCTAAAACAAATTTTATAATATTAATCCAATAATAATTCACACAATTGCTTGTGATAATTTTCGTTAACGATCTTGTAAATGAGTCAATCTTGAAACCCGGGTCGCTAGTGAGAAAACATACATTCAAATTCAAATTTGATATTGAAATTTCATCAAACACTCTCAGTCGATATCATAAATTATGAGACTTTTTTTCAGTTTTTTTCAAGCTAATAAAAGCTCGTGTAAAATCTATGAGAAACTATTCGTTTATATTCCAAATCACATTTCCTTTGAGATCAATCTAGCATGTCTGGTAATTCATAATCATACAATGAATTCCCTGTGTTTATTCTGTCATACAATATATAACCGACGACTTTTTCGTTTGATATACATGAAAAAATATCTCAAAAAACAGTTTAAATTGAAAAAGTTTCGGAATTTTAATTAATGGCTCAATATCATAGTTGGAGAGTGGCAAAAATCAATTTATTCTTTAATTGAAAAGCCAATAGTCATTCAGCAAGCGAGACGAAAATAATAACATTTTTAATTGGTACTGATGAAAGTGACAATCGAAATTGCGTTACGTAAATTGTTGGAAATCGAAACTATTACATAAATTAAGCGATGTTGTGTTCATTACCGGCTCCGTGGTGTACTAATTGTATTCACTGGTTTCAATTAAAGAGTCTACGGGTTCGAATTCCAGCATGCTTGTTAAATTAAAAGTTTTTCTTTCATCGTTTCCTACTTAATCATGTCAATGATATTCAAAAATTTTACATTAATATACTCTGTAGTAATAATTTATGACATCAACTGAAGGTGCTTGATGAAGTTTTAATATCAAATTTGAATTTTCGAAACTTTGTATGATTCTACATGTTTTTTCAGTAACAACCTGGTATTCGCCTTTTGGTATCTTCATGCGATCTATCACACGCATGCAGTAAAACTGACACATAATAAACAATTAGCATCGGTTATATACCGAAGGAGTTAATTATAAAGGAAAAACACAGACCCTAAAATAGGATCAAAATAAACAATTGAAATAAATTATAATAATATCGATTTAATAATAATGACACTCAATTGTTTGTGATAAGTGTTAATTAACATTAAATACTGTTAATGAGATATCGAGAATGAAAAGATTCTACAACATACACTAATCAATTATCATTAAAATGCAGTTAGGTAATTTTAGTCTTAGAAATACGTATTTATTCAAAATTAGTTGGAAACGGTGGGAATTAAACATCAGGTGACATAATAAAGGAATTTAATTTATGAGGTTGTCGACTCATTTAACTTATCTGAAGTAAGGGATATAACAAGGGGAAACTGGGAAGATTTATCTAATCGTTAAGAATATAGTTTGAATTTAATAATTGATCTCTGTTTATATCTAAAATCTCCTGATTAAATGATTTATGATCATCCGTGTTTTGATGTGATAATTGAACACCTTCATCTGCGTAAAATGAATGTTAAAAAATTTACAGTTTCAAAAATAGATTGTGCTCTCTATGAATTCCCGTTGAAAGGCATGGATTTTTATAATATCTAAAAATTGCCTCGCATTCACGTTTATAAATAGGACAGGGCGTGGCTAGAACGATTAGATAACCAGAAGTCTTGTTATAACCTTAATTTTCTATCCCTACTACCTTCGACATTTTAATTGCTTTAAAAATATATTTTACATGTACGCAAATAGTTGGTTTGTTAGATTCATTTTATGTTCCGATCGCTTTAAGAAACTTCTTATTAATCATATTTTTATTATGTTCATCGTCATATTCGATTTTTTCAATTCAATGTAGGAAATCGGTTCTAATCAGTAGTACACCTATCCATCGATTTACGCGGTACTTGTTTTACACGTTTTCGCTTTTACATGGATTAAAAAAACTTTTTTATACTTCAAACATCGAATTGCCACAAATAATTTCGACTGATGAAAGTGACTTTGAACCAGTCACGAAGAAAAGATTGACAATGATTTGTGATAGTGATGAATGATAAAAACTCTACCAACCGTTGCAATATTTTTTTATGAATCTTTTTGACTTGATTTTTTTGTTATCTATATATGCTTTATATGTATTTAATTAATAAAAGAAGATTCACATTTTTAATCATTGTTTTATACACCCAGTCCTTTTTTTACGCGATAATTGGTACCAGAAAACGGCGCGTAAAAAAATCACAACTTACATATAATTTGACAATTTGGTTCCAAATATCGCGTGAAAAAGTCCCATAAACGTATGAAAAACTGCCGTCCAAAAAAATCGCGTATAATCGAATTCGCGTAAAAAAAGGACTGGGTGTATATGTATTTTAGTAAACAACCAAATTATGATTTTTGTGTGCTTTTTGATTTACACGATTTTACATTAAAAGATATACAATTTTGATTTAAACGTTTTTTTCAGGAACCAATCTACCGTGTAAATCGAGGGATAGGTGTATTGTCTAGTATAGGGATAGGTATATCAGTGGCGTCACCACCTCATAGCTGAGTTATGTGGGTCCAGCGAAAAAATGGGGCCAGACTTTCTAAACACACAATATAAATAAAATATTTAACGAAATAAAAAAAAGGTAGTAAGTTTGTTGCTATATTGAAATATATACTAAAAATTACATTTGGGTATTGCGTGACGTGGACCCTAAATATTTAGTTACGCCACTGCCTTCTAAACAGAGATTAAGTTACTCAATTAGTCATTTCTCGAAAAAAAAACTTCTATAGGAATGCTTTCATTAAATGCGTGCGCAATACAAAATAATTAACTCTATCAAATTTAAATGAAAGAAAATAATTATTTTTATCGATAATTATTTATGCAGCAACATTAGAATAAAATTAGATTTTTTATTCAAAACAATTAATTCTGCAAAACCGCATGCTAATGTCACAATATTTAAGTATATTAAAACAGAAAATAACTACAAAAATATAATTTAAAAATCCATAAAATTTGATTCCTCGAATCAATCGAAATAATATCACACCGCGGACCACCGGTTGAGAAACTAGGCACTAAAATACCTATTGCCATATTTTACCTTACTAAGAATAATAAAAAAAGCCAATGGTACAAGTTGCTTTCTGAGTACTTAAGTATAATATTATATACATTGTGATGTTCACCGTTCATTTGTTTTGCACAATTTAATCGTTTGTTTCAAATACATACAATATTACAAGCGTCAAATCAACCGATACGTTATTTAAAAAAAAGACACTTTTTTACGTAACTGTTAATAGTTTACTGCTCAAATCAGCCGTTAGCTATCTCTTATACGACTGTTAGATAGTACTACCGAAATGTGCTTCTGTGCAGCGGAACTAACTTGCGGAGTTTACATTTTTATTTAAAATGTAAGAAGGTGCTATGATGTATTTACCGATAAGCAAAGTTGTTGAAATACTATTTTAATATTATTTCAGTGTTTTGGACGGAATCGGAGTCGTGAAAAATGAGCCACTCCGACTACTTTTTCGATTAGACGATTTTAAAAAAAAAATGACAAAATTAAACTTTAATTAGTTAGTGTTGTGTTGATGGTCAATTCCGAATCGGGAGTCGCGTTTTTTAACGTCTCCAAAGCCCTGATAAATATACATAAATCGAATGATTTTGATTTGAAGGTGCCCACAAACCAACAGCAATATTATTTATTTTCAAATTTTTTGTTAGCTTAAATTTTTCTTTGAATTTATTTATACGTTATACTAAAAATATTGTACAAAATTAGTTTATTTTATATTAAACCACATGCACTATAACATTTATTAAATCGACTTTCAAACTAAGAACGTATATTTACGTTGGGGGGCTTGCGTAGCAACGTATTTTTACGTTTCGTGTCTTTCAAATCGATAGTTTACGGTGTTTTTTTCCACCACGTCCCAACAATTATGTTTCAAAGAATCATGGCCAAAATTGCGATTATTTTAGACGGAACTAACTCAGAACTTTGAATAGTTTAATAAAACCTTCCTCCGCAGTATGAACTCTTCCAAAAAAAAGCAGAATCGCGATATCATTCTCACTTCATTTTTTAACAATATTCGTTTTAAGCAACTAAATAATTGTGAGTTTTGTCTGTCTAAAAATCTAGAACGTGATGCTAGTAACTTTACAAACGAAAATGAGACAATTAAAAGGTAATTAACTAACATACTTCGGATGATTTACTGGAGCGCTTAGAAATGAGCGTAACATTGGCAAATGTCGTGAGATGAAAATTGCAGGAAAATATGATACATATACAGTGGAACCCCGCTTAGTCATTCTCGCATAATACGTTTTTTCTCGGACGGGTCGTTCATTTTTTAAACTATCGTCAAACATCCATAAGATCAATGTTAAATAATCCCGTATTAATCGTTCCCCGATTTTTTGATTTCCTCGATCTATCGTCTATATATAGTGGTTCCGTCTCGAATATTATCCCGATTCACCGGTTTTGGTAGATAAATCTTTCTATCCAATACGATTTCTGTGTTTGAGCACATTAAATCTTATATATTATATTAACAAAAGAAATTACCTACAGTTCACTCAAATGTCTTGAGATTTTCTTTAATAAAGAATCTTACAAGAGGCACTATTTGATTATTTCAATAAATAATATTTATTTCAAATATTAAAAACACTGATGAAACCAGTCCTGATTACAAAATATACTAGAAAATAAATACTAAAAAAAATATGTTTTTATTATTTAAAATATCATACCTTTCCATTAAAAATTGACAGTTAAAACTTAAAAGAGGTAAATAAAATTTAATACTACATATGTAGCTTTTACAAAACCCTTTCATAGTGACCAATTTTTGTAAAGCCCCATTTTTAGAAATTGAAGGGGGGAGGTCTATTTTTAAGCTTTCCCGCATTCCTCGTTTTGGGTCCCATGAAAAACGTGATATCGAGGTTTCACTGTAAATATATATTTTGTCTCAATTTCTTACCGTGTCTTAAATACCACAACTTTATATAACGATCCCTTTTTAAAAACGTACTAAAAAATATTTTAGTAACATAAGTAAAGAGTTTATATATATCATCATCAAAATTATCATTTTTAAAGATCCCACAACTTCCCAACTTATGGCGTCGTTAAAATATTATAATTAAAAACGAGCTTGCTATTGGCGGGTCTATGGTGCAGTGGTCAACGTTGTCGGCTGCCGTTCGAAGGTATGGTTGTTTTTCATGTATAAAAATTGACTCCCATCTATCCGATTCTAAAAGGGGAGAGGGTATATCGAGGATGGTAAGGTAATGACTAGCCGTAGCTCGTAGAAAATTTTCTAGCAAAATAATTTCTCCATTATGGTGCCACTGGGAGCGGACATGAATTTTATGACTATTTTGAAGAGTTCTATTGCGGATACCTTTATATTTACCCGGTAACTCAATTTTACCCTTCCACCATTATATATCCAAAAAATAATTTTTAATTATAAACACACATATATATATATATGTGTGTGTGTGTGTGTGTTTATACGTCTATAGACCATAGTTTCTCAACCGGTGGTCCATGGATCACTGACAGTCCGCGAATATTTTTCGGTGAGCAGAAACAATCGAATTTTATGTAGTATTTTATGGATTTTTAAATGTTTTTTTGTCACTGTTTTTTTCAATATACTTAAATATCATAATATTAGCGTACGGTGTTGCAAAATTTTTTTATTTTAAATAATAAGTCGATTACATAAATATTAATATTTTATTTCCATGTTGACGGACCGCAAAACATTTTTAGACTTTTTGGGGGTCCGCGGATTTAAAAAGGTTGAGAAACTATGGTATAGACAGTAGATCTCGTCAGTTTTGTTGCATTCGTAATATAATGTCTGAAGATTCCGAAAGGCGAAACCCGGATCGTTCGTAACGAAACATGTGGAATCGTGCAAAGTTTCAACAATGCAAATTTTAGAAATATTCATTGGGTATTTAATATTGTGAAGAATGTATTAATCATTTTGACGTATTTTGACTACAAGAAATTGTAGTAAAATTCCTGTAAAATAAAGTGTATATATAATAATTTTTAAGCAACCAAGTGATAAAAAAATATTTATTGCATTTTCATGTTACAATGGTCTGCCTTGAAGCTTCCGCGTCGAATTCTAATGCATACCTATGTACGTGTCCGCTTGTATGTATTGGTGAGCAATCTCATAATATATTCACAACGGATGAGTGCCCTTTTTTACTTTTATTTTATTACATAACAAAATGGAAGCTCGCGCACGTCTCAAATGTTATTATTACTTTTTAAAAAATCAAAGATTGCACGGTTCTTTTGACGTTTATTTTTGGAACGAGTTCTTTGTACATTGTTCGAAATTCTAAATTCGAATTCAATAATATAATATCGCATGCTGAATTTAAGACAGCGAAACTTGATATTACTTTAACGTTATAATAATAAATGATTTTGATTTAAAATATATACAATTAACGTAATAAAAAAAATTATGATTATTAAAGAACCTAATTTTAAGTACACCTGTGATGTATGCAATAAAGGATTTGATGTACTGACGTGGTTTACGGAACATAAAAATCTACATACTGGTGAGAAACCATTTGTCTGTGACATCTGTAGCAAGAGTTTTATCTATTCGAGGTAAATAATTAAACGCATTATGTTATTTTTTTTCCTCTTTACAGTTTGAAGTATAAAAGGTTCTCAAGTAAATGAATTGAATTATAAAATTTTTTGATGGCTTGGTGGTAAAAATATACAAAGAATTTTTTTATATAAATTAAAATTAGTCATTTATTTGTAAATAATATTTTTAATATAACAGGTGGCTTACCACTATCAAATTTATTCCCATTCAGTTCATCCATAGTCAGTTCTGTTGCATCCATGTGATAGGATGCCTGAAGATGCCGAAAGGTGAAACCCGTGTCAGTGACAAAACATGTGGAATCGTACAAAGTTGTTACAATTCAAATTTAAATTTATTCCCGTCGAATTTTCACCTGCACTAGTAATGAATTTGAAGTTAGAAGTGTTATGATAATTAGTACTAATTTTGTTTGATTCTAACCTACTCATGTTTAGTAATAAGGGAATTTTTCCACTACACTCTTCATTTTTAAACTAAGAATTATAATCATTGTTTATCTTGTAATGAGTAACTTTTCAACACAGTTAGTCTAAAAATACTAATCAAAGAAGGGAAATCATATTTTGTAGTACCAAATAAATAACAAAGTTATCAATTATATCGTATATATAATTGAATTTTCTTTAGGCTAAACACTTACTTCACATGCGATAATAAACTAGGTGAATAGTCATATAAAATTTTGTCTCAACTTTGGCATATTATCATTGCTTTCATTCTTAATCTACAGACAATAAATGTCTCAACTGTTGAGATGACAGATTCCAGTGTGTTGATAGCTGATAATCAAAATATATTTTGTTTTAACTTAAGCAATATATAAACAAAATATCCTTTTCATGGCTTAGCAGAGAACTAATAAATACCATCATTTTTGTTTGATTATTATATAGATATCTTGCATCACACCGAAAAAGTGTTCACCCTGAAACAAGTACCCGTAAACTTCTTCACCGATGTCCGGACTGTCCGATGGAGTTCCCTCATCGGAAACAGTTACGGACTCACGCTGCGCGAGTTCACAACGCACCTCATGGTGGACGCGTGCTCTGCGACATTTGCGGCAAAGGCCTCAGCAGTAGAGAACATCTCAAGTTCCATAGGAGAATACACACAGGAGAAAAACCTCATGTGTGCAGGTAAACAATTTCTATAGATTATTAATACGTCAACCCAGGGCTGAGGAGTCGAGGAGTTGTGAAAAATGAGAGACTGACTACTTTTTCAATTAGACGAATTTGAAGAATATTAAAAGAGTGCATTTCAGTGCTAGAAACAAGTGAGTAAATTTGAATCCGGTTAATAAAATTTTCTTGTCCTTCAAAAAAATAATTAATTCAGGTTGGAGCTATTTTCATAGACAAATCAGTCGCACCAACCGTAGTGTAGTTACAAACTTGTCCGTTCATCCAATATGGAGGTTTAATATTTCATAGATTTGGATGAGCATCGCCTGAAATACAGTTTTCAGATAGGAAAGAAGAAGATATTACATTAAAGTAAATGGCGAATTGTGAAGACATGAAGTGATAAATATGGACATTTTTTTAATGAGATATGAAAATAATGGAGATTCACTACGCTTTTTATACATAAAAATTACTCACTTTGTCTACTGGCATCGACGGACAGGCTCTGCATAGATTCCAAAACGACCCGATCATTTTGAAGGCTTCTTTTTACGCGCCCGACCAGAAACAAGTATTATTTAATGATGATAATTAAACAAAGAATTTTCTTCAATGATGCTGGCAACACTGAAGGATTTTCTTTATTTTCCTATTTTAAAAAATCGTTTCAATATGGCGGTCCATTGTTGGCCGTTTTTTGACAACTTCTCCAATATAACTTTTAATAATACAAACAACCAGATATATTGTTTATGTTAATGCTTTTTTTTTAATTAGTGCTATTTGATTTAATTGAGAAACAAAGTCGTCGACCTAAACCCTGGAAAATAAGATCAAAATTAGTTTTTTAATTGGAATAAAATTACGTATGCAGTAACAGACAGCTTTTGGTCAATTATGTTTTTTTGTTTAAAATTTTTGTGGATTCGTAAAAATATCAAATGTTTAAATAATGATTACGTCAATAATTATCGAAATTGATAAGTATTATTTTTTGATATTATTATAATAATTTTTCGATTTATATATACATATAAATAAACACGAATGTATCACACAAGTCTTGTAAAAAATATTTTTATTTAAAATGTTTTTAAGTGGGTCGTTATTTAATATATTTTATTGCTTATAAACCTATCGGAATTTTTAACAATTTTTTGAGTACACGCGCAGATTTTCAGTTTATTAGTTTACTCGAAGGCATGAAAATGCAGAAAGGCGAAACTCGTTGTAAGTGTAAAAAAAATAATATACGTTCTGTCTATCCCGAAAACATTTCATGTCTTCTGAGAACGTCCAGATATGAAGAAGAATGAGCGTAAACACGAATCGGATTTCGTTATGATATTAATTATCATATTCTTATTTGTATATTCAGTATATATTATATTATCAATATTGAAAAAGCGTCTTATGGTAAACAATTAAACTCTAACTCGCAGAACATCTTTCGTTATCGAAAGTCCATTTATATAACAAACTATGTAGTATTGTTTAATGCTGGCCGAATTTGTTTATTTATATGAAATAAACAAATGTGGAGTCGAAGTTATTATCGGTACGAAACTATTTTCCAATCCAAATTGAACACTAATACAATGGGTAATAAGTTAACGAACAGTCCGGACTACGAACAAATCGGACAAAGAACATTATCACGAAAGATTTTTATGTTCGGACAGCGAACACATATTCGGATAACGAACTAAAACGATCTTTCTAATCCACTTATTCTATATATAAAACTAATCGACGTTTTACATTCGACAGACTTTTGAAAACGGCTCGCTTTTAACTCGGTCCGTGATGTCATTTCCAAAAAGAAATAAAGCGTGTAAATCGTATAGCCGATTAACGAACAATTTGGATAGCGAACATATTCTTGGAACAGATTATGTTCGTTAACCGATCACCTACTGTATAGCCTTTGGTTCACATTATTTATTACAAACAGCACAATAACCCTAAAGGTGCTTTGTAAAAGTAAACTAATAACAAAAAACACAGACCGCTTGTCTGCGGCACGTAACATATTCTCTCGTGAATCGCATAAAGATATTTTAAAAGCAAACATTTCTAAATTTTATTCAGTAATAGTAATCGTAAAAAACTTAAAGATGGACTTTATCAGGTAAAATCAAGGTATGTTTTTTAATACGCAAAAATTAGTATTAATATATTTTTGACAGATCACTCAGTGGATAAAATATTGTATTTTAATTTAAAATATCGACTGAAGACGCTTGATGCAATTTCAATATCGAAATTGAATCGTTGAACATCTGTACAATGCCGCATGGTTTGTCACTAAAGATCTAAATTTCGCCTTTCCAAATCTTCATGTATTCTCATTCAGATACAATATCAATTCTGTTTCTTTCTTCTCAATTCTGTCAATCGATTACCAGATAATGATAAGATGTCAATCAATAAGATACCAAAAGGCGAAACCCGATCATAAATGACAAAACTTGTAGAATCGTACAAAATTTTTATAATTTATATTTGATATTGTGTTTTAATTTGTGTATAGCAACCATTTTTTGAATGCAAACGATACTATACCATATAAAAAACTTCTTTTTTAAAAATCTTTTTTTTTCTTCATAAATTATCTATGGTTTATAATGAACAGATGGAATAAGTTGAACTTCTGTACTGTGTTCGCAAATGCATCATATATAAGTAATACTATTTCAAATTCCATGTTCGAATAATCTCGTTTGAAATTCAAATGAGATGCTAATATTAAAAACAGATGGGTGAACTTTATTTAATTTTGATGAAATAATTCCTGGCATATACTTGTACACAAGACGTAATTATTCTGCTTGGATTACAATTTTATTTATCATAAAAAGCGAAACAGATTCTCAAAAGTTACAAACAGTTAAAAATTCTCGATCTGATTTTGTTTGACGCCATGACGCTATAGTCTGTTTTTATAAAAACACAGCTTTCTGTGACCGCACGAAGATATATTAAATGAGACAACGGAGATCAAATGTCGATTTTTTAAATAAAATATTAACTTAATTTGATCGAGAAAACATTTATATTGCATTTTGTATGTTTTCTTTAATTGGATTGAATTGCTATAAAAAACTTATATTTTTGATCCAGAGAGAGCGTGTATTTTAAAAATTCTTAATTGAAAATTATGAAAAGTACGGAATTTAGCCGATAGATCCTTCTCTACCAATTTTTATACGTATGTTCTTTTTTCGACTAGGGCAACATTTATTTATTAGTTACATTACGCAAGCCAACACACTAAATTATACAATCACAATTAAAATAACGAATTAAATAATTAACTCTTCTAGTATTATAAACCAAATGCGTTAATTAAAAGTTATTTCATGTGTTTATTTGGATCCCAGCCTTAGGGACTGTGTTATTCCTTTTAAAATAACTATTTCGGTATATAACCGATGCTTACTGTTTGAGTTGCTTCTGTTGCATACATCTGATAAAATGCCTGAAGATGTCGAAAAAAAACCCAGGTCATTAGTGACAAAACGTGAGGAATCGTATATAGTTTCAATTACTCAAATTGTATGTATATTTTTATTTATGTGTATTAATGTATTTTAACGTTTCCGCAATCATAGCTATTGCTATGGGTTTTTAACTTTCTCACTGCTAACGTCTCAAATGTTGAGACGGTTGTTTGTAGTGTGTTAAAAGTTGCACTTAAAATATAAAAGAATAAACAGTTATTACATTAAAAAAATAAAAACTACTAACTTTTAAAGTAATCATATCTGTTTTTGCTATTATACGTTTCATATTTAGGTTCACAATTTAATATTTTTTAAGATTAAAGCCGGTTTTGCTCATCGTAACCATTATAAGCTGCACTGATGAAATTTCGCAATTAAGGAAACGGGTCCTGAACTTGATAATACAAAATTGTGGAAACTGTCCTTATTATTGTGTTTTATTATTCAAATTCAAATGTATTTATTGACAGAAAGTTTAACCTGTTTTTTTTCGAAATGTATATGATAAATAACATTTTTTTTCTTTTTTTCTAGCATTCGTATTGGGTTGGACCTCCACACTTATATTATATTATTTAGCTTTAGACTGATTCAATCTAAACTTTTATTCCATTATGCATAATGGTCTACCCAATCCAAAATAAATACATAAACTTAATATTCCAATGTTGGGCAAAAATGGGTTAATGAAATGATCTCCCAAGACACCGAAAATCTAGGTTCAATCAAGAGTTTATCTATTCAAGACTATTTTAGTAGAACGCCAACGTCAAAATGTAGCACTAACATTTTTTAATCAAAAATCGTCAGTCAAAAGGTAACAAATGACTCGGTTATTGATTTTAAGTCTATTTACGTCATCTTCGGTGTTAGAGTCGGTCATTAAGTTATACAACGTTTTCCTTCACTTCATGAAATCTGAAAAATCATAATGCGAAGCACTGCGGACATTATGGTTTAATTCAACGAAAGTGTGTTACGTTTTCAGTCTATAATTTACATCGACTGGGTCGATACATTATTTTCCTAACACGCAAAACAATCACAAGGTGTTTCAGCATTTTTTTGACGGATTGTCGAATACGCATTATATTATAGAGATTATTATCACTTGTTTATATCTAATAAAACAATAATTTGTACCAGTAAATAATAGACAATAATATTTTCACATTCTCATCATTATTTAAGCAGTCACTGTGTTGTGACAGTGTTACCAGTTTACTGACACTAACTTTTTATTAAACGAAAAGTGTAACAAAATTTAAGCAATTGATACACAGTTGAATTTAATATTTCATCATGTGTTTAAATAATTTAGTCATTTATTTGTTTTTTTTTTTAATTAGCGGAAACGGTAGATTATCAAAATCTCTATGGTATAGTATCCAGATATTTAAATATCCGGTTTATATATACGGAATACTTGTAATCAAAAATAATTCATTTTAATATAATATTAAACATTTTATTTTTTAAGTTTAAGAACTATTTTAGTAGTATTAGTTTTGGTAACAACGAAAATTACACGTCTATGGTAAAAAATCCACTTAATGTTACGTCTTTTATAGTATACGGCAAATAGATAAAAATAGAATAATGATATAAATCCATTTACAATGAGCAAAAAATGGCAATGATTGCGAATAGACGAAGATTGTTACAAGAAATCAGTTTCGTCGAGAAATTGATTTCAAATGCTGTTGACAATGGCAGTAAAAATATAGCGCAAGTAGATTTATCAAAAAAACATAATTTCGGATAGAGAATTGGTTTCAATTGTAAAAAAGAGTGTGTCACTATAGACAATGGAGATATCACGAAAATGGCTGAAAATCTAACACAGAATTAGAAGGAAATTGTTCGTGAGAAGTCCACTCGGTATACAATGATCCTGGATTTCAAATTTTTTATGTTATTGATGTCATAAGACAAAACATTATCGACCAGTATCCAAAGAGATTATCGACCGGATAAAATGCCGTAATACAACTACTTATTTGCTTTAAAAAAACGTACAATTTGGTGGCTACAAAAAAAATTGGCAACCATTACTTACCTAGTACCTTCTATTGATTCGAGACACAACTATCGCCATTTTAGTTAATTGCAAAGTTGTCTAACCATCTGACTGCTAACGTCTCAACTATTGAGACGGCCGATTTCAGAATGTTGATTGATGATTCTCAAAAATATAAAAGTGTTGACAGTATTAAAACTTTCTGGCGCAAATTAATATTCCTATTGACATATAGTTTAACACAAATGTTGCTGAATCAAATATTGAAACTGTCATATTTGGCATATACATTAAAAGAAGTAATAAGGAACGGAATAATAACTACAAAATAAAGTTGAAACTTGAATGTTGTTAACTATGCTCCGGGTACTATCCAAGAAGAATTGTTCCGCATTAACTATTATTATTTATACTCTTTATAACGAGATAAGCATGCCCATTTTTCTATAAACCGGCAAATAAAATACTTTTGCAATAGTTAAGTCTAATACATTTAGTACCATGTTCCGTCGCTGTTATGCTGTTTTATCTTTTTTTGGGCACGTTTATTTGCAATAAAGATTTTAAATATAGGATGATACGTTTTTAAGTCGACGTTCAGTTTTTTACGCGACTTGGCGTTTATATTACTTAGCTTCAATAAAAAGAATATATACTATAGCCTTTTTTCATAGCTGTTCGTAAATCTCAACTTTTTTTAACTTTTAGCAACATTTAACATTTTAAATACTCTGTAAAATTTCAAGCAAACTTATATCGTTAAGTTATGATTTAACCCAAGGTGCTTGATGGAATTTCAATATAAAATTTTAATTTCATCGCTCACAATTCGGGTTTTCATCTTTCGGTAGGGGTAATTGATTATCGTTAATACCTTTCATCAAAAAGTCATTAGGCAGTATTTTTTATTCCTAGATCTTATTATTTAAAAAATTGAATTTCTTTATAACCGATTCAGTAGTTATTAAAAATATTTCAATTTTGTTTTCTATAGCTTCTAGTCTTATGGTCTGTATTTTTTTCCTTTGTTATTGCTAATTTAATAAAATTAAAGTCTTTATCGTTTTTAAAAATAAATTTAAAGGTATCCAAAACCGTGATACAAATTTTGCATTGGATTTTTTCGTATTTAATATTGTATGAAGTTAATTAATTCGGAATGAAGAATCTTTACTACATAACATAAAAAAACAGAATAGTATTTTGTTCTGCAAGAAGTCTTGGATGTCTGTCATTAACACTCAATGATAATATGCTTTACAAGGTTAACAGTTTAAATGTTATAAGGTTTGCAAAGACCGCTCGAATAATGTTGTCTATAATTTCTTGTTATAAAGGGTATTTTACATATTACGTGAGTAAAACGAGTTAGTCGATTTAATGTACAGCCCTACGTCCACAGGTCAGTTAACAAAAATTTATCGACAAACTGTAACACCGTTTGACGTTTGAAACAGCTGTGGATTGGCGGCCATGAAAAATGCCCAAGGTGATGATTTTCCGTGACTTTTCTATTGTAAAAAACTTAACTCAATATAATCGCATATAATTGAAATCTCGCTGCGTCAAATGTATTTCTAATGGTCCGTTATTATTGTCTATTATAAAATAATTCCAATTTTAAATTTGATTCATCTTTCTTCACAGCAATTATTTATCATGATTTTTTTAAAGTATGGCAATACATATTTTTATGTAGTTATTTTAATAGAAAAATAAATTGTTAGAATTTCTCAATCAATTATGAACGTGTATGATTATTTTATTAGAAATAAAATAACACACTCTGCAAAGACATGGTGAAAAAATATGAATACTATTAAATAATGACAGTGAGTAGTGTATTAATAAAAGCGGATTTTTTGAAGCAAAATGATATTTTTTTAAAAAATATTGTTGTCCTTGACCAGGCGGGGGGAACCTGCGGCCTTTTGGTTATTCTAGTGTGGCCTTTTGACTGATAAATCGCAAATAAAGTCAAATTTAACGAAATATTCGAATGCTTTCTAACAAAAAGCAGAAGCATATTGGCCATTAAAGGTTGGTAAACTGTAACATTAAAAATTATTTTTAATGATGTGTGTAATTTGTTTTGTCTTATGTTTCTTATAGATACGTAGCTTAATGATTTATAATTAGAAAAAATGAAACGGCAATAATAATAGATCTCAACAAAAAATAATGTATAATAAAATATGATTCCTTTAAATACATACATAGGTATAACATTTTTTAACAATATACAATATAAAAAATTAGATTTGTTAGTGTGTATTTTTTCTTAAAAGATTTTTTTAAATTGCGTTTTGACTAATTTATAAAGTGAATTTTGATATTTTTTTTGTAGGGGGTGTCAGCGTATTCTTTCCTGCGGCTTCATGTTGAATCAGATAAGTGAATGTGACCTTTTGAAATGAAAAGGTTCCCCACACCTGTCCTTGACGATAAAAAGTTTTGAATGAATGTCAAAATGTCGGAAAAATCTGAAGAATGAAATTATCAATATTTAATAATCCAAAATATTAAACTTTTAAGTGCAGCATAATATTTATAAACGATAAGTAAGTTTTGTAAAAAAACTCATTATTGAGTTTGTGGCCATAGCTGACAACATTATATATTAAGATTTGTGTTACATAAGTATTGTATCGATATTTTTAAGCTCTTTGTATTTCTTTGCTTAACAAACGTATTAAATCAATATCCCTAACAACCGTTTTCTTTATAATATTTTTTCGAATGAATTCGATTTATGAATTTAAAATTGGTTTACTTCAAATTTTCGCCGGTACGCACTTTTCCGGTGCAATGGCTTAAAATGGCATGTCCGATACCAATCATACATACCAATATAATCATGATAATATTGTATGTATGAGTGTTAACAGCTGTGCGGCAAGAGGCCATTAAAAAATCGAACCCGACAACATTTTTCCGCTTCTGAAACAAAACTTCAACATTTACGAACATTCATATGGAACACGAAATAATTCAAATATCGATTCTTTTTTTAAAAAAAAAAAAAGAATATCGTATATGGTGTGTTGTTATGTGTGCAAATATTCTGAAAGGCGTAGTTACTCGTGCCAAATTTTTGACGCTTGGAAAATCTTTAGCCCGCCGATAGGGGAAAAATCATTCCGTGAAACTACATACCTATCATTTATGCGGCAAAGTCGTTAGCATCACGTCTGTAATGACGCCCGCATCACAAACAATACGAAAACATGTTTTATTTCAGTGCTTAACGCATTATAATCAATTTTAAATCGTTTATGGACTTCATTTAAGCCAGGATATAAAGTACCCTCCGAGCCGGGATGTGGACATTCTCACGTAAACCTTGTTTAAATTTAATATTTTTTAAGCGTTTTGTATTTTTTTTATTCGCCGTATTAATTTGCAGTCGCACAAGACGTGTGTCAGAAATACAACCACAAATAAAAATAGTGATATTTATTTTTAAATGTATGTGTTTTGAAACATAACATTATCTTTGTCTATCAATACAAAATTCCAGTATCAGACTTCAATTTATTATAATACTTAAATAATATTTTATTTTGTATATAAGTTTTTATGTCTGTAAATAAGTTTTTTTTAAATATATATGGCACATAGTTTTACGCGTGTTTATGATTAGTATCGCCGCTTATTTAAATATAGTAATGGTTAAAATCAACCATAATAACTATAATAAAAAATTTGACACTTCATTTTTCCGGCGATTCTAATCGGATTCGAAATTCAAATTAATTGTATTCCGTTTTCGCGTATGTTAACCACGTATCTCTAATTTTTCGTTATTATTAGACCAGCTTGGAGAAATTAGTGTAGAATTTAATTTAAAATGCCTTTTTCGGTGGCGAAACACACGTTTCCGGGTAAGGGTTGATTCGCGACTTGTGTCAAAGCGCTAGGATCGCACCGCGGGCAAGAAGTATAGAAGTATAACTGCCTACATCTAATAGCGTTAGAAAAATCAATAGTTTCGGGCCAATAGCCGCGCCGGTCTCCTAACCTCCATATAGCGCATAAGGAAACTGACGTACGGCTAGTCAGAGACAACACACTATAATGAAAAGCAGGACCAAGCATACAATTTCGTACTAAACTTAACATTCTATCTCTTTCTTACACGAAATATACACATAGCCAGACAGATCAACTTTCGTAACGGAAAATCCTAAAGAACTCTGACTTTATACTTTATGTAAAGGAAATAAAACGTTGTATAATATCAAATATTAATACATTTAAAATTTAGTTATTATTTAGTTCAGTATATTCCATATTTGAATGTGACAGTTCACAATTCCCGGCTTACCGAATTTGCGGAAACTGTAGGTATCTCTATTCGGAACCAAGCCGGGTAGTCTTTCTTGCTCTATCTTACAGTTCTAATACATTTAAAAAGAGATACGTATATACGACCTTTCTTAATTTTCACGCATCAGCCGCGTTAAATATTTGACCAAAGTTACATACAATCCAACTAAACCAAATTTTAAAACATTTTGAATTGTTTTCACATCCTTGTGTTAAAACCAATTCTGCCACATTGTAATGAAATGATATTAATATATTTCATGAAATAAATATTTTCGTAAAATTTCGCTCAATTGAATTTATTGTTAAATCAAAAATCACATCGCCATTTGCTTTTTCTTCACTTTAAGTGCCAACGGTTTTTTTTAAAATCCAATATTTTAATTTGTCTTTCATAATAATAATGGAAGGGGAAGATTCGTAAAAAATATTGATGGAAATTTAAAATTATTAAAAGAAAAAAATGTGAGAGAATCATTTATTTTTTAAGCTTAATAATTTATATTTACCCATAAAATCTGAGCGGTTTGAATTTATTATTTATAGGCAACATTTATTTACTTTAAGTTCTAAAGTTATTCGCTGCTTTTTTATATTATGACCATACTTTCCAAACGATTTTTAGATATGATGAATGACGTAAAAACTTCCATGAATATACGATACAACGTTTGAATCTTCAGATGATTTTTAACTCTTCATTCCCTAGCAACTTCTTAAGAACAAAAAAGATGTCGCTGAAAAATTTACTAATGTCCAAACAATATTCATCTTTACAAGACTGAAAATGGCGGTCGGGCGTTTGATTCACATCTAAAAACAAATTACATTCAAATTTTATTATTAGATGTTGCCGTTTTTTTTAATGATCGGAAGTTGTCTAAAATTTCAATTTATTTTATGATCTACTGGATTGATATATTTAATGTTTGTAAAAGTTCACGTCAAAAAAAATCATGTATTTTATTAACTATCCCTTACTATGAGAACACATAAAAATATTTTTGTTTACTAAAAACTTGACGAGTAAAGTTAGGTAAAGAATATTTCAAAAATTAATGCAATTAATTGAAATTATTAGGGACAAATTACAATGTGTTTTAGTACTAACAACAACACAATTGACAGTATAAACACTGATATTTTTTTTGATTGTTATAACTTTGTACGATTCCACATCTTTTGTACTCGGGTCACTTGAAACCCGGGTTTCGCCTTTCGGCATCTTCAGGCATTCTATCACACGGATGCAACAGAACTGACTGACGAAAGGCGAAACCCGGATCGTTAGTGACAAAACATATGAAATCGTTCAAAGTTGGAACAATTCAAATTTGATACTGAAATTCCATCAAGCACCTTCAGTTGATATCGTAAAAAAAACTTTTGAATATCATCCACCAAGACACTGCTATCGACCGTCTCAGCAGTTGCGACGTAAGCAATCAGTGATTTAATAATGAGTTAAATATTACTACAAAAAATAATCGTAAATTCTAATACGGCATTTTTCACATTTTTTTAAACATGTCGGCTACAAACGTGAACATTTGACTCCTTTGACGAACTACTTGCCTCAAACGCTGTTTTACCAGAACATGCTGTTATTTTCGGAGAGGGTTAGGATATAATGATGCGAATAGGGAGTTAATAAAAGATAGCTATACCGCATTTTCTACATTCCATTTTACGGTCGGGTGGCTGGAAGGAATTGCAAACAGCCTCTATCCTACCTTATGTGTAAGTGTATCAAGTCTAGCTAAAAAAAATACCTGGGTAAAATGACATCAGGAATAGATAAAACCAAAATTTGAGCAATGAAAAATGTAATACTTAATTGACTTTCAAATCTTCTGATAAAAAAATGATCAAAATATCGTTTTGTTTAAAATATAAAAATAGCTCTTTTTTTCCGAACACATGTTTATTTAAAGTATTATATTGTATAAACGGAAGGATATATCATATATTTTATAAAATTAGCCTATGTGGGCGGCAAATCTATGTTTGTATACAGGCCACCATGATAACAAACGTTATAGACATTGAACACATTCGATGAAAGAAACTATTATCCGTACAGGGATTTGAGCGCGTGGACACAACTGCGATTATCGCTTAAGAGCATTGTCCACTCGGCTACAGAACGAGAAAATAAATTTTTGTAGAATATTATAGTGTACCTATTTATTGTTTACAAAATCTACATTGAGTAAATAAATTATCTATCGTACATGGGCGGAGTCCACATTTGAAAACTTTTCCAACTACGCCGTAGAATTGGTCGACGACTCTAAAGCGTGGATATCGCGTAGACAATCAACACTGCAGATGTGAGTATTTTTAGATACTATCCAAATAATACGGGTTAATATATTGCAGTAGAAGGTGCGACAAATAACAATGGTTCTTATAAAAAATATAGTACTTAATCTTAACATGGATGTCAAAACAGGGAATATTTTGATAGTTTTCTTATATTTGTTTGGGTTGCTTGTAGTATATATTAAATAAACTATTTGCTTAAGCTGTTAAGTGTTATGTTTGTAATTTCCTGAGATAAAAAATATTATTGGTATATTTGACTGTAAGTAACTTTATAGATTTATTATTTTAATATTTAATTTACAAAGTTTTTGGTCGTTGAGAGAATTTCGTCCATTTCTTGAGAATTTACAAATGAAAAAACCTTTTGTATTCACTGAATTAAAAACAATATTATAATTTCTTAATGACTTGTAAATATACATTTACAAAAGCAGATTATTGTATTGACAATTAATTATTTATCATAATTATTACAGCGACCTGTAAAATGTGAATTTTTTTCTTGCTTTCAAAAAAGATCGGTTGTATTTGTAAACAAGAAATATTTGTACAATGTAAAAAATATTATAACTTATGTTATTAAAATCTTTAGTTCAAAGAATTATTAGTTAAGCAATAACTCATTTTAAATTTCGAATTTTAGTATTATTATTATCGAAAATAGCACAACATTTGTGGTGGGTAAATATTTTAAATAAGCACATTATGTCATATAAGTTATTACTTAAAATATATGTTTCAAAATAGTTCTATTAGCCAAAAAAATAATGATAGATCAGTTTCAAAATATTTTGTAAAAAGAGTGATTTATTTATTTTGATAAAATATTAGCTTCAAAAAATATATGAATTTACTTCAAATAATAAAACGAACCATTTTCGCGATTTTAAGCGTCAAATTATTATATTCGGTTACATAACTCATTATGCAGTAAAATCCATTAAAATAATTATTTATTGAATCAAGATTTATATTTTCAAAAATCGTGCCTGATTTAATGCAAAAATGTTTTCAGAATTTAATTTCTTGATAATACCAAGAAATATTTTATGCAGCCTGCCTTCATAAAACAAGATTCAGTGGCCACAAACATCAAGTTCCACATCTTAAGTTTACTGTAGGCAACACTGCCGAGAATACGTGGCCCGTATGTTATTTGTAGTGGCTGTGTCACTTTTGTAGTTTGTTTATTATTTTTTCACGTTTAAAAAGCTCAGACAGTGCCACAATTGTAAGTAATAATGCCTAATACACACATCTAAATTCAGTTAAAATTTCGCGCCACTAGGCTCTATATTTATTTAAAAAAGTTAAAATTATTCCATTTGCTTAGTCGTGTCAAGACGATTTGGATCAAAGTATTTGGCCCAATTATGATGTCAGATTTCTTTTATTATTTAAGAGTTGTATGTTATAAGGTGAATAAATAAATTTTACCTTATATGCTGTCAAATATTCCATAAAAATTATCCAAATGTCATCGATATGGAGTTTTAATTACTTGTTACGTGTGCCTGCAAACATACATTTGATTAAAAAACGAAAGTGACATGTCATTTTTGAATGCGTGCTGACTAAACGAATTAATAATATATTTACTAAACAAATGATTTAATATTTATGAAACACTTTCATCGAAATCATACCGAAGTGATTTTTAGATAAGTCAGCTGACATCTATGAACTATCTCGAAGAAATAACTGAAGATGTTACTGTCAAAATACGTGTTCATTTCTATTAAATAATATACAATGATTTAAATTCTTACACTCAATCGTTTCAGCTTAAAATATTTTTTAACATTTTCTGTTAAACATATTCTAAAAAAACTAAACCTGCACGCTGCTACATTGCGTAAATGATATTACAACACTAAAAACGAATTCTGTAGTATTGAATCACTTAGAGCATAGTTTCTCAACCTTTTTACATCCGCGGACCACTAAAAAATCCAAAAATATTTTGCGGACCATCAACATTGGAATAAAATAATAAATATTTATATAATTGAATTTTTATTCAAAACAATTAATTTTGCAACACCATATGCTGATGCAAAATTAATTGTTTTGAATAAAAAATGCTGATGTAGCAATATTTAAGTATATTAAGACAGACAATAACAAAAAAAATATAATTTAAAAATCCATTAAATACAAATTCGATTGTTTATCAAAGTTATAAAGATATATTTAAGCTTATAATAGCTATAAAGATATATATATATAATATATATAGAATAGTTATAAAGATATATAAAGCTAATAAGTTATAAAAGATGTGTTATGTTTCTGGGGTGCAAATATATGAGTCTTTGTTATCTCAAAACAGTGGTCAGTCATATCAGTTTTGTTTGCAGATTGGACGGTAGTTTTTATGTAATCGATATCTAAGATTTTTTTTTATTTGTTTTCAGCCCTCAGATAGTGGACCACAATACACACCAAAATGAACCCGCAATTCATGCCGGGGCAACCTCCCCTTAACAATAATCCATCATCAAACCAACTGCCATACCCGAGTAGCCCGTTTATGCCTCCACCATTGAACAATGGTACTACCCACAATCCTCAATATCCGCCTCAGAATATGGGAAATCCACCTGTCAGCACTGCGGCCATTGGACAAAAAATGCAAGCACTCAACATTGGACAGAATGCAAATGGGCCTTTTCTAAATGGACAGCCAATATCTCAAGGACCAGTACAAAGGCAGCAGTTTGCTATTGGACCTCAAGCTGGTCAATTGCCACCTGGTCAAATGCCGCCTGGCCAAATGCCGCCTGGCCAGATGCCGCCTGGCCAGATGCCGCCTGGTCAGATGCCACCAGGTAAAATGCTACCCGGGCAAATGCCGCCTGGTCAAATGCCGCCTGGTCAAATACAACCTGGGCATATGCCGCTCGGTCAAATGCCTCCCGGTCAAATGCCGCCCAGTCAAATGTTACCTGGGCAGATGCCCCGTGGCAATATGCCTCCGGGAGCAATGCCTTCGCAAGGACAGACTCCGCCAAGTCAACTACCGCCTGATCAATTTTCTTCAAGTCAATTACCTCCTAGCCAAATGCCGCCGGGTCAGTTCCCTCCTGGCAGACAAATGTCTGCAGGTCAATCACTGCCACCGCAACAAGCGCCACCGCAAACAATGGGAGGTGCCCAACCTAACAATTTCCCTCAGGCTCAAGGAGCTCCTTCTAGTGAAGCAGGCCCGCAATTTACTCAAGGATTATCAATGTCGCGACCCCCGTCAAATTTCAGTCCGCAACAGCCACCCACTGGCTTAGCACAACCTCCAAGTGGGCTATCTCAGCCACTCATTCAAGACGGAGGGCATATACTCCCGCCTAAGTCCCAAACTCCTGTTTCTATGCCGCAACAGATGCCACCAACCAGTATTCAAAACTCTGCCGGACCGATGGGTTTCCCTCCTCAAGCAAATAATCCCAATTTAGGTAGACCCGGAATGCCTACACAGCCGCCCCCTCAAGGACAGTTCCCTCCGATGCCATCTACCCAAACCAGACCTAACTTCCCCCCAATGCCTGCGCCTCAAGCTCAACCAGGTTTTCCAGCACAAAACATTCCTAACTCACAATTCAACAACAATTCACAAAACAATATGATTAATAATACTATCCCCGGATTCCAAAATAATAACATGATGGGGCCAAAGCCAGGGCCTCCGATGGGATCGATGCCGCATCCCGGTATGCCCCCCTTGCCGGGACAGCAATATCAAAAGCCTCCTATGCCCGTATCGGGAGTTCATCCGCTCGCTAGGGACCAAAGCTATCCACCTCAGCAATATCCTGGACATCCTAATCAGCAACCCGGGGCGTTCCCCGGCCAACCGCAAGCCGGATATCCTAACCAGCAACAAGGTTACCCTCCACAACAACCAGGTTATCCGGGACAGCCTCAGGGATATCCTAACCAAGAACAGCAGAGCCAGTTTGGATATCAGGCTGCTAAGAGATTGAACCCTGATCAAATGCCCAGCCCAGTGAGTTTATTATATCACTTTTAAGGTATTAACTGTCACTTCTTGATGGAATGTTTATTATATATGTATCATAATTATATTTGTATTCCATAAAAGATCCCTTATTAAATTATTTTAGAAACTTGTTACCGTTATCCGACAGACCCTAATTTAATCCAGTGTCTGTACTTGCTTCACTTTTAAGATGTCAACTGACTTTTTGGTATTATATTTAAATAAACAAAACACAATTTTTAGTCAGCTAATAATGTTACCGATAAACGAATACAGTCCTGATGTATAAATTATAAAACTGTAGAAAAAGTACTTAACACTAGCTTGTTTCATTGCTGTTTAGCACTTCAATTTAAACACAGAACTCTTAAATTTGTTTAGTATTCTTACAACAGATTTCTCTATTTCTTTGGAATGATTAAATAATTATATTTTTTCCAAGGCCAATAACGCCTCTGTTAACAGTTAAAAGCAATACTATTTACAGAAAGATTAAAATATTTTGATGATAAATTGTGAATTGTTTAGCACTGTTCTTATGGGTGCATGAATGAGCAAGACATGCAGGAAAAATCATGAATGTTGGAATGCAATATTGGGGTTATACTATACTTTTGAGTTTTTGTAAAGGCATTTTTAGAGATATATTTAAAATTCCGTATAATCTATGTAAATCACTGATGGGTTTTTTTTTTTAACTTCATTCCAGATTCAAGTAATGACTGATGACCAAAATAACAACAGCGGAGTTTTTGTAACAAATCAAAAAGGTCTTGTCCCCCCTCTTGTTACAACAGATTTCATTGTTGACGATCAAGGAAATGCAAGTAAGTGTTGCTGCCCTATTACGCTTAATTTACTGAAAAATACTGAATGTGAATTTTAATCTCTAAGATATAGTTATGTTAATTTTACTAACAAGCAACAAAATTCCATTGCAGTTTTCCCTCATAATTAATGAACCCCTTTTAATTTTACATCCGGAATCGCCGTAATGTGGAGTGCAGGAACAAATATTTTATTGGTTTATGGAGTGAATAGACAGGCAACATTCTGGTGGGTTGCTAGTATGCTAGTGGTTGTCATATTGTGTCATTATCTAGTGGCAAAATTTGTACTATTGTGATCTGATAGGTCTAGGCATGAAGTACCATTAGAATCAATAACACATTAAAAATTTCACAATGGAATATTCTAGATCTTTGATATTGATGTCTTTTGCGATTTTGTTAAGTGCATTATGAAAACAATAACAATATTCATAGCGGTGACTTTAATAGTTTTATGTTGATTTCAGGTCCTCGCTATATTAGGAGCTCAATGTACAGTGTACCGGCAACGCCTGATATGATTAAGCAAACAGCGGTACCGTTCTGTGTTGTGGTACGATATTTATGTACTCATTTTTTTATTACCAGGTCATTTGGGATTTTTGCACAAGAAATGGACAATTAATTAAACCTCCGACTGATAGCGTCTAACGGCTAACATTTGTACTGAAATTCTCCATAAGGTTGTGTAGCACCAACACTTTTGTGCACAACAAAAAAATAGCAATGTATTTTAGTTCTACAAAATTTCTTATAAGATAAGACAAGCCATCGTCAGAACATTCAATTAATCGAATGTTTGCTTATCTATATATAGCTGTGTAGACAAGGTACGCAATACATCTCTTCTGTTTTAACAACCTAGCTTATATCATGCTAGCGAAAAAAAATTATGTACTGAATTAATTTTTTAAATCTTCTGTACCCCTCTGCAGGGATCAGGTAAATAAATAAAATGTACTCTGATAATTTTAAGCATTATATATTCTTGAAAAAATACCCTTTTGTTAAGGATGTATTAATTTTTATACATTGTTGATGTCGATAGACAGGTCTAATAGACGATTAGATCAACTAACAAAGTCCTAGGCGACTGGAGCAAAGAACAATTAATAATTTTGAAAGTGTAGCAATAATAAAATAACACTTAACGTCATCAGGTATCGCCGATGGCTGAAACTGTTGGCGCCGAGCGTCCACCTCCCCTCCTGGACATGTCGCAGTTGACAGGCAGTCCTGAGATGGGACCTGTGAGGTGTTCTAGATGCAAAGCATACATGTGTCCTGCGATGAAATTCATTGATGGCGGTAGACACTTCCAGTGTGCCTTCTGTAAAGCTACGACTGAAGGTGGGTTAATCAAGCGACAACTTTCAAAAATTGAAACCGTAGAAATGGTCAGCGAAAATTTCTAGCATTGCATCTTTTTATTCTTTCTATGCAAATCAAATTTTTGTTTATTGAATTCCAGTTCCGATGGAGTATACACAGTATCTAAACAATGGCCAGCATTATGGTCAAGCCATACCAGAGATGTCTTTGGGTTGTTACGAAATTGTTGCCACTAAGGAATATTGCAGGGTAAGACTAGTATAAACTTGTCTATTAGCTTAATCATCAACTTATTGTCGAATATTTTGAGAATTACTCTGCAAGAAATGAACAGTTAATAAATAAAATGTGTAACAATCAATTCTCAACTACTGAACTACTGTGGAATGATTCATTTACCCATAAAATAAAAAATATCTTTGAGATTATTATGTAAGAGTTGCCGCAATTCTACAACACCACAAACATAAATAACTTATTGTGTTGTAACGTGTAACGTGTTGCATAGTTTTAAGAGTTCAAAATGCATTAGAAACTTTAATTTTCAATGATGTCATCAGGTCCTGCAATAAAAAAGTTCATTTCTTGCTGACTCATCTAAGAAAAATGATTGTTTTTTCCTTATTAAATGTACATTACAATTTTTATTAAATTACCTTGTTTAGAATTACATATATTATGCAATGGATCTGTTTTTGATCAAAAAAAACATTGTTCATACTATGGATATCTATTTTCATCCAAAACTAATCTTAATGCAAAAGAACTCAGATACAAAAGAATGGCTTTACATGGATTGATACGAATCAGAAAAAATGATTGGATTGGAAATATTCAACGAACATTTGTCAATTAATTTGTTATTATTGCTTATATTTCAGAACAATGTATTACCGAGTCCACCTGCAATAATCTTCGTTGTGGATGTGTCATATAATGCGGTCCGCAGTGGCCTGACATCTCTCGTGGTTGGGCAGCTGAAGACCCTGTTATCCAACATGTCGGCGCCCCCTCGGGTGGGACTTATTACTTATGGTTCCACAGTCCACTTTTACAACATCAACGTAAGTTTTCTCATATCTCACACGTTGCAATGGCAATTTATCGATTACGTTATCATTTAGAAAATAAATAGATGGTAAAATTAATTCTTGGTTCAGTGCTTTCCTGTAATCAATATCGTTTGAAGACATACCTGAACTATAATTCACAATGACAAAACGCTTTATCATGTAATCTAGATTAATTTTGTTGTGTGTTGGTAGGAATCGTTGTCTCAACCACAAATGATGGTTGTAGGCGATGTCCAAGATGTTTTTGTTCCTCTCGCTCGAGGACTTTTGGTAGAGCCCGGTAAGGCTGATCATCTTCTAGACGCCCTGGCTGAGCAGATCCCAACAATGTTCCAAGATACAAAGGAAACCGAAACCATTCTGCTGCCTGCCGTTGTGGTGAGATATATTTTTCACTTTTTCAGTGTTAACTATTATTTCTTGGTGGAAAGGCATGGTATTTTAAATAATAAAAACAATTTTTTCCACACTAGAAACATTCATCAAAACTAGTTCTGATGAAGGGGCAAGTTGAAATAGTTGTAGAACTAAAATACATTTTATAAATTTCTATTTGACTGAATTGAAAATATTTATTTTGGTCATTTATTTTAGGCCGGTCTAGAAGCATTGAAGGCTGCTGAGTGTGTCGGTAAATTGCTGATTTTCCATTCGTCATTGCCCACCGGTAATGCTCCGGGACGACTCGCTAATAGGGACGACAGGAAACTTCTTGGTACTGATAAAGAAAAAAATATCCTAAGTAAGTTACTCTATACATGCAACAACGGCTAATATTCTTTCCAATTCCAACTGATTCTTATTAAGATTATAAATTTTTCTGAGAGAGTATAACTAGAATGATAGAGGTAGTAGTTAGTTAATACTTTTGTCATGCCCTATTTTCATAATTGTATGAATGTGAGGGCATTCTAACATTGCAGACATTCATGCTATACCTTCTGAGGTTCAAATCCACCAATTGATATTTTATTACTTATAAATTGTTAGTTTTTATAATCTTAAAAATAAAGTGTATACAAGCTCGTATATGGTCAATATCAAAATGTTAAAATATAATTCATTTTCAGCTCCTCAAACGAAAGCATACAATGAGGTAGGACAAGATTGCGTAGGTGCAGGTTGCGGTGTAGAACTTTTCCTCTTCAACAATTCTTATGTAGATGCGGCAACAATTGGACAGCTTCCTAGACTGACTGGAGGATCCCTACATAAGTACACATATTTCCAGGTATTTTATTCTTCCTTTGTATATATGTAAAAGCTTCTAACTGTCTGGCGGTTAGATAGGTGATTGCAGTGTGTTGATAATTGGTATTTAAAAATATAACAAAGTTAACAGTGCCAAAACTTTTAGGCTGATATCGATGGCGAAAGATTCCTGGCGGATCTGACCCGCGTTCTGACCAGGCCGACTGCTTACGATGCAGTCATGCGAGTGAGAACTTCCACCGGAGTCCGAGCAACTGACTTCTATGGGCACTTCTTCATGAGCAATACAACAGATGTGGAGTTGGCTACTTTAGGTGAGTCAAATATATTCTTTGTCAAAATATTTTTTTTCATATATGTCAACTTCAAATATGGAGCATACTCTTATCCATGTTTGATGGTCCAAACCATAAAAACTGCGTGTTACTCAGTTGCCCAACCTTTCTTTTTTTGAAGATAGTAGAGATACAAAATATTAGACTAAGACAGGTCCAGTAGTTAGCTAATTGCTTTCAACACACTCTATTTTATATGATCTGATGGTTTGGAGGTATTTTTCAGACATTTTTAACACCCATGCCCTTGAACAGAATTATTAAGTCAAACAAAAAAAATACTGTTTCCATTAGGGCTCGAGCCCTTGCAATCCCTCGCAGAGCCAACAATGTTGACCACTGTACTGTGGACCTGGCAAATTTAGTTCAGCATATTTATTTGACACACATTGAATAATTATGATTTTATCATATCAAAATGAATATGTTTTTTTTTTATTTTACTACTCAAAAATCTCGAAAGTAAATTTCCTATAATTGTCAAAGCAACGTTTTTTACATATATATATATATTTAACCTATGCTCTTTTGCTGTTTACAGATTGTGACAAAGGAATAGGCGTCGAAATAAAGCACGACGATAAGCTGACTGGGGAAGATGGCGTCTACATACAGGTAAAAATTAAATATACAAATACTTGTCAACTGTTACTTCTTGGTTGTGAGACATTATATTTAAATAATAAACCTTTGTGTCTACTCTAATGCTATTTTCACACTATTTTATGTTTATAATTTTTAGGTTGCCTTACTGTACACCCACGCGACTGGCCAAAGACGATTGAGGATCTGCAATTTGGCACTCAACGTTGCGACGCAAATGGCCGACTTATACCGATGTTGCGACTTAGATACAATTATTAATTTCTTAACGAAACAAGGTGAAATATAAGTATTATATTTTACTTTAATTGTTATTGTGCATTAAAGCTAGCTATTGATAGGTTTGTGTGTTTAATAATGCAATAAGTTATATAATACACTGTAAACAATCAATGTAAACCAATCGAGGACAAATTAAGTTTGAATTGTTATCATTCACAGTGTATCAGTTTGAAATGTTGATAGGCAAAACCTGAGTTGATAGTTACAAAACACTTGTGAAATGATTCAAATTATGTAGCTATAAAATATTATCTCTATCGATAAATATGCAACATGCTTCAACAGTAGCTGTTTTTGTTGTATACCTTATTATTTTATAGTCATCTACAGAATCTTTTTGGTACTGAAAAAAGATTATACGTTGAATTTCTGATAGAAATAAAACAGAAGTTTTGGTCAAAATAAATAACAAATCACTCATTGAAGAATTTACCAAGATTCTCTCAACTTTCTTTATGACTGACTCTAAAGTCATAAAGAAAGTTCAAAGTTTAAAGTTAAACTCAAACTATTTATATATTGGTCCTGTACTTATGGATAATTAACTATTTTTTGTATCATTTTAGCTGTATGGAGATTGAGTGAACACACTCCAAAATCAATAAAAGAAGGAGTTATAGCGAGATGCGCCCAAGCGTTGGTCTCCTATAGAAAACACTGTGCCAGTCCGACAAGCGCAGGACAGTTGGTCTTGCCTGAGGGCATGAAGCTACTCCCATTGTATGCGAACTGTTTGATCCGAAGTGACGCTTTAAGTGGAGGTATGGACTGAGAGCAATTTATTTGTCAAATCACTTTGCAGTATGGGTAAAATTTTGTTTTACCAATGTGGATTTATTGAAATTGCATCAAAGATATCTTAAAATAACTCAGGCTCAAAGTATATTTTTTTGAATAAGTTTTTACTATACACTGAGCTTTGAAAATAGATGCTTATGTCGGATTTTGGTTGGGTGAAGTGGTTGTTTGTGAAAGATATTAGGGAACTGCTTATTCTTCCAACCCATGGGATTTCGACATCATAGACAACTGCCTGGTACTATCCTAGAGATGTACACGATGGATTTGAAGGTTTCTGGCATTTCATGAAAGGAAGCAAAGAAACTCAAGGGTTACAGATAATCATGGTGACTAGTACTCCGCATATGGAACAAATATAGTCAAAGATAAGAATTAAATATTTTGGGTAGTCACTGTTGATAATAGTATGGTTGGTGGCAATTATTGGATGATTTTAAATGTTAGTCTTGATTTGACACTTTGTCATGACTCAAAATTTATTGTTCAATTTCAGGCGCGGATATGTCTTGTGATGACCGCAGTTGGGCGATGCAAGCTGCCCTGTCCAGCGACATTGCAAGCAATTTAGGCTCACTTTATCCCAGATTACTTGCATTATCGCCATTGGCGAGTGGAGCTCCTGCGGAACCTTTGAGGTGCACTATGGAGAAACTCAGAGATGACTCTCTCTATTTGTTAGGTGAATATTCAATTCTTCTACCTGATATTTAAAATATGTTTCTATATTTATATATTTCAATTCAATGTATGGTCATTCATAAATAATACATTGCTTATCTATGACTAAATAATAAAACAAATTTAATACATCAATCAAAATACTTTTTTAACCGTCTGACTGCTTTTTTTTGCGATTGTAATGTGTTGATCATTAATATTCAAGTATATAAAATGTCAAGTGTCAAGACTTTGCGTACAAGCTAATTATTGTTGTAATTTTAAATATAGCCTGATTTATTGTGATAATTTCCATATTTTTGTATTAAATCAATATGGCTGAATTATTTTTGAAATATTCAGTTAAGAATAAATACTTTACACAGATCAGCAGGGAAAAGATTGAAGAAGAATAATGAAATTGTGACTTATTAAAATACCTTTTTTTTCTAGAAAATGGTGTGCACATGATGCTTTGGATAGGTCTTCAAACTCCTCCAGATCTATTGCAAGGGTTATTCGGAGTGAACACTGCCACGGAAGTCAATACCGAATCAATGAAACTTCCGGTGCTTGCCAAACCGTTCAATCAAACCATCAGAGATCTCATCCACACGATCAGAACTGAAAGACGGAGGCATATGCGGGTTAGCATTATATTTATATTTGTGATAAAATGAACAATCAAAAATTATTATAAATAAGTCTGTACCTTATTTGCTGTGGAATTTAAATGTTTCAGCTGACGATGGTTAGACAGCACGATAAGCTAGAGACTGTATTCAGGCACTTCTTGGTGGAAGACCAAGGCCAAGACGGCTCCGCCTCGTACGTCGACTTCCTCTGCCATGTTCACAAAGAGATCAGAGCTTTACTCTAGGATCACCTTACGGCGCAGTGGACATATCTCAACCACTAGCGCCGTTGCAATATTCTTAGTTTTATTGTTAATAACGGTAATATAAACTATTAATGTTTGCAAATACGTTTTAATTCTTAAACTGCTGCGTATGTATAAAGAATTAACTCTCATGAGACATAGAAAATTGTCTTTGAAACTACAGTTAACGTGTCCAGATTCTCAGTTGTGGTGTATTAATAGACTTAACTCATTCTCTGCTGAGACACAAGGAATATTCCAACACCGAATTAAATAAAAAAAAATCGTACTATCATCCAAGCATATGGAGATTATCAGGAGAAATCAACCTATATATACATATATATCAATACAAAAAATATCTTATGCAAATGTTTTATTACTGTTAACTATTTCATATTTTAAGTGTCACCGCAATCAACTGTTTTGACTGTTGAGATGTTGGCAGTTAGAGAGTTTATTTACCAAATACATCTTCAGAATTGTCTGCTTATTAAAAACTTGTATTATAACACAATATTGACAAGTATTCATAAAATATATTCAAAGTTCGAAGACACTTCCGATATTACAAATTTATATTTTATACATACGTAACAGTTTGAATATTAAAAAAAAGATGCTAGAACGTCCTTATAATTTTCAATCGCAGGGATATTTTTTGTTTGTATGTGAATTATTATGGCACGCTTCACTTGATGAATTGTTTTTTTTTTTGTGAACACAAATAACTGATTATGTTATATATAAGAACAATAATAACCCTTATTAAATAGATGTTTCTACTACTGGAATATAATTTTTTCGCAAAAGCTCTCTTCGCATGATGGAAGCTTTTCAGAATGTATGTTCGGATCATCTTAAATTGGATCGTTATTGTTTAATAGAAAGAAGCAATTAATCGGTGAAAATATATTGGGCATGTGTAAATTGACTTTGATAGTTGAGACAATGGTTTTTAAAAATGGAAGAGATTAGATTTTTTAATCACATTTTCTTAAGTATGTAGGAAAAATATTGAATATCTTAGTCCGTTTGACCGCTATCTGTAAATTATAAGACGGTATCTGCTGGAAAATGACCAATTCACCGCCTGTCGAACTTTCTTCAAATGAATATACAGCTAATGAATAGAAATCAATGAGAAATCATTGAACACTTTCATCAATTGTCAAACTGATAAAACAATTAGAAAAAAAAATCTAATTTTAATTGTGAGTCAGCAGATGAACCTAGCGGTTAATTGGTTGATTAAATGGTATTTTAATCTAGTTCCGATAAAATTATCTGAGAGTCCACCATGTTCCTGACAATACTAGGTACTTCATTGTCGTAAAGAAGTGGTTTCTCTTTATTACCCAAAAAAATCTATATAAATGCCACTAAATGGACCATTTTTAATTATTTCATTCTATATTCAGTTAACACCTTCCACTGCATATACATTCTTTAGTGACGAAAGCACTTTTAAACTCTTTAATGATAAGCAATATAAAAACAAGCTACGTGTTTACGCCATGTCACTCGTGATTTAAGTGGAAGGTGTCAATAATGTTTGCTCAATTTTTGTTTAGAGTTAAAACATGTTAGCATACAATTTCGTGTATTCATTTCATAATTTAGAGTCTCGGACACACTAATTAAATTAAAAAGATTCCACTTCTGACAAGTGAATTAAACAAGATAAAAATGGTGGCCTACTTGAGAATTTACCAGAAAAACCCATGTAATTATTTATATAATCAATGATTTTTACCATGTGGAATTTTTCTATCGGAACTAGTGCATATAATAAATATCTAATGATAACAATAATCATGATCTTTATTGAAATTTGCAATATGTAAAAATGTTTCATTTTTTATAATTTTTAAGTTAATAAATCTAATTACTATTAGAAGATTGTGGTGTTGCGACAAGGCATTCATGAGTAGGAAACAATTCTTATTATTTTAAAATTTATAATTGTTACATAAAATATAGTATTGAAGAATGGCATCATAATAACTTGTAATATTCCAACATTAGTTGTAATCATTAAAATATATTATTTTTTCCACAAATTTTGTTGTGTATTATTTTTCTAGTTTTGAAATAAAACAGCTTTTACTTGTGACAATAAAAAAAATGAAGTCATCAAAATTAATAAACACAAAAGAAATGAAAATCATTTGCTTTGTAGGTTATCATAGTGTTTATTTGATATATTCTGCATACATTATTAAAATATTCATTCAATGGACAGCTTTGGTATTAAAAATATAGAACAAAAAATACTCTTTTATCAAAAAGAGATCAACTTATCTATCAATATATCTATGATTGAAGTGCAATAAAAAGCAGTTCCAATGGTCTGAAAGTGTTTCATATTAACTAAAGCAAATTTCATATAAGGCAAGTCTATTGCTTTGTTAATTTATCATTCATACAGTATACTACCTACAGAGTAAAAATTGAGAGTTGAGAACTGAAATTTACTACATTTTAAAACCAACCATAAAATGGCTACATCTAAATTATGAGTTGATATGCATAAAATTACAAGTTAGTCTTGTCGTAATAAAAGATAATTTTTGATGATGAAATACTTTCATTTTTCTCAGTGGAGCATTATTGATAAACAATAAAAATAGCTAACTTCATGCATGAGCATTTCAATCTTCGAAGTGTAAAGTTATTTATTTAATCTGAAATTGGATTTATTGAATATTTAAACAAAGCAAAACGTAAAACTATTTTTTGAAGAATACTCAATGTTTTGACTTTTTTAAAACATCTATAATAAAAAAAATAATACAACAGTTGGAGGGAGACACGAATGCGGTTAGAGCCTTCAATGGATTGTGAATCATAACTTTCAGTGAAAACGTAATCAAACAAATAACCTCAAAAGACAGTAAAATAATTTTATCTGAAAGTGATATAAATTTCGACAAAGTATACCTCAATGAACATAGTTAACATTAAAATGGATTTACTGAAAAGTTTACTTTTAGTTTCAACTTAATACACAATATGTTTTATCGTACGGTCACAATGAATTGAATACTGGATAATGTCCTCATGTACAGTTTTCCATACGATTCTTTTTCATTTTTCTTAATTTGTTGTATCAATATCATGTATTAGCATAAGTTTATTCCACATTTTGACATGCACACCTCAGTTATGCTATATTTCAAATTATTGAACTAATTTTAATTGAAAAGTGAATAATAATATTTCCTTTATTATAAAACAACAATTATGATAAAGTAGAAAAATGTCAGAATAGAAAAATTAAGTACATGTTTAGTATGAAAGAAGATTTTGATAGTACCTAGTATTTGTACATTTTTTTTTTATTTTCGAATATTATTTAATCTAACCTACTTACCCTGTTAGATAGAATATTTTTTTTTTTTGTAAACTACATTTTTTGCATAGTATATAATAATATATCAGCTACGAGGTGTGAATTTTTCTCATTCTTGCTTAATCACACATTTAGTGAAGGGCACGAAATATATGAAAACGCTGGAGTTTTCTCTATTACCTTACTTGATTAAATGCAAATAAAGTTGCATGATAAAGTTAGAGAAACGTTCACAACAAGCTGATAATACTTTTTACATATTATATAAAAGGTGGGGTATATATCTTTTGGATTATATTTAAATAAAACTATAATACTTACTTTTTAAACTATCACATTTTAGATACACATTTTGCTGTATATTACACCCATCATTCAAAAATTATTCTGCCATATAAAACAAAGAGGCCATACAACTGTAGAGTTTTATATAAGCTTCATAGATAAATCAAGGCCTAAGTGCTTAGACTGCAGAGAAATCGAGGTTACCAAAAGCCATACTTTCCTATTTTACAGTAAAATCTGATAAAATGAACCGTGAGGTCCATTCTCTTACATGCCTTTAATGTAGATATGATCTCTGCGCTTGGTATTGAGATTAGATTAGTACATAGGTTCCCAACCTGGGGTCGTTAAAGGTTTTTTGGGTGGTCGCCAACTTATACGGAACTCTAAAAATATTTATTTTTTTGTATGCTTTTGGATTGTATAGGGGGTCGCAGGCCACATGGATTTTATGAAAAGAGGTCGCCATCCGAAAAAGGTTGGGAGCCTATGGATTAGTAGCTCACGTGTACAAATCAAATGACATCATCAATAACTCTCAACTGAAATTACTTCCAGCTTTCGCTAATATTTAAGTGTGTACAGCATTACCGATATTAAACAGTATTGCTTCGGACGACAACACATTCCATGTGGACAAGACAAGAATTCAGATGAATACATTTTTTCAATGTATCAAAACAGATGTTACCTGAGATTACTCTGTTAATTTCCTTGCCAATTTCCAATCATCACCATTTATGAATCATTTCTACATGCACAAAAGCAATAAACATATAAAATTTGAATTGTTAAAAAACTTTGTACGATTCAACATGCTTTGTCACGAACGTAACATACAATATACAACAGAACACGTGGAATCGTACAAAGTTATAACAATTCAAATTTGATATTGAAATTCCATCAAGTCAAAATTCAGTCGATATCATAAATTATAATTTGTAATTTTCGTAACATTTTTTCCATATCAACTGAAAAGACTGAATTTTTGACTGAAGGTTTAAATACCATAAATAAACAAAACAAAACAAAAAATATATATATTTAATATTCAATTATTTATTATAAAATAAACAAACTCATTTCATTCCCAAAACAATATTTATAATATGTACACTGCCATCTCTAGACACATGAATTAGCTACTTAAAATATAAGAAATAATATAGGTACTCTCATAAAATATAATATTTATATATAGTAAAATTGCACTTTGATGTGGTTCAATTAAAAACTTAATCACAAAAAAAGTGTTTTGTAAAATAAATTGTGAATAAAAAGGTCTTATAATAGCTTTGTTATTTTTTTTATACATTTTACACACCTCCATTTTTCAATAAAACTATTTGTGCCAAAATTTTAAATGATAAGTATATGAATTGGAAATATTACAATATGTAAAAAGAATGTTTATTTTTTCATGAGACTTTTGAAAGAAATTTAAGATTTGCAGTCTCCTTTTCAAAAGTTCCATACATATTTCAAATATAAATGAAAATCAAATTAAGTGATTTAAACATATAAATAATAAATTTTCTTCACAACACATGCAGTTCCATTATCAAAGTTGTTAGTGTCCAGACACTAACAGTTCTCAGTCAATATAGGGTATTTTTTTATTTGATTTGAAATTGAAATTAAATTAATTAAAAATAAATTAAATCATAGATTTTTTTAAATTCATCTCCACTTCCGATGTGGGGCATATGGCAGTGGTGCAATTTTAAGACATCACAAACACTTATATACGCTTTTTGTAATTTGTGATATCGACTGAACGTGCTCAATGGAAATTCAATATCAAATTTGGATTGTTAACAATTCAAATTGTCAATTTTGTCAGTTCTGTTGCATCCGTGTGATGGAATGCCTAAAGATGCTGAAAGGCGAAACCCGGGTTGTTAGTGACAAACATGTGAAACCGTGCAAAGTTGTAACGATTCAAATTTGATATTGAAATTCCATCAAGCACCTCCAGTCGATATCACAAATTTTGAATTGTTAACAATTCAAATTATTTATATATGCATTTGAAGAGAAATCGATAAACGTAACGAAAAAAGCTGTTCATACTCAAGTTATATAATGGAATCCAACGATGTTGGCACTGCAACTAAATATCAGAAACAGCAATATATGAAAAATATTTCTATAAAATATTGTTTCTCATTCTGTTTTTGTAATTAAAAGTTAGTTATCACTAACTTTTTTTGTTATGATACTAAAAACGTTTAGAATATACAAGAATTGTTTAATTCGGCGTACAGGTGTCTGTCATTTATTACTTATCAGGCACTAGTTGTGTTCAGACACTAACAAATCTGAAAATAGAACTGCTGGGCTTTTAAATGTTGCTATAATTTTATTAGGTGGTGGTACATATTAATTGAATTTGGTATTTTGACCGTGAGTCCGTAGGTGTCTTAAATCTAAAAAAATCAGTTCACAAAAAAAATCCATCTCACTCTACAACATATTTACAAACATTAATAATATTCTAAAGATAATTTGCAACCAATAAAATAATTCAAATACAATCTGGGCGCAATATAACAAACCAAAATAATTTTATTTTCCTTAAACAATATCACCATTTTAAGTTGTAATAAAAATATATTTATACAGTATAATGTATTATGTCATGTTATATGAAAATCGCCAAAATATCCATGGTTAACCTTGGTCAAATATTTGCACTTAGAGCGATATAACATATATCGATCGATTATCGATTTTATTTCTATTTTACTCAATGATAGGCAAAGGGGTATGTATATTAAAGTAAAGATAAATCAATTATTAAGGAATTTGATCAATTTGTTGATATCTATTTTGACTGTCCATCATCAGAACTATTAACACAACTCTGGCGCAGACAATTGAGTGCATCCGCTAGCGTAATTATTCCCGAACCATTAAAGCACATGTTAAATATTTCCGATAAACAGACAAGATATGTAAACAACCACCAATAATATTACGATGTTTTTATAAATTAGTTTCTCACTTTTAAATATAAACAATATAATAAGCAGGACTCTGATGGCAGGCCCGCTACATCGGAAAATTTTTTGGTCAATGTAATTACAGTTTGCCGCAGACGCTAATTGGCGGACTGAGAACTGTAATTCTTGTTTCCCGCCAGAGATAAATTATACTTATTACACTCAATACTTTTTTTACGCGACCCATTGGTTACAGAAATTGACACGCATAAGAAAACCCTCAATTTCGTATAATTTTATAAATCGGTTCCAAAAATCAAAATATTGCATTGAAAAATCTCAAAAATATATGAAAAACTTTTGCTGACTTTTGTTGTGAATATCAACAAATTGATATAATTCTAGTTGAACTAAGCACTGTAATTTTTACTTTGTAATGAAGTATTACCAAGGAAATGCCAATTTAAATTTGACATTGAAATTCCATCAATCACCTTCAGTTGATATCGCAGCTTATGCATATTGTTGAAATTTATTAAAAATATTTTTTTGAAAAAGTAAAATATCATGAGATTATTTATACTTCAATATATAAACATTTATTGTTTCGGTTGAATAAAAAACCCTATTGGTCCAGCCAAAAAGGAAGTAAAGTATAATGAAATATAGTTTACAGGTATTAGTAAATTCACAAAAAAATACATACACAATCCCGTTAAAATTAAAATACTGCTATCATGGAATACCCCTTCAATAATGTAATTTTCTAAATGGTACTTTAAATAGCCTCTGTAAAAAAATATAATAACAAAACAATTAAATTTCCTGGGTGTATCGAAAAAAGATAGTTATTCTACTAAAAGTAACATACAATCAACGGTGTATTCATTTTTGGTTTTAAATATATATTATATAAAAAAAAAAAAATAGGTTACCAGCGGTGATGTACTGTTTTATGTACACATACATAAAATTAATAAGAAATATATTAATTTTATTGAAATGCCCAAGCATTCTTTACAGCCAAATAATATTTCATAATTTTATTGGAATATGAAAATACACTTTTTTACAGATACAGATTTTTGCTGCTGAACATTAATGTAAAATATATCTGATCGGTATTTACTACATGGAATAATTCTCAGTTTAATAGTGAAAATACACTTATATATATATAGATATTTTAACAAGTAAAAAAAAATGTCTTATTTTTAAGTGAATGAAATGATATTTTAGTTATTCAAGAGCTTTAAAATTTTTGCTTGGTTTGTGACAGTTCCAGTACGTGTGTCACAGGTTTACCATGCCTGTCATAAAACAATAATGTAAAAGAGATATGTTAAATACACAGAAATACTATTTCTAAAACAATCACTGAATAATTCATTAAAAATGATAATTAACAATAATTCATATTTAAAATCAAGACAACTAAATTAAATATAAAAATAGGTTAAAAATAATATCATTATAAAGAAGCCTCTTTATTCCATACAGGATCAGGTGAAGTTCCACAACAGAATCACATTTCATAAAAACAATCTACATTGCATAACAAATAACTACCTAAATGAATTTGTATTGACAAGATAATAATTGTAAATAAAGTGTTTTAGTATAATTTCAAACATATACTAATATTATCAACAAAAAATATATATTAAAAACTATACGAGACATTTACGAACTGATGAATTTTATGAATTGTTTCAAAATATAGGAAAGAGTAGTCGTAGATAATAAAATATCTAATATGAACTCATTACATAGTGAAATCGCTATGAAAAACATTACATCAAACAAGAAATTCACACTGTGTTATCATTTTTCTGCCAACGAGTGATACTAGCAGCCTATAAGTGCCGTTTAGTGTTAATATTATTAGAACTACACTTGTTTCTCTTCGGGATGTGTCAAAGGTCTGTAGGAACAGTTGCCGACTCCGTCGAATTCCAAGATATGATTGTGATATTTCCTAAACAAACAATAGATTTGAATAGACAATGCATTATTTTTGAAAGACAACTTATTATTATAAAGCTATCTATTTGCAACTAAAAGTTCACAGATAACCATGTGATTGAACTATTCGCCCTAATGTGGTTTTAAAAAAAGTGGAATGCTGGAATATTAAAATCATATCATCTCCCAACAGCAATAGGGCACTTATCAATAAAAACTGAGCATTGAAAACAACAATATTTAATTATTTTTAGAATGAAAAAATGTTTAAAAGTTATTTCTTTGAATTTTAAAATAAAATTTTAATAAAAGGGGAATTATTCGGGTATTAAAATATATTTTTTTTTCAATTTTCAGTCAAATTTTAATCAAAATTGCACATAAAGATTGCAACTTTTCCTTTCCACATAAAAACAATTGTAACAATGTCCCTTTTTATTATTTAAAAATCAAATTAAATACACTAAATGACTCATAAAATACCCAATTTATTTATGTGACAAACCCAAGTTTACCTACCTTTTAATTCAATTCTTTGCCTTAATCAATATTTTGTTTTTTTATGATAACATCTCTATAATGTGCTTTATAATATGCGATAATAATAATGATGACATAACACAATAAAAAACAATATTTCTAGAGTAAAATTTGTGATGTTTCAGCCCTGCAGAATTAAAAGGGTTAATTGGTACTTGGGTTTTAACTCAAAAAATATACATATATTATTATGCCATGCAGTAATTGACAACTAATTTACAAACACTCAAGTTACCCTATTTTTTGTTATCTAATTAAAGTTTTGTTCCATATTTTTTTTTCCACATGCATAAGTATTGTAGAGAAAAAAATAACTAAAATCCCCAATACATCACAAGTGCCCTTTGACTTTTGTCACAACAATATAGACCTTAATTAAAATACATGAAGTGTTATAACTTACCATAAACTAGGTCTATGTGTAATTGAAAGTAAAGTGATGCCCTCTTTGATAGCAGATTGGTATAGTGTTATTTCTGTATCCATCGAAACGGCACTCGTACATTCGTCGAGTAAAGCATATACTGGCCTAAAAAAAACAAATACATTATAAGTCAGTGAAACAAAGTAGTGTAATTTGAATTGTTAAAATTTTGTACGATTCCACATGTTATGTCAATAACTTTCTGTATCTTAAGGCATTCTATCACACGGATGCAACAGAACTGACAGTTCAACAGATGCAGTGAACTGTTAGTTCTGTTGCATCCGTGTGATAGAATGCCTGAAGATGCCGAAAGGCGAAACCCGGGTCGTTAGTGACATAACATGTGGAATTGTACAAAATTGTAACAATTCAAATTTGATATTGAAATTCCATCAAGCACCTTCAGTTGACATCATAAAGTAGTGTAATGCAAACTACAAGCGTCTTGCAGGAGATTCTAGACAAAAGCAAATTATTTCTGAATTTTCACAACACTCAATCTGATACTGAGCTTGATGGTTTTATAAAAAATATCGATAGAATAAGTTTGTCCAGGACACTTTCAGAGTAAACATTAGTAGAAGTAGATAAAAACATTGAAGGCCCTTAAAAACCAAATTTTTTGATTAGTTTTTGCAAAACAAATATATTAATTATTATTTCATGATGTACCTATGATAGAATAGTCTAGCCATTGCCATCCTTTGTTTCTCGCCACCAGACAGGGTATTTCTCCAATCCCTCACAGCGTTTAATCCCTCCCTGGCCAACACATGTCCTAGTGATACCAGGGCAAGAATTCTCCTCACACGAGTTTCTCCGTCGCTGCCGGTAGCTTCGAATTCCTCACGAGTCGAAGGATAAATTACTTGGTCAAGTAGAGTGCCAATTGACATATAAGGTCTGAAATAAATTGATATTACATTGAGCATATAACACATAATAAATAAAACTATATTAGAACAATTATTTACTTTTCAAATAATAATCAAGCATTATAATCATAAAAATATTTCTAAATTGTCGATCTGTAGCTTTGTTTGACATTTATTCCAGGAAAGAGAGCGACCAAGCTGAAATTTAATTTTACAGTCCATTACACATGCCCAGAGTTTTTGTAAAATTTTTTTTTTCATTTGAACTAGATAACAAAATGACCATCAAAAATCATAAATAATTCATTAAAAATGTGAGTATGGGCAATTGTTAATAAAGGCAAAAAAAAAAACTCTTCGTTGAACTAAAATTAAGAATTTTTAAATAAGAATTGAATCTTTTGGCATATTCCGTTTATTTCCCGCTCACATCGTAAATAACATACATAACCATAAATCGCTTATTAAAATCCATGTTCGGTTGACTAATTTGACTACTATTACAGCGATACTTACTATAATTAGATTATTAACAATATTGCGTATTTCTGTAATGTGTATTGTCTGTTAAAAATAATAAATGAGTGGCTGATTGAAAAAAAGCACATTTGACTGACCTTTGAGGTATATAAAAAAGAGTTGGTCGTTTCTCGCACGAAGCTTGAAGAATGGGTTTTGCGACATCAGCCAATGATTGTTGGTTGTTCTGCTCAGTGCATGAAGGGCATTCACAGTTTCGGGGAATCTTGAGTTCACCAGCATACACCGGCCACAAGCCGGACACAATTCGGAACAGACTGAAAATATTGAGATAATAAATTTTTTAATAGTCGAAAATGCTTAATGAGGTATACCTGTTAACACTATGTGGTCGGGCCCCTCGCGCAATATACTCAAGCCTGTAGCGGGCGTTTTTTGTGATTAGCGCAAAAAAATATTACTTTATTAAAATTGACACAACCTCTAAACCAAAGAATATTTTTGATTGAAATTTTCAAAGAAATGATATGTGACATTTGATCTTTAAAAATAAATTATAAACACTCTGATTACATCTTAATTTCATTATATTTCTAAGCTGAATATAAAAACCTATTCTCAATTATGTAAATGGCACTCCACATCTCATCAATATTAAATTTTTAAAACATTCTATGTAAAAGATAATATATTTATTCTTACTATATAATTATATAATAAATAATAATATATACTTGCAATTCCTGCAAGTTTAGAGCCACTGGAAGTTTGGAATCAGAATGACGTAAATCGAGAAACATGCGTCTCCAAAATAGGAACACTCGGGTTTACAATAACTCATGAGTTTTATTGCCACTTGACAAAAAAAGGTCTTTGTTCTATTGAGGCGTATGAAAAATAGTCCAACATGTGAAACAACTAAAACTAAACTGGCCGATGGAAATCACTTGACAAACCTATATGACTGTTGATTTTTTGTTTATTACCTCAAACTTCCACCCTTCTAATCCAGCAAAGACATGGAACTAATGATAAATAGTTGCGGCATTTTTTTCACGTCGAAATACAAGCCTGAAAGACGATGGGTCCCGCAAACGACCGACAGGATACAAAAACGAATTTTATCGGGTTCCGCAAACAAACGACAGTCTGCAAAAAATTAAATATTTCGTTTGCCGACCATTAAGTGTTAACATGCAATAATATTGCAGAATAATCCTCACAAAATTCTATGCAATTTAATACAAATATATTCTTTTAATGTGAAAGAAAATTTCACTTAGCAGAAAAACATCTTGGATATGACATGACATGAATAAAATATACCTAGATAATTTATTTCCTTTAATACTACATATTTTCAAAAGGTTTATTTAAATTGAATAATGCAATGTGTTTGATAATATAGACAACCAATGTACCTGCAAGTTTAAATTCACTCAAAGATATCAATAGTTTGAATGTAAGAGCAATTTGTTTTTGTTAAAATATAGTCTGATTTGTCCTGATAATCTCTATACATAGTATTAATATCGATGCTACAGAATTAATTTGTGAAATATTAAAAATTATGTGGTTCAGCAGGGAAACATTTCTGCAGTGATATATATTTACCTTGACTTTCCGCAACCGTTAGGTCCGGTGATAATCAAATGATGGCCAGGTTCAATGTGAAGATTCATTCTAGTTACCATCACATCGCAGTTAGGAGTCACAATGGGAACATCGATTAGGTCGATAGACAAGTCTTCCGTGTACGTAATCTTACCTGTAAACATTATTTTTTATCTATTATATTTCCACATCTAATATATGGACATTTGGTCTCTTGACAAAAGTTTTTCTACATCAAATGATTGTTATTCAATTACTTAATCTCTCTTTTTATTAAATGAGTAGAGATAGAAGAGATAGTGATTGGATAGAACTAATAGATAGCCAACCGCTCTCACTAAACATAACATTTTACTAAATACACAGTCCAACTTAATTGAGAATCAATGAGTCAACAGCGAGAAAACTTTTGTTCTGATAATTTGCATTATAAGCAAGCTGGTTTAGAAAAAATAATAGTGATACGTTTCAATTTTTTCACTAATTTTTATTGCAAAAAAATTTTGAATAATATAAAAAAAATAGGCTATTAGGATTAGGTTAACAGTTTTACCTTTGGCAATAGGCTGCCCATTGACGAAGTCAACTCTGAAGTCATCCTTTCCGCTGATGCTGTTCATCTTAGGCGAGGACTGATCGAGGGAAGTCTTCACGTAGCGGCCGTTTGCCGTGTCTTCGAACACTTGGAACATACTCGCCACGCGGTGAGTGTAGCCCGCAAGTGTCACAATTTCCTAATAATAAAATGATTATTACAACATCGGAATTGCTTTTAATAAGTGCTACTACAAAGTTTTGCTAATAATCGATTAATTACCTTATAACTAGACATAAGCCTTTCAACAGCATCCGCGGCAGAGTTGAGAAGGTTCCTTGACGTCGTCAAATATTGGGATCTTTCGCTGATGACGCCTTCTCTATCAGAAGCTATGATAAAACAAAACACATTAATATTTTATTCTAAGCATTAACAATTCAAATTTGGTATTGAAATTCCATCAAGCACCTTCAGTCGATATCATAAGTTACTTAACATTAACAGTTTGCTGTTATGAATTCTTTTCATAATTCTCAGTCAAAGCTATTTAACCAAAAAATTTGAGTTTCGAAGATAGTAGTTTTTCCATGAAATAGAAATTAAATATTAATTTATAAGCTATAATGAACATAACATTTTTTTAAAGTTTTATTTAGCTAAATGCCAACAAAACCGAAACAAATGTTTCAAATGTTAGTGAAAAAAATTGCTACTAACAAAATGTTTGCAGGACATGCAAAGAAATATCTTTGGAAAATACAAACAATGTTTATTACCTTAATTGATGGAAATATCATGTATACAAACAATTTGTTAATGCTGCAAGGCAGTGGGGGACTGACATATGTATTGTACTTAGTATGATAATTTACCTGTACTAGCTTTTCCGAGTAAAATTGGCAGCGCAACCATGACCATCCCCGTGCCGCTCCAGACATACTTCATGAAGAACTGCTCCAGCATCACAAACCATAACTTCTGACCGAAGATCACGTTCATTTGACCCACAAGACCATTGTACGCGCTGAATAATTCACGTAGTTCAACCTAAATTAAAACAAAACTCTTTTAATGATTTTATTGTTACTTTATCAGTAAAATTCGATGTTAGTATATAACACTATCACAAAGTTATGTCAACTCATTGTGGTATTATATTTTCAAATTTGACATTTTGAAAATGAATTTAATAAAATAATAACCTTGTGTCCTCCGTAGAAGGCGATTTCTTCAGCATGTGCAATAATCCTGGAGTGGATGTGTCTCAAATAGCCGTGCCTCTGAGCCTCTTCGCTCACCAGCTGACCAAACTTTGGACTGAGTATCCGCATGATGTTGCCAGTTATTCCTACCACCGAAACTGCAAACAATGGACCTAGAACAAAAAAAGATACAAATTCAAATTGATTTATAATTGCGGTTACCAATGATTATTAAAAAGAATAATATGATTTGATAGTCACTGGAAAAACAATATGTAAGAGTTGATGACTCGCTCGTTTGGTAATTGAATGACATAAGAAGAACATTAAGTCACCTTCAAAGTAAACAATGGTTTTTTTTTTGGACAGTTAAAATATTTTCATATATTTAATGCTGTGTATCAGATGTCATCCAGAGGGCGCCACATATTTTAAAAAGTCATAAAATTTTATGAAGAAAAAAAATAGGCATGTTGAATAATATAATGTTGAATCATAAAATAATATGATCGATATAAATTGATTAAGAGTTTTTTTATCGTACTGTAGTATGCTGTGTTTGATGATTAAAAAACAATTTCAAAACAGTCTATGCAATTCTCACAACATATAAATTTTAGAATGCACCCTATTTCTCTAAATATATTATATTTTTATTTATATTTTTTGTACAATATCAGTAATAATAATAATTCATATTACTCCTTACATTAATTATAGCTCTAATAAAAAAATCAAGAGAAAGTTAACATTGTTGATGCTAACAATAAAGACATATTGTATAATTCTGATTTTGAATTTAATTGTATAGTGATTTAAGTGTTGTTAATGATGAATATGATTACGTGATTAATGCCAAAATATTATTCATCTATCTCATGATACTACAACTTTAGATTACCATCCACCAGCTCAATATTTCTCCGCAAATATTGCACGACAGATAATAGCACTTGATATTTCCGGTATTTTTTTCTATTGCTGTGCTTAACAATAAGAAATAGAAAATTCCTTTTTGCTAATTTAAAAATTAAATTTTATTATTTTACTAGATTTGAACTGCTCCATAAATAAAAACTCTTACTTAATATTAAAATAATAAAAGAAATATATAGTTAAATATCCATGGTCACTGTGGTGAATATAACTACGAGGTAAACTGAAACCTCAAGCAAGTAAATTGAAACAAAAGATTCTGGATGACTATGATAGAATTCTTCAGTTTTTGCTGCAGAATTTTCAACTCACCAGCGATAATGTTGGCCTTCATTTTAAGTGAGAACCTGGCCATGGTGAGAGCGATGAGAAGCAAATCGAAGCAGGGTTTCGTCAGGTGGCTGTAGAGGTGGGCACACGATGATGCAAATACACATACATCGTCAGTCAGTCTGTAAATTATATTAAAATTAATAAATAATTTGTTTTTTTAAGATACCCCCTATATGGAGCATATATAATTGTATAATTCAAAAGATACAAAAGAATCAATATCGGAGGATGGAAAGTGATGATAAAAAATCACTGAATTCATCAGTGGACAAGATTAATAAAGACATTAATATATATATATATATATTATCAAGGTCAGCTAAACCCAACCTAACATTGTTTACCGCCAACTTCATTGAAGTTTGGCAGTGTCTTATTATAGCAGTGAACATAGCTGCAATTAATACTGAATTTGAATAAAGAATTATCAACAGAAAAAGATGTAAAGAGGAAAATTAAAAAATTTAAAATCATAGAGCTAGGTGCAAAGGTGTAGAGTATTATCAATGGCAGATTGCAGTGTGTTTATAATACATACATAAAAATATAACAGTATTAACAATTTTACTGCTTACAATGATGCATCATTGTTTGTGATAATGAGAATTGCAAATTATAAACAATATAATAAATATGAACACTAATCGGTATCATTTCAAAACAGCGTTAACAGTGTAAAAAAATTTATGTAAAAGCCAATTTTTGGTTAAAATATTGCATCATTTGCCATGATAATCTTGATATTTATTTCAACATTTACACTAATGGACTGATTTTAGAAATATTCTGTAATGGAATATCTTTTACGCCGCTCACCAGGCAACAGATAAACAAAAAGAAATTAGACTAACATTGTAAAATATTGCCACAATATAATATTTCCAGACTCCCTTCATAATGGGAGGTAGTTTATTTTGATATACATTATTTCATATGATTGCATAATTTATTTAAATAAATATCTACACTGCACTCACCTATGGTCAGCATTTTCTATTCTGCTATCTAAATTGGAAACCCTGTAGTATGTTTGGTTTTTGAAGTACATTTTATAAGCGTGGTCCACAAGCCTTGATCTGTAATCATCATAGAAAATAAAAAAAGCCATTAATATTTAAACCCACAAATGAAATACGTATTTTGTTTGACTTTAAAAAATTTCGTTAAATATTTACCTGAATGCTAATGCCAATTTGTTTTCCAAATATCTTATCATCGAGTTGATGAAAGTTGCAGGGATTGCAATTCCAAACCATTTCATTAGCATCAACAAAAAGTTATTGAGATCTTTTTTTACTATATATTTCACAATAGAACCCTCCATAGAGGCGACGAAAATTGACAAAAAAGTCCTAGTAAACAAACACAAAGTGTGCACAGCCAGAAGACCGGTCTCTCTACAGTACAATCTGGGCACCATAATTTTCACTAGGATAATAATCTGTCGAATAAACTGTTTATTTAGCCCGGGGACTCTGGCTCGTAGACTTCGTAGAATTTTAGGACTCTCATCTTCGGAATCGGACGGATTCTGGTGGTTTTCACACTCCGCATTGCTGCGGCACGTTTGACACTTTTCATTTTCACCTTTCGCGTCACAAGTCGTAGGGGTTTTGCACTTTTCCGACAATATCTTTTCGTAATTGTTGTTCATGTGGCGGGTGCCATTCAAACGTCTAATTTTGTTTTCGCGCTCTCGTGTGGATCGGTGTGAAATTAGTCGGTAACCGACTAATCCCACAGCGGCTGCTCCGACAGCGCAGCCGCACAGCGCCGGCGTCGACAATGTTGAGCACGCCCTGGCGACGTCATCGCGAACTTTCGATAGTACGGCGGGCATTTTGAATCCGTATAAAACGCGCCGTCTGGCTTATCGTTCCCAAATTCCTTGACTCATTTATGCTAACACAAAGGAATAAACGCGGTCAACAATCACGATCAAAATAGTTATTCATCACCGCATTACTCCACTATTTGACTTGGAATAACAAACCAACAAAGGTAAATATTATTGAATTAAGTAAATATTTTATAAACAAACCGTTTTGTTTAACTATTGTATACTTGCTACGACGATTATTAAATCAAAAATTTTAACTTCGATTTTTATGACGCAAACCGTTCAGTTTTTACAATATTATTGGTATATTTAAACGCGTATACATGACATTTTTTACAAAATTTGATCGATCTACGCACAGATTACACTCGGAGTTTTGTCAACACCTTGCCCACACGAAATTCACTGAATAAATGATTGAATTTTAGTCCACATCGTTGAAAAATTGATTCACGCGCGCGTGCGAGTTTTTGTGATTAGTCACAGAATTTATCATGGCGCGTCATATTATAGTGCGTCGGTTAGTTAGAATTAATATCGATAATAGTACAATCAGCAGAAAACTTTCATTTTATAGTCATCAATTTAAGAGAAATAAATGGAATCCGTTTTTCCTTCCAAAGCTTCGAAATTATTTTGAATCTTTAGCCAATATTATTGTAACACTTTTTGCTGCGTCGTTCATTCGAAAAATATTTTTATTGATATTAGACTGTACGTATTAAATTTAATAAATCTGAATATTAAAATTTTATTGAGAGTTTCTTTTCATTGTTTTTTTTTGGCGACATCTTCTTGGTTCTGCAGTCACGTTCTGAAACAAAATGAAAATAAAAAGATATTGAATAAATTGTAATTCTTATTTATTATTAATATACAAGTAAATAATTCTACAATTTTAACACAACAAAATGTTAATATGGTAAAAATAAAAAAGTATATAAGTTTACAAAATTGTACATATTATATTTTATATGCACAATCGTCGGATCAATAAATTGTAAATATGATAATTTTAAAATTGAAATTTACATTCTTGGCGATGACACTACACCAAAATAGCTTTCTAATTAAAGCATATTTTCGAAGTATACCTGGGCTTCGTATAACACGGTTGTATGGTTCCACAAAAACCTCATGTAGTACAAATACGTGTTATACAAGGTTTGAAGTTCGTTGTTCGTCGTATAAAAAAAGTCGTCTCGCAGAGTATTTTTTTAGCCATAGTTCTTCGAAGATTAAAAGACGTGTCACAAAAATTAGTTCAGGAAATCATGAATATAATCTTACGCCTTCTTCCTTCGAGCGAATTCAAATGCTATATATGTAATTAATTCATCACTTATGAATCTGAGAATTTCTCATTAAAATTATTATTCCAAAGATATAAAATATTGACTTTTATGGTAAAGGTTAATCGAGATGCGATTGTGTTCATATATGCATAATAAACTATTATACACGCGGAAAATGTCACATTTATTTATTACACAATCAAGTAACGGATAATCGGTACATTAAAATTGCACACGCGTATTTAACATTTAAGTGTAACCCTCTTTAAAAATAGTCTAATTTAACTTTATTCAATCATTTCACATGGCAACATCGAACATACATATTTAACCACAGCAATAAACAAGATATTTGTAGCATCGTATCGTAATTTCACGAGGTTCATACTGCATAAATTATTGATAATTTTAGATAAGGCTTTTTTCCCGAGTAACGCGGTGGAACGGCGTTCCGGCACCTTTTTTCTCGGTATTTTTTTTTATAGTTCGCGGTATAGTAAAAGCTGCTTTAATTTCATTTAGTAAAAAACTTGACACGAAATGAGATCTAGCACCTTTTTTTCAATAAAAAAAGCCCTGACTTTACATATTATATCCATGCCGAAAAATATGGCCTAATCCTAATCCTACATTATGAGCAAAGTGTGCGGCGCAAACGGGCGCCAATTTTAGGAGGTGGCTAAAAAACGCGAGATTTTTTTACGTAAGATGAAGTCATAAAATGTCTTTCTTACTATTGCTTGTTAAATATTTTAGATAAGAAGCGTTTATTAATTAAAATATATATCATGCCAACGCTATGTAAGCGGCCAATTTATGTTTGCACACAGGCGGCCATACTTCTATACGAAGTATTATACGTCTCAAGACACTAATTTTTATTGATTTATACAACAAAATTATCGCGTTACGGTGCACAAGAATGTATATACCCACAACCGGATGTTATCATTCAATTATTTTCTGTGTAATATTTTTTTAAGCTTAAATAAATTTGAATTGTTGAATCTTTGTACGACTCCACACGTTCTGTTACTAACGACACGGGTGCAACAGACTACGCCGAAAAGTGAAACCCGAGTCATTCTTGATAAAACATGTGGAATCGTACATAAAGTTTTAACAATTCAAATTCGATATGCACGTTCAGTCGATATCTTTTAGTTGGAGTCTTATTGTTGCTCGATTACAATTATTTTTCATTTAAAACTTTTTTTAAGCTTAAATAAATTACTTAAGCTTTTGTCACTAAATCTTTCATTGATGAGTTTCAAATTAAAAAAAAATGATATAAATTATTGGATAACTGATAACCATATTAATAGCTTAGGATTCATTTTTGCATTAATAATTATTTACTATATATACTAGGAGGTGAAACAACAAGGTCGTGTTCACCATTAAAATAATTAAAAGCATCAAATTCATAAAATACAGCAATTATCATTATGAATTACAAAATCAAATCAAATTGTTTAGTGCCGAAAATATTACTTTCCAAATTTTTTTTTAAATTTCCTGTTCGCACGATGGATTAGCAGCGACATTGCTTGCACATCGTGATACTGACCGAATAATATCAATTCAAAACACGTTAAAAAAAAAAGGAAAAAAAAAACGATAGTTACACATTTCAGCCTAATTTAAATATAATCTTGTTTCTATCAGGGTTACCAGCTACAATATTCGTCAAAACCAGTCTAGCGATATTCTTAACAATAATTTAAGCTCCCTTTTGATTCTAAGTTTATCGTTGAAAAAAAAACAAATAACCAAAAACGCGGAAATGCTTTAAATAATATTTATGTTCTATCATTACTTTATAATTCTAATTATTCGACTAAAAATAACTAATTTATTTAAAAAAAACTATTTAAAATGAAACCCCGATGCTACATTTTTATGGAACCCTGAAAAAAACCAAAAGTGCGGGAATGCTTCAAATAATATATATTTTATCACCACTTCATAATTTTGAATATAAGGGGCCTAAAAATAATTAGAGTTATTTATAAACTATATAAAATAAAACCCCGATTCTACGTTTTTCATGGGACCCTGAAAAAAAAACGAAAGATGCGGAAATGCTTAATATATATATATATATATGATAGATTATCAACATTTCATAATTCTGAATATTATGGACCAAAAAAATAAATAGGGTCATTTAAAAACTATTTAAAATGAAACTCCGATTTTACGTTCTTCATTAGACCCTGAAAAAAAACATCATAAATTGTAAAAAATACTTATATACTAATAATATAAATATATGTTATAGATTGTGAAAGATATCAGTTTGTGGGCATACCAAACGCGTAATATTTTAAATTATTAACCGAATGACTGCCAACGTGTTATACGCTGAGACTGCCGAATGCAATGTGTTGACTGTTTATATTCAAAAAAATAAGTATGACAATACTCCCAAAGCTGTTATGAACTAGTTAATTTTTTGTGTTAAAATACTTCCTGATTTGTCTCGATAAAGTTGGTTTAACAGTGTCACTGCCGAATCGATTTTTGAAATTATCGATGTTAGAAGCAGAAAAGACTCCTTTTTCGATTAGACGATTTTAAAAAATACCACAATGGACAATTTACCGGATTGGTTAGTTGATCTTTAGTTAAATGTACATAAATAGGAAACATAGGAAAAAAACCCGACAAGATTTTTTTTATTGTTTAGTTGTCGTTTAGTTTTAAGTTTTAAATGTGTATAAAACATTTTTTTTAAAACTTGTAGCTAGTTCATACCATACATGATTTACAATTCAGTCCTATTTTTTATTTCTATCGCCTGAACGTCATTGGTAGGTGGGAAGAGTTTCGAGGAAGGACATTTTCACACCTGAATTTGAAGAAGTATACACAAAGCTTTTCTTTCGTTTGCTTTTAATTAATAAAAAATAAAAAAAAACTAACAGCGCGTAACTTTTGACACTCTCTGAAAAAAATAAATAAATGACAACCTTCTCAAAATGAGTCCAGCTAGCGAAGTTATTTCTTTCTTAGAAACGCAGTCAACCCTGTTATAGTGTACAGATAGGCAATCATGTTACATTATAGTTCACGAGAGCTCGGCACCCATATAGAATTTGATGTTAGGCATTTTCAATTATATTTTACGAATTTAAAAAAATCATCAAATGAACTTTTTTAAAGTTATGATCTTGAATTATAATAAGTTAGTTAACAATCAAACGTTTCAAGATTGTTGATCGTTTTCTTCTAATTTACATATTTAAAAAGCATCAAATTTGACCATGAAAATTTTGCGTTTTGAAAAAAAAATTCAAAGGGGATTATTTCCGCTATTCGAAAGCTTGCCAATATCAAACACATCAATTGGCAATATTATACATTTAAAAAATCTGTTTGTTTAAAAAAATAACAAATATAAGGTAATTGTGAAAAATTACTAATGAATATTTGTAGTGTCGATAAAAATCTGAGGATGACAATTGACACATCACGTCACCATATATAACATGTGGATACATGATAATATGAAAGAATATGGGGTCAATCCAAATTTCGACAATGGAAATTCGTTATAGAATATTTGCTGGTATAATCTCACAAAAAATGACGCCCCTATCAATTAAATTTCGCCAAAATATTCCGTTGGCATTATAAGTTGTCTAACCTTGATATTGAAAAAAAATGTATTTCTTTACAATTTAATAACACGGATAGTTCGCAGGTAAGCCACGGAAAATCATTATATTTTTTTTACAAATCGAACACAGTTTATTTTACATAATTTTCGCGTATTTTAAAAACTTAATTAACAATAAATAATATATTGACAGGCGCCTAAATTGTATTTTTTACAAACAGTATTCTTTACTGTGGGAAAAATGCTATTACAAGATTCGGTTATAATAACACTTAAATAATATCACTATATTTCTACATAAGAAGGATTTTCGATTAAAATATTGTCAGAAAAAACTTTCTCTTAAGCGGTGAAAGTGTGATATACTAAAGATGAAAACGAGGAAATGTTTCTATGTAAATCACATTTTTTAATTTTTCAAGTTTTTTAAATTTGCGTAACATATTGAAATCATGACACAAGAGTACGAAAGTATTTATATACTATGCGATTTCGTGATACTAAATTAGTGGTCATTTTAACTCATTCCGTGCTAAGAACACGCCCGGCATGTCCATACGTACATATATTCACTATGTGCTCAGGACCCGCGTAGCGATGAAATGATTTTCCAATACTGAATATTACAAAGATTAGTATGGTATACTTGGTGTTGAGCAACCGTTTGAACACTACAAATTAGACTATCTTTCGATACGAGAATTAGTTTACATTCGAATTTTTCAACACTGCAATCTGCAGTGTCAACTGTCAGGGGTTAACCAATTAACATTTTATATGTATCACTCATACGCCATCCCCGCCTTTCCGTTTAATATTATCTTATTTTAAATAGTTAAATCATATTGACATATTCCGATGATTATATATGTAAATATGCGTTCAATTCAATATCAAATATAAATTGCCGTGTATACAATAGTGCTCATGAAAAAAATATTGCCGGCAACGTCAAGAATGACAGCATTGAGGGATTGAAACAAAAAATGTGTACAAAGCTACTTAACATATTAAATAACAGATATTATAACATACAAATGCATACATTTTTTTTTATTTGCTATAAATGACTTTGGGTAGCCTAGTTTTAATATATACATTTAACGAGCGTGCATTTTTTTAACTTTATGAATACTAAATCAAAGTGAGCTACTTAAATTGTAATATTAAGAGTTTATTCGACAATTGAATTTTGTTTAAGAACAATCGATGGTTTGCAAAATGTCATCGCGAGCATTATCAACTGAATATAGTCGCGGTGAGTGAGACCGGTAAGCATTGTGCTTTTATAATATGATTTAAATATAATGCATTTCTATCAAGAAGTGACAGTTAGCACCTAAAAAGTGACTCAATTAGTAATTAACAATTTATTTCAAAAAGGGTTTGAGATGAATCCAGCTGTCTATGGAAATATTATTTTACCATCACAAGAAAAAATACAATAAACATACACAATTCATCAAGAGTTTAATTGAAATGAACCTTGAATGTTAATACCTGAGGACAAGGAATCCGCATCTTCGGTCTTTTAGTATAGCCGCGAGGAACGCGGGTTCACGTCATTCGATATATAATATGTTATAAGACATTAAACGCTCATAACTCTTTGAAAGTTTTATTTTTAGGCACATATTATTCACAGGCCAGTCAATAATGATTAACTAATTTATTTGCGGCTGGCAATTTCGCTAATGATAAAATAGAGCAATTTCAATAATACGATATTTTATAGGTTATCACAAACTATGAATGATAAAAAACACATTACAGTGGTAAGAAAAAAAAATGAACACTAAAGCCGCAATATTCAATTAATAAGTTGGTTTTATAAGAATATTGACTGTTTAATAAAAGACGAGATTATTTAACACACAGCGATAAAGCTCAAACATATATATATAAATAGCTATTTCGGCTCACGCCATAGTTCTGACGATGGCATGTGCCGAAATAGCTATCGACTATACCTTATAAAAAAAATTGTAGAACTAAAATACATTGCTATTTTTTCACCGTGTCATAATGGAGTTCTACCAAGTAAGTGCCAATTCAATTTATAAATATATATATTCTCATTTTTCTAACGAGACTAAAGTAAAGATAAACAGATGAGAATTTCACAAATATTTCTCAATAGACTAAAATTTATGATTTCAACAAGACTTTTAAATTTTATCAATTTCACGCGAATGCGCCCCGTATCAGCATTTGGCAATATAAAGGAACACATATGTAGGCAACATTATACAATATAACAAGCCCACTTTTTTACCAATACCACTAAAACCTACGTAATCCTGTCTTTTTTTTATTCAATCAACTAATCAAATTCCGACGGATTATGTGCACGTGTACACAAATACAAAAAAAAAAGTTGCGCAACCGAGATAATTATCTTATCGAATTTTTCAAGCGTTATAAAAATAATAGCAATTGGCCATCACAATTATTTTAATAAGAAAAACAATTTTCACAGCTGGCAACCCTACTACAGGAATTATAAAAATAAACACCGGACTTCGTTCCACAGCTGATATCGATTAAAATGACTTAAATGTTTCATTTATCATCAATTATCAAGTATTAACAGACATTAAACAATTTTAATTCAAATAATAAATAATACAAAACATGCGATGATAATTCTCGATAATAATTAAATTATGTCGATTAATCAAACAGAAATCAAATAACATAATGATATTTGGCCTGATTGCTTTTTTATCTCGGTTTAAAACTCGAACATCCTTGATTCGAATAAAAGAAGTCAATGTTTATGTATCTATAAAAGCGAATGTACATTTTAAGTGAAAATGTAATTTCGTTAGTGAAAATATATTTTACCTCTTTAGGCAGCGAAAATGGAAAATGTCGCACCATTAGTTTTATACTGTGGTAAGTCAACAAATGGCATTCTGGGATAATTGAATTTTAAAATTCAAAAACTAATAACTCCAAAACAATAAACCATTTTATTTTTTACTTTAATTAAAAGTAACATTGATTGAATAATTACTATATTGAAAAATCATTTATTTAATATACATTTTCTTATTGTTTTTTTTTTTTTCAAAATGTAATAATGCCTTTATTATTATTGTTTCTTTTACGTACAGGGTGTTCGCCGGGAAAGTTAACTATCCTCTTTGGTCGCCATTTTGGTATTCATGAATTTAGACTAGTGAAGTATAAAACGCGGCAAATTTATTATAGTTTAATATTCAATAAACCACGTGCTTTATTCGTAAAAATATTTTATCGAGGTCAACCATCAAATTTTGCGACGATTAGACATCAACGTGAATTTTAGGTAGAAATAATGTACTATCAAAAACCGCTTGCAAGAACGATAAACTAGTATATATATTTTTTAACACATGTATATTGAGAAAATCAATGAACATGCTATAATGATTTTCTTACCCCGCATTTCATACGGATTTAAAAAGTAAAAAAATAATAAACCCAACTCGATGTGTGTTCAAATTGATGGTACAAGTTTAATTGAGTCCTCGGTTCTAAAAAATCGTTGACTCGTGTCGAACGATGCAGGTTGCACTGCAAAATTATGGTTAAATTAACCGTTACAGTAATACTATTGTGCAATTACACACTGTGCAATTCTCATATTTCTAAAGCAAAATGCTACCTCAAGCCATTCCGAGTATAAATTCTACAAGCGAAACGAAAGAACGTTATTCAATGAAGAATGCAAAATTTTGATGCGTTTAATTGATTTTTTTGTTTCACTGCCAGTAATTTGGGGCGGGGAGTAAATTGTATTAGACTTAAATGGAATATTCCGCACATGTTCGGTTCTCAATCAAATGATTTTTTCAACCGATTAATGGATTCCTGTTCGAAGGTATGGGTGCATGTGTTTCTCTTTCTAACAATTCCTATAAACGAGGCGTAAAATGAGCTATTAGCGGAGTCGTGGTATCGTGGTATTTAGGAGTCGTGAAAAAGGAGCGACTCGATTTTGAAAAACCTGTGATATGACATAAATCCAGACTACGTAATCGCTAGGAGCGTGTACGGCAGTAAATATGCCTAAAAATATATTCGGTCAAAGCTTATCAAAAGCCAATTACAAAAAATATCTCAATGAACAATTCGCCGGGTTGGTTGGTTGATCTTTATTTTAATGCACATAAATAGGAAACGTAGGAAAAAAAACCGACAAAACTAAAGTTTTATAGTCAATTTATGTCAATAGTATGCGTCAATTTCGGAGTCGTGTTTTTTAACGACTACACAACCCCGGCTATTAACCTAACCTAACCTAACCACTACTCTTGGGGTAGATATATTTTTTTATCCACATACTCTTAGAAAAGTTTTAGTGTCGTCAGTCTCAAAACTTTTGTCTTAGTTAATTCGTGTGTTAAAATGTACCCTTCTTTGCCTTGATAATATTCATAACTTTTTCTTATCCCAAAATTACTGAACCGTTTTAAGCTATTCGTTGTTGTAATATTCTTTAGACGGTTCGGCAGAGAATAGATTAAACATGTCAGATTATCTCAGCGTCCGGTTGACAGTTTTTATTTTATCTAATAAAATAATAAAATTTCTTATTATAATCACAGAAATAGCTCTGGACTATGACTATGCGATAAATGATAAAAAGACCAATGACACAGCCGATAACAAATTCAATGTCGTGAATTGCTGATAAACGTAACCTTTTGCAATCTACTAAGGATTTAATTTTTCTTCAATAAGTTGGTAATAAGTAAAACTTTTATAACAATGCTACAAAGACAGACGTATACTCTTTAATAAAAATGCGAAATCAACTAATACTTTTTTTGATTTGCCAGGGCCTTAAAAACAACGACAAATATGAAACACCGATTGCTGCGATCATCGGAGTTCTACTGTTTGCAACACGCAAATATTGCCTTCAGTTCAGTGACTGATGAAGTTAGTGGGATGCATAATTAACTTTAGGGGCCCTGTTTGTCGAAAATCATAAGAGCATCGCAATATTGTATTTAACATATTGAGAGCAATTCAAAATACGGTGGAACCCCGATCTTATGCTCTCGCATTCATCGTTATCCCGTAGACTCGTTCATTTTATACCAGTGTTTCTTAACCTTTTAAGTGAACCGCACCTCATTGAAAAATGTTTTTCAATTTGTATAATATAGAAAAATACATTCTTTGCGAAATGTGCTGTACATTTAAAAAATGTATATTTAATATATCAATTACAAAACAATATTATTTTTATTGATGACACGACTGTTGTTGCTTGTTCATTATAATACTTGTGAAGCGCGGCTCGGTCAAAGAAACAATTGGCCGATGACATCGAAAATTCAAATAGCTTTCAAATATCACAAAAATAAGTTATATTTTAAGAAGCTTCTCTCGCACCCCTAGTTAAGAACCACTGTTTTATAAGGACCTGGCAAATGCACCCATACGAAGAATTTAAGTGGTCCCGTATTCATCGTTCCCCGATTTATTCTAGCAATCGTTTTTGGCCCTTTTCGTTGAATATTTCCGTCATTAACACAGTTGCCAATGCCTTCAAAAAAATAATTATTTAAAAAATCTTAATAAGTCTGTTGTTGGAACAGTAAGAGAACTAAAAGGTTCTTTGTTGTACCAATTTAAGTGTCAACATGAAAAGAAACGACTTAGCGTTTAGTACTATTTTCACAATTTTATAATTAACATTATCAACTGATTACGCATTGGATTTTATTTATTATTAGGTGAAAAAATTTAAGTTATGAAGTAATAATAAAATAATATTATTTAAATCATTCCCTCAGTTTTAATTTTTTTTTTCACGGTCCCTTCACCAGCGTAAAATCTATTTCACAAGACGTAACAAGGTCACAAAAATAAATAATTTTTTGACACGTTCTCAAAAATTACTGGCCATAGAAAAATTAATTAAACGTTTTTTTTTATTAATTACGTCATCATTTATCAGCCTTGTATAAATATAGCGGTACTGTTCCCGCTTTTGTCTAGACACAAATAAAATCCAGTTTACGATAAAATAAGGCTGAACGGTGTGAATTTTGTGTTAATATATTGATTAAATTGGTAGAAATCCATTATAACACGGTAAAAAATAGCAATATATATAAGTTGTACAAAATTTCAATATACTTCACAACTATTTCGGCTTACTCATTCGTAGTAAAGTTTTGATGAAGGCTTAAGTCGAAATAGTTGTAAATTTTGTCGAAGTAAATAAAATACATTGCTATTTTTCATTGTGCTTGTGTTTATGCATCATTTTTTTTTTTATTTTCGTATTAATTAAATTAAATGCAAATTTCATCGAAGCTATACTCACTGCTGATAATAGACGATTTGTCAATCTTCAACGATTTTGCAATAAAAAGTATTCGGTAATAAATTTCATTTATTATATGATATTATTTAAAGATTTTCATGTCTCATTGATCTTTTTTATTATCATATGTATGTATAAAAGAAAGTTATGATACGACATTGAAGATTGACAGATCTCGTCTACAAGCAGTGAATACTTATAGATTGTTATGTTTCCGCTACACTATTTTTATGTTGGTAGTTCTTTATTTAAATTACTGTATCAGCTCGGACCTGGTCCACTTCTCAATCTTCGGACACTCTTTTATTTTTACTTAAAAATATGTGTTGCTTATAATATTTTATATATACCTGACAAAGTTATTATTCGTTTAAAAATATTACACTTCTAAAAAATCAGTCAATTATGTGTGCACGACGCAGTTCATATTTAATTTGTTTAATAAAGTAAAATTATGACTGTATAATGCGTTTAGGAAATATTAAATATAAAATAAATATGCACGTAAAAATATTGATACAATTACAGAAATTATATTCGTAATAATTGAAGGTGAAGAAAGAGATTGTCAAAATTTGGTGTTTGCAACAAAGTATTTTTTTTTTTCATTTTAATACGAATCGTATATTGTGTTTGAGTAAAAATTCAAAGTTATAAATGCCATAAACTATAAAAATTATAATTTCAATCAGACCGCTGCCCGGCCTTATTACTGCCCTTCACTAATAATTTGAAAAAAAAAAAAACATATCATGTAAGAGATGCTCAAATTAAACAACATCAGATGAAAGAGTTTAATAAAACAATATAAAAAAACACGCTTTTAAAGGTTTATGAATTTGGCAAAAAAGCTACTTTGTGATTTGTATTATATGTTGAAATCGCGCCTGAAATGACTTGTTTGATTTGATATCGTCTTCAGTTATTGTAGTTCGGCAATGTCGTCGAAGGGTCATCAGCTGTTTTAAGTGTTTGCAATGTTGACAATATTTGTTCACAAAAAGCAATTGCCGACCCCAAAATCTGCCGCTCTTTGTTGCTACTTGTGTTGAGGAGCATAATCGCTACCGTAATGTAAATAATTAATGACAGTGACGTCACTTTTTTGGGAAAATGGCTAGAGATAGTAGTTAAATGAGTCCCAAAACTATCGTTGACCTTAGATTTTTGTGGAATCGTAAATATAAAATTTAAAACATTGTAACTATAAAAAAAAGTAACAAAAAGTAAAAACAGTCCTTCTCACTTGACACGATATATATGTTAGATTCCACTAGATCTGTGATTTCCAAACTGAGGGCTGCAAAAATTGTTTTCAAAAAGTTTTTGTTCAGGGGAGTCGTGGCATGAAAAAGTTTGGGAAGCACTGCACTAGATGACTGTGTAAAACAAGATTACAGTGCTATTGTATGTCCAGGTGAAGGTAGATTCTGTTCCATAACAAAAAAAAATGCATTTTTTGCGAAAATTTATATTACATATTACAATATAATATAAATCGCTCTTGCTAGAAAAATAATTTCAACCGACTGACGTTTCAACTGATGATACTGAAAATGAGCGTGCTAACAGAGTCAAAACTTTTGTTTACAAGATCAATTTTGTCTCAAAATATAGACTGATTTGTCCTAAATCACCATAAATTTCGTGAACACAGACACTTCAACGTTATATTTTTAAATATTCACCTTTTATCCGTCTCGGCAGTGAATGGGTTAAAACGACTTTTCCTGCTTTCTTATCGGCTGAATGTTATCATAACTTCTGCATTCTTATATATTCTTTGTTATTTTGCGTTGCTCTAATCAAAAAATCTATAATCTGTTTATCATTATTTTTGATTGATTATTTTTTAACATACATTCTAACGTAATTTCTTAACATACTTCATGAAATTTATCAACTTCACTCGCAATATTTGTTTCCAAGTCAATCGGTTAGATCAGTGCTTCACAGAGCGAGGTTTTCTACGGGGCCGCAAAATGTTTCAGAAAAAGTATTTTTATGAATATTTTTGCTCAGGGGGGCCGTGAAATTAAAAAGTTTGAGAAGCACTGAGTTAGATGACAATTCAATAAACGAAGATGAACTCATTTACACAGTTGAGTCCCACTAAATTATATAATACAAGCTGAGCCATTCCACTATGAGAAAAAACGTCGACTATGGCAGGTTAATGTACCATGTAAATACGTTTAGAAGCACTGCCGTAGACAGACGTATATATTATAGTTGATTACTTACTTAGCGATAGACAGTTTTTTCATTGAAGGACGAACCGAAAAAAGATCGTTGATAATTTTTCTATATAAAAATTACACGGGTACATGTGTACTGAGAAACTATTGATACGGTAGAGAGCCCGTCTCATATCGATATATAATTTATTATTATTTTCAGTGCATATACAGGTACAGCAAAGAAGTCTTTCAAAAAATTCAAAACATTAAAATGTACACGAGCCACACGAAAACTCAAAATTTCATCTCCAACGTGAAATTCACACACTTCATAATGCTAGATAAATCCGGACTAAAATAACCATTTTCAAATCTGTACGTCCTTCCATCACGACTTACAGGCGGATAAAATAGCAATATAATATTTCGAGTGAAAATTTATTTTCAATTGAGTTTTGTTTATCCTGATATTTACAAATTATTTTAGATGTTATACGTAAAATGTTCAGTTGTTCCCAATCTTCTTCGTTGTGTGTGACACTGCTTAATATAATTACTTGTATGCTATTTATTATAAAAAGTTAATAATCAAAAGAATATTTTAAATGTTGAGAGCCACTGATCTATATAACACAATAACAACACGCAATATAATTATACTACAATAATTTATACATACCTCAGAAAAATAAGAGTTTTTTTAATTAAATAATACATTGACAAAGAATAAAATGTTGAGAGCCATCGACTTTGTTTAAACTACAAAACGCACATCACATAAAAATTAAGAAAAATAAAATTAAAATTAAAAAAGCAAAAAATATATAAAAGCAAAAAAATGTAAAATTAAGTCACCAACAGATGCGCTCACATATAAATAATACTTTTTAAAACATGTTAATTTAATGCACGATTAATCCGTGAATTGATAATCCACGCGCAGATAATCAATATTGATTTATAAACACAGTGCGACCTATAGTATATTCACCCTTAACTGGATGGCTGCCTGAGACGAGATATCTCGTCAATATCTTTTAACGTATTTTCCTTCAAAAATATTCCTTCTATTAAAATGATTCTTTGACAGGACACTTAATGATATGTATAAGAAAAGTTTTTTTTTTACCATAACTGTAAAGGATTTCTGCATTGACTTTTCATGATTTCTTAGAGTTTTCAAACTGTCACTTGACAGATGTCAATAGTTTCAGGGTTACTCAAATCAATTTTCTTCAAAATTCTTCAAGAACATCAATTTTTTATGATATAACAATCAACAATTGGTGAGTTTATTGATTATTTCTGTATATGAAATTTAAAAAAAAAACATCGAAAATTCCCTTCTTTTGTTGCAAATTATAACTTGCGTGCTGGGTAGAGACGTATTTATTTTCTGGCAGCCGAAGGATTAAAAAGGGTAGAGTAAAAAATATTTGAGATAACTCAGTCATTTCGAGCCGGCCATTATATTAAGTGTTTTCACGGAACTTGTTGCCAACGTAAAAAAAAATGTGCACACAAAAAATATAGCTGTGAAATGTTGCGTATATTTGAAAACATATCAAAGATACAAAAAATATTATCTCTCCTGACGCATTCTAATCACATCGAATAAAACCATGTGTACTTGAGTGATAGAGGCATTATTGTGGAAGTTATTGATAAAAGATGTTATTATATGACACACGAAAACGATTAAATATAATAGTGTTATGTCTGGATAAATATGTATAAGGGTTACATATCGATATACAGCTGTTGAATAAAACGTTATTTACCATGGATTATTGACTAAGTATATCTCGTGTTACGGGGTTACAGTCATTCATTTTTATATAATGACAGTTATCAGCGATGTTGCTAACGTGTCAATTTACAAAAATAAAAAAAAACAGAGAATTTCTTTTACCGTGTATTTTGTATGCTGAGCCGCGTAGAGGAGATTTTAACAACAGATATTTCAAAATACATTTTTTTCAATAGCAAATTTGAATTGTTAAAAGTATGATGTCACTTCTTATGTGTTAACTGTCATTTCTTGGTGATTCAACATTACGTTTTAAATAATAAAAACACTTATTTTAGTACTATTTATTTCAGCAGTTTAATGTTTGTAATATTAGGACCGGTTTCGCTCACCGCGAGCATTATCACTTGTTATCTATATAATCATAAACATTAAATTGGGAAAACAGTACTAAGAATATGTTTTTATTATTTTAAGCCAGGGCTGTGGAGTTGTTAAAAAAAACACGACTCCGATTCCGAAATTGACCAAAAACATGACTCCGATATTACCCAACTACACGACTCGTGCTAAAAAAGATTTTTTTTCCTAACTTTCATATTTATTTACATTGAATTAAAAATCAACCAACCAATCCGGCAAATTGTTCTTTGAAATATTCTTCAAAATCGTCTGATCGAAAAAGTAGTCGGAGTTGCTCGTTTTTCACGACTCCGACTCTACAACCCTGATTTAAACGTATAAAAAGGTTATCTATACAAATAAGGCTATATTTCCATACAACAATTGCCTGGAATATGAATGTTTTTTTATACTTTTAATATTCTTGTAATATTATTGGCTGTCTATCAACTATCAACAATACTTCAACTGAGACGTTAGCGGTCTTGGGGTTGAATTTCCAATGTGTATAATCATATGAAATTCGATATCATCGCGTTGAATATAAACAGTCATTTTCTTCCGTATACTAACTACAATGAGTCGAGGACTTTGGTTCAGAGAACCCACACATTAGGAATGCATTTTTTATCGCCGGAAGACTGTAATGCGGTAGAAAGATTGATAGCTAAGCACTGCCGCAGACACCACCACTGCAACGATGCAGAAATGCACTTCGCTGAATGCATCTGACACAGATAAAACCGGCTGCAGTGCTAGCCAGCGATGCAATTCGCTTTAACCTCTCGCTGGATTTTTCCCAACGAGTAGTTAGAGCTTACTCTTGCACCAATAATGCAGATATACCGCGTGAAGGCAGGAAAAACCACAAACTCGACTTGAAAACACTTCCGCATTGTTTATTTTGTTTGAAAGATTGGATCGGATGTGAGAGGCAATCTTATAGATATGAAAAACACAATTTAAATTCGAATATATTCTATTGAAAAAAATAATGCTTTTATTTGGATTCGAAACCGTGACGTCCGTACCGTAGGCCAACGACGTTGACCACAGCGCCACGGAACATGAGGCAAATCCGCCAAAAATATAAAACTAATAATAATAAGAAATATTCTGTAATATTGTACTTATTATAAGAATTATTTATTCACATAATCCAGGGATGGGAACCTTTTCATTTCAAAAGGTCACACTCACTTATCTGATTCAACATAAGGCCGCAGTAAAGAAAACGTTAACACACTCTCCTATAAACTAATTATTTTAATTCACAATATAAATTAGTCAAAACGCAATTTAAAAAAATGTTATATATTTTAAAGGAATCATTCAAATCAACATCAGTTAAAAGGCCGCACTAGAATAGCCAAAAGGCCGCAGGTTCCCCACGCCTGGCCTAAACCATTTAAATTCGTAAAAAATATGAAAACTTCCGTTTAATAAAATCAAACATCGTAAACTGTTGTCTGTAACCAAATTAGCATCATTATCTAAGACACGCGCCTATTGATTGTTTAATTGCCAAACAAAATAACTCGCCACTCATTAATTCGATATTTTGTAAACTTAATAACCGAAATACCATTTTTTATGTAAAAATTATACAATTTTACAATGTTATTGTTGTATGATTTTTCTAACGAGATTTGGTAACGATTTTTTTAATCAAATAGCTTCACATAATAAATAGGCTTACTGCGTATATGAAATGATAGCCTACGTCAGAGGCAAGTAGTTTGTCAAGTGAGAAGAAACGTGTATATGCAATAACACATATGTATAATAATATGGATTTTAAGGGGGAAAATCGAGATGTTTTACTTAAAAAATTAATTTAAATGACACCGTTATGTAAGCATCGCTTTTAACAGCTTTGCTATTATTATATATCTGGCAAAAAGCAATTTATTTTCAATCGAATACATTGTATTCGATTAATACAATACAAGATTGTAAATTTTCCTCCGTCATTCAGTTTCTAAGATTACTTTTAATTGGTTCATAGTTGAGAATGTTTGATCGCATAACTATGTAGAGTATAGATTCCCATTTATTGCAAATAATGAACTGTAAACATATTTTATTAAGAAATCGTGGACATGAATTGTATGTTCTTCTTCCAAAGTGTAGAACCGGTCTGCCAATGGTAAGAGCATTAACAATGTTCAACTTTATTGCTTCGGATGTCGACATATTCTATATGGACGAAAGTGAGTTCAGGCGAATAATATATTTAATGTGTCAAAGAAGATTTTCCGTTTTGTTTTTATTTCTTTAATTTCCAAACATTAAATGTTTAAATATTTTGACAAAAAAAAATGCAAAAGCAACGAATTTGAATTTTCTATAGCGTGTACATAAATATAAATAAACAAAAACAATTTAAGTTTCGGCGTATCTTTAAGTCAGTATATTAAAATACAATTTCACTACATTTTACTGTTTTATTTATTTAAAAAAAAAGGTAAATTTATAGGAGGCCCTTGTGTAACTTTGTGTCATGTCTTTGGGCCATGGGTCAAATAAGCTTGAGAATCTATGGTGTAGTACCAAAGTTGTGAGAGTACAAGTCGAAGTTGGTTCGGCAGCTCTATATCATAAACTCGTTAGTTATGGAGGTATTTGAGATGAGGTATGAAATTAGAGTTTATGTCCGAAGAGCCGCTCCTTCCGTCCCCTGGACCATAAAGTTTCTCAACCGGTGGTCCGGGGAGATTTTTGAGTGATCCGCGTAGTATTTTGGATGAACCGATATACTCAAATATTATTATATTAGCATACGGTGTTGCGATTAAATATTTTGAATAAAAAATCGATTACAGAAATATTTATATTTTATTCCAATGTTGATGATCCGCAAAACATTTTTGGAATTTTTGGTGGTCCACGGATGTAAAAAGGTTGAGAAACTATGCCCTGGACTACGTCGTTGGCAAGAAGCATATTTATTGTTTTTCCGCATAGTTTAGTTAAATTATTTCGATAAAGTAGGATTAAAATTGCCTCTAAAAAAACCACTTCTTTATGTTAATTAAAACAATTTTGTATGTCTGAATATTCGTGAAGATACATAAATGATGATACGTACCGGTTTTAAAAATAAATCAAGCGCATTAAGGAATTCATTAAAATGTGCTTTTTTTATATTTAGTTCTTGTCCAGTTGGAAACAATCTTGCGAGACCAGTTATATATGTAACACACAGATAAAATACAATAATAACAGTGGGTACGGCATTTTTAGGCCAACTTATGGGTCAAGTAACGCGATATAAGCGGTTAATACAGGAAGTAATAATTTCACACAATCCCGTGAAAATTTAGCCAATTCAAAAAAAATCTGACAACTACCAATTTACGAAACATCTCATATCTTAACACTTTGATGAGTGTGACAACACGTGTGCGTCCAGGTGTTCTTTTTTATCAATTTCCACTTCCATATTTTATTTATCTGTCATTGAACTTTGGCAGTCGTATTTTTAAAAAAATGTTCCAAATTTTAATTCGCAAGTGTTATAAAAGAAATTAATTACCGTATAACATGGAGCGTAAAATTGCATGTCAATTCGGTCGATTTCTTTACTGAAATCAGCGTCAGTATCAAACCATTTGAGCTAAGAATGCAATTATGGTTTAGGCTCAATCAAGAGTAATTAATTGCTCCTAGAAAATAAATTCATTCACACTTAAATTTATGATATCAACTGAAGGCCCTTAGTGCAATTTCGGAGCAATTGATACAATTTTTCAACGGAGTCGTTAAAGAAAACGACATCGACTAAAAAATGTTTATTTTTGTCAGAGTATTGTCAACTGATAGAATACATTAATTGAATTGGTATTTATTTGGCAAAACTCCATTACCACACGGTCAAACAATAGTAATGTATTTTAGTTCTACAAAATTTATAAAGTAATAATAATTTCAGTTTATCAGAACTTGATAGTTCATAAATCTATCAACTATATACCATATAAATTTTGTAGAACTAAAATATATTGCTATTTTTTTACCGTACGATAGAATACAAATTACAAACGCGGGTATTTTTACAAAATTTTGAGTTTTTTTAATAGATAAAAAAAAGTCTAAGGTTTGAGAACTGATAAAATATTTACATTGAAACATACATTATATACGAAGTAAAATAGTTTGTCACCAAGAAGTGACAGCTAAAACCCTAAAAAGTAACGAATCCATAAATATATAATAAAATATGGAAATTGAGGCCTGTGGACATCGACAACCTAGCATTCAACACTAAGCTAGACAAAAATAGTATTACAATATTATGTTATAACTATATTCTTTTTTTGTTGCATAAACGAGTGAGTATACACGTGAAGTATGTCACACTGTAATATTAACAAGGCAGTGTTGCATGAAGTTTTTAGCACAGTTTCGAAAGTTTCTCCTACGCGGCGGAAGACCTCGGAAGCGTTCGGCCATTTCCGGGATTTAGTGCCATAGATTAAATATTAAACGTCAGGTACATCCGCCGCATAAATAATGAGATAATTTTACGAACAAGCGAGGCATCGCCGATAGGTCAAGAAACGCGAATGGAAAGTGGTGAAGTGTTTTCCATATACTAGTGGAAATCGGTTGAGATTTAGCGTCAGTATTCTGATTTACAATATTTTGGGCTGATACACCCGTTACCTTTGCGACAATCGGCGTAAATTTATTGATATTTTAGTTTTTGAAAACGGAAACACTATTTCATTGATACATAAATATATTTGAAACATTAACAGCGGAACTCAATACGTAGGAGCTACGTTATTAACCTGTTCACTGATGTGCAACATAAAATATTACGACAGAGAATATTTAAAAAAAATATATTGTATAAGTGTTGTTTAACTAACTTATAGAAATAAGACAAATAAGGTATTATTACGATTTAAAAATCAACTCTTAATCAAAAGACTTTACATTTCTTTTACATCTCAAAGTGTCAACTATCAAAACATTCAGACGTTAGCAGTCAGAGGGTTAAACATACTACTGTATGATCGGGACCGGTTCCGCTCGTCGCGAGCAAATGCTCCTGAGTAATCGTTATAGGAATTAAGGTAGGTAAGGATCCCGTAGGAATTACTCAGGTTATATTGGAAAACAAAAATTATATTGAGCATTTGCTCGCGACGAGCGGAACCGGTCCCGATTATAAATTACATTGTGGAAGTAGAACTAAAAATGTGTTTTCGTTAGTAGCCACTTAGCTGCCAGCGCGAAATATTCTATCTAGCGCGCCACGTCAGCGATTTGGAATCCAAAAGGGTGGATTCATGCAATGTTACCCAAAAAATCGCCATACTACTCTGAAATCAATATTCAATTAATTTTAAGGGACCTACCGAATTCGTAATACACACTTTGGCTTACACTTATGCCATACTTATTTGGCGTATGGAGTGAATAAGTTTGCGACTCACCGGTGAGTCGCTGACGTGCTAGTGGTTAAAAAAACTAGCAAAACATTGCAATCAGGCATCTCAACAGTTAGTTAACGGTTGTTACACATAAAAGTAATTAAAATAAAACATTTTAGTATTCCTGATGCTAACCAAACTTGTGGTAAAAGACTTTATATAAATACAAAAAATCCACTGCACATATAAATGTGCCTATTTTTAAATAACCAAATACTTGACAATTTTGGGAAATACCTGTATGTTCTCATGGCCAAACACTTATGACTTCGAAGACACTTCAATACACTTTCGTGCCGTACATGGAATCTAGAAAAAAAAAAAAATATTTAAAAAATATATATTTGTATTTATTTATTTGTCTACACCAGGGGTGGGAAACCTTTTTATTTCAAAAGGCCACATTCACTTTTAATGTGTTAACTGTCACTTCTTAATGGAAAGGCATGATATTTTAAATAATAAAAACACATTTTTTAGTACTTATTATCAAATGATAATGCTCGCGATGAGCGAAACCGGTCCTGATCAAAAAATGTATTGTGGAAATAAGTACTAAAAAAAGGCCACATTCACTTATCTGATGATTCAAAATAAAGCTGCAGTAAACAAAACGTTGGACTAAATAAACTAGATAGTTTAATTCAAAATATAATACGCAATTTAAAAAAATCTTTTAAGAAAAAATACACATTTAAAAATCTAATTTATTATATTGTTAAAAAAATGTTATACATATGTATGAATTTAAATGAATCATTCAAATTTGGAACCAAAAGGCCGCAGTCTATACTCTATGCATAAAGCAGCATACACGTGTGTGGGATGCTACACGAATGAACGAGTCGCGGAGTCGTGTTTTTGCTCAATGTCCGAGTCGAAGTCGTGAAAAAGGAGCGACTCGATTTTGAAGAAGATCTCAACGAACAATTTGTCGGATTGGTTGGTTAATGTTTAATTTAATGCACATAAATAAGAAAGGTAGGAAAATATCTGGCTAAACTTTTTTTAGTCTGAGTCGTGTTTTTAACGACACCAAAGCCCAGCATTATATAATATTATATTAGGTTGGCAACTAAGTAATTGCGGATTTTTTTAGAAAATCAAAGACAATTTTTTCATGGAACTAAATAACTTTATTCTGTAATGTATTCCCCATTTTGATCAATGACCTTTTGCCATCTTTCAAGAAGCATCATAATCCTATGTTCATAAAACTTTTCGTTTTTATTAGCAAAAAACTGAATCAAGTACGATTTGACATCATCATCATTATTAAACTTTTTACCATTCAAGGAGTTTTGTAAAGATTGAAACAAAAAGTACACCCAGTCCTCTTTTTACGCGATTTTTTTTTACTTGAATTCGATTATACGCGATTATTTGGACGGCACCGTTACATTTTTTTACGCGCTTCACTCGTTTTTACGCGATTTTTTCCCCAAATTTGTTTTACAGAAGAAATTTATATATGATGCTAGGCATGTACATTTCATTATTTTTTTAAATAAAAAAAAATATATGTATTTTTACAACTTAATTTTGTAAAGTATTCCATTTTTTTAAATACACATACAATTGCCAAATGTTGACAAGTGTATCGGATATTATGCGAATTTTGTTTTAGGGTGTGTAAAGAAATATAATGGAATTGCGTAAAATCATGGGATGTATGTAAATTTGTTTAAACAAAATTCATTTATTAAATTCGTTGAATAGCACCTTTCTCGGCCTCTAATAATTCATATAAGTGTATATAAGATCATAAAACATATAATTTTTTTTGCACGAATTTCAAAGAGCAAATTTTGGTTTTTCATACGTTTCTGGTACTTTTTTACGCGATACTTTAATTTTTGGAACCAATTTATCAAATTATATGAAAGTTATGATTTTTTTTACGCGATTTTTTTTACGCGCCTTTTTCTGGAACCAATGTATCGCGTAAAAAAAGGACTGGGTGTAATCAGCAATGGCAAAACATCCCAACCAAGCTCCAATAATTTTTGCCGAGTGGCCAAAGATGTGTGTGGCCTTGCATTGTCATGATGGAATACAACACCTTTTCGATTTGTCAATTCGGGCCGCTTTTCTTCAACTGCATTGTTTAATTTCGTTAGTTGTTCAATGTAGACATCAGAATTGATCGTTCGGTTGGGTGGTAAGAGTTCAAAGTAGACAATTCCTTTATAATCCCACCAAACTGATAACAAAACCTTCTTTTGATGAATATCAGCTTTTGATGTTGTTTGAGCTGGTTCACCTGGCCTGCTCCACGATCTTTTCCGCATGATATTGTTGTAAACAACCCATTTTTCATCGCCAGTTATCAGTCGTTTTAAAAATGGATCATTTTCATTACGTTTCTTTAACAAATCGCAGCTGTAAATGCGTTGCGTTAAATGCGTTTCTTTCAGTTCGTGAGGAACCCATGTAGTTTTTGAACATAGTCAAGTTGTTTTAAGTGATTTTCAATGCATGTATGTGATACATGAAGCTTCTCTGCGATCTCACGTGTTGTACTGTGACGATCCGAATCGATAATTGCTTTGATTAGGTCGTCATCAACTTCAACTGGACGACCAGAGCGTTGTTCATCTTTGAGTGAAAAATCACCAGAATTAAATTTGGCAAACCAATTTTGACACTGCCGTTCTTTTAAGGCTTCGTCACCATAAACAGCACATAACTTTTTGTGAGCTTGCGATGCGTTTTTCCTTTGCGGAAATCAAAAAGCAAAATATGACGAAAATGTTTCTTTTGATTTTCCATTTTTCAACGAACGCCAAACGAAAACTACGCAACCGATCAAAAAACTTTTATTACTGATTGACAGCTGAATTGTCAACTATCCAATAACAAAATGTGTTTACATTTGGACTACGTCGCAAACCTAAAAATTCAACTGGAGCCATCTGAGTGAAATCCGCAATTACTTAGTTGCCAACCCAATACATAAACGTATATTTTGACTCAAGTTAAAGTTAAGTCTCTATTTCGTACAAACAATCACATTGTCGTTCAAATTAATTATTTAAGACCATTATACCAGTTGTGAATGAATGATGAAAGAAAATCTCGTATTCACGTCGTCTTGACAATAATTATCATTTTGTTTCATAACGTGTATTGTTAATTTCGCCTCGGAGTCAGTACTCCGAGAGAGAAAGTCACGTATATACTTCGTTTGTATAATATTTTAGCCGAAGTTTGGTTTTTTAATAATAAAACAAAAAACTACGAATGTTTCGTAATGGTTGCGGTGCTAAGACGTTTAATTGACATAATGTTGTGCCGAATAACAATATCTTTGAGTTTATTACGTAAGGCAATGCGCCAATTGTTGCAGTAAAAACTTACCTTTTACCGATTTCTATTTATTTAACACGGTGAAAAAATAGCAATGTATTTTAGTTCTACAAAATTATTTTTACAAATATAGTTGATAGCTATTTCGGCTCACGCCATCATTAGAACTATGCTTAAACTAACATTCGCTGTATATTCTAATCTATATATAGCTGTGCAGAAAAGGCACACAACACATCCTCTCTCCTGTTCCAACGGCCTAGCTTGTTACTTTAACACAATAAAACTAAATTTTCAAAATTCTAAATGAACTAATAGGTGTCTATGACAATAAGATTATATGTGGGACGGAAGTGGTCCTTCTGGAAGCAAATCAGACCACCCCTTTGTACAACGGCTGGACAAGTGGCGATCCTATTATGTTAGTTTGTTCGTTATGAATCCTTTGTGATAATTGGTGTCTTTTGATTTCCAGCTGTTCCAAAGGCGTCATTCTCCGACCCTTACTACAAAGATGCAAACATTTAGGGGCTGAGTTTGAATTTATATTATGTCATTCATTAATAACGTGATTAGCGAATTGTGAATCTGTTTTTTTACTGTTGAATGATCTTACATGTTCCTTAGCTCGAGTAGATATACTTCTACCTGTCTGTCCGATATAAACGGATAAACATGAGCCACAGGACATTTTATAAATATCGCTTCTGTCCAGTTTATTGATTTATTTGATCTACTTTTTTTTCGATTTGACTTGAATTTTGATTTGACTGATTTGATTTACTTGATTGGTTTATTGATCTATTTATTTAACCGTACAAAGATGCATAATTTATTTAATTGTTTTTGTTGACAACACCGCGAACCGTTCGGTAAATTCTCGAGTTTCGTAATGCGACCTTAAGTTGAACTCATCAGCTATCTGCGCTAATAGTCGGCGTAACACACTGACAAATCCGCACGCGATTGAAATTTATGTGTGTTTTTAAACGAGAATAAGTGTGTGTAACGGTCTCACAATCGATCGAGTTCTCGTTGTATAGTGTACACGCCGCCTTATTAACCGGGAAAGCGCTTATGTATACACGCGATTGAAAAGATTTCTATGCTTTACAAAGAGAAATTGTGTGAATAACGTTTTTACGTTTAATTGAGATATTATTTTAAGGCAGGGATTTACAAAGTCTGTCCCGCGTAGGTCTTTAATGTGTTTTACGAGTGTTGCGTTAAATCTGTATTATTATTTTTTTAACTGATATTAAAAGTTTTAACATTCTTTATGAAGAAGTTTGTGTATTATTAATTCTAATTTGAGATCGAAATTAATAGACAGCCAGGCATATTACATCTGTTAGCGTATTCGCACTACAACAATTTTTGAGCCTAGATTTCAGGATTTAGTTTCAAAAAAACAATAGCATAAACTACACGATGAAAATAAATGTTTTTTTAGTGTAAATAATGAAGTTAAAAATATAAATTTCGTCAACGAAAAAAAATTTTTTTTTTTTTTGCTTCATGTTTTTCAAAAACAAACCATGTAGAAAAAAGAAATAAAGAGTGGCCCGCGATATATTTTCGATTTTAAAATTACTCTTGGACGAAAAAGTTTGTGTGAAAAGTTTTAAAGCATACAATAATAATCTAATTTATCAATATAACAGTAGGCATAAATTCGCAAAAGAATAACTACGATAATATCAAACAAATTATTTATTTTAATGTAAATTTAATATCCTCAACATGGTGGTACATTTATTTATTGGTAACCAAAGCTGCTAAAACTTTGAATAATTTATCATTTTAAGGAAATCATTAACAAGTTAATCTCTCGCTAACGTTGATTACAAACAAGTAATAAATAGTGAAACGAAAAATTTTTTAATATCAAGTGTATCCAAAATGCTAATTATTTGATATAATGCATAAAATCAATATTATGTTATGTTAATAGATTTTTTTTTAAATATGTTGTTATTCAACAAGAGATATCCGTAGAAACGTGAGCGATTTGATTGAATAAATGCAGCTGAATCAACTATCACATACATATTCAACGTGTATTAACACACACGTCTTTAGAGGAAGTTTCAAGATATATTTTTAACATGAAAGTTGTTTCAATAAATAACTCGGTTACTGAAATTTACGTTTTTGAAGTGGAAAAATATGGAAAGAAATGAATTGTAGCGACTGGGTGATCTGTCTCGCAACGCTAAGTTTTAATTGTCATACGGGCGGGAAGAATTATATTTTGTATTAGTGCTTCGCAACCGGTGCCACCAGACTATGGTTGGTGAACCGCAGCACATTTCTCTAACAGAAAAAAAATCATATAATTCATCTACACCAGAGGTCGGCAAACGTATTAGCCAAAGAGCTAAATGTGTTATGAGCGATTAATGTCAATTTATTGATTGAATTGGCATTTACTAGGTAGAACTCCATATAACACGGTGAAGAAAAAGCAATGTATTTTAGTTCTACATTTTTTTATATATAGTTGATAGCTATTTCGGCTCACGCCATCGTCAGAACTATGTTTAAACGTACATTTGCTTATCTATATATAGCTGTGTAGAAAAGGTACGCAATACATTTTCTCTTCTGTTTTAACAACTTAGCTTATTTCCTGCTAACAATAAAATTAAAAAATATAAATATATAATAAAACTAAACAGGCGGCAATTTCAATAAGCTTAAATATTCGACGGACTTAAATATTGGATTAAACCGTTGTGAACGTGTTATTCTAACATGAAGATCATCAGAAAAAATTGAATTTTATTTTAATATAAAAATAAGCTCTTATGTGAAACTTTTGACACATTTAACCCTCTTATATTGTTGAGTATCATCATCTATCATACATCAACACACTGCACTTAGCCATCTCAACAATTGAGTTTTTTTCCAATCTACTCATGAATTTCTATTCAATGGTATGAATGTGTGATATCCAAAAAAATCCTTCCCATCCAACCTATAATATAAAACTGGGCGTAACGAAAGCGATTAGCTAACCACAGGTCCTGTCCTAACCTTCTCATTTCAATTTATTGATTGAATTGGGAATTCACTTGGTAGAACTCCATTATAACACGTATTAATAAATAATAGTAATATAGCAATGTATTTTGTAGAACTAAAATACATTGCTATTCTTTCACCGTGTTCTCATTTCAACCCCAATTCTCTTCGAAAAAGAGGATATTAACTCTCATACTTAATACACCCAAAAGTGTAGACATACTCCCTCAACTGTTATTTTATTTAAAATAATAAATATACATTTTGGTACCATTTCTACGACATAGTTTATGAGCGAAGCTGGTTCTGATCATTAAATATATTGTGGAAATGCAGTAGAACTTTGATTATACGGGCTAATTGGGGATAAAGATAGTCCGGATAAGGAGAATTCTGGATAATCGAAAAAATAATAATCGAAAGGAAACGACAAGTATGTTCAGTATGAATTATTTTTATTTCTTTAGATTAATGAATAACTTTAATAAAAAAATATTTTTTATTGAACAAAATCAATTATCGATTTCTGCTTAAAGCTGCATTTGCTTTTCGATGCTGCCAAATCGCGAATACTTTTAAAAAATATAAGTTGTTCTGAATTGCATTCACATCATTCAAAAATTGGAATCTAGGACTACTGACCCATACTTTTATAAAGGTTTTGTTGTCAGGGTAAATTCATAAAAAAACAAATACAACGATCAAAATGTTAAGATTGCATGCCATCACGCGGACGCAATTCGTCACGTGCACATCAGCAAATTCGTAATATGTTTAGTTATTTTGACCGGTCCGGATAATCGAGGTTCTAGTTCAGTACTAAAAATGACTCGTTAATATTTAAAATATCACGCCTTTCCGCCAAGAAGTGAGAGTTAGCGCCTTAAAAGCGAGTATCTTAAATATATATTATAATATTGGTGATATATTGTATCACACTCGCGGTAATCTGAAATGAAAGTTTTTTACACACAAGGAAAAAAATATTTAAGAGACTAAATATACAGAAATATTTTCTATAAATAAGAATACATTATAATAAATCAACGTTTCGTGTTATATAATATTTGGGGGCATTAAACGTAAGTATACGTCCGCACATGTGACAGTGATAGCGATGATTTGCGAAATCGATTTCAATAGTAGCGAATTGATCTTTGAACTAAGATGTAATCTTCTTCTTTGCATACGACTAAAAAAATGTTTATTTATTGAAAAATATAAAAACTTTCGCAAGAAATATATAGGGACAGATTCATAGAGGTATACAGTGGATGATCGGTTAACGAAAAAAATCTGTTCCAAGACTATGTTTGCTATCCGAGTTGTTTGTTAACCGATCAACCTAGTTTTATAGGTAGAATAAGAAAGTTAGAACGATCGTTTTAGTTCGTTATCCGAACATGTGTTCGTTGTCTGAACACAAAAATCTTTCGTGACAGTGTCCGTTGTCCGATTTGTTTGCGGCCCAAACTGTTCGCTGACCGATAACACACTGTATGTTTAAAGCATAAGAAATCATTTTTTTAATATACTATGAGAGAATAGCGCCATATTTCTTGGGGTCTGCCAAAACCCACCATCGTTTCATATGCTATTTTTCAGCCGCAGTCCTTGAAGGGTTAAACTATCTGTTGAGATATGTCCATCAAAGAATCATAAATTGGGAGCGCACACGAGTTTAATAAGCGTTGTCGATATCATGTTAAATGAATAGTTTCAGAAGAATATTTTTTTTTTAAGTTATTGCAATAAAGACAGAAATCGGGGCTGTGACATTGACCAATAACACAACTAAAAAAAAGTATATTTTTTTCAGTTTTTTTCATACCTTTCGTATTTATGTATTTAACCAACCAATCCGGAAAATTGTTCATTGAGATATCCTTCAAAATCGTCTAATCGAAAATGTAGTCAGAGTCGCTCGTTTATCACGACTCCGGTCATAACACAGAGACTTCACAGACTTACAGAAACAGAGATTATATAACCAAAAGTAGTTCGTTGGTGTATTATAACAGCAAGAAAGAAAGTAATTGTACAAAAAATGAATACGCAATATCAACGTATTAATACTAACATCACGTCAATGATAATTCAAAAGTTGAACAATCGTTACTTTCTACGATCGTAAAAAAGCGAGAGAAATGACAGACAATCTTTTGGTAGTTAAACATGCATACAGGTTTTTGTATTCTTTCGTGCGCGACTTACGACTAGTCGAATGTGTATTACTTAATATTGTGAATGTAATACAACGATGCATTAAACACATACGGACAGTCTTATTTTGAATATCACGTATTTATTCATTGCAACCAGTCAACGCTACTGAGATGCATATGAAAAATATTCAAAAACTTTATATTTCAGAATTAATTTCAAGTATGAAGTTTATATGCACATATTAGGCCATATATTTATACATAAATTGTCAGGAATATGAATGTTTTAACACTTTTAATCAAGGCTGTGAAGTCGGCGTTTGGAGTCGTGAAAAACGAGCGACTCCCGAGTACTTTTTCGATTAGAAGATTTTTTTAAATATCTCAATGAACAATTTGGCGGATTGGTTGGTTGAACACAGGAAGAGTAGGGAAAAAAACCTGACAAAATTAAATATTGCTGGTTACAATTCTCGTCAACGGAGCACCCGTTTTAGTGCGATGATTATGTTAACGTCTCAACTATTGAGACGGCTGACTGTAGCGTATTGATCAACTATACTGTTTTTTTTTCGTGTTTATATGTCTTAAATCTACCATACGATTGTTTAAGGGCGATAATTATATAACACCACAAGTCAATATTTATAACAATTCGAATGATTCACCATCGACGCCTTAGTCAAAAATGAATTGTTCTATCTGCACTATTTACTTTATATTCACTTTTTTCTTATAAGTGCATCTTATGAGTGCATGCGAAATTTGACATGTGCATGCAATCAGTATTTTCGTCGGTGTAATATGGAACTCCGACATTGGGTTTAGAACGCTACATGTTAGGAATGTTTTTTTTTTTATTAGTACAAACAAGATTGTAATGCGGCAAAAAGATTGATGTTTCATCAACTTTAACTCTGAATTAAAAACAAAACAAAAATATTATATTTCTCCCGTATATTTTTTTAACTAACATGGATTTCGAATTACATCGCAACAATTGTTTTGTTGAAAAAATAATTAATGCAATGTTTTTTTTATATCAATTTATGCTTTTATTGAGAAACCTTGTGCATTAATTAGTGCTTTGTTACAAATAGAGAATTTGATACACACGTTACAGCGTTTATTTCAAGTAACAATGTATGTACAGTAACTATTATCCGTGGATTAATGGTGAAGGTTGGTTGACGAGCTTATTTTTATCTGTTCGTAAATATATATTTTAAAGTGATAATCCAAGGCTTCCAACATCGACCAAAAACATGACTTTTTGTAATATTTTTTCCTTCCTTTCCTATTTATGTGTATTAAATCAGAGATCAACCAAACTATACAAACTGACTGCTAACGTCTCATCTGTTGAGAGATGGGTGATTGCAGTGTGTTGGTACTAAAAATAATAAGAGTATTAACTCGTTCCCTGCTGAGCATTTTAAAGAATATTCGAACACCTATACTTCAAAAATTTATTGAATCATATTGGTTAGAAACAATCTTATTGAGTTTGTCGGGACAAATCAAGTAATGCATTAATTCGAAAATTAGCGAATAGAAGAAGGTTTTATCCACTGCTCATTCATATATTTTTGGGTATCAACTATCAACAGGGTAAAATCAGCCGTCTAAGCCATAGGTTCCGAGCCTGGGAGTCGCCAACTTATACGGTCAACTAAAAAAAAAAAATTGTATGCTTTTGGATTGGATGGGGGGTCGCGGGTCACATGGATTTTATGAAAAGGGGTCGCATACCCGAAAAGGTTGGGGACCTATGGTCTAAACAGTTGAGACGTTAACAGTCAGAGGGTGAAAAGCAGAGCTGTGGAGTCGACTCCGACTCCGACATTTGCCAGGTTTTTTCCTAACTTTCCTATTTATAAGCGCTAAATTAAAGACCAATCATCTAATCCGCCGAATAGTTCATTGATATATAATTTAAGTCATCTAATCGAAAAAGTAGTCGGATTCGCTCGTTTTCCACGACTCTGACTCCGACTTCACAACCCTGATGATAAAATTTATCTTTGAAAATATATATTTATTTGATACATAACATTTTCTGTCGCTGTATTTAAATACAGTCTTTATCACTTAGCTGTCAAATGTATGTCTATGCTTTATAAATAAATAATAAAAATAACATAAAAGTGTTGCCACCTATTGTACGGTTCGGGTGTCTTTAATTATATAACCGCAATAAAAATAATAACTTCCAGATGATTTTTATTCTTCTGGCAAACATTTACGAGCGTATGATTACTTTATATGTCACAATGAAAAATATGCATACATATTAACGGGGAAATAAATATATCGATAGGTATTAACAGTTAAAAACGTGTTATTGGAACTTTGTAAAACAATAATTATAAATAATCGACGCGAGGTTTCCCAAACTATTTAACGATGAACGTCGGTTTTAATTCTTTATATAAAATATAAATGACAACTTTGTTATTAAACATGGTGTATCACTAGATGTGACACGTGTTTCGCAGCTTTGAGATACATCTTCACACTAACTGTATCATGAGGTTATGCATTATTAAGATTAGCAGTGAATCGATCATCAAGCGGTACAATTCATTTTTTATTAGGCGTAGGAGAAGTCATAATTAAATATTTATTTTTATTAACACAGCACCACCAATTAAATAAAAACCAAACAAAATGTAACATACATTAACAATAATGTTTCAGAGTTTGAAAATCATTTAAATAAAAATGATCACAATCTCAGAAAACATAATTACGTGTAAATACTCCATCGAGTAAATAATAGAGGCATTTAAATTAGTAGTGTAAAGTTCTTAGAAATCAATAAAATATTAACAGAATTTCAGTCATTAATTATAAGTAAATAGCACTTAAAATAGAACAAGAAGCTTACTAAATACTATCAAATATATTCCTCTTAGGATTTTCAGTGATTAGTATGTGATAAGTAGCTTTATAGTAATTAGAAATATCATGATTTTTTGCCCTCTTTTTACGCGATACAGTAGATCCAGAAAGTGACGCGTATAAAAAATGCGTAAACAAACCTTCCGTTTTTTATATAATTTTATAAGTTGGCTCAAAAAATCAAAATATTGCGTAAAAAACTATCGAAAATATACGACAAAACTAAAATTTGTTCATGAAGTACGTGCAAAAAATATTTTTTATGTAAAAAGTTTACTTTACATAAAAAATAAAAATACAATGAGAAACACATACATGTGTGATTGTATTCACTAATAGGAGTTACTCGTTGCTGACATTAGAGGTTTGCAAATATCGTTCGCGATTTTTTGAACAAATGTATACAAATACTGTTTTTCTGAGTTTCCTGATTTGACTAGATTCTTGATTTAAGTCAGTTATTATTACATTGGATTTGTTTTGTTGATCCGACTGTAAATTATTTTTCTATGCTATAAATTCCGTTTTCATTTACAATAACGTTTTTGGTTTGATTTCTGCATTTCCCGTGGCGTTAGTTCATCATACAGATAATATATTTTACATTTTTAAACTCTCTATCGCGCCTGGTATTATGATCGTTTTTCAAAAAAAAAAAAAATACTATATGTGTTGACATGTTTAATGCTTTTTAAATCGTTTCAGCTCTGAATATAGGTTACTCTGCCTTCACGTCATTTTTATCATTTGTAAAATGAAAATCGCATACCAACAGTTAAATCGCGTAAAACTCACGCAAGTTATAAATAGTTACTTTCCAGAGATATCACTAACGTATACCACATCGTAATACTGTCGTTGACAGGTTTCGTACACTTGTGCAGTGCTGTCTGAATCAGTTAACTATTTTTTTACTAGTGAAAATATATTGTAACTTGTAATTTAATTTCGCTGTAATTCGTGCGCATTTATGTTAACAAAAAAATCATCTAAACGACACAAAATCTTATTAGCTTACTAAATATATTCAACTCTTTCGGTGTCTAGATTGTAAAAATATTTCACCAACAATAAGTTACGTATTTTCAAAAAATCGAAAATGTCATTAATATCAAGTAAGTAAAGTCAAGATAGGACGGACTAAACGTTTGTGAAAAAATATTACGTGTTGCGCAGTAGAACACTCCATTCACGGGCCAGTTGCGTGCGAGGCACTGGACTGGTTAAAAAAAAGTAGTTTTTTTGATGAAAAAAATTAATTCATTCAAATTGCACGCTACCCTTACTATAAGCTGAAGTATATAATGATTACGTTCTTACAGTGCGGACTTGGCCGGCTGGCCGAGTTTGGTCTGGTCACGGCCATTTTATTTTGAGCTTGGTCTGGATTAAGGCCCACGTTGCAATGTTTTCGGGTCACACAATCAAAATCAAATTATGCTTTAATTTGATAGTAATAATATTTAGTCTCAAAAGTCCAGTTTAATCAATACGTATGCGGTAAGCCGCTAAAAATATCAATCGCTTATTTGCTAGGTAACAATTTACCGCAATATACCCGGTTATTATTTTTACAATAATTAAAAAAAAATAGACCAACGCTTTAAGGTAACGTAAATATATTTTTACATGTCGTGATCTTATCAATATAAAATTATGGGAATAGCAATAAACAAAAATTAGCTCATACAAGAAAGTTTTGACACTGCCACATCATATTTTTGCTAGGGCGTAAGGCGTAGGGCGTAGGGAGTCGTAAAAAAACCTCAAATACGACTAAAACAATGTTTCATTTTATCAGTTTTTTTCCAACCTATACGATGTAAGTTGATTAAATTGAAATATTCATTGAGATATTTTTCAAAATCGTCTAATCGAAAAAACAATCAGAGTCGCTCGTTTTTCACGAGTCCGACGACCGCGTCTACCGAATCCGCAACCATAGTTATTATTGAATACGATTCTAAGCATATTGTAAATAAATTCGATAAAATTTTTAACTGTTTTATTTATTTCAACGGCAAAGTATTTATTGCTACGAACCCATAGAAAAGTATCGTCCCACCTTCTATAGTGTAAAGATATTGACAGCGCTATAGAAATCCGCGGTATAGGAGACTCAAAGTACAAAATTTAAAGTTAGGTTTTTATTGAATATTTTTTAAATTGTACCAATGTAATATTTGTGATTGTACATGCTTTAGAATTGTTTGTTTGTTATATTCCCCGGTCACAGCAGAATACTTCAAACAAAGTCAAGGGAAAAACACCAATTGATAAATATTCTTTCAATGCAGATATGTTATTTATGTATTATATAATACCATATATCTACGAAATACGTTATTTAAGACTGACAACTTCATTTTGTAGAAAACAGTGCTATAGCAGGGGGCGCTATAGGAGGGATTGTCGTGCGCACGATATGAAGGCGCGCTATAGGAAGGTTGGCCAAAACCGAGCAAAATTTTGAAAAGCTATTCTGTAATATGTGCTTACCAAATTTCGTGGAAAACAGTGCTAAAGCATGGAGCATTATAGGAGGGACTGTCATTCGCGTTATAGGAAGTTCTGTATTCCGTAAAAGGGCAAAACTGCGCAAAGGTCTTCTATGATATATGCCTACTAATTTATCAAGTTATGCAACGTAAATTTTACTAAAAATAAACTCGAAGTATTTGGTTACTTTTTCTTCATCACGTAACTGTACGTTAGATTATAAAAACGCCTCCAGTGATTGATAATTTATTCAGACAGCTGCATTCGGTCTTATAAAATTAAGTGGATTATGGATATCAGGTACGTTGGCAACGAGACGAAGAAAGCCGAATGGCTATTATAAACATCGCATGCATATTGCGCATAATGCGACGAAAGTTTACGATAACTTTCTACTGCAGTGGTTTTCAACGTAAATCACGGGCGGTCATATTATTATACGAAATCAGTTAATTATTTACATTTCCGTCACACACGGGTACTCATTCTATCAACATTATTCTTCTATCAAACTTTCTTTCGTATATACTAGAGGTTATAACTTCATTATAAAAAGATTCAAATGTCAATATAATGATGAATATTTCGGCATTAAAAGGCAAGAAAAACGACGATTCAAATATCTAGGATATCAAGTGTAACAAGAAGTTGATTGGGATTAATTTTATATTAAAGATTGACATCTTATATTAAAGGTACAAAAAAGACCGCGCTATATTTAACTCGTTCCTTTCTGAGTCACAAAAATAATATTCAAATCATAAATATTCAAAAAAAAAAAAAAAATTGTTGTATCGCTGTTACCCTAATGTATGGAGATTATCAGAACAAATCAGTCTATATTTTAATATGAAAATAAGCATCAACGCTAAAATTTAAACGTTTACATTTATAATTTACGATATCTACTGAGGGTATTGATGAAATTTCAATATCAAATTTGAATAGTTAAAACTGTGTACAAATTTACATGTTTTCCAAATTTGAATACCGTCATAATTAAATCATTAGCAATGAAAATTTATTTCAGATATACATCTCGCTTCTAGTGTATTTTTTATATGTTTACTGTGTAATTCTTTTGTTCTTTTTTATATAAGCGATCCAAATTGTTTACTGTCATTCAGTTCTATCCCATCCTTATGATAGAATCCCTGAAGATCTCGAAAGGCGAAAATCGAGTCGTGAGTGACATAACATGTGGAAGTGGAAATTTCTCTTATATTTTCGAGTGTCTACTAACAAACCATTAACCTCAACCGTTGAGATAATAACCGTCACATGCTTAAAAAACTATAATATTAAATCGTTCTGCTGACGACTGTTGTCAAACTGGTTGAATTTACCTCGAAAACAATGCCTATAAATGTTTATCTAATTTCCGTATAGCTATTTTTGAAACACAATCAATTTTCTTCTGAGCATAAGTGTATTGTTGAATCACTTTTTATTTGGCGAGTTGAAAAAAAAATATCAATCCTTCGATTCGTTTGTCAAAGTTTCTAATAGATTTTAAATGTATATTTAAATAAAAAATAGCATGCAAAAAAAGTTGAAAGAATGTAAAATATAATACTTTTAAATATCAAATTTTATCACGCTGCACCATGTGAGATGAAGTAAGTGACTTGAAAACAATTTATTAAACTGTAAACACTGAAGTCGAATGTGTGAATTTGTGATTTTCAATATTTGATTTATGCATTGCATTCACTGTTATGTATTATATAAATATATCACCCTGAAACGTGTAAATATTGTAATAAAAATCCATCATATGCCGGCCCACGTTCCGAGTTAAACACGCCTGTGTTGCTATCATCACACGGCGCCGTGACAGTAGAAATAATTCTCTCTCTTGGTAGAAAATGAAAGTGTTTTTTTCTTTCCTCTCTTGAATAACAGGTTACGTTATAAACATTCTAAATTATACGTTATTACCTTTTTGGTGTTAGATAAGAGAGCCAGAACAGATTCGGGCGCCGAATTTCTGTTATCAAATAAAAAAACAACGATTAAAACATTTATTTATAGCGAAGTAATGACAAGCAAGAAATAATATGCAGATTATTATGCAATGCAAAAAAAGACAATTGAAGAAATCGTATTCCAATATTTATTAGTGACTAGACAATAAAAAAAAAAATTATCATTCAATGCACGAAACCATTAGTCCAAACGGAGCGATTTATACATTTCTATATTCATCTTATCTATGTTGGTAGTTCTTTATTTAAATGTTGTTATTATTGCAGATTTGACAGATCGTGTATTGTCGGCAGTAAATCGCTGAATTAGGAACAGAGGCGTAACTACGAAAATTACATTTTTGAGTTAAATATATTATATAAAGATTATATCACAAAATGAAGGTCTATATCGGAAAACAAACAATGTCTTTTTTCAACTTCTATATCAGTATTTCTTAAAAAAAAAAAAAAAGATAACTTCAAATTGTTTGCTACGGGAAGTATGACAAATATATTATTTTTTTAATAAAAAAAATAATCTTCTGTAACAATAAAAATGTTTTGTCATATTTTCAGCTCGATGTTTCAGCTGTGTGTAGTCACAATGAAAACTGCATTTGAATAAATCAATATCAAAATAAAAAAAAGATTCTAATGAAATACAAAAACGACCGTTCAGTTGAAGATAATAATACTCGGATAGTGCATGCACAATATATATATTATATAGGCCGAGCTGTATGACTTTGTATTTCTATATGTATCTTTATAAATTTGGCAGTTCTTTAATTATTATTAATTAATTTAAATTCGGTTTTGTTGCAATTAATTCCAATAACAAAAAGTCTGTCTCGACACTGATAAACACGACAATAAGGCCGCTGATTAAACTATCATATAATGATAAAAAAACATATGGACACAATTGTGGTTTTAAATGAAAAAATGTTCGATAATGGTGGTGTAGCCATCTCGTAGCGGTGCAATAAAGGGGAAAATGATCATAAAAATACGCATGTCACAAATAGTCGTTAATAGTACGAATCAGAAATCGGCATAAGCGCTTTTGACAACAATATAACGACAAGTCTTAAGTATTGTATTTCCATAATGGAGATTATCGATTTATCGTCTGACGTCAATAGAGAATATCTAAATAGGCAATATATATTTTTATTATATAAAATTAATTTACATGCAATTTTTGTCATAAATTTCTTCGTCTAAATATAAAATCCAATATAACCGGCTCAAAAATATATAGGCAGAACGTGGATTTTTTAAAAACTAAAAATTCTTTTCTATTAAAAAAACAATATCGAGTTAACTTTATGATCGAATTTTTTAATTACTATTAACGTATATGCTTTTAAATTAAGCCTCCGCGTTTGTCAATTTATACAATTATATTGTACGCGATCCCACTTCAAAGAAACGTTCCATGAATAGAAAATGGTACTTTCCTAATACAATACATGGCACGCGTTTTAGTTAATTTCCGCAATGCGCAGCTTTTACACACATACGATACCACGCGCGATCGAAAGGTGTTTGTGCTTCAAAGCGAGAAAGGGTATAGTATAATACTATCATATATCGACTGAGAATGAGCTTGATGAATTACTAATATCAATTTTAACCTTAAAGGAGTGTGGTCGTATATGTACGACGGCGCGATTTTTGATTAAAGGAGTATGATCATACATGTAAGACAGTACATTTCTATGGGTGAGTGGTGTATTTATCCTTCAAGTATGAATTATTATAATACCATCTATGGACCAGATTTGGTTTCAGAACAGAGTAATATTTTTTTTACTATTTCCATATTCTCGTATGACGATTTGATAACAAAAACATATTTTGTCATCATGTAAATCCTATTATATCTCCATGACGATGCCTGAAGATGCCAAAAGGCAAAACCTTGTCGTGAGCGACAAAACATGTCAAAATGTACAAAGCTACAAAAAAAAATTTAACAAATGTGTGCTTAATGCTCTTCCGAGTTGTCACCTTAAAGCATGCAGGCTACCGAATCGCGCGCGAGGGCGCCCAAAGTTTCGTAGTCTTAATAAACTTATTACTTAATTTACAATTAAATATGGTTGTGCATGTTTTACCCACGTGATTTAATATAAAAAATAAACACAAATCACTGAAATCTGATGGATGCAGACTAAAATAGTATTTTTGTACACACCCGTGCATTATAATTCTGGATGTAGAAATAATTACATGCGTATGAGTGTATTCATGTGAAATAGTCGTCCAAAATTGTATCTAATACAACTACGTTACCGTGCATATCTACGTTACGTTACTATTAGATATTGAAAAATTGCGCATGTATCGATTGGTTCAAAGAGCTTAGAAGCGATTTAAAAGTGAAGGTGAGGCGTTTATTAGGAAGACATTCGTCCAAAAACTGGGCCGAGCGTCTTTCGAATGACAGTTTATAAAAGTACCAATAAATAATATGATTATTGGTGATAACGTATACACCATATACAGTATAATCGACAGTTTTTTTTTGATTACTGTATTTTAATGTAAACGGATTGAATCTCCGAGATGAAATAAAAAAAAGAATTTTCTATCGAATTGTTAGGTATATTTGAATACATTTTAGGTGTTAACTGTCACTTCTTAATGGAGAGGCATGATATTTGAAGTAATAAAAACACAAGTTGAAATAATAACGAACAAACTAATATATTACAATATATGTCGATCACCATTGCTTAAGCCGCTACGAGGGACCGTTTTGTTTCCATAATGGACCATTTCCGTACCATATGTAAACTTATTGATATAGCCGCCTTTTAAGTTTTATTTACAATTTTTAGTCGCTTCGGCAGTACATATACTAAAATTGGAACGATACAATTTTTAGTTTTATTGCGAGCAAGAAACAAACTAGGTCGTTAAAACAAGAGAGAAGATGTATTGTGTATCTTTTCTACATAGCTATATAAAGATAAGCGAATGTTCGTTTAAGCATAGTTCTGACGATGGCGTGAGCCGAAATAGCTATCAACTATATCTTAAAAAATAATAATTTTGTAGAACTAAAATACATTGCTATTTTTTTCACCGTGTAATAAAAACACATTTTAGTACTTATTTCCCCAATATATTTCATTACCAGGATTAGTATGGATAGAGATCAGTTGATAATATCCGCGATGAGCAAAACCGGTGCTGATCATAAAATATATTGTGGAAATATGTACTAAAAATGTGTTTTTATTATTTAAAATATATTTGAACGGGTTAACTATGACTTCAGTAAGTCGCAAATCTATTATTTATACAAAGCAAAAAAAGAGCACTCCCTCTGGTTTTAAGACCACTGGTAAAGTTTTCGAATCTCTGAAAGTCGATATTAATAAGCAGGCCGACTATTTTTTCGATTCGGCGATTTTGAAAAATATTGCAATGAACAATTTGCCGGATTGGTTGGTTGATTTCTAATTTAATGCACATAAATATGAAAAGTAGGAAAAAACCTGATAATGTTTTTTTTTACTCGAAGACCTGTTGTTGGTCAATATCAGAGGTAGGGGTCGTGTTTTTTTCGACACATCTGCCCTGTTAATGAGGAAACATTTATCATATTAAAATTATTCTGAGAAATTAAAGCAAAAAATATTTCCTAGAAAAAAGTTTCATTTGTCAAATATTGCTGTAACAATTGTTATTTTTTTTTTTACAAAATAACTTCTTTATTTCTCAGACTTTTAGTAAAATAAAAGTAAACATGACTTGTGACATTTATCGTATTCACACGTCTCGACCAAAAAAAAGTGCTTCATTGCCGAATGTGTGAATAAATAATTGTGTGCCGCCACTTCGCAAAAATAAATAAACCCAATGAAACTGGCGAGTGAGTGATAATCAAAAAATCAAAGAAGTTCTCAAAATAATCTATTGATTTTGACTGCTTAAATGCAATGAATGCTAATGGGGAAATTCTGAAAAATCTACACAGCGCCGCCGCGCCTTGAATTCGGCCGCCCGTGTGCAAACATAAACATACATTAATCGCCCCCAAAATATTCCAGTAAATTATTCTATGCAACGGTGAACGGTGAAAAAATAGCAATGTATTTTAGTTCTACAAATTTTCTATAAGATATATAGTTGATAACTATTTCGGCTTACAAATTTTACAGAGCTAAAATACACTGATACTTTTTCACCGCGTGATAATGGAGTTCTGCCAAGTATTTACTTCAATTCAATCAATATATTGTATAAAGCAGCCATGTCCAACACGCGGCCCAGGGGCCGCATGCAGCCCAGTTGAATTGATTAATTATCAAGTAATTAATTTTTTTTTGATAAGTTTTTTGGTTGTTTTTAAATAAAAAAAAGAGTCATTGTAAATATTAATTAATTAAATTGTTTTTATTTCGTTTGATTTGTTTTTTTATGCAGCTTACCATTTACCGGTAATATTTTATTTGGCCCACCAAACGATTTCTGTTGGACAACGCTGGTATAAAGTATGGGAAATTTTATCACAAGAATAATTTTCGTTGAAATACGTTTGAATGGTTTATTTGTCAACTTGGCGTTACTTTTCTGAAATGATACCACGAACTGACCCCGGTCCTAATAAATGCATACGAATTGCAGCCAAATTTAATTTAAATATATTTTCACTAGTGAAAATATAGTTTACCGATTCAGGCAGCTAAAATGTGAGCAAATTAATCTCTTCCACGTTAACGCCCCGACGTATGGGACGGCAATGTACAAGGCATGTGCTCGAGCGCCCCAGACATTGGGACGCGAACATTCAAACGTCGGTAAAGCAGGCAATCTTTTGCATATAGGACTGATTTTGATTTTAAAATATTGCCAAATTCGTCCTGATACTACTACCTCCATAAAATTGTCAAAACTATTAGGTTTAAATGCTTAAAACATCGATTTTTCGAACCCTTCAAATTTATTCCGATCCCGCCAAATGTTTACATATCAGTTTGAAAGTGCGTGCTAAACTCGCGTCTAACTTCGCACTGAACTTTGCACCAATCTCGTGGCATTGTAATCTGACACTCCATGACACGTGAAAGTATGGCGCTTGTTCATTTCAGTTTGATTGGTTGCGTCGTTACGTCACCTTAATGGCCATTTACGAGTTGGTTATTTGTTAGGGATATTTTTGTTAAGATGATGGTGACAACATGAGACATTTCTATGTTTTTTATTTTTATTATTTAAATATCATGCCTTTCCATCAAGAAGTGACAGTCAACACCTTAAAAAAAACATTTATAGCTCTATGTGGAAAGAGAACATGAGAACAAGAGAAAGCGGACAGATTTTGTTTGTATGAAAAACTGTCGCGCCGATCGGGTTAATTATTATTATTTATCGTAGGCCGCATATGAAACTAAAAATAATTAAAAATAAATATTTTGGAAGAGTGGAACAAATATTAAAATTTAATTATTATATATGGACACTAGTCTATTTTATTTATAATTCTGTCGTCTGTGAGGCAGCGACATCTCAAAGCGTGCGACATCCGCTTCAGCGTAGCGTCGAAGCGATATGTCAATTGCCATTAGTTATTATGTGTATCTTGTAAACGCTCACGCGTATAATACGCATGGGCTAGCAGTCAACGACTCGACGAGATGACTGGACAGTCTATACATAATTGTCGAGTGTTTGTGTCATCAGCAGAAAACTTATATGCATTTCATCGTACCGACATGCATATGGCGACGCTCCCAGACGTGCATTCTCGTTAATTTTGAAGATAGTGATTGAATGTAGTCGCACGTGTTTATGAGCGGGATGACAGATTGACAAAAAAATAATACATCGAGATAAAAAAAACTTGTGACGAGAAAATAATAGAAACCGATAAGTGTTGTGCGAGTCTGAGCAATATGGAAAATAGTTAACAAAAATGATAATTCGAATTGTTACAACTTTGTACGATTCCGCATGTTTTTTCACCAACGATCCGGGTTTCGATTTTTTGTTTCTTTGGGCATTCTATCACACGGATGTAACAGAACTGACAAAGTCAACAAAGTGGCTCGTTAGTGACAAAACATGTGGAGTGGTACAAAGTCGTAACAATTCAAAATTGGTATTGAAATTCCATCAAGCACCTTCAGTCGATATCATAAATTAAAAATGACAATTTTAATAGGACAACAATAACGGCTTAATAGAGTTATGTGTAATTCTGAGCGAGATGCGGTAAATGATCTATCGGGTAAAATTTGTGACGGATTTTGCAAATTAATCGCGAATCGGGAGTTTACGACCAAAGTCGTTTTTTTTAGGATTTTAATAGACTCCTAAGTTTGACCGCCCGCGTTTTTTGTCCATATTGCACACATGAAACAACGAGTGTTTTCAAATTAAGAACTAATTAAAAAATAAAATCACAATTAAATATCCGAAATAGAACACCAGTTATTTAAATTAACAACGTTATATTTGAATAAAAACGAAGATAAGATACTCTGCGAGAGGTTATTGACATGAGACAATTGTACAATGAGACAAAGTCTTTGATTTTTAAATACGTCGCATCTCACAGCGGTAAATGTCTTTTTTGTATTGTACACGCGGCTTTGTCAGCAATGTTATTCAAAATTATCAAAAGCAAACAAAAAGCATTCAGGTTCCATAATACATCACAAAGAAGTATGGATCAATCAAGAAAACAGTTAACGATATTTTGAATGCAACTTTCAAGCGAATCATATGAAAAGAAAAAACCATATTAGTTCAAAAGATGTTAGGCATTTTGATTAATCTATCTGTATGTCGAATTGTGGTGCATTTTTTTATTTATTTATTTGTTAGGTTCACGTTACAAAAAATACAATTTATAAGTTTATTTCTTTTGCAATCGAAATATTGAAAATTAAAGAAATAAATAACAAGACAATAAACAATGATAGCAAGGAAGTTAATCAAGCAAGTTCGTGTAAAATTCCCCTTAATACATTAAAAAATAGTATTCGCCTGAACACACTTCGTCCACATGGAATATGTCGGCATTAGAAACAATACTGTTCAGCATTGTTAATGCTCTTACCATTGGCAGACTGGTTCTTCAATTTCGAAGAACAAATAATTCATGAATGAAAAATATTCGAAACATACAATTTGATACTGTCAAGGATGGCAGAATTCTCATTTAAGCCTTGTATGAATCGAAAGAAATGTGTGACGAGATACATTTCTTTTCGAGTTTTCAAATTATCAAAAGTGGGTATACCTAAAATAATGTAATTTGGATCAAACAATGGATAGTATCCATATGTCCTCAAGTAAAGAAGTCTCAAAAATTTCTTGTGAACAAACCAAAGCAATGTACCCAATCTCTAGGCTACTTAGTACTACGGCATTGTATAATACATTCATATCAAAATTGAACACCCGAAAGTGTGAAATAGCGTTTGATATTTCTTATCGTAAAAATGCAAGCCAATGAAAACAAGCGTTATAATAAAAGGCGGCAGTCCATTGGTCTGAATTCAGATGATATTTAGGTGTGGTATATCATCCGACAATCAGATCTGAAAGCCCACCACGCTTGACCCTTTCAATTTATTTTCTTAGCAAATTCATCATTTTTTTTTATTCAATTTGTATAATTCCAAAAGGCATTTCTGCGTTTGCATTCTTTTGCCGTTCGCGAAAATGCTCGGTCGGTTAATAGAAAATTTTGTCACGGTTTTAGACAAAAATATTTATAAAAATGCGAGTCATGTTCAATATTAGAGCATTCATATTACCGAATGACAAATTTCTAGATTTTAATAAGCTCTGCAGCAAATATTATATAAACTAAAATCAAGGCATGAATTGTTAATTCTTTCGAACTGAAGTACCAGCCTGGTAACTAAGACGCCAATGAAAAGAACTTTAACTGTCCTATGCATGTGAACGTACGTGATACGCAAACTTCGACTGTACCATTCTGCGCTATCCCGTATCGCGTACGCGCTGGAGAAAAATAGCTTACATTAAAACTGCAAACCGCACGGAATACTCACGCGCCTCAACAACATCTGACTGCAAGTCTTCACAAAAGTTTTCTAAGGTTAGGCGAAGTGTGCATTTATTAATTTTCATACCTTTCAAAAGTCAGGCGCGCGTATATCGTGGTTTATAAAAAAGCTGATGTTTTTTTGCATATTTTTCGGAAATTTACCAGCAGGTAGGGCGGTTAATAACGTTCAGCGGTATTAATTTGGATGTCGACATATTTTCCGCGTTAAAACTACATATAACAGAAAGTGTTAACCAGTAATAAAAACACAATACTCAGTAATATTTCCACAATTTAATGCTAGTATATCAATCGATCCTCGCGATGAGCGAAACCGGTCCTGCTTTAAAAAATAATAAATTGTGAAAATATCACTAAGCATTATTTCAATATAATTATTTTCCACCAAGAAGTGACTTCTGATACTTGATCTGTTTATATAATAAATGATCGCAAAAAATCACGTAAACTTATTTAAACAATTTTAACTATATGTTTATCGCTGCAAAACAATAAATAACATTCAATTAAATCGATCGGCTTTTAAAAACTTCATTGTAAATTAAAGAGTAAATATGTGATATTATAGATGGAATGTGCACAAAGAAACACCGGTTTATTAAAATAAAATGTCAATTTGTGAGCAAAATGGCCGATGAAGAAACGTTGGTTATTAAATATTTATTACCGGTTTCATTTTTTTTTTGTAATAACAACAATATTCATCCAAAAACACAGTGGGTGATCGGTTAACGAATATTTCGGATTGCGAACAGATTGGACAAGGAACACTATCAGGAAAGGTTTTCCTGTTCGAACAACGAACAAATATTCGGATAGCGAATTAAAACGATCTTAAAATTCGATTGAACGGTTAACGAACAATAAGGACTGCAAACAAATTGGATAAAGAACACCATCAGGAAAGATTTTTGTGTTCGGACAACGAAAACATTCGGATAAGGCATAAAATTGATCTTAAGATTCGGTTGAACGGTAAACGAACAGTTCGGACAGCGTACACAGTTTTAGAACAGATTATGTTCGTTAACCGATCACCTGCATACAATATATTTACTTTAAAGTCACTTTAGATTGCTAAGTTTTTTTTTATTAAAAATTGGAATCGTATTTCAATAAATAATATACCATTCAAAGGGCTATTTTCACAATTGTATATATAAAGATCTGGAACGCTTTCGTTCGTCATTAGAATCATCAACTGATGCAACAAAAAAGCTATTAATATATATAGAAGGTATACAAAATAAAGGGTTAAAAAAGTTTTATAAATAATTTATAGGATATCATCTAAATGAAGTTATAAAGTTTACAAATACAATGTTAAGTACCTCTTAAAATTAAATATATTCAAATGTGAAAAAAAAAAAAACCAAATTGCAAGTGTTTTATAAGTTAAGAAATAGTTCAGAAATACTAATTATCATGAATAAAAAATGGAGAATTATGAGGAAGAATCTAAAAGCAAACAATTGTGTATATTTACATTGAGAAAAATATTCTGGCAGCAAGTGACTGAAGGGACCTAGTTTCCTAAGCTATTAAAGAAAAACGGCCCCGCTGTTCAGGATGTGTTCTTAATTTGATTCAGGTATATTAATTATTTAAATAATATATTATTATTATTAATATTTTTTTTAAAAAGTTTCACGCTAGATTTTTTGCGTGACGCTTTTTCGATCTCTTTTAGGGCAAGTGACTCGCAGGTTGCGTGTCACTTGCTGCTAGCACCAGGTACAAAACAAAAAACAAAACATGGATTCTATATAAACCAAAATACATAAAATATATAGTGATTCTATACAATCCAAAAAAAAAAAAAAAATGACGGTCTCGGCGGCGAAGTATTGTGGTCCAGGGGGGTACGAATAACAGATTGACGCGACCTTTTCGTAAAGGTTTTGAAAACTAATAGCGGGCTCTTAACGCTCAGCAAATGAGACCGTCAGCCCGTGCTGACATCGGACCAATTCCCTACGGCTACCTTCCAAAATTGGGTAACGATTTTAATTCTTGCCGAATTTACTCCGTAGGTCAAGTTAGATAAGAATAGACAAAAGGAAATTGCCTTGGTGAGAGGTAACTTAACACTTTGACGTGTGTTGTTTACACGCGAATTTCTCGTTAAGCGTTTTCGTGTTAAGAGTAACGATGCTGTTGCGGTGATGTGTAGGACTAAACAGCATCAAAATACGTTTATAGATGTCCATTTGTTGTGTTTTATTGAGTGGTGAATCACTGAAGAGTGGCCGACGACTGTGTCTATAATGTGCCTATATGTGCCTATAATGCTGTGCATAGATTTCATAGAACACATTTCCAATATGTCATAGTCAGACGCGCGGTATAAAAGTAAACTATTGATGCGAGAACAGTGTAAAAATATTGATTTTCAGATATAAAATGGACGTCGAACTTTCTTATCTATGACGTCAATCAACATTATAAATATATATGTGTAACCTCAGCCAGTGCACTTGTCAGCGTTTTGCAACAGCGACATAATAAAAACTGTTTATCATTGAGAATTATTTTTATCGTAACATCGGAACTCGCAAGTTAATTTTCTGTACTCAAAAGTGACAACGCGCATAAAAATAAATATGACATTAAATTGTAAATATTTAAACAAGCAATCTATCTAATCTACGTTAAGGCCGCTTTTATTTCCCAACATCCGCTTTCCCTGTATAACGGATAATTCGAAAATTAATTCAGAAGTATTCGTGTTAACCCCTTCTCGGCTGGGCCGCGTAAAGGATATTCTAACAACAAATATCAATGGACAAATAGTATTTATTCTTTCAAATATTGAACATTTTTTTAGAATTATAAAACACTTTCAAATAATTATCTAAGTTTTTTTTTCAAACTCATGTCTAGATCAAATCGAAATAAATCAACTTTTTCGCATTTTTTTTTGTTACATTAAACAAATAAAATGACGGTATAAAATCACTAATAAATATGTCTTACATCCATATCTGAAGAAATAATAATAAATAAATTTAAAAAAATATGTGAAAGGTTAGTCGTAATGCATGACACAATCCTTAACACGTACGTGTGCGCGTGTAGTACTCAAGGGATTAATATTTAATTTTTTAATTTATATAAAAAATGCAGGAATATTGACTAGTGCTGTGAGAAGCAGTTGCATATTTAATGGAGTCATTAGACGTACAGCTGGTCCTAATTCGAAGATTAAATTTAAAAAAATATCTTTGTGCTTGGTGTCATGCCAATCAGCAGCACTAGCAACGAAAAATTTACATGATTCTGAGCAAATTTTAAGAAATAAACAACGATCAATGAACTCATAATAAAATAATATCGAATTTTAATTCGATAAAAGATTTCACCTATTAGACTTCAAAATAATGATGTTTTTTAAAAAAAAGAACATTTATTCTAAAAGCTATAACTGTCATAATTTAGTTGTTTTGAATATTTATTCATAGGTAACCAAATTAAGTTTTACAACGCATTTATAATAAAAAAAATATCCTTATTTATGTTATGATCGTACGACTCGATAAAAATATCTTCGTTAAGTAGGTATTCTAGTATAGAATTTTGAAAAAATCGTTTTTTTTCAAAGCCTTAAACCTCTGAGAATGTCAGTAAGAGGATTTTTCAAAATCAAAATTATCTCCAGACATATAGAGCTTTATTGATGCGGCACGTAAGCCGGGCCCGAAGCTTTCTACGCGTTTTTCTCGAAACTATTATATTTTTTTCGTTACGGTTGACAATATATTATATATAAAGTTCTACTAGACCGATTTACTTGACATTTCGTTTGGACCTTTTCTATTTGTCCTTATATAGTACCAACTAAAATCATAACAAAATTTCAATGTTTACTATTATTCAAAAATTTGGAAACAGCCACTATTTTGCGAAAACTAATCCTCACTTTATCAGTCTGAAAATTTTTGAATTTAATTTTTTTTATGTATTCTTCAAACATGAATAGAAATCTGGTAAAAAATTATAGTATAAATATTATTTCGTTCCTTTTTAGTACATTTGAAAAAATATCTAAAATTCAGTTCATATTCAACAGATAACATTTAATGATTGTACTATTTATTGATTGAATTGGCATTCACTTGGTAGCAATAAATTGAAAGTAGCCGATGTAGTCACCCAGCCAATTCTTTTTAGCGAATGTTAGTTTGCGCGTAGTTCTGACGATGGCGTGAGCCGAAATAGCTATCAACTATATTTTAAAAAATAGTTTTGTAGAACTAAAATACTTTGCTATTTTTTTCACCGTGTAACATTTAACTACTTTACGAGCCCCGTGAGAAAAGTGACACGTTTAAAAAACGTCGTTTTCGAGATGAATAATAAATATGCATATTGATCCACAATTTTTAACCCTTAGAATACCCTTAAGCCTAAATATTGAATTTTACAAAATCTTGAAAAAGAACTTTATTTTTTTATATAAATTTTAATCATACTTGTAAAATATGTTTTTATGTTAGGCTACATTCATAAAATAAAATATGAGGCTAAAGCATAGATCAGTGTCCTATTTATATGTTTTGGCTAGTCACATAGCGAATGGTTTCACAGGTTTTCCTGTTAAAAATACAAGTTAACATTTTCAATTATAATAAAATGTCAAAAATATTATATTTTTACATATACTTTTTTATATATATTTATGAATGATCATTTAAAATGCGTTGTTAGTGAATTTTGAAAATATAAAAATATTGGATTAAAAATTAAAAAAGCCATTTTTCTCTATATTTTTATTATTGTATCGTTGTTTTATAAATCTTTCACATTAATTCTTAATAAAAATACAATAAATAGCAAACTAGGTTTATGTTAATAAAAAATCTAAAATTATAAAATCCTTATAAAGGAGGTATATTTTTAACGTATTTCTAGCCTAAATAAGATAATTCATTGGATAATAACAGGATTAAATACGTTATTTCTATAGTTCGTCGATTAACCCTAGAACGCTGAATTAAACCAAAGTTTGTTGGTTCCTTGGCGTCATATTGTCATATTTTTCAATGTGACAGTTTTTCGAGAACTTTCCGTATGAAACTAATTGGAAACGTGTATTTAAAGCCGTTCTTTTCACAGTTCTCTTCGTGCTTTAATTCAAGTTATCACCGCAGTGTATTTTACAGTCCGTCACACGAATAAATCGATAAAATTTTGAAGTAATTAATAATACATGTAGTTTATTTATGTACGCCGTAGCATTTCCGTGTGTTGTCAAGCAAATGAAATGTGTACGATATTTTCAAATTCGGTTAATTACACGGATATCAATACTGACTAACCACAATCACTCGTTTCCCAGCTGGACACCGGTGTCTATAAAATTTCAAAAAATCATTTCCCTAATATTCTAATATTATGTTGTACTATTGTGGTGAGTTTTCATAGTGACATCTATGTAGAGCTAGAATAAATTCAAAAATCTCACATTCATGTGTACATTACGAAAAAAAATGATAAAGTGAAACCTCGATTCCACGTTTTTCAAGGGACCGTAAAAAAAAACGAAAAATACGGGAAAGCTTAATATATAATTAAAAAAAGGAAAATCTTAAAAAAAACATTAAGTTTCTTCCCCATTAAATTTCCAATAAACGGGATTTTACAAAAATTGATAAATACGAGAGGGTTTTGTTTTTACAAATGTTTTTAAATCAATTAAATCTTATTTATTGAAATAATAATCAAATAGTATTTCAAATTTCTTCTTTTAAAATTCTTTATTAGCGACAATCCCAAGATATTTGAGCGAACTATATATGTCATCATTAATTTCTTAGGTTATTACATAAGATTTTACATATTACATAAGAGAGAAGACAAAACTTACCGATTGACATAGTATATCTGTACGTTTATTTACGGATTACACTCATTTTATCTCAGTCGTAGTAACTGTGTGTGTATTTGAATGCCAATTTTGAGTAATTTTTTTATCGAAGAACTTACGTATTTAATCTGTCTACCATTTCCATCTGGTAATAATTTGTAGTACTTAGAACTTAACAATAACAACACGCGCACAACATAAAAAAACGAACTGTGTTAAACGAACAATATAAAAATAAAGACACTTGTTTTAAAGGACATGATCATTGACCTATCAAATTATTATTTTGGACAAAACTGGACAAAAAAAACTCCGTCAGATTGGCCAATACAAAAAATTATATTAACCTAATGATGTCTTAGGCCAATATGCTTCAAAGTTCATTTTTTATTACATTAAGAGCTTATAGTTGTTTGATCAACAATTAAGTTTTTTTTAGATCCATATTTATTTATTTGCTGACCATGACCGCTTCTAAAGTGAATCAAATGAAAAGGAACACGGTCTGCAAGTCAATCATTCAATTAACCTTTATCACATATAATAATGATGGAAAGATTTATCCACTGACGTATCGATCACTGTACTAAAAAAAATCCTGTAATCAAATTAGAGATATCGACTGAAGGTTCTTGATAGATTTTCAATATCAAATTTGAATTTATGAGATCTGTTGTATCAGTGTGATAGAATGCCTGAAGATGCTAGAAGGCGAAACCCGGGTCGTTAGTGACATAACATGTGGAATCGTACAAATTTTCAACAATTATTGTTTATTCGGAATATTTTATGTGTTTTTTTTTTTTCTTAATTAAATATGAACAATTTTTATCCGTAGAAAATGGCGTGCGCCGGCCGCGCGAATACATGAATGATAAATTAGAATTGTCGCGAATCGTTTGTTTTCCCATTTCACCGCTGCTTTGTCAATATCAGGCAGAATGAGATAACAAATATCCCGTAGAGAATTCAATTACAGCAGTTGTACCATTCGAATGAACGAAGCGGAATGTCTGGTTGCGATCGACTCTTCCACATAAAATATATCATTTTTGTTACATTAGTTACGTAGCAAGTAAGAGCAAGTATGTGTCGAAAGCCGACCAACGTCATCCATCTTTTATTGAGAAAATACACGTAAACAACTTTGAGCGAAGTGAAGAAATATTGATCTCTCCCATATCTTAACTTCAAGAAATCAATCATTTACGCCAGGTGTAAATAACTGTTCCGTAAAACGGGTCGAATCATTTCTTTCAAAAACGCCGAGTTGGACGAAAATGTCCTTGATGGAATCTTTTTGGAACTGTTTTGTTTGGGAGTACTTGATTTTATCTGCACTGTTTTCTTATAATTTCAATGTATGATAATATTATACATAAGAACTCGAGTCACGCCATGCAATACGTTTTATTTAAAATAATAGCTACACCTTTTTGGTACCATTTCCACAACATATTTGATAATCAGGACCGGTTTTGCTGATCGCGAGCATTATCAACTGATAAAGTGAAAACTACAAAATTATTTAATATTATAATTAGCAGGTATACAAAACTTTCTTCACAAATTTCAATATATAAATCCAAATAAATCTTTTTAGTGATTTCATTGTCAAACTTAAAAAAATATATTTACATATTTGCGATTTAAAAATGTAAGAAGAAATCGAGGATTGGATGAAATTTTTTGAATGGCCGCTTCGGAACAACAAACCGCTGTTTGATGACTACTGATTTTACGGCATATATTTATATTTAATCAATAAAGTCAAGTACTTCAGGAATTTGTTTGAGAAATGATTTATGACTAAAATATAATCAGCTCGTTAACTCTTTGCCCACTAAGCCAATTAAACGAAATTACAACACCAAATATTTCATAAAATAATTCAGCAGTGTTTGTCTAAGCCAGTGGTCTTCAAACTGTGTTACGCGAAGCCATGGGATTATACGGCACCTCTCTACCTCGGTGGGGGTATCGCGAATCAAAGTAAAAATTCACGTATCAAAAAATAACTTACATATGTAATTTCATTGGTATGGTAGCGCTAAATTAGAAGGTCTCCCAATTAAGGAGCGAGCATTTTATCGAATTTGACATAAAGTTACTATGACACATTGATCTACTTTGAATATTATTTTTAAGAAATATTTTTCTTATGATGGAATGGGTTCCCCGAAAAACACTCATAATTCTAAAAGTTCCGTGAATTGACCACGTTTGAAGACCACCGGTCTAAACTAAATATAAAAAATTATGAGGCTATATTTCATTACAAAAATTATCTATTAGAGGTAAGATTTGACAGTGTAATATGTTTTATATACTATCAACACATCGCAGTCAGTAGACGCAACGGTTGAAACATTGGCAATCAGTAGGATTAATTGATATGCTAACCTATAGCAATAAATATCGTGAATAGAATGAGTATACAAATTAATAAACATATCGAGCAACGCATTATATTCAATGGTCAACCCTCGTATAGCGCCGAGGTAGGCACCACGCCATATAAATCCGCCCTATACGAGATTAGTCATCCGAACAAAATTTTGAGTTCGATTTCTTCATTTTTTTTGTTATTAGAAAGAAATCTATATACGTAAAGTATTGCGACTGTGTGGCCTTTGAATGTCGTTTTTTGTAATGTTTCGCCAATCGCTGCAGAATACGTTAAACGAGGTCGAGGAACTAGTAGCTACTGACGAATATTCTTCCTATACAGCAGTGGCGGGCGGTCTACCGCGGACATTTTTTACCGTAACATATTTCATGTTACTTTATATTTCATTCAAATATTTTGGTTGTCTGGTTATCATTGTATAATACATCAAAAGATAGTGTAATATACAGCCTAATGAATCCATCAAAAAATTACATGGCTCCTCCTCATTCGACGAACGGCATAAGCCGACTGGTGAGATATAAAATATATGATTGAAACTTGATCAACTATATCTTATAAAAAAATTTGTAGAACTAAATACATTGCTATTTTTTCACCGTGAGATATAAAATATGCAAAAAAAATATGAAAGAACAATATTATGTTGACAATTACGTATGTCGCAAATAAATATTGAAGAAAACAATGTTTGAAACACGTGTATCATTTTATATAATGTCTGGCAACATAATGAAGCTTTTGGTATACATATTAGGACAGACGTATAGATTTTTTTATATATATATCTTGTTTAACAGTATAGTTTGATTATCAATAATCCTTCCTACACATAAAAAAACGGCTTGTTTATCATTTTTAGTTACTGAAATATAACTAATTCAACAATTTCGCAGGTTTTCATTTTCGCGTGGCCACCGGTGTAAATAAATGCCTAAGCAATCATCTTTTTATTGAAATATGAAAATACAAAGCCATTTTTTTATATCGAGCAAATTCCTGCATCGCCTTATAGTCTATAAGTTCGGTAGTAGTCTTTCAAGGATAAATACAACTGCTAAATTTTGTACCGGTAGTTCTTCAAATGCGGAAGAACTATTCAGTACTTTTCCGGAACGCATGTTGAAGAGCTGAATTCTAGTAAAAAATAAGGTATGTACAACTACCATACGGGGTCGTGGACGAAGTTCGCATTACACTATGGGAGACCAACTTTTTCAGCAGCCGGGCCAAATTTTAGAAATGAGATTTACTACTGGGCCGTAAAACAAAATTTCTTTTATTATTCAAAGCAAACAAGAAATATAGTAACACGGTGAAAAAAATAGCAATGTATTTTAGTTCTACATTTTTTTTAAGATATAGTTGATAGCTATTTCGGCTCACGACATCGTCAGAACTATGCTTAAACGAACATTTGCTTATCTATATATAGCTAAGAATAAAAAGTACACAATACATCTTCTCCCCTGTTTTAACGACCTAGCTTGTTTCCTGCTCGCAATAAAACTAAAAATTGTAAATGAAACTAAAAAGGCGGCTATATCAATAAGTTTACATATGGCACGTAAATGGTCTATTACGGAAACAAAACAGCCCCCCTCAGAGGGTTAAGCAATGGCGATCGACATATATAATTTTTTTCTTTAAGAACCCTTTGTGATGGTTGATATCTATTGATTTTCAACTGTTCTAAAGCCGTCATCTTACGACCTTTATTACAAAGATGCAAACACGTAGGCGCTGAGTTTGAATTAATATTATGTGATTCTTTATAACGTTATTAGCAAATTGTTAATCTGTTTTATTTACCGTGTTATAATAGATTTCTACCAAGTGATTGGCAATTCAATCTATAAAAAGAAGTGTAGTGTTTTTTTTTTAAAGGTATAACAAAAATGAGAATCAAACATATTTATTAGATTAGATTTGGGCAATACAAAAAATAATAATTAATATGTTTGTAAAATGCAGGATATTTCCCCTTGTCCGAATATGTTTTGTACAACTCTTCCAAACCAACCCGATTGAATTTCTCCTTTAACTGTGCATCATAACACATTTCACAATGTTCCATTTACATTACAATAAAAGAAAAAAATTAGCTCCGTGGGCCACAGGTAAGCACTCAGTGGGCCGCGTGTTTTCCACCCTTGTATTACACAATACTCGAAGTGGAGAGTCATCTAACTTTAAATTGTATAAAAACAGAACCGGGTTTTAGTACTCTGGACAAATCACATATCTCTCAGAAACAATGTAACGTCATTACTTTTTCTACTGTGATTTTAATAGTATCTAATTGCACATACTCATGGCCAATTTTCAAACGATTATCGTTTGAAAATGAGTGCGTGAGCAAAATAAAATAAACATTCGTTACAGTTTGTAAGGCACGAAGAAAAAACGAGTATTCATAAAAAAAAGTAATATTACGTTGAATTATACTCAATTACGTAGACAATTTTTATGCTAACTTCGCTAATCATTTTTCAGATTACTTACGTAACCATCGATAGGTAAGTGCCGATCTTCGATTCATCGGTGACACTTGACACCACAATTATACAACCACGGTTAATAATAAAAATTGAACTGATATTGAGAATTATAATAACTGTCCATATTATTATCACGTAATGTCATGAAGGTGTTATAATTATGTTTGTTAGTTTACAACAGCGGCTCAAAACTCCGGCTGCCCGATAAAAAAAAAATTGTATGCAAATTATTCATATAAAAAACACTAATTTTATAATTAGATTATATATTCGCGACAACGTGTATTTCAATCAATTGGGATAAGATAAAAACAGATAATGGAAGAAGTTGACTTTTCATTTATTTATTGAATTGGTATTTACTTTGTAAAACTCTGTTAAAATACGGTGAAAAAACAGCTATGTTAGTTCGACAAAATTTATAAGGAATATAGCTGATAGCTATTTCGGCTTACCTCTCATCAGAATTGTCTAGTCGGGTCGTATGTATTGCCGGAGGCGACACGATATTCATTTACTCGAAAATTGCTCGAATATTCTAATTTATTGAAATTCCAAGAATATATTCCGATTCCAACAAGATTTATGTATCAATCAAATCCCACTTTAAAATAAAACCAATCCGGCCCGTTAGCCCCTGTTATGCAAACCTCAGCGTATCCATTTCTTTCCCTTTTGTAAATACAAACAATACGCATAAATTTTTTAAGTTGTTTTTTTTTTTTTAAGAAGTAACAAATATTCTCAAAAAAAAAACAAGGTTGGTTATCTACCACTGATATGAAATTGGCAAGTAACGAAATTAAATTGTAAGATTACATACGTCAATATTTTTTCGATTCATTAAATGAGCAAAAATAAACCGACGGAACTATTTTAAAAAAAGCAAGAAATAATGCTGAATATAAATAAGCAAAGGAACATTATTTATGATTTGAAATCATGGTTACGTATATGTTTGTATATTTTCTCCTCGAGATGACTCTGAGAAGCTTAAGCCTCAAAAATGTAATGTTAAAAAATAAATATCAAGCAAACTAGGACTTTTTGAAAACTATATATTATACACGAGTCCTTGGACAGTAAAATAACTAAGTTAACAAAATGATGAAAATTGTTTATTGGAAGTTTTAGTTGAAAAACTCTTGAAATTTGTTAAAATGTAAATAAATCATGTTCCTATTTAAAAGTATATTTTATGGCAATAAATATTGAATATAAAGTCGTTCAAATGTCTGCCTTGGCTTTGCTTGGTGGCACGTATTCGGGAGGTCCAATTTTCAATGAATTTGTTTGGATGGCATTCGTTATGTTGACTTTGAAGGCGTCAATTATTTACAGTTTATTCGCAAAGACTCGCGACTTAAAATAGACCTACAGCAAGAAGTCTAAACGCGTTAAATCGCACGATCTCGGCGGCTAGTCACGTCACCGCCGCGCAAAATAATTTTCGATGATATAATAAAACTTAATAATTTGCACGCATTGTTCAACGCTATAACCTCCCATGGTGATTTGACTTAATCTACTTAACGATTGACAATAAATTTGACATGTCATTTTAAAAAAATACATATATATATCACTGTAATGAAGGCCTTAACAGCTCAAGACACTTATATTTTTTAATAAAAATGTAAGTAACATATCTTTTTTTCAGCATTACCTCAATGCCATATTAATATGTTAATGATTTCTGCTATGTTTAAATATTGTGGAAGATGGATCCATTACAAATGATTTTTTATAAAGACAACAAAAACATAATGTTTCGTAAGTTGTAACATAACACCGTTATTCGTTCATGTATTCAATTGTACATTGATGCGCGATTGGGTGTTTTGTATGCTTTAAAACGATAACATCGAGGGAACTCTTTCTGCTTAACGTTAGAATACGTATACGTGAGAAGAATAGTAATCTTCTGAACTCGATACACGCATCGATTATTGTATTCAATGTTTTTCGTTGGCATTGTAGATTCGAACTTTGAATATGGCTAACCGCGCGCGCAATGTCAAATGTCGATCTCCATTCAAGAATAGGAATTAACCTGCGAATGATTCAGTGCGCTGTTAATGCATAATCAAAGCAGCAAAAATACCCGCCGTTAGCAAAATCACGTTATCGAGACTGAATAAATTACTTCATTTCAAGTTCAATCTCTTAACAAAAAAAGTGGTTCTAGTAATCAACAAATCGACTCATTACAAAACAACAAGACAAAAAAAATACACAAAACATATTATTATAAAACATTAAAAAATCATGCTCTAAAAAAATCTAGCATTGACTTCTGAATGTTATTATTCTTTATTGTTTTAAAGTGACCTAACTTAGTTAGAGTGGTCTGGCTTTTTTGCAACAAGAAAAATGTTTATATAGAAATCTAATCGAATTTAGACATATCGTTCCCAGTATTAACGAATAATACATGACACACGCATAACATGATAATTATAATGGTTTTATTAATAATGAAAAATACGAATGACTCAAAGTTTTTTAATTATTCTCATAAAAAAATTCTTCATAAAGATTCTCGGAATTGCAACAAAAAAAAGTTTCAAGAAAATAGAATCAAAATTAATCTGTATTACTCGAGAATTTTCGACCATAATCTTTAACTAACTGGGTCATACTTAAAATACGGTATGCCTATATTAAGTTAACAATAAACCACAGTTTCTCAACCGGTGATCCGTGGAGATTTTTGGGTGAGCCGAAACAATTGAATTTCATGTTGTATTTTTAAATTGTATTTTTTGCTATTGTCTATTTTAAAATACTTAAATATTATTATATCAGCATACAGTGTTGAAAAATTAATTGCTTGGAATAAAATATCAATTAAATAAATGTTTATTATTTTATTCCTATATTGATGGTCCGCAAAACATTTTTGGATTTTTGGGTGGTCCGCGGATATAAAAAGGTTGAGAAACTGTGCTACAAACAATTAATTTTAAAATAAATGTGATGTGTCCAAAAGTATAAATGTGCTATATATTAATTGTTACATATTTAAACACTGCAGATAAGATTATTTAAAATTATTACTACGTGTTGAAAATAAAAAATAATTCAGAAATTGATTGAATTTGCATTAACAATGGAGAACTCTATTATAACACGGTGAAAAATAGCAATGTATTTTAGTTCTACAAAATTTATACACAGTTCATAGGTATTTCTCATCAGGACTATGTTTAAATGTATATTTACTTGTGGGGGATAAAAGTAAATACTGAATAGGTATGACATTTATACTCCAAAAAACCCCAGATTAACTCTCACTTCGAGAATTGCATAAAATCAATTTGCAACAAATTATAGTTTATTAGCACAGCATGAAACTAAGGTATTAGAACAGAATAGAAAATGTATTTTGTACCTTTTATACACAGCTATATATTGATAAATAAATTGTACATTTAAACATACTTTTGATGAGGGCCTAAGCCAAACTAGCTATCAACTATAAATCTAATAAATTTTATTGAACTAAAAGACGTAGAAATTTTTTCACCATGTTCAAAATTAAACATCATTTCAACATCACCATATTTCTCATTAACAATCGTCATTTTGGACTTATACTCATAAAAGTACGCCAATTATAGATACAATATATATGCTAGATATTATCTATACCACTTTTCGTCATCAAATAACACGAATTATTGATTGAATAAAAAATTATAATAAAAAAAATCAAGGATTAATGAAAATGATGTGAAAGTGATATTATTTCAATAAAAGTACATAATTATGCGATTTTAATCTATCAAATACAATTTAATTGATCTAAAACATGCGAAGAGTCAAACGAACAATTATATCAACGATTGTACAATAGCATTCAATATTCATAACGAAATACTAAATGCAATTAACTATTATTGATTCGAAGTAAAAAAATAAAATGATTTACTAGTTTTATAACTCATAACGAAAATATATTTCTATTAACCATCCTCAGATCAATCGCCCTCATTTTTTTAACATTGTACAAACATGAAAAGTGGTGTGCCAAAACTACTTTTTTAAAAGTGCATACGATCCATATTAATAAAGTAAATTTATATAATTTAAACGAAGTTCCGCTCTGAAATATTTTTTCACTCGGTACGCCGTCTCGACAGTTGAAACTTGAGCAGTCATAGGGTTAACGGTCAATTGCCTTCTTAATATAATATTTAAATGATTCAAGCGTGAGAAACATTTTTCACATGCATGCTTTCATAAAAAACACATAAAATGTGTTAAAATTATCAAAATTTTATGGATATCCTGCACGAGCGTTTTGAAGGTATGGAACTGGCCACCAAACTTGTGTAACGCCGTTAGACTTCCTCCTTTAAGGCTATCTTAAATCGGAAGTCTTTGAAAATAAACCTCACTTAATTGACACCTTTAAAGTAAAAATAACGAAAATCTTCCAACTCATTCAGCAGGATTTATGCGACAAGGTCATTGAAAATTGGACCTCCCAAATACGTGCCACCAAACAAACCCGCGGCGGACATTAGATCGATGTTACATTCCACATTTAATACCATAAAATCTAATCTAAAATAGAAAAAAATAGTCGATATCCAACACACAACTTGTTTTATTTACATTTACACAAAATTCGAGCGTTCCTAATGAAAGACCCTTCACATTAATATGAACTATTAACACCAGACAAGGCTGTAGTAAAATGGTGTATTAAGTCATTTGCAATACTTTTGCAATGTTAGGTTAGACCAATACATTATTTAAAATAAAACAAAGTTTGAAAAATGAGATTTTTTTTCTTGAAAACGCAGAGATAGTACAGCCTACAAGCAATTTAAAACTGAAGTATCTCTTGTGTTTTTTCGTACCACTGGACTCGTTGACCGAAGATATCAGTTGAAGAGAGGATATCAAGAATTGCAACTCGGCAACGGCGATTCTGGAATACTATGTCTAGTGTGATTTAGCTCGTTGGATGCGGAATACGCGCCTAGTGCGTAATCAGATATGTTAGAGAAACGCTGATTATGTGTATATCGCATTAAGTGTCACTCAATGTTTGTACTGTGCCAATTATTGTAAAGTGATTATTACAAGCCATCTTACATACGTGTAGCACATCATAATAAAACGTGTTACACGTAAAAATGCGATTTCATAAGACGTGTTTACGCGTTAGGCGCTTTTCGCAGTCGACGTGTTAAGTAGAAAAGGATGAATAAAAAAAAAACATATAGCAAGATGCAGCTATCGCATAATTAAAAGTTCAAAACGATACAATGTATGTCGGACAACAATCAGGTTTTGAGACAGATATTGACACCATTATACAAACGGGATTTAATTTATATGGCGGTAGTGACTGACAGAACAAGGACAAAACGGATGTTCATTTACAAACTGCCCGATCTGGTAACATAAATTAAAACAGGTTAATATCTGATTTATTGAAATCTTGAGTATTATTACCACCACGCAAAAAATGATCGATACGTCCCAGATACCATGTGTTTTTGAGAACCAAAAAATGGTACGAGGTTAATTATCGATTGTAAGCAATTTTTACATGCATATAAAATAAATTGCATTAAATTTTTCTAATTTTTAATAGAAAAATCTTACATAAAATTGTGTAAAGAAAAATATTAGGGTTGCCACAACATATATAATTTTTTTTTATTATTTAATTTTTTAATTTAGTCACACTATCAAAATAAATCTTTCTTGATATATAATATATATTGAAAGGTGCATTGCCTATTTAGGTAAAACCTTTTTCATATCGGCATTCGTATACACATTAAATAAACAATGAATTTGGGACAAGTGGTCGTAAATCAAATAGATAATATGTAAATGTGGCAACCCTAAACTAGCGCGTTTGATAAGTTTGAGAGAAACAAATATTTTTCCTGATTGAATTGGCATTTACTAGATAAAACTCCATTATAACAGGGTGAAAAAATAGCAATGTATTTTATTTTCCTTTTTTTTATAAAATGTAGTTGATAGCTATTTCGGCTCACATGGTTAGAAATATTTTTACCAAATATGCTCTCGATTTTGATATTTAAAAAAAATATTTTGACTCAATATAGATGGAGTTAAATATACTAAAAAAAAATACTGCGTATATTTCATCGGAATACGGAATATTTGATTATTGAAATTTCTTGGACACCGGTGTACGCTTGAGATTAGCGTCGTGTATATGTTCAGGACACCTGTGTCCGCTTGGAATCCAAGTGGGTTAAAGGTAGAAATCGACTTTCGTACGATCCATACTATTTGCATATTCGCACTTTATTTTCGAATTTAGAATTTGACAGTTATATGTATTGCCAGATTGTTTTTTTACGTATTTGTAAAAATATCTCTGGTGTGTGTAGAAATATTTGAATTCCGAATATTGAAACATTCTAGTGTGTATTTGAATAATATAATCTATGAATTCAATCAATTATATCCATTGTTTTTTTTTGTCATAAACTTCGGAGACGTTAACAAACAAAAAAACATTAGGATAAGAATCTCCAGTCACATAATATATTTAAATTACTAATATTATACATAACAATCACTTGTTTCGTCTGCCGTTTATCTATTATGCATATGATTAATCTCGACATTTAGCATTAGAGACTAGGGTTGCTAACTTTATCTGAAACAATTCCGGGAAATATTTATTACAAAATTCTTATGTGTACAAATTCACAATATTTTCAATTGGAAACCGATTTTATAATACCATAAGTAATTATTATTTTAAGTACGAAAAATAAGAAACACGTAATAAAAAAATGAGCAGTTAAAAACAGAAGAGTGATTTTTTTAATTATTAAACGAGTTCACTGGCCCAATTATATTTACAAAAATATATTAATTATATTGTTATATATTTTTAATAGTATTTCTTTTCACTCTCTTTACTGTGCAAATCGTTTTTTTTTTTCATTTTAGAATGCATGTAACATCGGCCGTTACTTTTCTCTATTCCGGGACCACTTAACATTCAACCGATACAGTTACTTTAATTCCGGGACTGTTGGCAACCATTATTACTATTTGAGAATCGTGTAATATTTGCATGAGGTTCATCAGCATTTCTCTATGTTGTAATAAAATTACTTCGCATGACGTAGGCAATGTTATGCAAACACGGTTAGGAGAAAGCAACTGAAATCATTCAAAAAACCGATGCACAAAAATTATTTCCTGTATAACACGTGCATAATAAATATATATTTATACAGTGTAACATAATGATATCCAAGACTATGTTCGCTATGTGAATTGTTCGTCAACCGCTCAACCAAGTTTTACAAATAGAATACATGGATTAGAAAGACCGTTTTAGTTCGTTATCCGAATGCGTAAAGATCGATACCGTAAATTGTACTAATTCAATTTACAAAATAATATCATGAATTACATAATACTTATTTATTGCTTTTTTATTGACGTTTGAAATTTATTTAATTGCATTAGCTATTATTTAATACGTGTTTTACAAATTAAATGAATAATATCTTGGTTTAATTATCGTGTTAAATTCAAGCAAATATTATTATCATTTATAAATAATTTTCTTGTTTTACGTACCATCAAAATGACCTTTAAAAAGCCATAAACAATAAACTATCATTTTCCTTGTATCGATGAGTGAAAATATGGATAGAATGCGGGTCACTTACCGCGAGGCAAAACAATATGTTTATTTAGTTGATTTATTCATATTTTTGACTGTACAATACAAATAAAACACGATGTTTGTTTTCTCAATTTCGCCAACCTGACAACAAACTGAACAAAATAAAATTGAATACTCATCATACGACCGCCATATCTCAGAAGTAGCCGATGCTATTTTGAATGTACAGCTAGTTACAATATGATAATTTTTTTACCAATCAATAATGCCAAAAAATATCAATCATTTTCTCATACGTAAAGATGATAGGTCGGGAAATTACCAACCCAAGTTTTTTCGCAAACGTGTGTGAACACGGTGAAAAATAGCATTGCATTAGTTGGTAGCTATTTCAGCTTGCGCCCTCATCAGAACTATGGTTCTATTAAATATATATCTTATAATTTGTGTAGAGTTACAATATAATTCATAGCTACTTTGCACCGTTATAATGGAGTTCTACCAAGTAAATTCCAACTCGATCAATATAATGCCCGAATTTTACGAGAATTTAAGAATTGGCGAAAAGAACGATGAACATGATAATGCGACGGATCGACGAACTAATAGCGACAAATTTTATAGGTGCTGAAGTGAGTGCATGAGTTTCAATAAAGTGAACGATCAATACTGGAAAACGATGAAAGGAATACTACTAGCTTATTTTAGTTAATTAGTTAACGATTTATCCTCTCATGTTACAGTATAAGTATTTGTTTAGTTAAAGCTGAATTGGATATTTTTTTTTCATTATTTCGCGTATTAGTTCAAATTTACTTATAAAAAAGTCTTGAACATAGTTATCTAGAAACTACAGTGTTATTTATGAATCATTACATATAAATTAAAAGATTTTAATATTTTAAACATAATTTTATAGGACAAGGTTAAATATTGGAAATGCACTACGATATCACAAAATTGATCCTTACGATTCAAAATATATAAGTTCATATACACAGATTTCTCAACACACAATATATCCCATAGCAATCGTTGAGATTTTTGATATTTATTACATTGTGCAAAAAACGATTGAAAGAGTAAAAAAACGACCGATTGAGTAATACGATAGATTTTGATAAATACAAAAGGATAAAAGCAATTTTGCAACTATGCAGAATGAACTATTTCAAAAGAAATAAATGTCTTACTGACTATTGATTGACTGAATTAAAAACCGTTTGAATAAAAATAATTGAGCGTGTGTAACGTTTTTCTTTTTTTTGCAACATGGTAACATAAATTAAAAAGTCATTTTGCACTTCGCATGTGAATTATATGGAATCGGAAAAAATGTATTTCAACGGGCGGCGTTTAATGGCAACTGGTTTTGAATAAACCGTTTAACTATATTTCAAGGTAGTAAGAAATTTGCCGATATTTTAATTTAAGAACTAAGTAGTTAACTAGTAAGTTAATTGTTCTAGTCACAATTTTCAGGGTGGACGGGAAGAGATGAAACCATTATGTCCCTCCAAATTCGTGCCCAAGACAATAAAAAACACAAATCTTAAATTGTTCGTTCGGGCATTTCAATCATCGGTAGATTAGTTAAATCAGAATGTAGCCAGCAAGAATTTAGCGATAGAAATATTGTAATCATGAAGTATTGGAAATGTATGTAAAATAAATGGAAAATTGTTGGTGTATATTTTTTTTTTAAATAAGTGAAAAAATAAAAGTTAACCTTCATTTTAATAAATATATAATATATGTTCTGAGATTCGTGCTCAAAAGCTCCATCACTAAGCGTAGGCATATTATACTGGTTCATTTCAATCTAGAATGCAATAATTAATATAATTAAACGAAATACATTTCTTTTTTTTTAATAATAAAAAAAAAAAATTAGTACTTTTTTCCACGGTATATTTTTTTGATCAAGACCGGTTTCACTCATCGCGAGCATTATCAACTGATGGAATACAATTTACAAGCAATTCTATGTATAAAACAATTGGGTTAAATGTAGCAGGTATACAATACCATGGGTTCAAGTCATACAATATTAATACAAATAATGTAAATTAATTTTAAAATAAAATGTTAACAATCACTTTTTAATAATTTTCAAATAAAATTAAGGTAAATCAACAATCCATTAAGAACAATTATAAAGAAATTATTTGAAATATCATACCTTTCCATCAACAATGACAGTCAACACCTTAAAAGTGAAATAGATTTTATTGGTATTAAATCAAAATCGATTTTTACTAAGTGAAATAATATTCACCAAATTCTATAAAAAAATGTAAAATCAAAGATATTAAAAAAAAAAATTTAAAAAAACTTGAGACGTTGTTGAACTTCGTATAAATATTTCAAGTGAGTTAGTGCTTCAGAATTAAACACCATAGGCCTTGAAAGCAAATTTGTATGGCTACCTAAGTGCCTGATAATCGAGTGCTTGCCTATTTATTCGTCATTATACAGTACTCAATTTAAATTATATCTATATATGAAAAACATAATTCTAAAACACAATTTCTGTCATAGGTTATACTTAACGCTATCCGTCAGGGAAATATGAATTAAATAACGTTTTTGAAGACATTATTATTATATTCGTCAAAAAAATTAAGTATCATCAAATTAAATAAAAATAACATTCAGAATCATTATTACTTTAGCTCAAATTATTATAATTGAGTAAATAGACTGAATGCGCTACATGGAATTTCATTATCAAATTTTAATTTTTAAGATATGCTATTTGACGTCTGGAAACAGAGTATAAATTATTTTTAAACAGAATTATTTCATCAAGTAGCGATGAATGGAAACATTTAAATTCCGCGAGATCTAAGCTAAGATTTTATGCAGTAATTGGCATTTTATCCAGTCTGACGTTTGCACAACTATTCAGTTAGGTCCTTGCGTAAATAGCATTAACGACTCAAACAATGAAATTCTGACGATACAAAAAGCAGTTATGTTTTCTTCGAGTAGTGAAAACTAATATTTGAATGATAATAAAGAGTTATGAACCAAATTTTCCGCGAGTCTTTGCATAAAATAGTAATTTAATAAGCATGGATGATATTGACAAAAGAATTGTATCATAGTAAACTCACCTTATTCATCGATGCAATTTACCGTAGCAACTGTTTACTGTTATTCCATTATTTGAACACAAAACTAATCACGGAGACTTAAATTTTATTTTTCTCTTTATTTACTTCACGAAAAATCGACACCTTGCAGCACGATAAGCGACAGACCAACTTCAATAGTTGAAACCTGACTGACCGACTATGAGTCTATGCGAGTAGCTGAACCGCAATAAAAATTGAAAACATCGCCTTGTGTTTGCCTGTTCTGTCATTATTGCGAGCTGTCAGACTGATACGTTCCGAAGATTCGATAAAAAAAACGATTGCGCAATCTTACGTTCCAAAAAGAGCTTTTAATGACTCGATTTCATGTTTCCGAATGGATTTCAATGTTAGAAGCTATCCAATAAAATTTAATTCAAGGAAATATCAGCAACCTCATGTAATTTTAAGCTTGGTTTTCTTAAATATATCAATAACTTATTTATTTCATAAAATTGAGTTCATTCTGCTATATTTTTTTTTAGTATATACCAAATTAACTAGTGTGCAGTACGTAGTTCAAAAAAGAACCGAACTGTTCTGAAAATAGAGACTCATTTTTATCATAATTATTTATTTCAATAAATAAATATATTTAAATTTTCGCGATAAATGTAAGGGGAATATGTAAAAACAAAAAAAATATATGTAAATAACTATTATCCCTTAATCATTAACATCATCAAAATTTGTTTGATAAAAATTTATAGTTTGTTTTAATTTTCATTGAAATCCATGTTAGACTTAAATTTTAAAAATACTCTAGTAATAAAAATCAAATTGAATAGTGTAGAATTGCCACATTGTGTATTGTTATTTTATATATGATTACTTTTACAAAACGGGTTATAATAATTTATTGTTACAAAAAAAAATACTTCATATAAATATTCAATTTATACATATTTTTTCTATTGTTTAAATATATCAATAATACAAAAAAAACAATAATGAAATTATTATATTTATATAATACTAATTGATTTCAGATACTAAAATATACTTCCGATAGATTATTTTATTTATTTATACCCAAAAAGCATAAGCCATCATTCATCCATCATTTTGCACAGAACAACTTTTGTTACACAAAAAAAATCAGTTGTATTATTTGTCATTATTTGATTGACAAAATACACAATATTATAGCTTAAAAAATGTGTTTAAGCCGTTTCCTGCTGAGCTGTATAAAGAATACCCATGTACTTATGGTTACAAAAATTAATTCACTATTGTTGTATTATACAAATGAGTGAATGTACTTTCTACACAAAATTCCTACGTAACTAATTGGAGTCACATTTACATTGGTATTTTTCGTAACAGCATTAAATTAATTAAATTTAATGTAAATCAATTACAAAATAACAAAATGATATCTTTATATTTGAAGCATCATAAAAAGATTAAAATAATACTCTACATGCTGAAAGTAACTGTACATTTTTTGTTTGCTTCCATTTGACAAACAAAGTCAAGAAAAATTTTGTGAAATGATCGCCAATAAAAACTGTTTTTTTAAATGGCATTAAAAACTTATAACATGTTAAATAAACCTCAAATTATTGATTCAGCCTACTCAAGATAAAGATTTGAACAAGTATTGAGTTTTAAAACTGCTGATAAGAAATGGGCCGTAAAGTGTATTAGTTAGCTTTATGATCATATTTTTTTAAAATGATTTTGGTGATGGTCTATTCAAAAATATAAATATATTTATCTGAATACCTTTAAATACATTCTCATGAACCTGTATATGTTTCAAAGTGTCTTTGAAAACAACTTTTATGCGCCTAATACGTTAACTTTCTTATATTTTTTATTGTCAAATATTGCTACTAACTATCTGAACAGTTTAGAAGTTAACAACCATTGGATTAATTTCACAAGCATACAAATTTTCCAAATAGAATCAATAGATAGAAAATAGAATTAAGTTATCTAAATGGACATGATGTCTTTTGCCTCTTAGGTACACATATATAATAAATTATAGTTGTTAATATGGCTAAACAATAAAACTAGAAAAACTAAATAAGTTGTATGTATGTTGAAGTTTAGTTTTATTATTAAGAATCTGAGTTTATTCCTTGATTCAAACTACTATTGGCCATGGTTTCTCAAAATTTTCTTTATTTATTATCCTTTTTTGAACCTCATATCTTTTTGTGGTACTTGGAAATAAAGGAAAAAAGTATATTTATGAAAATTGGGAGATAATTTAAAAATATAAATATTTGTTTTAATAAATCATGCACATAAATATTATGAAGGACTTTTAATTTATATTTTTGCAAGAACACAAAATGTATATTACTTATTAATGTTTATTTCAATGTAATCCTTGAATCCAAACTAAACTATGTGTGATGTTGTGTAAGACACATTATGATTACTTTATTTACATATTTAAGCAATTACTAGTTATTTCGGAAAAAAAATAATCATTCTGTGGATTTTAGATAGAAGTTAAAATGTAAAAAATGAAATCAAATATAATTTTATCTTCTTGCCGTGGAAAAGTAAATTGCACTGTTTATCCAGAAATATATGTTACTGTGGTTGCATCATATTTCAACTTTCAAATTCCAGGTTCTATTGTGACCACGCAAATCCCAGTTAAAGAAAACTTCTCTATGCTATTAACCTCCATTTTATGATATGCAATTTCATTAAGTTTTGTCATTTTATTTGTTGGTTGAATATAACCCAAAGTGTCATCTGTATACCGACATATACAAATTCATATATTAAGTAACATCTATTGCTGGTTATCTGTTTCCAAACCCTTTAAATATATGTATGATAATCTAGACCAGTGGAAGTCAACCGTTTTATACCTATGATTTTCTGCATATGATTGAATTATTTCAGCATTTCACCTCAAAATCAGCAAAAATTTAATGTATTTTTTACAATTAATACAAATGCGTCCATTATTTGAAATTATAATATCTTATAAAATAAACTCCATAAGATTTTTTATTATTCACTCATAATCATCTCAATGATAAATTACAGCTTATACAACCATTTCTGATATCACAAATTTAAATAGAAAATAAAACTCCAAAGAAGAAAAAAGTCCAAACCATGTGTTTGTAATGACAGTGTTTTTACTACTAGATCATATTATTTTAAGTAACTATATTAAAACATAGCAATAAGTGAAAATATTTGTATAAAATATTATAATTTTGAATTGCTCCTTAACTGTATTACTAATGTTATTTTTTGAAAGATATGACTTGATCTATATTTTTTTGAATTGAAATATTCTAGGGAACATATTATATTGAAGATTTAATAATCATTAGAATTTTATGAAAATAATTAAAGATAAAATGTTTGGCGGGTCAAGTAATGCCGCTACTACTAAATGACCCTCAAATATTTTAATATCAAAAAATCGTTTTTCACAATACATAAAAATTTATTTTAATTTTAAACACTTAAAACAAAAAAATGGGTATTATAAAACTGTCAAAATTATCCAATGCATGCGGATGAAACAATGCTTTTTGTATTAAAAGTAAAAACTTGATTTATATAATATTATAACAATTTTCATTTCAGTTCACTACTTGATAATTGATACCCGATATAGTTTTGAATGATTCCATTTACAGAACGTTTTTTTTTCATAATAAAGTACTTATAATGTAAAGAATCAGCATTTTCATTTCTCGGCAAAATAATACATTGAAAAAAGTTTTTTTTTTGCTGATCGATCTAAGAAATCATTTTTTTTAAAACGTAAGACCCAGATTATCTAGATATTTTACAAAATACTGAAAATACTTCTAGTCGACATGTCAGCTGATTTCTGTAGGCAGGCGACACTCTTGTGTCTGTAGGCAGGCGACACTCTTGTGTCAAAAAAGGATTAGTCTATGGTTTTCCTGCTGTATGCTGTGTTAGAAAAAACAATGGTGTAATTTCCAACATTTTTCTCGTAAGTATTTTTAGAACGCAATAACAGCGACCGGAATGCAAAGAAAACAGTACAATCTAACGCCGATAATATGCCATACGAGTATTAGTACCTTCGCTAGTTCATTGTACGCGAAATCAACTCGAGAATATACCTACCAAGTGTCAGATGCGAGTTTTAATAATTATTGTGTTTTATTGTTGTACGTATGTATAGTATGTGCGTATATGTATTGTTGCATTGCGACAGAGGTCAAGGGGCTAATATCTTGCGGAATATCTACCCCCGAAACATTCTTAAGTCCATAATATTAGGTGCAAATAAATTTGACAGATAACTCGGCCATTCCATTAGACTCCGACAACCTATGTATTTACAAGCGCAAACTAGCAACGTTGTTATTTTTTTATCCATAAACCTGTCAAGATGCCGGTCGCGTTCGGATTTTTCAACGGCGGAACTATTGTAATTTGCTTTTACCGAAATCACCGCAACTATTAACGTTTCTCCATAGTTTAATTATGTGTCTTTAAAAATAAACGACATGGAACCAAACTAAAACGACGTAGTTTTTCATTTGCTACTAGAACTGGTACTTGAAATGTGCTTGTCAAAACTTGCAAAAATCACCCGAATTAAATATTCTTGTAATTTTACCTATATCATATCCGATTTTGACATTTTGATTTAAGACAATGGTGAATTCATTTGATAGTTCATTCTATTTTCAAATTTAAGGTGACAGTTTCGGCAAAATGATGTAATGAAACAGTTCGTTGCCCCGAACTTTCCCCACTTTCAAAACTTGTAATTTTTATAAAAGTTAAAAAATAATTAACAAATTAAATTCTAAGCTTATTCCAGAAAACTAACACCAAACATTGTAAGTTATAAACTTTTCTTCTTTCAATAATTCAAATGAAATACTTTCCATAGTTATCCATGATTATAGAGTTCATCATTCTCAAAAAGGTCAAGGTCCATTTGTACAATTGCCTCTATGAAAAGTAAATTTTTTATTTTTGCTGGAAACCACAATCAAATAATGGTTTCCCAGCTATTTGATAGAAGTGTTGCTACTTTTGCAGAAAATATAATCACAAGAAGGATCTGAAAATTAAAAAAGACATATATTGCATTGGTTAAAAAATGTTTTATTTCAGTTTCATGGTAAAATTAACTTTGTCTTAATTGCTCTCGTGGACTCGAATTTTCCGTGTGAGTTTATATGAAATTAAAGATTAAGGCAATGGAGTTTTTGAACAAATAGATGACTCCAACACCAACTGACCAAAAACACGACTCCGATGTTGATCATCAACATTAACTCCAACTAAAATTTTTTTTTCCCATTTTTCCTATTTATGTGCATTAAGATTAACCAATCAATACAGCAAATAGTTCATTGAGATATTCTTCAAAATCCTGTGATCGAAAACGTTGTCGGAGTCACTTGTTTTTAACAACTCCACACTTCTGAAATATATGGTTCTTATTTCAATCAAAGTCTTGGTTGTACTTTTTTTAACATTGTGTTTTATTTATTCAAATACAATACCTTTCCATCAAAAAATTACAGTTTACATCTGAAAATTGAAACAATTTGGTATCAGGATTTTTATTTAGATATTGTTTTAAAGTGATAAATAAATAAAAGATATATTATTTTAAGCTTTGCCACATTAATAGTCTCCACATCTTTTGTTTTATTTTCAAGGTCCCTTAAAAACGTAATAATTAAAGTTTATGATGCCACATTGTTGTGTTATACTATGAAACAGCGATGAATATCTCCCGGTGGTTCTTTCTCATATATAGTAAATAACTGTGGCAATAGTAATGGTAGTTTGGTTTTTGTTGCAGCAACCTGCAAGCTCCCAACATCACGATAGTCCAGCACGACAAACAACCAAGGAGGAAGAATCTCTGCTTCTTTTATATTATTCATAACATTGCACCGTTGATTTTATTTATGATTCTAAGTTAAAGTTCCAAAAAAATACATTATGATTTTATGATTCCTTGCACATATGGTTTACACATAAAATTTTACATAATCATTGTATGTATTCAAAAAAAAAATTTTTTTTTTTGGCTGTCGACTTTTAACAATAGATATTTAGAAAATGCCAAATTTTTATTTTGAAAGACTGAATTCCTGTTTATTTACATTTTTTCCGTATCGATTTTTATAGCTATATATTAATTCTCTTATTTACATTTTATTTAATGAAGAATTAACATTAATGTCAATTATACTGTAATAATATATTTTAATTTTATAAGTATATAAACTTAAATAAAAAAAAAAACTTCTTCATAATAAAATCAGTTAGTTTTATATCCAGTAATTTTAAAACTACTATTCTGCTTTCAGTAAACGTTATCACATTACTTTAGTGAATTGTATTTATTTAGACTGCTAAAGTGAATTAAATATATTATCATTAAGTTAAATTATAAATATTAGTCACCGCCTTAATGGAATACGTTGAATCCGTAAACGCTTTGTCAAAACAAATGGGGCGTCGATGCTCATCCAGATCTTTACTGCTCGGAAGTAGATTCAAAAAAAGTCAAGTATCTTTAATCATTGCTTTATTAGTAGAAACCTATTAAAGGTCTCATATTTTCTTTTTATTATTTATTCTATACACTTAAACATCGAAAATGGAGAACGTTCCATCAAACATATCATCGGTCCGCAATGTGAAGACGCGTAAGGATAATTTGATCACGCGTAAACATGACAAAAGTCCCGAGAAATCCATCAGACCGGCCGCTAAGAGAGAATCTCCGAAAGTTACAGCCGGCGCGAGGAGGGTCGTTCAAGAGGCACAGGACGAAGATCAACCCCTTCCTTCAATAGATAGAATCGGAATTGATAGGCCCAAAAAGCTGGTGATGGGCACATCCAAATATGGCTTAGGAAAGAGACTGGAGTATCCTAAGGCTAGAAATCTGCCATTACCATCAGCCAGGTTTGCGCATCAGGTAAATATATCTATTTATCATAAACATTTACAAGTTTTTAACGAAAATAATTCAGAATTAAACATCATTCGCATAATTGTATATGTTGCATAAAATGAGACATGCTGGCTGTCTTACAACAGTATGACAGGGTTTTTTTCCTTCACGTTTATGTAGATGTGAATCATATTATTTTATACATTAGATCAATAATAATATTTAAATAATTCAAAATATTTACATGCATATTGCTTTCAGCATTTTCATCATCCAAGTAACTGATTTGTATTACTGTCTCAAAATTTGAGTGCAGTAATAGAGCATATTGTAAAGGTGCACGGTCACACTATTTTTGCAATTTTTTCTCAATCATCGTGCAATAAATAATACTCACTAGCAATAATAAACTAAATTTTATAGGGATTTTGTATAATGGTTAAAATTTTAAATGTTTGTTCTACACCACCACAGTTGAATTTGAAAATAAATAGTAGCATTATTAATAGAATGGTACTCAATTTATTTATTACACTACTTTAGATTTCCTTTCGGTATGAATACACTCTTTAATTAAGCTTAAATCTTTTGAACATGCGGAAATTAATAGAGACAATCATTTAGAATGAAGTAGTGTAAAAATCATTTGGGCTTTATAAAGCAATACTGTTCGATGAGGTGTAATTGATGACAATTACTTAGTCAATTGTTCACGATGAAAAAAATAATTTCAGTTATCTCCCGTAAACCATCATGTACATCATCTAATGGATCATCATCATCCTACCACGAAAGAGAAAACTGTCCATGGAAAAGTAATTCTATGAAATAATCGTGTTTTATTTTAGAAAATTTAAATATCGAGAATACTGCGCTCGGGAAATGTTTTTAGTATATAATCGATAACAACACTACTGATTAGATTTGTATAGCACAAACAACGCGATACCATTGTGTAATTACCTTCAAAGGCTCTAATGTTTGTTTTTGTACTTGAGGTGACTATTTAGTATTGAATGAATCCCAAGCAATGTAATTAATACAGTTTTGTTAGTCAAAACATATCGTTCTGTTTGAATATTTGACTTTTGTCTCGCGAAGGTCGTAGTCCCTGCCGCAGACCCGATGGTGATCCACACCTTGGGGGGAAAGAAGTCGGTTGGTGGAGCAGGGGGTGGAGCTGCGGGAGTGGGTGTGAGCTCCGCATACAAGCTCCAGGATCACTATGTCGCCGCCTTGAACATCTGCACTAAGCAGAACAATTTTGATGTGCTGAATTCATTATCCACCAGTGTTGTAAGTACATGGAATACATATTTTCATATGCACAGTATTGCATACTGAGAAACTTATAAATAACGTCAATGTTCTTGGACATTCATCCAATAGATGTGCAGTGTATATGAGTTTTTACCTTATACAGATAAATCCATATATTGATTTATAGGTTTGTATTAGATTAGTCTTGGGTGTTAACATTTCCTTTCACTCATACAATCCTAAGTCTGGGACGAAGCAAAATAGACTAATATACCACTCATTTCTATCATCAGTCCTGTCCTCACTGTAGAATGAAGTAAAAATTAATTACTCTTGATATGCTCTGCAGTCATGGTTGAAAACTCAAAGAAAATCTTTTATAACTTTAAGCTTAAATATATGGAGACTAACGCAATGATGACCACAGTTCAAGAGCTTGAATTCCACAAATAGTCGTCTGTTAGAAATAATAGGTGTTTGTGATGTTTAAAAACTCTCCCATCCGTTTGATCTCTGCTTTTGGACTGTAGGAAAAGCGCTTAGTCCGATCCCAACCTAGTCTCTTCTATCACAACTTTATTTTCAACTGTTAAGTTGAGCAACTGAGTAACCAGCAGTTCTTGTAGAAAAATTTCTGTAATGATACTTCCATATGGAGGCACGCAATAGGAGCAGACAGAATAATAAAAATAAAATGATTTGAGTTGTTTTAAATGTTTGTCTGTGTGTAAATCTTAGGCTGGAGCGGTAGGCGTCAGCGGCTACAGAAGGCGAGGATCAGGACAAGCTCCACCACCTCCACCTATGCCTGATCTCGACGCCAGCGGAAACAAACTTGTCGCTAGGCTTGAAGACGATGCGTTCATCTCTGAACAAGATCTGGTGAGTTAAGCTTTATTGTTATATTAGCACACTTAAAAGGAAAACATTTGAGACATAAAAAAAAAAACTATTTTTTATACGCTTGTTTAATGTTGGATAAAATAGGTTCAGTTTATTTATAATCGGTAGAGTATTTGAAAATGAATCTTTGAGATACTACAAACTCACCAGAATATTGTGTGTCGAAAATTTCCCGTTTAATATTTGAGGAAGGCATGGTTACAAAATCAGCAGATCAAACGATCAATTGCGCAGCAGTGTTTTTGTTTGCAAGTCTCCAGAATGGCATCACAACAATATGCAAACCCAATCTAAAAATAGTATTGTCACTCAACCTGTTGACGGTTGACCAAGTGATGGCAGCAATTTTTATCCTGATGTGTCCTCTAACATAACAACTCTTGACAAATTATCCAATTACAGGATCTGCAATTTCAATTCACTCGCATACATAAATCGTCTTCTCTCGTACTAAAGTGTTGTAATTCAGTCTAATATAGCCACTGTAATGTGAAGTTGTCCAATATAGTGTATTTTTGTTTATCATCTCATTCTATATTCAAAACATGAGACATTGATGATTGCGGTGCTTTTGTTTATTCTGTGCGACTATTGTTTGAAAAAGAAGGTGTGTGTCATTCACTTTGTTTTACATGGCTGCATACTTTGATATGACTATTACTTTACACGTAAATCTGTAAACGAAACCTATAATATTTTTTTAAAAATAAATTATTTTATCACAATGCAAATTTGAAATTAACGAATCACTTTATAGTGATGTAATGAATGCGTTTGATTTGTAAAGATTAAATTTGTTTTTAAATGTATGAGGCACTTTAAATTTTCTTCATATGACATGAATGATAGTTAAAATCAAATTTAAAAAAAGCATATTATTCTTGATTGAAAACTCACGGCTTAGTTGTACATATTTACGGAAGTATTCAAGATTAAAAGAAGCAGCAGCAGGTGATATCCACAAAAAAAAAATGCATTGATGTTCGATATTTATACATTCATAACACCATAATCACCAACTCTTTTTCATTTGTTACATTTGAAGTAAAAAATAGCCTAAGCAATAAATTCGTAAAATCCAAAAAAGAGTGTTAAAAAAATCCACCCATTTCTTCAGCTATACAAAACGTAAGGTAATAAAATACAGTCTAATATTTCTTTGGGTCCTACTAGTATAATAATTTTTCTATACTAGTATAAGAATTGTATAACATACTTAACTCAGTTTTGATTTTGTGAGCGTTTTAGTCTGTATTTAATTCAAACCTTTCATTTATAGCCGTTTGAAGACATTTACAAAAAGTAATTTAAATTGTTTATGTTATTTCACTTACCGCTTCAATTACATGCGTTACACCAGTGTAAAAACTTGGGCATATATGTCATATTGACTTGTGAAGACATCCATGGAGCGGTTAATGCAACACAAAAAATTATTCGCTTACAGCTGAAATCTGATGCAATTAGTATTATTAATGCACAAATGAAACTAAGGTCACCACATGTGAAACACAATCTTGTCATGTATCGAAGGAATGATCACAATGTGTGTTTAAAACTATTTTTATATTTTTTCCTGAAAAACATGTGTTTATTTGATCAGTTTTCTTCAAAATATGTTTCTGTAAGCATAATTATGCATATTCATCATCAAAATTGGTTTAGTGACAGCTCTAACACAGTTTTGAATTGTTACAATTTTGTTCGATTCCACACGTTTTGTCACTAACGACCCGGGTTTCGTTTTTCAGCATCTTCAGGCATTCTATCACACGGATGCAACAGAATTGACTCAGGTTCATTTGGTCAGTTCTGTTGCATCTTTTGTTGCAGCATTTAGCTGCATTTACTGCTCGCCTTGGGGATTTTGTTTTCCTGTAATTAATAACTTTGGTATATAAACGATGCTAACTGTTTATTGTACGTCAGTTCTGTTGCATCCGTGTGATAGAATGCCTGAAGATGTCGAAAGGCGAAAGCCGGATCATTTGTGACAAAACATGTGGAATCGTACAAAATTGTAATAATTCAAATTTTATATTGAAATTCCATCAAGCACCTCAGTCGATATCATAAAGTATATCTAACACAGTTGATAAAAATTATTGATTATTCAGAAAAAGCAGGTTTTGAAACATAAAATATTGCACTTTATACACAAAAATAAAACGAAAAAAACATTGATATACCCTAGAAGTATTTTTAAAATTTATTTGACAACTGATCAAAAAACTCTAGACAGTGACCTGGTTAGCTAATCATTCGTTTTAGACACTGGGTTAAAAAAAACTTAGCTCTCTTCACAAGGAATACAACACTCCAAAATGTAATATATTGACTAATTGAATTATGTAGGAAGAAAATATCGAGATAGAAGAGAAAGGCTTGCAGGGAGCGAGAAGTCCAGGCCCACCAGCCCCCGGGGATGTATCGGCGGTTCCCGGTGTCCCCGGGGTGACTAACTCAGCTCATATTGCAGACACAGACTTCAAAGGTATTGCCATTTTGAAAATACTGTAATCTCATCATCGCCACTTTCATAATAATATCAATTCTTGTCAAATTATACATTAGGCAAAGCTATGTTTTCCCGATTTCCCTAATTAATGATAAATTACATTACAACTGACTCCACAGTCCATGATGAACATCGGACGGCGCAATTATCCTCCTGCGCTTTGCTCAATCCTCAGCCTTCAGTTGCCCATCTATACAGTAAATTTTCCTTACCTCTGAGTGGTAAATGTGAGGTGTTTTCTACCCATCCATTCATTATATCTGTCCATCCCTGTGTAGGGGTTATTAAGGTCATTGATGTGCCAATATTAACAATTAACACCTTCCAAGTCTTTAACTTATATGTCAGAATTGTCTTATGAGGGTTTTGGTCATACTTTTGTGTGATCTGAATTGTTTATTGGATAATTTATGAATACATTTTTTGAAATATATAAACAGGCCTAGTCTATGGTCCCATATATGACCTTGAGAAGCTGGAGTCTCAGAAGAAGTTAGATCGGGATGAGGGAAAGGAGGACGAAGAGGAACCAATCGGAGTGTCACCGTGCGGAAGGTACTTAATAATATATTACCTAAATATTCATAATCTTATTAAATGTGTTATTATAAATATTGATTATTTACAATAGACTACGTATTAAAAACTGACTGCACCCCTCAATTATATTTTTTTGTTTTGTAAGGTTTTTCAAATACGACAAAGAAGTAGGTCGCGGTTCATTCAAGACCGTTTACCATGGTTTGGATACACAGACTGGGGTAGCTGTGGCCTGGTGTGAGTTGTTGGTAAGTTTTCTTGAAGATTTTATAGTGTATATTGTCAGAGACTTCTTTTTCAAAAATTTCTAAGTATTTAGCTTTAGACAATTTTGGATATGGTTGTTGTTAGCTATCTCGGCTTTTTCATTGTCAGAATTATGATTAAACTAAATTTTAGCTTAGCTTTACATACTGTTTAAGAAGAGATAGACAGTAAATTGTCTCATCTATTCAAGTTCTTTATATATTAATTGAAATATAATAATTATGCTTGATGACGTGAATTTCTTGGAATTGTTTAAGCCATGAACGATGCTATTGGCAAAACAGCTATCAACAACCATATCTAAGATTTTATATGTATATCAAGTAAAAGCCAATACAATAAATAAAATGGTGGGCCTTTAAATGCACAAGTCCTAACATTGACTGAAAGGTTTTAATGAATCATTTTGATTATTCAGGAGAAAAAGCTGAATAAGGTAGAGCGTCTGAGATTCCGGGAAGAAGCGGAAATGCTGAAGAAACTGCAGCATCCAAATATCGTGAGATTTTACAACTACTGGGATGTCACACTTGCCAAAAAGAAAAATATTGTTCTTATCACCGAGCTCATGTTATCAGGAACCCTTAAAGCGTAAGTTGTTAAAGTTGCCCTTTGAAGAAAATTATTGACACTTTCTTCTATTATAATGTGCATAGAATCAAGTTGGATTCAATTGAAATTATATTCTATAATAATGTAACATCACAGCGTTCTGTTTAGTGTTTCCGTAATAGAATTTAATTGCATAAATTTATTTTCTCTAAAAATACTTCTAAAAGAGTATTTTTATTCGTATCCAATCCGATTGAATTATGATTTTTAAAAATGTTCATACTTTATACAATCACATCAAAATGGTGCTTGCCGCATTAAAAGTAAAAAAAAAATATTTTCTATATCAAATTCGAAATCCCCTTTTCCATTTAAACTAGTGCTCTTATCCATCATTGGTTAATCGAAAATTAAATGTATACCTGATGTATAATTACTTTTAAGGTGTTAACTGTCTCTTCTTGATGGAAAGGCATGATATTTAAATAATAAAAACACATTTTTTAGTACTTTCCACAATATTTTTTTGATCAGGACCCTTTTCTATGATTGATTTAATTTCTTTCAGTTATCTACGACGGTTCAAGAAAATAAATCCAAAGGTGCTCAAGTCGTGGTGCCGGCAGATTTTGAAAGGCCTAAACTTTCTCCACTCGAGAACTCCGCCAATTATCCATCGGGATCTTAAGTGTGATAATATCTTCATAACCGGTACAACGGGAAGTGTTAAAATTGGGGATTTAGGATTGGCCACATTAAAAAATCGAAGCTTTGCCAAGTCTGTCATAGGTTAGTGACTCTTTTATACTGTTCGAGTTCATACGGTGATTATGTGCCTGGAGCGTCGGGAGTTACCCTGGGTTTGTATGGTACAAATATTGCCAAGTGTTTGCTAAAAGCCATATTATATACATGTGCACATCATAATAATAAATGCGCTTAAACGCTTCTGCAGTCAACATTTTGATAAACAATACATTACCGTTTCTTTTGTAGGCACTCCCGAGTTCATGGCTCCTGAGATGTACGAAGAACATTATGATGAATCGGTAGATGTGTATGCCTTCGGAATGTGCATGTTGGAAATGGCGACCGGTGAATACCCTTACAGTGAATGCAGTGGTCCAGCGCAGATCTATAAGAAAGTTGTCTCTGTGAGTTAATTCCTCAAAGCAAAATTCGCTACAACCTCATAATATACGATATCGACTGCGGGTGATTAATAGAATTTCATTACCAAATCGAATTGAATTTTCGGCGTCTTCGGTGTGGTAGTCTACAGATCTTAAACATTCAATTTTAATTTGAGTTGTTACAACTTTGTACGATTCCACATGTTTTGTCACTAACGACCCGGGTTTCGCATTTTGTCAGTTCTGTTGCATCCGTGTGATAGAATGCCTGAAGACGCCGAAAGGCGAAACCCGGATCATTAGTGACAAAACGTGTGGAATCGTAGAAAGTTGTAACAATTCAAATTTGATATTGAAATTCCATCTATCACCTTCAGTTGATATAAATTAATTCAATTTTATTAATTGTCTTTTTAAAACATCTCCAATAAACCAATTCATGGAGTTTTTTTCTTCAATGATAGCTTTATTATTTATTTATTTCCATTACAGTGCACATTACAAATATCAAAAATGTATAATATAGATTTGTTTGACTTTTAGAGCTACAAAAGATATTACACTTTATGTATTTAAGTATTTCTGGTGAAACTCACTAACCATCGTAAATGTTATGTTTTAATTGTAGGGAGTGAAACCGCAAAGTTTTGAAAAGGTGCAAAATCCAGAGGTCAGAAATATCATAGAGTCGTGCATCAAACCAAATCGAGAAGACAGGTATTTCAAAGACCAAAATATTTACTGCAGTGAATGCTGATTATTCCCTAAGAATATATTCAAATTGTGGAATATTTACAGACCTGCCATGAAAGAGCTTCTGAATCACGAGTTCTTTGGTGAAGACATTGGTTTGCGACTGGAGCTGGTCTCACGAGATTTAGTCGTTTCATCAGACATCACCAATGTACAGTTTAGACTGAAGATTATCGACCCCAAGAAAAGGTAAGGATATATTTTAGCGATTTAAAAATAAAACTAATGAATTTGATCTGTATACAGTCAAACCTCCTATAGCACTCCCTGCTAGATTACTATTTTCTACAGAATAATAAATTTTCGGGCAAATTACATATTTCATAAATATATGTACGGTAACAATATTTGTCAGTGTCTCTTTATTCCTTGACTTTGTTTGACATATTCTGCAGTGACTGGTGAATCTTCACAAAAAAGCATATATTAATTTTTAGTATATAATAATAATAGTTCTGACGATGGCATGAGCCGAAATAGCTATCAACTATATCTTATAAGAATGGATAGTCGTATAAAATGGTTTACTGTGCTTTTCCATTTATCTTCATAGAATGTAAAAACATAAAAAAAATTCTACCCGCTTAAAATATTTTGGTGTTGACTATTTCAGATCTTACACACATAAAGAGAATGAAGCTATACAATTTGAGTTTGACATGCTGCATGATGACTGTGAAGGTGTCGCTAATGAAATGGCCAAATCTGGACTGATAATGGAAGAGGATGCTAGAATTGTCTTTAAGTTGCTCAAGTCACAGCTGATTAGTTTGAACAGGTTTTGTTTTTCTATTAATCCATGTCCGCTTTCAATGTGAAATATATGACTTAACATCTCTTCCATAAAGATAGTAGGAATAACGTTAGGAAAACAGGACTAGTAGTTAGCTTGCAACTCATTTTATGTCCTGTTTTTAGAATTGGTTAAATGCAAAGGAAGTGTCAAACATAAACACCTATGTCTTCGAACAGATTCAATAAATTGATTAGAAAAAACGCTGTTCATATTGGGATTTAAACCTGTGAAATTCGTCACCAACACGGACCCAGACCCTATTACTTATAACTATTAACACTGCAACACTTTTTGAGTTTTAATATTCCAATTCATTTCCAATAGACCGAACATCTGAGACTTGCATATATAATATGGGCAGCGAAAAAATCAAAAATTGAAACGTGTAAATATATATTTTCTATAATTTATGATATCGACCGAAGGTGCTTGATGGAATTTCAATATCAAATTTGAATTGTTACAACTTTGTACGATTCCACGTGTTTTGTCACCGACGACACGGGTTTCGCCTTTCGGCATCTTCAGGCATTCTATCACACGGACGCAACAGAACTGACCTATATATTTTCTCCCCGCAGAGAACGAGCCGAAAAGAAAGCTCAACTTCTGTTCAACCAAGAGGCAGAAAAGCAGCAGCAGCAGCAACAGATGCTGTTAGATCAGCATTTGCGACAAGGAAAAATAGTGCATGGCCAGCAGAACATGACACATTCGCAGAATGATGGCATTCTTTATGCTTCACCCAACTTGTATCTTACATCGCAGGTTTGTTTCAATAAAATATAACAAACCCTACACAATTTTAAACTAGTCTCACAGTGTTATAAATATTCTGTGTTTTCTTCAGATTGGAGGAGTCAACAGTGGGCAATCTCAAGGCTACATATCTAGTCCCCAGCAACAATATATTCAACCGAATTCACATCAACAGCAATGGTAAAAATACTTGCCGTATTCATGCATGGATACAAAATAAATCAATGAATATATAAGTTTGTTAACGGATAGATTATTTATAACTTAGGTTGGACCAGCGATTGCTCCAAGCTCAACAGACACTTTATGAGCAACAAATTCAGCAACAGTTGGCGTCCGCCGATAACACCACACTACATCAGTTACTGCAACAAAATCTCCTGCAAACGAGGGTATCGCCTGCCCACATTCCGCCTGATGATCCCAATCAACAGAGGCAACAGATGCAACCTGAACAGACAGCATTGGATCAGCCTCCACAGCCCCAGGGAGTTTTCCACCCCGGGTGGCAGCAAAACATCTCTGATCTTACGAATAATCAAGGTCAGGCAGCTGAGTGGGCGCTCCAGAGTCAAATCCACCAGTGGCAGGCCGCAGATAATACAGTAGTGCCCCAAATCAACAATGGCCAGTTCCAACCGACGGATCCAGCATTACGACGGTTGCAAAACGTGCTGACCAATATAATTCACGACGGTGTGGTGCCGAGGATGGAGCCCGAAGTGCAGAATATTCCGGATGATAATTTAGGGGAAGTTGATAATGTTCCATCGCAAATGACTCAAGAGTACCACAGGCAAGTGTCCCAGACAGCCAGTTCTGCGGGATACGGCTCGCTCGACTCTCCAGCTATCTCCGTATCACAGCATCATAATCACGATCCCGTCCTCGCTGCTCAGATTCAAATGAATTCGCAGATGCTCGCTCAGCAACAGCAGCAATTGATGCAGCAAAACTCGGCCCAGCCCCATCACTATCAGCGGCTGCAGCAACATTACATCGCTCAACAAGAGATGCAACTTCAAGCCCAACAGCAGCTCCTCGATCAGACCGGATTGGTCTGGTTGGGGGATCAAAATCCGGCATATGGAAATGCTCCCCAGCAATTCTTGGACCACCAGTATCTGGTGCAAATGTCTGAACGGGAAACGCAACCGGTGGCTGTCCCCGTAGATCTGCAACAGAATCTTCAACGACAGCAGCCTTTGCTCTATCAACAGATTGCTCCTCAGCTGCTGGAACAGCAAATTCAGAATAACTACTTCCCCGCCACCGATCAATATCAGCAGCAACAATTACCCATCTATTCTGACCAGCAGATTCAGCTCATGCAAAATAATATTATTGGGATTCCCGCAACCGACAACCTCAATCTTCAGCTACTGCAGCAACAACCGGCTGCACAGATTGTCCAGCAGGTCGAAGATTACCAACGAAACGACGTTGAACGCAAATCTGAAAGTTTGGGTTCTTCAGGTGCGCGGACTCTCTCCAGAGCATCAAGTCATGAAGGAACACCTGCCCAAGTCGGACCCCAGACTAGCGACGAACGGCAACCAGATAATAGTGCAAATGATCAGACGAAAGGAGAACAATTTATGACTCCACTTGGTGAATTGCCGCCTGAAGAAATTGGAGCTTCTACCGCTGTCGAACCGGCCCCTGTTGTAACTCAGCCTCCTGAAGGTGATTAATGCACTTTTTGATTATTTATTATTAGTTATTAGATAATATGGGTGTCGTAACATTTATAGTACAAGACAACCACAAACCGGGATAAACATGTATTATCGCTTTTAGCATTCTAATCTGAACTTTATTTTGAAAAATTTTACACTTAACCCGATCGGCGCGACAGTTTTTCATACAAACAAAATCTGTCCGCGTTGCTATTTTTCAAAATATTCTCTTTCCACATAGAGCTATAAATACACCAGTAAAAAATAATTGGGTTGGCTTTTATGGAAGTCAGATGCATTAGGAATATATCACAACATTAAAAAACACAAAGAAATGTCCTATGTTGTCTCAATCACCTTAACAAATACCTAACTCGTAAATTGCCATTAACGTGATGTAACGAGGCAACCAATCAAACTCAAATGAACAAACGCCATTACTGTCATGTGTCATGGAGTGTCAGATTGCAATGCCGCGAGATTGGTGCAAAGTTCAGTGCGAAGTTAGACGCGAATTTGTCACGCAATTATGATATGTTAATTTGGCGGGATCGGAATAAATTTGAAGGGTTCGAAAAATTGATGTTTTAAGCATTTAAACCTAATACTTTTGACAAGTTTATGGAGGTGGTAGTATCAGGAGGAATTGGGCGATATTTTAAAACTGAAATCAGTCCTATATGCAAAAGATTGCCTGCGTTACCGACGTTTGAATGTTGTTTCCCCAACGTCTGGGGCGCTCGCATACAGGCCTTGCACATTGCCGTCCCATACGTTGGGGCGTTAGCGTGGAAGAGATTAATAACAATTATTAATGATAGCAATTTTGTTGTGATGCTAAAATTATGCAATAAATATATAATTTAAATTAGTCATACTCACTTTTCCTCACCATTCTCACCATACTCACCTTTCACTTACTCATATTGCATACACGTGTTTGCTACATTATATAGTCGTAGTAAATCATACCATAAAAATAATGAAAATTTATATGTGTATGGTATTCAAGTGCATAATTACTGCATGCAAAAAAGCTTGGACCGCAGGTAAAGTTCTAAAACTTCAAATTAATATCAGTTTGTACAGAAAAATGGCATGCTTATTATTGCTAACTAACTAACGTTATTTGTACAGAGAAACGTAAAAAGCGACGCCGTGCCGGTGGGGACAGGGGAACAGGTACGAGTGGAGGCAGCGGGGGGATCCCACGTTTGACGGTACTAGGTCTCATTGGCCCATCTGTTGAGTGTCAACTGGAGTCCAAATCCAAAACTGTCACATTCAAATTTGATGTTGCTGATGTTAATCCGGAAGAGATAGCTGCAAATTTGGTGAGTTGTCGTTTTTTATTTATTTATATGTCTTAGAAAATCACCTGTACAGTAAACTCAGAAAAAACGACAACAATTTCTATAAAAAATAACATTTCCACCATCGCCAGTCTTTCTCTTTACATTAAATTCTATTCTAGGAATTCTTGAATTTTTATAAGTAATAAATTTTCAAAATAACTAAGAGTGAAAGCAGCTATACTCAAACTTTTTTTCCTCAGGGCCGCATTCCTATTTTTGCTTTTCTATGTGGGTCGCAACATATTAACACTCAAGCAACCGGTCCCGCGTTCGCGCGGATTTCGTCTTGCGTTGCATCTTTACATCTGCTGCTCGAATGCATGATACATGTGGATATTTACGCCTTAGAACTGTTTTATTTATTGTTCTACGTGTCTTTCATTCTATATCTCCGAAATTTATAGCTCCAAATCATCCTTGAAGTTAAAAAATATTTGCCAGTTCCAAAAGATTCCTATAATTACTCTTGGACTGTAACAAATTAAGTTTTTTTGTTTATCACAGCTCAGCAATAAACTTTCATTGTTTACTAATCATACAAAAAAGCATTATTGATAAAATTTTAGTGATTATAATTAGTAATGGAATATTATTACTCATGATTAGGCATTAGTAATAATATTCTATTACTACTGACCTATTATTATTATTAGGCAGTCCGTAGTGATAAATAATATTTAAATGTTCATAAAATTGAATAATAATAAATGTTTCAACATGTTTTTTTATTCATATCTATTTCATATCTCATTTTGCCTACTGTTCCTCTCGTAAACCACTGACGGATGAATGGTAAACGCCTACCACATGTACAGACCCTAATTCTCGGAAGTGTAACAACTCTCGATAAATATTTTTTGTCGATGACTGTTTCGTATTTTATTATTTGAATATATTATCATTGCATAAGACGTAATTCCTAAAAATATCTTCACAAATCATGATAGTAAAGGTACAGGGACCTATAGTATATGATTGATTATCAACATATCGATAGCCTATAACCATTCTATTTTGAGTGACTCATGTTGAATAGTTTAGTTGAAGCAACCCGACAGAGACCATTTTTGACCAAAAGCAATAAAATTTTAGTTTATTTTATTATAGTTTTATTTATTATATGAGTTATTAGACAGAATGGTTTCATTCATTACGTAAAAAAAGATGTGAAACATATTTCTCGAATATTTACAACTTGAGATCCAGTGATTGTGAAACTGTAGGAATATCGAGTATGTATTGTTATTTATTATATAATTAAAACTAAACTATATCATGAACCCGCAATATCTTAAATATTTCAAATTAAAAATATGTTTAGTGCCATTTACCTAATTGACAAAATTAAAAAACATGTTTATATTCGGCTTAGAAATATGCTGAAATTATGATATAATCAGGTCATTTTTTTTATTTAGTCGATGATGACCAAATATCACACACAATTTGTTTGAAAATTTCAAAAATTATATTGTTTGGCTCTCAAGTTGTGCCGAAAAACGCCCGCTTTCGGCTAGAGTCTATTTTTCGAGACTCCCGACAACCGAGTGATATGAGAATATAACAGAAACAAATAAACATATCCACAGTTTGAGAAACTCCACATATAATAAACACACAATAATGTGTAACATAGTGTAGGATTTCTAAAGAATTTGACATTCCTTTGAGGGTTTATAAGAGTGTTAAATGACATTTTTTTGATTTTTATGAAATAAAATATAATTGAATCATAGATTTGTAGCTTGATAATTTAATTTTTAAGCCAATTGTTTTTAAATTACATATATTATACTATACTATACACAATACTTCTTATTTTATCAAATTCACTCAACTGAGTAAAAAGTTATAAACATAATTCGTAATGTCGCGAAAAATAGCTAAGTATCGAAAAATGTGCGGTGATAGGCGTTTTTTCTGCGCAAAATGTGCGGTTGCTTGAGTGTTAATAGTGAACTGTAAATGTAACCCATACAATACTGCATATATATATATATATATGTATGTATTATGATGTCAAAATAAAACTATAGTTAAACCTCGATTTTACGTTTTCCAAAGGACTCTGAAAAAATAACGGTAATTGCGGGAAACGGTGAATGCGGGAAAGCTTCAAATAATAATAAACAAGTAAAATCGTAAAAAATATTTATTGATTAGTTACTTGTACATACTGTATATAATTTTTTTTTAATAAAGTCCTTTCTAATAGTAAAATGTTTGTTTGCTTCTTTGTTACTTGGCACTTTAATCGGAACAAAGACTTGTTAATAAACTTGTGACTAAAAGTTTGTATGTACAGGAATCATTATTACCATGAATTTTAAACAACTCTACATTTGCATCATAAACAATAATACGCGTGTGGTGGATTTCAACCCAAAAAATAGCACATGCGTCCAATGCGTTAGGTCTAACATGTACAGCGGATTCCAACTTGTACCAACATAACACCTGCACTCGGCTGTGTCAAATTTGCTTGCCGAGATACGGAGAAATATGCAATAAAAACGGTCAATCGGGATAATATTTGTGACGGGACCAAAATATTTAGACGGTTTATCGAGGAAATCGGGGAATCGGGAAACGGTCAATGCGGGATTATTTAACATTGTTCTTATGGGAGTTTGATGGGACTATAAAAAATAAGCGTTCCATCCAGGAAAACGTATTATGCGAGAACGGCTGATTGAGGTTCCACTGTAATAAACTTTCAAAATAACTAAGAGTGAAAGCAGCCATACTCAAACTTTTTTTCCTCAGGCCGCATTCGTATTTTTGCTTTTCTATGTGGGTCGCAACATATTAATAGTGAACTGTTAAATGTAACCCAAATTTTAAAATTTTTTATTATTTAGAAAATTTTGCAACGATCAGAATAAATGAAAATCGGAAGGAGCAAGATCTGGAGAATACGGTGGATGCTTGATAACATCCCAATTCAACTCATTTAGCTTGTGTTGGGTCATCATAGCCACATGTGGTCGCGCGTTGTCACGATGAAACACTACCCCTTTTCTGTTTACTAATTCTGGTCTATCCTTTTGAAGGGCGATGTTTAATTTGGATAATTGCTGACAATATCGTTCTGCTGTAATCGTCTGATTGCGTTCCAAGAGTTCAAAATACACAATACCCTTGCAATCCCACCAAACACAAAGCATAACTTTTTTTTGATGGATTTCAGCCTTCGAAGTTGTTAATGGGGCTTGTCCAGGTATAGCCCAATGTCTTTTTCTTGTCACGTTGTTGTAAACGACCCATTTCTCATCTCCCGTTACCAAACGATGCAAAAAGGTTCATGTTTTTGTCTCGCACTCAAAGCAACGCACGTTGAAACACGATCCAATAAATTGGCAGCCGACAATTGATGAGGTATCCAAACGTCGTACCGCGAAACCATCCCCATACGCTTCAAATGTCTTAATACGATTGTTTGGTTGACTTCCATCATCGATGCGATCTCCCTGGTGGTTAGACGTGGATTGGTGTCAATTATAACTTTTAACTTGTCGTCATCAGACTTCAATGGCCGCCTGGTACGTGGTTTATCAATTAGTGAAAAATCCCCAGATCGGAATTTTGTAAACCATCTTCGTACTTGTCGAACTTTGATGACATCTTCTCCATACACTTCGCAAATGTTTTTGGTTGCCACACTCGCGGTATTGTCTTTACTAAATTCATAAAGTAAACAATGACGTAAATGCACTTTGTCGATCGACATTTTGAAAAAATACAAGGGCTCTTCACTGTACTCTGGCCAGGCCAAAATTGAATAGAAAGTAGAGGGAAAGGCTCCTTTATACAATGGAATCATTTAAAAGAAGATACTATTCATCATTTCTGAAGAATTTTTTTTTTTACCTAGGATCATAAAAAAGGGTCATAATTTTTGCATCAACCCAATATATGTATGTATTATGATGTCAAAATAAAACTATTTTATTTTTTGAGAATATTTATTTATTATAGGAGACTTACCAGCATAAGAATAAAATATAAAATATTTTAGCTACCATAAGCAATCTCCTATATAGAATTTTAAAACTTTAAATTTAAGATGAAAAGAGAAAAATTAAATAAAAATTAATGTGAACTATGATATTAAGTTAAACTTTAAACTATCTTCATCAAATCAGGTTCCTAATTACTACAGGCTACTCTTAATATATCGCCAAGGTGAGAATCAGTAAGCTGACTTCTGTAGATGCTCTTTGCATATTTATAGCAGCCATCGCACTGAAGTATGTAAAAGAATGTCGCCATGTTCATTTCTTCCAAAAAACTTTTGAATTTTCTGTGATTCAGTTCGTTTACTCGGATATAACTTTCTATATCTACGGTTTTCATCACAGCATTAACTTCCATGGAGGTACGTGCAGCACCGCTCATATACACTTGCTAACCGATCGATTGCAACCCAATATTGAAAAACATGTTGAAAACAACAAAAAAAATTTTTGGTGACTATAATTGTTTTGGGCCGAACATAAGAGCTATTTGGGCCGCAGTTTGAGTATCGCCGAATTAAAGCATTGTCTGCATTTGTGTCATAAAAACTTCTCCCGAATGGTTTACAAGTAGACATATGAAATTTGCACATATCATTTTAACTTTTAATTTATTTACTTAAAAGGTGTTTGTTTTTTAAAACTCCGATGTAATGAAAATATCAAAGTATTTAGGTCTGCAAAATTTTTAATATGGTTGTTGGTAGCTGTTTTGACTTTCGCTATTTCAGAATTATGATTAAATAAAATTTTGGTCAATTGCTTATATTGTTAACTTTCACCATAAATAGCGCCAAGATCTGATCGTTGTTGCATTCTTTTCTTGGTGATGCTGGGTTTTTTTTTATAAAAACAAAAATAACATATTGTAAAGGTATTCTGTGAAACATATATTTATATACAACAATAATTATTTTCATTCCAGGTATCAAATACACTCCTACCAGAATCTCAGAGTGCCGTTTTCATCGAACAGGTGAAAGACATCGCAGCTCAATTGACAGCTAGGCCTGATGTCATTCCAGTTTTATCAGTGCCACCTTCTCTGAGACTCAATCTCAACGATAAGGTAAGATAAATTAAAAATATCGTTGGACGGGATAGACAGAGCTGCACAGATCAATTTAGTTTTCATGTATTTCAATACACTATTGTGGAAGGTTGATTTTGAAGTTTATAACCCAACCTTAATTGCTTGGGGTGGAATAATTTTTTTTTTCATATTGAAGGAAGAGAATAAAAATTAGAAATATACTTGTATTTGATCAGTTGACAGTTGGCAGAGCGATATAAAGCTCTATTATTTAACTAAAGAAATAGAACATTCTTCTTGAAGTAAATTGGAATCAACTGAAATATTTTTTTCTGATATACGATTCCTCTGTAATCAAAATGCTTATAACAAGGTGAAAAAAATAACAATGTATTTTAGTTATACAAAACTATTTTTTAAAATATAGTTGATAGCTATTTCGGTTCACGCCATCGTCAGAACTATGCTTAAACTAACATTTACTTATCTATATATAGCTGTGTAGAAAAGGTACACAATACATCTTCTCTCCTGTTTTAACGGCCTAGCTTGTTGCGTAACGTAAATGTTGAGTGACATAGCTTTCAAGGTCAACTATAATTTAGGCAGATATCAAGCCAATTCAATCAATAAAATGCTTATATAAAGTAATCCTTGATGATAATAGAACTTTATCATGATCAAAAAAACTTTTCCGGTTGTGGTCAATTTGATTTGTTTTCTTTGTTCCAGACCGATTATGATTCAGAAAACACTGAAAAAGAAGAGAACTTGACTGATTCAAATCAGGACAATTCAGAATGCACTACACCTACAGCGAGTCACGATCACTTGCTTATTACAGAACTGGCGTACGATCCAGTACCTGTCGGTATGATTTCCGATAATGCAACTGCATACCAGCAGGGGACCGTCGACCTCTCTAAAACCCCAACTAACGACTTTGCCCAAGACCCTATGGCTCACGGAGATGCTAAAACTCCGACTTCCGCCGGCATCATGGGTCCGCCGATGCAAAATGAAACGAATGTACGTCGCGATTCGAAAGTATCTAGCGATGTGCCTCCGGACACTACCCTACCTAATAATATTTCACAAGCTACAGGACGGGAGATTGCGGCGGACATAGCTAGAACCGTACTCGACCAAGTTTTGACGGAAGCGTCGTCCGGTCTTTCCCGGCAAAACAGTGTTGATGTAAAACCTACAATTGACAGTCATATAGAGCATTTAAAAGCGGAGGAGAAATCTAGTCAATCAAATGATAATGTCATACAGTCCCCTAGTGATAATAATTTAAAAATAGTGCCCGGAGAACTCGTATCGCCCAGTGAAAGTGCTCCGCTTTCTGATGGAAATAATACAAATAATTTTGTTGGAAATCTGACATCCGATAAACCTGCTGAAGTTAATAGAACGGATGAAAGTGGGTTGCAATCGAAGGCAAAGATAGAAGGGAAGAAACTGCTCACCGAACCTGTCAGAAAAATATCTAGGTTTTTAGTCAGTCCTGTCGCTAACGATTTGCTGAAACAGAATGCCATGAATGCGGGCGATGTCGCGGTGACGAGCTCTGCGCCTAAAGATATCCCCGGACGGCCCGTTAAGGGTATAGAGACTGATAATGTTGCCAATATATTACCTTCGAGTCCTTCGTCTTACTCGGAAGCATTGAAAAGCACCGAACCGAAGAAAGTTTCCAAATTTAAAGTCAGTAAAGTTGATGAAGGAAGTTTAAATTTGCCGCATGCAAAAATGAACGGTGTCCAGGAGGCTTACATCAAAACTGATGTTACATTACCTAATGCACACGTGATAGATAGTCAGAATGTTGCTGTGAACACGGTTAATCAAATGAATATTTCCAATGATGGCATGTCGTATGCATCGGTTGTATCCGGCGAAAGCATCACCAATGTGAGCAGCATGATGGGTGAACCGATAGCGTCCACCGGTCAAGTGATTTCAAAAACCGCTGGTGTGTCTGGCTCGTCAGTCGAAAGCGGAGATTGTCTCTCTCCGCCGCAGCCCGTTCCTCAGCCTTACATCGAACCCCAAAGAAGACCTACGCCGACGCTGACCCCTCAAGCCAGTCAAATATTCAATAATATCGGAGTCGGACAAATGCCTCACGCTAACCAAATGATGAATATGACCAATCAGATGCCCATGCAGAATTATTTCAACGCCCCGGCCGTGCAGCCGCTCAATTCGCAGATACTGAACTATTACAACGCGAATCATTTGGTTTCCTCCGATCAGCTGCAACCGAATTATATGGCGCCCCTGCAGGTGTCGATAGCCAATCAGCTCGGGCAGTACCAAAATCAGACGGTGTCGCAGCTGGGGTTGACCAATCAGCTGATGGCCACCGGCGGCTTGAACATGGTGGGCACTGAGCAACCGAACAATTTGACGCAGCCTCAGATGATGTCCAATGAAAATTTATCTATGATGTTGCTTCAGCAGAATTTGCTTGGGTGAATATCTTTGTATTCTTTATCATTATCAATGCAGGGCTTCAGAATCTCAGGGGGCCTTTCTATAGAAGCATAGTTTCGAAATATATTCAAATAAAAAAAAATCGTCAATTCAATTAAACATTTTATGAAATGAACATTACATTAAATTTATATTTTTGTAATTTATGATATCGACTGAAGGTGAATTTGAACCGTTACAACTTCCACATGTTTTGTCACTAACGACCCGGGGTTCGCCTTTCGGCATCTTCAGACATTCTATTGCACGGATGCGACATTATATTTTTGTAATGATTGTAATCTGATCTAACTCGAAAAACATAAATGTGAAAATTAACAAAAAGGTATTATTGTGGCCAATGCGTTAGTAAATCATTTTTTATTCTGTTACTAAAAATAATATATCCAACTTTATCTTCTAAAAGTTTATATGTGCGAGCTTTTTGTCACCCAAACAAGTAACTATGACATCAACAATACAGTGCTTGATTCTAGCTAGGCTCATTCGATTCGATATATAGCTGTCGAATTAACAATAACATTTTCGCAGAAATAATAAGTATTCCCTAATTATATTTCAGTCAACAAGCTAATCAGCAACGCCTTCAAGGAGTATACTTGAGAAACTCCCATCAAGGACTGTTCCGACCTGCTAGTAAGTATTATTTTATTCGAGGTTAATATGTTCTGGTAAAATGTAATTTAGTATGAATTTCATATTATAGGAACTGAGACTTGGGTACTCACTAATAATACATTCTGTTCTACATAGATTATGAATTTAAAAAAAACGTCCTCTACGACTTAAAAGTAAATATATTTTATGAGCGCTATTCTATTTTACACAAAAAATGCAATTGCTTAGCGAATTTAATTGTCGTATAGTAATACTAAAAAACCAAATATTACCGTCATGTTAATAATGAAATTAATGTTGGTAATAAAAATTAGTATGAAAACTAACCATATTTATATTTTAATATTTTTTTCTTTCTATAATAAAAGAATGAAACATTTCACATAATTGTTGCCATAAGATTTTCATACTGTTATAATATATGATATTTCACGTAAATTATCTGTTTATCTGATCCCTTGCTATAATTAAACGAAAGAACACACGTTCCTTTGATTCTCGGGTCCATGGACCAATGGCTTTTGTTATGGATCTCTTGGGCTTGAATCACAATATGAATCGGTTTTTCAGTATAAATTTGTTTTTGAAAGCATTGATTTTTGTGATGTCTACAGTTTTCGCTCTCTCCCATCTGGTCATCAAAAATGAAGTACAGCGAGAGTAATTAGATAACCAGTATTCATGTCTTAAACCTATCCTTTATATAAACTGAGAAACAAGCACTTTTTTAGAAAATATCTTTTTGAGATAGTTCTGTTTAGAGGTCATTTACTGCTCATTGGCAGCTCGTTATAGAATTAGGTTATAGAGTTAGATTTTCTAGAGAAAATTTTCAGATTGAAAAGAGTAGCATATTAATTGTTAAAAAAATTGAGCAGGTCATTTATGTTGGTAACAATGTTTCTTCCATTGGGATTTTACATAGCTGCTTACTTTTCTTAACTATTTCAGACATTTACGATTTAGCAAGCGGTGCTTCAGGTTATTCGGCATCTCAAGAAATCCTTCCGCCGTATCATCAGCCAAATTTAGTCGGTAAATACAAAATGTATTTAAACCGTAGTTGTCTTAGTGCAGCACACCATCTTTCATCACAATTCTTTCATTGCGCGTCATAAACTTTTCTTGATTCAACACACTCCAAATCTAACATGGAATTGATCACTCGGGGAAAGTAATTACAGTAGAATTTGTAGAATTCTGCAATTGAAAATATATCATACAAGTTTTCGATTATGTTAGCATGAAGGCATGGGGCTTGTTCCCATTTATTAGAATTCTTAAATAAGCTGAAAATTATATATAGCACCTTCATTTTTAAATTACCATTATGTTTATATATAATATTTACGTTTTTTCCATACCAAATACAATTACAGTCAATATGAAACATTTACTGAGTGGTGGAAAACTGTTTGGATAATAAACATTTGATTCAATTAATGATACGAAAACTATCCATAAATCATAAAAAAGGCAGACATATTTCTACGGCTACTTGAATTATTGAAATGAGTAAAATTAAAAACAATCACGTTTTTCTTTACCAACCTAATAAACATAAAAAAAACAAGTTTTTTTAGATGTTAGCAACATAAAAATCACCTCTCTTGTCTCGTTAAATCGTTTATTCTATGATTTCAACAACAAAAGAAAAGAATGATTCCAGATAAGTGAATCATTTATCTGATCTTTAGAGCACACACAGAGACCTGTTGCATCAGTGGCAAATAACAAGGTCACATTTGCGTAAATTCACAGCATCTTATGCAGAGCGAATACATCACATTTACATTAGAAACTCTTCCAATATTAACAGCACACTATAGTGCATATATGGACAACTTGCGCGATTTTAATGCCTGGCGAACATATCATGTAAAAAAATCATAAAACCTAAGCCCTGGTGGTTGGAAAAATTTTGGATACCTTTACAATCAATTCTTTTCATAGACCATGGATTACTAACATATTTTTCAGTATAGGTTTATTTTTTATTACAACACAACTATAACATTGAACACTCATATTTGTAGAAAATTTTTGTTTTTAGCTTTGTGTTGGCACTGTGTGACCCTTCATCTATCAATAATTGTGTATTATATACGATTTTATTCAGTAAAAAATATTTACATTTAAATGTTTTCCTCACAGATCCTGATCATCTTCAAAGGCTACCTCCAAAAGGACAAAACTATGACAATTACATGCTGGCACTCCAGGCAAAGTTGGCATCAATATCTGTAAGTTTACTCTCAGCTCATTATCAGAGAAATATACATGTTTTTATCGTTAGCAAAAGTTAATTCATTTTTCCTCCTCAGGGCCCACTATCTCCGCAGTCGCCGTCTGAAGTGTCTTGCAGTCCGCTCTTGTCACCTACTTCTGTGAGACTTTCCGGATCCCAGCCGGTCGATAAGGTATGTCGCAGTAAAAATAAAAAAAAGCGTATTCAAAAAATTGTTAACATAGTTTGTGATGATAAAGGAAAAGTGATGAAGTTTCCTATAATTATTTTTAAAATGACCAAGTATTGTTTTATGTTATTTCTATTATATAAAATAATTCTGTCCCCTATATCAATGTAGCTTGCACACAATCTTATTGTGTTAATCTTCGTTTGTAGCTCCACGACCCTGAAACCAGTCTCCACCATCATCATCACCATCTGCAACAGCAGCAGCAACAGAAGTCCCGAAGAACCGTTGCCCATTTAGCCGACCTCGAACATGAACTCTCCAAAATCAATCTCAACTACCGTTCCCATCATCATAAGGCTGGACTGGAAAAGGTTTCGATTTTTTTTGAATCATACCTATCAATAATATCATTTGATGTCATCATTACTTGTATTTTGCTATTTTATACTCATGTGGGATTATTTTTTTTCAAGGTGGTTGGAGTTGGGGTCCATTCTGGTGTTCCTGAAGAAGAACTCTTCACACCGCCGACACTTCCTGCTGACCATCGGGTAATACATGAAAATGTTTTATTAACATAGTCACATATCACCGTGATATACGGAGGATATATATAAGGAGGATAATCATTTAAAAAATAGTAATAAAAACATTTTTGGGAAGTAATGGAAGTAAATTAAATTTAACACGTTTTTTGACATCTCTAGCGCTTTAATAAACCGCAAACACATGTCTTCCGCAAGCAGTGTGTTAATAAAAGAGTATACGTTACTGTTACAATCATATTGAGACAATTTTAATGTTTATTTTTTTTTATCTCTTTCAGGAAGAGATTATGCTTGACAGCAGTGTTGGTGCTATGAGACACGCAACAGGTTAGTAGTGAATCTAACAACACACTCACCAACTTCATCAAAAAGAATCTTTTATATATGTAAAATATAATAAACTAGCGTGTACCCTGCATGCGTTGCAATGCCATTCAAAAAAAAGAAACTGCGACTTTATGGAGTCGCCTCGTCGGGAGCCTCTCGCCTTCTGATTGGATAAGTCAGACTTGAGGCGAGGCCGGAGCCAATTAGAAACGATAAGCTTAGGTTATGTTTTTCTTACCGAAATTTGACAGTGGCGGCCGTATGTGTTTTTATTTATTGGAGTGCTTTTGGATACACAATGTTTTTGTTTTTCTATCTGGTGCGTACACAAATAAATCAGAAGGTTTTCCAACACGTGAGCAGGCCATATACAGTTGTCCATGTGAGTAGCATGGATTTTCTAAATTTAGTCCACACACTTGTAACAACTGTTCTTGTGCCTTATTGATGGTCATTGCAAAGGCGACTCGCACTGGAAACTACATACGTTTAAATTCAAATGGCATATCTGTCGGAATCATTGGGATGCGTGGCAACATTACATCTTCTCCTTTGAATTTTCCATTTAAAATTGTAGCTTCAATAATTCATCATTTTTCTTACTGAAAGCCTGGTACCGTTGCAAAGTCGTGAGGAATTTATGTTTCGGAGAAGAATGATAGGGACGTCAATTTTCAATGCTAAAACATGCGGCGGCATGCCTGACAAATCAAGTGAATTCAAGAATTCTGTTGGATAATTGACGGCTTCGTCTTGATCCGTTATAGTATCGATGGACTTATACATTATCGCGTCTCCTGGTATTTCATTTAGTATGCTGAAATTGATTGCATTGATATCTTTGTTTTTGGCTGCTAATATAGCATGTGCACTGAGCCATTGATGACTTTTATGATTGTGTGCAATATTTGGAAAAACTTTGTGAATCAATTCGTCTATGGTTGCGGTTATTTTACAGAAACTTGCTGGCAATGTGATACATTGTGTGGATTCCTCTATTGCCATTCTCCCATTTCCTATATCCAACAATTGTTTTACGAAACGTTCAATGGATGCATCATGTTGTAGTTGTACACGCATATTGGTCTTCAAAGTGAATCTATGTACGTATCGCCATAAAACGGATGATTTGAGACATGCATTAAGTTCATCGGCCATTGTTGAACGTGATATAACAGGTAGAGTTTGTCGAAAATCACCAGACAATAAAATGAGTGCGCCATCGAAAAGTTGTCATATATATGAAAAACATATGGCCTCAATCAATAGCAATGCCTCATTATACACGTTTGATGTGAATTGAACGTGTGGATTTTGAATTGTTTGACGCAAACTATGTAAAATATCCTCACTCATGTAGCCTTTGTATTTTTTCCAAAGATCTTTTGGATTGGATGGAAAGCAAATTGTTAATATTACTGCAAATAACGCACGTATTTGTTGTGGGTCAGCAGTATTCGATGAATCAGCGAGTGAAGTGTCCCAATGTGCATCGTTTTCTAGAAGATTTAATTCGAGGCAAGCTTCACGATAACATACACGACACATATTCGACCGTTAACTGTTCTCAATTCTTGGAAGGATGTCGGTCCACGTATGTTGATTAACAGTAATCGCAAGTAAACTCATTCTGCATTATTTGGTTGAACAGTGTACAGACGGCGTAATGCGTCGGTTGAATGTACATTGTAATGTCCTTCAACTGCTTTACCTTGTTTGCGATGTTGAATTTTTTTCTGATGCATTCCATCTGTAGAATGCTGGCACTTCAGAGTAAGGTAGCGTCTTTGCAAACATATCATCCCTACACAATAAGAAAAATGCAGTTAACGTTGTTGGCTGTGATGACAATGCTCTTACACGTGCATTTTCTGTTGTGAAGTACACTCGCTGTCCATTTTTAAGGTGAACTGCCAAATGAGTAACTGGTGGATGCCGTTCATGAATTGGAGATGATAAAATGCGCCATATTGCTTCATTGCTACTAATATAGCGTCCCAGTTGATATTGGTTGATTTCATCGATAGATGCAGTTGAATTTCCCACTCCAATATCGCTTCCTTTGTTGACATATTTACAAATGTATTTGATGGATTTCACTGAATTACAATACTCGATGTTGATGTGTGCTTTGTACGTTTTCGAGAGAAGCTGTGAATACGGTACAATCCAACGATTATCAACTTCAACCTCATTGTTTCGCCGTTTTCTTTCGTGCTTGAGTTGTACTCTGACCTATTCCTTTTCGTTTGGGTGGCATAATTGATTTCACAGTGAATGTTACGTTTTGAAATTCACTTTTGGAAAATAAAAAAAAAATAAAAATTATATATTGAATAAATTCTTTCTATATCACACACGATTTATACGTAATATTTTTTTCAATTTGTTCTGTCATGTGACATAAAACCAAAACAAAAAATTCAGTAAAAAATAGAACATTGAAATACTTTTTTCGAAAATCGAACTTTGTTTCAAAATATTCAGTACCACTCCACTAAGTAAGTACCTGCAGGTGAGTGAATGTGACAGATTTGTGTCGTTCTTGTTTTCAGGGTTGCTATGGATACAATGTGTCATAAATGGCCATTCTGTATTGCAGTAGTGGTCTTGTATGAAAACATGTTTTTCGTAAATATTCAATTAATTTTTGTAATCAAATCAAAATCTGAGTATCCTATCTTTTGCCCGGTAGTCTAAGCAATAATTCGACAAAGTTTTATCGCAATTGGATTAATGGTGTAGGAGTTTATAAAGGACAGACAGACAGACATTCATTTTTATATATATAGATAATGAATAAAAATTAACTTTTGTTGAGTATAATAGTTGTCTGAAAACATTTTCCAATATAACATAACTTTACCCGCTAATATTTAGATAAATGTTATAGGTAAATACGAAATGTGAATTTACGTAGGTTCTTTCTTCTGTGTGATAAATACCTGACTATAACGGTCTTTCCTTACAGCTGGTGGAACCCCGTGGGTATACGGTAGATTGAATCTACTGCCAGTGGCTCGAGTTTCGGATCATGAACTGTGTAATGTTGATTCGCTTGCTTTCCAAGGTTAGTTTTTACAGGTCTCACAAAACTGGTTATGTCGTTTGATAATCTTGTGTATGTAATATTTTATATTGAGTGTATATTGAAAGTAATTTATTATTAACCATCATTTCTGTATCATTTTAAAGACTTTCAAAACCTTTTTTCAGCTGGCAAATCACCGCTTAAATTGGACATGGATGATCTTTCATGTGCGGATAACAATTCTTCACTAGAGGAACAGTCTGATACATTTGTAGTGACGGATTCTCAGCGAGTCAGGTCGTATCTAGTCCATCATCCGTTCGACCACATAGCCGCTACGTTCATAGACCCGGCTGAGATCCTCTCGCAAGGGTCTTGCGCTCACTCCAAGTCGAGTACTGATGCTTCTCCATCAGATCCCGAACAAGACACTTCCAAAATGGCTACGTTGATTGTTGACGTTTCCAAGGAGTATTTCAGCACTTGCGTAGTTTTAGACTGCAGCTTGGATTTGCTGTCGCATCCGGACGGCAATTTTAAGTGTTTCGAAGAGAAAGTCGGTTCTGATAAAGTGTTCGGTCAGGCGGAGTCCACTGCTCTGCAAAGATGGGGCGAAGGCGATGGCGGTATGATCGAAGAGAGTGACAGGAGAGTCGAAGACGGAATGTATATGAGGGAGGATATGATCAGTGTTGCTGATGGACTTGGTGCTTCTGCCATTGTCACAGAGAATTTGACGGAAAAGAGTGAGTAGAAAAGAACTATTTTACATACCCTATAATTTAAATCTTCATTTTTTTATAGCTCTGCTATTCTATGATCTACATTTTGTCTATTGATATTTTCACTGTGATTTTTGTAGACTTAAAAACATATAATTATTTTAACGTACCACATATTTTATTTTGAGTATACTGAATAATTATGAAACAACTATTTGACAAGCTGAAAGTAACTGCATTCTTTTTGTTTATTTGACATACTAAGCTAAGAAATATCAGTAAAATGACTGTCAAAAAGAGCAGGTTATAAATCGCAATATAGTACTTATCGTGTCTATAATAGAAAGATAAATGTTTTAATTATTCAATTTTAAAACTGGACATAACAAATCAGCCCTATTATTATGTATCTCAAAAATGGCATTCTGTTGACTTTTTTTGAAATGATTTGGAATAGTATTAATCCGTATATCAGTTTTAAGGTGTTAACTGTCACTGTAATGTCAATGTAATTTGATAACTGCTTTAAGGTTCTTATGGTTAAGTAATGGTTACTTAAAGAATTATAGTGATCGTAAAAAGTGATTTTGAGGTTACTATATTATATTGCAGCAGCACTATTTTGCTTTTTTAAAATTAATTTTCAGATTTGGATCTTACAAATAGAAGAAATATATATTGATTAATGAGATGATATCTTTTACGAATTGCAATTAATACATTGACATATTAAATAAATTATTTTTCTAATTATGTTGCAGGTGTGTGCAGAGAAATAGTGCTTCTTACCCTAGACACAGTAGAGTTATGATTCCGTAATACTTTCCTCAGCTTTTTATCTGTTTATTGTTATTTATAATTGTACGACATGTATTTTGTTATTTTATTATAATTATATACTCTGTAATATTTATTATGAAAAAAGAAATGGAACATGAATTTTTATTTGAAACCTGCGTGCGTTATGTTGCGTGACAGCCACTTTATTTTTCAAATCAGCTCCATTCTTTGATCAAAACGGTGAAAAATGTTATATAAAAACAGATAGTCTCAACTGCAAATGTTTGATAGAATATATTCGTAACCTCTCCGCTACTTCAACATTTTTGCTTTTTGACAATTGGAAATTGTTTGCTGATTAACATTTAATCTTGGTGTGAGTTGTTTTTGTATTCAACATATATCTTTACCAAATAAAGCTTAAAATTGTCAGTCTTCCGATTTCTTCAGTTGATCTGGACTTTCTTTGTCTTTCTCATTGAAACCATCACTTTTATAGCATTCATAAACATCTTTAGATGTATTATGTTTTCCACAAGATTCAAGTAATAAATGATAGCATTTAGAAGCACTTATGTTCAAAATAAAGTAACAAATTTCGACATTTTTCGTACTAAACTATGTATGATGTCAACACCTTCAGAAAAAATTACACCTGAGGATCTAAACCTCATCAGATGTGTATTTATGTCTCTTGTAAAAATCTGCAATATCAAGAAGCACACTCATTGAAGTGAATGTAAAATGAAAAAAACACCACTACATAAGCAGCAATAATACTTTCCATTCTGATTTATTTGATCTACATTATTACTTTCTTAATACATCTTTAATCAACGACTCGGACTGTTGATATGCAACATTTTCCTTTGACTAACAGAAGACCTATCTGTCAAAACAACTTTGATAAATCAGTTCAAAAAATTACTGTGCAAAATTACCAGCTACAATATTTTTGCAAGCATGGTATTAAAAAATATATGTTTGGAAAATAAATTTAAAACACGGTGAAAAAATAATAATGCATTTTAGTTCTACAAGATTTATTAGATATTAAGTTGATAGCTGTTTCGGTTTATGCCCTAATCAGAACTAGTTTTCATAGCATTGACTTGAACTCATAGTTCTGGGTAAGCCGAAATAGCTATCAGCTATATATCTTATAAATCTCGAATAATTAAAATACATTGCTATCTTTTCACCATGTAAAATAGAGTTCTAAAATTGATTTTTTGGTTGCTCAGATGTTGACAACTTGTTAAGTAATTTCTCAAACAAAATTCTATACTTAAACCATTGTTTGAATTTAATACTAAGTATATTTCACGCGTTTCATTTAGTTTAAAAATAACTTCATACTTGAAATCCAAACAAAAAGTGTTGACTGTACATAGAGGGCATTAAAATACATATCATCTAAAAATGAAGGAATATTGAACCTTTTTTGTAGTTGTGTGATTATCTTTTGTTTGTAATATTTTTTACTGTGACATTTACTTGTGATTCATGATTTTTGCATAAAATCAACTTGTATACGAAGAAAAATTTTCCACGTTAATATAATAATATTGATATAAAAAAAAACATCAAATTTTATAAACAGGAACCTTGTTACTTTATAGAATATAAGCACTTTGGTCTATGACATCTGTGTTTTTAAATGATATTTATTTAATGGATTACTGTTATTGTTTTTATTTTTGTTGCTAAAAGCACCCCTGGAAAATATCATGAAGTTAGTTAAATACTGCTGAATCAATTGCTTCATCAAAAATTATGGTTTAACGAAGATCCACAGCTATAGACATGCCACTTCCTTACTTTAGTCAGAATGAGTGTTTATAGATAGAATGCTCACTATGGAACAAGACTGTCCTTTTTGTGACAACATCATTTTTGTTTAATTCATTAATGTACTAATTTTTATTTGTTGTTAACCTGATAAATAACAGTTACGATTAACGTATGGTGAGTGTACACCACGATATTTTCAATTATTGCATTTCAAAAAACTGAATCAACTTCCATCTGTTGAGTTATTTGTGAGTGATAATTTTTTCAGTTATTCATACACTAGGGTATGTTGTCTGCTGAAGCGGTGTATCGTTTAATGATCATGTTGAGCATTCGTACGTTTTATATTAATAAGGCTACATGTAGATTGCTTGCATGCTGAGATACAAAAAAATAACTGCATTAATTTATCCAGCTGGACTGGCACACCTTTTTCGCAAATATTTTTTGTTTTTTTTTTTGGTATCATTCAAGTTTCAACTGTTTTTGTTACTGTAACATGATTAATATTTGTTACAATTTTCGACGAATCAAACAAGATAATATTTAGTAAAGCTATTATCTGACACAAGGATTGTATTTGTCTTTCGTATTGGCACAATTTAACATCTTTCTGTATCTCCCTCAATCCTCTTATCTGCGATCGATCGCAAAGCTAGTAACTTATGTATACAAATTATCGAATAGAGAATAAATCGACTTGTGAAATCTCTCCGGCCCTGGTACTCTATAAAGTTTGGTGTTTCTGATGTGATTATTAAATAATATCAGTGTTGCCAGTTTTGTAAATTCGTCTGAAATGTTGCTCTTAGATTGCTTGATAGAAGTTACGGGTGGAGACAACTTTTAGGCACTTATGTCATTTGCAAATGAATATTAATTAAATTAGTTATTTTGTTAGTGTTGCTGCATCGCAAAAACTCATAGTGTCATTTAATGCAATATGTCCACCAAATATTTTAGGCATTTCAGAGTTTTTTTTTAAACGGAACACTGATGCTTTGTACTTCGATAATGTGAAACAATCTTCCAGTCAAACCAAACATTTTAGTACAACCCTATGATAACCCAGTGTTGGTAGATATCATTTTTTACTGTATTTTGGAGCTTATTTGAAAGAGGTGAACCTATATATGTATATAAATGCATATGAATTAATATATGTATATATATATATAAAATAAAAAAAGAAATATAAAAACTCTGATGTGCATATTTAATATTCCAGACTTTTTTTCCTCTCAATTATTTATACATGAACATGCATTTTTGTCATTATAGGGCTCATATCTTGGCAGTGGTGACTGGTGAAAATAGGAATGCAAAAAAATGTATAACGATTTGTCCAATCCTCAATTTTAGAGCTAAATGTATGCTACAAAAATTGAACTGCAATATTTTGGAAATTAAGTCTACACTAAACATTGCAAGAACTTTTCACATGTGTGTGCTAAATATAAATATGTTGTAGTGATCATCTGTATGTGTAAGTCAAATCCTATTGATTGGATCAATAGGATTTGACTTACTCATCAAATCATAGGTTTTCTGATTATCAACTTCATTGAATATTTAATTTTGCAAAAGTATCGTAGCAGTTACAGCATTACATATTGTTCTATCAAATTATTTAATCTATTTACGCATTCTACCAATTCAGTTTTGAAAAGTGAAAGAACATATACAGTGAAACCTTGATTCCACGCTCTTCAAGGGATCCTAAAAACAATACGAATAATGCTGGAAACTTAACACTATAATAAAAAAGCAAATCTCAAAAACATATAGTAAAGTCCCTCCACCCTTTTAATTTTCAAAAATTGTTAAATATGAGAGGTTTTTGTAAAAGCTCTTTAGTTAATACATAAAATTTGTTGTTCTCAAGCTCACAAACTGTATTGGATAGAAAGATTTATCTACCAAAACCGGTCAATCGGGATAATATTTAGACGATAGATCGAGGAAATCGATAAATCGGGGAACGGTTAATGCAGGACTATTTAACATTGTTTTTATGGGTTTTTGACGGGACTATCAAAATGAACGATCCATCCGGAAAAACGTATTATGCTAGGACGGTTGATCGGGGTTCCACTGTATAAAGTCAAGAAATCATGATAAATATAAAACGGGAATCAAATACCTACAGGCAGTAAAAAATATTTATTTGACAAATAAAACTTACAATGTAAAGCAAAACAATGGCACAAGATCCAAGTAAAATATAACTGTAAACCTTTTAAATTAGTGCTAATAAGAAAATTATCTATTTATATATATTTCTCTCAAATTGAGTTTTTTAAAATACTTGTATGATTATGTATATTATACCTTTAAAGCATTATAAATTAAATTTCAATGCACAAGCAATTAATTAACAAGTAAAAAAAAGCCTCCTAAATTACCCAAAATTTATATATTATAAAATAAAACCAGTCAGGTAAAATGTTATCTGTAGAATTAGGGGTTAATGGGATTGGGAGACTGATTTTTTCACTATTTTTTGTTTTAAATGTCAGCATACAATACATATTAATGGCTTTTTATGTATTAAAAAGTCTTTTTTTGGCAGTGTTTGTAATGTCAGGGACTGTATATTTCAAACTCCAACACCCTGGCTAATACAACAGAATAAAGTAATAAAACAACTGTTTAGTTTATTGAAACCAGTATGTAAAATACTGCTTTTTATAAGAATGCATCTAAACATAATGGATGGGTAATTTAGGGGCGCAAATTATAAAATCTTCAGATGGGATCATTGTGTTATTACTTTCCTCTCGGCTTGATCATTTTCATGGCTGGAGGGGGCAGTTTGGCGAATCCAGCGTTGTCAAATACCGGTAACAAGTCTCGAACACGAGCAGAAATTGAACCTCCAGTGACCCTGAAACAAATGATAGTTTTATCTTGTTTATGTTTCAAGCAAACACTACTGAATTACTTTATGAAATATTCGGTGTTGGACTATAATGTACGCAGGTCAGTAATGAGTTAAATAATTTCCTACAAGACTCAGTTTTACTTTGATACTGTTAATTACTTGCAATTTCATAACGTTTGAAACAATTTTTCTATTCGTGTTAAATGATTAACACATGAAAATATTTTTTTTATTATAAAAACTCTGGTATTTATGATGTTTCCAACATCCATTTCTAAAAATGGAATGTAAAGAGAAAGACTATAAATACATTCTTTTTTAACCTCTACTTAAAGAGAGATTGAGTGGCTCTATTAAAAAAATTTATAAAAAGTTTATCAAATTTGGATTATTGAAATTTTTTACGATTTCACATGTTTTATCACTTACAACCCGGGATTTGCTTTTAACATCTTCAGGCATTTTATCACATTGATGTAACAGAACTGACAAATCAAGCACCTCTGGTCGATATCATTAATGTATATTAGAATATCAAGAACATCTACATATATCAGATCAAACAAGTAGCATTGTTAATAAATGAAAATACCTTCCGTGCCTCGCCAAGCGAGCCGCTTGTTGAGGCATAGCCAGCTCAGTTGGGAAATAAGTGGCTCCGTAAAAGTCCAACCCATTCTGCAACAATATATTGCACTCCTCGATGGAAGCTAATGTCACTCTGACAGCTGATGTTGGCGCTGGTGGTGGCCCTGCTGGTGCTCCTGTATCTCCACTTCCTGCAGCGTTTTCTGTCAGGCTTGTACGCCGAGGAACCGTCTTGTCGGTGGTAGCTTTAGCAGTTGATGAAACTGAAATAAATATCAGAAAAAATCATGTTTTTAGCAATACTGAAGGTAGATAGCAGTAACAATGTTATTAGATTTATATTAGAATAGATTTGTTTATATTAAAGAAATAGTAGCCCATATTTTCAAGAATGATAAATTATTGAGTGAAGTTCTAATTCATTATCACTGAGCATTTCAAATACTAAAATGTTACAGCAGCTTTCAAGAGAGAGCTTTATAGCAATAAAGTGAGGCAGTCAAGGAAGACACTAATAGAACCTAGACAGCTAATGAACAATATCTTAAGTTTGAGCTGTGTGATTATCGTATTTCCCTATATATCTTGTTTATATTGGTAGTGCTTTATTTAAAAGCGGTTTACCTTGCAACGTTGATAGACAATTTATCACTTTTCAACAATATTAAGTAATAAACGTGTTGAGTAAATAATTACATTTATTAAATATTATCCTTTCAAGATTTTTATGTTTGATGTTTAAGCATGTCTACTCTCATATTTTATATATATATAAATATAGATCTTGTTCATCTAGATCAAAAAGTTTGACAGATTATCTATTACCAACAGCAAATATAGATGCAAAAAAAACCGTATGTATATAATGCACTACGAACATAAAAAGATGAATAGATTATGGAAATCATAACATTCAAACTTAGAATATTGTGCATTTGCTACCAAAATTCTATTTGTTTTGACCACTTATACACACAATATAGGAATTGAACCGCTGTCTAGTTAACATAACATTTTTAATGGCGGTGTTTACCAGTTCCTGAGCTGTGTTGTGAGCTAGAAACTTGAACCCTGACAACCTCAACGACGGATGAGAACTTATACAGTGAATGGCGAATGTCATCTTCTGGAAGGTCATCAGGAATATCAAACACGAATATAGTGAACATCTTCTGGGGTCTGCATGGAATGATTACCTGGAGAATTAATAGATGTTAAAAAAAAATAATAATCAGCAATGTTGATTGGTTGAATCAGACTTATAAAAAATCAACTCTCAGAATTTCCTGTTTTCTAATTTAAGTTATAATCAATTTAATTTACTTAAGAATTTGATATTAAAATGAACTTTAAACAAATTAATGCAGTGTATAAAATGTAGAATTTTAGTCGATAAAATAATATTCATGTACCAAAGTTATTATTCTAAGCTATAGATGGCAATAAGTATACAAATAAAATGAATACTTTTGTTATTGTGTGTAACATGGTGTATCGCGTGTTTCGCTTCTTAGAGTCCAAAGATGTTTCTCAAAGAAGTGAAATATGTGTCTTATCTAGTAAAATTATCAATTTGAATTTATATTAAAAATGAACTTACATTACTTGACAACATAGATGGCAGTGCTTCTATATCTGATATTTTTTTTTATTTTTGCCTAACTTGTAATATGTAAACAGTAAAAAATGGGAAAGTTGCAAGTTGAACGATTATCAAGCTTACCTTCCTGTAAAACCTGGAGTTTGTAACTTTATGGAAACCCTTCTTGTAGACACTCTGATAATCATCAAAGTCAGAGAATTTAAAAAGAATTCCGGTTGCAGTCCTGGTTAGACTAAAGCATCCTTTGAAAGGCATTTTTTCACAGATGGTAGACGCTTTCTCCATAGACAGATCATGTGACGGAGTCAACAAGAATGCTCCCTTTGTCAGAAAGTGTTCCGAGTCCGATATTTCTGACTCTGAGTCGCTCTTTGCCATCGTGTGGATTTGTTCCTTCCATGCGTAATTATCGTTAGTCTGAAAAATATAAATAATTTTAATTATTTCTGCTTGATAAAATGTTGCCATAAATTAATGTATTAATGTGGTATTTGAAACATTCAAACTATTGAGTATCGTACGAGCTTTGTTACTCTTGACTTGGATTTCGCCTTTCGGAATCTTCATTCTATCTTAAAGTTTAACGCGTTTTTAGCGACCTGGAATTTTCGGAAATATTATATGAAGAGTGTGGCACATAAACGGTTAAGAAAATAAATAGTGATTTTAACCGTTTTCTAACAATCTTTAAACCTATCCAAGAGACTTAATAAATAACGAAGCCAATTATTTAAATTTTTAAAATAACTTATGCAAGTATAAATAATAAAGAATTGAATGCGTTTTTGAAAATGGAACAGCAGAAGCATAGTTCCTGTATCTCACCAATAGATTTTCATAGACAGACGGGTGCCAACTTTAGAAAAATGATTCATCGACAATTTATTGAGATCACAATGACACCAAGTTAATCCATTGGCTCAAAGAGTCATTCAAATCGGCTAACAATAAATATAAAATAATAATCCATCATCTTTTGATTTAAATTGAAGCCAAACCTACGGCGCGTTCCGCTCGAAAGCGTTCGCCTCCATTGTTGTGTTGTGTTCCCGAAAGCTATTGTCTTAGACCGCTCCTTCGAATTTAACCACTCATTAAAATTGCCTAAACGTTAGATTTAGCTTACTTCCGTTTGATGACTTTGATTTTAGTTTTTAATCCTCCGATTAAAGACAGCGTTAATAGATTATCGGCAGTGAAAAAAAACTGATTCAAAATATAACACAAGGCAAGAAAAATATTATAATTAATTCATATTTTAATATTTAATTTTTTGTTTCTTATGAAATTATTACGTCATAAAGATTCCGCCGCGGGAATTTTAATAAGACCCGATTATATTATATACATGAAATATTAAAAGTTATAAAAAGTTTTTTTTTTAAATTTTATAGCTAAATCCATATGCAGCATGAAAACGATACCATGATTTCAACACTAAAATTAATAAAGTTGTATTATCAAAACAAGATTTAAAATTGAGTATAAAGGAAATCGCATTTTCCGGGGTGCAATATTTTGCGGGTGGCAATAATTGGTATAAATGTAAGCACTAAAATAATTGTTACAAATGTAGGTATTTTACAATGTCAACAGTTTTCAGACAGTTAATATAGTTGTGTGGCTCTTCGAAGCCGTCGACAGTAATTTCACCATTTAAAATCGTGCAATATCAGTCCTTAACAAGTGTAAAAAAACTCTTCAGATAGTTTTAATAATAAAAAACGGACAGAAAGTGGACAGTGCAAGCCTCTTATACTTGGTAATTATTTATTTTCTTAACAAAAAGAAATTTTCGCCGTGGCGGAAAAAATGCTAGATGAGGGTCTGTTCACGTGTGCTTCTTTTTAATGCAAATACGTACAAACAATATATCTTCAAACAATTTAGTAGGATAGTATTCATTCTTGTTTATCTAATTGTATTTAAGAACAGATTAAAGTTATCGTATTTTCGTTAACAACTTCAAAAAAAATATTAATGAAACTGTAGAACCTAGTTTCTCAACCGGTGGTCCGCGGAGATTTTTGAATGGTCCGCAATGTGATATTATTTCGATAAACAATCGAATTTTATGTTGTGTTTTATGGATATTCAAATAAAATAAAAAATTTGTTGCTGTCTGTTTTAATATACTTAAATATTGTTATATCAGCTTACGGGTTTGCAAAATTAATTGTTTTGAATAAAAAATCAATTATTTTATGCCACTGTTGATGGCCCGCAAAACATTGTTGGATTTTTTGTTGATCCGAGGATGTAAAAAGGTTGAGAAATTATGCTGTAGAAGACTTCGATTTATGTCAATATGTGTAATTTAATAATGGACAAACTTTAATTGAAATAATAGTAGTAAATAATAGCACACCTTTGATTGAAAGAATTATTAATTTATTTCAGTAAAACGGTTATTATTTGACGCTTTCACCCTTTCACACTTTCACTCAAACCTTTAATGTTTTATTTTCAATATATTTAAAAAAATGTTTTAAATGAACTTATGGTGGAGAATATTCCAAAGATTTTTCTCAGACTTTTCTATTTGAAGACGTAACAATACAACACGTGGTTTTAGCTAACATTTAATAGTTTGAAAGCACAGATAAACGTTATCTTGTTGTATATTTCTTTCGACTTATACATGGTCAATTTGAGAATTCTGCCATTCTTAATTATATCAAACTTATACTCATTAGTTTTTTGAAAATTTCTGGACATTAATAATTTGCAAATTGCCAGTGGAGATGCCCATATTACAATACTTCAGTTATCAACATATCCGACGAAATGACGAGAATGAGTTCAAACGTGTACTATTTTTTAATGCATTGAATTAGATTTTGTCGGAACGGTCGACTTCCTGGCCAATCTTCAATGTTGTAATCATTTTTACGTTATAAAAGCCATTAATTAAATGATATTTTTTTAAATGTTTATTATACCTTAGTTTCCCAACCGGTGGTCCGTGGAGATTTTTGGGTGGTCCGCGATGTATTATAATATTATTTCGATCGAATTTTATGTTGTAATTTATGGATTTTTAAATATTTTTTTCTTACTGTCAAAATTAATTGTTGTTAATAAAAAATCAATTTCAAAGATATTTATTATTTTATGCTAATGTTGATGATACGCAAAACATTTTCGGATTTTTTGGGGGTCCGCGGATGTAAAAAGGTTGACAAACTATGTAAAATACAACAAAAATTACAATCGTCGGCAAAAGTATTTGGGAATCATTCATCAAAATTTCAATATTTTTTATATGCCCAAAAAATTTTGTATATATTGTGTTAAATATGCATTCCTAATTTCTTGAATTACTTTCAATACATAATCTAATAAATATGTTTAATTGGTGATTTAAGACTCTAGATCTTGCTAAGCCCGTATCAAAAAATATACATAATTTATTTTTATAATGAAAAATTAATTTAAAAAAAAACGTTTTTATTTAGTCAATAATACAATCAATACACTAGTTCAATAATACAACAACGGAAGGAATTCGATATAATGCGTTTAACATATAATTATTTAACAGTCATTCAATTCTATTTGTTTTATAATGGAAATCAAGATGATGTTAAAAATATATATCAATATTAACAGGACTTTTTCTAGTCCTGTCATTTCTATAATATTAAATCGATTTCACTGCATTCATTCACAAAAAGCCATTTTGTTTTTGGTTCAAAAAATCGAACATTCAAAATTAATTCACATATCATAATTGATGAATATTTGTAACATCATATTTATTATTTGAACAGGCTTTCATTTAATAGTCTTGCCATCAATAAATTAATCGCCAATTTATTATATTTATTACCTCTTTACTCTGTCACATATTTTAAGCGTGTTTTCCCAGCAAATTACAATAATATTTAATATGAAACTATTTTATCGCAAAATGATTTTCACTGAATATGGAAAATAAAATACCTGGCGATTTTTCAAGTTATCCGCAGATGCCTGCCTGGGACCGCTGCCTACCCTTCCTCTGGGCACTGTAGGGTTATCTTCCCCCCTGCTGGAAGACATGGCGCTGGTACTCCTCAGCGATACGGTTAAGTTTTCTACCTCACAATCCGACCCTGTTGGGGCCTCGTATGACATCATACGCAGGAGCACAGGTTCGTATCGATTTTGGGCCGCGAATGGACAATTCGACTAAACGGAATTCTATTTATATCTTCGGGTTCTGTTTCGATCTGCGAAGGATGCATCGATATTTTGTGTCTCTGAATCGAAATCCAGGGATTGACATTGAATTGTTTTTTTTTTTTTTTAATAGCATATTAATGTTTTGGAACGACTCCATAGAACTTTTTTGGAAATTCGTTACTTGTTGAAAAAATGAATACATTCTGACTGACAAAATAAACAATCCATTCCATAAGTAGAATGTATTAGAATTGAACATTAAATAATTATTATGTCGTTTTTTTAACAAAATTATGATTATCTTAGTTAATTTGATGTCCCGGGTTTCGTCAGCGCAAAAAATACGCATCATTTTTCTTTTGAACGATATATTTCCGAATATTCAATCGCCTCTAGATTCTTTTACCTTTTCTCTTCTTAAATATAACTTTTGGTTACATATACCTATTTACTAAGTCTCACCAAATTTCTTGGTGTTTATCACTATTTTAAATATTATTTTAAATGTAATTAGGAGGTCCAGAACAATCATTTGACAATGTTCGCGATGAATGAAACCGGTTCTGATTGTAATATTGTTACACTCAAAAAAATAGTGTCAAAAATTGTATATTGTTTTTTTTAATTGAGAATCGTAAATATACACAATTAATTTTGCAATGAATGACAAATTGAAAATCATTGCCTTGATTATTTGTTCTACCAACGCAATTGCTGCGGTTTTAATACAATTTCATATGAGATAAATATTAAATATTTAATTATATATTTATATATTTTTAGGCCTCGAAAATTTGCATGTTCTAAGTAAGCGTTTTTTCTGCCTATGAGGTAATCCGCCACTGATTACAAATCAAAATCGTACGGTATAATATACTATTTGAAATTTAAAAGTCAAATAAATCAGGTTTGCCAACTTACAAAAGATTTACAGTTTGTACCAAATTATGGCTATATTATAAAATTTTGTTGGCTATGCAGTTTTCTAAAATGGCGCTATTTTAAATTTAAGAAAATAATATAACGCCTGCGGGCCGCACATTGAGCCTATCGCATCGAATTAGATTCCCACGCTCGTGGCTCGATCACAAATCAATAAAACAAAGGTAGTCCTGGCTAAGTGATACTTAAACATATTGGATGCTTAATCAGCGTGAACGGATCATATCGATTATTGAGATGTCTGGCTTGTTTCATTATAAAATATCTATACCCAAATAAATGTCTATCGATATAATGAATGAGTTCAGGAGACAAAGCGAAGTCAAGTTTCAGTGCTTATTATTAAATCAAAACGAAACAAGTCTTCAATGAAATATTTTTAACGGTTTGCACATTAATTATTTTTAATCCGTCCTTGAGATTGGTATAATTTATCAAAAGTTTTAGGTACAATACTTATAATTAATAACTTCACCAAATGTTTATTGTTACATCATAATTTTACGTATTAATTATTTATATTAGAATCTTGATATTTCGTACATAGTTATCTTAAATAGCCAGACAACATAACGATAAATATATTATATAATACGTTAGTATAACCAATTCTTTAAAAAAACCGGAAAACTAAAATGATTCTGCCAAGATACCAATTGTTTTTATAATGTTTGTAACATTATCTTTCTATATACTAACATTAGAACTATAGACTAAAATTGCATAGAAAAATACACTCGACACATTCTCTCACGGGCTTGAAATAACACTGCACAAAAAAGATAATTTTTTACACGTTTAAATTTTTTGAATAAATAGTTAATATATGTGCAATTGTAAGCCAACGACCGTACCACGTTGTAAGCGCCGGCTCTCGTGCGATCACCGAAGTTAAGCAACATTGGGCGCGGATAGTGCTTGGATGGGTGACCGCTCGGGAACACCGAGTGCCGTGCTCTCTTGGCTATGGGAAGGATAAACCCAGACAGAAAACCGAACACCAACACCCGCCTGGGCAGCGTGGTGTTGCTATGTCCAAACCCCCCCCTGAAAAAAAAAAAAAAACAGGGGGAGGCCTTCATCCAGCAGTGGATCGACCCCGGCTGATGATGATGATGATACGTGCAATTGTAATGTGATTAAATTACGGTTACAATTCGTTATAAAGATTCATACAGACAAAACCATATCATTAGCAGTGAAACAAAAGATAAACAATATGAATTGAACACTTGTAGATAAATCGCCATTTAATCAGGACTATGGAGTCATTAAAAAAACAACTCCGAGTCCAACATATTAACCAACAACACGAATCTGACTAAAAAATGTTTATTTTTGTTACATTTCCTATTTATGAGCATTAAATTATAGACCGACCGACCGATCCGACAATTGTACATTGAGATATTCTTCAAAAACTTCTAATCGAAAAATTCTTCGGAGTCACTCATTTTTCACGACTCCAACTCCGATATTGACAAAAAAACGACTCTGACTCCGATTTCTCAGCCCTGCATTTAAAAAACACGTTTATATTCCAACAGTTATGATAGTAAATGATAGAATAGTTGTATATGTGATGTACATATATACAATAAAAGTAATATAGTATATTGTAAAAAATAGTTATGTTAATAATTATAAATTAATTACGGTTGGATAGTATCATTTCTGTTTTAAATCCTTATTTTTTTTTTCACGTGGACATTTGAAACATTTCCCGCGTACACAATGAGAATCGAATGTGTTACAATGCTTGATATTATAAATATTTCCATGATTATCTAATTTTCCAAATATGGTTAGCAAAATATAACTTGTTATGTATTTAAAAACAATATTTTACTGTCGTTTAAGCGATCAATTACTGGATCAATTTCATTGAATTTGGTAAATTATTGTTACGTAATTGCCTAACTCGCCAATCGACCATTTAATTGCATTTTATCCAAGTTAATTTTCTTTAGAGCTTTTAAACGTTTCACGTGGGTTTTTAATTGTTTGCAGTAATATATATTGCGTGTGTTTCTTTCGAGTTTGCGCAAATGTCTTGACCTTGCGCTCGTGTGTTAATAAAATAGCGAAGTCATGTTTTAGACAATTTTACTTCTGAGGTTTTACTCCCATCCTGTAATTCTATGACTACCAGGAGCTGATTAAGAAATTACTAAAAATCTTTCACAATATTTTCACATTAAGGAAAAATTGTTTTGTATAAATACTTTATATGAGGGCTCTCCAACCCTTTTTTCATCTACGGCACACAATTTTTTTTCAGAATTTCGTGGCACACCACAAACAAAAATGATTCACACATTAACATATGTAGATGTAACAATTTATCAATGTGTAATAACATTTAATCCGTATAATGAAAATAGTATTTTAGTATTTAATATTTTAAATTGAATTATATATATTTATTTAAATTATCACACAACTCTCAAAAAAATTAGTATAGCCACGTGACGCATATATATATATACACGTAAAAGAAATATCTACTGTCTGGATTAAAAATATTTAGACCATAGGCTCCCAACCTTTTTCGGGTTTCGACTCCTTTTCATAAAATCCATGTGACCCGCGACCCACCATACAATCCAAAAGCATAAAAAAAAATGGTTTAGTTAACCGTAAAAGTTGGCGACCCCCTAAAAAACCCTTCGCGACCCCAGGTTGGGAAACTAGGATTTAGACAGTAATTTAGATCTAATTAAAGTTTTTTAATTTCCAAGCGTAAAGTTTATTTACATATCTCAGAGAATCTTTGTACGATTCTACGTGTTTTATCACTAAGGATCCGGGTTTCGTCTTTCGGTGTCTTCAGTGAGTGAGCGAATGCTGTGTCGTTAGTCGCAAAACGCGTGAAATCGTACAAAGTTTCAAAAATTTAAGTAAGGAAATACATAGTGGGAAGAGGCTTAAAACATTTTTTTTTAAATAAATTTATTTTGGCTAAATTATAATTTTATTGGTTATAATGTGTGTTAAAAAAGTTAATAAAAATTAACATTCAGTTACTTACTTAAAAGTGATACAAATCATTTTTAAGATATTTAAAAAAAAATAGGTTTACAAAATAAATAATTTGATAAAAATATATATATATTTCATTGGCGGGCAACACAAAATTGTATAATGGTTATTGAATTATACATGGATAGTAAGTTGCCGACTACTGCTGTAGAATAAAATACAATATTTTCTAATATCCTTTTATATTGTATACAAAATTTACCTTTTTGTATCTGCTATGAATATTTATTAAATATATTATAAATTTGATTGCAGATTAAAAATTCTTTATGTAATCTAAAATACATTAGAGTTGTTGTCTTAATCCATTTCTGGTTTTTGTCTCTCAAATAAATTGGTTAATTTGGTAACAAAAGGTAACATAACAATGTTTATTCCACCCACTATCAAAAGAATATATTCAGGAAATTATCCTATTGAAGATTGACCTGTTAGATAAAATTTATTAACCGAGCCGATTGGCGTTTTGCTTAATAATTCCTCACTATAATTAATGCCCTCTATGGTCACCATTTTAAATTCAACTTGATAAATAAGTTTATTTATATTTAATTTAAATTGTTGAAACTTTCCACACGTTTGTTACTCATGGCTCGCCTTTCGGCATTTTCAGGTATTTCATCACAATGATGCAATAGAACAACACAACAAACATTTTGCAATGCATTTGCAAAGCCAAATATAATATATATCCCAAACAACCTAAATAACAATTAATGTCATTAACTATTATTCAACCATACGTTTAGACTAATATCACGATATTTAACATGTATTTCAGGACTATTAAGTTCAACAATCAATAATTTAAGTCAATTCATATCTGATATTGAAATTTCATCAACCTCTCCTAGTACATACCGGAATTAATTTATATTTAATGAAAGAGATTTTGTTGCATTATTTTCTCACTTTTTCCAGCTTCTCTGTACTCTGTCAATAGTTATGTTTATAAAAATGAGTGTGTAGAACAATACACACAATCTATTTCAATAATATAACATTTTAAAATATTACACAAATAATTACTGAGCAAAATGAAACCTGTGCTGTAGAGGAGAGTAAATCTGGGCCTCATATAACACGGTTATATGGTTCCACAAAAACCTCGTATAAAACAGATCTATGTCATACAAGGTTTGAAGTTCATACAAAATTTATATTTACGTTCCAAAAAAAAAATCGAAGATAGTTTTTATAAATATATACTTTATTTTTTTAAATAATCAAATGATACATATCAATTGAAAGAAACTTTAATAACATAAAATTCCATTCATTCATCATCGCTTAGAATTCTATATTTTTTAACTCTTTTTCGAGATCGGTTGTGAATTTTCATCATTGGACGACTCTGATTTTTTTATGGTTTTAGCCTTAAAAAAATTGTTAACGAGCGATTGTCTGCTTTTAGAGTATAAATCTTAACGTATTTCCTTATAAGGTTCTAAAATATTTTGTAATTCCTTCTTGAATTTCGAACTCCTTTCCATTGTAGGATCATTATAGTAACAATAAAAAAATCTAATTTTATAGCCAATTCAGAGCCGTCATTTATTGTTTTCAACGTGAAACATGTAGCTACTTCGTTGCAACTGCTTTCCCGAGTCATTAATTGTGGCAATGTGGTGGTTCATTCAACATTTCATTTTTTTTTTTTCCTTAAACCGTGTTATATAAAAATATGACACAATTTATACATCCATGCTGTATAATATCGTGTTATGTGAGGCCTAGGTGTATTTACTTATAGCATATACCTTCTGATTAGTGATGAATAGTGCTCGTTGTACGATTTGTTCGCAATCCGAACTGTTCGTCAACCAACCATCCATTATATTTCCTATATATATATTCAGATTATTTAGCTATGATCTTAATTTTATTTTTACGTATTTTTCCAAGAAAAAGTGAGGAGAAATTTGATTCAGTCGTACGTAAGAAGTAAAAGAAAATTGTACCAACATCTCAAACTCACTGTTGACAACTACGACATTACACATTTTTTCAAATATTATTCCTATTTTTTATAACTTTTCAACGGAATGTAAAGTGTCATTATTATCAAGCAATTTGAACGAAGATCCAAGGCTTTAGTTGTCCCCCCCAAAAATTCATTCGGGACGCCCGGAACAGACGCTTGATGAAAATTTAGGAAAAACTTGTATTTTTGATTTTTCAAAGCCTTCCGCTTTCATATATTTAATTGATAATATCAAACAACGTTTTCGCCTTTTTTGACAGTTCTATTGTTCTTCATAACATAGCTAAATTGTACAGTAATTATGTAATTAACTCAAGGAGGATTCTGTCAATTATTTGGCTTGTTTGTGCGACCATCCTATACGTTATTATTTTAATTACTTCTACAACAATCCCGTGATATCTGACAGGTATTTTCATTGGAGATTATAATAATTGCATTCAATTATTCACAATCCTAATCGTAATATTATTTATGGCATAACAATGCTTCCGTTTGACAGTCAAAATAAATTATTATGTTAATGCGACGGATGTAGGTTAGGTTTTGTGTAAACGGTTAAGACAATTTTACGCGCAACTAATTTTTATTGATCTTTAAAAACACTAACCTTGCTGGATTGTAAAATCTTTACATCAATAAGAAGTAGATATAAAACGTATAGTGTATGTATTATACATACTCAAATAAATCTGACTAAATAATTTAGTAGTTACCCTGGTGCTAGACCAAAGGTGTTATCAGAATTAGAGTTTATACGAATCCTATACAAATATCGTTGTTGTAAAAATATATTTTCTTATATCAAGTAGATTAAAGCGAATTCTTCGAATCTCATAGATAAATTTTGTATTGTTTTGGTGTATTTCTCATCAATAGTTAGCCAATACAATGGTGTAATCGCTGCAGAGATGAGCAATATACAGTGAAGCATTCACCTGAATACCGTGTACATTTTTATAATATACATTCAACTCTTATATAACGCTCTCTGTTAGAGCAACGTTTTCTACTAGACACAATTTTTGAGTTACATGTTTCCTAAATATGCAGTATTTTACTATAACAGTACAGTGAAAATTCGATTCCACGCTTTTTAACGGACCCTAAAAAACGAAAAATGCGGGAAAGCTTAAAATAACTATAAAAAGGTTATCTTGAAGAAACTTAATGCCCCCCCTTAATTTCCAAAAATTGGTAAATATGAGAAGGTTCTGTAAATGTTATATTAATCAAATCTTATTTATTGAAATAATCGATTAGTGTTTTAATCTTCTTGTGAAACTTTTTGTTAAAGAAAATCTCAAGACGCTTGAGTGAATTACATTTTTCATCATTTATTTCTTTTGTTTATATATACATAAAATTTTATGTTCTCAAACTCACAAACTGTATTCGATAGAAAGATTTATCTACCAAAACCGGTCATTCGCGATGATATTTGAGACGGAACCATAATATTAAGACGATAGATCGAGGAAATCGATAATTCAGGGAACGGTTAATGAAGGATTATTTAACATTGTTCTTATGGGTGTTTGGTGGGACTATAAAAAATTAACGATCCATCTGGGAAATCCCCGATCAACCTTTATCTTTTTTTTTTATCTTCTTTACGTTTTTTTTTTAGATACTTTTTATTGTTATTTTAAGCATTCCCGCATTCCTGGCTTCCTGCATTTTTCGTCGTATGTTTAGGGTCCCTTGAAAAACGTGGAATCAAGGTTTTTTTTATATAAATATCTGCATTGGAAAAATATTTGACAGTAACGGATCGTCTTTTGACATTGTTTGATGTATTTTGCTGAACCTGGTAAACACCATCACACAAAAATAACACTCCAAAGTCATTTGTTAACTAAACAGTTGCATAAGTCAACTACTATAACAATACAATTAACAAATAAGCAAAATTTAAAATTGCGCATACACAATTGATTTACAATAATCCGTAGACACGATACAACAAATTATTAGGAATAGTTAACGATATCGACTGCGAGTGATTGAAGAAATTTCAATAACAAATTGAATAGTTGAAACTGTGTACGACACCATAAGTTTCCCCACTTCCCGGGTTTCACCTATCGGTATCTTCAGGCATATTTAGGCCGTAAATTTGGTTTCATATTTATTATAATTTAATTATGTTTTTAGAAGTAATACTAATTTAATGGATACACCCACCCCCGATTTGCGCGGTTAAATTTTAGTACGGACAAGAAAATTGTATTTTTAAATGCAGTCAAAATGAATCATTGTTATATGTACCTGTTATAGTTTTGAAAATACACATTTTTAACATAACGAACAGTGGATCTTTGTTACGCAGATTTTTCGAAAAGCATCTTCAAATTAAATATGAAATCGACATTTTTATTTAAATGAAAACTATCTTTTGATTTTGTATGAGTTTCTTGCCTTTTAGTGCAATTAAGATTTACACAGGTCTTGAAAATGTAAATGAGTGTATTTCAATAATCTTGTCATGTTATCTGATGACAATACGGTCAGTGAGAATTTTGTTTACGGTACTTTTCAAACAATTCATTTGCTCCTCTTTCATATCATGTTGTAAATGTAACGAAAAAAATCAACCTAAGCCGTACGTCAAATTGTTAAAAATAAGCGAGTACATAAAAAATATGATTTTTTCCGTTTGAATACAGCAGCTAAACAATGCGACTGCCTAATTGACCAGTACCAAAAAACTGTCAGTTGATAAAAGCATTCCTAATTATACTATACAGTGAAACCTCGATTCCACGTTTTTTAAAGGACCCTAAAATAAAAACGAAAAATGCGGGTAAGCTAAAATAATAAAAAAGTGAAATCTTAAAAAGAAACAAAGTTTCCACCTTTAATATCCAAAAATGGGGTTTTACAAAAATTTGTGAATATAAGAGGGTTTTATAAAAGTTATATTAATTAAATCTTATTTATTGAAAAAATTGAATAGTATTTTAAGCTTCTTGTAAAACTCTTTAGTAAAGAAAATCTCTAAAAGGAATCCCTTTATGAATACTGACTATGATTTTCGTTGCACAGTGAAACCTCAATTCCACGTTTTTTAAGGGACCCAAAAAAAATAATCGAGAAATGCGGGAAAGCTTAAAATAATAATAAAAAAGTAAAATCTTTAAAAAACCACGAAATCCCCCTCCCCCTTTAATTTCAATAATTAAGGTTTCACAAAAATGGGTAAACATGAGAGTTTTGTAAAAGTTATATTAATAAAATCTTATCTATTGAAATAATCGAATAGTGTTTTATATTTCTTTTTGTATTCAATATATACTTTTCAATTAATATATAAGATTTGAGATGTGCTCAAACTCGCAACTAGTATTGAATAGAAAAATTTATCTACCAAAACCATTCAATCGGGATATTATTTGAGAGAAGGTCCATAATATTTAGACTTTACATCGAGGAAATCGAGAAACGGTTAATGCGGGATTATTTAACATTGTCCTTGTGGGTGTTTAACCGGACTGTAAAAAAATGAACAATCCGTCCGGGAAAATGTATTATGCGAGAACGGTTGATCAGGGTTCCACTGTATCTATATTTTATGCATGACATTTGAATTTAAAAATAGAATATTTTTTCACTTACAGATGTCACTATAAAAATTGTTTTTTTTTTCTCTCGGTTGAACAGGAAAATTTTGTGGAGGGATTTCAAAATAAAATTCGAGTTCACTTTACAACATGTTTTATTTTGTTTAAAATATTTCACATAATCCACGCAGCATAATGTCAGTCATACAAATAAACTAAAACATATAAGTATAATAATATAATTAATTAATTAATGATAATAGGTTTTACTTTAATCAAATCATCCGGTTTATTGTTAGTGTACATTTAACTTCATAAGCTTTTTGGACAGTTTAAACTACATAACAATAGAGTAGAATAGAAATTATATGAATAATGTGGAAATAAAATATTTATTCCTGAAAGAACACCGGCTGCATTTGAATATTTTTTGTTTTAAATTTAACCTGTTCCTTGTTGGGTCGTTTAAGGGATATTCAAAACAAGAATATTTCAAAAAATAATTCAGATTCAGTTGGTGTTTAGCATGCTTATGCATATATATCAGCTTAAATTTTAACACAAAAATTAGTTTGTACGCAAAAGTTTCGACACTGATTATGCTTTTGAGCATCATCTATCAATACAATGCCATCTGAGCACTTCAGAAGTAAGCAGTCACTGGGTAATAAAAAAGATTCGTTCTATGAACATATAAAATTAAAAGTAAACAATCGTTATTCGCGTGGTCTTTCCTATGACTTACTCCAAAATCTACATTTTAAATGTTTCTGAAAAAAAATACATTTATGTCTTCAAAGGGCTAGTTTAAAACAAAATTTTTATAAGATATCAGCCTAGTTGAAAGCATGGTTTAGTCATCCCATAGTATTCTAGAATTTTCTCATGATTTATAAGACCCTCGCTAAAATATAAATGTAAATTTGAAAAGAACTTCAAAATCGTTGTCTAAAACAGTGTTTCCCAAATATTTGACATTTGTGTTCTCCTTTATAATATTAACAACACCGAATACCCCTCATCAAAAAACCATCGCATATACTTTAATAACATTCAAAATATATTTTTTTTTTTCCATTTTTACAACATAAAGCCACGTGAAGTGTGTACCCCCACCAAACTCTCCCTGTTCTTCAGTATATACGTATGCCATGCTTTGGTAAACACTGGTCTAAGACATGTGATTAATATCTTTAATGGATATCATTATTAAAGAAAATCAAACAATAATAAATAACCCTTGAGTCAATATTCAATTTATTTTCAAATATACAATTAATCACCGGGATAACATTTGCCTGTATAGATTAACATATTATAATATTGAATACGGATCAAAATGACATTGGCGCCGGCGGGCTACTAATGCTAAACGAGAAAGAAAGACAAAGGCTTAATAATAATACAATCATAGGTGATGCAGAAATAAAGAAACGCCACTTTGTAACAAACACACAGAAACAAATAATATTTTTACTAGAATATTTAATTTAATAATAACAATAAAATTGTGATATCGTATTTCAATAAAGCTCAATAGATTTGTTTTTTGTGTCTTTTTACAAGATGGCGTCATTTTCTTTGCGGTTAGCTTAATCTAAGAATTGTATACGGTAATTGATTCCTCTAGATTATTAACAAAATTCTTCATTATTGTTACCAAGTTTGCAACAACAAATGGAAACTAATGTTCAAAAACAATTCATTGGATTTTTAAAAAACATTTGTCTGTTATATTGTGACAAAAATGTCAATTGAGATTATAGAAATAGTATGGTTTATTTGTTGATAATCGTAAAAAAGTGACCATGATATTTAGTGAATTCATAAGCAATATCTTTATAAATATTAATTTTATATAAAATATATATGTGGAGCAGAAGGGTGTATTTTTTTTTATTATTTTATTATAAGAAGTGAGTGAATATTAAATATTCATTTCACATCTTACACAACTGTGCTGATGGACCCTGAGTAACGCTCAAATATCTACACACTTGCGACTAGGTCACGATTTTTTACAGGCAAACATTAAAATTCTATCATTAAATGGTAATTTTTATCGAAAGTCATTTTTGGGAAATTAAAAGAAAATTAAACACGTAAACGTTAAAAGATCAGGAAATAGCCAAGTATTCCCACAGTTAAATTATTATTACCCCGTAATCTAATATGATTAATTTATAATAATGTGATTACGTAAGAAAAATTGTTAGTGTTTTGTCTATGGCAATAAAAAAATGGTGGCTGCATTGTTGAACATCTGGTAATGCTAATGATATTACATCACTCCAATATACACAATTAATCTAAATCCAAATACATATAAAAATAGCATTATTTTTATAATTTTTGGGGATCTAACGCCTTACAATCGACAATAGCAAAATTAAAAACTGTCTTCGGTTAGATTATGTATACAGGCAACATTCTTCTAAATAAATAGACATTTAAATATAAAACAATGTGCTGGAAATGATGATTTATTCTTAAGTGTCGGGATTTTTTATTTTGTTGATTAATGCATACCTCAAGTAAAATATTTTTTTAAGGCCTAAATAATTTCATTTGATGTTGCCTGTACAACAAAAATCTTGCCGAGACGTCCGCATATTACACTACTATAAATAATTCTATAATCATACTTTAAGGCAAATAAAATACTCTTTAAATTTTTACATTTTATTGTATTTATAATAAATACGAATTACAAGATAAAACTATTTCTACATAGTAAATAGCAAAATGGAAACAAGCAAAAACTATGCTTAGAAATTGGTGGGGAAACAAAATATAGCATTTTAGTTTTACAAAATATAGTTCAGAGTAAAACAATAGTTTCTGATTCTTAAAATTTATTTGTTGACACATTCAAGCTATTTCTGTCAAAAATTTTACACACATCGAGTTATTTGTTGATGGGAGGGAAAGATCAAGTTTGCTTTTCCGAAAAGTCTACAAAAACAAATAAACCATTTACGCTTTCGTGACATAGTGAAAATGCATATTTGCTCAAATAAATTTTGAATTTAAACATAATCACATGACAATTTAATATTAATTTAAATTTTAGCCTATCACTGAAACGACAAGAAAGAAATATATCAGAAACAAACTGGTGAATCGATTGTATTTTATGCTATAACAAATTATTATTATATTACTTTGTGATATTACTGTACATTTTTGAAATGGTTAAAAAAAATTTGCACTACATCCGAAAAGAAAATAAAAGCTACAAAAAATAATATATCCCAGAAGATAAGGGATACTTCATCGCTTAAAAAGCATTAAATATACAAATATATAAGAGATTTGAACTGCGGCGACATCTGAGATAACTGTAAAACAAATCCAACATATACATATTCGAAATATTATTTATATATTATAATCATAACCAATCTCTATATTTATTGACAGGTGTTTCATTTTTATTCGATACTATTTACTCTTATTAAATATTTTTTTTTACACATAAAGTAGACATGCATTTTAACAAAATATGTATACAAAAACTCGAGTGTAAAAAAATGATCCAAATATTTTATTATCCAAAAATTATACTTACGAAAATTTTTTGTTTCCATAATTATTCGCTAGTCATTCGCTAATGCTTATCAATTAATTTAAATTGCCTACCGATTTTGAATTTTTTGGCTGTAACTTTTTACATCTATTCTAGGGTAGCAAATCGGCATTGCATTGTTGATCACTGATTTGTATCGCATCAATTACAAGAAAATTTGGCAGCGTTGTGCCCGCAATGGTTATATGATTATCAGTAAACCCTTTGACAGCCTTCTCGTATCAACACCGTAACATTACAAGCATCCATATCTACATGTGGTACTTTTTTTATCTATGATTTATTCACAATCTTTTCCCGTAATATTTTGATATTGCATTTCGAAGGCAATCGATTCTGTGTCATAGATTGAATATAGTATTTTACATTAGGAGCAGTCAAAGGGCCAAATCGCTTCACTGAAATAATCGATTAGTGAAACACTTCATTTAAACTGTGACGCAGTTAGAAAAAATTGATTTATGATATCGACTGAAGGCGCTTGATGGAGTTTCAATATAGAATTTGAATTGTTAAAACTTTGTACGATTCCACATGTTTTGTCACTAACGAAACAGGTTTCGCCATTCAGATTCAATAGAACTATCGGTTCTATTGCATCTGTGTGATAGAATGTCTGAAAATGCCGAAATGCGAATCCCGGGTCGTTAGTGACGAAACATGTGGAATCATACAAAGTTATAACAAATCAAATTTGATAAAAAATTTAATTAAAAGAAAGTGGACTTGGCAATCTATTTCAATATATTGTCATTTGATGAAATTTTGCACTAACTATGAGTGTCCTGGATTTAATATCCAATACTGAACTAAGAGTTAAAATTTTCTTTCAAAACCCAGTCAAATGAAACTTAAAATCATAGAAAATAAGAAAAGTACAGTTCACCGATACGTTGAATGTGGCAGTCGATTTTAAAATAAATACGGTTAGTTTCTTTGTACTAGAAATATGACTCTGAAACATTACTTTTAATACATCGAGCAAAGAAAAATAAAAATGATTTATTGTATTTACTTTTTTATTCTTTTAAATAGTTACATTAGGAACATATTGTAAAATTAAATCTAGAAAATAAATCATCGGGTATATTATTACTTTAATTTCAAATTAATAAATTAAAAGAAAGTAAATTTCCAAATGATTTCAAAGAAACACGCATAAACTGCAAAGCAGACATAAATTCGATTTTTTTGATACATTTTAAAGAATGGTACAATATATTTGATGTATGTTTGGTATATGTTCTGAAATTTTACTTTTGCAGACCGTTACAACGGAAACATATTTTGTGATGTTCGTTAGCTTAATTGTACGATTACCTTCTCAATATACAGATTCCAATGAACAATAATTAAATTGAAAAATTCATTTTTCATGTGGTTATAAATACAGAAATAACTTAAAATAAACCGATTAAGTAAAAAAAATTTACACAATTCTATTATGGCGAAAGCGAATTTTCCATAAATAACAACAATAATAATTCTAGAACTAAATTTTCCTCACATCACAATCGACTAATGCACCGGCGCTTAAATATTTCTTTAAGAAGCATTCAACGTTCAATTCATATTCGAGCATAGAAGAAAGATAATATCTTAAGAGAAATAAAGAAATATTCAAGTAGTTAATTAGTTAACAGAAACACTACTAGGGATTGTCGTTTTCAGTGAAAAAAATAGTGTAAACAAACTTACTGAAATTCAAATAAAATTTAATTATGAACCCACGATAGGTTTATAAAAGTTTTTTCAAAAAAGAATAAAGGCAACAATTTGAAAGATTAATTTTTGTCAGAGAATTAAAAAAAAAAACTTAACCAAAACCAGACCGAGTCTACAACTTATCGATATGAGAGGTCTCACGAATCAATCAGGCAATCATGTGATCAGTGAAATGACACGGTGCCAGCTACGCGCTTACATGTAATATTTACAAATTACTTTTATCCATCAGTATCCTCCTGTAGGCAATTATCGGAGCGGGTTATTTATCCACCATAAAAATGATAATGCATGGAAAAATTGGCATCACCCACTCTCGCCCTAATCAAACTAGCAGTGAACCTGTTAAACAAACTATACGTCGTAGACTCGAAAAGGTATATAAAATAATATTCAATTTTTATTTGAATTGCCACTTGCAGAATGATCAATAAAATGAACAGTGTGAAATGTGATTCTACAATTTTTTATAATTGCTTGAACAAATCCGTGCATTCAGCCAAAAACCTGCAAAAATAATTCTCTAACACTATGTACATTAATAACTGTGGCCGTGGACTTTCACACTTTAAAATAATTTCAACATACTTATCGTCAATCTATGATAACAATACCAGGGGCAAAGAAAATGAAAAAGCCAGCGACCTTTAAAATAAAATAATATAATAAAACCGACCGCAGCGTGGCCGCCATCAACGTCATATAATAATAATGCATACAATCTACGATACGTTATTTATTACAATAATGTTGTGTTTTTTTCATCTACTGTAGTAAAACAGACGTCCGCCAGAGGACACTAACGTTATAAATTCAATATAGACCCTTAATAAATCCGCACATCAGGCATTTGCTGACGTCTTAATGCACATTAATAATTCGCCTCCAAGATATACAAATAGCTTTCGCCCTTCAATCTTCATCTAAATCCCTTTTGGTGGGCGAGGGGACGGTAGCATTCGACGAACCGCCGGTGTCCGATTTAACTTTGGAGGCGACACCATTCGAGTCTCCGTTGACCGGGCCGCTCCTTCCGTCGGAGTTTCTCTTGTTTTTATCAGCATTTGACATTTTCTTCGGTCGGTATCCGTGAACCTCCGCATCGGCAGGGGAAGCCGTTTCATCAGAATCATCATCTTTATCCATTTTTTCATGGCAAGTCAAGACGAGGCCGCCTCCGTCTCGGGAAGTAGATCGATGGGTGGGGCCTGACGGTCGTTCCGCCGCTGAGTGTTTAGAACTTTTAGAGGGCGCCTGGTCCGTCTTGTTCTGAACAGATTGCGACCTGATTCGCGGAGGAGTTTCAGGAACCCCCGAGCACGCTTCACAATAATAATCTTCATCATCTTTAAGAGAGTTTTTAACGAGACCGACACAATGAAGATGGAACCATTTTTCGCAACCGCCATCACATTGAACCCAGTCTACTTCTTTGCCTGTGAAATGAGAAACATCACATAAAAAAATCATTCAATTTTAATAAAATCAACGGAACCGTAATAAAACATGCAAAACAATATAAAAGTTTTCCTACCTGTTGGTCTAAGACATGTGTGGGCTGCGCAGTCTTCTTCGTCATCATTTGAGCTCATGTTGCCGGAACTGGTATCTTCAGAGACTGGAGATTGCGGCCCTGCACCGCTCCTTGTAACTTCATTGGCAGATTCACCACTCGCGCTAGCCACTCCTGGGGTCCCACTTGTTCCCGCTCCCCCTCCTGCGCTCGCTGCTCGTTCCTTCTTTAACTTGTGAGGACCTACAGACAGTTTTAATGTCATCAGTGTGTAAAAACATGAAATTTTGAGATGAATCATAAACAAAAGGAAAATGATAATCAAGGATTACAGTTTTAATAAAAAAAATGTGTGGAATACCTCGTCGACCACGAACTGACGGCTTCCCTTGAGCCGTCAATGAGAGCGGGGCTTTGGGAGCCATTCCGCGTCTTCGACGTTCTTGTTTTGCCAGATAATGCTTCTTCATCATTAGACTGCCACCTCCTGGTACTCCCTGATTGCAAGAAAAATATTTTAAAACATATAAAAAAAAACAACATTATATGTCTATAAATATAATAAGTTTCTAAATAGTTTCAGGTGCAATTTTAAATTCAACAGAATGGCATGCTCATAAGGTTTTTAACTTTTCCAGGAGTATGGACATACTAGTAGGTCAGTGCAATTTTTTCGTAAAAGAGTGAAGACGTATTTGTCTTATATGTCAACAATTATTGCGATATATATATGCAACTGGTTTTTTTACAATAAAACCCTAAAAACGTGAGTTGTATTTTTTTTACAATGATTTGATTTAAAAAAATGTTATGTAAATAAACTCACTTCTCACAGCACGGTTAAAATAAATTTGTTACTGTAAACTAAAATTAAGAATTATTCTTCTCATTACAGAAAATAGCACACAGGTCATGGTGACAAAAATGGTCTATAACCAATAACACATTCCATCGACCGCTCACAATTGGCTCCTCTGTCTTCGTAAAAATAACTACCGCACTACCCCAATGTAAAATTCTTCTAGAAACTATTTAAAAGCTGACCTGCATTCCCTGCTTTCTGTTTAGATAGTTGGTGGCAGTAGGTGCGGGAGTATTGGTTCTTCTCGGAGTGGCTGCGCCTGAATTCAAAATGGGTGGAGGAGATTTGCGAGATCGTTTCACGCTAACCACTTTGACTGGATGCAATCCTAAAAATAAGCAAAAGCATTTGTCCAAATTATCATTGCAACAAGTAATTTGCACCACTTTCAGCATTGCACATAAACAAGGCGGTAAGAACTGACTGTGAGACTGACCATCTTTATTCCGTCTGGGTCTCTTCATATGTCGTCTGTGCAGCGGTCCTTGTCCAGGTCTTTTCGGGGCGGCAGTAGTATTCGAAGTATTAGCATTTCCGACAACGGCAGAATTTGCAGGTCGACCGTTGCCGCGCTCGTTCCACACCCCACACGGTGACCGACCATCACCGCGTGCTGCACGGACAACACTCCACAAATGATTTGTTTCCACCATCGACACCTGGAAATTATAGCAATTATAAAAATATGCATATTTTAAATAGCGAAACTTATATATTATATGTATTATCTTTAAAAATCCTTTCGTTAATTTAATTACTAACATATATGCGTTTTTCAGATCTGAAGAGACTGTAATAATTCAATTTAAAATAGGATGATGGCAAATGATAATTGGTAAATATAACAAAAATCTATTTGAAATTCTATTAATAATTTATAGTATCAACTGAAGGTGCTTGATGGAATTTCAATATCAAATTTGAATTGTTACATCTTTGTACGGTTCCACATGTTTTGTCACTAACGACTCGGGTTTCGCCTTTCGGCATCTTCAGGCATTCTATCACACGGATGCAACAGAACTGACATAAAATAAACAGTCAGCATCGTCTATATACCAAAGTTATTAATTACAGGAAAACATACACCACAAAGGCAAGCAGTAAATGGCAGCTAAAACAAATTTAATAATATTAATCAAATAATAAATGAACACAATTGACTGTGATAATTTTCATTAACAATATTGTTACAACAAATCAAATTTTAAATTTTATTACTGAACATCGAAAAACATAATTATTCTAATGCCTAATGAATCAACAAATGAATAAAAAAAAAACTCACTTCAAGCAGATCTCCTTCCATCATGAGGTCTTCAAATCGATGTAGCAGTTGAGGAGATAGTCTTAACCTTGTCGGGGTGGTAATTGAAGATGCTGCTAATGGAGGACTGCGCGGTAATGTCTGAGGAGATGCTGAATAAGCATGCTCCGCTGCCGAGCTATTTCTGAAAAGAAAATTTACATTCAATGTTTCTATATGCCTTGTCCAAGGGTGTCTGCTGTTTATATAATGAAAAACACCACACTTTCAAAATTCGCAGACATAGAATGGGCATAAATGAACGTTGGCAGTTGGTAATGTTGTACATAAAAAAAAATACCATAACCATTTTACTGTTATTTGCTTTTTGAAGTAGCAAAATGAAGAATCTGACACTACAAGAGTTAACGTTCATCCAATGGGATATCGAAAATTTTAGTAATGCACTCGGTTCAATGTTGCAATAAAATCGATCTGTATACCTTGATTTATTTATTTATATTTGAATGAAAATTTATATTAAATTTAGCATATATTAATACTCATCAATTTAATTTTTAAAACGTTTTTTAATAATTTTTCTTTTATATATTTTAGTTATATGTGAACTTCTATGTGAAAAGTATGTAAGCTATTTATAAATAATGCACACGGGAATACATCACTGGGAAGTCAAATCAGCTGATCATACATATAAACAGTAACCCAACTAACCTGTTGTGAATATCGGAGTCTGGCGGAGAGCCAACACCGCTGGCAGCACTCAGTTGGTGAACTCTGTGTTGGAGTTCTGGATTCCTTGAAGCCTTTCGTAGCTCTGATGATATTATCTTTTCTGTCTTCTCTCGAGCGGCAGCCTAAACAAAATGTCATCGATCAATCAAAGCCTTTGTATATTGAAATAACTAAGAATTAATTTAACATTTCCCGTAGTAACTACTTAATTTTAACCATGCTGTGAGGAGTGATTTTTTTTTTTAATCATATCATTGTAAAAAAAATACAAGTCATGTTTTTGGGGTTTTATCGTAATAAAACCAGATCACAAACCATTGACACATAGCACTTGAATATATTATCACAATAATTGTTGACATATATGACAAGTAAGTCCATATTTCTTTACAGAAAAATCACGTCGATGTACTAGTATGTCCATATTCCTTTAAAGGTTAACTATTTCAAAATAAAGGAATTATAATTGCTTCCGTCACTATGTTATGGCAAAATATATATATAATATATATTTAGCCGTAACGTAGTGACTGTAAAATTAATATGGAATATATTTTTATAGATGCAAAATTTATGATTTAGAATTTTATATTAATTATGTTAGGATTGAAAATTAACTGACCTGCGAGACTAGGTGGTCGGCATGTGTTAAGGCCGCCATGGCTCTGGCTGCATCTCTGGTAGCTAACAATGACCTGGCAACATCTTGCCAGGCCATGGCTCTCTCCGTCAGGCACTGCAACGCTTCCCCCTCGGCCAGTCTGACGGGTAACTTCTGGAGCGCCACCAGCAGGCCTAGGATTATTTCCAACCTCGGTCTCCGGGTTCTCAAGCACGACGGGCAAAGAAACCTGGAGGACGCCGAAGCGTTGGAATGGCTTTGAGCCGTGATTGACGGATTGTTCTGCTGGAGAGTGTTTGATGTCGGTGAGTTGGGCGCTTCGGCGTCAGGTGATATCGATCCTGCGGGTGGTGGTGATGTACCGCCCGTTGAAGTTCGAGTATTGACACAACTTGCTACAGAGGTAAACAAATATTTGAGTAATCAATAATAAATACCTCTATATCCTATATTTTTGATTGAAAAACAATCTGAACTAATTACTTTAAATACTTATTCAGCAGTCACTTATTGATCTCGCTATGTTATGGAGTTATGGACAAGAAGTAAGATCGTGGTAATTGTCAGGTTGAATTAGCTTGTATTAACGTAGTATATGTATTTATGTGTGAGTATGATTATATGATGTAGGGAGTTCATAAAATTCAGATAAATGTGAAACTTACAATGAAACCACTCTTTGCAGAGCTCACACTGCGTCATAAATCCAAACTGCCTCTTCTGACAGAGACAGTAAGTGACACCAGGCTGAGGTATTCTTATATCCTTTCTGAGATTTCTCGCTCTGTAAAAAAAAAAAATATTGTAACATTCCCTCATAAAAAATACTGTATTAAAACACATGCAAAAGCAAAAGACAAGTTAAGATGAAATATTATATTCCTTACCGGAGTTCTCTCATATTTGCAATCTCCCTATCTTCTGCAGACTTGAAGGCGGCAACGATCTGGGTGGGTGTCCGTTCCTCGTTGAAGTTTTTCATGAAATGGTCCGCTTCCGGTGTCGAAGAGACAGGTGTGTTGGTGCTGGGTGATGAATTGCCTCGCGCTGTGGTGTTTGAAGCGCGACCGGTTACGGCTGTCGGTCGCCGGTTAGACAAGATGTCGGTGCGAGGGCTACAAATGTATTCAATAAATTACATTCAATATCAAACAATGAGACAAAAATAATAGCATTGAATTTATGAACGGATCGATAACATACCTGAGAGTCTCCATAAGTCCGTGCGGCCAGTTTTTTCGGAAGAATGTTTTTGCAGTGCGATCTTTCCACTGGCAGGCCGACTCCAAAGCGTTTACCAACATATCTTTCTCGTAGAGATTGATCACTATTCCTGATCCCTTTTTCACGATTGCCTCTAATGTGCTGAAGTAAGGGTAACAGTCTTTGGATTGCATGTCAGCCACCTGAAATTATACACGAATGAGTGTTGAGAAAAAGCAAAAAAAAAATATTGATTAATATGGATCCTCCGATACACTAATCTAATATAGCCAGGTATGTTTAGTAGTGATTGCCGTATTACCTTTTTAAGCCAATCTTTGGCCTGGTTGACAGCGACAGTGAGCTGCTGTTTACTGGGTAATAAAGCTTCAATTTCCTCAGCTTCAGCCAAAAGTGATTCTGTCTCTTGTAAGGTTTTTTCTTCAGATTCCGTAGCCAAGACTAACTGAGCTTTCTTTTCCCAAACATCGACCTAAAAAATTGTGAACGTTATTATCAACCCAATCATACTATCTTGAAAATGGAAAACAATTTATATGTAAAGTATAACAACCTGATGTTTAAGTTTCTGCAGGTAGACAAGCTGTACTTCTAATTTACAATGCGGTTGAATCTTGAGTCCCTGTTCTAGCAGCCGGTTGATCACTTCCATACTTATCGGTTCATATCCGTCGCGGTGAATCTTGACTTCTTCTAAGAATTTTTCCTGTGAATATAAATTTAATATTTTTATACATTTCAACATGAAACATATTATTTTAAAATGTAGTAAGTAAACACATTATTCAAAACGTCGATAAACACAATAACCAAAGGATTCTACCACATACCTGCTTAAGTCTGTTTACAATACGCGGTAATTTTGGAAGTTGAATACATAGAGCGGCTCCCTTCTCGGCACACGCTTCCAGCTCTCTAATTTTGGCGGGTCCACCCGGAGAGCCAGGCTCACCGACTAGAAGAGCATCGGCGGTGCGCTCGATTTCCAACGTTTGACGCAACACTTCCTTTACAGCCGAACCTGTAAAAACGTAATAATATTAAGCATTGTAATACAGATTAATAAATGATAGATTTAAGTTGAATAAATCGAGCAAATAGCCTACCTTCAGGCAACACACACGCCAAGTTGTCAATCTCCTCACAGAACATTGTAAGTTCTTCTACGGTGAGCCGATATTTGAGGTCCACACTGTGACGTGTCCTAGTTCGCATCTTATTTAGATCCAGTTGATGTATTACAGACACACATTTATCCGCATCTTCGATTGCCACTTCTAAAGCGCGGATTAAATCTGATTTTTGCATCTAGAATGACAAAGTGAAAAAAAATAAGTAAAATAAGTTGCACCTGTTGGGTTATATATAATTAAATATTTTTTTTTATACATCTGAAGACGTACTTTGAGATCTACAGATTTTTTCAAATGGGATCGGAGCCCTTCAAGATCACAAGACTTAGGAGTGTCCGGGGAAAGAGCGTTGGCGACTGCGTCAGCCCATTCTTTAAAGGATTCTGATCTTCTTTTCAACCTCTCTAACATCATTGGAAGTTCATCCAGAGTATAACGATACCTAAAACACAAATATCGATTAAGAAACAGAATATATAGCAGATTTTGAAGTAATTCCTACTGTAAACAAATCTGCTAGGGAATGAATAAATATTTGCATACCTCAGTTTATGCTTATGTGGCGGACATTGACAGAGATCAGTGTAATGCCGTAGACATACAAGATGTACGGTACACGGACATGTGACAGCTGAAAGGAAGCAGGTTGTCTTACACATTGAACACTGCCTCTCGTCATCGGGCAAAAGTTCGAATGCCTCTCTTTCAGCTTCTGTTACACCCTGAAACAATATTTTATACCAAATTTTATATAATTATCTTATACTTTATAAGCTAGAAATTCAATATGATACTACAGTACACATCTCGGTATACATATGAAATATTTAAAATGCCATTTACCCAGTCCAGCAACCCTTTTCTGAGCTTCCTCTCGTGACCGAGCATAGTCCTCATATCCTGATATGTGGCTAATGCCACTGTAGCTTCGAGCGAGTCAGCTTCTAGAGACATTTTGCACACCAATTCATCGTGAGAGAACACACAAAACCGGCGCAGATTTGAATAATGCGCTATGCATTCGCGCCCTATCTTTAACTACAATAAAAAATAAACATTTATTTAATAAAATAGTTAAAACTTTTGGAACATTTTATAAAATATATTGAATATATTTACCCAATCTGCAGGTGTAAAGTTGACAGCCTCGGCAAAGTTATATCCCTGATTAAAACCAGCATGGTACGCTCTCGGGAATGTGATCACAAACTCTCCGGCATTTTGATCCGTTCTAGAAATTAAAAAATAACGATTTATGTACATTTTTTTTTTAGCATTATTCATGAATGCATGTTAGCAATTGCAATGTTCATAAATGAAGCATCTGTCGAGCAGTAAATGAATCTTACCTGTAGACTGGAACACCAGCATGCATCAAAATGTTCGGGTTCATAATGGTGACGAGCTGATGCAGAAGGTCGGGTTGCCACTGAAAAAGTTCAGGAGCGGCAGAGCGCATGGTCGTCTCAAATAACTCCGCTTTGGATCCAGGAACTCCATACCTGTTATTAAATCATGAATGAACATATTTTGTAATTGAATACAGTACTATAAAAATATTCAATTATAAAGTCACAAATTTTATGAGCATAATTATTTATTTAAAAAAAATATCAGTATCAATTTACCATGTCTTCGGTTCTCCCCAGTGCATATAATTGATGGAGTAGCTCCAATGGTCCTCGTTGTGCCAGCAAAACGTAGCAAAGCACATGCCAACGTACATCCAAGGTACCTAAAAATAAACGTACATATTGATAAAGCATGTTTAAATTCTATACCAACCTTCTAAAACACTAAAAAGTCATAATTTGCAGAAAAAATCATTTCATTCATTTTTTAATCTGTACCGATCCTCTCTTTCTTCTGTACTGAATGCAATCAACAATTTTTATTGTGTGTCAAATGTATACTGTATAGTACAGATATCTGTAAGTTAAAATTCACCATTGAGTTTTTATAAACTGTCTTCAAATATAGGTAAAACCTTAATTCAAAAATCAGCATTCATTTATTACATCTTCACATTCGCCAGGTGAAGATGTATCAAGTCAGCGAAGGACTGGGAAAAGCCGCCATCGAAGGCGGCAAAGACAAGAGAAATGCCAAGAAGTGGGTGGACGATGGTTTGATAAAGCGCTGGGTGTGAGCGCTTTACTGTAAATAATAATCATATCACAATGTATTTTCCAATTGCGTGTTTCATTCAGGTGAGAATAATATGAAATGATATAACTATAATATTCAACGATTTATTCGTGCAAATGTCTGTTTCACACATTGGATGATGGACACATGTCTGTACGCACCTTCATCCCGGATATGTCAGCGTTGATATGCCCGAGGACACTCCCTTCCAAAAGGGGTAGATTGTTCAAATTCCAGCTGGAGTCTGCATATTCCTGATCGCCGGCATATAGGTGTTTACTCGATTTGGTGGGGAAACCTTTGAACGTAACATTGGACGGGTTTTAATAACTTTACTAATAAGTAAATCATTAGCCATTCAATGAGTTGTATAATTATATAATAAAGAAGATTTACCTGATCCGTGATCCATCGAATGAAGGTCAGCGCCGTATTCTACAGTTACGTCTTCATCTATAGAGGAAACGATCCTCCAAAATTCCTTTTCAACTGTTTGCGTTGGCACCAACTGTTAGAAAAAAGTATTCAACGCTGTAGTAAATTGAAAAGTTTATTTACACACACATATCATAATGTATCGGACTCAATACATTACCAATTTTATTCAATTGTGTTATACCGGCAGAAAAACATTTCTCCGTAACTTTATGCAGTACTAATTCCCATGAAACTTTATTTTTTTAATAAATATTTTGTTAAGTATATTTCGGTTTTAGCACATACGCCCCATTGTTAGTCTGTTGCATGCAGATAAAGAATCAAAGTAATGACAATTCTTGGTGCGAAAAGATGATAATATTATCAATACATTTGTATACAACATTTATATTACTGTAAATAGTGATACCAAAATAATTGTCTTTACTTTGCAGTGGTTGAGAAGAATAAAATCGTGAATAACCGGAAGGATCTACTTGTACCCACATAATAAATATTATGAGGGTGAATTTTGGTTAACAGATTGAACTAGGAGCGGTTAGTATAATAGTAGATGCATACATGTACAGGCATGTTGAAGTACTCCGATTTGAACTGATCGGCCATCTCTCCGAACTGCTGAAGGGAATATTCTCTCTGGGCCTGTTCAAAGCCAAAGGCTTCGGTGGGTTTTGACACCTAAACAAATAAATGAGAACATCACATGTTAATTTGACGGACAATAACATAACTCAATATTGCAAAATTTTCAATTATAATTCTTCTAGCACTTTTAATTGTCACAAATCTTATAAAACAGTTTGTTCAGTACCACTCCACATTTTATATTACTTGACAACGCTGTCGATGAGAGAAACTGGTAATGATCGTTATAAAACAAAATTTGGAAGTATTATTCAAACAATACATGTTTTATTCAAAGAAAAAAATGTAGGGTATCTGAATGCACAAGACTGATTTATCTGGTTATTCCCCAATGTATAGAAAACTGTCAAAAACTAAAAAACATTGCGGCCCATGATAAATACATATAGGTCCCGTGCTACTTGAGGGGGTTTCAAATCTGGCTTGAATTAAATATCAAAAGGCAGATAAAATCGATTCTCGTCACCTCTTGCGTTATACATGGTGGACACCTCCAGTCTCCTTTGGGAATATCTCCAAGCGGAGGCATAAGGCAGAAGGTGTGATAAGAATCATCGCATCCGTCACACAGCAGCATCTGTTCTTCGATATCACCCCGTCCACAATTATGACAGATGTATTTAGCCAACTGAAAACAGATCAAAATTTTATTATACAAATCAAACATAATGTGAACTCATAAACAACGGATCGATAGCTGAAGAGTGAAACTCACAGGATCCACAGCTCCATCCCTAGTGTCGGGTGCAGCTGGAACAACGTTGACGGTCATGCTAACTTGTCTCTTGTCTTGAAGTGACGGAGCAGGATTGGGAGGAATTCGAGGCGCTCGCAAGCTACCCGGACAAGATGCCATGCTTACTGCCCCCAATCGACGTTTACTAGGAGACTCGCGGAGAATACCTATAAAACCAAATAAGTTTAGTCAAATTTAATAGCTAATAATTTGGCGCAAAAGTAATATCTTTAATAAGTTATTCATATTCAAAGCCAAGAGGAAAATAAGAAAACATCAAACTAATATGCAGGAAATGATGACACTCACTCTTTTTATCATCGACTTCTGGTGTTTTAGCCGCCGCAGACGTGGTTCTGCGAAGGTCTTTCTTTCTGTCTCCTCCCTCAGCTCCCATGCATCCCTCCGTTTGACTTCCTTCATGCTCTAATTCAGGTTCGCTCTACAAAAGCAAAATTAATCAGTAATAGTTATGATCACACAACAAATGATATCACATTTGAGTAGAATAAAAAAAAGAATTATACATTATGTTTTTTCCATCGTCTTGTGGGAGGCTTAACATCAGGTTGCGGTTGAGGAGACCCCTTCTGAGCTGAGCCCCGCCCTTTGCATCCGACGGCGACATTTGCTTTTTCAGGTGTCATCTCTCCTTTTTCCAGTTTCTAAAATAATATTCAAATTTTCATGTGCACTACCATACTAGCTATATTATTCATCGTAATCTTATGACATATTCATGAATTTCAATGTTTTTTGGCCGTATAAAATTATCATACCGGCCTGAATTTAAAATTTAAAATTTCAGAACATTTATAATAGACCTTAATGGAATTTTGAATATAAAATTTCAAACAGTCGCATTAGGTCCGAAGTATATAAAAATAACTTAAAGACTGTTGTAATTAAAGACATTTTTTTGTAATCATATTGTTTTTAAGATAGACTTCTAAATCCTAAAAAGATAAAATTTCATATCTCACCACTTCCAAGGCTTCGGCACTTTTAAAGAGATCATAAGGAAACAGAATTCTCTCGTAGTGGTTCTTGAGAATTGTGCCGACACCTTTTCCTTGTGGGTGACCCATGCGCACTGCAATCTTTGACCATTTTCTTTCGGTCGTGCACACATCGTAGCCGCCTAGAAAAATATGAAGATATAAGTTTTAACAGAATGAATAGAAACAGGTAACGATAAAAAAATATGCATTAGAGAATTGTATCTTACCTGCTTCTTTGACGACTCTATGTAATGCGTAGATATCTAAAGGTTTACGTTCAACGGTTGGTATCTTCAGCAAAGAACCTTGCAACTCCCAGAATTTTACAATCTGGTCTAAAAAGTTCAGCTTCACTCTAGTAATGGCCTGCAAACAGCATAAAAAAAATGTCAAATTTGAAAAGAAAATTAAGCCTTCATAAGAGGCTTAATATTAAGATTTCAGATTATTTTCAGTAGTATGTGAAGTAAAGTGTATTTATTTTAATCAAGTGTGAAAATCTCACAAAATATATTTACGATCACTGTATAACTGCTCTATATGCTTGACTATAGTATATTAATATTTTTGGGATGAATACTAATTGTTGAGTCCTCACTTAAATTAAAAATTAATGGTGATATTTCAGCGGCATGATTGCCAGTCTAATTCTGAATACCGGTATCAACATTGAAAGCCAATGGAAAGATCTTAAACAAAAATTAGTAAAATTGTAATAAATTTCATTCCCATCAAACAATTTATATTGTATATTTCAATAAGCACTGCATTCAGACAATGGCATATTAATCATTTTAACTGATTGCAAACACCACCACTTTTGAATAGAACATTAAGCAGGTACATTTACATTTGTGAGGTCCTAATAACTAATGATGATTATTTTACAATCCAAATACCTGTATTTTCATTCAAAGTTGACGACAATATTTTAATATTATTCAATACAAATTTCACATAAGGAAAACCATATTATACGTCACTCACATAGTAGTTGGACAAAGTCAGCTTGGCTATCTATAAGAAATAATGTATGCGTTTTTACCTCTAGCTCGTTTAGACGCTGTATCCTAGGAGTGAACTTCAACCGGTCCACGTCCACTGCAAACGGTGGCTGCCAATTCTGCAAAGGAAGAAATTTAATTTCAGAAGTGTTATTTCTAAAGTGATATAAATCCAACAGTATTTCACAGATGTCTGTTCTCTCTCAACGTGAATTTTTTTGCATCCGATAACTGCCTATATTTATGAGAATGCTACCAGTAAAAACATCTCACTCTGAACAGAGCTTGTCTGATAAATGATACGTATTTGTAAACAAAATAAATATCTCAAAGTTCAAATATTACTTAATAACAGTGCGTGACCTTTCCTAATCATTCGGTTCTGTATTAAATTATAAACACAAATTATATTCCATTGTGATCAAAATGGATGTGATTTTTTCCCCCGCTTAAAACAGGTCAGCGGCAACTATGGTGAGAAGAATTATTATTGGGCTAAAGTTGGGAACAATCAATAGACGTTGAATAATGCATGAGAGTACCTCAACAAAGGTCCAATAATTGTATACTATTCCTAATGAGATGCAATTACATTGTGGCTCCCGACGAATAACTAACTGATGCGGCCGCCATCAACACTGACACCTCGTCAAACTGAGAATATTTTATGAAGCACTTTAGATAAAGAGATAAGTATTAATCTAGTGGACAATATCAAAACAAAAACTATATAGGCATTATGTAGTTGATAAACACTTACATAAACTACAAACTGTCTTAGTTTAAATAATTTAAAAACATTACAAATTAGTACATATTTCAACGGAACTTTAAATGTTGTACAACACACTGCCATCTTTTGAGTGTCATCAATATGATAACAAGAAAAAGTAATTTATTGCAAGTGTATCAAGATATACATTGTCGAGTATATTTGTAAATGTTTATAAAAATGAAAACAAGTACATTTTCCGGCATCAAGTTAACGGAGCCTAAAATTTCAGATGACATTAGCAGAACAGGTATAAAAACTGAATTTTATAATATATTGTGACAAAAAGTTTCCAATGCATTTTTTCTACAATAATCCAACTAATCAGAAAATAAAATTCTCACATCTTCAGAAATTTTGTTTCTGCTTACACTAAAAACTTATCGATAAATTTTCTTACTGAAAACAAATGCAATGATAAAAATTGGCATATCTATTTTTAAATAATAAATCCTTTATATCTCATTACCTTTATTTCTAGTATAATGCTTTGCAATACAGGCCAAAAGAATTTGTTAAACAGTCATGGATCAAAACATAAAATTTTCTAATATACTAATTGATTCTGATACCAACAGCATAATGAAATAGAGTACATTTTTTTTAAATTTAATTTGATTTATAAATACTTCAGGTAGAAATAATAAATTAAAAAGAATAAGCTTATAGATTGTGTTAATGTTTACGAATTAAAAAAATAATATTTAAACAAGTTCTATGGAATAGAACAATATAATCAATATCCACCTATTATAACAACCAATTACACTGTGTATTGAAATAAAATTCTTTTATAAGCGCAATAATAAGTTGTCATTATATTATCTAAATTTTCTATTTGTCTTTAGAACAGTATTAAGCTCAGCAGTCTGTGAATTAAAAACGTTGAACGAATGCTGTCGGGTGACACTGTCACTTATAAGTATCTGTTAGAGTGAATGTACATTTCAAATGAAAATATCGTCAGCCTATACAGGCAGCAAAAATGTACAAAAATAGTATAATAATGTTGTCTATGGCTTCAATAAAAGTTCTAAAATTAACATTACATCACTTTTAGTACCTGTTTAAATATATTTTCAGATTTATTTTTTATATACATGAAACAAGATGACATAAGTGTGTTATTTAACACGTTGGATGCTATCCCCATATATGTTACAGGCGTAGTGTTTCTCTAGAGACACGCTCACAATACTCAACTTTTTATTAAACATTTAATAGGCGCGCTTAAGGTAGGAATAATATTGCAAACCACAAAAGAACCTAAATGCACTCGAAATTACATAAATTAACAACAAACAAAAACTGTAGGATGATTCAAAAATTATATCTTGTATCAAAGTGTTCTTTGGATATTAGAATTTCGTAGGGTGACATACACGCAGGCATTATTTAATGAGCCAGTGAATATGTTATGTAGCAAGGTTTGAAATTTTTTAGGAGCCATCAAATAAAATATTGAAACAATTTTTATATCATTTTCAGGCAAGGGATAAAAAATGTACTTAATAATTCTGCCAAAATGTATTTGTTTCAATAATAAAAACACAGCTTTTAGTGCTACTCCCATAACTATATATTTTTCTAACCAGTTTCTCTTGGAAAAATATAAAATTTTATGAATAGTAATGAAAATTGTGTTTTTATTACCAAAATATAATACATTTTCACCGAGAAGAGACATTTAACACTTTTTAATGTTTGAAGATTAAACAGAAAACAAATAATCAACATTTACATTTTTTTTAAGCATTAATTCATGATGAACTTCTATTAAATTGATGACAAAAACACTATCAAGCTGATCATGCAATAATCTATTGCGAGGGGTGAATATCCTGAAAGGCTTTGATGTTTATGCACTGCTATTGCAAGTGTAAAAGAACATGCAATATAAATGTAATGACTATCAACAGACGAGTATAGATACAGCACTGTGGCGTTTACTTTGCGTCGAAGGTGTGAAATGCATTTTATTTGACCTAATGTAGGTAAAACAACTGCGAACGTACATATTATCTCAGAGACACTTTGTAAAGTTCAAAAGAAATTATGCGATGAACATTTCATGAAAGTTGGTATAGTCATTCTTTAACAATTTTATCGATTATTGATATGATAATTAAAATATATGAGAATATTTTAGACACGTGAAGTTGTTGGCTCCATGGCACAGTGGTCAACGTTGCTGGCGTCCCTATTTCAGATCTCAAATCGATTTCTGTTCGAAGACATGGGCGTGTGTGTATGTGTGTGATGTCTAAAAATTCCATCCCATTCACCCGATACTAAAAAACAAACTAGTGAGAGGAATAAGCTAACTAATGTTTTTTAGACATGTACTTTCAATCCTCAATCTTTGAATAAACGGAGATTGAGCACTTGAGTAGTACTCATAGAAAATATTTCTGTACAGTTACTTCCATTCGTAGATTATAAACTTCATATTGAGAAGACATTTTAAGACATTTGTTACAGATTCAATCCACAAAAAAAAATATAATTATTTAGGTACTAAAGAATCAATTCACTGTACAACCTAACTGTTAAAAATAAAAATTACATATTTTTATTTCTGCTATTTACAAATTTCAGGTATCAATGACATTTAATATTTGATGCCTTGATTAACTATATCCGCACGATATATGGAACATATGGCCATAAATAACACAGCACTGTGAAGATTCACCATCATGGCGGAATTCTTTTGCCCCCTCCCATAACATCTCTTTGTAAACTAATATTGTACAATATTTGGATGTATGATTACAACTAAATGGTGACAATAAAATTGCTTTGAGCAGTTAAATAATGAATCAAAAGCTGCGTTTAGGGGTAATTTTCTTTATTTGTAAGATACACATGCAATAATTTTAATAACACCGATACTAAAAAATTTGTCCCTAGATATTAATGAAATCATTTGTTACCTATACCCACTTATCTACTAGATGCATATGCATTGTGTATTTTGCTAGATTCGAATAAATATGAATACCCTCTGGTATTCATATTTCGAATTACACCAAGTACAATACTTTTTGAGTAAATAAAAGTGGTAACATTTTCCTTTTTCTAATCCACAGATGGGTTAAGTGTATTATGATAAATGAGAAAATGTCAGGTATGCAACATTCAATACGAAATTCTGGCTAATTGGAGTAGAGTTAATGCAATCCATTTAATATTTTTTTTACACAAAAAAGAAACTATAAAGGATACAGAATCTAATGGAACAAATAAAAAGTGTTTACGAAAGTAATTGTAATGCGTGTACTATATTCACATATGCAGATTCATAAATGGTTACAAAATAATATTTTTTTAAATGGATTTACACAAACCACGATCCTGGTATAAGAATGATTTGTTATTTACTTTCGACACATATATTAATAACAAATTCACAGCTATCAATATATGTTTTAAAGTTAGTAGACTCAACCTATATTTATTGGAATAATTAATGACAAACAAAAGTGCTTTTAATTATTAACTTTTAGTGTAGATAAAACTTCAATTATTTCTAATGCACAATTTCATGCGTTTTCTCTACAAATTCAAAACAATATGTACAAATAAATGTAGTGAGCGGGTTTTCTTAATAATTTACTCAGATAGTCTAAGTAATTTCTCAGTTCTAAAATCAAATTAGTTTAAAATTACAAATAATCAATAAAACTTCAATATTTGTTGATATGTTCATAAATTCACTAGTAATTTACTGAAGTTTTTTTTCACTTCATATGTGTACATACATAAATACTCAAAAACCAAAATAGGCATGATGGCTTATTATTGGAATGCATATAGTATGAAGGTAAATAATCTATTTTTTTCATATTTCACACACATTTTTCACAGCATTTCATTCAGTAAGGAAATAACTTTTTCAGCATAATCTAAATTACTAAATGGTTTAGAACATTACAGTGAATAGATTTGTAATGATCAACAATGGCAGCATTGCAAATTAGTAAATTATCATGGATCACTGCAATGAATTTATTATTCTTGCCAGTCACCAAATTAAAATAGATAAAAATTCAATAGTTCATTCAATATACAACAGCAGTATATGGCTTTGATATACATACAATCAGGCAGTGGATAGAATCTCATAAAAACAGACACATCAGTAATGTTGTAAAAAAAAAATTCATTGAATTAGATATCTCTACAATACTGATAGGTAAAGAGGATATAAAAAAATTAAGAACCTATTTGCACACCTTCTCAATACACAACTTTCTAAAAGATGGCTTATGATAGTTATGAATTCTTATTTATTGCTAAGACTTCTTTAAATTGATAAAATATGTCACAATATTGATATTTCATTCCTTGCTTGTGCCATTTTGGCATTTTTTACAAATTTCATAGGTAAAACAATATTAATGAACTTAATAATGGTGATTTGTATACCTCACAATAGAATGAATTATGTAATAATGGAAATGAATAATATAAAGATTAAAAAAATGGTTATTGATAAAATAAATAGAAATTGCCATGGCAACAAAGGGTATAAGGGTGTTTTGTCCTCACTTAAGTGAAATAAATCTACATTCTTGGAATCTAGTGATGAGAACAATAAATTGATCACAAAATGCCTGCAATCTCAATCAATAGTGGGGGTTCCAAATTGGCTGTCTATAATACTTATTAAACTCATAAAGAGAAGAGTATGCATACCCACATTTTAGACTATGTACTTTTATAAAAATAACTTTTATTTTGACCTGTGAAATATTACCCTAGTGGGAGACTTGAAACCTTAGTTAAGGCTAATTGATTGCCACGGGTTTACAACAATATGCCTGATCACTGTGCCTAGAAATACTTAACAATCAAGGAAGTGGATCTATTCAAACAATTTTTCTAATCATCACAGCTCAAACAAAATGGCATCCACAAAATGCAGTTTTGATATATTCACCAGATGTAAAAACACTTTCCGGAAATTAATAATGTCAATTACCACTGGCAAAATTATTTACGAAGATTTTGTAAAAATATGTAAGGTCAAATTACAATCGTTCAAAACATATTGAAATGTTGCAGGTATACTCGAACGTAGACATATAAGTTGCATCATTTGTAGGTGGGTGCTTAATAAACCAGTAAATACAGAAGTAAAGTACACACATTTATTTGAACAACGCCAAGACCTAAGCGTGAGCCTGGCACAGACGACTATCGAATTTGTGACATGATGGGAAACAATTAATGCGTACTTACTTGCGGAGGTTTAATTTTGCATATTCCCGATTTCTCAGCGATTGGCCTAATTTTATTGATGTACGCCAGAGGATCCAAGAATTCTTCTGGGGTTGGAGTGAATACAGGTGCTTCGGGTGGTACGGTAAACACAAATATATCTTGTTTTAGTGGGGACGCGCTATCCCCCATATTCACTTCTACACTGGCTTCATCACATTTTCCCATTTTATAGGTAACTTTTTGCCCTTGTATGGGCTACACAATGCGAATTAACAACATTATTAAAATATTTAGAGATTGCGGACACATTAAACTCTAGATTCTGCAGATCCCGAAATTCTGTTCCGTATGATCGGGTTTCATAAAAACTTCACTTTCAGAATAGTAATCAAACGATATATTCTCACGTCCGCCATGCGAAGTACTAATCATAGAGATGGTGTATACACAGAATAGATGTTTAACTCTCGCCATTACAGTCACACACAATTCACGGAAAGACAATCGAATTTCTTACCTACCTATGAACATAATAGGTAAATTTGTTAGAAGTTTTTTTTGCAAAATAAAACAAAAGATAATTTTGAAAAACCATATTAAATCAATATAAATAAATGACACAAAAATAATTATTTTGTGAATTTTCGTTTTGAATGAATAAAATAATATTTATTATTAAGACTTTTTTTTATTTTACCACTGAAATTAAACTCAAAATAAAAATTAAAAGAACGGTTTTCATTGCATTTATTTTGGGAAGAATGGGAGAATATTTAAAAAAAAGATCCGATCATAGAAATATAATTTAAGTATCGTCTGTTTTGGCATTTAATAAGGCATTTCCATTTATTCTAACTATTGAATTCATATTGAACTTTATTTTTATTATTTGAAATGTTTTTAACTAAATAGAAAACCATTTTTTTAGTTGCGTTAGAATAATTTTTCAAAATACAGTAATGAATATTAAAAATCTGGGTTGCACATACTTCTCTATGATGAATCAAATTATTTTAATTATCGGTATTGAAATAGTGCAAAGTTCGACATTTTCAATCGAATTTGATTAACGATGATTTTTTAACAAAAAGGGACTAATATAACGTTTATGTATTTCAATGAATTTATGGAGAAAGGTAGGCTATCACGATTTCTAGGCGCAATATGGAATAATTACAAATAAATATTATCGAAATTATTTTGTACAAGTTTTTCATATGGTATGCTTTGTGACCTAAACAGCTACAGGCACCCGCACGAAGTGCATTGCAAATCAGAAGAAAAAATCACAACACTACGAACGAAAAAAAGTGGAAAAAATTGTGGCAACACCGATGCGCTAAAAAAGCTTGCAAACTTCACGTATTTAGCCTGCGCTGGACATCGACTCGCTAGTACCTAAAACTCGGGAAAATGTATATTGATTTTTCAAAGAAAAGTCCCTCGGTGTAACAAAACACCGCCAGTGTCGTGTTTATATGTGTGGCGTGACGCTCCGCGAGTGGTTAGACATTACCAAAATGTCAGAAACGGACCGTCGAGTGCATTTCATGTGAAAGTGCATTGTGTGTGACTGTGAGGTTCAATCGCATCCACGCGAGCTGCTCTTAAAAGAGTCGCTCCTGGGTGCGACCGAGGGCCAGATTGCATACGATGGACACCGGTGTTGTCAATTCCATCGAGAATGACAATTACCCATATAAATTGTGAGTAGAATTCCTACAATTTCTTAGCGAGGGAGTAGTCAGTAGACCATCGCGCGCACCTATACTGCGCGTTTCTCGTCGTGATTATTTTCGTCCCCGCACTAATGGAAGCCGCTGGCCGTGTCAAAAATGTTGCGAAACACGACTCGACTCGGCTCGGTCGCCTGTACTCGTTTTGCCAACCCACGGACGGACTCGCTGTTCCGTTTACATTTCATGGGATATAACAACAAACATAATATCACATCGGTACATACCTCCCGTGTTTGGTCTTGCGAAAAAGATGTCAACGGGATTTCAAACCGTTCCAAGTAACCTTCCGTTTTATTCTCGCACACGAGAACCATCATTTGTTTTACTTGTATATTGTTTATCGTGTAAAACGTGACGTATAAAACTACATAATAACTTCGCTCGATTTAGGCATACTTCTCGATATCATGTGCGTAAGATTAATCACTTTCGATTTCTACATATTTATATATATCTTTACTTTCCTTCGACGTGATTCAATAACAATATGTAACATTTTAAGATATCACTATATTGTTAGTTCAAAACATAGTTTTTACTATGCGACGGAGTTCGTACATTATTAATGGAATAATATAATGGGTAAGTAGTTTTTTCGGTCATCCAAAATGGTAGTTTTTACACTTCACAAAATCAAGCTATTTCATTCAATTATTAACCACGTACTCTACTTATACATACCTAATGTGTCAAAATTTTGACATGGACGTCATGTTAATTTTTAATTTATTAGACATTATTTGCGATTTGACATTTCAAAGATTATTTCTAAATTCGATTTGAATAAGATTTTTACCAAAAAAATTCAACTTAAATAACTAAATATTCTATCAATGTAGGAGATGGATAAAATATACACCATAATTAAAAGATTCCATATTACTATAGTCAGGACTAAAAAAGTAAGTGATAGACAATATCGAGGATAGTTAAATATTGATTGATTATTTTAAAAAGTTACCATACAAAGCTATTTTATATCATGCAGATTTAGAAATAATCGATTGTTAGTATAAGTGATTATTTGATAATAAAAAATAACTGTTGTTGCGATGAAATAATTATAACTTCAGATATTGGCAATTCGTCCTTTGTTTAATTCAATATCCTAAAACGTTCAAAAATAGAATTATACAAAAGACATGCGGCTTTATATGATATGCAATATTTTCGTAATAAACGTGAAATCATAACCTAAGATAATAATCTGTCAAAATTATGGCACATGTCTTCAAGAAAATGGATACATAGCACACTATATTTTATTTAACAATAGTAGTTGCTCTCCTTACTGTAATGTTTTCGGAATCAAACACACTAAAAATATTTTGTTAATAATGCAATTTGGATTGAATAAAAACACATTTACCGAAGTTCTTTATAAGTTTTTGATATATAGTTTCAGTGTGGTGAATCGTATTTTTGTTCAAGACTTCTTAAAGTTTTTATATGAAAAGCCAAAGGATAAGAACTGTGAGTATTTATAAGTGGTTGTGATTATATTATGGCTGGTGATTTTCATGTTTCCATTAAGTACGTAGCTGAGTTTTTTATAACATTTGATTTTAAGGGGAGGTAAAGAGTGCCCTTCAATTTTATATTGAGTTTACCGACATTCATTTAATATCAGAGCTTACCTCTCAGCGATTTAATTTTGTTTGTGTTGAATTAAAAATATAAAAAATCTTTATTTTTATTTACAAAATGCAGTGTTATGGGAAAATTTATGTCACTTGTTTGTATTGTAATGGTCAATAATACTTGTTTTGGACTGTAATGAAAATTGCTGAGTTATTTTTAGTTTCATTGTTTGAATTTTATTCTTATATTGATTGCAATAAAAAGTTGTTCAATATGATTCATCAAAACTTTGAATTATCTATAATTTTCTCACACCACAGCTGTGCATAAATGGATAGTATAGTGCAAAAACAAGTGTGAAAATTGCATGTCATTTGTCAGAACACTGTTGGTTTGTTACACATCCACTTTTTGATAAATAAGGTCAATTCCAAAGTTCTAAACTTATTTACTGAAGAAATAATCTGAGCAATTGCACAATTTTTCCTCTTAAAATTTATAAAACCGATACATATTTAAGTGAGAAAAAAATACAATACAATCATATTATCGAATTACTATGTTATTTTCTTTGTTGTTGCTTCATAATTGCCAGGATTTTTGGGATTTCTGTACAAGAATTGCTGCTAATTTAAGATATATAATTTAAAAGTGTTTTTACTATTTTTAGCATAATGTACCCTTGAAACAATACCCTACAGAAAATTTAAATGGTACTTTTTCAATGATGTCAACATTTGTTGCTTAAGTAGCAGAGGTCAATTTCAGAAGTCTTTTTAACTAAATTATAATTTAAAATAATCTTACATTAAAGCTGGATATTAACCACTGAAACTCATTTTAGAGGCAAAATGGCCGTACGCTTACTCCTCATATCCCGCTGTAAAAATGGGATGATTTGTTGGAAAACGTTAACTAGACAGATATCCTGCTTGCATAAAAATATATTTGTATTAAAATAACCAATCTCTGAAAGTGTTTGAATCTTTGATTGTGGATTTGAATTGGATGGGAGAAATTGAAAGTTATTTCTCAAGGTACCGGACTAACATAAAGTATGTTAGTCCGTTTAACTTTTTATTTAGTTTGCTCCCGTTAATGTTTTATTATTGATACAGCTTATTATATAATAGTCAGTGATTATACTCTATAATTTTTTTAAAATCCTTTCGTGAAATATGCCGACAATCAAACGTGATTACAGGATAGGATTAAACAAATTTTTACATATGGCGATAACTGAATGCTTTTGGAATGGTGATATTTTCATACCAAAATGATTCTTGTTTTTCAAAGTTCTTCACAGCTCAACATTTTAACATTATTGTTAGTCGTGTAAATAGCTAGTTAGATTAGCAGGAGTCTGGCTACTAAAATTTTACATTTTAAGCATACAAATATTATTTACTTGTCTGTAGCGTAAACCAATACTGAGGTGGTAATTTTTCTATGGTTTATGAAACATGTGTAGTATTGCTGCAAATGCAATACATGTTATAATGAAACTTTTTAAGATACGGCAGACATAACATCATGCAGTTGTCTGTACTGGTTTTAGTGTTATTACTTTTTGTGAAATACTGTTGATATGTGCTTTTCTTCTGTGACATCACATCACGTTCGTAAGTCAGCATTTTTAACCGGAGCGTCGAGACGAGTTTCTCAAAAGATAAATACGTCAGGAGCCTTGCTGTCTGTTTTGTTTGGTTTTCAACTTATTTGCTCTGCAATATCACTGTAAATTATTTGATAAGAAATCTAGCATTCTGATAAGTAAGCTTAGTGCGAACGATTGTCTCACTTGTGTATTTAGACTGCTCCTGCCTTTGGAGAATTGAAAACTGTCACACTAGCGGAGGTGTCAATAAACTTGACAATACGCCAAAGTAAACTTAATACTGTTCACTACTTATTTTTATTGCTGAATAGGTACATCGGGGCCGCCATATTTTATTTTAATGTTTACCCGCCGTAAGTACCGTTTAAACAAATACTGAAGAAAAACATGTAGCCTTTTCTATGAAATATCTACTCCAGAAGTATGATAAATGCCATTCTTAGTGATAATGTAACATGAAAATTTATCTATTTATACGACTTGGCTGGATATGTTTCAGTAATATATCTACTTACTACCTGTTCCTTCATATGACTCACTTTATTGCGTCAATCTATGAATGACCATTGATAAAATTGTGCACTGGAAAAGGTACGACGCATTCGAGTCGCCCGATATTTTGTATATGGATGTGAATTTCTCATTTTTTACATTGCAAATGAAATTTTGAGTGACGACTGATAATAATATGAATCTAAACGGTGAAAGCCTAGTAAGTGTCCGTGACCATTGAGATGGCATCAATATTGAAATCCCTTCTGACCCTTTCCTTATTGAGTCAAGTAAATGATATTCCCAAGCTGTATACTTCAAAAAACAATTCAGAAGTGAGTCTTGGTGTTGACTTCACTTATGAAGATTTACAGGAAAAATTGGATTATATTATAACAAAGAGATTATTCCGTACATGGAAGTTGTAACACTGTTATCACTAATATATTTTTATATATCAACTGTTGATACATTGTAATGTTAACGTCTCAACGGTTGCGACGTTAACAGTCTGTGGACTATTTTGAAACGCTAACTTGATTCATATGTGATTATATTGCTTTTTGTTTTTTTGTGGCTTTGGTCTGTCATTAACAAATTGCATAATTAAAAATTGTGGGTGGAAAATGAGCTTTGTGAATAATAAAAAAATATATCAAATTATTAACATAATGTTCTCTAATTAGTCATTCAAGTTATGTACATGAACGAGCGTGGATGAAGTGGTTAAATTATTGTATCTAATAATGGATGATCCACGTATATACTATTTTATCTGAAAATTTTTATAAAAAACAGAACCCAATTGATTTCTTCGCCATTATTAAATGAACAATTAAACTACCCTAGTTCATCTTTATTATACCACTTACATGACATTAGTTTAAATACTCAACAATCTGGATAATTTAATTTTTACAACCATACATCATGTGATATATAATTCCACCATAACCCATTCATTTAAAATAAGTGTCTATCTTCAAATATTAAATTTATCAATAGTACTTTAAAGGTAGTAAAGTGAACGCTTCTCATTACAAAGTAATTAGGTTGTATTGGTTTGTAAATCAACTCGGTATTCCTTTAAAATTATTTCAGATATAAATTAATCTCCTAGACTTGGGTCTGTATGTTTCATTATCCCTCTTGTACAGAAGCGATATAAACTGTTTACTGACTGTCAGTTCTATTGCGTCCTTTTGATAGAATGCCCAAAGATACCAAATGGTGAAATCATGAGTCATGAGTGACAAAACATGTGGAAGTGTACATAGTTTGAATAATTCAAATTCCATCTATTTAACCAGTCAAATTCCTCAATTGTAAATTCTCTCTTTGCAGCAGTCATAATTTACAAGGCTGTCGAACTTATAGTATTGTCTGTTTTATTTTATTATGCCATATTTATCAGTTGCAAGATTTCTTTATAAATTATCTAAGTGAATACATTTTATAATAAGGGTTACTAGAAGTTGGTGGACTCTGTTTTAGTAACAGATTGTAAGCATGTTTGTATACGGCCAGAAATGTTACACTATTTTTTCTATATTGCGCTTGTTAATATTACTTGTATTAAAGTCATCAAACATTGAACAGTCACCGGAAGGTATATGTAAGGATATAAAAATATTTTCTCAGGCAACATTCAAAGTCTGAACGTTTATGGTCATGTCCACTTGTAGGGTTAAATGACAATTTGCATAGGGGTAATAATTCTTTATGTTGATTGATGAATAATTGTTAATTATTTAGAAAATGGTCATTCTTGTTTGTCGTGTTAGTTTGCAAGGGCATTGATTGTAGTATATCTCAATACCAATATTTGCTTGTCTCTTACATCATGAGCTTTCAATAAATCAATGATAATGATTCAAACATTAGTTAAGTGTATAGCTCTAATCATTTTTGCGATATCAACTGTAAAGTTTTGGCAGAGAGGCATTATATTTAAATAATAAAGCATAATAAATGTTTCATATTTTTTCCACAATTATTTAGTATCTAGATCAGGACTGGTTTCACTTATCATGGGCATATCAACTGACTGTTATATTTAAAAATTGTGGATGGATGAATGATTACCCTTTTACCAACAACTGTTCACGAATTAAAATTCTTTGATAAAGCATGCGTGGCTAAAGTATGCTATATATTTTTAGTTGCAAACTAACTACATTTAAATGAATTGCGAAATTAAACTGAACACATTTCATTTCACATGATAGTAACTATCAATGATATCCAGTTTTCAGTTCGCAGTGAGCGAAACCGTTCCTGATCTGGGTATTATAAATTTTGAAAATAGTACTGTGAAACTGTGTACTAAGTTTTGTTACTCGCAATCTGTATTTAGCCTTTCGACTTCTTGTTGCATTCTAAGATACGGATACAATTGAACTAAATGACAGATAACAGTTTGCATCGCTTGAAAACAAAAGAAATTAAACAAAAAATAATATTGACACTGTATCGGTTGATAGATTATCTTTACCAAATTTGATTGTCATTGAGATCATATTATGAGTATATTTAGTTCCTAGCCTTAAACTAGAAAGTTTTGATATAAGTAAATTTTATTCTATACAGAATAAATATGTACCTCGTTATTCTATGCTCTGTTTATTTTTTCGTCAGTTTCACAGCCAACTGCGATCGTTGTCCGGGAGAAGAGGATAAAGATAAATAAAGTCACTGTCAATTCAATTTATATATAATATGTGTGAATATGATTTTGACAAACAATATTTTATTTTTCAGTTATATTGTTTTATTAATTGACAAATTTTCGATATTTAGTTGATACTTAAATAATATTGAAATCATTGCCTTTTCTCTAACCTGTTCCCTGCCGAGCCACATGACTGGTATACCATCACTAAATATTTACAAAACTCTTCAGTATTTTTGGTCTTAAATTCAGAACGATCCATGCCATATATTTCAGTACAAAAATAAATTTATACATTAAGCTTTTAACACTTATTCCTCTTTTATTTTTGAGTATTAACTATAACATTCTTCTGCGATCTACTGTCCTAATAGTTGAGACGTTAACAGTCACAGGGTTGTTTATTAATATAATCTATTGTGACTAATATAGGTATTCAAGATTTTTCACCTTTTTCGTATGTAAAATGCTGTTTTGGAAAGATACTGTTATTCAATCATCATAGGTTTAATTTTCAAGGGCTTGCAATTACACACTGAACGATTGCGTATGAATAACACAATCGTTATTCTGAGGTTATAACTGTGGATTAGCCAATAAGTCAATCAGCGCTGTAATTAGATGAGAAACCAGTTATTCAAGTTCTGTATGTTATGGAGTTCTTCTGTATTAATCAAATTGTGGGTATCTCATTTTTTAGAAATGTGTGAACATCTTCAAATGAAGTTTCTCAGCTATCAGTGTTTTTTTTTTTTTTGTAACCGATTCCAGTCTTCAAGATTGTAAAAATATTTCACTAGCAAAAATCGTTTTCAAAATATCAAAAATGCTATTAATATTATTATGAAAAAATATTTCTATTCAAGTATATTGTCAATAGTCAAGATGGGACTAAAAGCTTGTGGAAAAATATCACATGTCGCGCCGTTTAACACTTCAGTGTTGCTCACGTCGAGCACTATTCACGCACCGGTGAGGCACTGAACTGGTTAATATAAGCTGTTTTTTTTAATTATCCTTAAATATTTATGCTATACTATTAAGAGTTGGCGTAGAAAGATAGAGCTATGATTTATTGGTTACCTTATCACTGTTGCTATGCAACGTTTTTAAGTTTGGATTGGGTTAACATCCATGTCTTCAAAAGCATTCAAATTGATTGAAAAATGAAATTATAAAACTATCCAGCCGCCAACACTGAGGCAAAAAATGTTTAACATTCCGTATAAAGTCTCAGTTAAAAGTATTTATTTACAGAAACTAAATACATCACCGCTTTATAATTTTATCGTTATCCAATTCATATTGTTGTTTACTATATTTGTAAATGACATAGTAAACGTCATAAAAAATGCTAAATTCTTATTATTTGCTGATTATTTGAAACTATTTTTACAAATTACCGCAATTGATGATTGTCTCCGTCTCCAGTCTGATATAGTCAATATAGTAGAATGGGGAAGGAGTAATAAACTCGATTTTAATATAGACAAATGCAATCTTTTATCGTTTACTAGACGGTCGCAGGTGTTATTTTTCTGCTATTCAATGAGTGACCGAACTCTCTCGCGAATTTCATCAGTAAAGGATCTTGGAGTACAATTCGAAAGTAAACTAACCTTCAATAGTCACATTAGGACTACCTGCAACAAAGCATTGCAAATGTTGGGCTTTATCCTACGTACTACGAGAGCCTTTTCAGGTGTTAAAATTTTAATATTATTGTACAATACCTTAGTGCGAAGTAGGCTTGAGAGTGGGTCTATTGTTTGGGCCCCAGTAGATTTGAAATATTCCCTTATGGTGGAAAAGGTTCAGAAGACATTTTTGAGACTTCTTTACTTGAGGGCATACGGATACTATCCGTGGCTTTATCCAACTGACTTTCTTTTAGGTATGCTCACTTTTAATAGTTTGAAAAATCGAAGAGAAATATATCTAGCCACATATTTCTTTCGACTAATTCGAGGCCAAAATGAGAATTCTGCCATCCTTAATAATGTAAATTTGTATGTTCCGGATAGTTTTTTAAGAAATCGTGTACATAATTTGTTTGTTCTTCCAAAGTGTAGAACCAGTCTGCCAATGGGGATGCCAATTGTAAGAGCATTAACTATGTTCAACAGTATTGCTTCGGATGTTGCCATATTTCATGTGGATGAAAGTGAGCTCAGACGAATGCTATTTTTTCAGTTAAAGTAGACATTTCATGAGCTTACTTGGTTGACTTTCTTTTTTTGCAATCCTTATTTATTGTTTTATAGTGTATTTGTTGAATTTTTATATTCTTATATTTAAATATGTTAATATGTAACGGTGCAAAAGCATTGAATTGATAATTTGTAAGTTTTATACTGTATAGTTGTAATAAATAAATAAATAAAAAAATATGTGCAGACGTAAGTTAGCAAGTTCAATATTCCGGCAATTATCTTGTACATAAACACGGCATCCTGTATAGTCTACCCATAATTATGACTCAAAAAGGTTTTCCCTCGGATGTGCCCGCACATGCAGGATAGGGTAAGCTCAGTTGTCGATTTAGTCTTATCTGTCATGGACTTTAAAATAGATGTTTGCACAATGCACGGCATTTCATACACATCTATCTTTTTTATCAGCCATTCGGCTGGACATAAATAGCGACAACTAATGTATCTACCAGGGCTGCGGGGTCGTAGAGTTGCGGTGTTTCTGCAGGAGTCGGAGTTGTGATAAACAAGCTTAGATGACTTTAAAAAATATCACAGTCAATAATTAGCCGAATCGATTGGTTGATCTTTGATTTAATGCGCTTAAAAAAGGAAGGTAGAAAAAAGCCTGATAGATAAAACTTTTTTTAGTCAATGTTGTTGTGTTTTATTTTAACGACTCTACAGCTCTGGCTTCTACTATGAATCTAAACATGTTTAATGTTCCTTACTTCCTGAATAATGGGTTTTGTCAAATAGTTTTAGGCCTGTTGATCAATAATATTTCATAAGATTTGGCATCTTGCATTAGCATTTTTCATGTATGCACTTGCTGCTTTCGATGATACCACAGTGAACACAATCCATAATTGTCAGCCTGTGTCTATATTCCAAGTCCCAGCAACGTCAATATCAAGTCATTTTAAATTAAATATTTGTGGCGTTGGGTACAGTGCTTCTCATATCTTTTCTCTAAGCATTCAGCCAAAAAGACAATGAATAATCGACTATTATTCGAATGCCTAATATTTTTTTATATTCTATTCAAAATTGAATTTCCTGTTATGCTCATCTAATCATGAAAACACGGCGTTGTGGGAAAGGAGATAATTTGACTAGTAATCATCTTAGGGTCCTAATTCCTTTTCCTTACTAACCGAAAAAGGAATATTGAGTGAAGGGTAACTTCCATATTCTTCATACTGGACTGGGTTACAGACATATCAAAATAATTCTTACATATCTTTAGTTCTTGCTATCAGAAACATAATTAAACTTCCATTGTTACAAGAAAGAAAAGAAATGTCCTGCCAATTAATCATCGAGTTAAAATGAGTATTTAGTACCTTAATATCGTTGTATCCACTTTTGTGTATGATATATGAATGAAATACATTTGTAATAACCCTTTAACGTCTCAACTGTTGAGACTGCTGTTTGAAGTGTGATGATAATTGGCATTATTAAAACTTGTGCATGATCTAATTTTTGTATTATATATTCCGATTTATTCTGACAATCTCTATAATTTCAGCAAATACTAGCACTTCTGAATTAACTTTGAAATATTTAATGTTGCAATATCCATTATGTGGCTGGGCAGGGTTAATATTTAATTATAATTCCATCCAAAAACATGTTTTTCATTTAGTAAAAAAAGACGTGATTTTATAGTGAAATTGAAATGTAGCACTTATAATAAGACTGTATAAGAATGCTGTAAATACGTTAATGCTAATACCAAACCACAAATATATATTGAAAACATTATAATAATTGCTAAGAAGTAAAACGGCTCTCCCCGGATATTTAATGTACAAGTTTGTAATTGTCTAGGATTTAAGTTTTGTATAGGCTTCAAATAGTTTTGGGTCTGATTTTCAAAAATGCTTTATATCCCAAAATCATCTTTTTTCTGCTTAATACGAATGGAGGATCCTGTTTTATAAATCGATTCAGTTGTGAATTGCCTACTTAAAATTTTACTAGTAAATATATTCTTCCAAGTCTGAGTCAAACCATAATGTTGTAAATGCAATAAAACGCCATGTTGCATCATTCGTAATTTAAAATGTAATCGATTTGTCATCAAATAAGATTTCTCTAGATCTTATTTTGTAAGTATCAAGTAATTCTATGTATTTAAGGAATGGGAGATGGTCGAGTATTAGAGAAAATAATTTATATACAAAAGTGATACACTGAATTACACCCTCAACAAATAAAACGTAACTCACTTTATTTACATGCATAAAAATTTAATATTCTCAATTAAAAATGAATAACATTGGATTTAGTCTTAGTAGGAATTAAAAAATAGTAAACAATATATCTATTTCCTAAGTTTGTTACTGATTTACTCTCGATTGGATATAACCAAGATTTTTAGTTTAGTCACTCAACTTTTATTTTTATAAATATAAGTTATTAAGAATACTATTTGTCAGTATATAACTATAGACGCAGTGCTCCAGGAATGGATAGAAAAAAATAAACCATTGGCTTTTGTAAATCTTAACTAGAAATATATTTTGCATACTTAAAACATATCTCTGCTAGTTGCATACTGATGCATGAGCTGGATGGTTTTCAAGCTTTCAAGATAGAGTAATAAATATAGTTGAGAACATCAACATTTGTATCTTTCAATCTTACAGGCTACAAAATATAAAAGTTAACTGATATATGTAATTACAATTCAGAGAAGAAATAATGAAAAAAAGGGATAATTTTGTCATACATAGGTATATAATTTCCTAGAATGTTCTAATAGCATGCTAACTCTAAAGGTTTGTTTGCTGTAAACCCTTAGCAGTCCTTCAAAAAGCATCATGTCCTCGATGGATTTTCAGTATTTAATATTGTCATTTTTCTCGATTTATTGTAAAAATTATAAATTTGTGTAGTTTATACTTTTTGAATATTAGATTCCATTTCACTTGCAGCTAATGATCCAAATTCATGGTCTCATCCAGGCACACACTATAACTACTTAATTAATAATTTTAGGTATTTTTTTTGCATTGAATATTTAAAGTAACAGTAAACATTTGAAATAAATTTGAGGCTGTTGCATGTACATGCCACGAGGGTAACTGCGTGACGGAACAATCCAAAGTCATCACCCCCCTCTATAACAATATTTCTGTATCATAGACTGTTCCATTGTTAACAAAAGCCACTCAATTCACTTCCTAGAATATATTTTCTGATAATGACAAAAGAAATAAAAAAATATTGGTATTTCGACTCAATATTAACATGAAAAAATGTGACCTAGTAGTAGGACTCACTGGAACAAAATCGATGTTGAATGAGATTTGACACAGGACCACAATATTTTAACTTATGACTTGTGTTGATGTCCTTGCATTGTATATTGGTAGTATATTTCAGTTATACTTATACCGCCGGTTGTTTTTCTCGCACCTTTATACAAATGTCTCCATAGATGTTACTCATCTTAGCAAATGTCCTGAGATAACGATTACTATTGCAATATTCAATGTAAAAAAAAATTGATAACATCCTGAATTCGTCATATTTACAAATAACCTTACTTCCTTATTTATCAATGAGCTGATTAACATAGCGTGTACGCAAAATATGCTCTTCGCATTAGAGATAATAACTTGATATGACGGACAATAGATATCTGATGTCTTTTTGTGCTTTGCAGATATTTTGTTAAAGGGGGAGGTCAAGCGAGAGATCTGCATTTTAAAAGTTCAAGTGATCAGCGACTGGTTAATCTCGAGTCGAATTTACAGTGATATTTTCTTTTGAATATTCAATGTGTTCTTATCTTTTATACTCTACATATATATGAATAAGACTCCTAAACATAGAATATTTTTGTCTTTTTTTTTCTTTATTCTTACAGCTGGGAACACAAAAAAACAATTTGGACCTGAATCTATGACTAAGAAACGCAAATGACTAACATTAGAAACGGAGCCCTATTTATGTCAAATGTCGTCTAGCAGTAAGCTTTACTACAGCGAACTGATGTCTCTGAGTTCATGGCCGCACAACACCAATAATAAATTTAGATTTTCAATTAAATATTTGAAATTTTTGCTATGGCAATGTATTGTGTATTTTTTCTTCGAGTTTATCTATCATTACTCACAATATCTTAACTTGGCTTAATTACTTTAAGGCATAGGCTCCCAACCTTTTTCGGGTGGCGACCCCTTATCATAAAATCCATGTGACCCGCGACCCCCCATACAACTCAAAAGCATACAAAAAATTTTTTTTTAGTTGACCGCATAAGTTGGCGACCCCCCAAAAAACCCTTTGCGACCCCAGGTTGGGAACCTAGGCTTTAAGGTGTTGACTGTCACTTCTAGGTTTAAAGAGATTATATTTAAAATATTTGCCTTAATATCGAAAATTTTAACTACACGAAACAGGTGCATTATTTGCTACAAATCTGCTATGAAAATGGTGTGGATGATTTGGTTACAAAGACTCATTAGTGTAAACTGTTTCCCAAAATTTTCTATTTTAGTCTTTATTGTATTGGATCTTTTTTAGTTAATAAATTTTGAAATAATTTGACCGACTGCGAAAACATTATTTTTCTGTTAAAATTAATCAATCGATCTAATACAAATATATATAAATTTTTGGGCATTATACTTTGGGTAAATGCGTAGGTCAATATTGTACTCGTTTACTTAAGTAACTATACTTTTATAACGGGATTGTTCTATTGTTTACATCCCAACTCCATTATAAACCACATTGATTGTAGATTTGGTCGGATTCCAAGAAAATTCTCAAAATAGATGTATGCACAAAACTCACACTGACCATTGTCTTTTGAATGCTTCTCGATAATTATCAGGAAACTCTGATTTGAATGAATGACCTATCAATCCAGTGATGTGATCATAGCAGATGACATTGTGTTAACTAAACAAAGCGAAGATTTAAAGTTTTATTAGGGATCAGAGAAAGAGCTTGAACTTTATGTTTCTGATAATATTTTGAGAAATTGTGTACATTGATTGTTTGTTCTTGTAAAGTGTGCAACCAGCCTGCCAATGGGAACGCCATCGGTTAGAGCATTAACCCTTTGGTTGCCGAGCGAAAGCTTTTGGAAAAATATTGCAAAAAATGACGCGCATCTGACACAAAAGTGCAAATATAACATTGTTCCCACAAAAAATTTGAATTGTTGAACTGTCAGTTCTGTTGCATCCGTGTGATGGAATGCCGAAAGGCGAATCTGGGTCGTTAGTGACAAAACATGTGGAATCGTACAAAGTTGTAATAATTCGAATTTGATATTGAAATTCCATCAAGCACCTTCAGTCGATATCATAAATTGTTCCCACCCATTAGATACCTTAAAATACAGGGCGCAGTAAGAGCAATCAACTAACCACTATCGCTGACATATCATTTGTATCTCTACTGTCTTTGAAAAAATAAAGAGATTGAGCAACTGAATAACAACTAGTTCTGTTACATCCTCTATATGAAGGTTATATGCTCCATATTGGCAACGTTGATAAAAAAAGAACACAAGAAATTGATGTTTTAACAAACCTGTCAAGTTATAGATTTTTTGCCAAGTTTGTTTCATGACAGAAAATGCGAATGTTATTTTTTTTAATATTCAAACAAATATTGTATAAATACCTCTGGAAATATACTGTTAAATTTGCTTTGCATCCTCAATGATGGTCACTTTAACTAGGTGGTTGGAATTTACCGCATTCGCTACTAGGTTCTTTTTATCAACCTATGTTGCTGAAAGACCAGCTCTATCCTGGCATGATCGTTCACTTCACAGTATCTCAATATAATATGATATTGACGGAGTATCAATTTTCTGCAAATGGCTTTGCAAATAGTTGTCTCCATATCAGCTGCAATTTTTTTTTTTTACTTTTATGTATTAAAAAACTTAAACAGCATAATACTGATATTGTTTCTGAATTTTCCATTTTTTGGGGCAATATTTGCATCAAATTTTGTCATATATAAGTTTACTGACTAATCTGGGTTTTTTTTTCCGGTGAGAATTTTGTTTCATCAAAAACTTTGGCTATAAATAGAAGTCTACTGTAATTATTTGAGTCACAACAACTGTTTAACTTGATTTCATTTCACTTCATTTTACAAATTAACTATTATTTTTATCAAAGCCGAAAAAACTGTTCTAATCATCAAAATGCTTACACACAATAGTTCTGTAATGTACATTGCTGTAAAATCGTGTTTTTATACAGGAAATTGGACAAAGATTCTTATTCAATTTGTATCTTACCCTTTAGAATGGGCGACAAAAAATTCTAGACATAAACAATAATAAAAAAGATTCGAGTATGGCAAATCTGAAGTAAGATTAACTGGCTGATTGGGTAAAAAACCTAGTTACGGTCAAGTGCACACAAATATTTGCTGCAAAAATAAAAAAATCGCTAAATCACAGCTAAAGAAATCAATTTCTAAAGAGGTTAACTTCTTAGCTGCACCAATACGGTTAGGCGATGTGCTGTTTTTTGCCTTTTACTTTTTTAACTTTTTGAGGCGTGGGTAAATTGATTATCGCCAGGTCTTTCAAATTAAACTGTGATGATATTGAACCGCTGAACAATGCGATATAAAAATTAGTTTCTATATTTTGCTTAAAACATAAGTAACGAATAAAAGAAGCTAAGCAACCTACCTAGTCACCTCGTGCAAAATATATTTTTGTCCCAGCTTTTCTTGCCATAATATTAAAAAAAACAAAACTTTGTCTTAGTTATCAAAGTGATCTTTACAAAATTTACCGCGTAGGTATTCATCCAATGTTTCGATATATTTCTTGACCGTTTTTCTAAAGAAAAACAATATGTATGTATAATGTGGTTAACTTCACATTTAAAATAAAACTGCTTATTTTCCAATTGTATTTCAGACGGTATAGAACTATTTTATGACTTTTTTTTACTAAAATTCAATCTTTCACATTTATTTTCTTTTCTATAAATTTTTCTAAAGGCACATATACAAAGTTATGAAGTTAACCAAATGTGTGGCTTATATACTTTTCTTTGTTTTTTATGATCGACTAAAGGTGCTTGATGGATTTTCAATATAAAATTTTTTATGATTCCACATGTTTGTAACAAGTAGAGTTTTGCCTTTCGGCATTCTATCACACGGATGCAACAGAGCTACTACTTACTGTCATGTCAGTTCTGTTACGTCCGTGTGATAAAATGCCTGAAGATGCCGAAAGGCGAAACCCGGGTCATCAGTGACAAAACATGCGGAATCGTGCAAAGTTTTAACAGTTTAAATTTTATTTACTTTCAATGGCTTGACCCTAAATTTCGTTGTGAATGGAATAATTAAACAGGAATGTCTTGTTTAGTTTTTCTCAATAATTTTTTTTCGATTATGATTTTGATAGATGAGAATAATAGACTTGTTTAAATATAGAATAGAAGAAGTAATAAATAGAGTTGTTTTAAGTGTCTTATTTTTTTATGAAATCTACATTTACTTGTATAAAATAATAGCCTCGCTTTAGAATAAAATATCCTGTAATTGCAAAATTTAGCATTCATCATAAAATTCTGGGGACTACCCAGAGCGCCGATGGTTTAATATTTATACCTCGACGAATACTCATATTAAATCTACCAACCAAATGATGCAAAACCAACCTTGATATTACAATACTGCATCACATGGCTTAGTTCAATACCCTATTAGTAAGTAGCAGTGGATTGAGAATAGCTGATAATGAATGAATGGACGGGGTAAAATACGAGTTTGCTGTTAAATCTGAAAAATCGTCATCGGCAACCTGTTGATGTATTTTTTTTTATCATAGGAAGTAACCAAAGGTCAAACGCTATCTATACATTGACCGGTTTGGGTGCCATTTTGTATCTTGAGTTTTTTGCGACTGTTCAACTGGCTGCCTGTTGCTTTAATAAAACGCTCACTTACCATTGACAATTCTATTTCGATGGCATGGACAAGTACATACAGTGGATTTTGTCATAAATAATATTCGTTTGTTAAATTTAAATTGTCTATTATTTCCCTATTTTAATTTGAGTTTGTTCGAAACAATTAATACAATTTTTATAATGTTTATAAAATGTTTCTTGTCTTTGAAATAAATAAAAGAAAAATTAAAAAACTATGAATACCGATTTGTATACTTGATTCATATTTTTGATTATCAATATTAAATTATTGTTTCGTTATTTTCCAGCGGTGCTCCGGCTCAGCAGGGAGACGTGAGGTGTCAAGATTCCCACGACGACGGCTACGAGACCAGCAATGGCGGAGACCAGAAGTCCTCCAGACCCGGACCCCCTCATCCCATCCCCCATCCCCAATCCCAACACAGCCCCGATCTCGCGCCGCGTGAAGAGGGTCAATCCAAGGAGGACGGCGAAGAAGCGACACCCTTAAAGACAGACTGTACGGAGATCGAAGCTCCCCAAGAGCAGGATACAGGTCTAGAAAAAGCGACGATCGCAGAAAGCAAAGAAGACCCGGAGGAAAGCTCCGCGATACTCCCCGAAAAATCCACTCAAGACGAGAAAGAACAAGAGAGTGCCGAAGACGTTAATATGGATAGTAAAATGGAAGCAACAGACGATGATGTCAAACCGGATGAGATAACGGATAGAATAGGCGAAGAAATAGAATCCAAATCTGCAGATATAAGTAAAGAAGATATTGAACCCCTCGATGAATTGGACGGGAGAGATGAACCTGAAGTTGAAGACAATGAAGACAGAGAGTTAAATGAGGTAGCGTTAGAAAATTCCGCATCGAATTCACCAAAAAGAATCTCGCCTGTGGTGCTAAATCCTAATGAAGATTCCACAGCTTCCAGGGACAGACCGGCGTCGTCTCCTTGTCCCTCGAATTCTAGATCGGATTCGTCTCTCGGCGGAGGCAACCGACAACATGCCGGAATGCTTTTCGACACCGGAGATAACTTACCTCATGTCATGGCGGGAGCGCATCACGAGGACAGCTCCTCCCAGTCCCAAGGATATCAAATGCCGAGGGACCAAATGGACCCTTACGAGATGAAGCAACGGTTGGCTCAGCAGTATATGCCTGTGGTGAGACAAGCGGAGATGCCCTTCGGTGGCATCAAACGAGAACCGTATGACATGGCTGCCGTCGATCATGATCCTTATGCTCATTACAAGCGGGACAATGATCCGTACGCCAGAGAAAACTTAGACCCCTACGGGCGAGCGTATAAGCGGCCCGATGAAATGTTCATGAATAGTTATAAAGACACAAGTGAAATGCCTTATGGTGGGTTCGGAATAAAGCGTGATGGATTACACCAAAATCCATACGCGATGAAGTGCGATCCTTACTCGAATCAACATGGTTTTCCTGGTAATATTGGCGTAAAACGAGAACACGATGATATGTTGGGCTACAATGGCATCAAGAGGGAGTGTTCCGAGGACCCTTATAGCTTTGTGGACGAAGAGGCCGCCGTGTGTGCAATGTTAGGGCAACAGGGAAATCCCGGAGTTATGGGGGGGAATCCTCTTCATCAGGATCCCCTCGTAGGTCAGCATATGATGCAGAGCCCGCCTAAAAAACGAGGGAGAAAGAAGAAAGTCAAAGGAGAATGGTAAGAATATGTTCACTTTACGTTATAGATTTTCAAACTTCATAATTATTCAGCTATTAATTTCAATTATTAATTGTTCAGCTTTATATTTTGTCTTTATTCAGATTATTGAATTCTATCACTTCAAAAAGGTGATAATATATCATATTCAATGTTACAGAATTTTTGTTTCCTTATGTATTTATTGATTGATAAATTATAAAAAATCCTTCATACATCGATTATATCAAATCAAACAATATTTCGACAGTCTCCTTAGATGTTACTAAAACATTCCGTACTTAAAATTGGGCTAGTTCCAATTGTACGAGATACAATTTATGATATTGACTAAAGTTGCTTGATGGAATTTCAATATCAAATTTAAACTGTTACAACTTTGTATGATTCTACATGTTTTGTCACTAACGACCTGAGTTTCGCCTTTCGGGATCTTCAGGCATTTTTTCACACGGCAAAACCCAGGTCGTCAGTGATAAAACATGTGGAATCGTACAAAGTTGTGACAATTCAAATTTGATCTACGGGATACATTGTGTGTTCATATCGGTACAACTGAATTGTCTCCACTGTTGTAATTTTTGTTTCACAAAATACAGTACCAGTATGCGGAGTCTATTTTACCCTTTGTGTTCTCTATTTGTCATTTCTTATTGTATTTTAATACAGTATACAGGTACACCTAGGCTGTTTAGAAGTGGATTTATCAATATTGATCATCACAGTTATTTTTCTCTGAATTCCAGCCCCGAAATAAAACACGAGCCCAGTTTGGACGGAGTGATGGTGCCTATTAAACCGATAAAAGAGCGCAAAAAGCACGACCGCTTCAACGGAATGTCAGAAGAAGAAGTTTGCAGAAGAACGTTACCTGATCATCTCGCACAGAACCTAGACATCATTATTGTGAGTATGATCGCTATGTTTCTTATTATTTATACATTAGCAATGTTGTCGATATATTATTTTATTTGTTATTGTATTTTTTTTTATACACTGTTCTGGTCATATCAGTTCTCCATGCGATCCATGAGTTATCTGTAAACTATTCATTCACTTTTATGCTACTCTTGTATCATTTTGTTTACTCATCACATAATTTTCCTTGCATATCAAATATGTAAGCGATTTCATAGTATCCCGTTGACTGTGTGACTCAACTGTTGAGATGTCTGATTGCAGTCATTTGATAGATGATATTAGAGTGATTACAGTGTTGAAACTTTTGTGTTGAAATTAAGCTTGATTTTTGTGATAATATAGTTCCTAAAACACTGAACGTTAATTTAATTTTTGAAAAACAGATTAACTTATAACTTACATTTTGTATTTAAATTTTGTATCGTAGGCTTGACTCATTCACTAAAGTCCAGTGTTTCTTAACCTTTTATGTAATCGGCCGCACCCCTTTGAATCTCTAAGTAGATCTCCGCACCCTATTGAAAAATGTGTTTCGATTTTTTAATTTAGAGAAATATATAGTTTTGTGGTGTATATTGTTAATTTAAAAAAGATGTACATTTTGTATATCGAATACAAAACAATATTATTTTTATTAATGACTTGGATATTGTTGCTTGTTCATTATACTATTTGCGAAGCGAGGTTTAAACAAAGAAACAACTGACTGATGACATTGAAAATTCAAATAGCTTTCAAATAACGCAAAAATAATTTATATTGTTACGAGGCTTCTCCCGCACCCCCGGTTAAGAACCATTGCTTTAGTCAATTGTTATTTTTAATCCTGTTAAGTTAGTTAGTTTTTATGATTAGTCAGCAAACAAATGTTGGAAGCAGGTGTCAATTTCAATGTGTGTGTCCCCTGAATGCCCCACGCACATGTACGCTTCTTCAAACTTTAGTCATAACTTTTGTTTATATGCACCAATTTTCCTAAAAATATTATTTTGATCATCCTTTTTACACTGTGGTAGCCCTTATATTAATTACTACAACATTTCAACTGTTGAGATGAAAAAAGGATGCGATTAGTGACCGTTGATACTGATGATGAAAATCAAGAACCTTTTTATAATCTGGATTTGGATGAATGCAATATAATAAAACCATACAATTGTTATATCGAGTAGTGAATCAACTGATAGTAATGGTGAATATCACGACTTTACTGAAGATTATGATATTATTCAAATGCCTGTTGACACTACAACTTTTAAGCTGAACATTTCTCCGCAAATACTGGTCTGCCATTTATGAAACTACCACTCGTAATTATATTAAAGAATAATAAATAACGTTAGTACCAAATAAAAATCGCAACATAAAGAATTATATTTTATGGAGTATCCACACTTCTGTTTAAAGTATGAATCTGATATGGAAATCATTATCACACCGGTATTATTCATCAGTTTATTCCGTCACACTTTAAAACGGCTGATGACTATCCTTAATGCTCTGAGTGCTAACATCTCAACTGTTGAGACGACTGATTTTACTGTGTTGATAGTTGATACCGAAAATATATGAATTAACAGTGATAAAAACCTTCTTGTACTCACTAATTTTTGAGTTAATGCATTGCTTGATTTGTCCTGACAAACTCAATAAGATTGTTTCAAACCAATATTATTCAATAAATTTTTGAAGTCTTGGTGTTGGAATATACTTAATGCTCAGCAGGGGACGAGTTAAGTTGTATTCCGTAAATTTATTGGTCAATAACTTGGAGTTCAACAAAGAACTGGACTCATAACCACCATCTGGATATGGTCAAAATATAGAAAGTAAATGTGCGGCAGGTGGATAGATTACAGGTTTGTAAACGTTGATTTGTCTCTTTCAGATTGGAATCAATCCTGGATTGTTTGCAGCATATAAAGGGCACCATTATGCGGGTCCTGGAAATCATTTTTGGAAGTGCCTCTACTTGTCTGGTCTTACTCAAGAACAGATGAATGCCGATGAAGACTATAAGGTATGGTTTTTCTTTCAATACTTTTCTGTTCATATTTCAGAGTGTGAATTAGAAAAATCTTTCTAAAATAGTGATAGATGCTACGTTGATAAGTTTGTCTAGAATCCAATACAGAATAATCAATACAACATTATACCTACATAAGATATTGCCCTGTTTTTTTTTTCATGTCATTTTTTACCACGAACTATATTGTTTATCGGTAATCTGTTGCCTGTTTCAGCTGTTGCATTTCGGTATCGGTTTCACAAACATGGTATCGCGAGCCACCAAAGGTTCAGCTGATCTCACACGGAAAGAAATCAAAGACGGGAGCCAGGTACTATTGGAAAAATTGCAAACGTTTAGACCGAAGATTGCAGTCTTCAATGGAAAGCTCATCTATGAAGTCTTCTCTGGCAAGAAAGATTTCTGCTTCGGGAGACAACCGGATACCGTTCACGGGACGAATACAGTAAGTACTCAATTATTTTGAGTTTTTCTTAGTTTTTTTTTGATTTGACTGTTATGAATGAATTTCTGTAATACTCTGTAAAATCATATCAAAATTGCACAATAAAAACAATATAGGTATATTATTTAAAAATAATGCATCAATTTATTGGTTATTATATAAGGTTTTTCAACACACCTAGGCGGGCTGAGGCCAAAGGGCTAATGAATTGGCTTATGATTCATTTATATACACTATGTCCTTCGTTCTATAACATTGTCTTAATTCCGTTTTCTGTTTAATGTTCAGTACATGTGGGTGATGCCCTCATCGAGTGCTCGTTGCGCCCAGCTGCCGAGAGCTGCTGACAAAGTTCCTTTCTACTCAGCTCTGCGAAGATTTCGGGACTATCTTAATGGGGCCTTGCAACATGTTGACGAGGCAGAATTAGTTTTCCCTGATACGACGTGCCGGAGACCACAAGAGGACAATGAAATACGCAGGTTAGATGCGTTATATCCACATTAAAAATGTCATTTGATGACTTTTAAATTATAAATATAAAACTTCTTGAATGTCAAATTCATCATACAACAAAATCGAAATTCTGGAAATAAACGCCCAGTAATACCTTCATCTTAAATTTTTCATTGTCTATTGATTGTATTGTTTTAATAGTGGGTATCATAAATGGGTATTGTAAATAAGGTTTCATTAAAAATGACAACTTGGTATGAGAATAATGTATTATAATTTAAAGTCTCTTGTCTTTTAACTGCAGATTCATGTGATTGAGATTTTGACAAATTAATCTAAACGAGTGCTAAATTTGCCAGAATACTAATGCGTTGTAGAAATTCTAGGCTGATCGGGCCGGAGGTCCCATGTGAGATGATGATGCTGGAGGATGGGACGGAGGTGCCGGTCAAAAAGAAAAGGGGTCGACCCAAGAAAGTCAAGCTGGAAAACGGAGAGATTGCGCCCCCTCAGCCCAGAGCCCCGCGGCCGCCCAAGCAGCCCCCGCCTGAGTGCCTCAACGGTGAACAACCCCCGAAGAAGAAACGAGGGAGGCCAAAGAAGGTCAGACCTGAAGATCAGCAGTTCCTGAATGCCGCTCAGGCTGCAGTCAATGTCCCCCCTCTGCCCAACATGCCCCTCAATCAGGCTCTAGGAATATCTCCTGTCGCTGGACTCATGGATGATTATCAGGGCATGCAGCAGCGAGATTATCAGACAGATTTAGGATTGGACGCTTCACAAATGATGTATCCATCAATGAACCAGGGGTCTGGAACACAGACGGGCATCCCCGGTGCAACGGGACAAAATTTACCCGTCAATGTTCCGGTTGGCCCTGCCACGTCTCCCTACTTTTCTGGATCCATGGGCGGTAATCGGAACTCAGAGATGTCTCCGGGACTCGACACACAGCAAACTGCCGTCGGTCCCGGTACACCTGGAGGCATGGGAGGAATGCAGCAACGTTCACAAGGATACGGTCACTCGCCGGGGCCTTTCTCTCGGAGTCCACGTCCACAGGGCGTCGGGTATAGCCCTAGTCCGAGACCGCCGGGATACTCTCAGAGCCCACAGCGACAGCATCAAGCCATGCAAGGATACTCGAATAGTCCGGTGCCTCAGGCTGGATCGGTTTCTGCTCATCCCTATTCACAGTCGCCCGCCCCTCAGAATCCGAATGCACCGCAGTATTCACAGAGCCCGCCGCTACGGCCACACAGTCAAAATCATAATTACTCGCAGCCTAGTCCCGTCCCCGGCCACCCGTACTCACGGTCGCCTGCCCCTCAGAACAACACGCCTACCTATTCACAACAGAGCCCCATGTTTGCTCAGAGCCCGGCCAATATGCCACACCCCTATTCACAGTCTCCTGTACCTCAGGGCTTTTCTCAGCCCAGTCCCGCTTCTCAAGGTGTAGGATTTGCGTGTCGGTCACCGGCTCCTATGAGTCATTCTTACCCTCAATCTCCTATCCCTCAAGGAGTTCCCTATCCTCAACTCAGTCCTGCACGGCAAACGAACAACCCATCCCATCCATTCTCGCAATCGCCTGCGCCTCAGCAGCAAAATGCAGGTAATGGAATGTATTCACAATCGCCTGGATCTCAATCACAAGCTTACCAACAGAATCCTGTTAGATCGCATCCATACTCCCCGCTTTTACCGCATCATCCTGGCTACGGACAAAGTCCTGTTCAGCCCGGACAAAATCAGAACTACGCGACGCAGAGCCCGCCTCAAAACATGTCAGTCAACAGGCCTGGCGGCATGACTCAGCAGCAGTATCAGTCGGATCTCTCCAGCGAGATATCAGCGGCCATATCTTCGCCGGGTCCCTCCAGTCCGAGCATGGCGCACATAGATTTCGAACCTCCTTCAATAGTAGAGAGTAGGATGCGAAATGTTCGGCAAGAGACTGCTGAAACCGGCTCAAACCGGGGTGACAGTCGAAGGACTAGTCCCGAAGGTATGGTCAGCGGTGATCCGCGACACAATATTTCCGACTCTCTCAATGCGTTGGGTGATGTTTCACACGATAGCAATGACATAATGGACGCAGCTTGTGGAGGCGGATCCAACCAGATGATGCAAATGCAAGCCAACGCGAGACAGCTTTCCAACCAAAATAGGCATTCGGCATTGAATTTAATTGGTCCATCTTCATCGGCTTCAAATACATCGTCCCCTGTACCTTCTGCGATGGACCAATCGCAAAATAAATCAAATATAGAAAATTTAAGAGCGCAATCAGTTTACGGAGGCTCAAACTCAATGTATAATGTCCAACCGGGCTCAAATGAGGCGCAATCTCCAGTCTCGAATGAGCAGAGGTTAGGTTTTCAAGTACCGACCCCGAGTGGCAGTGCCAACTCCAGTTATGGAACGGCGACACCTGCAGACCTTTCGAATGTGGCTAGAGGTTCACCCAGAGACGTTGACAACGCCAGTGTGGCCAGTGTCTCCAGCCAGCACGACAGGCTGGCGGCGGGAGGAGGTTACCCTGGTCTCGGGAGCTATGCCGGTGACGCCGCCGGCAGTCCTCGGCAGACTGAGGCTGGCTTGTTGCATCACGCGGCTAGCATGTATGGCAATCCATTTAGCAGGTAAGTGCGTTAGAGAGAAAACCGATTAAAATGAACATATTTGCTAATTTAAAATAACAAATTAGTTTAACATTTTTTTATATCTATTGTATATATTTGCAGACACTACTGTTAAAATAAATTTCATTTGTGATTTCTTTAAATATTAGATATTAGTCATTTAAAATCTACTTATAAATCTACTATCTTTCAAGATATAATACAGTCAATTGGGTGTCCAACAAATAGTGTGGATGCCGAAAGATTTTCCAGCAAATAATACAACGCTATTCTAACTGATTTTTTCAATAATTGCGATACAAGGTTTAAAATCATATATATCATATAAAATCGTATAATAGTGCTAGAAGGAAAATATTCAAATAAAGTCTAAATAAAGTAAATTAAGTCTACAATATTATATGTTTTGTGAAAACGCAATTGAAGGAAACAGAAATAATTATTTCTTTGTTGGAGTGTTATGTACATACATATTATACACACAATCTACAGTATAAAATTGTGAAATAAAGTAAACATAGAAAGGATGATGCATTATTGACAAATGCGTTGATGGTGAATCATTTGCATTTTTATAAATGTTGACTTGTGGTAAAAACTGTGCCGTGGAAGACAAAAGGTTGTGTTGATTTAGTATTGTATTGAAACTGATCTTTATTTAAAGTATATTGATATTAAATATATAAACAAAACTATATGGTCAAATTACTGGTCCTCAGTTATGATGGATCTATTTGGTCTGACAAAAAGGTTTGTCTGTATTGAGCAGAAAGATATAAAAGTCTATGCCGATTCAATTCAATCATATTCACATGTACTATCGACTAAACTTTATCTGTTTGTTTCTAAACAGCTTTTTTGAGTTTATTTTAAAACTTTTTTAAGGGCTAGATCATTTATTCCTGCATCATTCGACGAAAATAATTTTCTTTTAAATTCATTATTACAAAATAATCATTCAAATTATTCCCAATTATGTAATTCAAAACTATGTGTAGCTTGTATCAAAATATTAATATTAAATATATTTGTTGTTATTGATTGTATAGTGAATTGCGGTAAATGAGTGTCTTTAAATTTTTATAGAATGGGTTCAACGCCGCCTCACCACACCTTGGGAGGCAACCAAGCCAGTCCATTCTCATCGCAGTCCGGCGGAGGAGCATTTAGAGGATTGCCGTTGGATGGAGGGCAATCATCACCGCAACCTTTGACGGTGCAGGGATCTACAGGTTAAAATTTGAATCATTATCGATATGCGTTATCAAAAAAGCATTAATTGTGATCGGAAGTCTAACTTTGAACTAGCCAAATTAACAACCCTTCGGAAGAAAAATCGAAGATACTTTTACAAAAAAGTTTGCTTATTCTTTAATTCGATTCCTGTGGAGCTGTGTAAAAGATATTTCAGCACCGAATACTTCAAAAATTTGTTGAATAATGTTGGCGTTGAATAATCTTATTGATATTGTCAGGAAAAATCAGGCAATGCTTTTATTACAAAAATTTACTTACATGTGAAAGTTTTGACGCTTACATTATTATATTTTTGTATTATTCACTATTATATTTAACTATCAATTGATACATCAGCAGTTAAAGGGTTGATAGTTTTATATTCTGTTACAAGTAGTAAAGATAAAGAAATATTGATGTGTGTAAAAGTGTGTTACATCTCACACTGAGAAGTATGGCCACACTTGTGTATTCAAGTATTGTATTGTCTATTATCAATCGCCATGCCCATATTTTTTATAGAATTATTGTTTGCCAAATATGGATGCTATGCTACGCATCTCTTTTAGTGATTTTTACTATCTAAATAATAAAACAATCTCCTAATAATTAATATTTCGAAACAGATCTATGGCTATAAAATATGGGGTGTAATATTTCACGATGATTAGGTCTCTCCACTTCCCGGAATTTGTATCAGTAGAGATCTACATTTGCTCAGAATGCAATAAAAATATTAATACAAAAAATGAAGTAATAGTTTCTGGATAATTATTTGACCATTGTAATAAATATATTTATCTACATTTTTAACTAAGCTAAAAAATTATTTACTTCTTGAAGTAATATTTAATGTTCTTCCCAAATTTTACTAGCAATTAAAAAATCAAATTTCGAAAAAAATAAATATGCCATAAGCTTAAAAATTTTAAATATGCTAAAGTACCCAAATCAGTTATTTGTGTAAAGAAGAAAAGAGGCTAGTCAGATCAATGCTGTTGAGATAGTAAATTTCATGTGAATTGGGAATTTATCAAATTAAAATGTCAATATTATATTTTCAGGTTCTTCTGGAGACTATGGTTCACCTGTTAAACCTGCAGTAGCATCAGGAACAAAGCAACAAGACGTGTCATCGAAAAGTCTATCAGGCTTAGAATCTCTTGTCGACCAGATCCCGTCGATAGCTGACGGCGGACCTGCACTGTCTTCAGAAGTAGTACCTCACGCTGGCCCGGCATCGGTACCTGCTCTGGAAAACCCCTATGCGGCCCACGCCCCTTCACTGTACAGTCCGTACCCTTATAACCCGACACCGTACGGACCTCCACCCGTCTCAAATAATGGCTATTCATCGGCACTGGCCGCAGGACCGTTTGTAGGATATCCCGGAGGCCACTACGGTCAGTTGATGAGACCGACGCCTGGTTATTTACCTGATACTTTATCCCCGTACCACCATTCGGGATATCCAGGACTGCCAGCTCAACAGTACGGACCCGGGGCGGGGTATGGCCCGGCCGCTCCCGCTCCCAATTATTCAGCTTATTACAACGGCTATGGCCCGGGCTCTATACCCAACGCGGCCGCTAACATGCCCACTTATTTAAGTTCTCATGTTCTGGATCACATACATAAGAATGCAGCGGCGGATTCTTCAGTCAGCTTCGGAGGATTCTGCTAATCTTGGATGCGGTGAGGATTGGACTCTGACAATTTGATGTGATGGCTTTTTGTGGTTTTCGTCGAAGGAGTTTTCGGTAGCAGTCCGATGCCATAAACAAACGCACTTTTTGATAAATACGATGATAATTTTTATTCCATCTGTTATAATTTATTCGAAGAGGCATCGTGCTTGCCGTACCTTAACTCCGAAGGGAGCGTGTCGTGTTTTTTACAAACATTGATTTTTAGATAGAGGTTATGTGTCGCTCAGTAAACAGTTTTATATTGTTAGTGTGAAGAGACAAAATGAATCAAAGACTTATTTCGCATTTTTTGTGTATTGAATTTGTTTACTAGCTTCTAATACCGATATTACTGCAATTGAATTTCTTTGAAAGACAATCGTTACAATTCGATTCTTGCCGTTCGATATATTATATTAATTGTTGTATATATATATTTTGGAGGGGAATAGATGTGCCGGTGTAAACACCCGCGGTCGATAGACACTTATTGTGCCGTTCGTGTGACAGTTATAACTCCGTGGCAGTGTTGCCAAACGAAGAAAAATCTTGATAATTTTCCGAAATGATCCACTGTTGTTAATATTATATTATTATTGAAATAGGCATGTATTAGGAAAAATGTTTTAAATTGTTTTTTCTTTCCCAATTTTTTGTGATTAACCTATTACTATTATTGATTGTGTATAATATATGATATATATTATTGGATATTTTCTTATTTCTCTTAGCAGTTATGTTTTTATTATCTACTATTGATATTGATATTGAAAGAAATTATTGTTTTCTTAAGGTACTGCTCTTTGAGGTGCTGTTTTAAATAATTGCAAAAAGTAATCATTGAAACTAGTCGAAAATTTTTAATGAATCATATTTTTTTTATATGCATTATAAATTTTAGGTTTAATAAATGACAATTGTCAACAAAATCTCTACTAATCAATTCTGATAACTATGTAGATCACACAAAAAGATATTTTCAATGAACCCCTACTTCGATACCATTTTTCGAATCATTTATTCAGAATACTGATATATTTTGAAATATATTGACGCAAAACAATCATGGAGTCAAATTTTCATTGTTAGTCTATCGTTACTGTTATTAATACTTTGGTACGCGCCTTGTGATGAATAATATTTAATGTTGAGAATTTTTGTGATTTATTAGTTTGGCAGACTACTCGAATGATCGACAGCTCGCTTCTTAATTCGTTTCATATTTCTCTGCGTTTCGTAAATGAATAAGCGGTCAAAATAAATATTCAATAGAGTAATTATTATAAACAGCTTAATTAAAATCTCAAAACAAATGTACAAAATTATAATTCTCGAATTATTAATAAAACTAGGTGAAACTTAATAAATTACTACGTAAATTAGGGATACATACCTTCGGTAAGAGAATTTTTTTAACTTTGTTAATTCAGGTGTGTCAACTTTAAGAAAAAAAATGGCGTTCGGCTATTTCATTATTGACATTTAAACAGATGTTAAATTAATAAGGGTTTATTCACAAAACTCTAGCTTTTGGCTGTATTAAGGACTTATAACGAAAATCGCTGAAATTGATTCGATTGCTTTTGGTGTTTCATTCATTTCAATAATGCTGAAGTTCTGAATTGTTTTTTTTTTAAAGTTCGTAATGATCGCCTCGAATGCAAAACTTTCTTAACTTTGGCACTTTCAATAAAATATTTGATAATAACATTTGAATTTGAAAACAGCGTTCATGAGTGCATTATAAAATTAACGATATAGTCTTAGATATATTTTTTGCCACTTGATCATAGCTTATTCAAGATTCATACTATACAGACATATATTTTGATGAAATCTTTTTCAATATATCGCAGAAAACACCATATGGTAATACAAGAATTGGGAAAACCATCTAAAATACACTATAATTTGTCTGCTTACTTCCTAACTTTTGTGCCTGCGATGAACTATTACCGAATTCAAATACATACTGATAAATTGTTATATAAACTGGAAAATATTTGTTATTTTGTAAGCTTACAAGCTAAAACTAATTCACTCTGATCTTTCTCAAGGGAGATGTGAAATGGCTAGCAACGTCGTTAAGTAGTATATTGATTCAGGAATTAATATATGTATGATAGGAAAAAGGCATAGAGTGACGAAAAAATTAATTTGATATGCCAAAATATCTACAATGCATATATGAAAAATGAGGAAAACGTTCTGTGTAATCAGTAAATTTGTGTAGCAGCTTCACATTTTCATAAACGTTGCATCTCATTTGGCTGTCTTGAAAAGTATATCATACTTGGAAGGCCAAGAGCTAATTTAATACTTTGACATTTCTATTTCATTGCTATTGCGACTTTTGAATTAAGAATGTGATTAACGTGGCAAAAATCTTTTTGTACGACTATAGTCCGTTTTGATTTTTTTTCTCTTAAATAACTTGCGTAAGTTTATTACTAGTATTCCGAATAGTGATCTACCTAATTGTTATTATCGGATCGTTTGTCTCAACGCTTTTATATAACAAGCATTTTGTAAATCTGATCTGCTTCTCCAAGCGAAGAACTCTGAAAAACAAAAATATAAATCTAACAATTTGATTTTAATCAATATAACAGGGTACGTTTTTATAGGTATATTAAGTATATTTGTGTGTGTATAAATATATATTTACATATACATAAAGATGATTATTTGCTAAACTTGTTACAATAGATAGTCTTTCTTTTTAATTGTCTTCTAGCCATCATATTTCTTTTGCGTTTTGATTAAACTCTCGTGACGTGAGAGTTATTGTTAAAATTTCAACCGATTAACGAGTACTACTTCAAATAGTCATAATGTTATGAGTTATATTAGTATTATAATCCCACGTATTTTCATAAGTTCTTTTTTAATTTTTTGCTTGTATTAATTACCGACTCCCTACTTCTGCCAGTAACTCTTTTTTTCAAACTACTCTTTACGTCAAAATAATTATTTATTAGTTTCTTTTTTTATTGAGAAACCCGTAGAAAATAAAATATAATAAAGGGATAGGTACACGATTATTTTGTATTTTAATTCTTTGATTAACATTCACGATTTTTATACGTAAATAATTAATATTTTTGCATTTTCTTTAAGTAAATCATTTTCACGTTACTTTAATTTTTATAAATTTTCAACTCTTGTGTCACATTGTTATATTTTTTTTTTATTATTGTCGTGATAAATGATTAGAAAACTTAATTTCAATTTTGCTTTATATAACAATGCCAATCTTCTTTCAGTTGTTGATCGAAATAATGGCTGCAAATTTCCTTCACACCGCTTTTTTTGACTAGGACTAAATTCTATTATCGGAAGCTCAAATTATATTTAAATTTAATTTTTATGATCTCGAAAATCGATGCTAGTGTTTAGGGTTACCCTATTTTCAACATTTTGTAAAATATATTTTCGTTGTATCATTAGCAACATAATTATCGAGTCAAGGTTAACAAATTCGCGACATATTAAAATGTTAATGTATTATGTTTAATTACTTCTTATTATATATAAATATATATATTTATATATGTCACCGATTATTGCAGTTTTTTTTGTATTTTTCTTAAAAGTTTAGCATTTTTTAATTTGATTAAAGTAGGACTAATAACGAAATATTTTATGTCCTGAACGAAATACGTAAAAACTTTGCGATATTTATACTAAGATAGTTTTCAAAATTTTCGCATAAAACAAATACAACTTAGACTAAATAAATGTATATTAAAATGTACTCGTCTATGATAAAAGAAATAAATCTCATGCTGGGGAATCTATATTTTCTAGAGCGTTTTGAAACTTCAGGAGTTTTGAAATATTAAAAAAAAATGCATAATGATAATTATGAATAAAAGAGGAGAAATTTTTGCATAAAAATCTATTAGGAAAATAATTACGTATTTTATAAATATATATTCGTTTATGAATTTATATTTGTGTACACTTTTGAGTCGTGTGTCCATTTTAATGTCGGTAGGGAAATGAATACGTCGCGGTCTGCCGATGCATATTACTGCGAGTGTGTTGGCTTTGAATATTTGCGAACAAAAGACTAATGTAGAAGTGTAAATTCAACGATGACCGTTGGGAAAATTTTTGCTGCGCCAACAATTGTTTTTAAATTTTCTTCCTCGAGGAGCGTGTTGAATGTTATGTATTTTTTTTTATATGTAATATTCTTGGGTTTGTGAGCGTGCGGAACAGATACTACGGATGATGCATATATGATAGAGTAGTTGTTTAAGTTAAAATCGACATTAGAAAAGACTTGACGATTATTAAGAAAACTGTAAATGGACACTGTCTGTCTTGTATAAAGAGTGTAAGATGTATTCATGAAACAAAAGTCATCGAAGTTAGGCTATTATTACATACATTTTATCAGAAGAATAATAATTATAACTTTATACATATTATTATATGTAAAAAATTCATTGTTTAGTTATAAAATCATGGTAACTTAATTATTGTGTGTGTGTGTGTTCGGGGAAATATTTTAGGGGCTACGACATGTTGTAAATATAACAAAATAAATCGGAAAAGTGTTTCGATGGAAAAACAAAAACTAATATAGTAGTAAGTAATATCATTCTTTATTCACATTATTCATAAATATATTATCTCACAATTTCACTGTTGATAAAAATCGTGAACGATAGGTGGACGATTCTGCTCGAATGTCGATGCGCAAGTCACGGGCGGAGGGAATTTTTAGAATTCCAATCAGTGATAGCATACATTTGAGCAAAACCATTAATCTATCATGTTCAATATATCTGCCTAAATATCCATTGTTGCAGAACAAATATTTAAAACTGGCAATTATAAATCGTATTGTGTTTTTTTTTTATTTACATATTTTGGTTTAGTGCTGTGCTATACAGGTGTTTGTATTTGAAATCACATATAATTACAAGAATTTAAACTTTTGAGTGCATCTGTTTGTTATCTTTATAGTGAATTTTTTAACTGGAGTTTTAATTATAATCATTTCTGTATATTATATGAAAATCCTTTCTTGATTTTTAGCATGTGCAGTATCCCTTGCATAACATAAAATTAAAAAATCATTCATTCAATTATTGAAAATAATACTTTCGTATCAGTCAGATGTTGATGTATTCTTTCATTACTATAGTTTTAAAATTCTATTTTGTGTTATTGTCAAGAAACTTAAGTGCATTTCTTTCAATCCAACGTTTATTATCTGCTTTTAAATTTAATTTTGTCGTTTTTTGGCGAGGGATACCTGCATACTTCTCTATCTGGCAATGTAGGTATACCGTTAAAGTTTTTCTTTTCTTATTGGAGTATAACGCTTGCCTAAATTTATATAATGTGACTAACAGTGTGCGTGGTAATTTTGTTTTATTCACCATTTCAACTTCCGTCATTTGAATCATTTACATATTTGTATAATATAAAAGATTGCTCAAATCTATGTGTACATTAATCTTTTCTTTGGTAATGAAATATCGCTTGCACTCGTTTGTTCTACGTCCAAATAAGCATTATCAATAATACGATATTTCCTGTTTGACTCTTATCGGTTTGGACGTAAAATTAAAACACCCGTGCTTGATTCGCGATGATTGCCATGTGGAAAGGTTGAAAGAAATTTTGGTTCCTAATATGAAATGACTAAACTGCAATATTATATTATTAACATTAATTGTATTATACCTATTATATTCTATACATTATTATATTGTCTATTGTGTTTTCAATCACTCTATTTGTTGAGAAATACTGTAAATTTCATCGATAGTGTAATGTTTTATAGGATTTTCTTAAAAGCACTGCTACTATAAATTTTGTGATTATCAGATCGATGTGGAATGACTTATAAATGCCTAATAAATAATGAGAATAGAGAATTTATACTTTTTTTTTCATTTAACATTGTCGCATGCTACGTGTCGAATGCTTCCACTAAAATTCCTTCACCCCACTCTTTGTTGCCATTGTTAATTTTAAACATAATGGGCTTCACATATATCCACAATAATTTACATACCGATAATTCGCAATGTTCATAATTGTTTTATGTCAACAATTACATTTGTTTTGCGAAATAGCAACAAATCTTGAATTAACTAATACTCTATTTAATAACACACTCAAATTCACCTCTGACTCACTCTGTTGTCTGACAGTAGTAAGCGAGAAATATACACTCGAACGAAGAAGTGAATTGACAGAGAACGTTCAATAAACATAATGTGGCTATAGATTTGAATGCTCCATTAAAGGTTGAGGTATAATTAAAATCATTGCTGTTATAAAAAAAATACAAACATCAATTCTAGAAATGGATTGTGTGGCAGTGAAATACAATGTTAATTTAAAAAATTCTCTTTTTTCTGAAAATATGATAACAACGATAAATGATACTTAATATGGCATTGAATTTAACACTGTGGTTATTGCGTAATATTAAGTGTTTATTTATACCCGTTACGTGTAACTGGTCAGTGTGGCATCACTGATTTATCAACACTTTAAAATGATTTTGCGAATGAAAAAATACACCTAATAGCTCACCGCAGTTACCCAGTTGTGCTTGAAATATTGTTGTTTTCTGAAATTGTGAGAGCAAAACTAATTTCCATTATGATTGATTCATTTACGTTTGTTTTAAATAAGTGTTGCCATGTTCGCCAGTAATGAAAATAAACAGTTTTTGTTAATAGATAATATTATGTTTGCAAGATGTACCATAATATTCTTTTCTTTTTACTTAATTATAATTACTAAATGACTGCTCTAAACTGGTGCATATAATATCTTAATTCTACATATTTACATTTAACTATTTTTATTATTAACGGATACATTTATTATTATCTTATATGAAAAATGCTACTTAAATCGCATTCATTATTCATCATTGTTTTGTTGGCTCTTTTCTTTCTTAATACTGACGATGATACTGCGAGTTCCAACCGTAAAAAAGTTATCTAGCTATTGAATAATTTTTATAATGTAATTTTAATGAATGCAAGTTATAATTTAAAAAAAAAACAACCTTTTTTTTTTATATCAGCCGATGTTCGAATCTAAATCTATCAAATGCATTATTGTAATGCTAATCACAGTGTTGCAGTTATTTTGGTCAAATAATATTACCATTAATTGATATATAATATCAACTGAAGGTTTTTGATGTAATTTCAATATTAAATTTGAACTGTTAAAACTGTACGATTTCACATGTTTTGCCACTAACGACCTGGGTTTCGCCTTTTGGCATACTACTTTCGGCTAACTGTTTATTGTGTGTCAGTTCTGTTGCATCCGTGCAATAGAACGCCTGAAGACGCCGAAAGGCGAAACCCGGGTCGTTACTGCAAAACATGTGTAATCGTACGAAGTTTTAACAATTCAAATTTACCATTGATTGTTTCAATTGAAGAAATATTAATTGTTGAATTACACCACAGCATGTAGAAGTTTGTGATTGTATTTAGTAAACATTTTTTGTTTAAGGATCATGAATAAAGCTGTTCTTTTACTTCGAATAACACCAGAGATATTGTTCCATATATTTAATACTTACACTCGATTCGACTCGAATCAACATTGATTAAAGTTATTGCGAATCGATAACTACTTCAACTTCCATTTTTTGCGACGCGGGAGTCAGCTCACAAAAGACAACACCACTGGGCAGTTTAGTTAGTCACTTTTTTTGGGGCATTTTATATGTTATGTATTAATGGTTTAATTTTACGACTTTAACAGTGTATTCAAGAGTTGTGCTTTAGTTATTAGATATTTCAATATGGCTAATATTATTTTGTTATAAATAATAATAGATAGTAAGATGTCGATATTGTGTTCATGATTAAATTAATACTTGTATTATATTTAAACCGTGCTAATTGATTATCACACAGAAGAACAATGTTACATTTCAGATTATTGGTTTGTACTTTTTTTTATCTTGTATATCTTGTTGTTTTATAATATCAAAACGTTTAAGATGAACACTTTCATTATTCTAATGTCACAAAGAGATTTATGGACTCATTGATATTGCCATTATGTAGAATTTACTTTTTTGCTGATCAATAAATGTTAAATAACACAATGCCATCTCTTTTACGGTGTTCACTGTCACTTCTTGATGGAAAGGCATGATATTTTAAATAATAAAAACACAGTTCTTTTGCTACTTATTTCCACAATATATTTTTGATCAAGACCTGTTTCGTTCATCTTGAGCATTATCAACTGATAGAATACAATTTTTTTACTTTAATTCAGTTTGAAAATTATTAATAAGTCATTGTTAACATTTTACGTTAAAATTAATTTACATTATTTTTATTAATATTGTATGATTTCCTGTAAATTGTTTCTTACTTCTTCAACCCATGGTTTGGTATACCTTTTACCTTACCTCAAATATTTTGTATTAATGGACTTGCTTGTACAGTTTGCTCGCTTCTATCAGTTGATAATACTCACGATGAGCTAAACCAGTCCTGATCAAAAAATATATTGCAGAAATAAGTACTTAAAAATGTGTTTTTATTATTTAATATATAATGCCATCTCTTTCTAGTGCAATATGTTTTGTTAACTGGAGTATAATATGCAAGCAATCATTACTGTCTGCCATTTTTTGTTTTGTTTTATACACATTTCTTATTGAACAGGAAAAATGAAATTGGACATGTCTTTCAAACCAACTGAATACAGAAAATGATATCAAATTTAATTTATAGAGTAATTTAAAATTTTTCTCATAATCTAGTCAAAAATATTAGTTATAAATTGGCATAAATAATATGGGACATTTATTTGTTTTCCGATTGTTCTGCGTCTAAGATTGCTAGGACAATTTTCTCTTCAAGAGTCCCCTGCAAACTTATTTAAAATAATTTGAAAATATTTCAAGAAAACTTACGACAAAAGGTTTTGGTGTAAAGTTGATAGAAAATCTTGTATTTATAATACATTAACCAGTGACAACCTTATGTGTGATCTTTTAATTATTCATCTTCATCAAAAATTCAAGGCCTAGTAATAGTCAAATAAAAACATGAAAATTAATTAATTTAATTGAAATAATTTTCGTTTTTGTAATAATAAATTTGAATGTTAAAATATTATGTAAGGTTTATTTATTTTAAAGACAATGAATCTATTGTAATTATTTTTTATTATGGTAGTTATTATTCTATACAATAATTATACTTTGTTTAAATTTAAAATGTATTGCCGCAGAGGAAATAATTCCTTTGGTATATATTGTCCAATTAATTCGTTTTTCTACCCTTCTTGTGGACATATTTATATTTGAGATAAGTGAAACCAATATAAATCAGACGGCAGATAGCTTTGTAATCATCTGAAACTTTTTTTATTGTATTATTAAAAATCTTTAAATTTATTTAACTGCACACTTTGCTACCTGTTCCAGTTGTGCTTATTTGTGTTTGCTTAATTTTAAAACCATTTTTTTGCAATGAATGTTGCCGTAATTTTCTAACTGCTCTTAAGGTTCTTGTTATACGTAATGTACTGATTCGACAACTCTTGTTGATTGTACCTCGATAAAGGTTAATAAATTGTCTAAGAAAATAATGAATTTGCTGGTCACTTCAGTCTGTCAGAATAGATCGTAAAATCTACTATCTATGGCCTAAACCTGTGATCATACATACTTATGCTTACTTATTATATGTAACTGTGTTCGTCAGCGAAATTCTTAATAAGTTGTCGGAACTCTCATTAAAAAGAATCAAAATTGTAGTAAATATGTTACCTCACCGAGAATATTATGTTTTCTGTCTTAATCACAACTTAAAATTACACTTTACACCTGTCGATGAAAGATCCATTAAAATAAAAATAGAAACATTTCACATTTTTACTTCCATGTCGCAAGAATAATTTATTGTCTTTGATGTTTCGTTTCTTTTATTATTCCTGTCCAGATTTTATTATTTGGAAAGACGGAGAGAATCTCGAATGTTTAATATTGCAGTGCATGGTTCGTAGAAAATTATTGAACTGATTGATAATTATTAGTTTTAAAAGTATCTCTATAGTACTTGTATATTTTATCCCTGTGCAGGCAGGAAAACATGATAATTCTTAACAGGAAATATTTTTGCAAAACTTTTGGCTATTTGATGTGTAAAATAAAAATATTTTCATTTGAAAACATTATGTGCCAATTATTTTTTATTATCAATCAATATAACATCGCGATATGCTAGTCTTTTCTACATAAAAATTGACTACATCGTGATAATAACGAAGCAGTTCTGTAGAAAATTTAACAACGATAAAGAAAATGCCAAATAATCATCGATGAAACCAGCGAGGCTTATAATTAATACAAAACCCGAATATAATATCACTGTGATAGAATTAAAGGGACAACTTTGTTATTCGGTGATGAATTTTTGTAAGCTATGAGTTTCCGGCCTAAAGTCAAATTTATTACTAAATTGTATTGTTTTCAATTTAGACAGAAAAAATAGAGTGCTGTAAAGCATACATATCCACTGTTGTGAATAGTTAAATTTAATTTATTTCACTAATAATGGAATTTCAATCAAACATACTTAGCTCGCCTATGTCAAATGACAAAATTGATCTGATCCAATATTAATAACAGTGAATACAATTTAATGAAAGTATTAACACAAAAAAAACTTTTTATCTACTTGGCATGTAATGTTTTTAAATGTGAACTAATTTTTTTTTTTTAATTTGAAAAGCGATGTAATATAAAATGTAATAAGAAAGTACAAGATTTCAATTGGACACATTTGTGTTATGCAAAAAATAATTCAAAAGCCTATACAAGAGGTAATCTAGCTAATGTACAGTATATATAAAAATATATATTTAAGTTAATAAATATACAAATAAATGACGATGTCCTAAGCTAAGATTTTAAGGAGAAAAACGAAGCCACGTATGTTAGTGTTGTATAGTGTTTGGAACTTTTATCTCAGTGTAACAATAATTTTTTTATGTTTTAAAATATATCTTACGTGTCTTTACGTGTAAGGGATGATTTCTATAATAATGATTAATAATAACAATAATTATAATAATATATGAACGGAGATGATTATTATATTGAAGATCATTTTTTTTTTAGTTTAAGTGATGTAAAATATAAATGAAAAAATTGTATGGAAAATTATGGCTCAATTAAAGTCATTTGTAATATGCCAAGATTTGCGTTTTCTTCATCTGTATTTCATGCTAAGTTTTTGTCGCATGTAGCAATTGCTTCATAAATCAACCGAATATTATGTACCATTGATCCTCGGTACAGACCTTTACTACATTCTGGGTTTTTATCTAAATGGTAAACATCATTTGTTTTGGTTGTGTGCTGTTCATGGTTTTGGACCTATAATATATAAATAATAGCACAAATAATTTTATGAATCGATTTGCGTTTGAATGCATGGGTGTCAGTATTTCCTTGGATACAAAAAGAGTTGACCTGACTAATTTATGTTGTCAACTGAAGGTGCTTGTCAGTTCTGTTGCATCCGTGTGATAGAATGCCTGAAAATGCCGAAAGGAGAAACCCAGGTCATTAGTGACAAAACATGTGGAATCGTAGAAAGTTGTAACAATTTAAATTAAAACTTAAAATGTAACACCTTTTCACCAGAAGCAACAGTTAACTCTACATCTTAGATTAACTCTTTTATAAAGAAAGATTGAGCAGTTGTTATCGAAAAAAAACTGTCAATATATGGTCTTGTTAAAAGCCTTTATGGTTCGTACAAGTCCGTTAATTTAAAAACATGCATCCTTCATGTTGCGGCATTAATTAACCAGCCACGTGTCATGAATATTTATCGTTCTTGCTTAATGCATCTCTGGCGGGAAACAAGATTCACAGTCCTTAGTCCACCAATCGCCGTTTACGGGAGACTGTAATTACAATGACCAAAAAATTTACCGATGTAGCGGGAGACAGCAATCACAGTCCTGTTTATATTTAATAACTTTTAAGTGCGTGTGAGAAACTAATTTATAAAAACATCCTAATATTGTAGGTGAGTGTTTACAATTCTTATTTTATTTTTGGAAAGATTTTACATACGTTTTAATGGTTCGCAAATAATCACGCAAGCAGATATGCCTGCGTTGCTAATTAATTTATGCTCAATCGGCACCGCCACAATTGTGTTAATTATATTGCAAGTAAAAGGTATGCTCTTTTACCATTCTTCAAGTTCATTCAAGTCATTGAAATGCAATTATTGATGTATTTCTTTTTAAATTAAATTAATAATAGTACTTCAATTTTCAAACCTTCGCATTTTAGAGTGACTTATTAATTTTTTATACATTACCGAAGTAATAACTTTAATTGTATGCCATCGTTTGTCGAGTGCAAAGGGTTAAGTTATTTGAATTTAGTGAGAATTACTGGTGATCCTTTTCACCATCCCGTTTAAATTGGTCATAGTTTGTCAAGACGATCCTGTAGATAGAAAATAATGTAAAAAAATATGAATTTAAAAATGACTTTATTCAAAAGCAAAATACAGTTCACAAATTACTTAAAATTATCCTTAAAACTAAAACTACTATTGTTATTGTATCCGGTCTAGAGATTCCAGCATGATGATACTATTGCCTCGAATGACCTGGAAATAAAAAGTGTGATTGTAGAATTATACAGAAGGGTTTAGAGTTGAATATTGAATGATGCTGAATGGTATCCTATGAATAACTAAAATTACTCCATCACTGATAAATAGACCACTAGATAGTAGTATAAGACCATCAAAGTGCAGGCTAACAGAAGATACAAAATCATATTTTTGAGGCATATATTATACAAAGATGGCGGACAAAGCACTGATACAAGAGTAACTATGAAGACTGACGTCTTGTAAATTATGAATATGTAAAATTAATATTAATTTAATGTTATAGAAGAAAGAAGCTTAAGTGATTCATATATCTTCATTACAGGAATAATTAAGATAAAACTTGAAAGGGTTAATATACTAAATAAATTTGCCACTTGTCCAGCCGTTGTACAAAGGGGTGGTCTGATTTGCTTCCAGAAGGACCACTTCCGTCCCACATATAATCTTATTCTCATAGACACCTATTGTTTCATTTAGAATTTTGAAAATTTAGTGTCATTGTGTTAAAGTAACAAGCTAGGCCATTGGAACAGGAGAGAGGATGTGTTGTGTGCCTTTTCTGCACAGCTATATATAGATAAGCGAATGTTAGTTTATGCATAGTTCTGACGATGGCGTGAGCCGAAATAGCTATCAACTATATTTGTTAAAAATAATTTTGTAGAACTAAAATACATTGCTATTTTTTCACAGTGTTATAATGGAGCTCTACCAAGTGAATGTCAATTCAATCAATATACTAAATAAATAATCGGTAATGTTAACAAAAAATAAATAAATCAGAAAGCTGTAAACAATTAAAAAAATAAGGTGAATTTAAAATTAAAAAAATAAGGTGAATTTAAAATTATAAAAATGTAGTATTTAATTCTTAAAACAGTGCAATTTAAGTTTAAATTATTTTCAATTGATTCAGCGGTTATTAAACGGAATTTCATGATAATAATAATGGTAAAACATGAGACTAAACCCTACTAAACTCAATTCTGAGAACTCGGCTATTAATTAACAATTAAATTGTCCCGTTTGTTAATACTAATAGATGTTAACATTACTCCATAGTGATTAAATTTGTATTGAATAGCTTTTGGACAAACGGTGTAAACTGTAGGGTATGAATAAATATGTGATTTTTCACTTACCACCATTCCGATTATGTTTCTCTGGCCGTCTTTGCATTCTTCAATTGTCTCGTCCAGGACAAGATTCATGAATGGATCGAATCCTCTGAGAATTCCATTCACAGCTCGGCCGCCGTTTAGCTTTAATGACAACTTTTTGTCCATGAATCTGCCGGGTAAAAGAGGTTATGTTTAACAAAAGCACGAAGAAAAGTTATAACATGGAATAATTGCGTGAAAGAAATAAAAGTGAAAACATAATAAATAGTAAAAAAAAGTTATAAAGGTACTATATTAGAATATTAATAAAAATTTGAAATATTTCTAACAAATGCGTTCTTGAATTCAGCGAGACGCCGGATTGTATCTGCGCAAATTAGCATGAAAACGAAATATATTAAGCGACGACGATGTTACTATGTTTAGAGAACTTACTTTTTCAATTCAGGTGGATGGGCTTTAGCCATCTTTGAATTTAATTATTTATCGAATGCAATAAAACGCCGACAAACGTTTCGAAAACACAAGCGTCAAGCACGATGGCGATTCACAATGCTCAATGTGTTTCCATACGAATAAATTTTTTATTTCATACTTCCGTATTTGGACACAGAACTGTCCACACCAAACATGTCACTATAGAGAAATCGAGAAGCTGCAAAAAAACTCATAATTGCTATTAATAATATATTTAAAATTTCCCGTATTAGTTATCACGATTTGTACAAAAATACAAATTAGCTGTCATAGTTAGGGCGGGAAAAAAGTTATCATGTGTTTTGTTATGGCAGCACTAAATTCTGCCATACTTCGTAGATAGTTTGACTTTTGTGCGTGAGTTTTCACAAAATTTTCCCGTGATCGCGCGGCAATGGACGAGTCTGGGATAGATCTCGGGTTCGATCTGGCCTCGCTGTGCGCGGATGACCTTAACATCCTCGATCAGAGTATCCTGGGAGCGATGTCATACGCGACAACCAACCAGCCGTTCTACGAACTAAAATCAAAGACCGTCCCGACCAATGATAGGTAAGTCGCTAGGAAAACAATCTTGCGTGTTGACTGTTGTGTATTTATATTTTTCGTTTATATTTATATATTAACCTCGCTCTTGGCGCGGTTACAAGGAACACTTTCTTCTGGCATTCAAAATTACCCCTGCTACCGTTATTTGTTGCCAAAATAATTTAATTATTTGTTTTAATGCAAAATACATAACACTAAACCGCGCAATCAAACAAGTATGATTTGTGAATCAAATTCAAAGTTTTCCACACATCGTATATTGAATAATTATTCAAAAATGTATTCTATCGGTGTTATTGTATACCTAAGTGACTAGCACTATTCCGCTATATAAGATTATACATACAAATTGTTTATATCATGTATATTTACGTCAATCTATAATATGTTGACAGTGCGCTCAAAAATATTCAAACACATTTAAAAAATAACAACATCGAAAAATATATATCAACAAACGATATATTTTATGAAATAAAAAAATTCTTAAGCATTTTAAATATTAATTATTCGTAAAGGTATCATTACGAGACTTGTTTATTTCGTTTTCCCGCTTAAATTGTGATGGTTCTTATTGGACTCTAACTTCAAATTTCAATAGGTACATTGCAGTAAGAATTTGAGTAAAGAAGTAGTTGGAATGACAGTGATTATCAATTATGTACATTTTTGTAAAAATGCTTAATTTTGTTTTAATTTAATAATATATTCCTATTTTCGTATTAAACATAGTCCAGAATAATATTTACTGTATCGGTTACTATTTATTCATTTGTATATGAGTCAGAATCACCCAAAATAATTATGCCACTACTTTGCTAGCATTCTCTTTCGTAGATATTCTGCAACTGTAATATAATACTTATGTTTTTGTCAGTTTCCTATGCAGTGAAAGTACTTAAGCGGTAATTGTTTAGCGTCTAATTCTCAGCGTTATCTTTACATATATATTTGTTATTTTGACAGCAAATTAAATATTACGTACGGACGCAAACTTCGTTATGTTCTTTTTTCCAATAATTCTTCCATTACGGAATCAAAATATTGCCAGAAAATAATAATTTTTTGCCGATAAAAACTACATCGGGATAGAAAAGTTTTACTTAGTGCATGCGCCGTCGGACAAATTAAATTGACACGTTAAAAGTTTGTGTGTATTTCATATTTAAAACGACGCTCGTGCATAACAACACTTTTTAACGTTTGATTGAAATCGATTTGTTTATCAGGCTGATACAATAACTGCGGTCCGACAGACACTCGTAATATTTAATTTGTCCCTCTTTCATACTGAAACATATTGGTGCTTACCTACGTTATATATAATATTTAGAGAGTTGTGAGATTTTAGCTTCATATTTTTGATCATCTCGTTCGCAACACTGAGCATATATTTTGTCAATGTACTGTCACTTCAGAAGTTATTAACCGAGAACTGGTTATAAACCTGTCGCTCTTTTTTTACTCGGGTTGCATACATGAGTAGGGTTTCCAATCCCGGAATCCCGGGATTAGAAAAAACAATCCCGAAGTTTCGAGATTAATCCTTGCATATCAAAACAACTCGTAAAATTATAAAAAAAACTATACAAAAACTTATTGAAAGATTAAATGACGAAAAAGATGAAGATATGATCGAAATATCAGAGCCACTAGAAACGTCATCAATCGAATTTACTTCAACACAGTCATCCCACCCAATTGAACAAGAAACAATGAAACAACTGTTACAAGATGAAATCGCAAAAAGCTTAACGACATACGAACCAAGAGTTGAAAATTGCACTAGGCTCAAGTTGATCATAAATAAAGAAATGATGCTATTTGACAAAAGAGGTTCACGTGGTTATCATCTCGAACTAGTGTATAAATACCTACTGACAATATCCTCAACAAGGAAAAAATTTGATCTCATTTAAACGATGAAACACTCGATGCTTTATTGCTACTTCGGGCATATTTTTCAATATAATGTTGTATGTTGTTATAAACAAATAAAATGGTTTTACTTTTTTATTTTCCATTTTAACCCGATGTCTAAAACTAAACGTACATTATATATAGGGTTTCCAATCCCGGGATTTCGGGATCAATAATTCCAATCCCGAAATCCCGGGATCAAAATTTTGGCCCGGGATTGGAAACCCTAGTCTTTAGCAAAAAACAATTAAACTGACATACAATCAATTAAAATTGTAATAATATAAGATATCGCCCAAAATTATTAAATATTCTTGTAATAAAAATAAAGTAGATTTTTTTCACCAAACAACCCAAATTGTACGGTGGAAGTTTTATTTAACTTTAGACTTACGAGCTTTGCACTTTAACTTTGAGAAGCTGCGTTGCTTCCAGTGAAATCGTTTTCAACTGAATCTTTTAAAATCCAAAGAGAAACCGAATTCCCATCAGACTGTCATTAGAGCTACAAGATTGTTTTCAATATGTATATATTCTTGGAGCGTCATATGCGAAACATACTTGTTTTTTATCAATTCATATATAAAAAAATAAATGCTGACTCTTTCTTAGGGTAATGGATGTGCATTTGAGTTAAATCTGCAGAAATATACTGATTTTGGAAAAAATCTTTCAAATATATGGTAAATGTCATGACAATAACGTGTTCGTTTTAGATTAAAAAAAAATTAAACGGTTTTTTTTTAAATATTAAGCAGTCTAAAACTCTCTTGAATGTTTGTCGCTAAATTTATATTTTTTCTTTCCCCAGAGACCCCCATCAGTTTCTTAAACCAAATTGTAGCCAAACCAAAAACCATCAGATAATATAAGATCTATTTCTAAATATTTATCTAATTTTGAATTATGTTTTTGGAGAATCTAGACAATAATACAAAACTTATTTTAAAAAGGTTTTAATTTATTTCATGAATCTAAAATTTTCGAATTAATTAAATATTAAAAAAAGCTTTTAATAATATTATCATTCAGTTCCAAAATAGATAAAAACTTAGTTATTTATAGAAAATAAATACTCTCTCATTTTTTTTGCATCTCTTTTTTTTTTGTTTTATCTTCAAGGATAATAACTAGATAATCGGCATAATTTGAAAAACCTGTAATTTAAATTGAAATCTCTATCATTTATAAAATTTTTGAAATACAGCAATTAGATTAATCAAATATAAATTTTTCAGAAAAAATAATAAAATTCTTGCTTTAACTGTGCTTAAAATGCTGGAAATTAATAATTAGTTTTAAAATATTTTGAAATATAATCTTGTATCCTTAATTTGAACTTAATATAATAAAACATTAGTTTAAGAAATCACGCAATACTTTAAACAAATGAAATAAATTTTGATTGAATTTGGACACTACTTTTAAGCTTTATGTCTGAAGATAGATAATTATATCGCATTTATTTATGTAACACTTTTTTTCTATTCTTCACACGTAATCGACTACCAATTTAAAGTAAATGATTTTCAAATTGATGAACTGTCTTTCACCGCGGGAGTAATAAATATTTTTATAACTCTATCTGCACTAAGCAGAGCCTTTATGAATTGAAAACGTCACCCAAACAACATTGTACGGCCAAATTTTTAACTTATTTGAGTTGAGTCGTTAACATCACAAATTACAAGACATATATTTAAGTGTAGACATTAGCTTGAAATGATAATTACTTAGAAGACTAATGTTTTTTTTATGTAAAACAGTTTTCCTTATTTATTCTAAAATTTATTAATAAAATTATCTGGTCGTCCTCAAAATTTTTCTTTCAATAATTATATATATATATATACATAATATAATGATATTAGAGGATATTTTCTCAATAGCTTTTGGAAAGAGAATTAAAATTAATTGAATAAAAATAATTGTATCAGCACAACCAAACGATCTATATTACATCTATGGCGTTGTGTTGCGAGAGCGTTACTACTTGGCACGATTATATATATATATATATTTTTAACTTGAAACTTTAATCAATTTGTAACAAATGTATCCTTTATATTGGAGAACTTTTATGTCAACATATATATGTCCTCAACATCTTTTGGACGTTTTTTCTCGTAATATTCTCCATGGAGGAAAAAAATGACTCTTGAAATTCACGCATTGCGGAAAACACTGACAAACAATGACAGATTATTGATTGTATTATACGCACATATAAATCTTCAGTTGAAATTTTCACCAAAGACATTTTTTCTTCGTAAATTGGACAAAATTGTCTTTGGCTTCAGATTGGCGAGCGGATATTTCGGCACACGATGTAAACACGTAGCGGAAAAAAGCCTATTACATTATATTTTGTGCCTGTGTATCAAACAAACATTTGTTATGTTATTGGTGACGTAATAAGATTTGTGATTCTGTGTTTTTCCCGTTGTACAGTGAAGCTCTACGGCGTAGCGGTACGGTGTAGCGAGATGATTTGTCGCATTTTTTGTCGACTATAACTACCCACGTGAGGAAACATGTTACTGTACATGCTGTGGCAATAATCTTGTTGTTTTGTGACGAAAATAGCGATATTTTTTCGTCAATTAAATATGTTGTATTAAATATTTAATGAATTTATGTTCATAGCTTCTGTTCAGGAAATACAATAAATAAATTTTCTGTAAATATGATTGTTACAAATTCTGAGAAAGTTTATTCAATTAACAAAAAAAGAATTTATTTATTTATGTTGTGAAAAAATACTTAGTACCCACGCTCAAAAAAAAAAA